>CM057338.1:252179556-253615163 GCA_030015575.1 Agapanthus africanus | reverse complement strand
ACTTAATTCGATAATTTGACACCCAATTTATCTTGAGCCCTGACGATTGATTTACCCTGAGTCTTGACACTTGATTTACCTCGAGACTTGATTCTCAATCACCTAATTACCATTAAGATCTTGACACTGGACCCGATTACATAGTTGATGCTGAGTGGTTCTTGATATGACATATTTACTTGACATCTTTTATTATTCATGATTTATACTGGATTATCATTGACATAGATTGGTTAGATTTTGTAACAACTCCAATTTTAGTGTACAGAATTTTTTTTAAAAATTAATGTATAATTGGGGTATTTGCATTTTCTGTGAGTACCATAAATATTTGTTTTCCTAATTAATTACAAGAAGGCGCTTGTAGCTCAGGTAATACCTTGCACTGCTGAACCAAGCCACCAGAGTTCAAATCCCATACCCCACATTATTTTTAATATTGTTTTATTTTGAATTTTTAGAATACCAAGAGTTTACACGTGCATATCTCACAAAAACCACACTACACCCTGAAAAGTAACCATGCTAGAAGGATCACCAACCGTCGGGGGGATTTCGGCCGCCTGACTCTGCCAGCGGACCGGCCGGCTCGGGCGGCCGCCGTCGGCCGGACTGGACGATTCCGCCGAGTCCCCAACACAAAAAATGTGTCTTTTGCTCTTCTCTGCACATCTGTATGTTTTAATTCCTTGTAACAGTACCTGAACTCTTTTAAAACCCTAATTACTCCACTTTTAATACATTTTATTACATTTATCACATTTTTTTCAATTTAACCTTTCACCTACCCTAACCCTAGCCTAACCATATAAATACAAACCCTAAAAACTATCCCCTAACTCCAAAATTCTGAACAAAATTCTCAAGAAATTTCCTAGAACCCTGGTGTACTTTCGAAGAAGCGAAAGGCGAAGCTCCGGCGGTTTTTCCGGCGACAACCCTAAGAGATTCCGGCGACGAAACGACGCACCGGAAGCTATGTCCACTCCCTCTCCCTCTTCTCTTTAAGCTAAACCCATAAGTCTCATTTTTCCTCTTTCCTATTCTTTCTAAAAACACGTATTTCTAAAACCCGACGGAATCGGAGTAAATCCGATTTCCGATTCGGTTCTTCCTAAAACCCCACTTTTTCTTAAATACAATCATGCTAAACTATTACATGTTGATTATTAAACATTAACAAACATGTTGAACAAGTTTCATGACAACCTATTTCATTGTAACTTTTACCGTACTTTTCCACTAAAATACCATGTAGTTTCATTTCGACATTAAAACATCACAAACTTGTTATACATTTAAGTAGATCACGAGATAATGACCTACCTCCTCACAACACTCATATGCAACATAGCACAATACCTTTTGGAAACCTAAAATACGGGAAAACGAAACATTTCAAATAAATACCATGAATTAATAAAACCATTTTCTAAAGGATTAAGCATTTTACACAAATCTTTGCAAAGTGCCGCTACAACCCAATTTGGGGAACCCGAATAGGATGGTGCGGATTATCGCACATCCCTGGGCTTAGTAGTGCGAGATGCAGACCTCCGCAAAGAGTATTCGGTCTCGAAAGATTTAAGATACGAACATCTTAAGAAAATGAGATTTCTAGAAATATAAAATATATATTAAAATTATTTTTATATAAATATATGTATAAGTAACATTAAAATATCTATTTTGTAATAATATAAATATTCTAACTCTTTTCAAAAATCACAAGAATCACTTTACATTAAAATACCATGAATTCCATATAAGTACAATATTACAAATAAATACCATATATTATGAAAGTAGGTTATTTTCTCTAGAAATAGAAAAAATATAAAATCTATAATTATTACAACTCTAAAGACGATAATTAAATACTTAGGATGTATTTTGAAAAGTATATAAAAGTATTTTTATATAAAACATCCTCAAGTTCTATAAATTACCCCGAGGACCCTAGTAAACATAGGTTTAAGCAGGACCAATCTCTTGAGCCTCAGGGAGCCGGAGAAGTGGGTGCTTGCCTATTTAAGGTAGACAACTTAACAACGGTGTTATCAACACGGTAATCGTTTTTGAAAAATACACAAATCCTGCCGCCCATGTGTAGCGGTTACCGATAACATCAAAACAATCAGGACTTCAATTTCTTTTCTAATTGTTCTGACTCAGAATGAGTCTCATTATAATCCGACTTGAATATGATTCAAGTACAATCTACAATATTATAATTCAACATGAATTCATATATTCAATTTGTTCAAACTATTCGATCTATATTGACCGAACCGAACCATGGATATACTTTCATTTACATGATTCTCCAGTTACATCCATGATTCTACAGTTACATCCATTTACTGATATCATGGTTTCGGTAAGTCGCCCAATTATACAATCTATACAGTTTACAATACAAGACAATACAATACAACTATACAACAAGACATCTCGGAGTTTAAGGGGTAGATTGGTATGGAAGGTGTTAGAAGTGGCACGAGACAGTAAGATTTAATACGCCTAACTTGAATCCAGTTGCTGTTGTACCGTGGCATAAATGGTTCCTTGTACTACACTTGCCCTCTAGTCTCTGGCATATAGAGACTCCTCTCGTATACACTGGCATCCTTCTGTACCAAGCTACAAACACAGCGTTAACACAATATTATAACAATATAATACAATTTTAAAAGCTATCTTCTCTTTATGTCTATTCTATTTCTCCCTTATCTTTGGGACTTACCGAGTGATTTGTTCGCTGACGACATTCTCTTTCTTTCTTCTTTGAATGTCGTCAGGTGATCTGGACACTCCGGAGATCGAGCCCACTAGTGAAGACTTGGACCACTTCATTGAAGACTCGGAGCTTTAGTTCATTGTACACTTTTATTTCAGCACTTTTCCTTTTATGTTATACCATTGTTTAGGCATTACTTTCATTCAGCTGTATTTACTTTTCCATGCATTGTACAGAAAGAATATGAATAAATAAAGTTATTGTTTTATTATATCTTGTCTCTTGTGCATTTATTTTTATATTGCTTAGATACGCTTAGTGTATTTACTTCATAGTAGGTACGTAGCGGCCTCGTCGCGTCCTCTGCCCGTACTCTGGGAAGCGGGGCATGACAGGTTTTCGTGACTTTACATTGACATGACTTATGAATGGATTAGTCAATATCTTGGATTGTAATTATTATATTATCAGTTTAGACTTGTTCATTGGGGCAATGAAGGGTGGAAATACATGTACACTCGGGTGATATTCGCTAGACATAGCTCCATCATAGTCATGGGACACCTTTCGGGGATGTTCACGCTGCTTCATTGATTCATGTTATTGTTTCTGCCCCAGGCACGAGCGCCTAGCTCATACTACTTTCAGCTAGTCATGGGATATCCCAAGGATACGAGTACGCCTATCAGTCAATTCCATCAATATACATATTGTTCGACCTGATTTGACTCTTAAATTGATACGTGATTTGACTTGACCTCCGGATTGACCTTCAGATTGACACTGTTCTGACTCGATTATTGACATCCAGCTTGACACCTTGTTTATCTGCATTTGTTACTTTCTACACATTCACCTTTCTATATTCTTATTCATTTACAACACGTGTTTTCACAATTGCTTTTTGTACATGATTTCCTGTACTTTTGGTTTACCTGTTTTCATATTTTACCATGAATTACTGTTATTACTTGCATCACACTCTCCCGTCTATTTTTATACTTGTCGATGCTCTGACACCCTGGGAATTATGTTCCTAGTTGGATAGCCAGAGTTATAGGACCTGACTCAGTCATCAGAGTGCTCGGTGGACGTGATGGACCAAAGATTCGTATAGTTTTCATTTCTATATCTTTCAGGTTGTACCCATATTGTATTCTTTTATACCTTTTGGAATCCATTGTGTATATCGTTACTCTTTTGTTATCATCTGTAATAAATTTTGGTTAATGAATAAAACTTAGCTTTTATTTTACTTGCTTATGTATACTCCTGCATTACCATACGCTTAGCGTAATTGTATCGAGGATAGTCTATTTCTCGGTATAGTTACGTTGCGGGCCTCACCGCATCTCCGCTCCTGTATCTTGGGAAGCGAGACGTGGCAGGTTTTAGTGGTGGCACATGCAGTTCGAGAGTATTCCAGTATACAAAGGCATGACATTAACCAACACTTATTGATTTCCTTGAATCGCATCCTTTGAATCCTATCCTTCACATTAACCGATGGAGCGCGAAAATCCTTATCTTTTCTTACCCTGTTATGACATCCTCCTTTGTAATTTCGAGGACGAAATTATATTAAGGATGGGTAGATTGTAACGTCTGTTTTTTTTCCAAATACATAATAAAGACCTTTAAAAAAATTCTTCTTATGTCAAAATAATTATTTTAATACTACATTTACGAGAAAACACTTTTAAAAGGTTGTTCTATTTTTAAGACTAATTAATATAATTTTTAGGGATTGTTAAATATTTTTAAAATAATTTTTCTAATTAATGTCATGCCCCGCTTCCCAAAAGACGGTAACGGCACGTGACGGGGTCCGCTGCGTATTTATTCCGTAAAGATTCTTTTCTCGCAACAAATACGTTAACCGTTTATAAGTAACATATATGTAACAAGAATAAGTAAGAGAATAAAATCCAACATACTAATTATTACATTCCAAATTTCTACAGTGTCTTAAACATATAACCAGACGTCTCAACAAGAAACATAAACATAAAGAGCCTTAATAAGAGGCATACTAAAAAGAAAAACTGAATTGAAATCTAGTAGTTGTCCTGTGACGCTAGTTGAGTGTACTCTTCCCCAGGCAGTTCGAGTTCCTCCGTCCTTAAGTCACATAACGAACATTCTAAGGAAAGAAGAAAACATGGTGGTATGCCCGTCAGTGAACTTGCGCTTGGTAAGTCCCCAATAAAGTGAATAAAAAATTAAGGTGATATAATAACATGTATGATATGTCAAGTAAGCAGGGCAACTATATAAGCATGGCAAACTACATAAACATGGCAGTGCAGTATAGGTATGGTATTCGGTTAACATAAGCATATAACAAGTATAACCGTTGAGCATGAAATGACTGGTAATGTGGTCTAAAGATGTCACTATAAGGGTAAGTTAATCTCACGCTAGTTCGAATGTGAGCGTCAACCACGGCAGGAGTATTCTCTTACCCAAGGCTATAATCCAGGGGTAAGGAAACACATGCCCATTTCAAGAGTTCATGCGTTAGTATTTAAGAGTGTTAATATTCATGTGTTAGTATTCAAGAGTGTTACTATGGGGCTCCTGAGATTCCTTTGATCGAACCCGCTACTCAAACTATCCCGACACCCTGCGTATTCTATATTATAGATAATTTCATAAGCCTTGCCCGAATCCATGAATATATAAGAGGGTACAAGTTCAAGTATTCTTGTAAAGTCATTACGTATTCATGGTTTGGGCCAAGTCAAGTAAGCATATAATAGGTTTCATCACATAAGTCATGTAGATACAATAAATAAGCAGTCACATGGCATGGGATGAGACAAGTATAATGTTCAAGTAATGACCAGAAACAATGCTATAAAGAAGTGTTATGTACAAATAATTACTCAAGTCAATCGGATTCATAATATAAATGGGAAATACAACCTTAAGTATTTTGCACACATGAGTTCCAGTCGTGCCTAAATACGGCTACTGGTTTAGGAGATATACCGATTTTCGTATCATCGCGCAGAACATATCAGAATCTGTCCAGCACCGTCACACATTTTTAAAACACAATTTGAGTTATTTTTTGTCAGTTTTAAGGTTTCGAAAATTATTAGAAACTTGTATATCTTTCAGTGTACTTATCCAAACAACTAAGTTCAGCATGATTTCGATTTCTAAAGCTCTAGTTATGGTCATTTTAATATCAAGGTTTAAAACCTTAATTCTGATTTCTGGACAGTAACTATGGGGTGTATTGCCCGGTATATTGTAGGGTTCTTAGGCACTCTTGTGAAGGTTCAAAAGGCATCAAACATGCCCGGATAAAAATTTAGACGTGCCGAACAACCCAAAGCTGGGATCTTTGCTAGATTATTAGGGTTTAACATGCAAGAAGATAACTTTTATCTAAGTGTGAGGGATTACAACCTTTGTAGTCCGCTCCTTCACTTCACAAGCTCCGAGTAGAAGTCCCTTTGCCGCGATCCACGATCTCCCGGACTCATGAGAGGCTCCACGACTCGAACGATCCATGCTAGCTCGAAGTATTCCAAATCTCCGATGATCTACCTCGAAGTTGCAACGACTCAAGCTTTCTCACTCTAAAGAGATGAACACACTAATCCCATGGGCTAGATGAGATGAGGATGAGAGAGTAGTATTTTTGCTTTCTTTTTAAATCATTTTCTCATATTATTTCATCACATAAAGAAAAACTAGCAAGCTTTCTTCAAGAGAGAAGAAGATGATAATGGAAAATAGATAATGATTAATTCTTTTGTGATGAATAGAATATAAACTATATGATTGAATTGTAAACCATGGTCAAGGATGAGTGGTCAAGATTTTGTAGAGAAATAACTAGAGTTAGGGTTTGGTTGAGTTAAAGAATGTGTCATCCATAAAGATCTTAAGAATGACAAAAGAAAAAGCTTCTAGAAGGTGCATGAAGCTACTAACCCTAATCAAACCCTAATCTCAATTAATCATCCTTAAACATGTTTAACAATTAATCATATCATGTCACAATAATATATATCACATATATATTATATATTTGCAACAAAAGAAAACAATACAATTAACATATATCGCATATATATCAATGTATCATCCACTGAGAAAATGAAATAATAAAGCGAGCCATTATTAGATAATGTAATACAATATATCATATATATTATTATACATTAAATCATCGAATCAACACTTGATTCGACGATCCGGCTATATCAAATATTACCGACTAATATATCATGTACCGATTCATCGAATCAACACTTGATCCGATGACCCGGTTCATTTCTAAATATCGCGAGAATATAATACGGTATCCCATATCGCATTATTCTCGCTCCTGCGCATATCACATATGCGCCACTACTCCGTTTCGCCTGAGCCAAGAAACCTCTGTATAGGACTCTAAAGAATCGTCAATACGCCGGTAGCAGGTGATGATCATATCAAACACCCACAAGCTGCAAGCGGTCAGCTAAACGTAACAGCCACCCAGGTATTGAGCGATCAGAAGATCAACAAGCTAGCCTGTGCGTTCTCCTGTGAATCCAACCAGTAACACTCCCGTACAGTCCGGTCTGTTCGTCTGATATGTCGCATATCAAGTCTAGGGGTGGTATACGTCAGACCCCAGTAACCGATAAGTCGTGTCGATGTGTGGCTCATAACGGGTCGAGAAACTACTAGTAACACTTACCAGTAAATCTCTATATCAGCCCTGTCCAGGACTTCCAGTTATAGCCAATCGAACACAGCACAACATCAACTCCCTATACCGGGAGAGACGAATTCCCTCCTATCGCTCATTGCCTCCATGTGATTCGGGACTGTACCCAAAAGCCACCGTTTTGCATGCCCTCTTGGACGTGGTAAGGTGGAAATCAAACCACAGCGGGAATCACACAAGACTCCATGACGATCTCGGGTCTACAGACTACCCTGTACCAGTGTCACCGGAGAACTGCCATCTGACGTGTGGTATAACACCATCTTGGAGTTCTCGGCGAGTCCGTTCAGTGTACCCAGTCTCCACTGAGCACCCGTACACCATCTCTGATGTCTAACACCGATGGATATGGGATCATCCATCGCCCATCATATGGGTCAAGATGCGTATACGCTAGTCTACTCTGGTGTATCGATGCCCTGTCTCGATATACCCTCGACTAGGAACAGTTATAGGATGTACTCATCGACTACCGCGGCCCCACTAGTATGATCTCATCATAGTCCCAGTAGTCGAGTACAAATCCTAAGGGCTTTATCAACATGTGAGAGTAAAACAGTAAACCAATACAAGTCAACATATTAAGATAAAGTGAAACCAAATAGCATACTATCATGACGAGCAAGAAAGTCATCTCTATATATAACCAAGCATCCATTATAATATACATCATATGTACAACAATGGCCTCTAGGGCATATACATAACTAACAATCTCCCACTTGCACTAAGGCCAGCTGCTGTAGTATCGCATACCTAGCATCCCGAATAATCTCTCAAACTGTATCTGGGGAATAGCCTTCGTGAATGGATCCGCAGTGTTGTCCTTCGTATCTACTCTCCTGACCTCGATCTCCCGGCGATCAACTATCTCCCTGATCAGGTGATACCGCCTCAGAATATGTCTGGATTTTTTATGGGACCTGGGTTCCTTGGCTAAAGCCACAGCTCCATTGTTATCACACTACAGAGGTATTGGATGCTCAATGGATGGAACCACACCAAGTTCACTAATGAACTTCTTTATCCAGAAAGCCTCCTTGGCAGCATCGTTGGCAGCGATGTATTCAGCCTCCATCGTTGAGTCTGCAACGGTATCCTGTTTGGAACTCTTCCAACATACCGCCCCTCCATTGAGGGTAAAGACAAAACCCGAATGCGACTTAGAGTCGTCCTTATCACTTTGGAAGCTGGAATCGGTAAAAGACTCCACCTGGAGTTCTCCGTTACCATACACCAAGAACATCTCCTTAGTCCTTCGTAAGTACTTGAGAATGTTCTTCACAGCTGTCCAATGACTCTCTCCAGGATCTGCTTGATACCGACTCACTACACTTAGTGAGTATGCTACATCGGGTCTGGTACATAGCATCGCATACATGATAGAGCCTACTGCCGAAGCATAGGGTATCCCTTGCATGCGAGCTCTCTCCAAATCAGTCTTGGGAGACATCTCTTTAGAGAGAGTGAGTCCAGAGATTGTGGGTTGATTCCCACGCTTGGATTCTTCCATACTAAACCTCTTTAGTATGGTGTCAATGTACCTGGATTGGGACAATCCCAGTATCCTTTTAGATCTATCTCTATAGATCATGATTCCCAATATGCAGGAGGCATCACCTAGATCTTTCATTGAGAATCTCTGTGATAAGAAGAGCTTGACTGATTGCAGCATAGGAATATCATTTCCTATCAAGAGTATGTCATCCACGTACAATACGAGGAAGACAACCTTACCCTCTGCTACCTTCTTATAGATACAAGGTTCATCTATATTTTTGATGAAGTCAAACTCTTTGACTACAACATCAAAACAGATGTTCCAACTCCGCGATGCTTGCTTTAACCCATAAATGGATTTAAGCAGCTTGCACACCTTTCCGCTGCTCCCACTATCTACGAAGCCCTCTGGCTGAGTCATGTACACGCACTCTTCTAAATCACCGTTTAGAAAGGCGGTCTTAACATCCATTTGCCAGATTTCGTAGTCATGGTATGCAGCAATGGCAAGTAAGATCCGGATGGACTTAAGCATAGCCACGGGAGAAAAGGTTTCGTCATAGTCCACACCTGGTCGTTGACGAAATCCCTTTGCTACAAGTCTAGCTTTGAAAGTCTCAACTTTTCCATCTACACCAAATTTCTTTTTAAAGATCCACTTGCTCCCAATAGGTTTTACCCCTTCAGGAGCATTTTCCAAAGTCCATACTTTGTTGGTGTACATGGATTCCATCTCAGATCGCATTGCATCCAGCCATTTCACAGAGTCACTACTCGTGATGGCCTGCTCGAAACTAGTCGGGTCATCATCATCCATGATGCAATCCTCGCTTCCACCATCAATGAGAAAACCGTAGTATCTCTCAGGTGGACGAGAAACCCTATTAAATCGGCGGAGAGGCTGGGGTTCGTCGGGTACTACTGAATCCTCTGGTTCCACTAAATCTTCAGTTGTAATTTGTGTTTCTGGAAGCTCTTCCAGCTCTACCTCTTTGCCACTAATTTCTTTTGCAAGAAATTCCTTTTCCAAAAAGGTGGCATGTTGAGCAACAAATACTTTTTGTTCCTCAGCGTGGTAGAAAAAATATCCTTAAGAATTCTTTGGATATCCCACAAATTTGCAAAGGACTGATCGTGCCTCGAGTTTGTCTGGATTTTGTCTTTTGACATAGGCCGGACAACCCCATATCTTAACTCGTTTAAAATATGGTCTCTTCCCACTCCATATCTCATATGGTGTGGTAGGTACAGATTTAGACGGAACTAGATTCAATATGTATATGGCTGTCTCAAGCGCATACCCCCAGAAGGAAATAGGTAACTCAGCATCGCTCATCATAGATCGCACCATATCTAATAGGGTCCGATTCTTTCGTTCCGATACACCGTTGTGCTGTGGTGTATAAGGAGGAGTAAGCTGAGAGAGAATCCCATTCTCTTTTAGATAATCCCGAAACTCATTGCTCAAGTATTCTCCTCCTCGATCAGATCGAAGGATCTTAATACTTTTGCCTGTTTGGTTCTCTACTTCGTGCTTATATTCTCTGAATTTCTCAAAAGCTTCAGACTTGTGTTTCAACAGGAACACATGTCCGTATCTGGAGAGATCGTCAGTGAATGTAATGAAGTAGGAAGAACCGTTCCTGGCATGCGTAGACATAGGACCGCATACATCACTATGTACCAGTCCTAAGAGTTCGGTAACTCTTTCTCCGTGTCCACTAAACGGAGCTTTGGTCATTTTTCCTTTGAGACATGAATGGCAAGTATCATAAGATGATAATTCGAACGAATTCAAATAACCATCCTTATGTAACTTAGCCAGTCATGTCGCATTGATATGACCAAGTCTACAATGCCACAAGTAGGATTCGTTCATATCCGAACTTTTCCTCTTGTGTGTGTTTTGTATATTCAGGACTGTATTCTGATTTAGAATGAATATGCCATTATGTAACGAGCCTGATGCAATCAACTTTTGATCTAGGAATATGTTCATAACACTATCCTTTACTACAAAATTATATCCTTCTTTACTTAATAAAGAAACTGATATAATATTGCACATCATGTTCGGTATATAATAACACTCATTCAGAATCAGTGTATTACGACTTGGTAATAAAAGGTGATACTCGCCAACTGCTTTGGCTACAATACTTGCACCGTTCCCTACTTGAACGGAATGATCACCTTTTCCTAGTTCTCTACCTTTTCGCAGTCCATGTAACTGTTTACATATGTGGGATCCTGATCCGGTATCTAATACCCAGGACATAGGGTGAACTGAGAAACAGTTCTCAATAACTAACACACCCGAAGAAGATGCATCAACATGCATGTTCTTTTGGGCGGCTTGAGAATCCAGATATTCTCCTGTTTCCTGTTCAGTCTTATAACTCTTATAAGAAAGAACGGGTCTAACGTTCCCTTGCTCAGTACAATAATTGGGTTCAGTCAATACATCCATATTATTATCTTGATTATGGCATGACATGGTCGCTACCTGGAGAGAGAGAGAAGAAAACACTTTTAGCGTATGTTCTTGCAAGATTAGATTGGTTATTATCTTATCTAATCAGGATGTCTCCCACTGTTTTTATCAAATCTACCTTAAAACCCTAAAAGGTAAGATTAGCCGGGATTAATTACACCTTACAATTTCGTCAATCTTTCAGCCAGACCAGTGTCGGTACTTTGAGGGAGGTTCCCCGTGCTGTCGCACGGACCTAATTAAAGTAAACCTCGTTTTCCCAGAGGCGTAACCCCGTTAACACTTTTCTAGACACCTACTTGAATGACTAATTGTCCTGTGTAAAACTCTCCCAGGAGTAACACTTACTCGCAGTGGGTATCGGGATCCAACTATCTCATAGGAGGTATGCAATCTCATTGCAAATTTCAACACTTGAAATTCCCGATAATATTTTGCCCCTAGCGATCTATGACCTTGACTAAGTCAACAAACCATAAATCGCAAGTCAAGTTCAACCCGTACATTTCTTGATTGAATTAAACCCACCCGTACGACCCTTGACTGAGTCAACAAGGCCGTGCGAATACCCTAATCCAATCACATCTCATGTTTTAGCAGATAAACACTACTTAGCTACCGTACACTACGCCTTGACTAAGTCAACAAACATAGCACGAATACTAAATAATATCTATCTGAAATGACGGAGGGCTACGCAGGTTTTTTAGAAAACCCTGAGCGTAATGAACTTGATATCGTCGTAGAATCGAGTAGTTTTTGAAAAGGAGTGTTTTTGAGGCTTTTCTTAGTTTCGCTAAAGGGGTCACTCCCGGTGAAGGGATTGTCGGCCCTTTCCTCATCGAATAAGGTGCAGGATATATCATATATACCGCTGTGCAAAGCAAAACACTAAAAGCAATCAAAAGACAAACCGAGTTTTGTAGCATCTGCCAGTTTTGCTAAAGGAGTCACTCCCGGTGAAGGGATCTCGATCCTTTCCTCATCGAATAAGGTGCAGGATATATCGTATATATCACTGTGCAAAGCAAAACTGTAGCTACCCCTTTTATAAAGTTTTTGATTCTACAACATCTTTAGGTTTATTTTCTTTTATTAATCTCATTAATAATTATCCCATCAGCTTATGCTTCCTAAGCATCACAGAAGAAACGAAAGCAGTAATATTTATATATCAGCATATATATATATAGTATAAGCATTCGTCTCAGGCAGTAATATGATCTCATCACAGAACATTGCAGCAGAAGAACATATATGAAATATTGGATATACTAGGACGTCCGTGTTTTCAATACGAGCCTGTATAAAACACGGATTCCACGGTCGCGACGAATAGCCAAACCCACATCCCAAGACCCCTACGAGAGCGGCAAGTAACACTGCCAATTCTAGGGTTAGGAGACCCGGTCTCGACTCCTCGAGATGGCCTCCCACTGGACCCTAGAACCCGGTTACTTGTGCTCCCCTCCTTGGGTCTACCTAATGCGGAAAAGTAAATAATATACACTGGTGACAGCAACCGCAACCTGGAAGTGCCCCAAATAAAAGAATATTACATTACATCTGAATTTTACATGAATGAAAATAAAAACCCTCATCTCACATAAAACCCCCGGCTATTCAGAACGCGACGATCCAATATAATATATCACAGCAACACATAATATCTCATATCATCAACGTAAGTAAATATGCGCATCCCAATTGTCGTTGACATATAGCAACAAAACCGGCGATATCACATATTACACTTACGGTCACAGAAAAGAAAGTGTAAAACTACAATATTTGGAATCCACAATCACTTTAGACATCGTAAATCCGAAATATCACATACTTCGCATTTCATGCCTAACTCTATGAATTCCACATATTGTATCACATTCCAGATAAACAGACAGTATTAAACTTTCTGAACAGATAATCAAACACCCAAAATTTCCTAAACTGCTCAACACCTGAGCGGAGTTCAAATAATCCCAGAATATGTCACAGTACCGGTGATCCAGCCGTAGAAGGGTCAAGCCAAGGCCTCACATGTGGCACGCCGTACTGCCCCAAACCCGAAGGTTCAAAAGGCAGTTCAAGACGGTCACATAATCGAGTTAAGGTTTGTTGTCTTCTAGAGGGTCCACCGCTTAACTTGTACAATTTTTCCGAAAGATTTAAACCCGAATAAATTTCAACACTTGAAAGTTTGCCGTACCGGGAAACAGTAAGTTAATGATATCCGTTCAAATAGTTTAACAGTTTCTAAATATCCGGAAAGAAATACGAATTTAAAATTTTCGATCGAGTCTACTATTACAAAACAAACCCCAGAATTTTCAACACCTGAAACAGATTAAAAATACCCAGAAAACTCAACAAGTACCTACGGTTATTACCAGGAAGCCACGTGTCGCCAATCGACAAATCCGCCGCGGAACCGCCGCGCAAGGCCTGCTTGCGCCGTGGTTCCACCGCCGTTTGGTCGAGTTGGGGGCTCGGGTTTCATGGTAATTCTTAGAATTCCCTGCTGATTTTTTTACATATTTTTAATTCAGAAAAATCCCAAAATTTAAAAAATTTCCAGAGAGGGGTCTTTTTGCGTCGTTTCGGGTTCGATCGGAGTTTTAACTTCGTAAACACATCGCCTAATGCTCTAGCTAGGCTCTGATACCACTGTAGGGTTCCTAGGCACTCTTGTGAAGGTTCAAAAGGCATCAAACATGCCCGGATAAAAATTTAGACGTGCCGAACAACCCAAAGCCGGGATCTTTGCTAGATTATTAGGGTTTAACATGCAAGAAGATAACTTTTATCTAAGTGTGAGGGATTACAACCTTTGTAGTCCTCTCCTTCACTTCACAAGCTCCGAGTAGAAGTCCCTTTGCCGCGATCCACGATCTCCCGGACTCATGAGAGGCTCCACGACTCGAACGATCCATGCTAGCTCGAAATATTCCAAATCTCCGATGATCTACCTCGAAGTTGCAACGACTCAAGCTTTCTCACTCTAAAGAGATGAACACACTAATCCCATGGGCTAGATGAGATGAGGATGAGAGAGTAGTATTTTTGCTTTCTTTTTAAATCATTTTCTCATATTATTTCATCACATAAAGAAAAACTAGCAAGCTTTCTTCAAGAGAGAAGAAGATGATAATGGAAAATAGATAATGATTAATTCTTTTGTGATGAATAGAATATAAACTATATGATTGAATTGTAAACCATGGTCAAGGATGAGTGGTCAAGATTTTGTAGAGAAATAACTAGAGTTAGGGTTTGGTTGAGTTAAAGAATGTGTCATCCATAAAGATCTTAAGAATGACAAAAGAAAAAGCGTCTAGAAGGTGCATGAAGCTACTAACCCTAATCAAACCCTAATCTCAATTAATCATCCTTAAACATGTTTAACAATTAATCATATCATGTCACAATAATATATATCACATATATATTATATATTTGCAACAAAAGAAAATAATACAATTAACATATATCGCATATATATCAATGTATCATCCACTGAGAAAATGAAATAATAAAGCGAGCCATTATTAGATAATGTAATACAATATATCATATATATTATTATACATTAAATCATCGAATCAACACTTGATTCGACGATCCGGCTATATCAAATATTACCGACTAATATATCATGTACCGATTCATCGAATCAACACTTGATCCGATGACCCGGTTCATTTCTAAATATCGCGAGAATATAATACGGTATCCCATATCGCATTATTCTCGCTCCTGCGCATATCACATATGCGCCACTACTCCGTTTCGCCTGAGCCAAGAAACCTCTGTGTAGGACTCTAAAGAATCGTCAATACGCCGGTAGCAGGTGATGATCATATCAAACACCCACAAGCTGCAAGCGGTCAGCTAAACGTAACAGCCACCCAGGTATTGAGCGATCAGAAGATCAACAAGCTAGCCTGTGCGTTCTCCTGTGAATCCAACCAGTAACACTCCCGTACAGTCCGGTCTGTTCGTCTGATATGTCGCATATCAAGTCTAGGGGTGGTATACGTCAGACCCCAGTAACCGATAAGTCGTGTCGATGTGTGGCTCATAACGGGTCGAGAAACTACTAGTAACACTTACCAGTAAATCTCTATATCAGCCCTGGCCAGGGACTTCCAGTTATAGCCAATCGAACACAGCACAACATCAACTCCCTATACCGGGAGAGACGAATCCCCTCCTATCGCTCATTGCCTCCATGTGATTCGGGACTGTACCCAAAAGCCACCGTTTTGCATGCCCTCTTGGACGTGGTAAGGTGGAAATCAAAGCACAGTGGGAATCACACAAGACTCCATGACGATCTCAGGTCTACAGACTACCCTGTACCAGTGTCACCGGAGAACTGCCATCTGACGTGTGGTATAACGCCATCTGGGAGTTCTCGGCGAGTCCGTTCAGTATACCCAGTCTCCACTGAGCACCCGTACACCATCTCTGATGTCTAACACCGATGGATATGGGATCATCCATCGCCCATCATATGGGTCAAGATGCGTATACGCTAGTCTACTCTGGTGTATCGATGCCCTGTCTCGATATACCCTCGACTAGGAACAGTTATAGGATGTACTCATCGACTACCGCGGCCCCACTAGTATGATCTCATCATAGTCCCAGTAGTCGAGTACAAATCCTAAGGGCTTTATCAACATGTGAGAGTAAAACAGTAAACCAATACAAGTCAACATGTTAAGATAAAGTGAAACCAAATAGCATACTATCATGACGAGCAAGAAAGTCATCTCTATATATAACCAAGCATCCATTATAATATACATCATATGTACAACAATGGCCTCTAGGGCATATACATAACTAACATATATATCAGATCATTATATGCATTTCTGGGTTACCAAGTATATAGTAAAGTTATAGACCTATCAATTGTGCATTTATACATTAAAATTTTGACACGAACTGACATCGGGTGCTCGAGTTATGTCATATTTAAAACAGTGTGCGAATCAGGACAGATTATGTCTAGATTCGTCATTTAACTTTATAACGCAGATTTCTATTAATTTCATCGATTTTCAGGAAATCGGTATGACTAAGAAAATCTAGATCTTTCGATCTAATTTTCCAAAACACTTGAGTTTGCTCAATGTTCCCCGCCGAAAAATGCGGACGAAGACGCGTAGGTTCGTCTTGCCTGAATTTCGGGACAGATACTAATTGGTGCTATCCGTCCACCTCTCTGAAGATGCCAAGTTGATTTATGGCACCATGTATCGAAGGTTTAAACGGATGCGGCCGATATAGCAGATTTCGTCAGATTCCCCCTCATTTAAGGGGTTTTTGATTGTGGGGACGCTCTTCCCTGCAGGCGCAAGCCCCTGCAGTTAATTACGCTACCGCATCGCAGTAACCGCTTTCTCCTTTTCCAGATGGTCACTTTGTATCGTGTGTGTTTGTTTTGTTTTTGGTTTCCCGTGGATTGTATACGGAGACTAATGTATGTTGTCGCCCGTAGGGCGTGGATTAGTTCAAATCCGTATCTTTCTTGGATTTGGGTTTAAGAATACGTTAGCCCCATTTGAGACTACGATCAACTTAAACGTTTGTTAAGGATACGTTTTTCTAATTTTTAGACTACGATCAACTTAACGGGATCATTTAGATCCAACAAGAGAGCATTTGGGCTCTATTGTTTAGTTTAAGGACATTGCGGTCGATTACCAGTTTAAGGACATAGTGGTCCAAGGTTAAGGACATCATAGTCCATGGGCTTAAGGACCCCACAATCCAAGGTTAAGGACATCATAGTCTGTGGGTTTAAAGAGACCCCACAGTCCAAGGTTAAGGACATCATAGTCTGTGAGTTTAAAGGGACCCCACAGTCCGAGGTTAAGGACATCGTAGTCCGTGAGTTTAAGGACCTCACAGTCCAGTTTAAAGACGTCATAGTCTATGAAATGTATGGTTGTCGGGACCCGTCACCTCTCTGAAGACGTTGAAGGATTACAACGACAAATATCAGAGGAGTAGAGAGATGTACCCTCGAACCGGTGTGAGTTGGTTGAACGATCTGTAGTCCAATTTGGGACTAAGATCTGTTAAATATTCGTGAGCAGATGTGCTCAATATAAGTTGAGAACTTATGGCCAATATTGGGCTAAGTCCAATAAACATTTTGTTTATTCTGGCTATTGAGCCTTTATTTGGGCTTGGCCTTTTTAATAATGCTGAGCATTGGATCTTGACACCTTTTTTGTCTTGTATTGAATGCAGAGCATTTAATAGAGCTCTGGCTCATTAAAGAACAATTTGTGTGCTATCAGCACAACCTATGGTGCGCTAGGCGCTTTGCACCAATGCAGTGCGCTTTTGCTACGTGGCGCACATGTAAGGGACAAGTGTTGCGCTTAGGCGCCAGATGATGAGTGCAGATGCCTGTTTGTGAGCGCTGAGCGCTGGTTTGTGAGCGCTGGTTTGTAAGCGCATTACGCTAGTTTAGTGGCGCACAGGTGAGTGACACGTGGCGCGCTTGGCGCTGAGCGCCAGCCCATGAGCGCAGTGCGCTATTTTAGAAGCGCAAAGCGCAAGTTGCATACGTGGTTGACATGTGGCGCATTTTGGCGCTGAGCGCCGGTCCAAAGAGCGCAGAAGCGCAGTTCAAGAGTGCAAGGCACTTTTCAATAGCGCAAAGCGCATTTGATCAAATTTATGATCTGTGAACAAATTTATGTTCCTTTTAGAGGAGGCTTTGCCTCAAGTTTCAAGAATAATAGTTCTTATTTTTGAAAGGGCTTTGCCGTTGTAGACCAATGATCTATGAATGAAGTAAATACTTCTTTGTTTTTATGATGAGATCTTTTGATCTCTTTTTACAAAAGACATTGGTCTTTTGTAGATCTATGATCTTTTAAGAAGATAATTCTTCTGTTTTAATGAGATGATTTCATCTTTTTATTGAAGAATCATTCTTTTTACCTTGAAGAAATGATCTTCTATCAAGAGCTTGCTCTCTTTCTTTTGAGTTTTCTCAAAGTTTGTAGGGGGGTTTCTCTCTATCAGACTTGAAGTCTTGGGGCCTTTATATAGGGCAAATTGATTTGTTAAATCAATTAAAAAGATCTTTCTCTGATTGATTTGGGGATGTTTCCCCACCGTTGCATCTTTGATCCTATGGCTTCTGTTTTATAGAAGGCAATCTTCTTGTTTTTAACAAGATTGGAAAGATCTTTCCATAACAGAATTTTAATTCTGATTAATTAATGATTTATCATTATTAGATCTTTTGATCTAACGGTGGGGGATTATTAATTCCAGCGCTAGCGCACCCGTGCTTTGCACGTGGTGCGCTGCTCAGAGCGCAGTGCACTCTGCGCTAGCGCACCTACATTTGACATGTGGCGCACAGCACAGAGCGTAGCGCATCTGGCGCTAGCACATCCGTGTTTGACACATGGCGCGCAGCGCGCGTAGCGCTGGATCTGAAGCGTTGTTTCAACTTTTAAATTTTGAAATTTAAAACAGAGCTTTGCTTTGATTGGGGGAAACACTCAAATTGGATATCGGTGGACCGGGTTATGTGTCCTCAAAGATGATTGATAAAAGCGGTATTCTGTTTTTACAAACAGTGCATAAAAAGACGTCGTAATTCCTAAATCATTCTGCCGTTCGATCTGAAATTTTTACTGTAGATTCGAAATTCTATTTAATAATTATCCTAATTTCCTAGAATTTCTAGAATTTAAGTACTTATTTCTATCCCATCTCGAAGTCGCATCGATTTAAGAAAAAAATCAGTTTTCCAACATGTGAATGCCAATAAGAACCATACGATTTTAAACCATTAATTAAAATATGATAACGTGTATGATTCCATTATAGACTAGTGAGCAATTCTACATGAACGACAACTACAATTCAAACATGCAAATAGGGTTATGATACGAAATATGTGCTCTTACCATTACTGTTACATAATATTTAATCATGATCATGAACAAGAAAACGTGAATATTGTATATTACTTTATTAAGTTCATGAAGGCTAGGTATAATAACGAACTACATATATGCTAGACTACATAATTCACTTAAACAAACAGATTATGTTAAAATTAGGGGGACTTAGTGTAGGTATAAGTGACAAAAAGTAGCGACATAGCGAAAGGAAAGAATAACATATAAGGAGGAGGTACAATAATAGAGAAGGGAGAGAGGAGAAGAGACTTACTCACGGTGTAAGTCGGTATAACAACCAGCTCACCGTTTTCTATATCCTAACGGTGGGAAGCAACTCTAGCGACAACGAGACCCAAAGGAGACAAAGTGAAGAAAAGGAAGCTAAGAGTTTTAGCCATTGATTTTTCTGATTTTGTGCGGAGGATTGAGAAGGAAGCAGAAGGAAGAAAATGAATATATAAAAAGGGATTTATGTTCATCATAATTCTTCCCAAAATACAGAATACGAAGGGTGACTAGGTCGGCCATGCTCCTACTGTTAGTTATATGTATGCCCTAGAGGCCATTACTGTACATTGGATGTATATTGTAGTGGATGCTGGGACATATATAGGTAGGACTTTCTTGCTCGACATGATAGTACGCTATATGGTTGCTCTTTATCTTAACATGTATACCTTCTGTCTCTCTGATTACATGTTGATAAAGCCCTTAGGATGTGTACTCGACTTCCAGGACTATGATGCAGATCATACTAGTGGGGCCTGGGTAGTCAATGAGTACATCCTTCATTGTTCCTAGTCGTGGGAATATCGAGACGGGGCATCGATATTCCAGAGTAGACTAGCGTATATCTTCTCGACCCATGTGATGGGCGATGGATGATCCCATATCCATTGGTGTTTGACATCGGAGATGGTATGCGGGTGCTCAGTGCAGACTGGGTATACTGAACGGACTCGCCGAGAACTCCCAGATGGTATTATACCTTACGTCAGATGGCAGTTCTCTGGTGACACTGGTACAGCTTAGTCTGTTGACCCGAGATCGTCATAGAGTCTTGTGTGTCTCCCACTGTGCTTTGATTTCCACCCTACCACGGCTCTACTGAGTCGTGCAAACAGGTGGTTTTTGGGTACAGTCCCGATTCACATGGAGGCAATGAGCGATAGGAGGGGATTCGTCTCTCCCGGTATTGGGGGTTGATGTTGCGCGATGCACGACTGGCCATAACAGGAAATCCCTGGCCAGGGTTGCAGTGATATACTGGTAAGAGTTATCAGTAGTTTCACGATAGTTATGGACCCTACGTCGGCATGACTTATCGAGCTATTGGGGTCTGACGTTTACCACCCCTAGGCGAGATATGCGACATATCAGACGAACAGAACGGACTGTACGGTAAGTGTTACTGGTTGGATTCACAGGAGTGTGAGCGGGCTTGCTCGTCGATCTTCTGATCGCTCAATACCCGGGTGGCCGTTACGTTTAGCAGACCGCTTGCGGCTTGTGGGTGTTTGATATGATCATCATCTGCTGCCGGCGTATTGACGAGTCTTTAGAGTCCTACACAGAGGTTTCCTGGCTCAAGCGAAACGAAATAGGAGCACATATGGGATATGTGCGGGACCGAGAATAATGCGTGTATGTGATACCGTATTTCATTCTCGCGATGTATGTGTCGAATGATTGTATGAGATATAACCTGGTTATCGAATCAAGGATTGATTCGATAAGCCGATACATTTGATACTAGCCGGTTATATGCGACATGACCGGATCATTGAATCAAGTGTTGATTCAATGATTTAATGTATAATTATATATTTGATATATTACTTTACATCAACTAGTATTGGTTCACTTTAAATGGATTTTCTCACTTGAATTGTGCAAGTTGTATATGTGATATACATTTGTGCACATGATTGTATCATGTTTGATGATACATGTTTACTTGGTTAAGTGTAAAGAATTACACCATGGTTAAGTTTATGATTAGGGTTTTTCTTTTTTCTTATTTATTTATTTATTTATTTATTTTTGGAAAAGATGAGAAAAGAATGGTTGCTATTTTTTTTTTTAGTTGAAGATTCTTGAAGCTTTGAATTAGTCCACCATTCTTGTCTTATACTTAACCCTAACCATTCAAGTTAACCATGGTCCATTCTCTACAATTAACCAAGGGTTAATATATGATAAGTATTGATTTATTTATCTAATTATTCAATACTTATCTTACATCTTCTTCTTTCTTCTTCTTCTTCATCTTCTTCTTCCATGAAGAAAGCTTGCTACATCAATGGCAAGTGATGAAAAAGTGTGAGAAATCCAATTCTAAAGTGAACCCACTTCCTATTTCTTCATCCTCTACCTCTTGCCAAGTAGTATAGGGTGTTTCCTTCACATGTTTTCATGGCTTGGTGAAGGTGGAGCTTGATCTAGTGATGCCTCGACGTAGATCATCTTTGGCACGTTGTCGACGACCTAGCCCGCCTTTTTCTCCGATGAAACCACCGTGAGAGTCATGGTTCGATTTGGACAGCGGAGAGGACTTCATCACGGAGCCTAGGAGGTGGAGGACCGGATCTACAAAGGTTGTAGCCCCTTCCCTTTAGCTATATTTCCGTTTACTTGCTTGCATCGCCTATATATCTAGTTGACGATCCGTATTAGGGTTTGTAGGCACCCGTAAAATTTGATTTGTATATGTTTGATCACTTGTGAGACTCCATTAGAGTGCCTAGGAACCCTACAGTGGTATCAGAGCCTAACTAGAGCCTTAAGCGATGCGTAGACGATGTTAGAAACCCGATCGAACCCGAAACCCCGACTTTTCCTTGCTCTCTGGACTTTTTTCAAAAACAGGGATTTTTGAGTATTAAAAATATGCAGAAAAATCAGTAGGAGATTCTATGAATTACTGTGAAGCCCGTACACCTAACTCCACCAAAGCGCGGCGGAACCGCGGCATTAGCATGCTAATGCGGCGGTTCCGCGGCTCTTTAGACTCTTCATGCAATAAATTTTGCACAGTAATTCCTAGTTTGCAGTGCTGGTTTTCCTGGGAATTTTTAATAATTTTTCAAGAGTTGAATTTTCTGGGTTGTATTGGGAACTCAGTGTATCGATCGGATTGTCTAATTTTGTCAGTGTGTTTTTCCGGGTATTTTAGAATATGTTAAAAAGTTCGACCGGATATAAATACCCACTTTTTCCCCTGCCGGGAAATTTCCAATTGTTGGATTTTTCCGTAGTTTAACGACGTTCTAAGTAGTGCAAGTAACGCGATGGACCCTCTAGAAGACAACAAACCTTAACTCGATTATGTGACCGTCTTGAACTGCCCTTTGAACCTTCGGGTTTGGGGCAGTACGGTGTGCCACATGTGAGGCGTTGGCTTGACCCTTCTACGGCTGGACCGTAGGTACTGAGGCACGAACTGAATGTTGTTAGACTTATTTCATGTGTTGAGCTGTTTTGGGAAAACTTGGGTATTCGAATGTTCAATCGGAAAGTTTAACATTTTCTGTTTATCCGGAATGTGATACAATAATTGGAATTCACAAGTAGTTATGAGATAACGGAATGAATGTTATAAACATAGCACTTTAGTCTCACTTGATCGGTTGCCACGGAATTTTGATGTGATCAAAAGTCCGTCGCAATCACGTAGCGTACGCGGATACTCGCCGGGTAAACTTAATAGACAGCCTCACTCCATAGCCCCGACCAAGTGACTGTAGGAGAACCCCGTCGCCGAAAGCATCCGTTCGGGTGCTCGCGGTAGCGGTGTTCCGCCTTGGTGCACTTCGTCGACGGCATCGGGGGTGCGGCCGTCTACTGAAGTTTAAAACGAGTATTCGTTCAGGATGTCGGGAATCTTGTTGAATTGCCCGACTTGATATTGAAAAGAGTTTTCGATAATGAGACTAAAATGCGGGGTTTATAATTGTTAGGCATGCGATGTCTAAAGAATTCATTTGGTCAGGCATGCGATGTCTGAGGTGGTTGCGGATTCCAACTGTTGTAGTTTTACACTTTCTTTTCTGTGACCGTAAGTGTAATATGTGTTATTGCCGGTTTCGTTGCTATATGTCAACGACAATTGGGATGGGCATATTTACTTACGTTGATGACATGTGATGTTATGTGTTGCTGGATATGTTATATTGGATCGTCGTGTTCGAATAGCCGGGGGTTTTTATGTGAGATGAGTGTTTTTCATTTTCATTCATGTAAAAACTTGTATGTAATATTCTTTTATTTGGGGCACTTCCAGGTTGCGGAAGTTGTCACCGTTGATGTATATTATTTACTTTTCTGCACTAGGATAGACCCAAGGAGGGGAGCACAAGTAACTGGGTTCTAGGGTCCAGTGGGAGACCATCTCGAGGAGTCGAGTCCGGGTCTCCTAACCCTAGAATTGTTAGGGTTGCTTTCCGCTCTCGTAGGGGTCTAAGGGTGTGGGATTGGCTATTCATCACGACCGTGGAATCCGTGTTTTATACTGGCTCATATTGAAAACACGGACGTCCTAGTATATCCAATATTTCATATGATATTTTCTGCTGCGTTATCTGTAATGTGATCATGTGATGTTCTGTGACAGATATTTTATATAGTATATATGATATATTATATAGACGTTGCTTATGTTTTACACCCGCGCTAGCCCTGCCTCGCTCTGGCGTTAGTTACCTAACCTAACGGTGCAGACGGGACATCGAGACGAATGCGGATAGCATAAGCGTACGTTATCTGTGATGTTTAGGTGGACTTAAATGATGGGATATTCATTAATGAGATTAATGAAAGAAAATAAACCTAATTGATGTTGTGGAATCGAATTTCAAAATTAAAACAGGTAGCTACAGTTCTTGCTTTGCATCGCGGTGTTCATTATAGAACATCCTGCACCTTATTCGATGAGGAAAGGACCGAGATCCCTTCACCGGGAGTGACTCCTTTAGCAATAACTGGCAGATGCTACAACCCTCGGTTTGTCATTTGATCGCTTCTATAGTTTCCGCTTTGCACAGTGATATATATGATATATCCCGCACCTCATTCGACGAGGAAAGGGCCGACGATCCCTTTACCGGGAGTGACCCCTTTAGCAAAACTAGAAAAGCCTCGAAAACATTCCATTTAAAAAACCATTTGATTCCGCAACGAGATCAAGTTCAAAGCGTTAAAGGTTTTCACAAAAACCATTCGCAACCCTCCATCATTTTAGGAAGTAGAGTACTTAGTATTCGTGCTGTGTTTGTTGACCATAGTCAAGGCACAGTGTACGGTAGCTAAGTGATGTCTTCCTACACCGCATATGATGCGATTAGTTAGGACAGTTGCGTGACTTTGTTGACCTTAGTTAAGGGTCATGTGGGTGGGTCTAATTAATCACGAAATGACGGGTAGAACTTGACAAGTACTTATGATTTGTTGACCATAGTTAAGATCATAGGTGCTAGGGGTAAAAACCTTTATCGGGAGTTTCAAGTGTTGAAACTTGCAATGAGATTGCATACCTTCTATATGATAGTTGGATCCCGATACCCACTGCGACTAATTGTTACTCCTGGGAGAGTTTTGCACTTTGCAATTAGCCGATCAAGTAGGTGTCTAGAAAGGTGTCAACGGGGTTACGCCTCTGGGAAAATGAGGTTTACTGTAATTAGGTCCGTGCGAAAGCACGGGGAACCTCCCTCAAAGTACCGACACTGGCCTGGCTGAAAGATTGGCGAACTTGTAGAGTGTAATTAATCCCGGCTAGTCTTTCCTTTTAAGGTTTGAAGAAAGATTTGATAAAAACAGTGGGAGCCATCCTGATGAGATAAAATATATAACCAATCTGATCTTGCAAGAGCGCACGCAGAGTGTTTTCTTCTCTCTCTCTCCAGGTAGCGACCATATCACGCCTTAATAAAGATAATAAAATGGATGTATTGACCGAACCCGCTTGTTATACTGAGCTGGGGAACGTTGGTCCCGCTCCAACTTATAATTGTTATAAGACCGAGCAGGAAATAGGGGAATACCAGAATTCTTATGCCACCCAAACGAAGAAAGTGCATATGATGCATCTCCTTCGGGTGTGTTCATTACAAAGAACTGTTTCTCAGTATCCTCTGCATCCTGGGTATATAATACCGGATCAGGATCCCAGATATGTAATCTGTTACATAGGGCTACAAAAAGGTAGAAAAACTGAGAACGGGTGATAAGTTTCATGAGGCAGAAAACGGGGCAAGTGTTGCAGCCAAGTCTGTTGGTCACTGTCACCCTGTATTACGAATACATTGATTCTGAACAAATGCTATTAGATACCGAGCCTGATATACAAAATCATATCAGTCTCTTTATTAGTAAAGAAAGGATATAATTTTGTATTGATGGATAATGTTTTGAACATTTCCTATATCAAAAGTTGATCGGTTCAGGCACGTTATCTAAAAGCATTGACGTTCTAAATCAAACTACAGTTCCTCGTATACAGAACACACACAAGAGGAAGAGTTCAGAAATGAACGAATTCTTCTTGAGATATTGTAGACTAGGTCATATCAATGCGACCCGACTAGCTGAAGTTACATTTAGATGCATATTTAAATCAGTTTGAATTTACATCTCGTGAAACTTGCCAGTCATGTCACAAAGATATAATGACACCAGCTCTGTTTACTGGAAACAGAGAAAGAGTTAGTAAACTCTTGGGACTGATACATAGTGATGTATGTAAGGTCTCCTGTCTACACATGCCAGGACTGGTTCTTTATACTTCATTATATTCTCTGATAATCTCTCAAGATTCAGTCATATATTCCTGTTGAAATATAAGTCCGAACCTTTTGAGGTATTCACAGAATATAACTAGGAAGTAGAGAACCAAAATACGGGTATAAGAATTATGTCCTATGATGAGATCAGGGAGGAGAATACTTGTGCATGGAATCCTTGGACTATTCTAAAGGAAAATGAGATTCTCTCTTAGTATTACTCCTCTGAATACACCACAGCACAACTGTGTATCGAGGTGGAGCAATCACACAATATTAGATATCGTGTGCTCTATGATGAGTACTACTGAGTTACCTATTTCCTTTTTGGGAGTTATGCGCTTGAGAAGCTGCATACCTATTGAATTAGGTTCGAATCAAATCAGTGCCTACCACTCCATATAAGATATGGTGTGGGAAGATCCTATCTCTTAAGTAAGTTAAGATTTGGGATTGTCCGGTCTATGTCAAAAGCAAAATCCGGACAAGATCAAGGCAAGGTCAGTTCTGTAGAACTGGAAAGGTTCCAGCTATACGAAACTACAGCTGAAGATTTGACAGAACCAAAGGATTCTATAGTCCCCGACGAACCTCAGCCTCTCCGCCGATCTGGTAGGGTTCCTCGCCTGCCTGAGAGATACCTCGGTTTCTCGATGACAGTGGGAGCGAGGATTGCATCATGAGATGATGGCCCAATCAGTTTCGAGCAGGCCATCGAGAGTAGGGACTCTGTAAGAATGGCTGGATGCTTAGTGATCTGAGATGGAATCCTTATACACCAACAAAGTATGGACTTTGGTTGCTATATCTGAAGGGTTAAATCCCCATCAGGAGCAAGTATATCTTGAGAAGATTACTTGGTGTACATGAAAAAGTTGAGACCTTTAAAGCTAGACTTGTTAAAGGTTTTAGTCATCAACCAGGTGTGGATAATGATGAAACCTTTTCTAGGGACTATGCTTGTGTCCATCCAGATCCTACTTGCCACGGCTACATACCATGAATACGATATCTGGTGGTTGGGTGCCATGACTATTTTTCTAAATATTGATTTAGAAGAGAGCGTCTATAAGTACACAGCCAGAGGGCCTCGTAGACAGTGGGAGCAGCGGAAACGTATGCAAGATGCTTTATAGGATAAAGCAGGCATCGCGGAGTTGGAACATCTGTTTTGATGGATTAGTCAAAGAAGTTGACATCATCAAAATGGTAAATGAACCTTGTATAAACAAAAAGGTAGTAGGGAGTATGGTGACGATTCTCGTAGAGTACGTGGATGACATACTCTTGTTAGGGAAGGAGTTTCCTATGCTACGCTCGATCAATCTCCGCTTATCACAATGATTTTCCATATAGGATCAAAATGATACCTACTAAATCCTAAGCTTTGGATCTATGAGATAGATCTAATTGGATGTTAGGATACTCACTAGTTGTAGTGAAATGGTATCAATCGATCCTGGGGAGAATCACTGGAAGGGTTCCAGAGTGATAAAGACGACTGAATGTCAGTCACAGGCATTGTCTTTACCCTTAGTAAAGGGACGGTATGTTGGAAGAGTTCCAAGCTAGATACCGTGGTAAACTAGACGATAAAGGCTGGTAACATCGCTATTAAAGATACTGCCAAAGAGGTAGTTTGGGTGTATATTGGTTCATAGGATGAACTAGGTTGCTACCATTGTGTGACAATGGAACTGTGGCTTTGGCCCTGGAACCCTGGTCCCATCAGTGACCCAGACATATTCTGAGGCAGCATCATCTGATCATGGAGATAGATGATCTCCAGGGTGATCGAGGTTAGGAGAGTAGACTCAGAGGACAACACGGCGGATCCACTCACGAAGGCTTTTTTCCCAAAGAGAGACTTTTAGGGGATGGTTGAGTATTAGATACTACAACCACTGCTACAGATGGCCCTAGTGCAAGTGGGAGATTGTTAGTTATATGTATGCCCTAGAGGCCATTACTGTACATTGGATGTATATTGTAGTGGATGCTGGGACATATATAGGTAGGACTTTCTTGCTCGACATGATAGTACGCTATCTGGTTGCTCTTTATCTTAACATGTATACCTTCTGTCTCTCTGATTACATGTTGATAAAGCCCTTAGGATGTGTACTCGACTTTCAGGACTATGATGCAGATCATACTAGTGGGGCCTGGGTAGTCAATGAGTACATCCTTCATTGTTCCTAGTCGTGGGAATATCGAGACGGGGCATCGATATTCCAGAGTAGACTAGCGTATATCTTCTCGACCCATGTGATGGGCGATGGATGATCCCATATCCATTGGTGTTTGACATCGGAGATAGTATGCGGGTGCTCAGTGCAGACTGGGTACACTGAACGGACTCGCCGAGAACTCCCAGATGGTATTATACCTCACGTCAGATGGCAGTTCTCTGGTGACACTGGTACAGCTTAGTCTGTTGACCCGAGATCGTCATAGAGTCTTGTGTGTCTCCCACTATGCTTTGATTTCCACCCTACCACGGCTCTACTGAGTCGTGCAAATAGGTGGTTTTTGGGTACAGTCTCGATTCACATGGAGGCAATGAGCGATAGGAGGGGATTCGTCTCTCCCGGTATTGGGGGTTGATGTTGCGCGATGCACGACTGGCCATAACAGGAAATCCCTGGCCAGGGTTGCAATGATATACTGGTAAGAGTTATCAGTAGTTTCATGATAGTTATGGACCCTACGTCGGCATGACTTATCGAGCTATTGGGGTCTGACGTTTACCATCCCTAGGTGAGATATGCGACATATCAGACGAACAGACCGGACTGTATGGTAAGTGTTACTGGTTGGATTCACAGGAGTGTGAGCGGGCTTGCTCGTCGATCTTCTGATCGCTCAATACCCGGGTGGCCGTTACGTTTAGCAGACCGCTTGCGGCTTGTGGGTGTTTGATATGATCATCATCTGCTGCCGGTGTATTGACGAGTCTTTAGAGTCCTACACAGAGGTTTCCTGGCTCAAGCGAAATGAAATAGGAGCACATATGGGATATGTGCGGGACCGAGAATAATGCGTGTATGTGATACCGTATTTCATTCTCGCGATGTATGTGTCGAATGGTTGTATGAGATATAACCTGGTTATCGAATCAAGGATTGATTCGATAAGCCGATACATTTGATACTAGCCGGTTATATGCGACATGACCGGATCATTGAATCAAGTGTTGATTCAATGATTTAATGTATAATTATATATTTGATATATTACTTTACATCAACTAGTATTGGTTCACTTTAAATGGATTTTCTCACTTGAATTGTGCAAGTTGTATATGTGATATACATTTGTGCACATGATTGTATCATGTTTGATGATACATGTTTGCTTGGTTAAGTGTAAAGAATTAAACCATGGTTAAGTTTATGATTAGGGTTTTTCTTTTTTCTTACTTATTTATTTATTTATTTTTGGAAAAGATGAGAAAAGAATGGTTGCTATTTTTGTTTTTAGTTGAAGATTCTTGAAGCTTTGAATTAGTCCACCATTCTTGTCTTATACTTAACCCTAACCATTCAAGCTAACCATGGTCCATTCTCTACAATTAACCAAGGGTTAATATATGATAAGTATTGATTTATTTATCTAATTATTCAATACTTATCATATCATCTTCTTCTTTCTTCTTCTTCTTCATCTTCTTCTTCCATGAAGAAAGCTTGCTACATCAATGGCAAGTGATGAAAAAGTGTGAGAAATCCAATTCTAAAGTGAACCCACTTCCTATTTCTTCATCCTCTACCTCTTGCCAAGTAGTATAGGGTGTTTCCTTCACAAGTTTTCATGGCTTGGTGAAGGTGGAGCTTGATCTAGTGATGCCTCGACGTAGATCATCTTCGGCACGTTGTCGACGACCTAGCCCGCCTTTTTCTCCGATGAAACCACCGTGAGAGTCATGGTTCGATTTGGACAGCGGAGAGGACTTCATCACGGAGCCTAGGAGGTGGAGGACCGAATCTACAAAGGTTGTAGCCTCTTCCCTTTAGCTATATTTCCGTTTACTTGCTTGCATCGCCTATATATCTAGTTGACGATCCGTATTAGGGTTTGTAGGCACCCGTAAAATTTGATTTGTGCATGTTTGATCACTTGTGAGACTCTATTAGAGTGCCTAGGAACCCTACACCTACGGTTAAGTAATAATCCAGCTGTAGTCACACTTCGGCCTCTAGCGTTACATGGTAAGCAGTAATCAAACACAGATAATGAGAAATAGCAGTCACTACATTTAAATAAGGAGTTAAATATATACAAGTATTTAACAGTAAATGAAACAACTAACTAAATGATGACATAGGAACGATAAAACCGGCGTTGCTAGTTTAGATCTCTGCAATCACCTCGAAATAGGGTAGGTCCACGTCTTCCTATGAGCATGCATACTCGGGTCGTCAGGACGACACAATATAATAATAAAACAATATATCTTATATTGCAAGGATAATAAACATGAACTAGAAACTATAAAACAATAACACGAGAATGTAGTATAACATGAACAGGTAAGCAGTATAATAGGTAACTCCTGACAACTGTCTAAGGTAGTATGCATGTCATTAATCTCTTTGTCTTTATTTCATTTGAAATCGATCGGTGGAAAAGAGTTCTCATGTTTAGCAAGGGTCTCATGCATGCCCGAAACAATGGTATGACCAAATTATCATGGGCCGACGGAGCTTTTCCTATGCGACACCCTCGGAGCCTATTTCAGCGATTGCTTATACAGATGCGCCTCCGATAAATTACACTGTGGAGGAGGTCAACTGGACTTCGGAAGGTCTCCTTCGGCCTTCTATCGCCGCAATACCCGTGCAGCCGCCGGTAGCTTTGGACATCCTAGGGCGACGCATATGTCAAGGTGAGTCACGTCCTTGGGGACAGCAATACAATGTTGGACTAACTCCCCGTCACCCAGCCGGATATTTGCAGTGGGCCCGGTATATCTTATCGGCGAGGAAATCACAGTTGATGAAGCTCAGATTGTATTCCGCCGTTTATGCTTCTTTGTTTCAATATTCCACACCCCCTACATGGTGGGTCAGGGCATTTCTGGAACAGTGGAGCATTCCAACCCACACCTTCCTCCTGTCAGATCGAGAAGTCTCCATTTCTTTGGATGAGTATGCGGAGGTCTCAGGTTTACCCGTTAGGGGGGAACATTATGAAGAATTGCTTCCCCCGGATGAGTATGTTTTCGCTACCAAATCCATGGTAATGGGTCTTACTCCCGAGAATGCTATTCAACACCAATTTCCGAGCTTGATAAAGGTGTTGAATATGTATGAAAACCTCTCCCTCGCATCCGAAGGTCATGGAGTTAATTTTACGGTTTTTATTGCTGATTTTCTTTGCCCGGAAATGTTGAAGGAAGAAGTCGATAAATTTGCTAGTCTTGACGACCCCTTCGGCTTGGGTTTAGGAAATCTGCCGGCGTCGGAGGTAGATCAGAAAAGCTTCTTTCTACCTGATACCCCGGTCATCCCTTTTACAGAGCTGGCGGCTCCAGGGATTGATGAAGAAACGTTCTTTTTAGGGTTTCTTGGATTGTGGGTGAGTTGGTTCGCGCTTCCCATGCACTCTCGCCGCATGAGGCCATCCGTCTTCTATCCTACGCATCGAATAGTTGCCGGGATACCAGTAGCCGTGGGGATTGCTGGGTTAGCCCATATGTATCACGGCCTCAGCTTGGCAGCTGATACCACTGAGCCAGGGTGCAGTCGGAAAATTTCCCGATGCATTATTTCACATCATGGCTCGAGTTACACGTGCTAGGCGTCTTTGGCATCCATAAGAGGTCGAGTTTTTATGACAGGTGCAGGTTCCTTTGGATCATGCAACTGGTTGGCGCTTCTATCGTGACTCTGATGCAACGGGATGCTAGAGGCTTGCTTCTTCGCCCGTGCACGGTTGGGGCTGGCATGTCTTTTACTGATAAAGTTTTGACTGTCGGCCAGGAGTCGGGGAAGACGGTGCTGTCCTTGCAGGACATATTTAAAGATGGAGTCTCCATCTTGAAGGCTCGGGAGATTCTTCATCTGTACTCCATCCGGCCGGGCTTTCTTGTATTCAAGATGAATGACTCGGCATTATTCATGAGGTATAACCCGCATCGCTTCACCCAGCAATTAGGTTACAATCAAGGCGTCCCACTTGAGGCTTTTTTGGTCGAACCTGCTGCTACCGAAGAAAGAATACGGAGCGCACTGCATCATTTCATGCGCTTAAACACAGGGTCCAACTTCTTTATCAGCGAACCGAGCTGCGTCCCAAAGGCCCTTAATGTGTGCGCGGCGTGGTATCAGCATTCAATGGGTGTCGTCATCAGGGAAGAGAAGCGATTGTTGCTCGATCGCAAGGGTACAGTGCCGGCTGGTGATCGAAATATTCCTCTGAAGCGACGGAACATTGTTCATTTTCCCCTGAGAGAGGTAACTGTAGTTGAGCCTCCATACGTGCTAAGCCCTACGCGCGGGTTGCCCCCATCCAGCACACCTGAAAAAGAGGTGGCTGTCGCGTCCCCTGAGTAGGACGTAGGAAAAGAAATTGGGACTCGTTGTCCAAAGGCGACTACCAAACGCAAACTCGTGTCATCGTCCACCGGCGCCCGTTCTCAGAAGAAAAAGAAGCAAGTACTTTCTTTAGAGACCATATTAGGCTCGACGCCCGCTGCTCCGTCTAGCGAAGGCTTGAGCGACTATGGGACCAACGAGGGTTTATTCGGGATGCTTGATGATATCGATTTAGAGGTTGCCATTGAAGCTTCTAAACAATCGGCGGCCCTCGAAAATGAATTGGCCGCCCTTGCGCAGTCAGGTATACTTTATCCTAATCTTCCCGCTGTTTATTTCACTCTTCTTTTTTTTTATCATACTTTGACTGACGCTTCCTGTTTTAACAGGTGCCTCTACAGAAGAAGCCATTGCCGCTTCGCTTAAAACCTTTGAAGAGGAGGAAAGGCTTCGCGCCTTATTGCCAACAGAGGCTTCATTTGAACAACCGATGATGGATACCATAACGGTTCTGGAGGTAAAACCCAGCCCTAGTGATAATATCTCCTTGGCAAAGGTCCTGAAGAAGTATCCTCTCCCTGTCAAAATCGAGAAGCGGCCCAAAAAACATACGGCCAGGGGAAAGAAGCGATCTTCTACAATCCCTAGCTCTAGACCAAAGCGGGGGAAGAAGACCGTTACTAGTCTACCGGAAGGCGGTCTTCTTTTTCCTGGTTCATCTGCCGAGGAAACCGCACAATTAGCTGAGGCTATAAGACGCTCACAAGAAGAATCCGAGAATGCAAGGATCCCGAAAAGGTCTTACCCTGCCGTCATCTTTTATGAAGACCCTCCGTGGATACGACGACTATTCATAGGCCCTCTGGAGGAATGAGGGGAAAGGGCTCTTAAGCAGCCCGTCTCAGCCGACGCCGAGGATGCACTTTCATTGTGGACCGGTGGGCACGAGTCTACTCTCGAACCTCGGCAAGCGTACCTCCTCAGGAAGGAGCGTCGGCTTGAACAAGCCATACTAGAAGCTCCCTTGCACATCGGTATGTTCATGTATCTCTTTGTAATATTTTGTATTTCTTGTATACATATATATATATATATATATCCTTATCCTCGTACAAACTTTGCAGGGACTTCGGCGCTGGCAGAGAAGCTGAGTCCAAGTCGTGCCCTGACTATGGACTTCACAGATAACCCCGATGAAGCACTAATCAATGTGGAGGGGGTTGACGCCATTGTTGTTCCTGCGACGGAGCTTCCCTTGGTGATTCCTGCTCTCCAGGTGATTGCTCCTCTGGAAGAGGCATCTTCATTGGCTGGGGATCCAATGGATCTTTCTGGTGACGGCCCGACGACTGTGGGACAGGTGGTCGAAGCCACTGTCGTTTCATTGGAGCGTGTAGCGATGGTCACTGCTTTTCCACCGGATGCTATTATACCAGCCGACATCCCTGATGATGTGCTCGGGAACACGGAGGGGGGTGAGACAGTCGCTGCATCCAGTGATGCCCTTGTCGTGGTCCCGACCGGTGACTTACCAGGTAAATTTCAGGTTATTGCTTTCTATTCTATTCTGCAATCCCTTTTCTACCTTTTCTGACAGTACTTTTGTTTTGAATGCAGCTGCGGTGGGCGTTGAGGTTGTGCCACCCGAGAAAGCGCCACCAGTTACTGCTTTGACGGTGACCGCCCCTCCATCTTCTCTTATATCTTCTCAAATGCTGGAAGATATGGGTTTGTGATAAATTTAAATCGGGAATAGCATCTTTCGTGTATTGACCATGTATCATCGTGATCTCGCAGGAGTTCTTCTTAATCATTTGTATCAGGTGCTGAACCCGCCCTTCTTTTTCCCATCGGAGATTGCTTCATCTAGTGGCGCTGGTGAGTACAGCCTTCAGCTAATTTTCCTTCTTTTACTGGGAGTCAAATCATTTCCGATTCTTCTTTGTTTTTGATTGCAGTACTACAGATTGAAGGAGGAGATGAGAGAACGGTTGCGCCACTAGTACTCCCGGCTTTGCCACCTGCTGCAGCCGGTATAGTAAATTCCATTGTTCATGAACCTCTTATACTTCTTGAACCGTCATTTGACTATGATTTGTTTTGCAGCGGTCACATCGATTCTAGCCCTGTTTGAGTCTCGCGTCATAATGCTGGCCGAACCCTTTTCCAGACGTCCATCCTCGAAAGGCGCCACGAATAGTTTGCGCATGGTGAGCGACTATATTGAGGAGCTCGACATGGAGACTCCTACATCTACCGCGGACTTTGCTGCGGAGGTCAACCTAATGCTGGTGACGCTTGTAAACTTCCATAACGAAAGCGTCGTCGAGTCTTGGATTAACCACCGCTAGAAGATTGAAGCCTTCTTGCATGAGCTCGAGCTTATGCATCCTGCTCCTGAGTCTCAGGTTTTGAACTCCCAGCGGACTGCATGGGTTGAGCAGAGTGTGTCCTTCCTCCGCCATTTTGAACAAGAAGCGACCTTGAGGCGGAAGGAACACGAGGAGGCTTCCGCTGAGTCTGTTCAATTGCATGCCTAGGTTGAAGCGAACGCCGCACAACTGAGAGCCATCTTTGATACCTTGCAGCAATGTATTTCGGACGGGCTTGTATTGAGACAGAAGCTTGACTCTGTCGAGCGGGTTACGTAGAGTCGCGAAGCTTCTCAACGGGAAATCGATGAGAAGATTTCATCATGCTTGCAGCAAAGGGCTCGAATCGAAGCGGAGCTGTCCACGGCGGCTGATCAAGAAGAGGGGCTAAGGGAAGTGCGCGAGCGGCTGATCAAGAAGAAGGGCTGAGGGAAGTGCGCGAGCGGCTAATCGGACTATTGAAAGCGCTTCCCTCTCAATAATTGTTTTTGTACCAATTAAACGCTTGTAATTTTTGAATAACATGCATCCATTTTTTTATTCTTTTATACGATGTATCTTGTATTCAATTTGAGCTCATGAATAAAGACACATTTTTCCTATCTCCCACTGTCGTTTTCTTCTCTTTTTTGTGTTGTTGGTGTGTCTCTCTGGCAAGTGTAGCCTGTAGATGATAAAGAGCATTTTGTCTTGAATTCTTTGAGAGGTAGCGATGGCTTAGGAAGCAGGTTCAGGTCTGCTGCTTAAGACTTTTCAACTTTATGAGCCGTGAGGGTCTCATAAAGATTTTTCTCCCTACGAGTCGAGAGGATCTCGTAGATGTATTTTCTCCTTAAGAATCGTGAGGATTCCTAAGTGCATTTTCACTCGAGAGTCGTAAGGATCTCATAAGAGAATTTTCCCTCTTACAAGTCGAGAGGACCCGTAAGCGGTTGTTTCCCTCCTTGTTGAGATTCGACTTTGGAGAGTGTGGCCCGTGAATAGTATGCAAGAGTCCATTTTAGACCGACTTGCAGGGCCCCAGAGCTTAGGAAACCGGCTCTTATCCCGATTGCCTAAGGCTTTTCCCTACGAGTCGAGACGAATCGAGCATTTCTCGCAAGGATATCCTAACATCACAATTAACCTCTACTCTTTACGACAAAGGTCCGTTAGGGTTTGTGGTACTAGGGTTTTGTCCATCGTACCATCGCGTTGGCTGATGTATTCCTCGATAGGCAATCTTGCTTGTTCGAGTAGCCTTGCGACTGTCGTGTCTCTGATCCCTTCGGGGGCTGGACAAGACGTCTTCAAGCAATCCTCCTAGGCAGTTTGACCGTCGGAAGATCAAGCGTTAGGAATTTTGCCATGCCGCTTTTTACTTGAGGTTAGGCTCATTTTGGAGAGCCCCGATGAGTCATAACCACTCCGCATTAGTGTGGGATGATCTCTGATAGTCTTTCAGGTTTTATATGAGTTGACATCAAGACCCTGAAGCTAAGAATTTGGCCTTCGCTTCGTTCGCTGGCATCGCGTCTGCTGTATCGAGACGAATGTCGCGGTTGTCTCTAGGTTGCTGGTGAACCGTTGAGGTTTGGAACTAGGGATTTTGCCGTGGCTCCGTTTGTTTGATTGTGGTGTCTGAATCCTGTTGGAGGAAGGACGCTGTAGTGACATTTCGTCTGCTGTATCGAGACGAACGTCGAGGTGGTGACCACTCCGTGCTAGTGTGGGATGATCTCTGATAGTCTTTCAGGTTTTATATGAGTTGCCGTCAAGACCCTGAAGCTAGGAATTTGGCCTTCGCTTCATTTGCTTTGGCGTGTCCGAATCTTGTTGGAGGAAGGACGCTGTAGTGACATTTCGTCTACTGTATCGAGGCGACCGTCGAGGTGGTGACCACTCCGCGCTGGTGTGGGATGATCTCCGATAGTCTTTCAGGTTTTATATGAGTTGCCGTCAAGACCCCAAAGCTAGGAATTTGGCCTTTGCTTCGTTTGCCGGCATTGCGTCTGCTTTATCGAGACGAATGTCGCGGTTGTCTCTAGGTTGCTGGTGAACCGTCGAGGTTTGGAACTAGGGATTTTGCCATGGCTCCGTTTGTTTGATTGTCGCGTTTGAATCCTGCTAGAGGAAGAACGCTGTGGTGACATTTCGTCTGCTGTATCAAGACGAACGTTGAGGTGGTGACCACTTCGTGCTAGTGTGAGATGATCTCTGGTGGTCTTTCAGGTTTTATATGAGTTACCGTCAAGACCCTGAAGCTAGGAATTTGGCCTTCGCTTCGTTTGCTTTGGTGTGTCCGAATCATGTTGGAGGAAGGACGCTGTAGTGACATTTCGTCTGCTGTATCGAGATGAACGTCGAGGTGGTGACCACTCCGTGCTGGTGTGAGATGATCTCCGATGATCTTTCAGGTTTTATATGAGTTGCCGTCAAGACCCTGAAGCTAGGAATTTGGCCTTCGCTTCTGTAGGGTGTTTTTCGTCACCCCATTGAGATGGGAATACGCGCGCGCTTGTCAGGCGCACTACAGATTCCCCCGGCCTAGGGTAGGCCGGGGTTTATTGATTGTGGGGATCCGAATCTCCGGCAGCCGCGGACTAAGCTGCCGTTAATTACCCCTCGCCTTTGGGGCGAGGGAACCTCCGATTAACGGGTTAAACTGGTCATGCGAACTCAATGTGCAATGTATGTGTGTTGTGTTTTGAAAGGGGGGTTTTGGATATATCGGGAGCCACGCAGAGTTTTTACGGGGGTCCCGCTACCCGGATAGCGGGCTGGGGGTCAAGGGGGCTAGCAGCCCCTTTGCGGGGTGCGGGGCAGCGCCCCGTTAGAAATTTTTTTCTAACAGGGACAGTGTCGCGGAGTATGTGTATGTGTACATTTATATACATATGTATATATTTACATGTAAATATAAGTAAAGGGGAAAAAGACATCCAAAGGATGCGCAGGTGCGCAAGCGCGCGCGCCACGTGTCGGCACGCGGGCGACTTGCGCACTTGCGCAGTTGCGCAAGCGCGCGCGCCACGTGTCGGCACGCGGGCGCTTTGCGCAACTGCGCAGGTGCGCAAGCGCGCGCCACGTATCGGCACGCGGGCGACTTGCGCAGTTGCGCAGATGCGCAAGCGCGCGCGCCACGTGTCGGCACGCGGGCGACTTGCGCAGTTGCGCAGTTGCGCAAGCGCGCGCCACGTGTCGGCACGCGGGCGACTTGCGCAGTTGCGCAAGCGCGCGCGCCACGTGTCGGCACGCGGGCGACTTGCGCACTTGCGCAGTTGCGCAAGCGCGCGCGCCACGTGTCGGCACACGGGCGACTTGCGCACACAACAGGCTTTTAGCCTAAAAAGATTTCTCTGAAGAGAAATCAAAGAGGAGTTAGACTCCTGAGTGTTTTTTTTTTTTTTGTTGGGTTAATGGAAGGGTTCTTCTTCTTCCTCCTGTTGCTTGCTGGATCTTGAAGATCAAGAGATGTAAAATCTCAAAATCTCTCCTTTTTAAGATCTGATGGCAGATCCAAGTTCCCCTTTGTGGGTTTTGTGGTGGAAAACTATTTAGTTTTGAAAAAGGAAGAGTAAAACTCTTGATTTAATTCAAGAGAAAGAAGAAGGTTTTGGAACCTTGAAGAAGGAAGAAAGAGCTCAGCTCTAATTTTTGTGGAGAGAATGAAAGGTATTATTTTATTCATCATCATTTTGCCTTTTATAGGCTTACATATTTGCATATAGCCCCTTGGGCTTTACAAAATGACATTTTGCCTATTCCATGGCTCATGTGCCATTACATTTTTGCACATAAGCCATGGGCTTACAAAATATTGGCTTTATGCCCATTTTACATACATTCATGTATAAAAAATTACATAAAAATTATTTATTACATGATTTTTTTTTTGTTGGCATGGCGGAAGGCCAGACGTTTCGTGTTCGGGCTCGACCTGGGCATTGGCCCACTTGCTTGGGCTTGGGCCCACCTGGCTTGGGGTTGACCTTGACTTTGACTCGGTCAACAGGGGTGTAAATTTTTACCCCAACAAAGTGCCCCCCATCAATAAATGCACACAGCATATATGGGTCGTGTGTATGAAATTGATGGATCTTCTTTCACGTGGAGGCGACTTGCTTTGGTTCCCACTTTTTGGGACGCACTGCCCTTTTTACGACATGGACAGTCGACGCTTGACGCGTCTCCGAGACGGAGTGTCCGTGGTAGACGTTTCCCTGACCCGGAGTGATTTGGTTCCCGATTTGTAGGGAGCTTGCACTGCTCGTTTTACGACATGGACGGTCGACGCTCTGATCCGAAGCGATTTGGGTTCCCAATTTGCGGGAGCCTGCACTGCCCGTTTTACGACATGGACGGTCGACGCTCTGTTACGAAGCGATTTGGGTTCCCAATTTGCGGGAGCCTGCACTGCCCTTTTTGCGACATAGACGGTCGACGCTCTGTTACGAAGCGATTTGGGTTCCCAATTTGCGGGAACCTGCACTGCCCTTTTTGCGACATAGACGGTCGTTGCTGCCCTTTTAGCGACGTGGACGGTCGGTTCTGCCCTTTTTGCGACATGGACGGTCGGTGCTGCCCTTTTAGCGACGTGGACGGTCGGTTCTGCCCTTTTTGCGACATGGACGGTCGGTGCTGCCCTTTTAGCGACTTGGACGGTCAGTTCTGCCCTTTTTGCGACGTGGACGGTCGGTGCTGCCCTTTTAGCGACGTGGACGGTCGTTGCTGCCCTTTTAGCGACTTGGACGGTCGATGCTGCCCTTTTAGCGACGTGGACGGTCGGTGCTGCCCTTTTAGCGACGTGGACGGTCGGTTCTGCCCTTTTTGAGACGTGGACGGTCGATGTTGCCCTTTTAGCGACGTGGACGGTCGTTGCTGCCCTTTTAGCGACTTGGACGGTCGATTCTGCCCTTTTTGCGACTTGGACGGTCGGTGCTGCCCTTTTAGCGACGTGGACGGTCGGTTCTGCCCTTTTTGCGACGTGGACGGTCGATGCTGCCCTTTTAGCGACGTGGACGGTCGATTCTGCCCTTTTTGCGACTTGGACGGTCGGTGCTGCCCTTTTAGCGACGTGGACGGTCGTTGCTGCCCTTTTAGCGACTTGGACGGTCGATTCTGCCCTTTTTGCGACTTGGACGGTCGGTGCTGCCCTTTTAGCGACGTGGACGGTCGTTGCTGCCCTTTTAGCGACTTGGACGGTCGATGCTTGATTTGAATTTCTCTGCTTCTTGCAGTGTCAGGGGTAGACTAGACTTGCTCCGCTTCTTGCGGTGTCGAGATTGGATTCTGACTCGCTCCGCCTTCTGCGGTGTCGGAGTGGAAGTTGACTTGTTGATTTTGATTTGGGTTGACATCAGCATCGCTACACTGGAATAATGCCAGAAGCGACTCATCATCTGTCATTGAGAGGATTCTGGGATTTTGGTTTTTGTTTGGCATCTGCATTGCTGCACTGGAATAATGCCAGGAGCAACTCATCATTTGCCCCGAGAGAATTTGAGAATTGATGGCTTAGGAGGCAGGTTTAGATCCCTATCACCTAAGACTTTTCAATTTTATGGGCCGTGAGGGTCCCATAAAAGCATTTTCTCCCTACGAGTCGAAAGGATCTCGTAGGCGTATTTTCTCCATAGGAGTCGTGGGGACTCCTAAGTGTGTTGCTCCTTTGTGAGTCGTAAGGATCTCACGCGGGAATTTCCTCCTCTCAAAGTCGAGAGGACTTTGAGAGTGCATTTCATCTTCTTTTCACGAGTTTGCGCCCTTTCAGGTTTTCACAAACTCGTCGGCAGTCCTGCTGTTTTTACTCACGGAGCCCTTTCGGGTTTTCCTCCGTGCCCATTTTGCTTGTGGACATACCCTTTTTTTCTCTTTTTTTTTTCTTTTTTTTTTTAGTGGGACTTTGAATGTGGTCTCACCGGTAGGACTTAGGAGAGATTGGGATTGTTTTACGCCCGTGGATTGTATACGGTTTTGCAGGATGTATGATCCAGACCGTAGGGCCGGAAAAATTTCGGGACTTTGTCGGCGTCTGCATCGCTTCACTGGAATATGGTACTAGGAACGACTCATCATTCGCCGTTGGGGTATGGGATTTGGAATTTGGTTGGCGTCTGCATCGCTGCACTGGAATTTGGTACCAGGAGCGACTCATCATTCGCCATTTGGGGACTTGGAATTTGGATCTTGTTTGGCATCAGCATTGCTGCACTGGAATAATGCCAGGAGCAACTCATCATTTGCCTTGGGAGGACTCGGGATTTGGGTTTTTGGTCGGCATCAGCACCGCTAACACTGAAGCGAAATGCCAGGAGCGACTCATCATTTGCCGTTGCCCGTTGGGGAACGATGGCTTAGGAGATAGGTTTGGGTCCCTACCACCCAAGGCTTTTCAATTTTATGGGCCGTGAGGGTCCCATAAAAGCATTTTCTCCCTACGAGTCGTAAGGATCCCGCAGGTGTATTTTCTCCTTAGGAATCGTAAGGATTCCTAAGTGTGTTGCTCCTTTGTGAGTCGTAAGGATCTCACGCAGGGGTTTTCTCCTCGCAAGGTCGAGAGGGCTTTGCGAGTGTATTTCATCTCTTTTCACGAGTTTGCGCCCTTTCGGGTTTTCACAGACTCGCCGGTTGTCCTGCTGTTTTTACTCACGGAGCCCTTTCGGGTTTTCATCCGTGCCCGTTTTGCTTGTGGACATACCGTTTTTTTTTGTTTGTTTTTTTTTTGCCGCTGGTGGGACTTTAAAAGTAGTCTCACCGGCAGGATTTGGGAGAAATAGGGGTCATTTACGCCCGTGGATTGTATACGGTTTTGCAGGATGTCTGATCCAGACCGTAGGGCCGATGTGCTCAATTCTCCTGCGATTTGGAGCATTCATGTGTAGTATTTCTTGAGATATCGGCCATTGATGGGTGGCATGGGCCTTTCTCCCTCGGCACTTATTAGTTGGTAGGATCCTCCGTCGAACACTTTCTCGATGACGTATGGTCCCTCCCAGTTCGGCTCGAATTTTCCCTTGGCATGTCGATTGGGGATGATCGGTCTTTTGAGGACCAACACCAATTCACCTTTCTTGAAAGCGCGGAGACGAGTTATCTTGTCATAGGCCCGTAACATTTGGGCTCGGTATAGCTCCAGATTTTGCTGCACCGCGAGCCTCTTTTCTTCGAGGGCATCGAGTTCTTCAAGTCGAAGGAGCACGTTTTCTTCCTCCGTCAACTCATGTTGGACGGCCATTCTTAAGCTTGGGACTTCGACTTCGAGGGGGAGGACCGCCTCCACTCCGAAGAGCAATGAGTATGGAGTGGACTGAGTTGGAGTACGGTGTGTGGTACGATATGCCCACAACGCCTCGTGAAGTTTGAGATTCCAGTCTCTCTTGTTGGCTGAAGCATTTTTCCTCAGGAGCTTGCATAGAGTCTTATTGAAGGCTTCGGCTAGCCCGTTGGCTCTTGGATTATAGATGGAGGAATATCTCCATTCTATCTTGTGCTGAGTAGCGAACCTTGAGACATTGAAGCTCTTGAAAGAAGGCCCGTTGTCAGAAATGATTCTTCTTGGTGTACCGAAGCGGTATAGAATATTATGCTGGAAGAATGTCAGAATATCCTTTGTCTTAACTTCTTTTAGCGGGACAGCTTCAGCCCATCTGGAGAAGTAGTCTGTCGCGGCCAGTATAAACCGATGGCCTTTGGATGACGGAGGATCAATTGGGCCAACAATGTCGGTGCCCCAGACTTCGAAGGGCCACGACGCCACTGTAGGATGCAATGGATTGGGATGCTTGTGAATAAAATCACCATGAATTTGGCAGATATAACATTTCTTTGCATGCTCTCCGCAATCCCGTATCATGGTGGGCCAGTAATACCCAAGCCGTTTGATTTGAAGTCGCATCTTGGGGCCAGATTGGTGAGCACCGCAAACGCCCGAGTGGACATCTTTCATGACCTTTTGGGCTTCGGCCAATGACAGACACATGAGCCATAGTTGGTCGTATGACCTGCGGTATAACGTGTCATTTACAAACACGTATCGGAGAGCTCTTTTCTTCAGCTGAATCCTCGCAGATTTTTCTTCGGGCAGCTTGTCGTAAATGAGGTACTCTATGAAGGGTTCTCTCCAATCGGGTTCGTCTTGGATGATCGAAGCTTCTTCCGCAGGACTGCTCTTCTGTTCCGCGCTTTCCTCTTCTCGTAGAGAGACTGGGGGTAGAATTTGTCGGCTCCTGACTGTGATCAGAATTTCGTCCATGTCAGGATCAGCCAGCTCCTTGGCTAGGCGAGCGAGTATATCGGCTTTTCCGTTCAATGCTCTAGGGACTCTTGTTAGTTCGATATGAGTGAACCGTTTCATGAGTTCCACCACCCGGCTTCTGTATCGAGCCAACTCGGGTTTGTATATCTAATAGTCGCCGTTTACTTGGTTGACGACAAGCTGGGAATCACCGTAAACCCGTAGCCGAAGGATTTCCATTTCTATGGCGAGCTCCAAACCAGCTATCAGAGCTTCATACTCGGCCTCATTGTTTGTGCGAGGCTCGGTGAGAGCAAAAGAACGCCGTAGGGTTCCCATTGATGGTGTGATAAACACCAATCCTATCCCTGCTTTTATCTCCGGGACGCTTGATTTACTAGAGGTTCTTATCGATGAGGCCCCATCGAAGTAGAGCTCCCAACATGGCTCGTCATTCTCGAGATGCAGCACTTGTTCGTCGGGTAACTCACTATTTAGTGGCGACCCTTCTGGTATGGGATGAGCAGCGAGAAAGTCTGCAAGAGCTTGCCCTTTTACTGCTTTCTGAGGAGTGTAAACTATGTCAAACTCATGTAGCATGACAGCCCATCTTGCCATTCTGCCGGCTAGGCTTGCTTTGGTCATCAAGTGTTTGAGCGGGTCGACCTTGGAGATCAGCATAACCCGATGAGCGAGCAGATAGTGCCTCAGCTTCTTCACAGCAAATATCAGAGCCAGGCATTGCTTTTCGATTGGGGAGTAGTTGTGTTCCGCCCCGACTAGAGTTCGACTGAGGTAGTAGAGGGCATTTTCTTTTCCTTCCTCATTATTCTGGGCGAGGAGCGCACCGAGTGACTCATCTAGCGCGGCAGTGTAGAGAATCAACGGTTTGTTTGGAATGGGAGCAGCCAGCACTGGAGGGTGCAACAAGTATTGTTTGATGCTTTCGAACGCTGCTTGACATTCGGCATCCCAGATAAAAGGAGCTCCTTTCTTCATGAGCTTTGAGAGGGGCCTACATCTCCCCGATAAATTTGAGATAAACCTCCGTATATAAGCAAGCTTGCCTTGAAAAGATCTTAGCTGCGTCAGACTCTTCGGAGGGGGCATCTCTATGATGGCCTTTATCTTCGACGGGTCAACTTCGATCCCTCGATGTCGGACTATGAAGCCCAAGAATTTTCCCGATGACACGCCAAAAGCGCACTTCAGAGGATTCATCTTCAGATCGTATTCCCTCAGTCTGGTGAGAACGGTCCTAAGATCTTGGATATGATCGGCCCTGGTTTTAGTCTTGACGACCAGATCATCGACATAACATTCGACGACTTTATGGATCAGGTCATCAAAGATATTGGTCATTGCCCTTTGATATGTAGCACCTGCGTTCTTCAGTCCGAATGGCATTACCTTGTAGCAATATATTCCGATCGGGGTTCGAAATGCTGTGTGCTTCTCATCCTCAGGCGACATCTTGATCTGATTATATCCAGACGAGCCGTCCATAAAGGTGAACAGTTCGTAATTTGAGGTGTCATCGACCATCATTTCCATGACCGGTAGCGGGAAGTCATCTTTAGGACATGCCTTATTGAGGTCCCTGAAATCGACACAGACTCGGATCTGCCCATTTTTCTTCTTCACTGGGACTATGCATGCGATCCAGTCTGCATATTTCTCTTCCCTGATGAAGCCGGCATCGATGAGCTTCTTAGTTTCCTCGATGACCTTTTCTTCTAGTTCCCTTCTCATTCTTCGAGGAGCTTGTTTGACTGGCTTAGCATCAGGAGATATAGCCAACTTATGTACGGCCACTTCAGGGGAAAGGCCAGGCATTTCTTTGTATGTCCATGCGAAGCAGTCGACGAACTCATGCAGCAGGGCGATTATCTGCGCTTTCATTTCCTCTGACAAGAGCGAGCTGATGTAGGTCGGCCTTGGATTATCGGGCGTTCCTAAGTCAATCTCGGTTAGCTCGTCAAAGGTTGCTTGCCCGCCATCTTCGAGCTCTTGAGGAGCTTCTTCTGGCTCGGCTATCTCGTCGTCATCATTTGATCTTTCGCTGGCCTCACCAACATGGATCGTGTAGCATGCTTTGGAATCAGGTTGAATGTAGCCTATGCCCCGTCTATCTGGAATTCGTCCATCGATGAGTGCTCGGACCTGGGGCGGATGCCATAGCCCTTCGTAAAACTTTGCTTCGGACTCCGTTTGATATAACCGGCATCCGCACTTCTTAAAGTATTCCCGCATCTCGGGCGCATAGTATCTGGGATTGAGGACGGCTCTTATGCCTCTCTCATAGGGAAGGCACGCGACAGAAAGATCGTCCAGGTGCACAACGGGGTTTGACCCATAAAACAGGATGCCCTTCTGTCCACTTTTCCTCCCGGGAACGTAGAAAGTTTTCAGCTGGTCCACGGTGGAGATTGATAATGCATCGAGCTCTTTGTACATCTGCTCTGGTACCCTTGTCACGGCTAGGGACCCTTCTGCAACTTCGAAGGTCTCTCGTAGTTTCTCTTGTTGCATAGGGGTCCAATCTGCATCGCTGTTGCACGGCAGGTCCTCTTCCTCCGACTCTTCAGTGTCGCTGCCAAGATGAGGGCGGACTTTGCTGCTAGATGGGCCTTCAGTAACAGATTCATCTGTATCGCTGCCGAAACGAGGACGAGTTTTACGGGAGGACGGGCTTCCAGCGTCGGACTCGTCAGTGTCGCTACCGAAATGCGGGCGCACTTGGGCGTTTTTACTTTTGAAAGTGACAACCGGCGCAGATTTGCTTTTGGGTCTTGGGGCCGGTCTATCTTCAGTCAGTTGTGGCTTAGCATTTTGGTGGTTCATAAAGTACCGAGAATCTTCATAGCGGACTTCATGCACACCGAACGGCTGGATGTCTCCGTCAATGCGTCTTTCTTCGCCATTTTTAGTATACTTCATGCATTGATGGAGAGTTGATGGAATGATGCCGTAATCGTGGAGCCACGGCCGCCCCAGGAGAATCTTATAAGACGTGTCGGCGTCGATCACGTATATCTTAGCTTCAGTTTGCAGATCCCCGAATTTGATTGGCAAAGCTATGGACCCCAGAACTTGCTGGCAATTTTGGTTGAAGCCTTGAATGACAATCCTTTCCCTTGACAGATGTCGGACGTCCATTGATAAACTCTTCAGAGTTCGCAAGTTCATGATGTTCACTGAGGACCCCGGATCAATCAATATGCGATTAATTCGATCTCCGTCGCTGTACCCGGTCACGTAAAGCGGCCGATTATGCTCAGCCGTTCCCAGTAGCAAGTCTTCATCCTTAAACGTGACTGCGGCGCATGCAAAGCGTGCTGGGCTTCTTTCATATTAATTTCCGCAAAGTGGGCCTGATACCGCTCGGGGTTTTGTAGAGCGTGGATGAGAACATCTCTAAGCTCCTTAGATAGGACCAAGGCGTCATAGATGCTCAGGAGAGACGGAAGCTTCCGGAGATGCGCCAAGACATTATAGTCCACCGAGGAAGGACTTATGTTTTCATCAGCCGGTTCTCTGCCATCTTCTTCATTAGCGACTTGTTTTTCCTTCCCTTTTGGGGCGTTGCCCTGATTCGGCGGTAGAGCCCTGCCGCTTCTGAGCTGGATTTGATTGGTCGTTGTGGCGAGCTCCTCATCCTCTTCGGGAAAACAAAGATCATCCTCGGAGTCGCTGCCAAGATGGATGGCATAGCAGGTCACTACTGGGATCTCTTTATTGGAGTCTTCTTCTAACTCCTCCAGAATTTCAGCCGCTTGTACAGGGAAGAACTCCTTCAATTGAATCAATGTTCTTTCTTTTTGTTCATATTCTTCGAGAGAATCGATATATTTTTGAATGGTTGATCTCCCTGCAGACTCTTTTTCGCGCCGAGCTGTACTTTTCTTCTTCTTCAGCTTCTTGGATTTTGAGCCTGATGGAGCCGCATTGGCAGCTGGACTGGTAGGCTTCTTCTGCCCTTCCCATTTCGTCCTGGGTTCTTTCTGAAGTAGCTTTATCATCTTCTTCGTCTTATTAGATATGTGCGTACTCCACGGAGGCCGCGATGAGTCAGTTTCATCTCTCAGGGCAGCGGGTTCGGCTGTCTTCTCCCAGAAGGCTTCAACTTCTGTCTGTATAAAGTTGGTGGTTGCAACTTGATTGTTCACCAACACACTTTTTGCAGGGTTCCTAGGCACACTAGTGAGGTCTCCCAAGCCATCAACCATGGCAATTTCAAAAAAGTGGTGCCTACAAACCCTAGTGTACGGATCGATAACTAGATTTCTAGGCGAACAAGAACTAGTTAACAGTTAACCATATAAAATACGGAAATACAACCTTTGTAGATCCGGTGCTCCACCTCCATAGCTCCGCAACGAGGTCCTCTCCGCTGTTCAAATCGAATCTGGGCTCTAGGATCGGCTTCGTCGGAGAATGGGCAAGCTAGGTCGTCGATGTCCATGCCGAAGATGATCTACGTCGAAGCATCGATGAATCAAGCTCCACCTTCACTAAACCGTGAAAAGTTGTGAAGGAAACACACTCTACTACTTGGCAAGAGGTAGAGGATGAAGAAATAGGAAGTGGGTAGACTTTAGAATTGGATTTCTCACTCATTTCCAACAATCACCATTGATGGACCTTACTTTTCTTCACTTGAAGAATGAAGAAGAAGAAGAAAGATATTATGATAAGTTAATAGAAAATGAAAAGAAAATGAATTCTTATCATAATTCTAACCATGGTCAAGTGTAGAGAATGAATCATGGTTAGTGAGAATGGTTAGGGTTAAGGATGAGATAAGTATGGTTGACTTTATCAAAGCTTCATGAAGTTTCAACTAAACTCCAAATCTAGCAACCATTCTTTTCTCTTTTCTTTTATTCATTTATCAAAAATAAAAAGATAATTAAATAAGATAAATGAATAATGAATAATAAACCCTAACCATTTCATTAACCAAGGTTTAATCTTTACACTTGAACCCTAGCTTGACTTGCATCATCAAACATGATACAATCAAGTGCACAAAAACATATCGCATATGCAATGCGCACGAACCAAGTGAGAAAATCCGTCTAAAGTGAACCGATACTAGTTAATGTAAAGTAATATATCAAATATATAATTATACATTAAATCATTAAATCAACACTTGATTCAATGATCCGGTCATGCGCACATAACCGACTGGTATCTAATATATCGGCTTATCGAATCAACGCTTGAATCGATAACTAGGTTATATCGCATACAACCATTCGATATATATATATCGCGAGAATAGAATACGGTATCACATACACGCATTATTCTCGGTCCCGCACATATCTCATATGCGCTCCTATTTCGTTTTGCTTGAGCCAGGAAACCTCTGTATAGGACTCTAAAGACTCGTCAATACGCCGGCAGCAGATGATGATCATATCAAGCATCCACAAGCCGCAAGCGGTCTGCTAAACGTAACGGCCACCCGGGTATTGAGCGATCTGAAGATCGACAAGCAAGCCCGCTCACACTCCAGTGAATCCGACCAGTAACACTACCGTACAGTCCGGTCTGATCGTCTGATATGTCGCATATCTCGCCTAGGGGTGGTATACGTCAGACCCCAATAGCTCAATAAGTCGTGTCGATATGAGGTCTATAACTGTTCGAGAAACTACTGGTAACACTTACCAGTAAATCTCTGCAACCCTGGCCAGGGATTTCCTGTTTTAGCCAATCGAACACAGCGCAACATCAACCCCCTATACCGGGAGAGACGAATCCCCTCCTATCGCTCATTGCCTCCATGTGACTCGGGACTGTACCCAAAAACCACCGTTTTGCACGCCCTCTTGGACGTGGTAAGATGGAAATCAAAGCACAGTGGGAACCACACGAGACTCTATGACGATCTCGGGTCAACAGACTACTCTGTACCAGTGTCACCAGAGAACTGCCATCTGACGTGAGGTATAATACCATCTGGGAGTTCTCGGCGAGTCCGTCCAGTGTACCCAGTCTCTACTGAGCACCCGTATATCATCTCTGATGTCAAACACCGATGGATATGGGATCATCCATCGCCCATCTACATGGGTCGAGAAGGTACACGCTAGTCTACTCTGGTATATCGATGCCCCGTCTCGATACACCCTCGACTAGGGACTTTGAAGGATGTACTTATGGACTACCATGTCCCCACTAGTATGATCTGCATCATAGTCCAGGTAGTCAAGTACAGATCCTAAGGGCTTTACCAACATGTAACAGAGAGACAATCAGCATACACGTTAAGGTAAAGGTCAACCAGATAGCATACTATCATGTCGAGCAAGAAAGTCCTCCCTATATATGTCCCAGCATCCACTACAATATACATCCTATGTATAGTAATGGCCTCTAGGGCATACATATAACTAACAATCTCCCACTTGCACTAGGGCCATCTGTAGCAGTGGTTTGAAGTATCTCATACTCAACCATCCCATGAAAGTCTCTCTCTGGGAACAGGCCTTTGTGAGTGGATCCGCTGTGTTGTCCTCTGAGTCTACTCTCCCAACCTCGATCACCCTGGAGATCAACCATCTCCATGATCAGGCGATGCTGCCTTAGAATTAGTCTGGATCACTGATGGGACCGGCGTTCCTTGGCATAAGCCACAACTCCATTGTCACACAATGGGAGGAACATAGTTCATCTCATGAACCTATATACACCCAAACAGCCTCTTTGGTAGCATCTTAAGTAGCGATGTATCCTGCCTTTATCGTCTAGTATGCCACGGTATATAGCTTGGAACTCTTCCAACATACCGTCCTTTTACTGAGGGTAAAGGCAATGCCTGCGACTGACATTCAGTCGTCTTTATCACACTGGAACCCTTCCAGCGATTCTCCCCAGGATCGGTTGATACCGTCTCACTACAAGTAGTGAGAATCCTAACATCCAATTAAGTCTATCTTATAGATCCAAAATCCAGGATTTAGTATGTATCACTTTAATCCTATATGGAGAATCATTGTGATAAGCGGAGATTGATCGAGCGTAGCATAGGAAACTCCTTCCCTATCAAGAGTATGTCATCCACGTACTCTACGAGGATCGTCACCATACTCCCTACTACCTTTTTGTTTTGTACAAGGTTCATCTACCATTTTGATGATGTCAAACTCTTTGACTACTTCATCAAAACAGACGTTCCAACTCCGCGATGCCTGCTTTATCTTATAAAGCATCTTGCACACGTTTCCGCTGCTCCCACTGTCTACGAAGCCCTCTGGCTGTGTACTTACAGACGCACTCTTCTAAATCATCATTTAGAAAAGCAGTCAAGACACCCAACCACCAGATATCGTAGTCATGGTATGTAGCCGTGGTAAGTAGGATCTGGATGGACTTAAGCATAGATCCTTGAAAAGGTTTCATCATAATCCACGCCTGGTAAATGATGCAAACTTTTAACAAGTCTAGCTTTGAAAGTCTCAACTCTTCCATGTACACCAAGTAATCTTCTCAAGATATACTTGCTCCTGATGGGGATTTAACCCTTCAGATCTTGCAGCTAAAGTCCATACTTTGCTGGTGTATAAGGATTCCATCTCAGATCACTAAGCATCCAGCCATTCTTACAGAGTCTTACTCCTGATGGCCAGCTCGAAACTAGTTGGGTCATCATCTCATGATGTAATCCTCGCTCCCACTGTCATAGAGAAACCGAAGTATCTCTCAGGTGGGTGAGGAACCCTACTAGATCGACGGAGAGGCTGAGGTTCATTGGTATCTACTGAATCCTTTGGTTCTATCAAATCATCTTCTGTAGTTTGCATAGCTGGAACCTTTCCAGGTCTACATAACTAACCTTGCCTCGAGCTTGTCCGGATTTTGTTTTTAGACATAGGCCGGACAATCCCCAAATCTTAACTAACTTAAGACATGGGTTCTTCCCATTCCATATCACATATGAAGCGGTAGGCAACTGATTTGATTAGAACCCTATTCAATAGGTATGCAGCTTCTCAAGTGCATAACTCCCTAAAGGAAATAGGTGACTCAGTAGTACTCATCATAGAGCACACCATATCAAATAGGGTGTATCTGCTCCGCCCCGATATACCATCGTGCTATGGTGTATGCGGAGGAGTAATGCTGAGAGAGAATCTCATTCTCCTTTGGAATAATCCAGGATTTTCGTGCTCAAGTATTCTCCTCCTTGATCTCATCATAGGACATAATACTTATACCCGTATTCTGGTTCTCTACTTCTAACTTATATTCCGTGAATATCTCAAAAGGTTCGGACTTGTGTTTCAACAGGAACATATGTCTGAATCTTGAGAGATTATCAGAGAATATAATGAAGTATAAAGAACCAGTCTTGGCATGTGTAGACAGGGGACCTCACATACATCAACATGTATCATCCCAAGAGTTTACTAACTCTTTCTCTGTTTCCAGTAAACGGAGCTATGGTCATCTTATCTTTGTGACATGACTGGCGAGTTTCACAAGATGTAAATTCAAACTGATTTAAATATGCATCTAAATGTAACTCTAGCCAGTCGGGTCGCATTGATCTGACCTAGTCTACAATACCTCAAGAAGAATCCGTTCATTTCTGAACTCTTCCTCTTGTGTGTTTTCCATATACTAAGAACTGCAGTTTGATTTAGAACATTAATGCTTTTAGATAACGTGCCTGAACCGATCAACTTTTGATATAGGAAATGTTCAAAACATTATCCAACAATACAAAATTATATCCTTTCTTTACTGATAAAGAGACTGATATGATTTTGTATATCAGGTTCGGTATCTAATAACATTCGTTCAGAATCAATGTATTGTAATACAGGGTGACAGTGACCGACAGACTTGGCTGCAACACTTGCCCCGTTTTCTGCCTCATGAAACTTATCACCCGTTCTCAGTTCTCTACCTTTCTGTAGCCCTATGTAACAGATTACATATCTGGGATCCTGATCTGGCATCACATACCCAGGATGTAAAGGACACTGAGAAACAGTTCTATATAATGAACACACCCGAAGATGATGCATCAGCATGCACTCTCTTCGTTTGGGCGGCACGGGAAATCTGGTATTCCCCAATTTCCTGCTCTGTCTTATAACAATTATAAGTTGGAGCGGGACCAACGTTCCCCAGCTCAGTATAACAAGCGGGTTCGGTCAATAATCCGTTTTATTATCTTGATTAAGGCGTGATATGGTCGCTACCTGGAGAGAGAGAGAAGAAAACACTCAGCGTGCGCTCTTGCAAGAATAGATTGGTTATTATTTTATCTAATCAGGATGGCTCCCACTGCTTTTTATCAAATCTTCCTTCAAACCCTAAAAGGAAAGACTAGCCGGGATTAATTACACACTACAAGTTCGCCAATCTTTCAGCCAGGCCAGTGTCGGTACTTTGAGGGAGGTCCCCCGTGCTTTCGCACGAACCTAATTAATGTAAACCTCGTTTTCCCAGAGGCGTAACCTCGTTAACACCTTTCTAGACACCTACTTGATCGGCTAATTGTAATGTATAAAACTCTCCCAGGAGTAACACTTACTCGCAGCGGGTATCGGGATCCAACTATCTCATAGAAGGTATGCAATCTCATTGCAAATTTCAACACTTGAAATTCCCGATAATGTTTTGCCCCTAGCGTCCTATGACCTTGACAGAGGTCAACAAACCATAGGCTGCTAGTCAAGTTCAACCCGTCATTTCCTGATTGAAGTAAACCCACCCGCACGACCCTTGACAGAGGTCAACAAGGTCGCACGACTACCCTAAATCAATCACATCATATGCTTATGCAGATAAGCACTAATCAGCTACCGCACACTACGCCTTGACAGAGGTCAACAAACGTAGCACGAATACTAACTAGTACTTATCTGAAATGACGGAGGGCTACGTCAGGTTTTTCTGAAAACCTATTGCGTAATGAACTTGATATCGTTGTAGGATCGAATGAATTTTGAAATGGAGTGCTTTTGAGGCTTTTCTAGTTTTGCTAAAGGAGTCACTCCCGGTGAAGGGATCGTCGGTCCTTTCCTCGTCGAATGAGGTGCGGGATATATCATATATATCACTGTGCAAAGCAAAAACACTTAAAAGCAATCAAAAGACAAACCGAGGGTGTAGCATCTGCCAGTTATTGCTAAAGGAGTCACTCCCGGTGAAGGGATCTCGGTCCTTTCCTCATCGAATAAGGTGCAGGATATATCTCATATACCGCTGTGCAAAGCAAAAAACTGTAGCTACCTGTTTTATTTTGAAATTCGATTCTACAACATCTTAGGTTTCTTTTATTTTCATTAATCACATTAATGAAATCCCATCATTTAAGTACCTAAACATCACAGATAGATATGACGTACACTTATGCCATCCGCATTCGCCTCGATGTCCCCTCGTGCATCGTTAGGTTAGGTAACTAACGACAGAGCAGGGCAGGGCTAGCGCGGGTGTAAAACATAAGTAATGTCTATATAATATATCATATATACTATATACTATATCCATCACAGAAACATCACATGATCTCATCACAGATATCGCAGCAGAAGAAATATATGAAATATTGGATATACTAGGACGTCCGTGTTTTCAATACGAGCCAGTATAAAACACGGATTCCACGGTCGTGATGAATAGCCAAACCCACACCCCTAGACCCCTACGAGAGCGGCAAGCAACCCTACCAATTCTAGAGTTAGGAGACCCGGACTCGACTCCTCGAGTTGATCTCCCACTGGACTCCAGAACCCGGTTACTTGTGCCCTCCTCCTTGGGTCTATTCTAGTGCGGAAAAGTAAATAATATACAACAGGTGACAACTCCCGCAACCTGGAAGCGCCCCAATAAAAGAATATTACATACAAGTTTTTACATGAATGAAAATGAAAAACACTCATCTCACATAAAAACCCCCGGCTATTCAAACACGACGATCCAATATAACATATCCAGCAACACATAACATCACATGTCATCAACGTAAGTAAATATGTCCATCCCAATTGTCGTTGACATATAGCAACGAAACCGGCGATATCACATATTACACTTACGGTCACAGAAAAGAAAGTGTAAAACTACAACAGTTGGAATCCGCAATCACCTCAGACATCGCATGCCTGACCAAATGAATTTCTTAGACATCGCATGCCTAACAATTATAAACCCCGCATTTTAGTCTCAAAATCGAAAACTCTTTTCAATATCAAGTCGGGCAATTCAACAAGATTCCCGACATCCTGATCGAATGCTCGTCGCAAACTTCAGTAGACGGCCGCACCCCCGATACCGTCGACGAAGTGCACCAAGGCGGAACACCGCTACCGCGAGCACCCGGACGGATGCTTTCGGCGACGGGGTTCTCCTACAGTCACTTGGTCGGGGCTATGGAGTGAGGTTGTCTATTAAGTTTACCCGGCGAGTATCCGCGTACGCTACGTGATTGCGACGGACTTTTGATCACATCAAAATTCCGTGGCAACCGATCAAGTGAGACTAAACTGCTACGTTTATAACATTCATTTAGTTATCATATAACTTTTGTGAATTCCAATTATTGTATCCCATTCCAGATAAACAGAAAATGTCAAACTTTTCGATCGAACAATCGAACACCCAAGTTTTCCCGAAACTGATCAACACATGAAACAAGTATAACAACATTCCGTTCGTGCCTCAGTACCAACGGTCCAGCCGTAGAAGGGTCAAGCCAACGCCTCACATGTGGCACGCCGTACTGCCCCAAACCCGAAGGTTCAAAGGGCAGTTCAAGACGGTCACATAATCGAGTTAAGGTTTGTGTCTTCTAGAGGGACCATCGCGTTACTTGCACTACTTAGAACGTCGTTAAACTACGGAAAAATCCAACACTTGGAAATTTCCCGACAGGGGAAAATTTGGGTATTTATATCCGGTCGAACTTTTTAACATATCCTAAAATTTATCCGGAAAGCCACACAGACAAAATTTGATACCCCGATCGAAATACCGAATCCCCAAATCAACTCAGATTATTCAACACTTGAATAAAATTTTAAAAATATCCAGAGAACTCAGCACAGTTAAATAGGAGTTACTGTGCAAACAACCCCACATAAAACGACAAAACCGCCGCGCTTGCGCGGCACAAGCCAGGCTCGTGCCGCGGAAGAGCGGCGCTTTAAGGGAATTAGGGCTTACGTCTTCACAGTAACTCTTAGATATTCCTGCATGTTTCTCTGAATATTTTTAATACTGAAAATTCCCTGTTTTTAAAAAATGTACAGAGAGCAACTTTGAATCGGGGTTTCGGGTTCGTTCGGACTTCAATTTCCGTCTGGACTTCGCCTAAGGCTCTAGCTAGGCTCTGATACCACTGCAGGGTTCCTAGGCACACTAGTGAGGTCTCCCAAGCCATCAACCATGGCAATTTCAAAAAAGTGGTGCCTACAAACCCTAGTGTACGGATCGATAACTAGATTTCTAGGCGAACAAGAACTAGTTAACAGTTAACCATATAAAATACGGAAATACAACCTTTGTAGATCCGGTGCTCCACCTCCATAGCTCCGCAACGAGGTCCTCTCCGCTGTTCAAATCGAATCTGGGCTCTAGGATCGGCTTCGTCGGAGAATGGGCAAGCTAGGTCGTCGATGTCCATGCCGAAGATGATCTACGTCGAAGCATCGATGAATCAAGCTCCACCTTCACTAAACCGTGAAAAGTTGTGAAGGAAACACACTCTACTACTTGGCAAGAGGTAGAGGATGAAGAAATAGGAAGTGGGTAGACTTTAGAATTGGATTTCTCACTCATTTCCAACAATCACCATTGATGGACCTTACTTTTCTTCACTTGAAGAATGAAGAAGAAGAAGAAAGATATTATGATAAGTTAATAGAAAATGAAAAGAAAATGAATTCTTATCATAATTCTAACCATGGTCAAGTGTAGAGAATGAATCATGGTTAGTGAGAATGGTTAGGGTTAAGGATGAGATAAGTATGGTTGACTTTATCAAAGCTTCATGAAGTTTCAACTAAACTCCAAATCTAGCAACCATTCTTTTCTCTTTTCTTTTATTCATTTATCAAAAATAAAAAGATAATTAAATAAGATAAATGAATAATGAATAATAAACCCTAACCATTTCATTAACCAAGGTTTAATCTTTACACTTGAACCCTAGCTTGACTTGCATCATCAAACATGATACAATCAAGTGCACAAAAACATATCGCATATGCAATGCGCACGAACCAAGTGAGAAAATCCGTCTAAAGTGAACCGATACTAGTTAAGGTAAAGTAATATATCAAATATATAATTATACATTAAATCATTAAATCAACACTTGATTCAATGATCCGGTCATGCGCACATAACCGACTGGTATCTAATATATCGGCTTATCGAATCAACGCTTGAATCGATAACTAGGTTATATCGCATACAACCATTCGATATATATATATCGCGAGAATAGAATACGGTATCACATACACGCATTATTCTCGGTCCCGCACATATCTCATATGCGCTCCTATTTCGTTTTGCTTGAGCCAGGAAACCTCTGTGTAGGACTCTAAAGACTCGTCAATACGCCGGCAGCAGATGATGATCATATCAAGCATCCACAAGCCGCAAGCGGTCTGCTAAACGTAACGGCCACCCGGGTATTGAGCGATCTGAAGATCGACGAGCAAGCCCGCTCACACTCCAGTGAATCCGACCAGTAACACTACCGTACAGTCCGGTCTGATCGTCTGATATGTCGCATATCTCGCCTAGGGGTGGTATACGTCAGACCCCAATAGCTCAATAAGTCGTGTCGATATGAGGTCTATAACTGTTCGAGAAACTACTGGTAACACTTACCAGTAAATCTCTGCAACCCTGGCCAGGGATTTCCTGTTATAGCCAATCGAACACAGCGCAACATCAACCCCCTATACCGGGAGAGACGAATCCCCTCCTATCGCTCATTGCCTCCATGTGACTCAGGACTGTACCCAAAAACCACCGTTTTGCACGCCCTCTTGGACGTGGTAAGATGGAAATCAAAGCACAGTGGGAACCACACGAGACTCTATGACGATCTCGGGTCAACAGACTACTCTGTACCAGTGTCACCAGAGAACTGCCATCTGACGTGAGGTATAATACCATCTGGGAGTTCTCGGCGAGTCCGTCCAGTGTACCCAGTCTCTACTGAGCACCCGTATATCATCTCTGATGTCAAACACCGATGGATATGGGATCATCCATCGCCCATCTACATGGGTCGAGAAGGTACACGCTAGTCTACTCTGGTATATCGATGCCCCGTCTCGATACACCCTCGACTAGGGACTTTGAAGGATGTACTTATGGACTACCATGTCCCCACTAGTATGATCTGCATCATAGTCCAGGTAGTCAAGTACAGATCCTAAGGGCTTTACCAACATGTAACAGAGAGACAATCAGCATACACGTTAAGGTAAAGGTCAACCAGATAGCATACTATCATGTCGAGCAAGAAAGTCCTCCCTATATATGTCCCAGCATCCACTACAATATACATCCTATGTATAGTAATGGCCTCTAGGGCATACATATAACTAACACTTTTGGACAGCTCGATCTCTCCAGCCTTGTACTGCTTCTCGACCCAATCTTTGAAGATATAGCAATCCTCGATCGCATGGCTCACTACTCGGTGGTACGGGCAATACAAAGGATTGTCAGTCATTTTTGCTTCCTGGGGTCTTTTCGACTCCGGCAATTGTAGGCCGTTGTTCAAGGCATCTTTAAATATCTTGCGGACCTTGTCCCTTCTGAAAGAGTAAACCTTGTTCTTTTTCTCCTCTAGAGAAGGCCCATCTCCTCCCAGCAATGGCTTTCGAGACCGGTTAGTTTTGGATTCGGCCGTCCTTCGCTTTTCTTCATTATCGGAGGCATTGAAGACATTGGTACTGCTGGAACTCCCGCTTCTACGGTTGTCGTCCCGCTTGCTTTTCCAAGTTTTGTCTCTCTGAGAGTCTGGCGGGGACTCTTGCTTCGAGCGTTCCAGCATTTGGACTTTCTTGGTTAGCTCCTGGAATGTTTTGAGGCCTGCTGTACACAAGAATGGGACCATCCAATTGCTGAGGTTCCCAATGAGAAGGCTAACGGACTGGTCCTGCTCCAGCGGCGGTTCGCACTTGACCGTGAGATTACGCCATCGGGCGATAAAGTCAGTGTTACTTTCATTCTTCCACGACTTGGTCCTCACAAGGTCGGCAATGGAGATTTTATCACTGACGCTCATGAACCTTTGCCGGAACAGAGACTCCATTTGGGCAAAGGTAATGACGGACCCATCTGGTATGCTCGCGTACCAGTCGAAAGCAACACCGGTCAGGCTGTTGACAAACTGACGAAGAAGGAGCGCATCATTGCCCCCTGTATTTCCGCACGATGCTTTGAAGTGGGCGACGTGCTGATTTGCATTCCCCGTTCCATCAAATCTTCCGAACTTAGGAATGACGTAGCCGCTTGGGAACTCAATCAGATCGTACTGCGCGGGATATGGCCGCCCACTACTGCCGATTTCTTTTTGAGCTTCGGCTTCGGCCACCAATGTTTTAACCTTGCTGGTGACCAAATCCATTATCCGATCCTGTGTTAGCGGGATAGTGCTATCTGGGGCCAAGGCGTCCCCGGAAGCGGAGTGTGGCCGGCTTTCATGCGGCTCGACCAGTCTTGGACCGAAAGGAACAGGCATTGGCTGCCTCAGATTGTCATCACCCGGCTGATTAGTAGCGGCTTGTGCTTGATTAGGAGGCGCTCGAGCAATTTGAGCCGTAAGCTGCATCACCACATTCGTTAAGTCGTCAATCTTCGAATAGAGCTTGGCCATCTCTTTATCTTTGCTCCTGAGCTGTTTTCGAAGCTCTTGAAGCAGCTCTTGCTCCGCAGTCCTGGGGCGGAAAGTCGGCTCTTCCTCGCTGTCCGAGCTTGACTCTACATGGACCGAGGGGTCTATCTGCCTATCATCCTCATCGAGAGGGTTTTCTTCATCCAGCAGGGGCGGCTGTTCTTGGGCGGCGGCAACCACATTCAGGCTAGATTGGGCTTGGGATGTGGTGGTCCCGTCCTTGCTTTTGCTGCGAAGGTTGTCGCTGGGGCGCCCGCCCGCCATATAGACCGTATGGATGATATATCCGGCCGTCTTTCGATCATTGGTGGCTGATTTCACGGATCGCTGTCTTGACCCCCTTGCTTCGGTAACTGGTAGTCGATTGAAGGCGGCTGGCTTAACCAGCTTCTTGAATGGTGTTGGCGCATCTTTTCTGGGTTTGCCCCGCTTCTTTCGTGCGGCACAGAGCGCTTGATAGACTCTTGAAGAGATAGTGTCGTACTTTTTCTGTTGGGGCGGGGACACGTCTCTTTGTGGCACTGTTCGGACCGCTGTCTTCTTGATTCTGGCGGTCATGGCGTTTTTCTGAACCCACTTCAGAGGCTCGAAGGAATTGCTGATTCTTACGTCCGACTCAGCCGTCGTCGCGGGGAAACCCTGCACTTGGAACTTCACATGGTTCCATTTGGCCGAAGCCTTGGCCCTCTTGTTGGCTCGATACCTGAGCCGCTTCTGCCTTAACTTTTCTGTTCTAAGCACCTGGCAGACTTCAACTCTTTGGGAAGACGTCGCAGACTGGGCAATGGAAGGCCTTGGAGATACGCTCGATTGTGCATTTGTTGGAGTAATCGCGTGAGCTCGTCCGCAACATTGGATGTTGCCCTTTGTACCGGAGTTCTTGCCCCCCGCTGGAGCACCAGAGAATCGTTCACACACCGTCTTGAGTTTTGGTTGTGGTGCCTTGGCGATCACGACATTCGGCCTCTTGCCCCTTGGGACCGGCTTGGCCACCTGTTCCGCTGGGATCTCTGCCAGATGAGCGCTCCCGGCAGGGTAGATGATGACGGAGCCAAACTGGCGGGGCGGTTCCTCCCACTGTCGACTGAGGCTCGCGGGGAGAACCACACGAGCGTTGATCTTGACCACGTACGGAATCGGGGTCACATTGGAAGCTGAGTTCGTCTTGGGAGACATTGTCGTCGAAATTTGATTACTGCACGAAAAGAAAACATCATTTCAGTATAGGCAATCGATATGTGTATTGATTGAGTTCGCATGAACGTTTAACCCGAAATATGAGAGGAGAGATTGGTCCCACCGGGCGTGCCAGAATCTGTAGGGTGTTTTTCGTCACCCCATTGAGATGGGAATACGCGCGCGCTTGTCAGGCGCACTACAGATTCCCCCGGCCTAGGGTAGGCCGGGGTTTATTGATTGTGGGGATCCGAATCTCCGGCAGCCGCGGACTAAGCTGCCGTTAATTACCCCTCGCCTTTGGGGCGAGGGAACCTCCGATTAACGGGTTAAACTGGTCATGCGAACTCAATGTGCAGTGTACGTGTGTTGTGTTTTGAAAGGGGGGTTTTGGATATATCGGGAGCCACGCAGAGTTTTTACGGGGGTCCCGCTACCCGGATAGCGGGCTGGGGGTCAAGGGGGCTAGCAGCCCCCTTGCGGGGTGCGGGGCAGCGCCCCGTTAGAAATTTTTTTCTAACAGGGACAGTGTCGCGGAGTATGTGTATGTGTACATTTATATACATATGTATATATATACATGTAAATATAAGTAAAGGGGAAAAAGACATCTAAAGGATGCGCAGGTGCGCAAGCGCGCGCGCCACGTGTCGGCACGCGGGCGACTTGCGCACTTGCGCAATTGCGCAAGCGCGCGCGCCACGTGTCGGCACGCGGGCGACTTGCGCAGTTGCGCAGGTGCGCAAGCGCGCGCGCCACGTGTCGGCACGCGGGCGACTTGCGCAGTTGCGCAGTTGCGCAAGCGCGCGCCATGTGTCGGCACGCGGGCGACTTGCGCAGTTGCGCAAGCGCGCGCGCCACGTGTCGGCACGCGGGCGACTTGCGCACTTGCGCAGTTGCGCAAGCGCGCGCGCCACGTGTCGGCACGCGGGCGACTTGCGCACACAATAGGCTTTTGGCCTAAAAAGATTTCTCTGAAGAGAAATCAAAGAGGAGTTAGACTCCTGAGTGTTTTTTTTTTTTTTTTTGTTGGGTTAATGGAAGGGTTCTTCTTCTTCCTCCTGTTGCTTGCTGGATCTTGAAGATCAAGAGATGTAAAATCTCAAAATCTCTCCTTTTTAAGATCTGATGGCAGATCCAAGTTCCCCTTTGTGGGTTTTGTGGTGGAAAACTATTTAGTTTTGAAAAAGGAAGAGTAAAACTCTTGATTTAATTCAAGAGAAAGAAGAAGGTTTTGGAACCTTGAAGAAGGAAGAAAGAGCTCAGCTCTAATTTTTGTGGAGAGAATGAAAGGTATTATTTTATTCATCATCATTTTGCCTTTTATAGGCTTACATATTTGCATATAGCCCCTTGGGCTTTACAAAATGGCATTTTGCCTATTCCATGGCTCATGTGCCATTACATTTTTGCACATAAGCCATGGGCTTACAAAATATTGGCTTTATGCCCATTTTACATACATTCATGTATAAAAAATTACATAAAAATTATTTATTACATGATTTTTTTTTTGTTGGCATGGCGGAAGGCCAGACGTTTCGTGTTCGGGCTCGACCTGGGCATTGGCCCACTTGCTTGGGCTTGGGCCCACCTGGCTTGGGGTTGACCTTGACTTTGACTCGGTCAACAGGGGTGTAAATTTTTACCCCAACAGCTTCATTTGCTGGCATTGCGTCTGCTGTATCGAGACGAATGTCGCGGTTGTCTCTAGGTTGCTGGTGAACCGTCGAGGTTTGGAACGAGAGATTTTACCGTGGCTCCGCTTGGTGATGCGGCGTCTGAGTCCTGCTGGAATGAGGAGGAACGCTGTTGTAGGTCTCCAGGCTGTAGATGTGGCCGTCGGGACTTGGAACTAGGTACTTTCGCCATGGCTCCGTTGTTTTGACCGTGAGGTCTTTTGCTGACGTTGTACCTGCATCATGCTGGACTGCGAAGGAACGCCGTTGATGATTTCTAGGCTATCCTTGAACCGTCGAGATTTGGCTTCGTTTTCTAATGGAGCCCGGAGAGGGAAGGTGTGATTCCTTCTTTGTTTGCGCCCCTGGATTGTATACAGGGATTGATGTGATATCACCTGTAGGGCATAAATTTTATTTTATTTTATTTCTTTCTGTGATGCTTTATCATTTCAGCTTTTATATCGCGAAGGTCGCGATTGCCCAATCATTTTGGCTAATTTTCACGGTGTCCAATCATTTCGGCTATTTATTTTGTTTTTACTCGCTGCTTTTTATTGCGAGTTGCCCAATCATTTCGGCTATTTTGCATGCATACATTTTTTACTTGCTGATTTGGTTGCAAGTTGCCCCATCATTTCGGCTATTTCGTATGCATGTGTGGCTCGCTAGCTTCTCGCTGCAAGCCTGGAATTAGACACCGATTTCGGCATCAACACCGCTACAACTGGGATATTGCCAGGAGCGAATCATCATTTGCCTCTGTCGATGTCGAACAAAGGTGGCTTAGCGAACAGGGTTAGGATCCTGTCGGCTAAGACTTTTGACTTCATGAGCCGTAAGGGTCTCACAAAGGTATTTCTCCCTACAAGTCGTGAGGATCTCATAGGTGCATTTTCTCCCTAGGAATCTTGAGGATTCCTAAGTGCATGTTCTCTTATAAGTTGTAAGGATCTTATAAGAGTGTTTTCTCCTTATAAGTCGAGAGGACTTACAAGGGTTGTTCACCGTGTAGACATATCCCTAGTCACGGATAGGACTTTGTTAGGGAAATGTTTATTCGCGCCCGTGGATTGTATACAAGGGTTAGCATTGAGCTGCTTATAGGGCAGCATTGGAGGTTGTAGTGGCCGCTTAAGAACAGGTTCAGATCCCTGTAGCTTAAGACTTTTGAATCTTATAAGTCGTGAGGGTCTCATAAGAGGGTTCTCCTTACGAGTCGTGAGGATTTCGTAAGTGTGTTTTCTCCTTAGGGATCGTGGGGATCCCTAAGTGTATTGCTCATTTGTGAGTCGTAAGGATCTCACGCAGGTGGTTTCTCTTCACAAGGTCGAGAGGACCTTGCAAGTGTCTTTTAACGAGATTGCGCCCTTTCAGGTTTTCATAATACTCGCCGGTAGCCCTGCTGTTTTTACTCACGGAGCCCTCTCGGGTTTTCATCCGTGCCCTTTTCGCTTATGGACATACCGTTTTTTTTACCACGTCAGCCTGAGGATGCCGCGGGTTGGTAGTAGTTTAACGACGTTTCGGTCATAAGTTAGCATACGATTACACAGCTAGGTTTTGCCGCAAACCTTCGCATGTTTTGTGTCGGAGGTGGATTCCGTGAAGAGAGGGCTGAGGGCGATTTCTTCGTCAGAGTCGCTTCCAAAGGTGATAACTTGCGATCCTTTGGTGTCGGCTATGTGACAGTTGCCAGCAGTTCTTTTGCGCTCATCTGTCGTGCTTTCCTTTTCCCGATGAGCCTTGCGCTTCACTCGTTGAACATGTCATCGATGGGCAACATATCCCTGCCACCAGTTTTTAAAGGCTATGCACTCCTCGGTAGGGTGTGCAATCTTCTGATGGTATAGGCAGAAGTTAGGATGTATGTCTGCTTCATCAAGACATATATTTCCAGGGGAATTTCCTTTGAGAGAGAGCAACTTCATTCCTATCGCCAGGGCCCTAGCGAATCGTTTCCTTATTTTAAGCTTATTTTTGCTGGCGATATGGATGCTTTGCTCCAGTTGGGGTGTTTCGACCTATTCCTCCAGTCGTCGGCATTTGGTTTTTTCAAATATAGCCAGTTCACGCTCTCGATTGGCTTTGATTTTCTGACGGGCTTTGTTCAGTAGCAAATTGATCATCTCGTTAGACGGTTCCAAGGGTTTTGGCTTTGGATTTGCCCCTAGTTTCTCAGTGCGGGGAGCTTCCTCATTGTCTATCGACGAGTGAGAGATCACATGGCAGCTTGCTACGTAATCTTCAGATTCACTCGACGAGTCTTCTCCATCATCTCCGTCCTCAAGGACGTGGCTGAGAAACTCTTGGAGTGTGACTGGAGTCCGCGCTTTCTGGTTATACTCTTCCAGCGCGTCAATCTACTTTTGCAGGTCCGTGCGCTTGTCACCAGGCTTCACGGGCTTCTTCTTCTTTTTCGAAGATTTCGACGGTTGGGTGTGAATACTTTGGCTATCACCACCAATTTTTAGAGTTGGGCGCGATTTCAGCATTCCCTCGACGACCTCGGGTTCCAGTGGATTTTTCCACCTGATTGCCGGGCACGTTTGGAGATCCTTCAGCATTCTTTTAGTTTTGGCTGAAAGAGCGACCTCCTACGGAGTTTCTTCTATAAAAGAGCACGATGCCCCCGGCGTGTCCACCTTTTTAGGGGTATGAGGTTACGGCGGGTTCACCTTCCAGTTTTCCGATAATGCGAATTTTCCTTGTTGGTATTGGTCATCAATCCAGTTTTTGATGACGTAGCAGTCTTCGATCGGATGGCCCAATACTCGATGATAGGTGCAGTAATTGGGATCGTTGACGACGTTTGGCTGCAACGGACGTTTTGGATCTGGCAGATTGATGAGTCTATTGCGCACTACCAGCTCGAACAGTCTCCTCGTCTTATCTTGGGGAAACGAGTAAGGACGTTCTAGTCTCTCCTCGAGGGATGGGCGTGGATGTATATTGTTTTGGCGAACAAACGGCTTTAAGTTGCTCGGCTGTTGTTGAGTATTGGCGACGAAAGTTGCTTTTCCTTTTGTAGGGTTACTAGGCACTCTCACAAGGTTCTACAAGGCATCAATCATGCCCGATTTAAAAATTAAACGTGCCGAACAACCCTAACCAAGATATTTAAACTAGAGATTAGGCGAAACAAAGCATGTTAAACACTTTAACATCTAAGAGTTTGGGATTACAACCTTTATAGTCCGGTCCTTCACTTCATAAGTTCCGTGTTGAAGTCCTTTCGCTGCGATCATCAAGAATCGGGACTCTAGAGAGGCTCCACAAAAGAAAAATGCAAGCTTGCTTCCGATCTTCGATAACAAAAATGATCTACCTTGAAGTTTCATTAACGCAAGCTCTCACTTATAAATGAAGTGAACACCCTAATCTAAATGGCTAGGATAAATTAGGATGATGAAATAGGATTTTAGCTCTCATTTGTTTTCTTAATCTCACTCAAAATCATCACTAATGAAAAAGCTAGTAAGTTTTTACATGAAAGAAGAAAGAAGAAGAACCTATTCTCTTTGTGATGAATAATGGTGAGGTTAGAAATGCAACCATAGGTTAAGTATGATAACTTAACCCATCTAGAGAATGAACCATGGTTAAGAGTTGAGTTGGGTTAACAAAAATCATAGCTAAATATCTTTGCAAAAACAAAAAGTAAAGCTTCTAGAAACTTCTAGAAAAGCTTAACCCAAATCAAACCCTAACCATGTTTAATCTCCACTAAACATGTTGCATTACTAACCATATCATGTTACAATATTATATATCACATATATAATATTTATTATAACAAAATAAAATAATACAATTAACATATATCGCATATATATCAATGTATTACCCGAGTGAGAAAAAGAATCTTTTAGTGAGCTTATGTCAGTTAATGTAATTTAATATATCAAATATATAATTATACATTAAATTATCGAATCAACACTTGATCCGATAATCCGGCTATTTCAAAAATAACCGACTAATATAATCTGTATCAGTTCATCGAATCAACACTTGATCCGATGACCCGGCTATATCAGATATACCCGGCCGATATCTCATATCATGAGAATCTAATACGGTATCACATACACGTATTGTTCTCGGTCCCGCACATATCATATATGTGCTCCTACTCCGTTTTGCCTGAGTTAAGAAACCTCTGTGTAGGACTCTAAAGAATCGTCAATACGCCGGCAGTAGGTGATGATCATATCAAACACCCACAAGCTGCAAGCGGTCAGCTAAACGTAACAGCCATCCAGGTATTGAGCGATCAGAAGATCAACAAGCAAGCCTGTACATTCTCCTGCGAATCCAATCAGTAACACTCCCGTACAGTCCGGTCTCTTCGTCTGATATGTCGCATATCTCGCCTAGGAGTAGTAAACGTCAGACCCCAGTAGCTTGATAAGTCGTGTCGATATGAGGTCTATAACAGTTCGAGAAACTAATGATAAAACTTACCAGTAAATCTCAGCAACCCTGGCCAGGGATTTCCAGTTATAGCCAATCAAACACAGCACAACATCAACTCCCTATACCGGGTGTCACGCCCAGCTTCCTAGAGTACGCTAAAATGGGCACGCGACATAGCCAACCATGCTACCTGTGGGTAGAAAGTATCCATCCATAGTCACATTACGGCTGTAGAGATATCAAGAACAAAATAAAACTATCTAAAACATATCCATAAGCCAAGATAACATGAGTCAAGAATAATAAAAGTGCGGAAGCAAAATATTCAATATAAAATAACTGGAATGTATGTCCCATAATACGGGCTCACATTAGGAAATAAAAATGCAGGAAATAAAAGAACTAACTACTGCTGGCACTTCACAGCTCAGCCTGCTGGCTGAAATACTCCTGTTCGGACTGCAGCAAAGGTACGGAATCTGGGCCATGAAAAACTCAGACGTCAGCGCGTCGTGTTAACAAGTAATAAAATATAGACAGGGTAACAGGCAATGAAAATATAAACATGAATGAAAAACAGGCGTAACAGTAATATAAGTCAGGCGGTGCAGGGTAGTGTACAGTGAGTAAACTAAACTGTTCTATTGGTTTTCTACTCTAAAGTCTTCAAAATCAATTTGATGAATCGTCGATGTAACTCAATAGTATCCCGTGCATACCCGGGACCACGGTCCAGATTCTCGGGCTGAATCCGAGACATGCCGCTAGGCACTAAAACAGGAAATATATACAGATGAATGATGTCAGCAGCATCATTCCAAGGCTGGCCTAGCCTCTAAAACTGATCAGAACAGGTATCGAACTGTCGAGTTACAAGTCAGGTTTCATCATTGATTTTCCCATACCCCCAAGTTGTATGTACAAGTCAAATCAGGTATTCAGTAATCAAGAACTAATGCTAACACAGGATCAGGTAAGCAGGTTTGTCTGGATAGAAAACAGGAACGGTCCGTGAGGACTACATGTCAGGTTTGATGGCATTAGACACAAGATCAGGTAACGGGTCAAGTCATGCTACACCAGGTCAGGTTAAGTAGTGTACAGTACCATGTCGGGTCAATCAATATGTATGTAGCAAGTCATGTCTGGGTGTAAACGATATCATGGATGTACTCATAATCAGCTAGCATAATCAGGGTTAAATGATCCAGCATGGTTATCAACAACATGATCTAATCAATGAGTTAAGCAATAAAGCAGATTTGTTTATTTAGCTGTACAATTATCAATTGTGTTAAACAGACAGTGTCAACATAATGTGAATACAGAATGATAGTTGTAACTGCTGGAAATAGGTTAATAAATATTGAGTGTACTAAGGGTGCGACGACATGTAAAATCTGTTTAATGAATGCAGTTGTAATTAGACCGGTTAAAGTCGTACATGAATGTTTGATAGGCTAAACTGGATAAAAAGGGTACCATAGCAGTAAACAATGTGATCTATCATGTACAGGTAATTGTTAGATGTAAATAATCAGATGCAAGATTAAGTTTCACGTTCGAAATCATGAAATGTATAACGGAACCTTACACGGTTAACTTGTAATCCATTTCTATCAATTCTAATTAGGGATTTAACAGGAAATAATTAATTTAGCATATGAATAGTTTTAAATAGCATGTAGCAAGTTTCACTTGCCTCGACAGGTTGCGAATGGGGAAAACAGAATGTTACACGTCGGCGGGGAAATCTCGCGATGTGCGCACGGTTCACGGAAAGAACCCAAACGACGAACAGTGGAACCACACGGGTCAGGGTTCCTCGCTGGATCATCGGGAATCGTTGCCGGCGCGATCGGATTCCGGCTGCCAAAGCTACAATGAATCAAGAATGCATGAAAGAAAGAGAAAAGAAGATTAAGAAGAAAGAAGAGAAGGAGGGTTGAGGAGAGGTGCTCACGTTGCTCTGCAGATGGGTCGAGATCGTCAACTGCGCTGATGGAGCTCCGGCGAACTGTCTGCAGGGAACCATCGGCCAAGCACAGAAAATGTAAGGAAAGGAAGAAGAAGGAAGGAAGGAATGTGGAAACTCACCGCTACGCCGATCAGGAACCATGGACGGCGACGAGATCACTCCGGTGATCATCGCGGTGGGGAGACGTGGAGGCCTTGGCTGTGCACACCGGCGCTCGATGCGCGTGCAGGGAAACGGAGAAGGAGAAGTGAGAAGGAGGTGAGGGTAACGAGCTGCGATGAACGGCGATGGTCGCGTCGGTGTTGGGGCAACGGTGAGGGAAAAACGAGGCGGCTAGGGTTACCAGGGGGTTGGGTTCTGTTGGTTTTGAGGATGGGAAAGAAATTTAAAGAAGAAGCGAGAGGGGGAGAGAGAGAGAAGACGCGGAGAGAGAGAGAGAGAGATTTGCGAGAGGAGATAGGAAATTCGCGAGAGGAGAGAGAGCGAGAGAAACAGTGAGGAGAGATGGTTTTGGCCTTATTCGCAGAGAGAGAAAGAGAGAAGAGAGAGAAAGAGAAGGAGAAAGTGAGAGAGAGAGAAACTGCGGAGGAGAGAGAGAAGGAGAAAAAGAGAAGGAGAGAGAAGGGTGTGGGCCCGGTGAAGGAAACGGAGGAAAGCGATTGGTTGGGGAAAATGTGAAAGATTTGTGAGGGGGTTGAATCAGTTAGGGAAAAATTGTAAAAAGATTTTTAAAGAAAATGGAAAATATTTTTCTGGGGTTGAATTTATATTCGTTGGTTTTTAAAATATTAGAAAAATAGGATTTGGCGCAAATACAAAATATTTCAGAATTGCGCCCGGGTCGGGTCCAAAAATTTGAATTTGAAATAAGAAAATTATTGGCGGGTTCTAAAGATTAAAATGAAGGGTTTTATAATTAAAAAGCCTACCCCCAAGAATGGACGCGCGTATGTGCGCGTAGCCGTCCAAACACGTCCGTTTCACTGAACGGGACGAGAACACGATGCAAGGACGCTACCACAGGGTTAGGGGTGTCAAGCATGCCATGACAAGTATTTCAAATTATTTTTAAATGACTTAAATTGTTATATGCAGGAATTTGAAATGTCGGGTAAATTACAACAAGCAACAGTCAAGTAGGATCAATGAAATAAATATCACACACCATTCATACGGTAACATAAATTAGTAGCATTGGGCTCGGTTGTTACATTATACCCAACTACAAAAGAATTTCATCCTCGAAATTCCTAGAATACAAGGATAGACGAAAACAAACAAACTACTAGAAAAGATGAGGAAACTTCTGCCGGATTTCATCTTCTCGTTCCCAGGTGGACTCTCCATGCGAGCGATTACCCCAAGAAACAAGTACAAGAGGGATAACCATGTTCTTAAGAACCTTTTCCCTTCGATCCACAATTTCAACCGGTCGCTCCTCAAAAGTCAAGTCTTCTCATACCGTCAGCTCTGAATGATCCAATACATGCGTTTCATCTCGAATATACCTACGGAGTTGAGATACGTGGAACACATCGTAAACATTCGCCAAGGACTGTGGTAACGCCAAACGATACGCTACCTCACCAACACGCTCCAAGATCTCAAAGGGTCCAACAAATCGAGGACTGAGCTTTTCTCGACTTCCAAAGCGAATCACCCCTCTAGTCGGTGATATCTTCAAGAATACCAAATCACCCACGGCGAACTCTAGAGGTCTTCTTGACGTATCTGCCCAACTCTTCTGTCGATCTTGAGCTGCCTTCATATGATTCCGAATAGCGTTAACCTTTTCCACTGTCTGCACAACCAAATCCGGTCCCAACAATCTTCGTTCACCGACGTCGTCCCAACAAACAGGTGAACGACACTTGCGACCATACAAAGCTTCAAATGGAGCCATCTGAATAGTTTCCTGGAAACTGTTGTTGTAAGAAAACTCCACCAAATGTAGATGATCCTCCCAAGAACCCTTGAAGTCCAACATGCACGCTCTCAACATATCTTCAAGAGTTTGGATCGTTCTTTCCGACTGGCCATCAGTTTGAGGATGATAAGCTGTTCTAAATTTCAATCGAGTCCCCAAACTTTCTTGTAAACTCCTCCAGGAGTGTGATAAGAACCGAGTGTCCCGATCAGACACGATGCTCACCGGTACTCCATGCAATCTTACAATCTCCTGCATGTACCGCTCCGCCAAAGTCTCAGTTGATTGACCAACCCGAAAAGGAATAAAATGAGCTGCTTTGGTCAAACGATCAACAATCACCCATACTTCATTGTTGCCTTTTGGACTCCGCGGTAAAGCTGTCACGAAATCCATGGTTATATGTTCCCACTTCCACTGAGGAATCGGAAGTGGTTGCAATAAACCAGCAACCCTTTGATGTTCAGCCTTAACTTGCTGACACACCAAGCACTTTGGCACAAAGTGAGCGATCTCCCATTTCATACCTTCCCATCAGAAATGCTGTCGTAAATCTCGGTACATCTTCGTGCCTCCTGGATGTACGGAATAAGCTGAACTGCATGCCTCCTTCATAAGCCCTTCACGAATATCTCCCTTTGGCACACACAAACGGCTACCATACCTCAACGAACCATCATCGTGGATCAATAAGTCAGTTCGTAGTCCGGCTTCAACCTGTTCTCGAAACTTTTGCAATTTAGGATCTTGCGATTGCGCTGCTTTAATATTCTCGATCAACGACGAATGTACTTGCAGCTGCATCAACTGTCCCGAAGAATGCGGTAGCACAACCTCCAAATCAAATCTTCAAAATTCTTCAATGAGTTCTTTCCGCGTAGTCAACATCTGAATTGCTGGTAACCGACTGAGCGCATCCGGTACAACATTAACTTTTCCCGGATGGTACTTAAGATCCAGATCGTAGTCAGCCATCAGCTCTAGCCATCTATGCTGTCTCATATTAAGCTCCTTCTGCGTGAACACATACTTCAAGCTCTTATGATCCGTGAAAACTTCGACCCTTTCGCCCAAAAGGTAATGCCTCCAAATCTTCAGAGCGAAAATCATAGCCACAAGCTCTATGTCATGAGTTGGATAATTCTTCTCATGGGTCTTCAACTGTCTTGATGCGTACGCTACAACCTTCCCATGCTACATCAAAACGCATCCCGATCCTTTCCCAGATGCGTCGCTGTGAATCACCAATCCTCCGGAATTGTCTGGCACGGTCAGGATAGGGGCGGTTATCAATCTCTGCTTCAACGTCTCAAAAGCTGACGCACATCTATCCGTCCACACAAAAGGTACCTCCTTGCGCGTAAGCTTGGTCAACGGCTCCGCCAGACGAGCAAAGTTCTCCATAAATCTTCTGTAATATCCAGCGAGTCCAAGAAAACTTCTTATCTCCGCAACATTCTTTGGAATCGGCCAATCACGAACTGCTGCAATCTTTTCGGAATCGACGGCGATTCCATCGCCAGACACAACATGCCCCAAAAACTTTACTTCTTCCAACCAAAACTCGCACTTGCTCATCTTCGCATATAGCTTCTCTTGTCTCAGCATCTGCAGTGCGATCTTCAGATGTTCAGCATGCTCTTCCATACTCTTCGAGTAAACCAGAATATCGTCGATGAACACCACAATAAACTGGTCCAAGAAAGGTGAAAAGATTCGGTTCATCAAGTCCATGAATATCGCCGGTGCATTCGTTACTCCGAAGGGCATCACTAAGTACTCGTAATGTCCATACCGAGTTCAGAACGCCGTCTTGCAAATATCTTCTGCTTTTACTCGGACCTGATGATATCCGGATCGCAAATCCATCTTTGAGAATACCCTCACGCCACTAAGCTGCTCAAAAAGTTCGCCAATGCGAGGGATCGGGTACTTGTTCTTAATAGTCACCCGGTTTAATTCTCGATAGTCGATGCACATTCTTCTCGTGCCATCTTTCTTCTTAACTAGAAGAACTGGAGCTCCCCAATGCGAGTTACCGCTTCGAATCCAACCTTTCCCAAGCAGTTCCGCAACCTGTTTCTTGACTTCTTCCAACTCCATTGGTGCCATTGGATAATACGCTTTAGATACTGGCGCTGCACCAGGAATAAGATCAATTGCGAACTCCACGTCTCGCTTCGGCGGTACTCCCGATATATCTTCAAACACGTCCATAAAATCACGAACAAAAGCTGGCTCTTCACTTTCATCAACCTCCATTGATGCAAGAATATTATTTTTCGGCCTAGCCCTAAACTCGACTGGCCCGACAGAACTGCTTCCTCCAGTGAAGGTAAACTCGGGATGTCCGGGAATCTGGAAAATTACTTTCTTTGCCCTACAATCAATGTGAGTGTGGAAAGTGCCAAGAAAATCCATTCCCAAAACAACTTCATAGCTGCCCGTATCAATCACCAAGAAATCTGCAAAAAGCTACCGTCCGCAAACAACAACTGTACAATCTTTACATTCCCTACTAGATATGATTTTCCCATTCCCAGTGTGTATGTCCCAGAAACTAGACAGGGTCGTGCAGGTAATCGAGTGTGTAGCTATAAACTTGGACGACATAAAACAATGGGATGCACCAGAATCAAATAACGCTAATGCGGGAAAACCATGAACGAGTAGAATACCTGAAACAACTTCTCCTGATGCCTTAGCTTCCTCAGCTGTCAAGGTAAAAGCTCGAGCCTGATTAGGTCCTTGAGTCAGCTGCTTCTGTCCCTGGAACGGTTTCTGCGGAGGCTTCTGAACATCATCCCTCGTGCGAAGCTTCGACGGGCAAGCGCTGACAGAGTGATCTGCCGCTCCACAAACTAAACAGAGTCCTTGCCTCTTTCGACAATCCTTTTGCACGTGGCCAGGTAAATTGCAGTAGTTATAAGTCACGCTCTTTCTCTGGTCAACCACAGCATGCTTCTTCATTGGTGCTATGCCACGACGGTCCACTGGAATACCTTTGCGACCATGAGCTCGGTTTGGTACAAATGCCGGCATCCTTACCGCAATTGCTGTCTGCTGTAAACTCCCAGTCTTTCCAGATAAGCTCTGCTGTTCTCGTGCTGCCGTAAGTACCTGTGAGAAAGTGGTCAAACCCAGGGAGACAATCTGCCTCTGGATGTCCACATCCAAGCTGCGCATAAACCTCCTTGCCCTGTCTGCATCGTTGGCAACTAAAGGTCCAGCGAATCTACTGAGCCGTGTCCACTCTGCCGCATGTACATCTATGGGTGCTCCATTCTGCTTTAGCCCGATGAACTTCTCTTCCATTTCCTCCCGTGCAGTCCGCAGGAAGAACTTCTCTAGGAAACTCCTCGAAAAATCCGCCCACTTGATCGGCTTGGGCAAGCGGGTCTCCTCCACAAGCCACCATTCACGGGCGTAGTCCACTAACTGAATGCGTACCACATCTACTCTTTTCTCATCTGGAATCTATGCCGCAATAAGCAAGTTTTCTGTGTCAACTAGCCACTGCTCCGCTGGCAACGGCTCCTCCAAACCGGTAAATACCGACGGACCCAAACGTCGAAAGTCTGCTACGGTCCCCACACGGTCAACTGGTTTAGCTCCAACATTGTTCACGGACTGCTGAACGGTCTGCAGACCTTCCTGAAACGATTCAGCCTGCTGCTGGATCAGCTCAGTCTGCCTCTTTTGATTTTCCAGCATTCCCCGTATCACTCCAAGCATGGCGGCTTCGTCAACACGCCTTTGGTACGTCTTCAGATTCTTGTCTGCCATATTCCTGAAATCAAAACATCCAACATTAGCATGATAACAGATTCAAAATATAGATCAAGGCTAGAACTCCAAGTTACTTAAATAGAGTACCGCATTGTAACTATGTCGTGGTATCATAGCTACAATTACATAACTCCACCCAAGTCTCCTAAGTCCTAGAGATAACAAGGAATCAGGTTTTCGAGTCGATATGCAAAGGAAGTTTGCACATCATAAAAGATATAATCAGGGAGAACTTGATTCAAGAACGGAAAAACGGCAAGGTGGTAGGACATGTCTCCTAAACACGGGTTTCCTGATTCGTGTATTGGGTACAATACCCAACTACAAAAGAATCAACCCGACTAACCTATGGCTCTGATACCAAAAGAACCATGTCACGCCCCGCTTCCCAGAGTATGCTAAAATGGGCACGTGACATAGCCAACCATGCTACCTGTGGGTAGAAAGTATCCATCCACAGTCACATTACGGATGTAGAGATATCAAGAACAAAATAAAACTATCTAAAACATGTCCATAAGCCAAGATAACATGAGTCAAGAATAATAAAAGTGCGGAAGCAAAAGGTTCAATACAAAATAACTGGAATGTATGTCCCATAATACGGGCTCACATCAAGAAATAAAAATGCAGGAAATAAAAGAACTAACTACTGCTGGCACTTCACAGCTCAGCCTGCTGGCTGAAGTACTCCTGTTCGGACTGCAGCAAAGGTACGGAATCTGGGCCATGCAAAACCCAGACGTCAGCGCGTCGTGTCAACAAGTAATAAAATATTGACAGGGTAACAGGCAATGCAAATATAAACATGAATGAAAAACAGGCGTAACAGTAATATAAGTCAGGCAGTGCAGGGTAGTGTACAGTGAGTAAACTAAACTGTTCTATTGGTTTTCTACTCTAAAGTCTTCGAAATCAATTTGATGAATCATCGATGTAACTCAATAGTATCCCGTGTATACCCAGGACCACGGTCCAGATTCTCGGGCTGAATCCGAGACATGCCGCTAGGCACTAAAACAGGAAATATATACAGATGAATGATGTCAGCAGCATCATTCCAAGGCTGGCCTAGCCTCTAAAATAGATCAGAACAGGTATCGAACTGTCGAGTTACAAGTCAGGTTTCATCATTGATTTCCCCATACCCCCAAGTTGTATGTGCAAGTCAAATCAGGTATTCAGTAATCAAGAACTAATGCCAACACAGGATCAGGTAAGCAGGTTTGTCTGGATAGACAGCAGGAACGGTCCGTGAGGACTACATGTCAGGTTTGATGGCATTAGACACAAGATCAGGTAACGGGTCAAGTCATGGTACACCAGGTCAAGTTAAGTAGTGTACAGTACCATGTCGGGTCAATCAATATGTATGTAGCAAGTCATGTCTGGGTGTAAACGATATCATGGATGTACTCATAATCGGCTAGCATAATCAGGGTTAAATAATCCAGCATGGTTATCAACAACATGATCTAATCAATGAGTTAAGCAATAAAGCAGATTTGTTTATTTAGCTGTACAGTTATCAATTGTGTTAAACAGACAGTGTCAACATAATGTGAATACAGAATGATAGTTGTAACTGCTGGAAATAGGTTAATAAATATTGAGTGTACTAAGGGTGCGACGACATGTAAAATCTGTTTAATGAATGCAGTTGTAATTAGACCGGTTAAAGTCATACATGAATGTCTGATAGGCTAAACTGGATAAAAAGGGTACCATAGCAGTAAACAATGTGATCTATCATGTACAGGTAATTGTTAGATGTAAATAATCAGATGCAAGATTAAGTTTCACGTTCGGAATCATGAAATGTATAACGGAACCTTACACGGTTAACTTGTAATCCATTTCAATCAATTCTAATTAGGGATTTAACAGGAAATAATTAATTTAGCATATGAATAGTTTTAAATAGCATGTAGCAAGTTTCACTTGCCTCGACGGGTCGCGAATCGGGAAAACGGAATGTTACACGTCGGCGGGGAAATCTCGCGACGTGCGCACGGTTCACGGAAAGAACCCAAACGACGAACAGTGGAGCCACACGGGTCAGGGTTCCTCACTGGATCGTCGGGAATCGTCGCCGGCGCGATCGGATTCCGGCCGCCAAAGCTACAGTGAATCAAGAATGCATGAATGAAGGAGAAAAGAAGATTAAGAAGAAAGAAGAGAAGGAGGGTTGAGGAAAGGTGCTCACGTTGCTCTGCAGATGGGTCGAGATCGTCAACTGCGCTGATGGAGCTCCGGTGAACTGTCTGCAGGGAACCATCGGCTAAGCACAGAAAATGTAAGGAAAGGAAGAAGAAGGAAGGAAGGAATGTGGAAACTCACCGCTACGCCGATCAGGAACCGTGGACGGCGACGAGATCACTCCGGTGATCGTCGCGGTGGGGAGACGTGGAGGCCTCAGCTGTGCACACCGGCGCTCGATGCGCGTGCAGGGAAACGGAGAAGGAGAAGTGAGAAGGAGGTGGGGGTGACAAGCTGCGACGAACGGCGATGGTCGCGTCGGCGTTGGGGCAACGGTGAGGGAAAAACGAGGCGGCTAGGGTTACCAGGGGGTTGGGTTCTGTTGGTTTTGAGGATGGGAAAGAAATTTAAAGAAGAAGCGAGAGGGAGAGAGAGAGAGAAGATGCGGAGAGAGAGAGAGAGATTTGCGAGAGGAGAGAGGAAATTCGCGAGAGGAGAGAGAGAGAGCGAGAGGAACAGTGAGGAGAGATGGTTTTGGCCTTATTCGCAGAGAGAGAAAGAGAGAAGAGAGATAAAGAGAAGGAGAAAGCGAGAGAGAGAGACTGCGGAGGAGAGAGAGAAGGAGAAAAAGAGAAGGAGAGAGAAGGGTGTGGGCCCGGGGAAGGAAACGGAGGAAAGCGATTGGTTGGAAAAAAATGTGAAAGATTTGTGAGGGGGTTGAATCAGTTAGGGAAAAATTGTAAAAAGATTTTTAAAGAAAATGGAAAATATTTTTCTGGGGTTGAATTTATATTCGTTGGTTTTTAAAATATTAGAAAAATAGGATTTGGCGCAAATGCAAAATATTTCAGAATTGCGCCCGGGTCGGGTCCAAAATTTTGAATTTGAAATAAGAAAATTATTGGCGGGTTCTAAAGATTAAAATGAAGGGTTTTATAATTAAAAAGCCTACCCCCAAGAATGGACGCACGTACGTGCGCGTAGCCGTCCAAATACGTCCGTTTCACTGAACGGGACGAGAACACGATGCAAGGACGCTACCACAGGGTTAGGGGTGTCAAGCAGGCCATGACAAGTATTTCAAATTATTTTTAAATGACTTAAATTGTTATATGCAGGAATTTGAAATGTCGGGTAAATTACAACAAGCAACAGTCAAGTAGGATCAATGAAATAAATATCACACGCCATTCATACGGTAACATAAATTAGTAGCATTGGGCTCGGTTGTTACACCGGGAGAGTCGAATCCCCTCCTATCGCTCATTGCCTCCATATGATTCGGGACCGTACCCAAAAGCCACCTTTTTGCACGCCCTCTTGGACGTGGTATGATGGAAATTAAAGCACAGTAGGAATCACACAAGACTCTATGACGATCTCGGGTCTACAAACTACTCTGTACCAGTGTCACCAGAGAACTACCATCTGACGTGAGGTATAATACCATCTGGGAGTTCTCGGCGAGTCCGTCCAGTGTACCCAGTCTCCACTGAGCACCCGTACACCATCCTTGATGTCAAACACCGATGGATATGGGATCATCCATCGCCCATCATATGGGTCAAGATGCATATACGCTAGTCTACTCTGGTGTATCGATGCCCTGTCTTGATACACCCTCGACTAGGAACAGTTATAGGATGTACTCGTCGACTACCGTGGCCCCACTAGTATGATCTCATCATAGTCCCAGTAGTCAAGTACATATCCTGAGGGCTTTATCAACATGTAATATAGAGACAATCAGAGTACATGTTAAGATAAAGAGCAACCAGATAGCATACTATCATGTTGAGCAAGAAAGTCCTCCCTATATATGTCCAAGCATTCACTACAATATACATCGTATGTACAGTAATGGCCTCTAGGGCATACATATAACTAACAATCTCCTACTTGCACTAGGTCCATCTGCTGTGGTATCACATACCCAACAATTAGCTGTGGTTGAAGTATCTCATACTCAACCATCCCATAAAAGTCTATACTGGGAAAAAGGCCTTTGTGAGTGGATCCGCACTGTTTTCCTCTGTGTCTACTCTCCTAATCTCGATCTCCCTGGAGATCAACCATCTCCATGATCAGGTGATACTGCCTACGAATTATATCTTGATTTCTGATGGGACGGGGGTTCCTTGGCATAAGCCACAACTCCATTGTCACACAATGGTAAGAACGAAGTTTATCTTATGAACTTATATATATCCAGACTGCCTCTTTGGTAGCATCCTTGGTAACGACGTATCTTGCCTTTAATCGTCTAGTAAGTCACGGTATCTAGCTTGGAACTCTTCCAACATACCGTCTCTCCACTGAGGGTAAAGACAATGCCTGCGACTGACATTCAGTCGTCCTTATCACTCTGGAACCTTTCCAGTGATTCTCCCCAGGATCGATTGATACCATCTTACTACAACTAGTGAGAATCCTAACATCCAAATAGAACTATCTCATAGATCCATAATCCAGGATTTAGGAGGTATCACCTTGATCCTATATGGAGAACCCTTGTGATAAGCGGAGATTGACCGAGCGTAGCATAGGAAACTCCTTTCCTATCAAGAGTATGTCATCTACGTACTCTACGAGGATCACCACCATACTCCCTACTACCTTTTTGTATATACAAGGTTCATCTACCATTTTGATGAAGTCAAACTCTTTGACTATCACATCAAAACAGATGTTCCAACTCCGCGATGCCTTATTTATCTCATAAAACAACTTGCACACGTTTCCGCTGCTCCCACTGTCTACGAAGCCCTCTGGCTGTGTACTTATAGACGCTCTCTTCCAAATCTTCATTTAGAAAAGCAGTCATGACACCCAACCGCCAGATATTGCAGTCATGGTATGTAGCTGTGGCAAGTAGGATCTGGATGGACTTAAGCATAGCTTTGAAAGTCTCAACTTTTCCATGTACACCAAGTAATCTTCTCAAGATATACTTGCTCCTGATGGGGATTTAACCCTTCAGATAAAGCAACCAAAATCCATATTTTGTTGGTGTATAAGGATTCCATCTCAGATCGCTAAGCATCCATCCATTCTTACAGAGTCCTACTCCTGATGGCCAGCTCGAAACTAGTTGGGTCATCATCTCATGATGCAATCCTCACTCCCACTGTCATAGAGAAACCGAAGTATCTCTCAGGTGGGTGAGGAACCTTACTAGATCGGCGGAGAGGCTAAGGTTTGTTAGAAACTATTGAATCCTTCGGTTCTACCAAATCATCAGCTGCAGTTTGTATAGCTGGAACTGTTTCCAGTTCTACCTCATGACCACTAATTTCTTCATAAGAAATTCCCTTTCACAAAGGTGGCATGTTGAGAAACAAAACATCTTTTGTTCCTCAGTTAGGTAGAAGATATTCCCTTACTAATGCTTGGGATATCCAACAAACTTCTACAGATCTGACTTTGCCTCGAGCTTGTCCGGATTTTTCTTTTAGACATAGGCCGGACAACCCCAAATCTTAACTTACTTAAGATATGGGCTCTTCCCATTCCATATCACATATGAAGTAGTAGGCAACTGATTTGATTGGAACCCTATTCAATAGGTATGCAGCTTCTCAAGTGCATAACTCCCAAAAGGAAATAGGAAACTCAGTAGTACTCATCATAGAGCGCACTATATCAAATAGGGTGTATTTTGCTCCGCCCCGATACACCGACGTGCTGTGGTATATACGGAGGAGTAATGCTGAGAGAGAATCTCATTCTCATTTAGAATAGACCAGGAATTCCATGCTCAAGTATTCTCCTCCTTGATCACATCAAAGGACATAATACTTATACCCGTTTTTGGTTCTCTACTTCTAACTTATATTCTGTAAATATCTTAAAAGGTTCAGACTTGTGTTTCAACAGGAACATATGTCCGGATCTTGAAAGATAATCAGTAAATGTAATGAAGTAAAAAGAACCGGTCTTAGCATATGTAGACAAGGGACCTTCATACATCAGCATGTATCAATCCCAAGAGTTCACTAACTCTTTCTCTGTTTCCAATAAACAGAGTTGTGGTCATCTTATCTTTGTGGCATGACCGGCAAGTTTCATGTAGGGTTACTAGGCATACTAAGGAGGTTCTACAAGGCATCAACCATGCCGGATTAAAATTTTAGCCATGCCGAATAACCCCAAACAAGATCGTTAACTAGAGATTAGGCAAAAAACATGCAAGTTAAACTCTTTAACACTAAGTGAATACGAAATACAACCTTTGTAGATCGGTCCTTCACTTCTTATGCTCCTTGATGTAGTCCCTTCGCTGCGATCATCCAACTCCCGGACTCTCGGACGGCTCCATGAGAAAATTGCAACGGTATTGCTTGAAGTCTTCGATGCCGAAGATGATCTACGTCGAGGGAATACGGACTCAAGCTTCTACCTCACTAACCAAAGAATTAGTGAAGCAAACACCCTAAACTAAAGTGCTAGTCTAGTAGAGGATGGTGAGATAGAAAATGGGTACACTTTAGAATTTCATTTCTCACTTTGTATCTCTCTCTTTATCAAACCCTAGAAAGAAAAATCAAGGAGGAAGAAGATGAGCTCAAATGAGAGTGAATAATAATCAAGAGAGAGAATCATTTAACCATGGTGTGTGAGTATCATATACTTAACTCATGTAGAGACATAACCATAGCTAACTATAGTGGTTGGGTTAACTAAATATCATAAGTAAAACAAATTGAGTTGAATTTGTCAAAGCACTCAAAGCTTCTACAAGCTTCATGCACTTAACAAATTCAATCAATTTAGATTTACTTTAAATACAAAAACCCCTCCACTAAAATTAGAATGGTGTATGTCTTATACACCCATGACAAGTGTATCAACAACCATGATACAAATAGTAAACACAAATAAATATATATCACATATATATCAAGTTGTGTACAAGTGAGAAAAAATGAATGCTTAAGTGAACCAATGTTAGTTAATGTAAATTAGTATATCACATATACAATTATACACTAAATTATTAAATCAACACTAGACCTAATAATCCGGTTACATCACATATAACCGACTAACATCCAATGTATCGACTTATCGAATCAACACTTGATTCGATATCCCGGTTATATCGCATATAACCGATCGATACAAACATCGCGAGAATAGCATACGGTATCACATACACGCATTATTCTCGGTCCCGCACATATCACATATGTGCTCCTATTTCGTTTTGCCTGAGCCAGTAAAACCTCTATGTAGGACTCTAAAGACTCATCAATACGCCGGCAGTAGGTGATGATCATATCATGCACCCATAAGCCGTCAGCGGTACTAGCGATTAGAAGATCAGCAAGCAAGCCCGCTCCAACTCCTGCAAAAAGCCTGACAGTGACACTACCATACAGTCCGATCTCCTCGTCTGATATGTCGCATATCAAGTCTGTAGGGTTCCTAGGCACTCTTGTGAAGGTTCATAAGGCATCAAACATGCCCGGATAAAAATTTAGACGTGCCGAACAATCCAAAGCCGGGATCTTTGCTAGATTATTAAGGTTTAACATGCAAGATGATAACTTTTTATCTAAGTATGAGGGATTACAACCTTTGTAGTCCGCTCCTTCACTTCACAAGCTCCGAGTAGAAGTCCCTTTGCCGCGATCCACGATCTCCCGGACTCATGAGAGGCTCCATGACTCGAATGATCCATGCTAGCTTGAAGTATTCCAAATCTCCGATGATCTACCTCGAAATTGCAAAGACTCAAGCTTTCTCACTCTAAAGAGATGAACACACTAATCTCATGGACTAGATGAGATGAGGATGAGAGAGTAGTATTTTTGCTTTCTTTTTAAATCATTTTCTCATATTTATTCATCACATGAAGAAAATCTAGTAAGCTTTTTCAAGAGAGAAGAAGATGATAATGGAAAAAAGATAATGAGATTATTATCTTTTGTGATGAATAGAATAAAAGCTATATGATTGATTTATAAACCATGGTCAAGGATGAGTGGCTAGGATTTAGTAGAGAATAAACTAGAGTTAGGGTTTGGTTGGGTTAAGAATGTGTCATCCAAAATATCTTAAGAATGACAAAAGAAAAAGCTTCTAGAAGGTGCATGAAGCATCTAACCCCAATCAAACCCTAACCTCAATTAACCATCCTTAAACATGTTTAACAATTAATCATATCATGTCACAATAATATATATCACATATATATTATATATTTGCAACAAAAGAAAATAATACAATTAACATATATCGCATATATATCAATGTATCATCCAGTGAGAAAATGAAATAATAAAGCGAGCCAATATTAGATAATGTAATAATATATCATATATATTATTATACATTAAATCATCGAATCAACACTTGATCCGACGATCCGGCTATATCGAATATTACCGACTAATATATCATGTACCGATTCATCGAATCAACACTTGATCCGATGACCCGGTTCATATCTAAATATCGCGAGAATATAATACGGTATCCCATATCGCATTATTCTCGGTCCTGCACATATCACATATGTGCCTCTACTCCGTTTCGCCTGAGCCAAGAAACCTCTATGTAGGACTCTAAAGAATCGTCAATACGCCGGTAGCAGGTGATGATCATATCAAACACCCACAAGCTGCAAGCGGTCAGCTAAATGTAACAGCCACCCAGGTATTGAGCGATCAGAAGATCAACAAGCTAGCCTGTGCGTTCTCCTGTGAATCCAATCAGTAACACTCCCGTACAGTCCGGTCTGTTCGTCTGATATGTCGCATATCAAGTCTAGGGGTGGTATACGTCAGACCCCAGTAACCGATAAGTCGTGTCGATGTGTGGCTCATAACGGGTCGAGAAACTACTAGTAACACTTACCAGTAAATCTCTATATCAGCCCTGGCCAGGGACTTCCAGTTATAGCCAATCGAACACAGCACAACATCAACTCCCTATACCGGGAGAGACGAATCCCCTCCTATCGCTCATTGCCTCCATGTGATTCGGGACTGTACCCAAAAGCCACCGTTTTGCACGCCCTCTTGGACGTGGTAAGGTGGAAATCAAAGCACAGTGGGAATCACACAAGACTCTATGACGATCTCGGGTCTACAGACTACCCTGTACCAGTGTCACCGGAGAACTGCCATCTGACGTGTGGTATATCACCATCTGGGAGTTCTCGGCGAGTCCGTCCAGTGTACCCAGTCTCCACTGAGCACCCGTACACCATCTCTGATGTCAAAACACCGATGGATATGGGATCATCCATCGCCCATCATATGGGTCAAGATGCGAATACGCTAGTCTACTCTGGCGTATCGATGCCCTGTCTCGATATACCCTCGACTAGGAACAGTTATAGGATGTACTCATCGACTACCATGGCCCCACTAGTATGATCTCATCATAGTCCCAGTAGTCGAGTACAGATCCTAAGGGCTTTATCAACATGTGAGAGTAAAACAGTAAACCAATACAAGTCAACATGTTAAGATAAAGTGAAACCAAATAGCATACTATCATGACGAGCAAGAAAGTCATCTCTATATATAACCAAGCATCCATTATAATATACATCATATGTACAACAATGGCCTCTAGGGCATAAACATAACTAACAATCTCCCACTTGCACTAAGGCCAGCTGCTGTAGTATCTCATACCTAGCATCCCGAATAATCTCTCAAACTGTATCTGGGGAATAGCCTTCGTGAATGGATCCGCAGTGTTGTCCTTCGTATCTACTCTCCTGACCTCGATCTCCCGGCGATCAACTATCTCCCTGATCAGGTGATATCGCCTCAGAATATGTCTGGACTTTTGATGGGATCTGGGTTCCTTGGCCAATGCCACAGCTCCATTGTTATCGCAATACAGAGGTATTGGATGCTCAATGGATGGAACCACACCAAGTTCACTAATGAACTTCTTTATCCAGACAGCCTCTTTGGCAGCATCGTTGGCAGCGATGTATTCAGCCTCCATCGTCGAGTCTGCAACGGTATCCTGTTTGGAACTTTTCCAACATACCGCCCCTCCATTGAGGGTAAAGACAAAACCCGAATGCGACTTAGAGTCGTCCTTATCACTTTGGAAGCTGGAATCGGTAAAGGACTCCACCTGGAGTTCTCCGTTACCATACACCAAGAACATCTCCTTAGTCCTTCGCAAGTACTTGAGAATGTTCTTCACAGCTGTCCAGTGACTCTCTCCAGGATCTGCTTGATACCGACTCACTACACTTAGTGAGTATGCTACATCGGGTCTGGTACATAGCATCGCATACATGATAGAGCCTACTGCCGAAGCATAGGGTATCCCTTGCATGCGAGCTCTCTCCAAATCAGTCTTGGGAGACATCTCTTTAGAGAGAGTGAGTCCAGAGATCGTGGGTTGGTTCCCACGCTTGGATTCTTCCATACTAAACCTTTTTAGTATGGTGTCAATGTACCTGGATTGGGACAATCCCAGTATTCGTTTAGATCTATCTCTATAGATCATGATTCCCAATATGCAGGAGGCATCACCTAGATCTTTCATTGAGAATCGCTGTGATAAGAAGAGTTTGACTGATTGCAGCATAGGAATATCATTTCCTATCAAGAGTATGTCATCCACGTACAATACGAGGAAGACAACCTTACCCTCTGCTACCTTCTTATAGATACAAGGTTCATCTATATTTTTGATGAAGTCAAACTCTTTGACTACAACATCAAAACAGATGTTCCAACTCCGTGATGCTTGCTTTAACCCATAAATGGATTTAAGCAGCTTGCACACCTTTCCGCTGCTCCCACTATCTACGAAGCCCTCTGGCTGAGTCATGTACACGCTCTCTTCTAAATCACCATTTAGAAAGGCGGTCTTAACATCCATTTGCCAGATTTCGTAGTCATGGTATGCAGCAATGGCAAGTAAGATCCGGATGGACTTAAGCATAGCCACTGGAGAAAAGGTTTCGTCATAATCCACACCTGGTCATTGACGAAATCCCTTTGCTACAAGCCTAGCTTTGAAAGTCTCAACTTTTCCATCTACACCAAATTTCTTTTTAAAAATCCACTTGCTCCCAATGGGTTTTACCCCTTCAGGAGCATTTTCCAAAATCCATACTTTATTGGTGTACATGGATTCCATCTCAGATCGCATTACATCCAGCCATTTCACAGAGTCACCACTCGTGATGGCCTGCTCGAAACTAGTGGGGTCATCATCATCCATGATGCAATCCTCGCTTCCACCATCAATGAGAAAACCGTAGTATCTCTCAGGTGGACGAGAAACCCTACTAGATCGGCGGAGAGGCTGGGGTTCGTCGGGTACTACTGAATCCTCTGGTTCCACTAAATCATCTGTTGTAGTTTGTGTCGCTGGAACCTCTTCCAGTTCTACCTCATTGCCATCAATTTCTTTTGCAAGAAATTCCTTTTCCAAAAAGGTGGCATGTTTAGAAACAAACACATTTTGTTCCTCAGTGTGGTAGAAGATATACCCTTGTGAGTTCTTGGGATATCCTACAAACTTACATAAGACAGATCTTGCCTCGAGTTTGTCCGGATTTTGTCTTTTGACATAGGCTGGACAACCCCATATCTTAACATACTTAAGAGATGGTCTCTTCCCTTTCCATATCTCATACGGAGTGGTAGACACTGATTTGGTAGGAACCATATTCAATAGGTGTATGGCTGTCTCAAGCGCATACCCCCAGAAGGAAATAGGTAACTCAGCTGTACTCATCATTGAACGCACCATATCTAATAGGGTGCGATTCCTTCGTTCCGATACACCGTTGTGCTGTGGTGTATAAGGTGGAATAAGCTGAGAGAGAATCCCATTCTTTTTTTAGATAATCTTGGAACTCATTGCTCAAGTATTCTCCTCCTCGATCAGATCGAAGGATCTTAATACTTTTGCCCGTTTGGTTCTCTACTTCGTGCTTATATTCTCTGAATTTCTCAAAAGCTTCAGACTTGTGTTTCAACAGAAACACATGTCCGTATCTAGAGAGATCGTCAGTGAATGTAATGAAGTAGGAAGAACCGTTCCTGGCATGCGTAGACATGGGACCGCATACATCACTATGTACCAGTCCTAAGAGTTCGGTAACTCTTTCTCCATGTCCACTAAACGGAGCTTTGGTCATTTTTCCTTTGAGACATGAATGGCAAGTATCATAAGATGATAATTCGAACGGATTCAAATAACCATCTTTATGTAACTTAGCCAGTCGTGTCGCATTGATATGACCAAGTCTACAATGCCACAAGTAGGATTCGTTCACATCTGAACTTTTCCTCTTGTGTGTGTTTTGTATATTCAGGACTGTATTCTGATTTAGAATGAATATGCCATTATGTAACGAGCCTGATGCAATCAACTTTTGATTTAGGAATATGTTCATAACATTATCCTGTACTACAAAATTATATCCCTCTTTACTCAATAAAGAAACTGATATAATGTTGCACATCATGTTCGGTATATAATAGCACTCATTTAGAATCAGTGTATTACGACTCGGCAATACTAGGTGATATTCGCCAACTGCTTTGGCTACAATACTTGCACAATTCCCTACTTGAACGGAATGATCACCTTTTCCCAGTTCTCTACCTTTTCGCAGCCCATGTAACTGTTTACATATGTGGGATCCTGATCCGGTATCTAATACCCAGGATGTAGGGTGAACTGAGAAACAGTTTTCAATAACTAACACACCCGAAGAAGATGCATTAGCATGCATGTTCTTTTGGGCGGCGTGAGAATCTAGATATTCTCCTGTTTCCTGTTCAGTCTTATAACTCTTATAAGAAAGAATGGGTCCAACATTCCCTAGCATAGTACAATAATTGGGTTCAGTCAATACATCCATATTATTCTTGATTATGGCCTGACATGGTCGCTACCTGGAGAGAGAGAGAAGAAAACACTTTAGCGTATGCTCTTGCAAGATTAGATTGGTTATTATCTTATCTAATCAGGATGTCTCCCACTGTTTTTATCAAATCTACCTTAAAACCCTAAAAGGTAAGATTAGCCGGGATTAATTACACCCTACAATTTCGTCAATCTTTCAGCCAGATCAGTGTCGGTACTTTGAGGGAGGTTCCCCGTGCTTTCGCACGGACGTAATTAAAGTAAACCTCGTTTTCCCAGAGGCGTAACCCCGTTAACACTTTTCTAGACACCTACTTGATCGGCTAATTGTTTTGTGTAAAACTCTCCCAGGAGTAACTCTTACTCGCAGTGGGTATCGGGATCCAACTATCTCATAGGAGGTATGCAATCTCATTGCAAATTTCAACACTTGAAATTCCCGATAATATTTTGCCCCTAACGTTCTATGACCTTGACGAAAGCCAACAAACCATAGTCCGCTAGTCAAGTTCAACCCGAACATTTCTTGATTGAATTAAACCCAGCTGTACGTCCCTTGACGAAAGCTAACAAAGCCGCACGACTACCCTAACCCAATCTCATCATATGTAACAGATAAGTAATAATTAGCTACCGCACACTACGCCGTGACGAAAGCCAACAAACGTAGCACGAATACTAAGTATTACTTATCTGAAATGTCGGAGGGCTACGCAGGTTTTTCAGAAAACCATGAGCGTAATGAACTTGATATCGTTGTAGAATCGAGTGAAGTTTTGAAAAGGAGTGTTTTTGAGGCTTTTCTTAGTTTCGCTAAAGGGGTCACTCCCGGTGAAGGGATCGTCGGCCCTTTCCTCATCGAATAAGGTGCAGGATATATCATATATACCGCTGTGCAAAGCAAAACTTTAAAAGCAATCAAAAGACGAACCGAGTTTTGTAGCATCTGCCAGTTTCGCTAAAGGGGTCACTCCCGGTGAAGGGATCGTCGGCCCTTTCCTCATCGAATAAGGTGCAGGATATATCATATATATCGCTGTGCAAAGCAAAACTGTAGCTACCCTTTTTTTTATAAAGTTTTGATTCTACAACATCTTTAGGTTTCTTTTCTTTTTATTAATCTCATTAATAAATATCCCATCAGCTTATGCTTCCTAAGCATCACAAAAGAAACGAAAGCAGTAATATTTATATATCAGCATATATATATAGTATAAGCATTCGTCTCAGGCAGTAATATGATCTCATCACAGAACATTGCAGCAGAAGAACATATATGAAATATTGGATATACTAGGACGTCCGTGTTTTCAATACGAGCCTGTATAAAACACGGATTCCACGGTCGCGACAAATAGCCAAACCCACATCCCAAGACCCCTACGAGAGCGGCAAGTAACACTGCCAATTCTAGGGTTAGGAGACCCGGTCTCGACTCCTCGAGATGGCCTCCCACTGGACCCTAGAACCCGGTTACTTGTGCTCCCCTCCTTGGGTCTACCTAATGCGGAAAAGTAAATAATATACACTGGTGACAGCAACCGCAACCTGGAAGCGCCCCAAATACAAGAATATTACATTACAAATGAATTTTACATGAATGAAAATGAAAACCCTCATCTCACAAAAAAAAACCCGGCTATTCAGAACGCGATGATCCAATATAACATATCACAGCAACACATAATATCACATATCATCAACGTAAGTAAATATGCGCATCCCAATTGTCGTTGACATATAGCAACGAAATCGGCGATATCACATATTACACTTACGGTCACAAAAAGAAAGTGTAAAACTACAATATTTGGAATTCACAATCACTTTAGACATCATAAATCCAAAATATCACATACTTCGCATTTCATGCCTAACTCTATGAATTCCACATATTGTATCACATTCCAAATAAATAGACAGTATTAAACTTTCCGAACAGATAATCAAATACCCAAAATTTCCCAAAGTGCTCAACACTTGAGCAGAGTTCAAATAATCCCAGAATATGTCACAGTACCGGTGATCCAGCCGTAGAAGGGTCAAGCCAACGCCTCACATGTGGCACGCCGTACTGCCCCAAACCCGAAGGTTCCAAAGGCAGTTCAAGACGGTCACATAATCGAGTTAAGGTTTGTTGTCTTCTAGAGGGTCCACCGCTTAACTTGTACAATTTTTACGAATGATTTAAACCCAATAAAAATTCAACACTTGAAAGTTTGCCGTACCGGGAAACAGTGAGTTAATGATATCCGTTCAAATAGTTTAACAGTTTCTAAATATCCGGAAAGAAATACGAATTTAAATATTCCGATCGAATCTACTATTACAAAATAAACCCCAGAAGATTCAACACCTGAAACAGATTAAAAATACCCAGAAGCATCAACAAGCACCTACGGACATTACCACAAAAGCCACGTGTCGCCAATCCATCAATCCGCCGTGGAACCGCCGCGCAAGCATGCTTGCGCCGCGGTTCCGCCGCCGTTTGGTCGAATTGGGGGCTCGGGTTTTATGGTAATTCTTAGAATTTCCTGCTGATTTTTTTACATATTTTTAATTCAGAAAAATCCCAAAATTTAAAAAATTTCCAGAGAGGGGTCCAATTTTGTCGTTTCGGGTTCGATCGGAGTTTTAACTTCGTAAACACATCGCCTAATGCACTAGCTAAGCTCTGATACCACTGTAGGGTTCCTAGGCACTCTTGTGAAGGTTCATAAGGCATCAAACATGCCCGGATAAAAATTTAGACGTGCCGAACAATCCAAAGCCGGGATCTTTGCTAGATTATTAGGGTTTAACATGCAAGATGATAACCTTTTATCTAAGTGTGAGGGATTACAACCTTTGTAGTCCGCTCCTTCACTTCACAAGCTCCGAGTAGAAGTCCCTTTGCCGCGATCCATGATCTCCCGGACTCATGAGAGGCTCCACGACTCGAACGATCCATGCTAGCTTGAAGTATTCCAAATCTCCGATGATCTACCTCGAAGTTGCAAAGACTCAAGCTTTCTCACTCTAAAGAGATGAACACACTAATCTCATGGGCTAGATGAGATGAGGATGAGAGAGTAGTATTTTTGCTTTCTTTTTAAATCATTTTCTCATATTTATTCATCACATGAAGAAAATCTAGTAAGCTTTTTCAAGAGAGAAGAAGATGATAATGGAAAAAAGATAATGAGATTATTATCTTTTGTGATGAATAGAATAAAAGCTATATGATTGATTTATAAACCATGGTCAAGGATGAGTGGCTAGGATTTAGTAGAGAATAAACTAGAGTTAGGGTTTGGTTGGGTTAAGAATGTGTTATCCAAAATATCTTAAGAATGACAAAAGAAAAAGCTTCTAGAAGGTGCATGAAGCATCTAACCCCAATCAAACCCTAACCTCAATTAATCATCCTTAAACATGTTTAACAATTAATCATATCATGTCACAATAATATATATCACATATATATTATATATTTGCAACAAAAGAAAATAATACAATTAACATATATCGCATATATATCAATGTATCATCCAGTGAGAAAATGAAATAATAAAGCGAGCCAATATTAGATAATGTAATAATATATCATATATATTATTATACATTAAATCATCGAATCAACACTTGATCCGACGATCCGGCTATATCGAATATTACCGACTAATATATCATGTACCGATTCATCGAATCAACACTTGATCCGATGACCCGGTTCATATCTAAATATCGCGAGAATATAATACGGTATCCCATATCGCATTATTCTCGATCCTGCACATATCACATATGTGCCTCTACTCCGTTTCGCCTGAGCCAAGAAACCTCTGTATAGGACTCTAAAGAATCGTCAATACGCCGGTAGCAGGTGATGATCATATCAAACACCCACAAGCTGCAAGAGGTCAGCTAAACGTAACAGCCACCCAGGTATTGAGCGATCAGAAGATCAACAAGCTAGCCTGTGCGTTCTCCTGTGAATCCAATCAGTAACACTCCAGTACAGTCCGGTCTGTTCGTCTGATATGTCGCATATCAAGTCTAGGGGTGGTATACGTCAGACCCAGTAACCGATAAGTCGTGTCGATGTGTGGCTCATAACGGGTCGAGAAACTACTAGTAACACTTACCAGTAAATCTCTATATCAGCCCTAGCCAGGGACTTCCAGTTATAGCCAATCGAACACAGCACAACATCAACTCCCTATACCGGGAGAGACGAATCCCCTCCTATCGCTCATTGCCTCCATGTGATTCGGGACTGTACCCAAAAGCCACCGTTTTGCACGCCCTCTTGGACGTGGTAAGGTGGAAATCAAAGCACAGTGGGAATCACACAAGACTCTATGACGATCTCGGGTCTACAGACTACCCAGTACCAGTGTCACCGGAGAACTGCCATCTGACGTGTGGTATATCACCATCTGGGAGTTCTCGGCGAGTCCGTCCAGTGTACCCAGTCTCCACTGAGCACCCGTACACCATCTCTGATGTCAAAACACCGATGGATATGGGATCATCCATCGCCCATCATATGGGTCAAGATGCGAATACGCTAGTCTACTCTGGCGTATCGATGCCCTGTCTCGATATACCCTCGACTAGGAACAGTTATTGGATGTACTCATCGACTACCATGGCCCCACTAGTATGATCTCATCATAGTCCCAGTAGTCGAGTACAGATCCTAAGGGCTTTATCAACATGTGAGAGTAAAACAGTAAACCAATACAAGTCAACATGTTAAGATAAAGTGAAACCAAATAGCATACTATCATGATGAGCAAGAAAGTCATCTCTATATATAACCAAGCATCCATTATAATATACATCATATGTACAACAATGGCCTCTAGGGCATATACATAACTAACAAAGTCTAGGGGTGGTAAACGTCAGACCCCAATAACCGATAAGTCATGCCGATATGAGGCTCATAACGGGTCAAGAAACTACTGGTAACACTTACCAATAAATCTTTAAACCAGCCCTGGCCAGGGACTTCCCTGTTATGGCCAATCGAGCATAGCGCAACATCAACACCCAATACCGGGAGAGACGAAACCCCTCCTATCGCTCATTGCCTCCATGTGACTCGGGACTGTACCCAAAAACCACCGTTTTGCACGCCCTCTTGGACGTGGTAAGGTGGAAATCAAAGCACAGTGGGAATCACACAAGACTCTATGACGATCTCGGGTCTACAGACTAACCTATACCAGTGTCACCTGAGAACTGCCATCTGACGTAAGGTATAATACCATCTGGGAGTTCTCGGCGAGTCCGTCCAGTGTACCCAATCTCCACTGAGCACCCGTATATCATCTCTGATGTCAAACACCAATGGATATGGGATCATCCATCGCCTATCTGTATGGGTCGAGAAGGTATGCGCTAGTCTACTCTGGTATATCGATGCCCCGTCTCGATACACCCACGACTAGGGACCTTGAAAGATGTACTTATGGACTACCATGTCCCCACTAGTATGATCCGCATCATAGTCCAGGCAGTCAAGTACACATCCTAAGGGCTTTACCAACATGTAACAGAGAGACAATCAGTGTATACGTTAAGGTAAAGAGTAACCAAATAGCATACTATCATATCGAGCAAGAAAGTCATCCCTATATATGTTCAAGCATCCACTACAATATACATCCTATGTATAGTAATGGCCTCTAGGGCATACATATAACTAACAATCTCCCACTTGCACTAGGGCCAACTGATAACAGTGGTTGTAGTATCTCATACTCAACCATCCCATAAAAGTCTCTCTCTGGGAAATAGCCTTTGTGAGTGGATCCGCCGTGTTGTCCTCTAAGTCTACTCTCCTAACCTCGATCCCCTGGAGATCATCCATCTCCATGATCAGGTGACACTGCCTTAGAATATGTCTGGATCACTGATGGGATGGGCGTTCCTTGGCATAAGCCACAACTCCATTGTCATACAATGGAGGGAACAAAGTTCATCTCACGAACTAATATACACCCAGACTGCCTCTTTGGTAGCATCTTTGGTAACGATGTGTCTTGCCTTTAATCGTCTAGCATGCCACGGTATCTAGCTTGGAACTCTTCCAACATACCGTCCCTTTACTGAGGGTAAAGACAATGCCTGTGACTAACTTTCAGTCGTCCTTATCACCCTGGAACCTTTCCAGTGATTCTCCCCAGAATCAATTGATACCATCTCACTACAACTAGTGAGTATCCTAACATCCAATTAGATATATCTCATAGATCCAAAACCCAGGATTTAGTAGGTATCACTTTGATCTTATATGGAGAATCATTGCTATAAGCGAAGATTGACCGAGCGTAGCATAGGAAACTCCTTCCCCATCTAGAGTATGTCATCTACGTACTCTACGAGGATCACCACCATACTCCCTACTACCCTTTTGTATATACAAGGTTCATCTACCATTTTGATGAAGTCAAAATCTTTGACTACCACATCAAAACAGATGTTCCAACTCCGCGATGCCTGCTTTATCATATAAAATATCTTGTACACGTTTCCGCTGCTCCCACTGTCTACGAAGTTCTCTGGCTGTGTACTTATAGACTCTCTCTTCTAAAACATCATTTAGAAAAGCAGTCATGACACCCAACCGCCAGATATCGTAGTCATGGTATGTAGCCGTGGCAAGTAGGATCTGGATGGACTTAAGCATAGCTACTTAGAAAAGGTTTCATCATAATCCATACCTGGTCAATATGCAAACCTTTAACAAGTCTAGCTTTGAAAGTCTCAACTCTTCCATGTACACCAAGTAATCTTCTCAAGATATACTTGCTCCTGATGGGGATTTAACCCTTCAGATAAAGCAACCAAAGTCCATACTTTGTTGGCGTATAAGGATTCCATCTCAGATCGCTAAGCATCCAGCCATTCTTACAGAGTTCCACTCCTGATGGCCAGCTCGAAACTAGTTGGGTCATCACCTCATGATGCAATCCTCGCTCCCACTGTCATAGAGAAACCAAAGTATCTCTCAGGTGGGTGAGGAACCCTGCAAGATCTGCGGAGAGACTGAGGTTCGTTGGAAACTATTGAATCCTTTGGTTCTACCAAATCATCAGCTGCAGTTTGTATAGCTGGAACTCCTTCCAGTTCTACCTCATGTCCACTAATTTCTTCACAAGAAATTCCCTTTCACAAAGGTGGCATGTTAATAAACAAAACATTTTTGTTCCTCGGTTAGGTAGAAGATATTCCCTTGCGTATGCTTGGGATATCCAACAAACTTCTACAGAACTGACTTTTCCTCGAGCTTGTCCGGATTATGCTTTTAGACATAGGCTGGACAACCCCAAATCTTAACTAACTTAAGATATGGGCTCTTCTCTTTCCATATCTCATATGAAGTGGTAGGCAACTGATTTGATCGGAACCCTATTCAATAGGTATGCAACTTCATAAGTGCATAACTCCCTATAAGGAAACAGGAAACTCAGTAGTACTCATCATAGAGCACGCCATATCAAATAGGGTGTGGTTGCTCCGTCCCGATACACCGACGTGCTGTGGTGTATACGGAGGAGTAATGCTGAGAGAGAATCTTATTCTTAGAATAGTCCAGGAATCCCGTGCTCAAGTATTCTCCTCCTTGATCACATCAAAGGACATAATACTTATACTTGTTTTGGTTCTCTACTTCTAACTTATATTCTGTGAATATCTCAAAAGCTTCGGACTTGTGTTTCAACAGGAACATATGTCTGAATCTTGAGAGATCATCAGAGAATGTAATGAAGTACAAAGAACCGGTCTTGATATGTGTAGACTGGGGACCTACATACATCAACATGTATCATCCCAAGAGTTCACTAACACTTTCTCTGTTTCCAGTAAACGGAGCTATGGTCATCTTATCTCTGTGACATGACTGGCAAGTTTCACAAGATGTAAATTCAAACTAATTTAAATATGCATCTATATGTAACTTCAGCTAGTCGGGTCGCATTGATATGACCTAGTCTACAATACCTCAAGAAGGATTCGTTCATTTCTGAACTCTTCCTCTTGTGTGTGTTCTGTATACTAAGAACTGTAGTTTGATTTAGAACGTTAATGCTTTTAGATAACGTGCCTGATCTGATCAACTTTTGATATAGGAAATGTTCAAAACATTATCCATCAATACAAAATTATATCCTTCTTTACTAATAAAGAGACTGATATGATGTTGTATATCAGGTTCGATATCTAATGACATTCGTTCAGAATCAATGTATTCTGGTAATACAAGGTGACAGTGACCAACAGACTTGGCTGCAATACTTGCACCGTTTTCTGTCTCATGAAACTTATCACCCGTTCTCAGTTCTCTACCTATCTGTAGCCTATGCTACAAATTACATATGTGGGATCCTGATCCGGTATCTATTCACACCATAATATTGCATTATTATATTCCCCATTCTTATTCTTTTTATAAATAAACAGGTGCTTTTGATGCATGTCTGCTACATGTTACAGGTTACAGGTTCGTGGATCTAAAACAGTGAAAACGATGAAAACCCTCAGGAGACAACACTCCTCCTACTAGGGACACCTAGAGGTTTAACGGCTTGTTGCACGTGCTCAGTGCAATCGCGTTTCCCTGCGAAAGTGCGGTTAGGTTTTTATCGAGAATAAAAAAATAAGTTTGCTCGAGGACAAGCAAAAGATAAGTTTGGGGGTATTTGTTCACACCATAATATTGCATTATTATATTCCCCATTCTTATTCTTTTTATAAATAAACAGGTGCTTTTGACGCATGTCTGCTACATGTTACAGGTTACAGGTTCGTGGGTCTAAAACAGTGAAAACGATGAAAAGACGATGCAAAAGTGGAATTTGACCAACAAATAGAAGGATCTTAATCAAGCCTACACAAAAGATCAATACAAGGCAATGCAAGGTCCAAGATCACGAAGTCACGGTTAAAGTTCACCACAATTGTTCGCTGGAAGATGCGGAAGGAACCTAAAGGTCAATGTGAGAAAAGACCTGCAGAAAAAGGGAGCACAAGACACCAGAAGCCCACAACAGAATTTTAAAAGCCCAAACCTTCCTTTTGGCCGCGGAACCGCGGCCAAACCATACCTCGGGCCGCGGTTCCGCGGCGGTGTTGATGAATCATGGGCAGAAAATTTACCTAATTCTTGTGGCGGCGCTGACTAAGTCAACCTAGGGCTATATTTGTAATTTTAGACATGCGGATCAAAATGTAACCTAGGGTTTCTATTTCTTATAAATAGAACTCTAAATCATTGTAAACTTTATGCCTCCTTTTAATAATAAAATACAGATCTCTTTATGGAGAGCATCGGTGTTTCTTTTCAATTCATGAATTCAGATCTGACAAACCTGCGTTGATGATTGAAGAGATGCATCTGTAAGTAGATTTAATTCCTTGCTCTAGTTTAGATTTCAATTCTTTGCCCTAGGTAGATTTAATTTCTTGCCGTAGATAAATTGCTTAGAGTTAGTTTTGGGGAAGGATTTTGAGAGATGAGATCTCTCATTCCTTTCTTACCCATCACATATTTTCAATAGGACTCCATGCATACACGCACATACCGTGTCCTACGACACCCTATCCCTCGAGGTAGTGGTGATACCGTAGTATAAAAGCCCGGTTGCGCACGTTTTCCATGGAGGTTAGGGTAAGGATCTCTAAAGGAAGGACAAAAACCTAGAGGAAGGAACACCTTCCCGAATGGATCTAATCCCATTTATTGATAATTACCATAACTCCTCATAGATCTTCATTCGGGTATAGAAAGCGTTGAGATTTACCTGCATTTCCAAACCATCCCTAAACCTAATCCTAGCAAGACTAGATCTAGATAATCGTAGTATAGAATAATTAGGTTTTTAGATTTAATAATCAATCCGAACACCCTTCGGAATTAACTCGTTAGCGCGACTAGGAGATTCACAACATTCCTGTGGACCGACCCGTACTCACCGGCTAGCTGCAAAGCGACGCCGTTCTTGATTGCGGTAATAGATAGTTTTTGAGAAAAATCAAATGGCGCCGTTGCCGGGGATGGCGTAAAAATTTCCTTTTCGCAATTTCGGGTTAATCTTAAATTAAAAAAATCTGAAAAATCTGAAAAATCAAAAAAAAAATATAAAAACATATCATTTGTTATTTTTGGAAAGGGTACTTTGTTGCTTGAATTTTGCAGGATCTACACAAATTCGGATCTGGAAATTTCTAAAAAGCAAAACAGAAAACAACAGATCAGAACAGAGGGGGATTTTCAAAACAGAATAGCAGAAAAATTTTGGAGCCTCGAACCGCCTACCGCACCGCCCTTCCGCGGCCAAAACATACCTTAGGCCGTGGAACCGCGGCCTCCTTATCGATTTAGAACGTGAAAATTTTTCTGGGGATCCAAAAAGTTCAGGGGACCGCGGAACCGCGGTGTTAGAGCGAATTTGCCGCGAAATCGCTGCTATCTCGTGGCATCATCTTGTCCAAATTTGCTCTGTAAGTTCCTCTGTTCCTCCTCTGTAATTTTTGAAATATCTTTTCTGGAAATTCCTGCAGGATTCCGTGAGCTATAAAATATATTCCCTTCCATATAACAAATCTTGTGCAGGATTTTTGGGCCTAGTTTAAAATAGAAATTGATTGCAAGTAATCTTTTTTGTTGCATATCTTTTCTCGAATATCTTTTTGCAACTATTTTTTTCCAAATAAAGATTCTTGTGATATGCTTAAAATAATAACTGATTGCAAGTAATATTTTTTGGTTGCATATCTTTAATTAAAAATCTTTTTGCAACAATTTTCCAAAAAAGAAAAAAAGGGGGAAATTTTTATAAAAACTTGCAAAAACCTTTGCCGCAAATAAATCCTTGCACCACAACCCTTCTTTCTCTTCCCCTTTCTTACAACATGGGTACCCCACATAATAAATCACTTGCGAACTTTGGTACCCCGAACCTAATTTTGCGTCGTATGTCAATTTGTTTGGTCAATTTAAAGACGATCCTTCCTTGCCTAAAATATCGTTGAAAGATCGAATAGAAGCGTCTAGGAGAAACAGTTTGACTTTTCAACCCACTTTGTGTCAACCAAGTCAACCTTTACCACCTCCACATGTTGATACTACTTTTTCAAGTCCTTCGGTCTCTCCTAAGCCGATGTCCATTGCTGAGCATATTGCTCAATCTCGTAGCCGATCTTTCACCCCTCTCCACTCATCTAGTTCTAGGGATCAACACGACTATTCATCTTTTTATCCATATGTTGGCCCTACCCCTGTCCAATCACCCACTTCCTATCAGTCATACCCGACTTTCCCACCCTCACTAGACACTGTTTCTACACAGCCATTAGGGAGTTTTGCATATCCACACGATTTCGAATCTTTTACCGAAACCCCCTTACCACCCAAGTCTAGTTTGGAAGAGTCGTTGGAGGTATATATCGCAGCAACAAATAAAATGACTAGGAATGTGGAAGTGTCTGTGGCCGCCCTTATGCAACCTAGTGAACCGGTAGCTAGTTTCCCGCTAGTTCAAAAATTTTCAATGTATAAGGAGGCGGTTGGACAGAGTGAGAACGTGAGAGGATTTCAAAATCAAATCTACCCTTACCCAATTGAAGCCCACAACTCCAGTTTTCCATCGAATGTCCTAAATGATTCACTAGTTCAAAATAAAAACGAGCTGTGTGATTTTGTAGTGCTTGATTTGACAAATTGTGAAGAACCCCTTTCGAGTGAAACCGCACTTAATCCTTTCGATCTTTACACCTCCACTCTAGAACCTAAATCGATAAATATCCATACTTTTAATGAGGTGTCTAAAGAAATTGATTTTCACTTGATTGAGGATATAGACGCCGAGAATATTTCGGATGATGAACCTGTCGATTTGATTGAAATTTTATGTTCAAATCATCATCCTGAGTTATTAGATGTCTCTCCCGAACTTCATATGCGTCTAGATTTTGATGATAATCGCAAGGATTTTAAGGAGAATTATAAGAATAGTATTGAGGAGAGTTTTGAGGACCATATTGAGGTTGAACCATTTTTATTTGATGTGTCTGATTTTCCAACTCATCCTCTCAAACCTTTACCTAAATCACCCTCCCTCCTTTCCATCGTTCCGACCATACTTGAAGACTGTAAACTTGAAAATTTTTCCTTTGAATCCGATACTGTTCTCACAGATGATAACACTTATGAGTGTTTCACTTTTTTGGACGATATTGATGACTCACCGGCCGAGTTTGAGTCCTTTACATTTTCAGATGAGTTAGTTGAACCATCAGACTCGGTTGATTACAGTAGTTTCGAACCATTGATGGAATCTTTTAAGTTCGAGACAGTTTACTACGGTAAGAATGATACTATCCCTAGTTCACTTCCTTTCGTCCTTCCTATTATTCCGACCGTGCAAGTGACTGTTACGCTTTCATCTCAAATACCAAGTTCGGCATACCCATGTTTTCTTGCGAATCTTGAGGGATTTGATCCTATTTCTCGACGAGTTGATAGGTTAGCGCAATCGCTTTTAACACATCGGTCATCACAAATTGCGCTGATTTATTCACTCGATTTACACCCTCAAGATCGCGCGCCACTTCTTTCTTCTTTCCGCCATTCTTCTCCCCTACCGAGACCATATTCCACCATTCTTCTTTCCACACGGTCTCGCGTGTTTCTCATTTTCTTGCACCAACTATACCATTACCACGATAAGATTTTTGAATGGTTGCTGCTAACCTTTGGCTTGTGTAAGGCCAAGCTTAAGTTTGGGAGGAACCTTGTGTATATATGTATATATATTTTTTGTTTTCTTTTTCTATAAAAAAAAATTAAAAAAAAATTCAAAACATTAAAAAATATTTAAAAAATTTATAAATAAATAAACAGGGGAGTGCCGGTATTTTGACCCTCTTGGTTTAGCATAACAGTGAGGATACTGTCAAGTTCAAGTTTGGGGGTATGCTCGGTACGTCTTCTTCCTTCGTATTCATTTGTACATATTTTTGCATTTGCATATTTATTTGAAAACCCATAAAAAATTGAAAATTTTCAAAAATTATAAAAATTATTGTATTCAATTTTGGCTAATTGACTTTGGTTTGACAAATAGGTCAACTGACTAGGAACAACTAGATCTTAGACTTAGTGAATTAAAAACCCTAAAAATAACATTCCCTAAAGTTTAACGGTAGAAAGTATATGCCTTGTAGTTTATTTAGAAATAGACAAATTTTGGGTTCACTTCTTGGGCTAAGTCAAAATAAGGGAAGAGTATTGATGTTCTTATTAGAGTATAAGTTTGAAAAATAGTTCCTAGCTTAAGTCTAGATTCTGAAAACGTATACCCTACAATTTGCACAATCACGCACCTTGAAACTTGGAATAGTAGAAGAGACCTTGAAATGCTCTTGTCTAAAGTCCTTAGTACGAAGAAAATAAAAGAAAAAAAAGTGTGAATAAAGAATATAAAAAATGGACACTGGTTTTTGTGATTACTTAAGGCTGCAAAAATAGAAAAATATTTAGCGAGGGTGCTTCATCACCTAGTGCCTTAGACCAACTGGTCTGGGAGTCACTGCTAAAGCCTTGGGTGTTGCAGGACTAGGAAGTACGCTTTAAAGTGCTAACGCATCTTGTAATCGGTTGTTGGTACCTCAAGAAGTATTAACAGTCGCATGAAGGATGTGTAAGAAAAAATTCAATTAAAAATTCACCTACTAATAAGTAATTTGGACAACGGACAAGGGCATGATTGCTTGATTTGAATTTCCAAGTGTAGGGGTGATTTATACACACACGTGAGGATATGTGATTGGAGTTTAGATAAGAGAGAGGAATGAAGAATAGAACTTGTATCTTTAGTAGAGTTGATAGAAATTCCTAAATGGAGATGGAACCCTAGAAAGAAAACTTAAGAAATGCCGAAAGCTAAGTAAGTCTATAGAACATATATAATATTAAGTTAGATGATGAGGAAGTGTGAAGAATATGGGTGGATAATTTACGAGTCGACGATAATAGAATTCCTTGTTAGAAAACCTAATTGGAGAATTAAAGTCGAAAAGCCAAATTGATAGGATTTTGTGGGTGTAATCCGCTGAAAACCCTCAGGAGACAACACTCCTCTTACTAGGGACACCTAGAGGTTTAACGGCTTGTTGCACGTGCTCAGTGCAATCGCGTTTCCCTGCGAAAGTGCGGTTAGGTTTTTATCGAGAATAAAAAAATAAGTTTGCTCGAGGACGAGCAAAAGATAAGTTTGGGGGTATTTGTTCACACCATAATATTGCATTATTATATTCCCCATTCTTATTCTTTTTATAAATAAACAGGTGCTTTTGACGCATGTCTGCTACATGTTACAGGTTACAGGTTCGTGGATCTAAAACAGTGAAAACGATGAAAAGACGATGCAAAAGTGGAATTTGACCAACAAATAGAAGGATCTTAATCAAGCCTACACAAAAGATCAATACAAGGCAATGCAAGGTCCAAGATCGCGAAGTCACGGTTAAAGTTCACTACAATTGTTCGCTGGAAGATCTGGAAGGAACCTAAAGGTCAATGTGAGAAAAGACCTGCAGAAAAAGGGAGCACAAGACACCAGGAGCCCACAACAGAATTTTAAAAGCCCAAACCTTCCTTTTGGCCGCGAAACAGCGGCCAAACCATACCTCGGGCCGCGGTTCCGCGGCGGTGTTGATGAATCATGGGCAGAAAATTTACCTAATTCTTGTGGCGGCGCTGACTAAGTCAACCTAGGGCTATATTTGTAATTTTAGACATGCAGATCAAAATGTAACCTAGGCTTTCTATTTCTTATAAATAGAACTCTAAATCATTGTAAACTTTATGCCACCTTTTAATAATAAAATACAGATCTCTTTATGGAGAGTATCGGTGTTTCTTTTCAATTCATGAATTCAGATCTGACAAACCTGCGTTGATGATTGGAGAGATGCATCTGTAAGTAGATTTAATTCCTTGCTCTAGTTTAGATTTCAATTCTTTGCCCTAGGTAGATTTAATTTCTTGCCGTAGATAAATTGCTTAGAGTTAGCTTTGGGGAAGGATTTTGAGAGATGAGATCTCTCATTCCTTTCTTACCCATCACATATTTTCAATAGGACTCCATGCATACACGCACATACCGCGCCCTACGGCACCTTATCCCTCGAGGTAGCGGTGATACCGTAGTATAAAAACCCGGTTGCGCGCGTTTTCCATGGAGGTTAGGGTAAGGATCTCTAAAGGAAGGACCAGAACCTAGAGGAAGGAACACCTTCCCGAATGGATCTAATTCCCTTTATTGATAATTACCATAACTCCTCATAGATCTTCATTCGGGTATAGAAAGCGTTGAGATTTACCTGCATTTCCAAACCATCCCTAAACCTAACCCTAGCAAGACTAGATCTAAATAATCGTAGTATAGAATAATTAGGTTTTTAGATTTAATAATCAATCCGAACACCCTTCGGAATTAACTCGTTTGAGCGATTAGGATATTCACAACATCCCTATGGACCGACCCGTACTCACCGGCTAGCTTCATGCGACGCCGTTTTTGATTGCGGTTTAGAAATAGTTTTTGACTTAAAAATCAGTATCACATACCCAGGATGTAAAGGATACTGAGAAACAGTTCTATGTAATGAACACACCCGAAGATGATGCATCGGCATGCACTTTCTTCGTTTGGGCGGCATGGGAATTCTGGTAATCTCCTATTTCCTGCTCTGTCTTATAACAATTATAAGTGGGAGCGGGACCAACGTTCCCCAGCTCAGTATAACATGCGGGTTCGGTCAATACATCCGTATTATTATCTTGATTAAGGCGTGATATGGTCGCTACCTGGAGAGAGAGAGAAGAAAACACTCTGCGTGCACTCTTGCAAGATCAGATTGGTTATTATTTTATCTAATCAGGATGGCTCCCACTGGTTTTTATCAAATCTTCCTTCAAACCCTAAAAGAAAAGACTAGCCGGGATTAATTACACCCTACAATTTTGCCAATCTTTCAGCCAGGCCAGTGTCGGTACTTTGAGGGAGGTTCCCCGTGCTTTCGCACGGACCTAATTAAAGTAAACCTCGTTTTCCTAGAGGCGTAAACCCGTTAACACCTTTCTAGACACCTACTTGATCGGCTAATTGTAATGTGTAAAACTCTCCCAGAAGTAACAATTACTCGCAGCGGGTATCGGGATCCAACTATCTCATAAAAGGTATGCAATCTCATTGCAAATTTCAACACTCGAAATTCCCGATAATTTTGCCCCGAACGATCTATGACCTTGACAAGGTCAACAAACTATAGACCGTAAGTCAAGTTCAACCCGTCATTTCTTGATTGAATTAAACCCACCCGCACGACCCTTGACAAGGTCAATAAGGCCGTACGACTACCCTAATCCAATCTGCATCATATGCATAAGCAGATAAATACTAGTTAGCTACCGCACACTGCGCCTTGACAAGGTCAACAAACGCAGCATGAATACTAAGCAGGACTTATCTGAAATGACGGAGGGCTACGACAGGTTTTTCTGAAAACCTATTGCGTAATGAACTTGATATCGTTGTAGAATCAAATGATTTTAAAATGGAGTGTTTTTGAGGTTTTTACTAGTTTCGCTAAAGAGGTCACTCCCGGTGAAGGGATCGTCGGCTCTTTCCTCGTCGAATGAGGTGCAGGATATATCATATATATCACTGTGCAAAACAAAAACTATAAAAGCTATCAAAAGACAAACCGAGGGGTGTAGCATCTGCCAGTCATTGCTAAAGGGGTCACTCCGGGTGAAGGGATCTCGGCCCTTTCCTTATCGAATAAGGTGCAGGATGTTCTACAAGGAACACCGCGATGCAAAGCAAGAACTGTAACTACCTGTTTTTGAAAATTCGATTCCACAACATCTTTTAGGTTTCTTTTATTTCATTAATCATATCAATGAAGTCCCATCATTTAAACACCAAAACATAACAGATAAATACGACGTACACTTATGCCATCCGCATTCGCCTCGATGTCCCCTCGTGCACCGTTAGGTTAGGTGACTAACGGCAGAGCGGGGCAGGGCTAGCGCGGGTGTAAAACACAAGTAACGTCTATATAATATATCATATATACTATATACAGTATTTATCACAACATATCAAATGATCACATCACAGATATCGCAGCAGAAGAAACATATGAAACATTGGATATACTAGGACGTCCGTGTTTTATTTTGAGCCACTATAAAACACGGATTCCACGGTCGTGATGAATAGCCAAACCCACACCCCTAGACCCCTACGAGAGCGGTAAGCAACCCTACCAATTCTAGAGTTAAGAGACCCGCACTCGACTGCTCGAGTTGGTCTCCCACTGGACTCCAGAACCCGGTTACTTGTGCTCTCCTCCTTGGGTCTATCCTAGTGCGGAAAAGTAAATAATATACAAATGGAGACAGCAATCTCAACCCGGAAGTGCCCCAATAAAAGAATATTATATACAATTAATTTTACATGAATGAAAATAAAAACTCTCATCTCACATAAAATCCCCGGCTATTCAAAACGCGACGATCCAATATAACATATCCAGCAACACATAACATCACATGTCATCAACGTAAGTAAGTATGGATACACCGATTGTCGTCGACGTATAGCAACGAAAACTGGCAATACAACTATATACTACACTTACGGTCCCAGAAAAGAAAGTGTAAAACTACAACAGTTGGAATCCGCAACCTCCTTAAACATCGTATGCCTAACAATTATAAATCCCGGATTTTAGTCTCTTTATTGAAAACTCTTTTCAATACCAAGTCGGGCAATTCAACAAGATTCCTGATACTCTGATCGAATGCTCGTCGCAAACTTTAGTAGACGGCTGCACCCCCCGGATGCCGTCGACGAAGTGTACTAAGGCGGAACACCGCTGCCGCGAGCACCCAAACGGATGCTTTTGGCGACGGGGTTCTCCTACATTCACTTGGTCGGGGCTATGGGGCATGGCTGTCTATTAAGTTTACCGGCGAGTATCCGCGTACGCTACGTGATTGCGACGGACTTTTGATCGTATCAAAATTCCGTGGCAACCGATCAATTAAGACTAAACTGCTATGTTTATAACATTCAAATCAGTTATCACATAACTACATGTGGATTCCAAATATTGTATCACATTCCAGATAAATAGACAACGTTAAACTTTCCGATCGAATGATCAAACACCCAAGTTTCCCCAAATGGTTCTCAACACTTGAGGGGGGTTTTAAAAACATCCATCACATGCCACAGTACCAATGATCCAGCCGTAGAAGGGTCAAGCCAACGCCTCACATGTGGCACGCCGTACTGCCCTAAACCCTAAGGTTCAAAGGGCAGTTCAAGACGGTCACATAATCGAGTTAAGGTTTGTTGTCTTCTACAGGGTCCATCGCGTAACTTGCACGATCTAGATGTTCTCAAACAACGGAAAAATCCAACACTTGGAAATTTTCCGGGTCGGGGAAAAAGTGAGTTATTGATGTCGGATCGAACTTTTTAACAGTTTCTAAATATCCGGAAAACCCAACGAAATTAAATATTCCGATCGAATCAACGAATACAAAATAAACCCCAGATAACTCAACACTTGAGTCAGAATAAAAAATACCCAGAAAGATGCAGGTATGATAATGGACATTACTACACAAAGAACCGTCCCTAATTCCCTTTTCTTGCCGCGGAACCGCCGCAAAAAGTAGGTTACTGCCGCGGTTCCGCGGCCAAGTGGAGGACTTAGGGTCTCATTTTTCATGGTAATTCTTAGAAAACCCTGCTGAATTTTTTAGGTATTTTTAATTCAGAAAACTCCCAGATTTCAAAAATTTTCCAGAGAGGGGGTTGATTTTGCGTATCGGGGTTCGTTCGGAGTTTTAACATCGTAAACACATCGCCTAATGCTCTAGCTAGGCTCTGATACAACTATACAGTTACTAGGCACACTAAGGAGGTTCTACAAGGCATCAACCATGCCGGATTAAAATTTTAGCCGCGCCGAATAACCCCAAACAAGATCGTTAACTAGAGATTAGGCGAAAAACATGCAAGTTAAACTCTTTAACACTAAGTGAATACGAAATACAACCTTTGTAGATCGGTCCTTTACTTCTTATGCTCCTTGATGTAGTCCCTTCGCTGCGATCATCCAACTCCCGGACTCTCGGACGGCTCCATGAGAAAATTGCAACGGTATTGCTTGAAGTCTTCGATGCCGAAGATGATCTACGTCGAGGGAATACGGACTCAAGCTTCTACCTCACTAACCAAAGAATTAGTGAAGCAAACACCCTAAACTAAAGTGCTAGTCTAGTAGAGGATGGTGAGATAGAAAATGGGTACACTTTAGAATTTCATTTCTCACTTTGTATCTCTCTCTTTATCAAACCCTAGAAAGAAAAATCAAGGAGGAAGAAGATGAGCTCAAATGAGAGTGAATAATAATCAAGAGAGAGAATCATCTAACCATGGTGAGTGAGTATCATATACTTAACTCATGTAGAGACATAACCATAGCTAACTATAGTGGTTGGGTTAACTAAATATCATAAGTAAAACAAATTGAGTTGAATTTGTCAAAGCACTCAAAGCTTCTACAAGCTTCATGCACTTAACAAATTCAATCAATTTAGATTTACTTTAAATACAAAAATCCCTCCACTAAAATTAGAATGGGGTATGTCTTATACACCCATGACAAGTGTATCAACAACCATGATACAAATAGTAAACACAAATAAATATATATCACATATATATCAAGTTGTGTACAAGTGAGAAAAAATGAATGCTTAAGTGAACCAATGTTAGTTAATGTAAATTAGTATATCACGTATACAATTATACACTAAATTATTAAATTGACACTTGACTTAATAATCCGGTTACATCACATATAACCGACTCACATCCAATGTATCGACTTATCGAATCAACACTTGATTCGATATCCCGGTTATATCGCATATAACCGATCGATACAAACATCGCGAGAATAGAATACGGTATCACATACACGCATTATTCTCGGTCCCGCACATATCACATATGCGCTCCTATTTCGGTTTGCCTGAGCCAGTAAAACCTCTATGTAGGACTCTAAAGACTCGTCAATACGCCGGCAGTAGGTGATGATCATATCAAGAACCCACAAGCCGTCAGCGGTACTAGCTGGACGTAACGGCTACCCCGGTATTGAGCGATCAGAAGATCAGCAAGCAAGCCAGTTCCAACTCCTGCAAAAAGCCTGACAGTGACACTACCGTACAGTTCGATCTCCTCGTCTGATATGTCGCATATCAAGTCTAGGGGTGGTAAACGTCAGACCTCAATAACCGATAAGTCATGCCGATATGAGGCTCATAACGGGTCGAGAAACTACTGGTAACACTTACCAATAAATCTCTAAACCAGCCCTGGCCAGGGACTTCCCTGTTATGGCCAATCGAGCATAGCGCAACATCAACCCCCAATACTGGGAGAGACGAAACCCCTCCTATCGCTCATTGCCTCCATGTGATTCGGGACTGTACCCAAAAACCACCGTTTTGCATGCCCTCTTGGACGTGGTAAGGTGGAAATCAAAGCACAGTGGGAATCACACAAGACTCTATGACGATCTCGGGTCTACAGACTAACCTGTACCAGTGTCACCTGAGAACTGCCATCTGACGTAAGGTATAATACCATCTGGGAGTTCTCGGCGAGTCCGTCCAGTGTACCCAATCTCGACTGAGCACCCGTATATCATCTCTGATGTCAAACACCAATGGATATGGGATCATCCATCGCCCATCTGTATGGGTCGAGAAGGTATGCGCTAGTCTACTCTGGTATATCGATGCCCCGTCTCGATACACCCACGACTAGGGACCTTAAAGGATGTACTTATGGACTACCATGTCCCCACTAGTATGATCCACATCATAGTCCAGGCAGTCAAGTACACATCCTAAGGGCTTTACCAACATGTAACAGAGAGACAATCAGTGTACACGTTAAGGTAAAGAGTAACCAGATAGCATACTATCATACCGAGCAAGAAAGTCATCCGTTTATATGTCCAAGCATCCACTACAATATACATCCTATGTATAGTAATGGCCTCTAGGGCATACATATAACTAACATTTCACAAGATGTAAATTCAAACAAATTTAAATATGCATCTCTATATAACTTCAGCTAGTCAGGTCACATTGATATGACCTAGTCTATAATACCTCAAGAAGGATCCGTTCATTTCTAAACTCTTCCGCTTGTATGTGTTCTGTATACTAAGAACTGTAATTTGATTTAGAACGTATATGCTTTTAGATAGCGTGCCTGAACCGATCAACTCTTGATATAGGAAATGTTCAAAACATTATCGAACAATACAAAATTATATCCTTCTTTACTAATAAAGAGACTGATATGATGTTGTATATTAGGTTCGGTATCTAATAACATTCGTTCAGAATCATTGTATTCTGGTAATACGGGGTGATAACTACCAACAGACTTGGCTGCAACACTTGAACCGTTTCTATCTCATGAAACTTATCACCCGTTCTCAGTTCTCTACCTATCTGTAGCCCATGTAACAGATTACATATCTGGGTTCCTGATCCGGTATCTCATACCCAGGACGTAAAGGATACTGAGAAACAGTTCTCGGTAATGAACACACCCGAAGAAGATGCATCAGCATGCACTTTCTTCGTTTGGATGGCACGAGAATTCTGGTAATCCCCTATTTCCTGCTCTGTCTTATAACAATTATAAGTTGGAGTGGGACCAGCGTTCTCTAGCACAGTATAACAAGCGGGTTTGGTCAATACATCCGTATTATTATCTTGATTAAGGCATGATATTGTCGCTACCTGGAGAGAGAGAGAAGAAAACACTCAGCGTGCGCTTTTACAAGATTAGATTGGTTATCAATTTATCTAATCAGGATGGCTCCCACTGTTTTAGTCAAATCTTCCTTCAAACCCTGAAAGGAAAGACTAGCCGGGATTAATTACACCCTACAAGTTCGCCAATCTTTCAGCCAGGCCAGTGCCGGTACTTTGAGAGAGGTTTCCCGTGCTTTCGCACGGACCTAATTAAAGTAAACCTCGTTTTCCTAGGGGCGTAACCCCGTTAACACCTTTCTAGACACCTACTTGATCGGCTAATTGTAATGTTTAAAACTCTCCCAGGAGTAACTCTTACTCGCAGCGGGTATCGGGATCCAACTATCTTATAGAAGGTATGCAATCTCATTGCAAATTTCAACACTTGAAATTCCCAATAATATTTTACCCCTAACCTCTTATGACCTTGACAAAGGCCAACAAACTATAGGATGCTAGTCAAGTTCAACCCGTCATTTCCTGATTGAATTAAACCCACCCGCATGATCCTTGACAAAGGCCAACAAAGTCGCACGACTACCTTAACTCAATCACATCATATGTTTATACAGATAAGCAGTAATCAGCTACCGCACACTACGCCTTGACAAAGGCCAACAAATGCAGCACGGATAATAAATACTACTTATCTGAAATGACGGAGGGCTACGACAGGTTTTTAAGAAAACCCTTTGCGTAATGAACTTGATATCGTTGTAGAATCGAGTGATTTTAATAGGAATGTTTTTGAGGCCTTTTATAGTTTTTCTAAAGAGGTCACTCCCAATGAAGGGATCGTCGGCTCTTTCCTCATCGAATAAGGTGCAGGATATTTCACAAATATCACTATGCAAAGCAAAAACTATAGAAGCAATCTAAAACAAAACCGAGTTTGTAGCATCTGCTAGTTTCGCTAAAGAGGTCACTCCCGGTGAAAGGATCTCGGCTCTTTCCATATCGAATAAGGTGCTGGATGTTCTATAAGGAACACCGCTATGCAAAGCAAGAATTAGAGCTACTAGTTTTTGAGGCAAGTTTCTACATCATCTTTAGGTTTCGTTTAGTTTCATTAATCTCATTAATGAAGTCTCATTTTATTATGCTTCACAAGCATCACATTTGAAACGAAATCTGCAATATAACATATATCTCATATACATAATATAAACATTCATCTCAGGCAGTAATATGATCTCATCACAGAACATTGCAGCAGAAGAACATATATAAAATATTGGATATACTAGGAGGTCCGTGTTTTCATACGAGCCTGTATAAAATACGGATTCCATGGTCGCGATGAATAGCCAAACCCACATCCCTAGACCCCTACGAGAGGGTCAAGCAACACTGCCAATTCTAGGGTTAGGAGACCCGGTCTCGACTCCTCGAGATGGTCTCCCACTGGACCCTAGAACCCGTTACTTGTGCTCCCCGCCATGGGTCTACCTAATGCGGAAAAGTAAATAATATACAATGGTGACATCATCCTCAGCCCGGAAGTGCCCCAATAAAATAATATTACATACAAATGAATTTTACATGAATGAAAATAAAAACCCTCATCTCACATAAAACCTCCGGCTATTCAAAACGCGACGATCCAATATAACATATCACAGCAACACATAATATCACATATCATTAACGTAAGTAAATATGCGTATCCCAATTGTCGTTGATGTATAGTAACGAAACCGGCGATACACCACATATTACACTTACGGTCGCAGAAAAGAAAGTGTAAAACTACAATAGTTGGAATCCGCAACCTACTTAGACATCTCATGCCTAACCAAATGAATTCCTTAGACATCTCATGCCTAATATTATAAACCCCGCATTTTAGTCTCATTATCGAAAACTCTTTTCAATATCAAGTCGGTCAATTCAAAAAGATTCCCGACATCCTGATCGAATGCTCGTCGCAAACTTTAGTAGACGGCCGCACCCCCGGATGCCATCGACGAAGTGCACTAAGGCGGAACACCGCTGCCGTAAGAACCCTAACGGATGCTTTTGGCGATGGGGTTCTCCTACAGTCACTTGGTCGGGGCTATGGGACGTGGCTATCTATTAAGTTTACCCAGCGAGTATCCGCGTACGCTACGTGATTGCGACGGACTTTTGATCACATCAAAATCCCGTGGCAACAGATCAAATGAGACTAAACTGCTAAATTTATAACATTCAAATTAGTTATCTCATAACTACTTGTGGATTCCAAATATTGTATCACATTCCAGATAAAAAGACAGTGTTAAACTTTCCGATCGAATAATCAAACACCCAAGATTTCCCAAATAGCTCAACACTTGAGCGAAGTTCAAAAAGTATCCATCACATGCCACAGTACCAATGGTTCAGCTGTAGAAGGGTCAAACCAACGCCTCACATGTGGCAATGCCGTACTGCCCCAAACCCTAAGGTTCAGAGGCGGTTCAGACGGTCACATAATCGAGTTAAGGTTTGTGTTCTTCTAGAGGGACCACCGCGTTACTTGCACGACTTAGAACGTTCTTAAACTACGGAAAAATCCAACACTTGGAAATTTTCCGACAGGGGAAAAAGTGAGTTATTGATATTCGTTCAAACTTTTTAACACGTTCTAAAATTACCCGGAAAAAGTTAAACGAAGTTAAACTTTCCGATCAAATCAACGAGTTCTCAATATAACCCAGAAAACTCAACACTTGAGTATAATTAAAAATTCTCAGAAGTATCAGGAAGTGCCTACGGATGTTACTGTGCCAAACGAAAACCATAATTTAACTGTTTGGCCGCAGAACCGCCGCTCAAGCCATGGTACGGCCGCGGTTCCACGGCGCTTTAATGGTATTGGTGGCTCGTTTTACACAGTAATTCTTGTATTTCCCTGCTTAATTTTCTAAGTATTTTTAATATGAAAAATGTCAACTTTTGAAATTTTTTCCAGAAACTAAGGTTTTACGGGTAATCGAAGTTCGATCGGACTTTAAACTTCGCCTAAAGCTCTAGCTTGGCTCTGATACCACTGTAGGGTTACCAGGCACTCTCACAAGGTTCTACAAGGCATCAACCATACCCGATTTAAAAATTAGACGTGCCGAACAACCCGAACCAAGATCTTTAAACTAGAGGTTAGGCGAAACAAAGCATGTTAAACACTTTAACATCTAAGAGTTTGGGATTACAACCTTTGTAGTCCGGTCCTTCACTTCATAAGCTCCGTGTTGAAGTCCCTTCGCTGCGATCATCAAGAATCCGGCTCTAGAGAGGCTCCACAAAAGAAAAATGCAAGCTTGCTTCCGATCTTCGATAACAAAGATGATCTACCTTGAAGTTTCATTAACACAAGCTCTCACTTATAAATGAAGTGAACACCCTAATCTAAATGGCTAGGATAGATTAGGATGATGAAGTAGGATTTTAGCTCTCATTTGTTTTCTTAATCTCACTCAAAATCATCACTAATGAAAAAGCTAGTAAGCTTTTCCATGAAAAAAGAAGGAAAAAGAAGAAGAACCTATTCTCTTTGTGATAAATAATGGTGATGTTAGAAATGCAACCATGGGTTAAGTATGATAACTTAACCCATGTAGAGAATGAACTATTGTCAAGGGTTGAGCTGGGTTAACAAAAATCATAACTAAATATCTTTACAAAATATCTTTGCAAAAACAAGAAGCAAAGCTTCTAGAAACTTCTAGAAAAGCTTAACCCAAATCAAACCCTACCCATGTTTAATCTCCACTAAACATGTTGCATTAATAACCATATCATGTTACAATATTATATATCACATATATAATATTTATTGTAACAAAATAAAATAATACAATTAACATATATCGCATATATATCAATGTATTACCCGAGTGAGAAAAAGAATCTTTTAGTGAGCTTATATCAGTTAATGTAATTTAATATATCAAATATATAATTATACATTAAATTATCGAATCAACACTTGATCCGATAATCTGGCTATTTCACAAATAACCGACTAATATAATCTGTATCAGCTCATCGAATCAACACTTGATCCGATGACCCGGCTATATCACATATACTCGGCCGATATCTCATATCATGAGAATCTAATACGGTATCACATACACGTATTGTTCTCGGTCCCGCATATATCATATATGTGCTCCTACTCCGTTTTCCCTGAGTTAAGAAACCTCTGTGTAGGACTCTAAAGAATCGTCAATATGCCGGCAGTAGGTGATGATCATATCAAACACCCACAAGCTGCAAGCGGTCAGCTAAACATAACAGCCACCCAGGTAATGAGCGATCAGAAGATCAACAAACAAGCCTGTACATTCTCCTGCGAATCCAATCAGTAACACTCCCGTACAGTCCGGTCTCTTCGTCTGATATATCGCATATCTCGCCTAGGGGTGGTAAATGGCATACCTCAGTAGCTTGATAAGTCGTGTCGATATGAGGTTATAACAGTTCGAGAAACTACTGATAACATTTACCAATAGATCTCAGCAACCCTGACCAGGGATTTCTAGTTATAGCCAATCAAACACAGCGCAACATCAATTCCCTATACCGGGAGAGACGAATCCCCTCCTATCGCTCATTGCCTCCATGTGATTCGGGACTGTACCCAAAAGCCATCTTTTTGCACGCCCTCTTGGACGTGGTATGATGGAAATCAAAGCACAGTGGGAATCACACAAGACTCTATGACAATCTCGGGTCTACAGACTACTCTGTACCAGTGTCACCAGAGAACTGCCATCTGACGTAAGGTATAATACCATCTGGGAGTTCTCGGCGAGTCCGTCCAGTGTATCCAGTCTCCACTGAGCACCCGTACACCATCCTTGATGTCATACACCGATGGATATGGGGTCATCCATCGCCCATCATAGGGGTCAAGATACATATACGCTAGTTTACTCTGGTGTATCGATGCCCTGTCTCGATACAACCTCGACTGGGAACAGTTATAGGATGTACTCATCGACTACCGTGGCCCCACTAGTATGATCTCATCATAGTCCCAGTAGTCAAGTACATATCCTGAGGGCTTTATCAACATGTAATATAGAGACAATCAGAGTACATGTTAAGATAAAGAGCAACCAGATAGCATACTATCATGTTGAGCAAGAAAGTCCTCCCTATATATGTCCAAGCATCCACTACAATATACATCGTATGTACAGTAATGGCCTCTAGGGCATACATATAACTAACACCTTTCCCCTTTTCATTCCGAGGATCCGTCTTTGAAGAAGATGGTCTATGACCTATCTGATCCATTTGGGCCAATTTGTCGATCAAGGCCTGGAAAGTAGTCGGCTTGAAGAACATCATGAATTGCTAGATGGTCGCTTGAGGGTCGAGGGTACCCACAAACATGCCTACCGCAGGCACTTCTTCGATGCGATGTTCGCATTTCAACCACAGATTCCGCCATCGTATTTCTTATTGAACCCATGTCTCGCCTAGTTTTACCCTGGTGTTAATCAATGCCGTTATTGGGGTGCGTTCACTAGCACTCGCGAATTGCTGGGTGAATAATAGCTCCATTTCTGCGAAAGTCTTGACGGAGTCATTTGGAAGTTCAGAGTACCATTCGAAGGCCGTCTCCGACAAGCTGCTGATGAACAAGCGAAGTAGCAATTTATCATCACCTCCGGTGTTTCCACATAAAGCCCTGAACTGGGCGACATGCTGGTAGGGATTGCCCGTCCCTTTGTATACATGAAATTTAGGGATTGTATATCCCGGCGGGTACTTTATTTGGTCATACCAGCCTGGATATGGTCGCCCAGTTTTAACAACTTGGCCGGCCGTTTCATTCGTCTGGTGAGCTCGTATTTGCTGAGCAATGTAGTCATCCAGAGCGGCCTTGGAAATGGTTTCCTCTTTAGCTGCTGAAAGAGCCAGAGGAGGGTTCGACGTCTCCCCTCTGTCATCTTCAATGATGATAGGAGGGTCTTTAGCTGGAGGTTCTGGTTGTAACATCATCCCGACCATATCTTGGAAAAGAAGCACCATTCGTTTTATATTAACCGCTTGTTCTGCTGCTTCTCTGTCCTTCTTTTCAAGGACTCTGCGGAGGAAGTCAGCATCGGTTTCTTGTTCATGATGCAGCTCTAATGACGCCTCCGGGCTTTCTTTTGGCCCGGTAAGTGCGGCCATTTACGTTAGCATTTCCTGAAGCTTCTACTGTTGCTCCTAGGCTTTTGTCATAGATTGGGTGAGCGGTCGGTGACCTGTAGAAGCGTGGCTTTCCTCTTTTCCGGAAGCCATATAAACAGTATGCACGGTTATGCCCCCAGACTTGGGGCGTTTAGGCTCAGCATCTTTGTGGTATGCCGTAGTCGTAAGGGCTTTCTCTGGCCTCCTTCTCTTTTGAGCAATTGAAGTCGAGGGGGCCGTTGCAGCGGGCACCCAGATAGTTGTCGTCCTTTGTGGCTTGACAGGACGGTTCTCTTCCTGTTGAACCTTCACCTTTTTCTGTCGGAGAGGGTAATCTTGATCAATCACCGACTCCTGGACCTGTCGCCAGACTTTGTAAATTTTGGAAGAAAGCCGCTGAGGGGGCTGCTTCGGCTTCGTTCCTGTAACATTCTCCATGGGTGGAGGAGATCTTTTCAGTATGGCGGTAGGAGAGTTCCTGCGCATCTTGTTCAGCAATTCAAAGCTGTTCCCGGTTGGAACAACAGCATCGATCTCCACCGTTGGAGCCGGTGGAGTAAATCCAGACGGAGAGCTTCCCCCAGCATTCTGTACCCCCAGCATTCCGTACTCAGCTCCAGTGACGACGGCGAGCATGTCGTGCAGATAGTATTGTTTCAGCTTTAGGGGTGACTTCTTCATGCCCCCTGTTCTGGTGAGGCGCTGCTGGTACCAGCCTCTTGAAGACCGACGTCCGTTGAGTAGCAGTATCCAGTCTGTCAAAGACAGACCTTTGAGCAGGAACGGGAGCCTGAGTGGCCAGCCTCGTAAAAACTGATCCCTTGACGGGGGAGGCTTATTTAGTGACCTCGAGAGCAGGAATGGCAATCCGTTTTGGGATGGCCGCTTCAGGTATCGTGGGCTTCTTGACGGGCCCACTTGAGCTTTGGCCCAGTTTGCTGAAAACTGAGGTATTGGACTTGGGCGACCCGTTGAGAGGGGCCGCTGTAGTTGTAAGCCGATCAAAGACCGACTTCTTTGGAGCTTCTTGCGACGACATTGGGGCATTGAAGCTCATCGGTGGGAGCATAGTCCCGAAGAATAGCCCAGTGATGGCCTGAGTCACCTGTTCTATCGGCATAGCAAAGATGGAGGCCGCTTGGGGCCCGTAAGTCACTCCTCCAGACGGGACGGAACGAGAGTTGCAGTTGCAGTTAGTGAAGTTTGAAGCCATTGATCTTCTGTTTTCTGCATGAAGAAAGACACCAAATCTAAGTACCTCGAATCCACAGGCAACCATTTCAAACTGCGATTCGTTCGCGAATACGACACACGAAGTGTGGAGTGGAAAGAGGAAAAGGTCCCACCGGGCGTGCCGGAATTTGTTCCCCGCCGAAACACGCGGACGAAGACGCGTAGGTTCGTCTTGCCTGAATTTCGGGGCAGATGCTAATTGGTGCTATCCGTCCACCTCTCCGAAGATGCCAAGTTGATTTATGGCACCATGTATCGAAGGTTTAAACGGATGCGGCCGATGTAGCAGACTTCGTCAGATTCCCCCTCGTTTGAGGGGTTTTTGATTGTGGGGACGCTCTTCCCTGCAGGCGCAAGCCCCAGCAGTTAATTACGCTACCGCATCGCGGTAACCACTTTCTCCTTCTCCAGATGGTCACTTCGTATCGTGTGTGTTTGTTTTGTTTTTGGTTGCCCGTGGATTGTATACGGAGACTAATGTATGTTGTCACCCGTAGGGCGTGGATTAGTCAAAATCCGTATCTTTCTTAGATTTGGGTTTTGGTTTGGGTTTAAGGATAGGTTAGCCTCATTTGAGACTAAGATCAACTTAAACGTTTGTTAAGGATACGTTAGTCTAATTTTTAGACTAAGATCAACTTAACGGGATCATTTAGATCCAACAAGAGAGCATTTGGGCTCTATTGTTTAGTTTAAGGACATTGCGATCGATTACCAGTTTAAGGACATGGTGGTCCAAGGTTAAGGACATCATAGTCCATGGGCTTAAGGACCCCACAGTCCAAGGTTAAGGACATCATAGTCCGTGGGTTTAAAGAAACCCCACAGTCCAAGGTTAAGGACATCATAGTCCGTGGGTTTAAAGGGACCCTACAGTCCGAGGTTAAGGACATCGTAGTCCGTGGGTTTAAGGACCCCTCAGTCCAGTTTAAAGATGTCATAGTCTATGAAATGTATGGTTGTCGGGGCCCGTCACCTCTCTGAAGACGTTGAAGGATTACAACGACAAATATTAGAGGAGTAAAGAGATGTACCCTCGAACCGGTGTGAGTTAGTTGAACGATCTGTAGTCCAATTTGGGACTAAGATCTGTTAAATATTCGTGAGCAGATGGGCTCAATATAAGTTGAGGACTTATGGCCAATATTGGGCTAAGTCCAATAAACATTTTGTTTATTCTGGCTATTGAGCCTTTATTTAGGCTTGGCCCTTTTAATAATGCTGAGCATTGGATCTTGACACATTTTTTGTCTTGTATTGAATGCAGAGCATTCATTAGAGCTCTGGCTCATTAAAGAACAATTTGTGTTCTGTCAGCGCAACCTGTGGTGCGCTAGGCACTTTGCGCCAATGCAGTGTGCTTCTGCCACGTGGCGCACATGTAAGGGATAAGTGTTGCGCTTAGGCGCCAGATGATGAGCGCAGATGCCTGTTTGTGAGCGCTGAGCACTGGTTTGTGAGCGCATTGCGCTAGTTTAGTGGCGCACAGGTGAGTGACACGTGGCGCGCTTGGCGCTGAGCGCCAGCCCATGAGCGCAGTGCGCTATTTTAGAAGCGCAAAGCGCAAGTTGCATACGTGGTTGACATGTGGCGCATTTTGGCGCTAAGCGCCGGTCCAAAGAGCGCAGAAGCACAGTTCAAGAGTGCAAGGCACTTTTCAATAGCGCAAAGCGCATTTGATCAAATTTATGATCTGTGAACAAATTTATGTTCCTTTTAGAGGAGGCTTTGCCTCAAATTTCAAGAACAATAGTTCTTATTTTTGAAAGGGGTTTGCCTTTGTAGATCAATGATCTGTGAATGAAGTAAATACTTCTTTGTTTTTATGATGAGATCTTTTGATCTCTTTTTATAAAAGACCTTGGTCTTTTGTAGATCTATGATTTTTTAAGAAGATAATTCTTTTGTTTTAATGAGATGATTTCATCTTTTTGTTCAAGAATCATTCTTTTTACCTTGAAGAAATGATTTTCTTTCAAGAGCTTGCTCTCTTTCTTTTAAGTTTTCTCAAAATTTGTAGGGGGTTTCTCTCTATCAGACTTGAAATCTTGGGGCCTTTATATAGGGTAAATTGATTTGTTAAATCGGTTAAAGAGATCTTTCTCTGATAGATTGGGGATGTTTCCCCACCGTTGGATCTTTGATCCTAGGGCTTCTGTTTTACAGAAGGCAATCTTCTTGTTTTTAACAAGATTGAAAAGATCTTTCCATAACAGAATTTTAATTCTGATTAATTAATGATTTATCATTATTAGATCTTTTGATCTAACGGTGGGGAATTATTAATTCCAGCGCTAGCGCACCCGTGCTTTGTACGTGGTGCGCTGCTCAGAGCACAGCGCACTCTGCACTAGCGCACCTACGTTTGACACGTGGCGCGCAGCGCAGAGCGCAGCGCATCTGGCGCTAGCGCATCCGTATTTGACACGTGGCGCGCAGCGTGCTTAGCGCTGGATCTGAAGCGTTGCTTCAACTTTTAAATTTTGAAATTTAAAATAGAGCTTTGCTCTGATTGGGGGAAACACTCAAATTGAATATCGGTAGACCGGGTTATGTGTCCTCAAAGATGATTGATAAAAGCGGTTTTCTGTTTTTACAAACAGTGCATAAAAAGACGTCATAATTCCTAAATCGTTCTGCCGTTCGATCTGAAATTTTTACTGTAGATTCGAAATTCTATTTAATAATTATCCTAATTTCCTAGAATTTCTAGAATTTAAGTACTTACTCCTATCCCATCTCGAAGTCACATCGATTTAAGAAAAAAATCGGTTTTCCAACATGTGAATGCCAATAAGAACCATACGATTTTAAACCATTAATTAAAATATGATAACGTGTATGATTCCATTATAGACTAGTGAGCAATTCTACATGAACGAAAACTACAATTCAAACATGCAAATAGGGTTATGATACGAAATATGTGCTCTTACTATTACTGTTACATAATATTTAATCATGATCATGAACAAGAAAACGTGAATATTGTATATTACTTTATTAAGTTCATGAAGGCTAGGTATAATAACGAACTACATATATGCTAGACTATAAAATTCACTTAAAAAAACAGATTATGTTAAAATTGGGGGGACTTAGTGTAGGTATAAGTGACAAAAAGTAGCGACATAGCAAAAGGAGAGAATAACATATAAGGAGGAGGTACAATAATAGAGAAGGGAGAAAGGAGAAGAGACTTACTCGCGGTGTGAGTCGGTATAACAACCAGCTCACCATTTTCTATATCCTAACGGTGGGAAGCAACTTTAGCGGCAACGAGACCCAAAGGAGACAAAGTGAAGAAAAGGAAGCTATGAGTTTTTCTGATTTTGTGCGGAGGATTGAGAAGGAAGCAGAAGGGAGAAAATGAATATATAAAAAGGGATTTATGTTCATCATAATTCTTCCCAAAATACAGAATACGAAGGGTGACTAGGTCGGCCATGCTCCTACGGTTAAGTAATAATCCAGCCGTAGTCACACTTCGGCCTCTAGCGTTATATGGTAAGCAGTAATCAAACACAGATAAAGAGAAATAGCAATCACTACATTTAAATAAGGAGTTAAATATATACAAGTATTTAACAGTAAATGAAACGACTAACTAAATGATGACATAGGAACGATAAAACCGGCGTTGCTAGTCTAGATCTCTGCAATCACCTCGAAATAGGGTAGGTCCACTTCTTCCTATGAGCATGCATACTCGGGTCATCAGGACGACACAATATAATAATAAAAAAATATATCTTATATTGCAAGGATAATAAACATGAACTAGAAACTATAAAACAATAACACGAGAATGTAGTATAACATGAACAGGTAAGCAGTATAATATGTAACTCCTGACAACGGTCTAAGGTAGTATGCATGTCATTAATCTCTTTGTCTTTATTTCATTTGAAATCGATCGGTGGAAAAGAGTTCTCATGTTTAGCAAGGGTCTCATGCATGCCCGAAACTACGGTCGAAACTGTGCCCGGGACAAAACCCCGCAGCCGTGCCGCTAGGCACAACCACACAAAATATCACTGTCACTACTATTGAATGATCACTCTCTAAAGAAGTAAACCTTGCCAAATATAAGTTCGATTCCACCCTCGATTACCCCATTCCCTATATGTTTACATCGAGATCCGACCACAAATCTAAAATACTAGCCGCGCCATGACAAATCTACGCGGGAATAGAAGACGGGATCTCCATCAAGCATGTCTCGACCGGTATCTTTGATAAGTGGACAATTCTTAATGTTTTATCTATGACACTAATATAAATGTTTTCATATCCGTCTCATACCAGTTATAGTTACACTTATATAAGTTTCATAGACGTCGACAATGCAATAACTAATTGGATGTCAATACATGTGTGTTCTAAGTATGAGTCAAGTTGATTGTGTACAAATACATGTCACTTTTATTAATTAATCACGCTTTCACGAGTATCAGTTTCGCTTTCAGTCACTTGTTCACTAACATACTTATCACAGTCCAATCAATAACACTTATCACTCGACAATGCAAAACAGTAACTAGGGTGTTAAGGTAAATAGTCACTAATCGATAGGTTCAAAGCAATCGCACGACATGATGGAAATGCATTAAATGAAGTTCAACTATGTATGGACAGTCGTCGTCATTCAGCTTACAAAATTCATCATAATTCATACGTACAGAATTAAGTAAAATAATATAAAAAGCATATAAAGTATACTCATTTATCTAAACGATAAAATTGGTTTCATCTGAATAGACATTCAGGTTAGGGATATATAATCATTTTAAAACATGTGTTCACTGCTGGAATTCTAGTTTCAGAACTGGAAGTCTAACTTCGAACACGTACAAAATTATGAAGGGATTCCTTAGCACCATGCCTAGTGTTTGGCTTGCATCAAACATGCTATAACAAAAATTTAGGGGTGCTAAGCAATACCATCCATGAATCGAACTAGAAATTTAGGGCAACAAGAAGCAAGTATCACATACAAGAAATAGTCTAACACTAAGAGGATAGTAATACAACCTTTGTAGACCTCCTCTTTGTGACTCCTTGGATCAACTAGGGTTTGAACCGGTTCGTTTGAGTCCTTCCAAGTCCACGACGATCTAACATGGAGTCCCTTTGCTCAAGCTCCTAGCTTCACTTGATCTTTAAAGAAATGGAGCAAACAACCTACACTAGTGGGCTAGACTAATATAGATTGGTGATGTGGGTTGTAATCTCACTTAAAAACCTTTTTTTTGTTTCCGTCACTCACTTGAAAAGGGTAAAGAGCAAGAAGGAGGAAGAAGAAGGAGATGGCTAAACTTGAGCTCTTTTTGTGATAATTCTCAAGAATAATGAGAAAAGAAAATATAAATATGAGAGTCACACTCACATACAACCATGGTCAATAAATATCTAGATATTTTGTTAAAGAGTTAAAGAACAAATGGAAATTAAACCATGGTCAATATTAGGTCAAGTAAAGAAGAGTGTAGAATATTTGCAACCATGATTTAATATCATTTTCTTTTTCTAAATAACAAATATATATAAATATTTATACCATATGAGTCTTACACAACCATTTCTAATGTATCAACAACCATGACACATGTATGCATGGATGTGTGCATTCATATCAACATATATGTACATACATACATTCATGCATGCATCGATAAAGAAAATGTTTTAAATAAATGAGCTAAAAGTCAATAATATTAAATCAACACTTGATTTAATAATCCGGTCATATCACACACAACCCGACCAATAGAAAACGCTCGATTAAAATACGGTATCAAATACACGTATTTAATCGAGCTCCCGCGCATATCCCATATGCACCCCACATATTTTCGCCTAAGCTAGGAAACCCCTCTGTGGGACTCTAAGACTCATCAATACGCTAGCAGTAGGCAGTGATCATATCACATACCCACAAACTGTCAGCGGCACTAGCTGTATGTAACGGCTCCCAGGTATTGAGCGATCAGAAGAAAAACAAGCGAAATTGTCAAAACTCCCGTCGAGCCAACTGGCAACACTTACCGTACAGTCCGGTCTCTTCGTCAAATATGTTGCATATCGAGTCTGGGATGGTATCGTCGACCCCAATAACTCAATAAGTCATGCCAGTATATGGCCTATAACAGATCGAGAAACTACTGATAACATTTATCAGTAAATCTTATCAGCCCTGGCCAGGGACTTCCTGTTATAGCCAATCGAGCATAGCGCAACATCAACCCCCCAATACCGGGAGAGAAGAAACCCCTCCTATCGCTCATTGCCTCCATGTGCCTCGGGACTGTACTCAAAATCCACCTGTTTGCACGACACAGTAGAGCCGTGGTAGAGTGGAAATCAAAGTACAGTGGGAGGACACACAAGACTCTACGACGATCTCGGGTCTATAGACTAACATGTACCAGTGTCACCTGAGAACTGCTATTTAATGATAGATATAATACCACATAGGAGTTTTCGGCGAGTCCGTTCAGTGTACCCAGTCTCTACTGAGCACCCGTATACAATCTTTGGTGTCACCACACCAATAGATATGGGATCATCCATCGCCCATCATATAGGACAAGAACCGTATACGCTAGTCTACTCTGGAATATCGATGCCCCGTCTTAATACACCTACGACTAGGAACATTTCAAGGATATGCTTATAAACTACTCATGTCCCACTAGTATGATCTACATCATAGTCCCAGTAGTCAAGCAAATATCCTAAGGGCTTTATCAACATGTACCAAATGAGTAATATGCATGATCAAGTGAACATGTCAAGATAAAGAACAACCAGATAGCATACTATCATGTCGAGCAGGAATGTCCTCTGAATACACACACACACACACACACACACACACACACACACACACACACACACACGTACCGATACATCCACTATCAAATAATGGCCTCTAGGGCATACATATATCCAACAAATTAGGCATCGCTAAAGTTCAATAAAATCTAGGTTTATTAGTTAAGTTTTCAACGCAATAGACGAATCAGTAATAACCATTGTATACAAGAAGTTATGTTCTGTTTAACTTCAATATGTATAATTTGTCACTACAGAAATCAGCTAGACATGTCGACAATTACAAATACTTTTAAAATATCAAAAGGCACTTAAATTAAATAAAACCAACACCATAAGTTAGATAACTCGATTATCTACGCAACAATATGGGTCTCTGCATATTATCAGTTATGTACATGGACATACAGGTGTTTCAAATCAGGCATCAATAGAAAATACTGCTCTGGACTGCAGTCCAAAGCCGTACTTCTATCCAGTTTGCAATGTCATAACAAGGTAATATTCAGTAACAATTAATAGAGTTTTATAGTCTATCTAATTGGTTTCGATAAGAGCCCCAGAACATCACAATATGATTTATATTCAAATTACTATGAATTATACAATGCGACAAGTACGATAAATTCTAAATTAACGTTGCTTCTTCGGGACGTCATTTTAAGTACGAAACTCAATTGTTTCGATCCAAATTTTCCACACGTTCCTCATTATTAGTAAAATGAACTATAGATAAAGGAAACAGAAACTTTCATCAAGGTTTTGACTAAAGTAAATCGTACCGAACTTCTTAATACCTATATATGTTTATATGGGCACCATTAATATTTAATCATCAAATTAATATTATTATATATAAATACATGATTTAACAAGTGAAGGTGGTTCACTTTCCTTGATCGTTGATATAGTAGTGACACGACGTGAAGAGTATTCACCTCGACACACGAGACGACGTGACGTGAGCGTGGCTCGAGTGCGATACGGGCAGCAATAGACGTGCGCTGGCGTTGCGATAGCCACTACGTTGACGACGGTGGCAGTTACAGCGACCAAGGCAACAGCTTGGATGGCGACGATGGCAACTAGAACAGTGGCGTTTGTGATGATTGCAAGTGTTCGATGGAATGACGGAGCTCGGCTATGGCTTTGGCTTGGCTCAACAGCGGCTAGGGAGCTTAAGTGGTGGCGTTGTGATGGCAGAGACGAGACGAGGGGACGGGATTGCCGGCGATGATGGTGTTGGCCAGAGCTGGCGGTGGAGGCATGCAATGGGGCTTGGGTGTGAGCTTGGGTGAAGCTCGGTTGGGTTTGATAGGATCTGGGGCTCGTCGTGGTCGGCGGTGGTCAGCGACTGGTCGTAGGTGTAAACGTTGGGTGTTCGAGTTGTGATGAGAGTTAAGGTGTTTGAAAGAGGATCAGTGAGATAGGGAGAGAGAATGAGAGATATAGTGCTCTGCACATATAAATTGAGAGAGAGAGAGAGAAGGAGATAAAGGGAATTAAAGGAAAATCAATAGGGATTAAATTGGTGTTAATGGGAAATTTATTGAAAATTTTCCATTGAGATTTGAGGGGGAGTAACGTTGGGGAGCCTGGCTTAAAGAAAGGCGAAGAAGGAAAGAAAGAAAGAGGGGATGAGGTGGGGCTTGGGCCAGGGCTTGGAAAAAATTAGAGGGAGGAAAAAGATTAGGTTAGGGTTTTGGAATTTTAAGAATAATAATTGAGTTAGGGAAAATTAGAAAAAAATATGGGAAAAATAATTGGAAATTGAAAATAGGAAAATATAAGGAAAATATTTTATTAAAAAAATACGGAATTGATGCGTACAAAAGAACTGGGAATCACATCATACCCTCCTAAAAAAAATTCCGTCCTCGAAACTAAATTACGAAAACAACGAAATAACGAAACAAGCTACACAAAAAGATGCAGAAACACCGACGGTTATCCGCCTCGCGTTCTCAAGTAGACTCTCCTGGAGAAGACTAGTAGGTCATCGAAAAACTCAACTGTGGGTTATATATCCACCATGCTTCTGCTGTGCGAGCTGATAGGAAGTTAACAGTGTGGAACGTGATAAACAACTCCCAAGAAACGAAGACGTGAGAATGTATCGGGTTCGGAAAGGAAAGTAAGTAGGAATATGATCATCAAAAAAGGTGCACGGATGAAGAAATGGAAAACAACTTTGAAAACCTGGAAACGATATAAGCTAATAAGGGAGATAGAAATTTGGTAATCAAAACAGGAATAGGGTAATACTCAATCGAGAAAGGAGTTAAAGGTAGAACTCCAAGTCACTCAAACAGAGTACCGTATTTTTAACTATGTTGCAGTTCATAGTTACAACCACATAACTCTACCAAATTACCGAAAAAACTACCAGATAGGGTCAAAATATGTATCATGACACGCTATAGGAATCCTTGTCAAGAAGGAATTCCTAATCGGGATACATGGTCGCAACTAGACCGATTCAACGCATTAAAGTTTCAAATACTAATTGGGAATACTGTCATCTCAATTCAAACCTGGCGCTCTGATACCAACAAAACCATGCCACGCATTGCTTCCCAAAATACAGAATATGAGGGGTGACTAGGCCACCCATGCTTTTACGGTCAAGGAATAATCTCGCCATAATCACACTTCAGCTTCTAGCGTTACATGGTAAGCAGTAATCAAATACAAATAATGAGAAATCGAAGTCACTACATTTAAATAAGGAGTTTAATAGATACAAGTCTTTAACAGTAAATGAAATGACTAACCAAATGATTACAAGGAAACAATAAAGTTGGTGTTGCTAGTCTAGATCTCTACAATCATCTCGAAATAGGGTAGGTTAGCTTCTTCCTCTGAGCATGCATACTCAGGTCGTTAGGAAGAAACAATATAACAATAAAACAATGTATCTTATGTTGCAAGGATAATAAACATGAACTAGAAACTATAAAACAATAACACGAGAATGTAATATAACGTGAATAGGTAAGCAGTATAACAGGTAACTCCTGACAACAGTCTAAGGTAATATGCATGCCACTAATCTCTTCGTCTTTATGTCATTTGAAATCGATCGGTGGAAAAGAGTTCTCGTGTCTCACAAGGGTCTCATGCATGCCCGAAACTATAGTCGAAACTATGCCCAGGACAGAACCCTGCAGCCATACCGCTAAGCACAACTACCTAAAATATCACTATCACAAATATCGAATGATCACTCTCTAAAGAAGTAAACCATGCTAAATACAAGTTCGATTCCACTCTCGATTTCCCCATTCCCTATATGTTTACATCGAGGTCAGGCCACAAATCTAAACTACTAGTCACGCTATGACAACTCTACGCGAGAATTGGAGACTGGATCTCCATCAAGCATGTCTCGACCGGTATCTTAGACAAGTGGATAATTCTCGATATTTTACCTATGACACTAATATAAGTGCTTCCATATCCGTCTCATACCAGTTATAGTTACACTTATATAAGTTCTATAGACGTAGATAATGTAATAACTAATTGGATGTCAATACATATGTGTTCTAAGCATGAGTCAAGTTGATTATGTACAAGTACGGGTCATTTCCACTAATCAATCACGCTTTCACGAGTATCAATTTCGCTTTCAATCACTTGTTCGCTAACGTACTTGTCACAGTCTAATCAATAACACTCATCACTCGACAATTCAAAAAACCCACTAGGGTATCAATGTAAATAGTCACTAATCGATAAGTGTAAAGCAATCACACGAGATGGTAGAAATGCATTAAATGAAGTTCAACTAAGTATGGACAGTAGCTGTCATTCAGTTTGCAAAACTCATCATAATTCATGCATGCAGAATTAAGTAAAACAATATAAAAAGCATATAAAGTTGTAACATTTCAGAAAGATAAAATATTATTTTTGAAATTTAAATATTAAAATAATATATTTTACGAAAACTATTCGATTTGCGAATTAGGGTTTTCGTAAAATGGTATAATTATATACCAATATTTGGAAAAATATTTGGAGATTAGTATTGTAGTATTTAATAAAACGGTATTTATTGGATTTGGTCATTTTATAATTAATTATATGCAAGTTTAAGTTAAACTTGATTAGTGCACTACTAATCACGATTAAGCCAAATCCGTATTTTTTAATATCCATGGTTAGTGCACCATGACATGTTGCATTTTGATTACATGTTGGTTTCATTTGTATTTATGTTGGTTTTAAATAAGTGAGGGATAAAGAAAAGAAAAGGAGAAGACATGATTGAGAGGGGGGACAACATGGAGGCATGGGCATGTAAGAGTAGGAGAGAGAGAGGGTATGGCTCCTTGATCTTGATTTTCTTCATCTCATTTCTTCACTTCATTCCTCAACTCCTTCTTCTTCGTCTCAAGTTCCTCCTTCATCCTCCTCTACCTCATGAAAATGTCTCCAAATCATCACCGAAACCCCCACTCCCTACACAAAAGTTGATCCACACATCATCCTACACCCTATAGCAAGATCAAGTTTGGATTTTGAGCACTTTGGGCAACCCAAGAATTTTCTTGAGTTGCCAAATGAGGTAATCCGTACACTTTTAGTTAAGTGTTTGTGTCACGACCCGAAAGTACGGAACATGACCGGCACTTAAACTACGAACGTCTCAAGGCGTACGTATTCTAAGTAAGTCGAAAACCCAGAAATCCAAACCAAGAAGAGTAGTAGAGAGTAGGAAAACCAATTTAAATAAGTAGTTTTAAAAGCATAAGCCGAATTATGCGGGTTTCTAAAAACATCAAAAATTTCCTGAAAATTTCGGCAGAGTCTCCTTTGTAAATACTGTCCCCCAAACGGGATACAACATGAATAGTATACGAAATCAATAAAAATGCATCCCCAAGCGGGAGCTAGCTCTTCGTCAATCGACGGTCACAACCACACAAGCAATATAATATACAACGCCAACGGCGAGGATCAAACTCAAAAGGAAACTCAAAACCACAAGAAATCTGCAGAAATATAACGCGCGACTCTAAGGTCGAAAGAATAACATCACTGGTCTCTATCTCAAAAATAACACATGTTTGGTTGATGGAACTTCTAGATACAACAGAATAATAATATACAAGTTATATAATGGGGGTATGATACAAGTAAACCAACCTACTAGCAACTCACCCGAAGGAAACTATGCCTGCAAAGCCGTAATGAAACCTGTACGGCAAACCTGCAAGAAACTGGGGCACAACGGGGGTGAGTTGCCAACTCGTGAATAGAAAAACATCTACGGAAAGAAATCGCATAAATAACGCAACCAAGGTCAATGATCATAATATATCCTCAATTATATATATAACATGCAACCTAAAACAAGGCTAGGGTAAACATCTAACCCGAGTGTAATCTCATGTGCCCGTGTCAGTACCTCAGGTAGCAAAATATCATATAAATGAGGTATGAATGCATGAAAACAGAATACATGTAAGTGAAGAACTGTTTTTATAATTTAGTGAGATTCCCTTTGTATTCTTAAAATGATGTATCATAATGAAATCAGCATAAAACAGTGCCTAGCATCGGCACAAAACGTAATCCCAATATCTCGATATCTCTGTATCACAGTCTCTGTACCTCAATATCTCGAAATCTCAATGTCTCAATCACAATATCTAAGGCGCCGTCAGTCCAGACCAGCCCCTACCATCCATCTCAAGACCACGACGGTATCCTCCGGATATCCGACGCGTCGGGTAAAATCACCGGTAGGTAGTGCTCCCCTGCCAGGCTCACATCGTCATCATCACGCGCTTCTTGCCCAGGGTACCTTACCGGGTCCACCATGTACCCGAAACGGTTCATCCGTCTCCTCGAATCGGGTCTCGAAATCCATCAGCAAACTCATGGTGGACGACTCATACATCGTGGGAAAAAAACCGCACTTTTTATTTAAAAAAAGAAAGAAGAAGTTTGTATATGTTTTGAGGTTTTCCCTAAATCCAGAAAATCTCATGGAATCCGAATCCAAAACCTCAATAGCACGTAAAAAGTGAATATATGCATGAGAATCCATGAATGCGGCATAACAATGAATATCAGTATGCATGAAGTAGCAGGTAATAATTACAATGTCTAAACTAACATATAAGGCAAGTACACTAATATTATGTCTAAACTATTAGCTAACAGGCTATGTCAAGCAATAATATTTCTAAGGTGTACGTGACATGGCAATTACCGATGAAGATGTGTGTGAGCCGGCAAGTAAGTGTACGTGGAACATACGCATCATCGGTAATGGTGCTGGTGCCCTAACCACAAGATAGCAACAGTAGAATATGAAGCATAATATAAGCATGTGATGCGGAGCGAACAACAATAATGAGCGGGAGCTGAATACTAGACGCAACTATAACTAATCTGCATTAACCTAATATAAGTCCTACAAATGGTTCCTTTTGAAATAACACGAATCATGGGGTTTTGAAAATAGGGGCTACGGTGTTTTTATGAAAAGATACGTCTTTTGAAATATCCGTAGGATCCCTTGGGCTGTCTTTTAAAATACCCACGATTCGTTAATTTTTGAAATAGGTAAGAATCGAATCTAATCTAACAAGTAAACTAAACTAAAGGGCTAAGCTAACAAGCTGGACTACAGGTAAGGAAACCGCCTAACATCTGAGTCGATACATATACATACCTCATATATATTAGTCGGTGATCCCGCCTCCATAATATCATATCCGACACCATATCTATAATCAGACATCCCAAGTCAAGAGTGCGGATCAATCATCAAAATATAGCTCGTACGTAAATCCGTCGTACGGCATCCCCAAATCTGGGTGTGGGTTAATATCATATTCATCACACTATTCATCTGGTATCCTCTTTATCCAAGATCATAGTCCAGGGTACTGACCTATGTCTAGTACAATACTAAAATCATCAATATAGTCATGATCCGACTACTGATCGACAGTCTCGTACAAACCGATATCACCACCACAAAACAAATCTCATCGACTCAGCTCAATCCCAAGTATCGTCCTCAAATCCGTATGTGAACACATAGTCCCATACCCATATGAACACATAACTATAGAGAATCCTATGAGCACATATAAATAGGAATGTATGCAAGTATGTATGTGTGTATGTGTAGTGCAACACTACTCTAGGGTTCGCAACATTAAAATAATCCAACACACCAATATCCATCCTAAACATCGTTATTAATCCGAAATAACATATAATAATTGTTGGTGTGTATACGCATCCGTATACACCACCACGGACTGCGGGGGTGCTATACGCCATCCACCCGACTTCTCCCCGTAGATATAAATCTACTCACCTGGTCCTCGTTCGCCGGTGCCGACGTCGCCACGCGCTTGCTTGTCGTCTCGAAGTCCACATGGGGTACCTACATATCATAACGCACCGTATCGTATTAAAATCCGACTCATGACCAAAACGACGCACGAATCCCACATAGGTCAAAACCTATGGTTGCTTTCACAAATCAACCCAAAAACCCTCGACGTCGGCGTACAAACGCCAAATCATCGAGAAAAACCCAAATACACTCATTTGCACATTCACGAACACTAATTTTAATATAAAATAGGTTAAAATTCACAAAAACCCCAATTTCACTTAAAAAGTCATTTTTCCGAAAATCTAGCAAGCACAATTCGCCGTTTTTGTACAAAAAATGATGTTTAAACAAATCTAGTGGCCATAATACTTATTAAATATCTTAAATAAGTCATAAAAATAATTTCCATAATTTAATCTCATTAAATTCCATTAACCCCAAAATTCTAGTTTACAAAATACCCAATTTTTTTAACAATTTATAGCAAAAACGCACAAACAACAATTTAGCTAGGATTTTCATGAACTAAAAGCATTAAACCACTCAATATATTATCTATAATGACATGAAACCATAATTATAATTTAATCTAAAGGATTTAATAATTTTCCAAAACTCTAGTTAGCAAAATAACTTAATTAGGGCATTTTATAAGTAATGGTATGGAATTAACAACTAAATTAGCTTTCTATAAAACTTAAGATGTTAATCCACAACACAAAACCATGCACAATTTATCATAACCCATTTCCACAACAAAACCCTAACTTGAAATCTTTAATCATGCAATTAAACTCATCGAAAATCTAATTAAGCACTTAGTTAACTTAGATTAAAGCAACTAGATAACAAATTTTAACAAAAGCATGAGATTATACCTCCCATGATGAGATCAAGCTCAAGATCTAGCCTCCTAAAATGCTATTTTGATCCCTAGATCCATGCTAGAATGGTTAATGAGAAATGGGTAGGAGTTGGATTTTGATTTTGAAATTTTGTGGATTTTTAAGCATTTTTGTGGATTTTTTTGAAGAGAAAGTGAGATGAAGAAGTGAAGGGCTGTTCTAAATGGGGGGGGGCCTCGGCCAAATGCAGGTGGGGAGAGGAGAGAGAGGGTGTGGGGAGTTGGGGAAAGTTTCTCAAAGTCAAAAGACCACACAAACAACAAAAACCCATACTCCAATTACTATATTTTAATCCTTATCATATTGAACTTTTAAAAGAGATGAAAACAAAAATGAGGGCGGGGAGTGGGCTGCACCAGCAGTGGTGGGGCCGGCCATGATGGAGAGGAATGAGTGAGAGAGATTTTACAAAGAAATTCTATGCAAAAAGACCCCCCACAAGCTCAAAATTGCAAGTTTTAGCTTAAATTAATTATTTTTTTGTTCTCCATAATAAAAACCCATTAAAACTTGAAATAAAATACTAAAAATTTATATTACAACTAGATTTTAATTAACATGATTTTAAAGATTAAAATTAGCCCATTTAAATTTGTAATTATCGCTAATTTAATGTATTTTCTTACCGGCTTAAAATAATATTAAAATAATATTTTTTTCAGAAAATTTGAAATTTCACCAGTGGCTCAATAAACACCAAATACTAGTAATTACATAGCTAGAATATGTATATTTAATTTTACAATAAAGATATTTGCATTTTGACTTTTTACAGAAAAACCCCTTATTTTACCGTTTTTTCGAAATTTCACCAAAACGATTTTCAAAACGTTACAGTTTGTGTTTAAGATATCCTATTGTAGTTTAGAGTTAAACTATTGTGGTTTTGTGATCTTAGAAATTTCCAAGTTGATGTTTAGTGGAAGACTTAACTTGTAAGTGGTAAATTGAGGTGTAGTGAGTATTTGTAAGACCTTAGTGATGATTTTACTGACTAAGACCAAAGACTAGAAACCAAACCACGAACTTAGAATTACCCGACATCGATTATTCGACAGATTGTGATGGTATTTTGAAATCTGGGATGACCCGAGAGACCCATAAATTAAGTTGCCATCATAGTGATACGAGCAGGCAACTGGGAACTTACCCCCGAGACCCCAACTCCAATACAAGGCCACAGATATATTCCTTATGGCCGCAAATTGCGGCCACACTGTAGTGGATTATGTTTGTTCCCCCAATCAGAGCAAAGCTCTGTTTGAATTTCAAAAATTCAAAAATTGAAGCAACGCTTCAAATTACTTGCGCTGCGCGCAACGCGCCACATGTCAAAAACTGATGCGTCAGCGCAGCGCCCAAGGCAACGCACCTAATCAGAGCAAGGCTCTATTTTTAAAAAAATTAAAAGAAGCAACGCTTCAGCTAACTTGCGCTCTGCGCTGCGCGCCACGTGGCAGCGCAGTTGCGCTGCGCTCTGCGCTGCGCGACACGTGGCAGCGCAGTTGCGCTGCGCTCTGCGCTGCGCGACACGTGGCAGCGCAGTTGCGCTGCGCGACACTTGTCAAGCGCAGACGCGTTTGCGCCAAACAGAATTAAAATTCAAGGAAGATCTTTCTGTTCTTGTTAAAACAAGAAGATTGTCTTCTGTAAAGCAGAAGCCCTTGGATCAAAGATCCAACGGTGGGGGAAAATCCCCAAATCATTCAGAGAATGATCTCTTTAACAAATTTAACAAATTAATGGGCACTATATAAAGGCCCCTAGACCCCAATTCAAAACACACAACAACACAGAGAGAAGAGAGAAACTCAAGAAACAAAGAGAGAACTCCTCTAAAGAACTCTGAGAAGAATTCAGAAAGAAGAAAAAAAAGGTAAAACCTTAATAAAAAGGAGAATTTCTTCTGAATAGATCATTCATCTAAGAACAAGATCAAGGATCTTCAATAAAAAAATATATAATAAATAACAAAAGCATTGTTTTTTTATGAACCATTGGTTTTGGAATCTTAAAGATTCTTTTCTTGAATCCAAAATTGGATCAAGGTATTAAAACAGTGCCCTGCACTTGTAAATCTGCACTGTTGCGCTCCTGGGTTGGCGCAAGCCACCAGAGAGCACCACGTGTCAGCACCAGAATGACTTGCGCTATGCGCTTTTAAGATAGAGCATTGCTCTCTGAAATTGGCGCAACTCACCAGAGCGCGCCACGTGTCAGCAGCGCAACAGCGCAGCGCACTGGCGCAGCGCACTGCGCTTACGCTCACCAGAGCGTTACACGTGTCACCTCCATATGCGCTTGCGCTCAATATTTGGCGCAAAGCGCCTAACAGGCCACATGGCCACTGTCAGTTTGATTAATGCACTACATTATTTACAGAAGGGCCAAGCCCAATTAAAAAAGGCCTCACAGGCCTAATAAAATGCAATGCATTACTTTAAAAAGGGCAGAGCCCAAACAAAAACAGATGTTGTGCATCATTTATAAAGGGACTGAGCCCAAATAAAAAAGGCCTAGCAGGCCAGAAGAAAATGCAGTGCATTATTAAACAGGGGCAAAGCCCTAGCACAGGCCTAATAGGCCAAAGATAAAAACGTTGAACATTTTCAACTGGATTTAGCCCAATCATGGCCGTAAGTCCTCAAATTAAATTGACTGAGCACGACTGCTCTCTTAAATCAATTTACATCCGGTTCAAGGGTACATCTCCGAACTCCCCTGACACCTATCGTTGTAATCCTTCAACGACGTCAGAGAGGTGACGGATCCCGACAACCACACATCAATATGGACTAATGCGTCCTTAAACTCATGGACTAATGCGTCCTTAAACACATCAATATGGACTAATGCATCCTTAAACTCATGGACTAATGCGTCCTTAAACACATCAATATGGACTGTGGGGTCCTTAAACCCATAGACTTATGCGTCCTTAAACTAATGGACTAATGCGTCCTTAAACACACCCATACGGACTGTGGGTTCCTTAAACCCATGGACTTATGCGTCCTTAAACTAATAGACTAATGTGTCCTTAAACACATCTATATGGACTATGGGGTCCTTAAATCCATGGACTAATGCGTCCTTAAACTAATATCCGTCCCTAAAACGGGAACAATGGACCTCAATGTCCCTAAACTACCTATAGACCACTACGTCCCTAAACTGGAACAATAGAGCTCCCAAATGCTCTTTTGTCGGATCTAAACGATCCCGTTTAAGTTGATCTTAGCCTCAAATATGGCTAACGTATCCTTAAACATTCAAACAGACTTCAGTCCCAAATTGGACTATAAGACCCCCAATTAACTTTGGTTCAAGGGTACATCTCTGAACTCTTCTGACACCTGTCATTGTAATCCTTCAACGTCGTCAGAGAGGTGACAGGTCCCGACGGCCATATATTTAATGGACCACTACGTCCCTAAACTGGAACAACAGAGCCCCTAAATGCTCTTTCCGTTAAGTTAATCTTAGTCTCAAATCAGACTAACGTATCCTTAACGAACATTTAAGTTGATCTTAGCCTCAATATGGCTAACGTGTCCTTAAACTAAAACACCAAACCCAAATCTAAGTAAATACGGATTTAGACTAATTCATGTCCTACGGGCGACGGCATAACTTACTCTCCGTATACAATCCACGGGCATCCACAAACAAAACAAACACACACGACACGAAGTGAAATTCTGGAGAAGGAGAAAATTGTTACCGCAACGCGGTAGCATAATTAACTGCAGGGGCTTGTGCCTGCAGGGAAGAGCGTCCCCATAATCAAAAACCCCTCAAGCGAGGGGGAATCTGACGAAGTCTGCTAAATCGGCCGTATCCGTCTAAACCTCCGATACACGGTGCCATAAATCAACTTGGCATCTTCGGAGAAGTAGACGGATAAAACCAAATAGCATCTGCCCCGAATCTCAGGCAAGACGTCTCTACGCCGTCGCCATCTTTCGGAGGGAAACAGATTCTGGCATGCCCGGTGGGACCTTTTCCTCTTTCCACTCCACACTTCGTGTGTCGTCTTCGCGAACGAATCGCGGTTTGTTAATGGTTGCTTTTGGGTTTCAAGTTACTAAGATTTGGTCTTTTGCCTGGCGCAGAAATCAAGCATCAATGGCCTCCAACTGCACGAGCTGCTCCAAATGCCAATGCAACCGACGCTCCGCCTCACCTGGAGGTGTAGCCTATGGGCCTCAAGCGGCCTCCATCCTTGCCATGCCGGTGGAATAAGTGACCCAGGCCACCACCGGTCTATTTTTCGGGACCATGCCCCCGCCTGCAAGCTTCACTATTCCAGTGCCCGTACCGGAAGCGCACAAGAAGTCGGTCTTCGATCAGCTCACTGCTACAACGGCCCCTTTCAACGGGTCGTCCAATATCAAGCCGGCAGCTTCTGTCTTTACCAGGCTGAGCCAGAACTCTGATGGGCCCGCCAAGAAGCCCATGAACCCTGAAATGGCCTTCCTGAGGAAGACAGCCACCTCTACTCCTGAAGTCGTCAAGGCGGCTTCTCCTGTTAAAGAGTCAGTCTTTTCAAGGCTGACTATTCCGGCTCCTGCTCCTACTCGAGAGTCCGTCTTTGACAGATTAAACATCGCCACTCAAAGGACAACATCAGTCTTTAAAAGGCTGGCACCGGCAGCGCCTCATCCGGACAGGGGGCAAAACGAAATCGTCCCTATCGCCGAGCCAGTCCCAACAGCTCTACATGCTCGACGTCGCCACTGGCGCCGAGTAAGGAAGGCCAGGGGCAACTCCCCCTCAGGGCTAACTCCACCTGCTCCAGTAGTGGAAGTTAATGTTGTTGTTCCAACTGGGAACAGCTTTGAACCGCTAAGGAGGGTACGAAAGAATTCTCTGACTGCTACGCTAAAAAGATCTCCTCCACCTGCGGAGAGGGTTACAGAAACGAAGCTGGAACAGCCCCCTCAACGGCTGTCCTCCAAAATTTATAAAGTCTGGCGGAGGGTTCAAGATTCCGTAATCGACCAAGATCACTCTCGCCGGCAAAAAAGGGGGAAAGTGCAGGAAGAAAAGAACCGTCCTGACAAACAGCAAAGGATGACAACCGCCAGGGTGCTCGCTGCAACGGCCCCTTCAACTTCAACGACCCACAAGAGAAGAAGGCCGGAGAAGATCCATACGCCTGTGGCAAATGCCAAAGGCAGCGAGCCCAAACGCCCTAAGTCCAGGGGTATTATAGTCCATACCGTCTACATGGCGTCTGGTAAAGAGGACAGCCGTACATCTACAGGTCATAGACCGCTTACACGGTCAGTGACCAAAGCTCAGGAGCAACAGCAAAAGCTCCAAGAAATGATGAACGCGATGGCCACACTCACTGGGCCAAAAAAAAGCCCCGAAGCGTCCTCTGATCAACGCCAGGAGCAAGAAACTGACGCTGAATTCCTTCGCAGGATACTGGAAAAGAAGGATAAAGAGGCTGCGGAACAAGCAGCCAATATAAAGCGAATGACCCTCTTGTTCCAGGACATGGTGGGAATGATGATCCAACAAGATCCTCTTGCTGAAGATCCTCCGATCGTCCTTGAAGACGACAGGGGAGAAACGTCAAATCCTCCACCGGCTCTGTCAACAGCCAAGGAGGAGACAATCTCCAAAGCTGACTTGGACGAATATATAGTTCAGCAGATACAGGTTCATCAGGCGACTGAAGCAGCTGGTCAGGTCGTAAAAACGGGGCGACCGTATCCAAGCTGGTACGATCAGATCAAGTACCCGCCGGGCTATACAATACCGAAATTCCATGTCTATAAAGGGACGGGCAATCCCCACCAGCATGTTGCCCAGTTACGGCGCTTTGCTGCAACACCGGCAGTGATGATAAATTGTTGCTTCGCCAGTTCGTCGGTAGCTTATCGGATACAGCGTTCGAGTGGTACTCCGAGCTCCCAAACGACTCTATCAAGACATTTGCGGAGATGGAGCTGCTGTTTACCCAGCGATTCGCAAGCGCCAGCGAACGCACCCCGATAATGGCATTGATTAACGCCAGGGTGAAGTCGGGCGAGACATGGGTTCAGTATGCGATACGGTGGCGGAACTTATGGTCAAAATGCGAGCAACGCATAGAAGAGGCTCCGGCAGTAGGCATGTTTGTGGGAACCCTCGATCCGCAGGCGACCATATCCCAATTCATGATGTTCTTCAAGCCGACTACCTTCCAGGCCCTGATCGACAAGCTAGCTCAAATGGATCAAATGGGCCACAGACCGCCTCTTCCAAAGCCGGATTCTCGAAACGAGAAGGGGAAGGGAAAAGCGATCGTTGTCGCTAATGCTCAACAAAAGCCGAGCAACTTGAAGCCGGTTGTTCGTCAAAATAATATGCGTCCGCGCGTACCCCTCGAGGAGAGGCTAGGATGTCCTTACTCGTTTCCTCGATATAAAACGAGAAGACTGTTTGAGCTGGCAATGCACAACCGACTCATAAATCTGCCGGATCCAAGACCTCCGTCGCAGCCAAACGACGTCAATGATCCCAATTACTGTCCCTATCACCGAGTACTGAATCATCCGATCGAGGATTGCTACATCTTCAAAAATTGGATTGAAGATCAGTACCAGCAGGGCAAATTCGCGTTGTCCAAAAGATGGAAGGTGAACCCGCCGCAGCCTCACACCCTAAAAAGGTGAATACGCCGGGGGCAACGTGCTCTCTCGTTGAAGAAGCTCCATGGGAGGTTGTGCTATCGGCCAAAACAAAGAGGATGCTGAACGATCTTCAAACATGCCCAGCGATCAGGTGGATGAACCCGTTGGAACCTCAGATCATTGAAGGGATGTTGAAGTCGCGCCCAACTCAAAAGATTGATGGTGGTGGCCCAAGCACTCACAACCAGCCGTCAAAATCTTCAAAGAAGAAGAAGAAGAAATCCAAGAAGCCCGTGAAGCCAGGCGACAAGCGCACGGACTTACAAAAGCAGATTGACTCACTGGAGGAGTACAACCAGAAAGCACGGACTCCCATCACACTCCAAGAGTTCCTCAACCACGTCTTTCAAGAGGAAGATGAGGGAGAGAGTTCGTCGGATGAATCCGAGGAATACGTGGCGAGCTGTCATATGATCTCCCACTCGTTTACAGATGATGAGGAAACCCCTTGCGCTAAGAAGCTGGGGGCAGAGCCTGAGCCGGAACCTGTGTGGCCGTCAGACGAAATGATCGACGCCTTTCTGGATGAGATTCGTCTGAAAAGTAAAGCTGATCAGGAACGCGAGGCGGTCATATTTGAAAGGGCCAAACGCCGGCTACTAGACGGAAGAGTTGAAGCACTCCTGCCGGATCAAAGTACGTCCACCGCAGATAAGAGCAAATTCAAGACAAGGAAAAGGTTTGCTAAAGCCATATCAATGGGTATGAAGCTACCATCCTCTGAAGGAAACATTACTGGTGAAGCGGAAATGCACCCCTCCTACTGCTTGTATCATCGGAAGATTTCGCACCCCACCGAAGAGTGCAAAGCTTTCAATAAATGGTGACAGGGATATGTTGCTCAACGACAACATTTTAAGCGGGAAAAGCGCAAAACTCGTCGAGAGCGGAAAAGTACGACTGAGGAGCTTAGAAGAACTACCGGAGATTGTACATGGTTAACGCCGGGGGATCCCAAGTTCTCACATTCGGGAGCGACTCTAACGAAGAAATGGCTCTTGGCCCCCTCTTTAAAGAGTCCACCTCGAGAAAAGAAGAGGAGCCGAAGGTCTGCGAAAATATCCGGCTGCGTAATCGGACGCTACCCGAAAAGAATGTCGGACCCTCAAACAAGAAAGATAAAGGAAAAGAAAAGGTCTCTGAGGATATTGCCCTAGATGACCAAGTCATGGAAGAGCTAGCCGCCAAGGACCCGCCTAAGAAAAATAAGGTGGATTACAACGTTCTAGCGCATCTGAGGAAGCTACCCTCACAGCTCAGCATTCTTGACACCCTTTTACTATCAAGAGAGGCAAGGGATTCTTTAATCAAGGCACTACAGGAGCCGAAGCAATTCCAAGCTTTCCTCGCCGAAGAAAAGATGAAGGATGAATTGGAAGAAGTGCACACGGCCGATGTCACTTTTGGCGATGAAGACCTTCTCCTAGGGACGTGCGAACACAATCGCCCCCTCTATGTCTCAGGGTATTGCCATGATATAAAGATAGGCAAAATCCTGGTCGACAATGGATCCTCAGTTAATCTCCTCAATGTGCGGGTGTTAAAGGAAATCCGCATGAGCTTCCAGCACCTTGCTTGGGATAAGATCACCATCTCCGGGTTCGACTCTCAATCATCAAGAACTCTTGGGTCTGTGATACTGACGTTACGCTTTGGACTGCTCGTCATGGACATTAAATTCCACGTCATAGACGCCAAGACATGCTACAATGCTCTGCTCGGCCGACCATGGTTACACGAGTACAACATCATCCCTTCTATACAGCATCAGTGTATGAAATATTTCAAGGATGGTCTCGAGTATACCGTGACGGGAGAACTGAACCCATTCTCCGTGAACGAAGTCCGCAAATATGAAGATGCCAAATACTTTTTACCGGATTTCGAAGACACGGAGAGGTGTCACAAACCGGAGAACAAAGCTAACGCTACCATCCCTGTCTTCGGGAGTGATACCGAGGAGGAAGAGGAGATAGTTTATTCGGGTCCGCCCCAATACAACAAGCCGGGACCATCTGCTCCTACGTTGATCTTTGGTAGTGACTCGGAAGATGAAGTCTATGCTGTATTCTCTGCTCGGCCTTCAATACAAACGTTCGCTGACGAAGAGCAAAGTCTGCAAGTCGCCATGGTGCCGCTTAAACATCATAAAGAACTGGATGCACTCGATACCTACAGCGTAGAGGAGCTGCAGACGTTCTATGTCCCTCCCAGGCGAGAAGGCGAAAAAGCAATTCTATTCTACCGCTATGAGGAAACCAAAGTGGAGATAGAAATCTGGTACGGTGCGGATCCTATGCTTGACAGGCTTTAGCCCATCCGTCTGCCCAGATATTATACAGAAGACTTGAAGAGGCTGCTGAAGCGCCAGGGGATACCCTTTAAATAGATCGCTCGAAAGGCCAAGTTCTATGACAGGGTCTGGAACGTTCCCGGGACTCAGCACAAGTTGCCTAATGGGAGAATGGAAACAATCAGGCTTGGTTACATTCGGTCCAAGAAACGAGAGCTACTCCGTGATTGCTACGTCGTGCATGACTTCAATGAAGAAGCAGATGCTCAATGGGAGGACGCTAATCTTGAACCAGTAAAAGTTCCTGATGCAAAAGTGCCCAGTCTGTCGTTCGAAGAACAAATGAACAGGCTTATAAGGGAAGCCGGTCAGAAAGTCCAAGACGACCACAACCGCGAAATGGCCATCTATGAGAAAGCCAAAACGCAACGCCTCCTCCAACAGGCCGTGAAAGATGAAAACGCCGCTCCCTGTCAACCTATTATAAAAGAGGCTCGACGCAGAGGTAGAAACAAGTCGAAAAGCGAAAAGGCGCTCGACAGCAACAAAGCGGGACTAAGAAGCCACACAAGCGGGAATCGAGCGGTCCAGATTTGTCCCTCATGAAGAAGATGAGTCGAGCATACTCTTTTCCTCGGGACAAGACGAAGAAGATACTTGACCGAGCTCTAAAACATCAAATGCTTAGACTGCCGGAGTCCAAGCACCCCGAACAGGCAGGCGAAATCTCACAGCCGAACTATTTCTCTTATCACCGAGTAATAGGGCATCCTCTCGAAGACTGCTTCACCTTAAAGAATTGGGTCGAAGATCAGTATCAGCTCGGCAAGTTCGCTCTGTCTGACAGCTGGAGGGTAACACCGCCACAGAAGCACGAACCCAAAACCAGGAAAGCAGAACCAGATTCACATCAGTCTTCGAAGCGAGCTCGTACTTGTCATATGATAACAATGTCAAAAGAAGAGCCCGAGAATATGGATGACCTTCCCTGGTGCTTCGAAAACAGCAACGACGAGGTAATCTCAGAATTTCCACCAGCACCGAAAGAGCTGGAAGATGGAATACATACTACTGCAGATAACCTCAAGAAAATTGAGTTGGGGACGGCGAACGACCCGCGACCGACATTCGTCAGAGAGCTGCTATCTGAAGAGAGGGTGGCTGCGTTAAAAGACGTGCTTGTACAGCATAGAGATTGCTTCGCATGGAACTATTCCGAAATGCCGGGACTAGATCCAGAAATTGCTGTGCACAGATTGGCGATATCTCTGGACGTCAAGCCGGTCAAACAAGAGCCAAGAAGAATGCGGCTCGAGCTTGAGATGAGTATCAATGCCGAGGTCAAGAAGCTAATCGACTCTGGCTTTATCCAGGAGGTTCAATATCCTGAATGGATCGCCAACATTATCCCGGTGATGAAGAAAAATGGGACAGTGCGCATATGCGTGGACTTCCGGGATCTCAATAAAGCCTGCCCGAAGGACGATTTCCCAGTGCCAGTCACCGAGCTGATGATAGACAATACGTCCACTCATGAGGTTTTCTCGTTCATGGACGGCTCATCAGGGTATAATCAGATAAAGATGCATCCCGAAGACCAGAAGCACACCGCTTTCCGGACCCCTTTGGGTATATTCTGCTACAAGGTGATGCCCTTCGGTTTAAAAAATGCCGGTGCCACCTATCAGAGGGCCATGAGGAAGATCTGCGATGACCTTATACATGAAATCGTCGAATGTTATATCGACAACCTCGTGGTTAAAAGCAAATCGTACGAGGAACATCTCGAGCATTTGAAGATCGTATTTCAACGCCTTCGACAATAAAACTTGAAGATGAACCCTCTCAAGTGTGCATTCGGAGTTTCTTCGGGAAAATTTCTGGGATTCATCGTCCAACACCGAGGTATCGAAATAGATCCGTCAAAGATCAAGGCGATCGTGGAAATGCCTCCTCCAAGAACTCTCAAACAGCTAAGGTCTCTCCAAGGGAAGCTCGCGTACATACGGCGATTTATAGCCAACCTTTCAGGCAAGTGCCGCCCTTACAGTCACCTGATGAAAAAGGGAACCCCGTTCGTCTGGGATCATAAATGCCAAGAAGCGCTGGATGAAATCAAGAAGTACCTCTAGAATCCGCCAGTGTTAGCTGCTCCGGTTAAGGGAAAACCCCTTATTCTTTATACAACCGCCCTCGAAGGTTCTTTGGGTGCATTATGGGCACAAGAGAACGACCAAGGGAAAGAAAGAGCTCTCTATTACTTAAGTCGAGTTCTACTGGGGGCAGAAAGAAACTATTCCCCCATTGAAAAACACTGCCTGGCGTTGATCTTTGCGATAACAAAGCTCAGGCACTATGCGTTGGCGCATGAAGTCTGTCTCATTTCGAAGGTGGACCCCCTTAAATATTTAATGTCAAAGGCCATATTGACAGGGAGACTCGCTAAATAGGCCCTGCTCTTGATGGAGTTCTCGATAACGTATCAACCTCTCAAGGCAGTGAAAGGCCAGGCCATCGCCGACTTCCTCGCTGAGCATCCGATACCTGCCGATTCTCCTCTGAATTGCGAACTGCCAGATGAACATGCGTTTGACGCGATCGACGGTGGTGATACCCGGTAGGAACTCTATTTTGATGGAGCGTCTTCCATGAAGAAACGCAAACAAAGTACCCCCATAATAAATCAGGGGTAGGCCTCATCTTCGTAACTCCATAAGGAGGGATAATGCGCTTCGCTTTCTCCTTATCAAAGCCGAGGACGAACAATGAAGCCGAATACGAAGCTTTGATAGCAGGCCTCGAGATCGCCATCGACATGGGAATTGAAAACCTCCTCATATATGGAGATTCTCAACTGGTCGTCAGTCAAGTAAACGGCGACTATCAAACGTGCAAACTAGAGTTGGTGAAGTACGGCGAAAAGGTGCAACAACTGTTGACCCAAATTCCTTCCTACACTTTGGAAAACATATGGCGCACGAAAAACAGCAAAGCGGAAGCATCAGCCAAGCTCGCTAAAGAACTGGCTAACGAGAACCTCGATGACGTCAGAATCATAGTACAAAGCCGTCGGGTGCTTGCCCCAGCAGAAATATCTCCGGAATCATCCGAAGAAAAAGGAGCGATTGAGCAGACGACCCTGCAAATAAAAGACCGGGAAAAGGCTGAGGATTGGAAAGAAGTCTTCATAGGCTACTTCAAATACCGTCGAACGCCCGAAGATGCGTCCTCAAGACATCAGCTTATGAAACGAGCTCTGTCTTTCGCCTTCGTCAATGATACTCTGTACAAGAGGTCGTTTGATTCTCTATGGTTGAGATGCCTAGGACCTGACGAAGCGAAAAGAGTCGTTCAGGAAGTTCACGACGGACTCTGCGGTTCTCATCAAGCAGGCCCGAAGATGAAGTTGAAGATTAAACGGATGGGTTACTACTGGTCCACGATGATTCAGGACTGCCTCGAATATGCGAAGCAAAGACACTCATGCAAAATACATGGGGACTTCATTCACCAGCATCTAAATCCACTACATCCGACAGTGGCTAGCGGGCTGTTCGAAATGTGGGGAACTGACATAATCGGCCCCATCGAACCAGCATCGTCTAGAGGACATCGTTTCATCCTGGCGACGACTGACTACTTCTCCAAATGGACAGAAGCAGTACCGCTGAGGGAAGTGAAGACGGAGAATATCCTCCATTTCTTCAAAACGCATGCCATTTATCGGTTTGGAACTCCGCGACGGATCATCTCCGATAACGGGCCAGCCTACAGAAGCCACAAGATCAGCCGCTTTGCGCAACAACACAACATAGACTGGAGATATTCCTCAGTTTATAATCCGCGAGCTAACGGTCTAGTTGAGGCCTTCGACAAGACCTTAACAAAGATCGTGAAGAAAACGGTGTCCCGAAGTAAGAGGGACTGGCACGAGAGACTGCAAGAAGCTCTTTGGACGTATCGAACTACGTTCAAGACAGCCACAAACACAACGCCGTACGCGTTGGTATTCGTTACAGAAACAGTACTTCCCCTCGAGATAGAGTTACCCTCTCTGCGAGTGGCGATCCACTACGAGCTGACTGGCGAAGAAAATGCTCACCTTCGGCTTGAGGAGCTTGATGCCCTTAATGAAACCCGGCTCATAGCGCAACAAAATCTAGAAGCTTATAAAGCAAAGATGACGCGCTCATATGAAAGATTGACCCGGCCGAGAACATTCCGCCAAGGCGAACTCGTACTAGTGGTTAAAAGACCTATGATCCCGAATCGCACCAAGAGGGGAAAATTCGAGCCGAACTATGAAGGCCCGTACATCATAGACAAGGTCTACCAGGATGGAGCCTATCTACTCATAGATATGCACGGTGAAAGACCTTTCAGGCCAATAAACGGTCGCTTCCTAAAGAAATACTGCGCTTAATAAGCCATAGTTTAGGTCAATGATAGATGACGACGACTATGTCCGCTCGCTATCTTCCTAAGCCCAAACTCTATAAGTAGTAGCCGGCCTTCTCCTCAGCGGACCGAAACATCCTTAAACTAATGACGAACCGAAACGTCCTTAAACTAATGACGGACCGAAACGTCCTTAAACTAGCTGCGGACCGAAACGTCCTTAAACTAATGATGGACCCCTACGTCCTAAAACTAGCTGTTGACCGAGATGTCGATAAACTACGGTGGATTGAAACATCACAAAGCCGATAAAAAAATAAATAAAATATATATATATATATAAAAACGGTATGTCCATAAGCATGGGCATGGATGAAAACCCGAAATAGCTCCGTGAGTAAAAACAGCAGGCCTACTGGCGAGTGTTCGTGAAAACCCGAAAGGGCGCGACCTCGTAAAAAAAAAAGAATAAAAAAAAAGGGTATGTCCATAAGTAAAATGGGCAAGGATGAAAACCCGAAAGGGCTCTGTGAGTAAAAACAACAGGACTACCGGCGAGTGTTTGTGAAAACCCGAAAGGGCGCAACCTCGTTAAAGGACACTTACAGGGTCCTCTCGACCTGGTAAGGAGAAACCACCCGCGTGAGATCCTTACGACTCACAAGGGAGCAACACACTTAGGGATCCTCACGATTCCTAAGGAGAAAATACACTTGCGAGATCCTCACGACTTGTAAGAAGAATTCTCTTATGGGACCCTCACGGCTCATAAGATTTGAAAGTCTTAAGTTACAGAGACCTAAACCTGTGCTTAAGCAACCCCCACAACCTTCGATATTGCCCTACAAGTGGCTCAGTACTGACCCTTGTATACAATCCACGGGCGAGAGTAAACATTTCCCTAACAAAGTCCCATCCGTGACTGGGGATATATTCGCATGGTGAACAACCCTTGTAAGTCCTCTCGACTTACAAGGATAAAACCCTCTTGTAGGATCCTTATGACTTACAGAGGAACATACACTTAGGAATCCTCACGATTCCTAAGGAGAAAATACACCTACAAGATCCTCACGACTTGTAGGGAGAAATACCTTTGTGAGACCCTTACGGCTCATGAAGTCAAAAACCTTAGTCGACAAGACCCTAACCCTGTTCGCTAAGCCACCTTTGTTCGACATCGACAGAGGCAAATGATGATTCGCCCCTGGCAATATCCCAGTTGTAGCGGTGCTGATGCCGAAATTGGTGTCTAATTTCAGGTTTACGGCGAAAAGCCAGTAGGCCGTACATGCATACGAAATAGCCGAAATAATGGGGCAACTTGCAATAAAAAGCAGCAAGTAAAAACATATGCACACAAAATAGCCGAAATGATTGGGCAACTCGCAATAAAAAGCAGCGAGTAAAAATAAAATAAACAGCCGAAATGATTGGGCACCGCGAAAAATAGCCAAAATGATTGGGCAATCGCGACCTTCGCGATATAAAAGCTGAAATGATAGAGCATCGCGGAAATAAAACAAAAAAATATGATGAAACTTTTACCCTACAGGTGAGATCACATCGATCCCTGTATACAATCCAAGGGCACAAACAAAGAGGGAACCATACCTTCCCAACAGGCTCCGCCAAGAAGCAAAGCCAAATCTCGACGGTTCACCAACAACCTAGAGACAACCATGGCATCCGTCTCGATACAACAGACACAGTGCCAGCAAATGAAGCAAAGGCCAAATTCCTAGCTTCAGGGTTTTGACGGTAACTTATATAAAACCTGAAAGACCACCACAGATTAGTTTCAACTCCAGGGAAATCAGTGTCCTTGGCAAATACATCAATTCAGGGAAACTAGCGTCCTTGATGAGAGCTTCCTGATTCGTGTCGGCCCGCAGAGAAACCAGTGTCTCCGCAGGAATACTCCGATTCATTTCAACCCGGAAGAAACCAGTGTCTTCGGCAAAATCCTTCAACTCAGGGAAACCAGTGTCCTTGACGAGAACACCTCGATTCGCGTCGGCCCGCAGAGAAACTAGCGTCTCTGCAGGAATACTCCGATTCGTTTCAACTTCGAGGAAACCAGTGTCCTCGGCAAAATACTTCGACTCAGGGAAACCAGTGTCCTTGACGAGAACATCTTGATTCGCGTCGACCCGCAGAGAAACTAGCGTCTTTGCAAGAATACATCGATTCGTTTCAACCCCAGGGAAACCAGTGTCCTTGGCAAATACCTCAATTCAGGGAAACTAGCGTCCTTGATGAGAAATTCTTGATTCGCGTCGACCCGCAGAGAAACTAGCGTCTTTGCAGGAATACATTGATTCATTTCAACCACAGGGAAATCGGTGTCCTTGGCGAATACCTCAATTCAGGGACACTAGCGTCCTTGATGAGAGCTTCCTGATTCGCGTCGGCCCGCAGAGAAACCAGTATCTCCGTAGGAATACTCCGATTCGTTTCAACTTTGAGGAAACCGGTGTCCTCGACAAATACTTCGACTCAGGGAAACCAGTGTCCTTGACGAGAACATCCTGATTCGCGTCGACCCGCAGAGAAACTAGCGTCTTTGCAGGAATACATCGATTCGTTTCAACCCCAGGGAAACCAGTGTCCTTAGCAAATACCTCAATTCAGGGAAACTAGCGTCCTTGATGAAAGCTTCCTGATTCGCGTCGGCCCGCAGAAAAACCAGTGTCTCCGCAGGAATACTCCTATTCGTTTCAACTTCGAGGAAACCAGCGTCCTCGGCAAAATACTTCGACTCAGGGAAACCAGTGTCCTTGACAAGAACATCCTGATTCACGTCGACCCGCAGAGAAACTAGCGTCTTTGCAGGAATACATCGATTCGTTTCAACCCCAGGGAAACCAGTGTCCTTGGCAAATACCTCAATTCAGGGAAACTAGCATCCTTGATGAGAGCTTCTTGATTCGCGTCGACCCGCAGAGAAACTAGCGTCTTTGCAGGAATACATCGATTCGTTTCAACCCCAGGGAAACCAGTGTCCTTGGCAAATACCTCAATTCAGGGAAACTAGCGTCCTTGATGAGAGCTTCCTGATTCGCGTCGGCCCGCAGAGAAACCAGTGTCTCCGCAGGAATACTCCGATTCGTTTCAACTTCGAGGAAACCAGTGTCCTCGGCAAAATACTTCGACTCAGGGAAACCAGTTTCCTTGACGAGAACATCCTGATTCGCGTCGACCCGCAGAGAAACTAGTGTCTTTGCAGGAATACATCGATTCGTTTCAACCCCAGGGAAACCAGTGTCCTTGGCAAATACCTCAATTCAGGGAAACTAGCATCCTTGATGAGAGCTTCCTGATTCGCGTCGGCCCACAGAGAAACCAGTGTCTCCGCAGGAATACTCCGATTCGTTTCAACTTCGAGGAAACCAGCGTCCTCGGCAAAATACTTCGACTCAGGGAAACCAGTGTCCTTAATGAGAACATCTTGATTAGCGTCGACCCGCAGAGAAACTAGCGTCTTTGCAGGAATACATCGAGTCGTTTCAACCTCAGGGAAACCAGTGTCCTTGGCAAATACCTCAATTCAGGGAAACTAGCGTCCTTGATGAGAGCTTCCTGATTCGCGTCGGCCCGCAGAGAAACCAGTGTCTCCACAGGAATACTCCGATTCGTTTCAACTTCGAGGAAACCAGCGTCTTCGGCAAATTACTTTGACTCAGGGAAACCAGTGACCTTGACGAGAACATCCTCATTCGCGTCGACCCGCAGAGAAACTAGCGTCTTTGCAGGAATACATCGATTTGTTTCAACCCTAGGGAAACCAGTGTCCTTGGCAAATACCTCAATTCAGGGAAACTAGCGTCCTTGATGAGAGCTTCTTGATTTGCGTCGGCCCGCAGAGAAACCAGTGTCTCCGCCGGAATACTCCGATTCGTTTCAACTTCGAGGAAACCACTGTCCTCGGCAAAATACTTCGACTTAGGGAAATCAGTGTCCTTGACGAGAGCTGCTCGATCCGTCTCGACTCGTGAGGAAATTAGTGTCTTCGCGAGGACTTCCCGATTCGTTTCGACTTGCAAGATAAAGCCTTGGGCAGCAGGGATTAAAAAGCTTGTTTCCTAAGCACTGGGACCCTGTAAGTCGGTCTAAAACGGTCTCTTGCATATTATCCACGGGTCTCACTCTCCAAAGTCGAATCTCGACAAGAAGGAAAACAACCGCTTACGAGTCCTCTCGACTCGTAAAAGGGAGAATTCTCTTATAAGATCCTTATGACTTATAAGAGAAAACGCACTTAGGAATCCTCACGATTCCTAAGGAGAAAATCCACCTACGGGATCCTTTCGATCCGCAGGGAGAAAAGTCTCTATGAGACCCTCACGGCTCATAGAGTTGAGAAGTCTTAGGCAGCAGATTTGAACCTGCGGCCTAAGCCATAGCTATCTCTTGAAGAAACCAAGATGCTTACTCTATTATCTGTCAACCATGTTTATCAAGACAGCATGCTGATAATACGAGAAGGGAGAAAGCAAAGAAATAGTACAAGACATTGCAAAGAAAAAATGTGTATCTTTATTTATTAATTCAATCAAGTACAAGGTGAATCGTACAAAAGAATAAAGAATGGATACATCCTATTCGAAAAAGAAAATTTTTACAAGTATATTGATACAAGGGCATCTACTGGGAAGGAAGCATCTTGAATAGCCCTATCAATTGTTCGCGCACTTCCTTTCATGCTTTCTCCTGATCGGCCACGACCGCTAGTTCTGCTTCCACTTGAGTCCGCTGCTGTAAGATGGATGCAAGCTGCTCCCCAACGGCCTGCTGAGCAGCTTCGGGGCCTGGGGCATCATGCTCGGCGGCATCGAGCTTCTGCTTCAGGTTTAGCCCATTTGAGATACGTTCCAGAAGGCCCTCGAAGATAGCCTTCACCTGGGCAGCGTTCGCCTCAACTTCAGCACGCAGACGAGCCACCTCGTTTGAGGTCTCTTGGCATTCCCTCAGCCTTAAAGCCGCTTCTTGTTCTAAGTGACGGAAGTAAGAAGCGCTTTGCTCGATCCATGCTGCTCTTTGATTGCTTGCGACTAAGGTCTCGGGAGCAGGGCGCATAAACTCCGATTGATGCAGGCGGACCTCGATTTCCCTGCAGTGATTAACCCAAAGCTCGACGACGCCTCCATCATGAAAATTCACAAGCGCCGCCAACATCGGGTTAACCTCCGCAGCGAAATCCACAGCAGATGGGGGAGCGTCTGCGTCAAGCTCTTCGACGTATCTGCTCAGCATGCCCAAGCTCATTACGGCACCCTTTGAAGACGGACGTCTCAGGAAGGGGCCTGCCGGCATTATAACGCGAGACTCAAAGGGCGCCGGAATCGGAATGGCAACTGAAAAAATAAAATACGATTAGGTGATGGTTCAAGAAATACAAAAAAGTCATCGATGGGTTAGTTTACTATACCAGCTGCAGCAGGCGGCAAGGCCGGGAGGGCCGGTGGCGCGACCGATCTTTCATCTCCTCCTTTGATTTGTAGCACTGCAATCAGGGCAAGGAAGAGTCAGAAATAATTCCATTATTGAAAAAGAAAGGCGTCAATTGGAAACGATACTCACCAGCGCCACTGGAGGAAGAAGCGAGTTCAGATGGGAAGGAGAAGTGCGGGTGCAACACCTGATAGAGATGATCAAAAATCACTCCTGAAAAGACGCAATAGTATGACATTAGTACATAAATTATGCGGCTGAAAGATAAAACTAATGGGCTGCAAATCCATACCTTCCAACATCTGCGATGGTACAAGGGAAGGCTGAGAGGTGACCACCGCCAAAGCAGTAGCTGACGGCGCTCCCTCGAGCAATGGAGCATCGGCACTAGCCGCACCCGCATTAAAAACAAAGATAAACTTGTCAGAAAGGATTGCAAGATAAAAAAGAGGGGACGGTAACCCGAAATTTACCTGATGAGCCGTCAGCCGAAACGGAGGCGTCTCCCTCCTCCATCGATACGAGTCCACCTCCCGTGGCCTCATCACCGGACTCGACAGGGGCTGTCGTCGTACTCGCATGACCAGGAGATGGCGGAGGACCGTAGACGGGGAGAGAAATAATTGGAGCATTGCCAGACTCTTGAGAAAGAACGGTTGGCTTTTCCCCAGGAGTCATGCCCATCTCACCCGCTACTCCTTCGGGCTCAGCGGTCGTCGTTGTCTCGTCCGCCGTTACTATGGGGTCACCAGTCGTAGGTGCTCCGTCCGTCGCTGCCTTAGGCTCAGTTGTAGCAGTCGTCTCATTTGCCGCTACCTCAGGCTCGGCATCGACGACCTTCTCTGGTGCAGCTCCGTCAGCCCCCAGCTCAAGTCCAGCAACCCCGGCGACGTCGCCCACCGTCGGCTCGGGTTCAGCCGGTGCCTCTTTTTCTGTCCCCTTAGGTTCGACGGTTTCCGCCTCCCCTTCGGTTGGACTTGGCCCTGCAGGAAAAGATATATAAGAACCGACAGGTTTATAATTCTTACAACAAATCTTGAAAGACACATTACCTGAGGTGGACTGATCGTTAGCCCCACGAGCTGCACGCACCGCCCGTCTGTGAGCGGTAGACAAAGCGACCGGGGGCTCTTCCGAGGGAGTATCAGCACGAGGAACGGTGCTTGGGCCCGCTCCCACGGCCAAAGCGGCTCTGCGTTCCTTCGCCTCACGCCTCAACCGCTTTCTCTCCTCCCGAGCCGTCAAGACGGAGCTCTTCAAAGCTTCCGTCATTGAGGCGTCCTCATCCGTGAATAGTGATGCCTCCAAATTCTTCAAGGCATCCCCCATCGACTTATCGAGTTGAGATTCTCGCGGCAGCCCCGAAGAGACCGGGACTTCAGTAGCTGGCCCGGGGAGAGTCCCTGCATCAGTTGGTGCAGCCCCTACAAAGCGACAAAGGAAGAAGATTAGGTTGGCCATCAGAAAAGAGGACAAAAACCTAATGAGGCGAGACGTACCAATGCCCAATAAAGCGCGTTTCTTTTCCTCCTCCTGGAAGGTTTGTAGAGAGGCAGAGATGGCTTCTTCGGTAGTGACACCTGTTAAAAAAGGGGGGAAGCATTAGTCGAAGATAAGGATAAAAATGCGATAAAATGATGAAGAATGCAGCTAATGATTACCTGCTTGAGCGAGTTTATTCAACCACGCTTCAAGTCTGGCTGATCGCTCAAAAGCCGCAATGGCTGCCGCCAGATCGGTGTCTGCTGGATCTACCGAGAAGCCCTTATTGCTGCCATATTCGCTTATACCTTCGGTAAGAGGGGCCTGAGGCTCTAAACCGAGGATAGCATCGAGAGAGAGGAGAGACTTCTTCTTCCTCTTCTGCCCGCCAGCCCTAGGTGCACCCGAGATCGACTTCCGCTTTGCAGGCACCTTAGGGCGGTGGGTCCCGATATCCGCGCCCACGCCGGACTCCGGCGAAACCACATCTACCGTCTCCGCTGGAGCACGGGGCGCTAGTGGCGCATCCACAGTATCACGGAGTGGCAATCCGTGCGGAGGGCTCAACACGCGGTGGCACAGTTCCGGCATCTTTCAGCGGAGGAATGACCGGGGTCCTTGGCTTTAAGGGAGCTTTGCGATCGCCGCCGGGAGGCGCACCCTTGCGGTCAACCAGCATGCGCTTCTCCAGATGGATAACCGGACCCATTGCGTGCGCGTACCAGGCTACGTACGCGTTGAGGACCTTGGGAACGCAGCTCGGCTCGCTGATGAAGGAATAGGAGCCCGTGTTAAGCCGCATGTAATGGTGCATCGCACTCCTTATCCCCTCCCGGCTGGCCACGGGCTCTTCCAGAAACGCTTCCAGCGGGATCCCCTGGTGATAGCTGGACTGTTGGGCGAACCGGTGAGGGTTATACCTCATGAAAAGCGCCGTCTCATTCTTCCAGAACACCAGGTAGCCCGGCCGAATGGAGTAAAGGTGAAGGATCTCTCGGGCTTTCAATATGGAGACCCCGTCCTTAAAATCATCGTGCAGCGCCGCCACCGACTTGGTGGTCTCTGAGCCTATGGTTATGACTTTATCCAAAACAGAAACCTTCGCTCCGACCAGGTGTGGATGAAGGAGCAGCCCCCTAGCCTCCCGCGGAAGCGCAACCACGATCGAGGCGCTGACCAGCCGCATGACTCTTGGGAGTCTGCACTTCTCAAAAAATGGAGGGATCTTATGGACGCCGAACACCCCGTGCATATGCATTTCCATCCAAGAGGTGAAGTAGTGCATCGGGAAATTAGCAGGCTGCACCCCAGGTTCATTAGCGTCCGCCGCCACGCTAAGTCCATTATATAGGTGAGCCAACCCGGCGATTCCTATTGTCAACTGCAGGCCAGCCACCATCCGATGCGCTGGGTAGAAGACGGACGGCCGCATGTGGCGCGGGTGCATGGGGAGCGCGAAGCTGCACAGCCACAATCCCAGGAACCCTACAAAAATGGTCTCCTCATCCATGCCCGGGACGGCGATTTCTGACAGGGGCATGACGGCAGCGCCGGGGAGATAAAAGTCCTTTTGACCGTCCTCCGATGTGGGTCGACGGTCCAAGCCGAAGCCAAAAGGGTCATCAAGCTAGGCTAACTTCTCGCTTCGCTCCGATAGAAACTCCGATCGAATGAAGCGGGCAATAAAATCCGCGAAACTGACTCCCCGGACGCCTGATTCCAATTAGAGCCCTTCATATATGTCCAGCACCTTCACCAAGCCCGGAAACTGGTGCTGAATAGCATTCTCTGGCGTCAGATCAAACACCAGCGGCTTGGTGGCGAAGACGTATTCGTCAGGAGGAAGCAGCTCCTCATATTGCTCCCCCTTCATCGGCAGACCCGAGATCTCGGCGAACTCTTCCAAGGAAATAGAGACTTCTCTGTCCGTCATCAGGAAGGTGTGGTGGGGATATTCCATTGTTCGATAAAAGCCTTAATCCACCACGTTGGAGGAGAGGGGTACTCGAAAAGCGAGACGTAAATTGCCGAATACAAACCAATCTTCATCAGATGAGTTCTCTTCACCGATAAGATATACCGGGCCCACTGCAAATATCCGGCGGGTGGTCGTGGGATCAATCTAATGTTATAAGCTTGTCCCCAAGGGCGTGCTTCACCCTGACAGATTCGCCTCCCCAAAATGTCTATTGCCGGCGGCGGCTGCACGGGAATAGCACCAATTGCAGGCTGGAGGAGATCATCCGAATTCCAATCCTTGACCTCCACGGCATACTTCACCGGGGGTTCATCCGCATAGGGGATCAAAAATATGGGCTCAGACGGCGTAGCGGAACCGAAGCTTCGGCGACCCTGAATGATCTCATTATACCACCTACCCCACAGGTGAAGGTTCTTGTGCTCGGGGTAATGATCCTTGATGAGAGTGAGCACCTCTTAGTCCACTGGTGCCTGGGGAAATCCTCCCTCCGAGCGAACAAACGGGAATGATAGGTCAACAGGCATGTTTCCTGTGGAGGGACAAAAATTAGCCGTCAGTGTTGTAATTCCAACGCTTGGCATTTTAAAATGTATACCATATTGCAATGCAGTGGGTAGGGGACCAAAGGGGGACCCACAAAATCTGGATGACAGAGCATCAGTTAATAAGACAGCCCCATCATTGGATGAGACTATCAATTAATGAAGAAATCCCCAAAAGAATATTCTCATTAATGGGAAATCCCTAGAGACAAGGAGAAAATCTCCTCTTTCAGAGCAAAGCTCTGTCACAGAGTGACATTTGTCAAACTCTGGTCTCAAGGGAATAAAATTTCCTAAAAAGAGCCTAGCTCTGTAATAATGATGGAAAGATCCATCAAAAGAAAAGTTTAACTCTTGAAAAAATTAAAAATTTTGGAATCTTAAAGATCCATGAAAACTCTTAGGAGTTCTTCATTTTCAGATCAAAAGATCTACATTTGATCCATGAGCAAAGCTCTGCTCATGGGTTAAAACCCATGAAACAAGATCTCTGTAGATCTATGGATTCTTGAGAGCAAGGCTCTATTGCAGAAACCCCAAAGGGGTTTTCTTTAGATCAAAGATATATGAGAACAAGGCTCTGTTAATTAAATTTAATTAAATTTAATTTAAGTTAAGTTAAATTTTACCTAAGATGTTCTAAAAATTTGAACTCTGGAGTTCTTGAAAAGAAACGAGAGCAAGGCTCTGAAGTTCTTAAAAAACAAGAGCAAGGATCTGAAAATCAAAGTTCTTGAAAATGGTAACTATTTATTGAGGACCAAGGGTCCTATTTATAGGCGCTTGCGCCCCTTCAAATCCTTAATTGATCAAACGGATAAGATCTTGCCACCGCTGCACTCACGTGTGCGCCACATGAGCGCAACGGTGGGGGGGCATTTGTTTCCCCCAATCAGAGCAAAGCTCTGTTTGAATTTCAAAAATTCAAAAATTGAAGCAACGCTTCAAATTACTTGCGCTGCGCGCAACGCGCCACGTGTCAAAAACTGATGCGTCAGCGCAGCGCCCAAGGCAGCGCACCCAACCAGAGCAAGGCTCTATTTAAAACAAAATTAGAAGAAGCAACGCTTCAGCTGACTTGCGCTCTGCATTGCGCGCCACGTGGCAGCGCAGTTGCGCTGTGCTCTGCGCTGCGTGACACGTGGCAGCGCAGTTGCGCTGCGCTACACGTGTCAAGCGCCGTGCCAAACAGAATTAAAATTCCAGTAAGATCTTTCTGTTCTTGTTAAAACAAGAAGATTGTCTTCTATAAAACAGAAGCCCTTGGATCAAAGATCCAACGGTAGGGAAAAATCCCCAAATCACTCAGAGAATAATCTCTTTAACAAATTTAACAAATTAATGGGCACTATATAAAGGCCCCTAGACCCCAATTCAAAACACACAACAACACAGAGAGAAGAGAGAAACTCAAGAAACAAAGAGAGAACTCCTTTAAAGAACTCTGAGAAGAAGTCAGAAAGAAGAAAAAAAAGGTAAAACCTTTATAAAAAGAAGAATTTCTTCTGAATAGATCATCGATCTAAGAACAAGATCAAGGATCTTCAATAAAAAATATAATAAATAATAAAAGCATTGCTTTTTTATGAACCATTGGTTCTGGAATCTTAAAGATTCTTTTCTTGAATCCAAAATTGGATCAAGAAATTAAAACAGTGCCCTGCACTTGTAAATCTGCACTGTTGCGCTCCTGGGTTGGCGCAAGCCACCAGAGAGCGCCACGTGTCAGCACCAGAATGACTTGCGCTATGCGCTTTTAAGATAGAGCGTTGCTCTCTGAAATTGGCGCAACTCACCAGAGCGCGCCACGGGTCAGCAGCGCAGCGCACTGCGCTTGCGCTCACCAGAGCGTGACACGTGTCACCTCCACATGCGCTTGCATTCAATAATTGGCGCAAAGTGCCTGATAGGCCACATGGCCACTGTCAGTTTGATTAATGCACTGCATTATTTACAGAAGGGCCAAGCCCAATTAAAAAAGGCCTCACAGGCCTAATAAAATGCAATGCATTACTTTAAAAAGGGCAGAGCCCAAACAAAAACAGATGTTGTGCATCATTTATAAAGGGACTGAGCCCAAATCAAAAAGGCCTAGCAGGCCAGAAGAAAATGCAGTGCATTATTAAACAAAGGCAAAGCCCTAGCACAGGCCTAATAGGCCAAACATTTTCAACTGGATTTAGCCCAATCATGGCCGTAAGTCCTCAAATTAAATTGACTGAGCACGACTGCTCTCTTAAATCAATTTACATCTGGTTCAAGGGTACATCTCCGAACTCCCCTGACACCTATCGTTGTAATCCTTCAATGACGTCAGAGAGGTGACGGGTCCCGACAACCACACATCAATATGGACTAATGCGTCCTTAAACACATGGACTAATGCGTCCTTAAACACATCAATATGGACTAATACGTCCTTAAACTCATGGACTAATGCGTCCTTAAACACATCAATATGGACTGTGGGGTCCTTAAACCCATGGACTTATGCGTCCTTAAACTAATGGACTAATGCATCCTTAAACACACCCATACGGACTGTGGGGTCCTTAAACCCATGGACTTATGCGTCCTTAAACTAATAGACTAATGCGTCCTTAAACACATCTATATGGACTATGGAGTCCTTAAATCCATGGACTAATGCGTCCTTAAACTAATATCCGTCCCTAAAACGGGAACAATGGACCGCAATGTCCCTAAACTACCTATGGACCACTACATCCCTAAACTGGAACAATAGAGCCCCCAAACGCTCTTTTGTCGGATCTAAACGATCCCGTTTAAGTTGATCTTAGCCTCAAATATGGCTAACGTATCCTTAAACATTCAAACAGACTTTAGTCCCAAATTGGACTATAAGACCCCCAATTAACTTTGGTTCAAGGGTACATCTCTGAACTCCTCTGACACCTGTCATTGTAATCCTTCAACGCCGTCAGAGAGGTGACGGGTCCCGACGGCTATATATTTAATGGACCACTACGTCCCTAAACTGGAACAACAGAGCCCCTAAATACTCTTTCCGTTAAATTGATCTTAGTCTCAAATCAGACTAACGTATCCTTAACGAACGTTTAAGTTGATCTTAGCCTCAATATGGCTAACGTATCCTTAAACTAAAACACCAAACCCAAATCTAAGTAATACGGATTTGGACTAATCCACGTCCTATGGGCAACGGCATAACTTAGTCTCCGTATACAATCCACGGGCATCCACAAACAAAACAAACACATACGACACGAAGTGAAATTCTGGAGAAGGAGAAAGTTGTTACCGCGATGCGGTAGCGTAATTAACTGCAGGGGCTTGCGCCTGCAGGGAAGATCATCCCCACAATCAAAAACCCTTCAAGCGAGGGGGAATCTGACGAAGTCTGCTAAATCGGCCGCATCCGTCTAAACCTCCGATACACGGTGCCATAAATCAACTTGGCATCTTTGGAGAGGTAGACGGATAAAACCAAATAGCATCTGCCCCGAATCTCAGGCAAGACGTCTCTACGTCGTCGCCGTCTTTCGGAGGGGAACAGTGTTGATTCTTGGTCCATGGATTCCTTATATGATATCTAGAGCAACCCTATATGCAAAACCTCTTAGTTTGACCGAGGGTAGAATCTGGGAGTGATTTCCTCTGTTGCTGAATTTTTTTTCCGATTTCTGAAACTTGGGCTTAGGTATTTGATATTGTATTTCGTCGTTGGACATTTGTACGTCAACGAAGAGGGTTATTTAGTTGTTTTTGCATACGTAGGCTATAGGTTCTAACCTATGAGCACATTGTGTGCCGTATCGGTTTTCCGGACTTGGTTTTAATTGCATTTCGATGTGTTTTGATTGTAGGTACCTTTGTGTGGACTTCCGAGATGACTAAACACATCGACTTTAGATAAGCAAGGAGTTTGGCAGGTGAGTAGATTTATATCTACGGGGAAAATCGGATGGATGGTGTATAGCACCCCCGCAACCGTAGTGCTAAGGATATATATATATATATATATATATATATATATATATAGGGTTATTAGAATACTATATGCGATAGTAGTAGACATGGTAGAAAGATATATCTCTAGTTCCATTTCCTTAACCTTTGAGCTATATATACACATATATGGGAAAAAGGAAATTACGATATGATGATACGAGTTGTTATGATACGATATAATGATATAAAGCGATGTGATATGATATGAATACGAGATGACATGAGATGATTTATGATGATATGAGATGAGATGATGTACATGACTATATATTCGTACTATTGATTGGATGATATCGTACGATAGATATTCCGTACGTGATATAATAAGGATGAATCGCCGATATTTATTTCGACTTGAGAACATTTTATTGTATATCACGAAGTGGATATTGTGATATGTTTGGAGTCATACCTATTTCAAAACTAACAAATCGTTACACACTTGTAAATGCTGATTTCAAGGAGACGCTACAAACTTTTTAAATGGTATCTTTTCCAAACAATAACATAGTCCCATATTTTCTAAAACAACAATTCGTACTATTTTAAACTATAACTGTATGACTCATACGTAGTTGCATATTTTTATACTGTTCGCGCTTAAAATTCATTTATTCTGTTTACGCTCGTGTTACGATTTCTTATTTCTGTATACACTCGCATTTCTTTCATTACGATATATATATATACGACGTTTCATACCCTTTTGTTTACATGACTTCGTCTGCTAGTACACCTGCACTATTACCGATGATGCACATGTTACACTTACACAGATTTTTCGGCTCATACATTCATCATTGGTAATTGCTATACCACTTACACAGCAGAATTGCTATATTATGATATTATTCTTATTTGTAAAGTACATTCATTGTTCAGTACTATCATATTACACGTTTGCATGACATACTTGATATGCTCACATTACTGTTATATGCTTGCATACATTGTACTTTATGGTTATATACATTGAGATGCTGTTTTCATGAGATTTCTGGATTTGAGAACCGCGAATATATTTCAAAGGAAATTATAAATTGTTTTAAAACCCGGTTTCTCGTGATGTGATTTCGAGGCGTCCACCATGAGTTTTATCTGTTCTGAGATTGTTTTCGAGACCGGTTCGAGGAGTTGGATGAGTCGTCTGCGGGTACATGGTGGATCTGGTAAGGTACCCCGGGGCAAAAAGATCGTGGAGTAGACGATGAGCCTGGCAGGAGGGAGCACTACCTATCGGTGATAGTTTGGACCCGGCGGTTATCCAGAGGATACCGACCGGAATAGTGAGATGGATATGAGGGCCGATCAGAGGATGCGGTGCCTGAGGGCCGATCTGAGCATGCGACGCCTGAGATATGAGGATTTACGTGTCGATGCTGGACACGGATTTTCATGATGTTTCGAGTGTCGGCGTTGGACACTCAGGTTCCATGATATGGATGTGTCGTTGATGGACACATGTTGGTTGATATCCTCATACATACAGGCATATGTTTTCATGATGATTCGAGTGTCGATGTTGGACATTCAGGTTCCATGATATTGATTGTGTCATTGATGGACAAATGTGGATGATATCCACATGCTTACAGGCATATGATTTCAGATGTTTATTTGTATATGTCATTTGCATTGATTCTATTGTTGATATATATGCATACATGGTCACCCTAGATATCATAGTATTACCTTCATGATATAGTATGACCTAGGAATCGCTGTTTATTCGATTTCTACCTGCTGATGTTTTCTACTCACGAGTTGGCAACTCACCCCCGTTGTGCCATAGTTTCTTGCAAGTTTGACCGCTTTGGATCAGTAGCGGTATCGCTGGCACACAGCTTCATCCAGGGTGTTTTGCTATGGAGGATGGGACACACATTGGATCGTGCCCACTCTTGTACTTATTATTTTTATTGTATCTAGTTAAACTCCATCAATCAGAAACTAGAATTTGTCTATTGGTAGAGCTAGACAGACTTATGTATTTGCGAGACTTAGAGCGATGTGTGTATGTTCGCTTCTTTGAGATGATGATGTCTTGCTTCATTTATTCTTTTTGTGTATGATCTTCACCGTAGGGCGTTGTATATATGTTTATTTCGTGGTTATGATTCCGTCAATTGGCGAAGAGCTAGCTCCCGCTTGGGGATGCCTATATATTGTTATGTACATAGTTTTGGATCAAAATATACAAGGGAGGTGCTGCCCAAAATTTCAAAGACGAAAATGTTTCAAAGATAGTATACATTCATTGCCTTTTTATATTATATGACTTATACTTTTAAAAATGAAGGCTTGAATTTCTAATGACGATGTTTCAAAACTGCACCCCCCACTATTTTCCGCAAAAAGGTTTAGATTTACTGGGCTTCGGCTTACTTGAATTACGTTACGCCTTTAGACGTGGCGTGATTTAAGTGCCGGTCACGTGCTAAATTACGAGTCCTGACAAAGTTGCTATCAGAGCGTTAGGTTTAATCTTGGTTCGAGTCTAGGTTTGACTATACGGAGTCTAAGGCGTAAAATATTTCGGAACCTAGGCTTGACCTTACGGAACTTAGACTTGACTGGAGGAGTATTAGACCAGAACTTTCGTTACATAGGTTGACCTTGGTTGATGGAGTAGGTAACTCAAGTAGAGTAACGTACCGTGCGTATGTTATGCGGCATACTTACGATACGATGCTCCGTTTAAGTAGCTTTATGATGTAAACATCTTGAGTTCTGTGATTCTATTCATTCTTGTGATCAATCCTCATCGATGTCTGTCGCGGTTCCTATCACCATGGCTACGTGAGCTGAGAGAGCTACTGCTAGAAATGCGGTCAGAGCGAGCTCGTCATAGACGAAGGCTAACCATGACGTTTTCTGGCGACATAAGAACGTGTAGGTATAGTGTTTGTGTTAAGATCTCTTGTTGAGGCAAGTGTTCAGATCTGTACTGGATGATCGGGCCATTGATAAAGGCTGCCAGATTGAAAGGACTGTTGATGTACAGCCTACCTCAAAGATCGCGATATTGTCTACCGTGCAAACAAATGACCTAGCTGTTGCTAAAATTGATAGGATGTCGCCTCCAGAGTTTATAAGCTGAAACCGCTAGAGCTTTCAGACAGAGATGTGACAGAAGATAGCTAGTCTATCTTGAGTTGAGCGACTCAGATGATTCGTATGATCTGATGCACCGACTCAGGCTCAGTTGAGTTGAAGAATTCTAGTTTGAAAGATCTTACTCAGATCTAGAGTAAATCGAGCAAGAGAGGACATTGTCGTTGGATGCTCCGATGTGAGATCACTAAGTTCACCAGCTTCGGATAGAAGGACCTCACCCAGATGCGTTGTGAGTTGATCAAGAACGGACGAATGAAGCGTATTCCTCCAATAAATTGGACGAGCAAGAGAGGACATTATCGTTGGATGCTCCGATGTGAGATCGCTAAGTTCACCAGCTTCGGATAGAAGGGCCTCACCCAGATACATTGTGAGTTGATCGAGAACGGACGAATGAAGCGCATTCATTCGATAAATTGGACGAGTTCCCGAAGATCTAATCGACTGGATATCTTCCACAGAGTGGTGAAGATACTTGAGTTCGTAATTTTGAGTCCTTGTAAGAGACTCCAGATTTAACTATAGCTGAGAATGAATTGCAGTACGCAGACAGCGAGACATGATTTCGATGTGGACGATAATGAAGACGGGTAGAACAAAAAGTTCTTGTGAGATATCAACAAGCTGTTGTTACTCCCCGTTGATGCCAGAGGATTGCTATATATGCAGAGACATTGGATTCGGCCAAATTCCAGAAGAAAGTCGTGCTGAGGACGCAGCCGTCTGGATGAGAAAAAGATTTAAGTAAAGAGTGCCAACCTCCGTATAGTTCGGTATAGGTGAGATCGGAAGAGACCCTAAGCAGGTTCTTTTCAGGACCGCAACGATAAAAATTTGCACTCAGGATCAGTTGTTTCATGCGTATTCAGAGGGCCAGATGCTATCATCAATGACGTGCTGCTTTACGAGTAGTCATGTTAATTGACCGAGAGATGACCAAAGGAGTGCCAGAGCGGAACTGTTCCGCCATTATACCTAACCGGGCAGACGAGCGGAAAGATTGTGGAATTGGTGATCCATAGAGGAAAATAAGGACCCAGAGACCGAGGACGCTAGACCGTGAGCAGAAGACAAGTGGATGTTCTTGCTTTTCCAGATTTGGGCGCACCGGCATTTTTCGACATTGAAGGAGGTGTACCTCGATGTCATTTATTGCGATTTGTGTTTCGTGTTCCGAGTATCATACTTTTGTCGCTTGAACTTTGAGTTTCGATGATTTGGTTTCAGGATATTTGTTTTCGTGCACCATGGCTGCACCTACTGGATATTTTCATTTTTGCACAGTTGTTGCACTTGATTTATATTTTATACACCGTTACATCGATTTGCGATTTATGCATATCTGTTGCACTTGATATCGATTTTGAGCTTTGGCTGCACGTATTTATGATTCCGTGGATTTCGATACTGTTGATTTGATTTTGTGCTTGTTGTATGCACTCGTCTTGATTTATGCACTCGGTATAGCTCACATATGCTTGCAGTGTATTGTTACGTGTTTTGTGCATGCAGTTGCACACGTTTGTGATTTTATACACCTTGGTACGCTCGGTGTTGTTTTTGTGCGCATTTAAGATATGTTTGAGTTTTCAGGCACTTAGTGCACCAGATTTGTATCTCGTGCATTTGTTGCACCAGATTTGTATTTCGTGTATTTGTTGCACCAGATTTGTATTTCGTGCATTTGTTGCAGCAAATTTGTATTTCGTGCATTTGTTGCTTCAGATTTGTATTTTCATGCATTTGTTGCACCAGATTTATACTCCGTGCATTTGTTGCACCAGATTTATATCTTCATGCGCGTCTGCACTTGATGTTCGTTATCGTGCACGCTACTGCACTAGATTTTTTGTACGGACCTGACGCACTTGATTTAGATTTTTGCGCACACTAGGCACATGAGATATGGTTTTGTGCACACCGGGTGCACTCGATTGAGATTTTATTCGTGCATGATTATTCCGCTTGATTTAGATTTTCGTGCACTCTAAATGCACTTGATGATGTTGTCGTGCACACCCGTTACACTTGACAGATGCTTTCGTGCACACCCGTTGCACTTAGTTTAGCTTTGTGCACATTCGTGACACTTGTATTTGGCTTTGATTTCTGTACGCACCAGACCCACGTGATGTTGGATAAGCCTTTTGAGGCTGATTTTTGCTCTTAAGCCTTATATTTTCATGATGGGTACTATATTATATAGTAGCCGAGCAGGACTGATTTGAAGACAATACCTGAGTACTTTTGTATGCATAAAAGTTTACCAAGAGGTTTTCAAAAAGGAGCTATAGTCTCGCTATTTCCTACGTGTCTGCGAGTGACACGAAATTTTACAAGGAGAATCTTTTGGGAGATTTCAAAAAGGTGGAACATATATCTTTAGCAAACCTATATAAATGTATATCTATTTATTTACCAAATGAGCATCCGCCACTTGTACTGTGAGTTACGCATCGCACGGCGATTCGGAAATTTTTTTGCATATGTTTTATTCAATTTTTAGAGGATTTTACGAGGATGCGTACTATATTGGGATACGCATATTTACTTACGTTGATGACATGTGATATTATGTATTGCTGGATATGTTATATTGGATCGTCGTGTTTGAATAGCCGGGGTTTTTTATGTGAGATGAGTGGTTTTCATTTTCATTCATGTAAAAACTTGTATGTAATATTCTTTTATTTGGGTCACTTTCGGGTTGAGGAAGATGTCATCGTTGATGTATATTATTTACTTTTCCACATTAGAATAGACCCAAGGAGGGGAGCACAAGTAACCGGGTTCTAGAGTCCAGTGGGAGACCATCTCGAGGAGTCGGGTCCAGGTCTCCTAACTCTAGAATTGGTAGGGTTGCTTGTCGCTCTCGTAGGGGTCTAGGGATGTGGGGTTGGCTATTCATCGCGACCGTGGAATCCGTTTTTTATACAGGCTCAAAATAAAACACGGACATCCTAGTATATCCAATATTTCATATGTTGTTTTCTGCTGCGTTATCTGTGATGTGATCATTTGATATGTGGAGATAGATACTGTATATAGTATATATGATATATTATATAGACGTTGCTTATGTTTTACACCCGTGCTAGCCCTGCCCCGCTCTGCCGTTAATTACCTAACCTAACGGTGCATAACGAGACATTGAGGCGAATGCGGATGGCATAAGCGCACGTTGTATTTATCTATGATGTTTAGGTGACTTAAATGATGGGACCTTCATTAATGAGATTAATGAAAGAAAATAAACCTAAAAGATGTTGTGGAATCGAATTTCAAAAAATTAGGTGGCTCTAGTTATTGCTTTGCATAGCGGTATTCCTTATAGAATATCCAGCACCTCATTCGACGAGGAAAGAGCCGAGATCCCTTCACCGGGAGTGAGCTCTTTAGCAATAACTAGCCGATGCTACAACCCTCGGTTTTATCTTTTGACTGCTTTTCTAGTTCTTGCTTTGCATAGAGGTATTGTGAATATCCTGCACCTCATTCGACGAGGAAAGAGCCGAGATCCCTTCACCGGGAGTGACCTCTTTAGCGAAACTAGAAAAATCCTCAAAACACTCCATTTTAAACTATTTGATTCTGCAACGAGATCAAGTTCAAAGCGTTAAAGTTTTCTTCAAAACAATCCGCAACCCTCCGTCATTTTAGGAAGTAGAGTACTTAGTATTCGTGCTGTGTTTGTTGACCTTAGTTAAGGAACAGTGTATGGTAGCTAAGTGATGTCTTCCTACATAGCATATGATGCGATTAGTTAGGGCAGTCATGTGACTTTGTTGACCTTAGTTAAGGGTCATGTGGGTGGGTCTAATTAATCACGAAATGATGGGTAGAGCTTGACTAGTGCTTATGATTTGTTGATCATAGTTAAGGTCATAAGTACTAGGGGTAAAAACCATTATCGGGAATTTAAAGTGTTGAAATTTGCAATGAGATTGCATACCTTCTATATGATAGTTGGATCCTGATACTCACTGCGAGTAACTGTTACTCCTGGGAGAGTTTTGCACTTTACAATTAGCCGATCAAGTAGGTGTCTAGAAAGGTGTCAACGTGGTTACGCCCCTGGGAAAACGAGGTTTATTTTAATTAGGTCCGTGCGAAAGCACGGGGAACCTCCCTCAAAGTACCGGCACTGGCCTGGCTGAAAGATTGGCGAACTTGTAAGGTGTAATTAATCCCGGGTAGTCTTTCCTTTTAAGGTTTGAAGGAAGATTTGATAAAAACAGTGGGAGCCATCCTGATTAGATAAAATATATAACCAATCTAATCTTGCAAGAGCGCACGCAGAGTGTTTTCTTCTCTCTCTCTCCAGGTAGCGACCATGTCACGCCTTAATCAAGATAATAATATGGATGTATTGACCGAACCCTCTTGTTATACTGAGCTAGGGAACGTTGGTCCCGCTCCAACTTATAATTGTTATAAGACCGAGCAGGAAATAGGGGAATACCAGGATTCCCATGCCGCTCAAACGAAGAAAGTGCATGATGATGCATCTTCTTCGGGTGTGTTTATTACATAGAACTATTTCTCGGTATCCTCTATGTCCTGGGTATTTGATACCGGATCAGGATCCCATATATGTAATCTGTTACATGGGCTATAGATAGGTAGAGAACTGAGAAAGGGTGATAAGTATCAAGAGTTGGAAACGGTGCAATTGTTGCAGCCAAGGTGTTGGCAGTTATCACCCTATATTACCAAATACATTGATTCTGAACGAATGTTATTAGATACCGAACCTGACATACAACATCATATCAGTCTCTTTATTTAGTAAAGAAGGATTTAATTTTGTATTGTTGGATAATATTTTGAACATTTCCTATATCAAGAGTTGATCGGTTTAGGCACGTTATCTAAAAGCATATACATTCTAAATCAAACCACAGTTCTTAACGTACAGAATACACACAAGAGGAAGAGTTCAGAAATGAACGAATCCTTCTTGAGGCATTGTAGACTAGGTCATATCAATGTGACCGACTAGCTAAGTTACATTAAGATGCATATTTAAATCAGTTTGAATTTATATCTTGTGAAACTTGCCAGTCATGTCACAAAGATAAGATGACCATAGCTCCGTTTACTTGAAGCAGAGAAAGGGTTAGTGAACTCTTGGGACTGATACATAAAGATGTGGTAGGTCCCCTGTCTACAATTGCCAAGACTGGTTCTTTGTACTTCATTATATTCACTGATGATCTCTCAGGATTCGAACATGTGTTCCTGTTGAAACACAAGACTGAAGCTTTTGAGAAATTCAATGAATATAAATCAGAAGTAAAGAACCAAAAAGGGTATAAGTGTTATGTCATTTGATGAGATCGGGGAAGAGAACACTTAGGCATGGAGATCCTGGACTATTCTAAAGGAGAATGAGATTCTCTCTCAGCATTACTCCTCCGTATACACCACAGCACGTCAGTGTATCGGGGCGGAGCAATCGCACCCTATGAGATATGGTGCGCTCTATGATGAGTACCGTTGAGTTGCCTATTTCCTTTGGGGGTTATGCATTTGAGAAGCTGCATACCTATTGAATAAGGTCCAACCAAATCAGTGCCTACCACTCCATATGTGATATGGTATGGGAAGAGCCCATCTCTTAAGCAAGTTAAGATTTAGGGTTGTCCGGCATATGTCTAAAAGCAAAATACGGACAAGATCGAGGCAAGGTCAGTTCTGTAGAACTGGAGGGAGTTCCAGCTATACAAACTACAGCTGATGATTTGGTAGAACCGGAGGATTCAATAGTTCCCGACGAACCTCAGCCTCTCTGCCGATCTGGTAGGGTTCCTCATCCACCTGAGAGATACTCCGGTTTTTCGTAGACAGTGGGAGCGAGGATTGCATCATGAGATGATGACCCAACTAGTTTCGAGCAGGCCATTATGAGTAGCGACTCTGTAAGAATGGCTGGATGCTAAGTGATCTGAGATGGAATCCATGTACACCAACAAAGTATGGACTTTGTATGCTATATCTGAAGGGTTAAATCCCCATCAGGAGCATGTATATCTTGAGAAGATTACATGGTGTAGATAGAAAAGTTAGACTTGTTGCAAAAGGCTCTCTTCATTGACCAGGCATGGATAATGATGAAATATTTTCTCCAATAGCTATGCTTAAGTCCGTCCGGATCCAGCTTGCCACTGCTACATACCATAACTACGATATCTAGCGGTTGGGTATCATGACTGCTTTTCTAAATATAGATTTAGGAGAGAACGTCTATAAGTACACAGCCAGAGGGCTTTGTAGACAGTGGGAGCAGCGGAAACGTGTGCAAGCTGCTTTAAAAGTTAAAGCAGGCATCGCGGAGTTGGAACGTCTGTTTTGATGTGGTAGTCAAAGTGTTTAACTTCATTAAAATGGTAGATGAACCTTGTATATACAAAAAGGTAGTAGAGAGTAAGGTGGTCATCCTCGTATTGTATGTGGACGACATACTCTTGATAAGAAAAGAGTTTCCTATGCTACGCACGGTCAATCTCCTCTTATCAAAAGGATTCTCCATAAAGGATCAAGGAGATTCCTCCTAAATCCTGGGTTATGGATCTATGAGATAGATATAAGTGGATGTTAGGATTCTCACTAGGTGTAGTGAGATGGTATCAATCGATCCTGGGGAGAATCACTAGATAGCTTACAGGGTGGTAAGGACGACTGAATGTCAGTTAGAGGCATTGTTTTTTCCCTCAGTGGAGGGACGGTATGTTGGAAGAGTTCCAAGCTAGATACCGTGGCAAACTAGACGATAAAGGCTAGATATATCGCTACCAAAGATGCTACCAAGCTGGGTGTATATTTGTTCATGAGATGAACAAGGTTCCTACCATTGTGTGACAATAGAGGTATGGCTTTGGTCTAGGAACCCCGGTCCCATCAGTGATCCAGACATATTCTAAAAGCAGTATCACCTGATCATGGAGATGGCTGATCTCCAGGGAGATTGAGGTTATGAGAGTAGACTCCAAGGATAACACGGCGGATCCACTCACAAAGGCATTTTTCCAGAGAGAGACTTTTATGGGATGGTTGAGTATGAGATACTACAACCACTGCTATATGATGGCCCTAGTGCAAGTGGGAGATTGTTAGTTATATGTATGTCCTAGAGGCCATTATTGTACATGAGATGTATATGATAGTAGATGCTGGGATATATATAGGGAGGACTTTCTTGCTCGATATGATAGTATGCTATCTGGTTGCTCTTTATCTTAACATGTACACATGATGTCTCTTTGTTACATGTTGATAAAGCCCTTAGGATGTGTACTCGACTTCCAGGATTATGATGCAGATCATACTAGTGGGGCCTGGGTAGTCCATGAGTACATCCTTCAATGTTCCTAGTCGTGGGAATATCGAGACGGGGCATCAATATTCCAAAGTAGACTAGCGTATATCTTCTCGACCCATGTGATGGGCGATGGATGTTCACATATCCATTGGTGTTTGATATCAGAGATGGTATACGGGTGCTCAGTAGAGACTGGGTACACTGAACGAACTCGCCGAGAACTCCCAGATGGTATTATACCTCACGTCAGATGGCAGTTCTCTGGTAACACTGGTACAGCTTAGTCTGTTGACCCGAGATCGTCATAGAGTCTTGTGTGTCTCCCACTGTGCTTTGATTTCCACCCTACCACGGCTCTACTGAGTCGTGCAAACAGGTGGGTTTTGGGTACAGTCCCGAGTCACATGGAGGCAATGAGCAACAGGAGGGGATTCGTCTCTCCCAGTATTGGGGGTTGATGTTGCGCTATGTTCGATTGGCCATAACAGGAAATCCCTGGCCAGGGTTGATGTGATTTACTGTTAAGTGTTATCAGTAGTTTCACGCTCGTTATGAACCTTACATCGGCAAGACTTATCAAGCTACTGGGGTCTGACGTTTACCACCCCTAGGCGAGATATGCGACATATCAGAAGAACAGACCGGACTGTGCGGTAAGTGTTACTGATTGGATTCGCAGGAGCGTGAGCAGGCTTGCTCGTTGATCTTCTGATCACTCAATACCTGGGTGGCCGTTAAGTTTAGCAGAACGCTTGCGGCTTGTGGGTGACTGATATGATCATCACCTACTGCCGGCGTATTGACGAGTCTTTAGAGTCCTATACAGAGGTTTCCTGGCTCAGGCGAAACGAAATAGGAGCACATATGAGATATGTGCGGGACCGAGAATAATACGAGTATGTGATACCGTATTCTATTCTCGTGGCTTGTATCATCGGTCGGTTATAAGTGATATAGCCGGGTTATCGAATCAAGTGTTGATTCGATATATTGATACACTGGATATTAGTCGGTTATATGCGATATGACCAGATCATTAAATCAAGTATTGATTTAATGATTTAATGTATGATTATATATTTGATATATTACTTTACATTAACTAGTATTGGTTCACTTAAGATTATTTTCTCACTTGATGTGCACAAAGTGTATATGTGATATATGTTTGTGTACATGATTGTATCATGCTTGATGATACATGCAAATATGGGTGGGTGGGTGACATACACCATGCTAATTATAATTTAAGTTTTTATTTATCTTAATTATTCAAAATGGTGGCTTCTTTTGTCATGGCTTAAAGCTTCACGAAGCTTGAAGTATCTTTGACAAAGTCCACTTATTTTGTCTTGATTAAGATATTTATTAACCAAACCAATATAATTAACCATGGTTATGTCTCTACAAAGGTTAGTGGATGATAATAACTCACCCATGGTTGCATAATGATTATTATTCTTTTCTCATTTTCATTCTTGCTTCTTCTTCTTCTTCATCCAAAAGAAAACCTTGCTATATTTTTCTTAGTGAAGAAATAAAGTGAGAAATCAAAATCTAAAGTGAACCCATTTCCTATTTTATCATCCTCTACTACTTGCTATTTAGTTTAGGGTGTTCTCTTCACAAAGTTCTTGACCTAGTGAAGAGGGAGCTTGAGTTTGAGTCACCTCGACGTAGATCATCTCCGGCCTCGAAGTCAACGAGCTAGCTTGATCATTTCTCCGGGGAAATCCATTCTAGAGCTCGGGACTACGATGATCACAGCGAAGGGACGTCAACACGGAGCTTTAGAAGTGAAGGACCGGATCTACAAAGGTTGTATTTTCATTCACTTCTCTTTGTAATGTTGGTTTACAAGTTTTGTTACCCTAGTTTTCTAGTATAACTTTAGTTTGATTGCTTAGCATCCTCTTTAGTTTTTGTTGTGGCATGTGTGATGCTTGCAAACCCTAGGCAAGGTGCTGAGGAATCCCAACAAGGTGAAAGGTTAAAATGAAAAAATGTGATAAATGTAATAAAATGTATTAAAAGTGGAGTAATTGGGGTTTTAAAAGAGTTCAGGTATTGTTCCAAGGAATTAAACCATACAGATGTGCAAAGAAGACCAAAAGACACATTTTTTGTGTTGGGGACTCGGAGGAATCGGCCAGTCCGGCCGGCGGCGGCGGCCTGAGTCGGTCGGTCCACCGGCCGAGTTGGCCGATTCCGGCCGAGTCAGGTGGCCGGAATCCTCCCCAACGGTTGGTGATCCCTCTAGCATGGTTACTTTTCAAGGTGTAGTGGGGTTTTTGTGAGATATGCACGTGTAAACTCTTGGTATTCTAAAAATTCAAAATAAAACAATATTAAAAATAATGTTGGGTATGCGATTTGAACTCTGGTGGCTTGGTTCAGCAGTGCAAGGTATTACCAATGAGCTACAAGCTCCTTCTTGTAATTAATTTGCAAAACAAATATTAATGGTACTCACAGAAAATGCAAATACCCCAAGTATACATTAATTTTTAAACAAATTTTTGTACACTAAAATTGGAGTTGTTACAAAATCTAACCAATCTATGTCAATGATAATCCGGTATAAATCATGAATAATAAAAGATGTCAAGTAAATATGTCATATCACGAATCACTCAGCATCAACTATGTAATCAGGTCCAGTGTCAAGATCTCAATGGTAATTAGGTGATTGAGAATCAAGTCTCGAGGTAAATCGAGTGTCAAGACTCAGGGTAAATCAATCGTCAGGGCTCAAGATAAATTGGGTGTCAAATTATCGAATTAAGTCAAACGGAGGTCAAGGGAAATATGCATGCACTGAAGTGCACTAAACTGATCATGATGCGTTATATTAATTTAAACCATGATAATGAAATGAAATGAGACAATAAATATTGTAACAAGAAGAAATTAAATTGTGCCAAGTCCTCGGACTTAGGTGTCACGACCCGGAAAAGGCACGTGACAGGCATTTGAATCATGTGAAGTATATAGGACTCCACCTAATTCAAGTAAGCCAAAATCCCAGAATTCTAAACCCTTTTGGGGAAAATAGTGGAGGTGGAATTTTGAAATAAAGGTTTAATGAAATCAGGTTCTTCCTTTAAAACATAAGTCATAGAATATGAAAACATGATGTTTGTAACTATCTTGAAAACATGTTTCGTCGTTTGAAATTTGGGCAGCACCTCCTCTGTATAATTTAACCCGAAAACAATACAAGTAATAATAATAAAAGGCATCCATAAGCGGGAGCTAGCTCTTCGTCAATTGGCGGAAACAACCACGCAGGATATAAATATACAACACCGAAGACGAGGATCAAAACCACGAATAAAGCAAAGAAAACAAAGTATCATCAAGAACCAGAAATAAGAATAAATACATGAGCGTGACTCTAAGGCCAAAAGAATATACAATAAAGGTTTCTAAGTCTATGAATATATACATAATCTGGTTGATGGAGCTTTAACTAGATACAACTGAATAATTATACAAATACAAATGGTGGTCACGATGCAAGTGGATCCCATCTACCAAAGCAACCACCCAGAAGAAAATGGAATGCCAGCGAAGCCGCTACGGAACCTTTGCGGCCAAACCTGCAAGAAAACGGTGGCACAACGGGGGTGGGTTGCCAACTCGTGAGTAAAAGATATCACCGAGTAGAAACCGAATGTATGACTATCTTCTAAGTCATATAGTACGATACAGTAATAATAGTAACACGATAACATCGAGTAGCAGTAAAGGTAATAATATAAGCATACGTGTAAGCCAAGTACTCGTGTCCGTGTCATAAAATAACTACATGTCATGTGTATCATGTATAAATGCATCATCCGACGTGAGTCCAGCAACGACACAAAAAATCATGATAAAACCTGAGTGCCAAACATCGACACTCGAAAACATCATAAAAACCGTGTCCATCAGTGACACATAATCTCCGTATCTCGGTCTCCGTCAGTTCGGATGGACCCATATCATATGAATCTCAGGCTCCGTCGATCCGGATCGACCCATATCATCTGATCTCACGACTATGGTCGGTATCCTCCGGATATCCGCCGCGTCAACTATCTCGGGCTCCATCAGCCCGGATCGGCCCAAACTAACACCGGTCGGTAGTGCTCCCCTGCCGGGCTCAACGTCTCTATCTCTCTATATACATCAATCTTGCCCCGGGTACCACACCGGGTCCACCATGTATCCGCAGACGGTGTCGCCCTCGCTCCTCGTGATGGGTAATCCTATATCATATATGCTCCAGAACCGAGAAATCTCATGGTGGACATCACACATAATATCAACGAAAACTGCATTTTTCATTTTAAAATGAGCATAAGCTTTCGAATTCACATACGGTTTTCCAAATCCAGAAATCTCATGAAATCGGAATCTCATAATCATGAGCTAGACATGAATCATGAATATCGGCATAAAGCCCATCTTACAATGCATAAAACAGAATGTATGTATGAAAATGAATGCGGCATCTAAGTAAGGAATGCAATATCTAAACTAGCATGTGAGAGAAAGAATACTAACAATATGAATAAACAACCGGCTAGCAAGTTACACAAGTCAAATAACAATTTTCTAATGTGTACGTGTTATGGTAATTACCGATGATGATGTGTGTGGGCTGGAAAGCAAGTGTACGTACAACATACGCATCATCGATAATGGTGCATGTGTCCTAGCAGATGAGATCATAACAGCTAATGCAAAACATGTAGAAATCTATACGTATCCAAGTCGATATAGCTAGTTGTTGATTTTCCACCCGAGCGCACAAACGCGTATGTTTTGGAAATGTGTACGTTTTTATGGAAAACGGAATGCGCGCACGAGATCATTCTCGTTTTACTATTTATAAACCGCAAGTGCACGGCGCGTTGTAGCGAGCCGGCAAGCACGGGTCGATCCGTAGGGAATTGAGTATTAGGTATCGTTGTTTAAGGTTAACAAATTAACAAATGGTTGGTTGTGTCACAAAATATAAAAGAATACGAAAACAAGAAAATCTAGAAAACAAGTGTAAAGAAAGAATGGTTGTGGCTTGGTTCGGAAGTTTGAATCGCGACGTTTACCTCTACGCTCCCTTGGTTATGAGTTGTCTGGCTTTACCTTGATTTCGGCATGAAGCACGGCTTGTCAACGCGGTTGCGGAGCACAAACCGTCAAAGTCCGACATTCGCCGCAAAGCACGAAACGAGTCCGTTTTGGTCACTTACCGTTTGTATGCCCGTGCTTGGGGTATCAACACTAAACACGAGGTTTTGCAAGCATACGCAACAATGAAAACACAAAGAGGTTAGTGAAAGCAAAAGATATTGGTGTTGAGTTTGCTAAGGGTTTGTGAAGGTATATAGTATATGAAACAAAGAGTTTGTCAAGCTTTTTATCACAACATACCATATCCTAGCTTAGCAAACTTAACACCAAATGGATTTTAAGCACATTAAACATAATCAAGAGGTGGAGGAGGCAAAGCCTTTCATCTCACTTCCTCAGGCACACCACAACCAAAATGAAGATTAGTTAAACATGGTAATAAAAAGAAAGCAAGTAAGTAAAGAAAGCAATATATATAAACACTTGAGAACAAGATACAATGTTTGGTAACTTGTTCAACCTCCTTAATGAAGCTCTCCAAAGAGAGCTTCAAAAGGGAAGAAGAAGAAGAAAACCAACTGAAGTTCACTCCCCTCAAGCTAAACCAAAAGCAAAACAACTATGAAAATGAGAAGTGGCATATACATAGTTAGCCTCCTTCCCTTGCCCGCTGATCTGTATTTATAGGCTCAAAAGAGGAATAAATAAACAATAAAAATAATCCTAAGTGGCAGAAGGGAAGGCACAGGAGAAAGATGGGGCCCACAGGAGGAAGTGGGGCCGGCCTCGCCGGATTTTAGGGGATGGTCGCCGGTCAAATCCGAGGAGAGGGGCTCGTATTGAGTGTGTGGGTTTGTGTGGACTCCAATAAGCCTATGATGCTGTTTGCTTGGTCTTATTTCACCTGGTTTGTATGCAGAGAATTAGAGGGAAATGAGATGCTACAAATCACATCACACTTTTTGCATTCAATGCCCATAAATGCCCATCACACCAACACAAGCCAACTTGCTTAAGCCATCATGCCATGGCTGCCCCCACATGGTCCTAGCCAAGAGTTTGGTGTGTACACTTGCCTTGTGTTGGACCATTTATACAAAAAGTGTGTACACATCAATTTATTGCAAACGAACTCTTGGGATATCGGTCGGTTTTAAGTTCCGGTTGCAGTGTCGGCTCACAGACGATATATCCGTGATATTGAATGTGTTTCCAGTATTTTATCATGAATACCTGTAAACTGTAATTACAGACCAGACACTGATTAATAGCACCGATATATAACAAAAGAGATAACGAATGAGTGGTATTAAAATGTAGTTTTATGTGGTGATCACTAGTAGTCGACGATCAAGCCTCATAGCATCACGTATGGTATAACACATGTACGGCATCCTCGAGTCACGAGTGCAGAACAATCATCATAAATATCTTGTACGGTATAGTCCATCGTACGACATCCTTAAAATTGAGGGTACGGGTCAATTATCATATATATATATATATATATATATATATATATATATATATATATATATATATATATATATATATATCATTCGTACGGTATCATTCATCGTACTGTATCATAATCACGGGCACGGATCTAAGGTCTCATACATTCAATTATATCATCAGGTCACATGTTATCGCATGTTAAGAATATTTCGCCCAACGATCCTTAAATATGTCATATCATATACGAGGTTTCACTCGATCATATATCATAGCTTCACGACATCATGTCCGGTCATATCGACTCAAATCAATTAGCATATACTATCCTCATCTCACGTGTATATGTATATATATATGAACACACACACACACACACACACACACACACACACACACACACACACACACACACACACACATATACACATACACACACACATATACCAAGTGTATATGTGTGCGCGTGTGCGTGTATGTAACAACACATAACTTACGATTCGCTACAAGGTAATAACACTATGGGTAGATCTTCATATAATTATACCTAATCTAACCTAAGGTCTCCTAGATACCCTATTTGCTAGGTATCCATATATCATATCAACATATATAACTAATAAAGCAATATCCTATTCTACGGTTGCGGATGTGCTATACGCCATCCACCCGACTTCCCCCGTAGATATACATCTACTCACCTCGTTCCTCGCTTGGCGAAATCGATGATGCCTTGTTCTTACTTGTCCTCCCGAAGTCCACGTGAAGGAACCTACATATCAAAACACATCTTATCGCATCAAAATCATATTCGAAAACCGACACGTCAAGAGAAATGCTCATAGGTTAGAACCTATAGCCTACGCATGCAAAAACAACCAAATAACTCTCGTCGTTGACGTACAAACGTCCAACGACCAAATCCAAATTCAAATACCAAAAACCAAGTTTTAGAAATCGGAAAAACACTGCCAAAATCAACTCAAAATGCTTCCAGATGTTTGCTCAGGTAAAGTGGGACTAAACTAACAATACAGGGGCTAGGTTATGAAGAGTATGAGCTAAAGGATAAAACCCAACAACAGACTCCAAAATTTGGCCAGCGAGAAGTGCTACAGTAACGGGAGTCGCCGGCCCAATTTTGATATTTTAGTCTCGTTCTTCTGTGGTGGTTTCCTAGCGGTCTAACTAGGTCAATGTAATTGTTTGATTTTCTTAATAATGTCCCAAATTGCTCCAGATTTCCTGTAAATCCTCAAAACTCCACAAAACCGACACAGGAAAATTCTAAGATTGTGTATTGGTTTCTATTCTCTGGTCTAGGCCAGTAAACATCACTAAGGTCATGTAAAACACTCACTACACCTCAAATACACCTTCAAAATTCATAGAAACCCCTAACCCTCATTTAGGAAAATTCTAACATCACCAAACCATATCGGTTTATCTCTAACTACAAAAGGATATACTAAACACTAATAACTTAACTAAAAGTCTAGAATTATACCTCATGTGGCAACTCAAGAAATTTCTTGAGTTGCCCAAAGTGCTCAAAATCTTCACTTTATAGATCCATAGGGTTTTAAGGGAGCTTGTGCACAAAATTTGTGAAGAGGGTATAAGGTTTTGTGGTGGTTTGTGGGGTGGTGCATAGAGGTGGAGGAGGTGGAGAAAGGAGGAGGAGAAGATGAAGATGAATGAAGTGAAGAGAGTATAAGCCATGGTGTGAAGATAAACCCCATCCCTCTCTCTCCCTCTCCTAGCCCAAACCTCTATGTCCCCCCTTCATGCAAATATCTCACAAATTCTTTTTCTTTTATCTTTTCTTTTTAAACAAAAACAATAACAATTAAAATGATAAATGAAGCTATGGTTTCCAAAAAAAAAATGAAACATGTGTTGCAAACATTATATGCTGCATGTCATAAACGAGGTTAATACATAATTAGTGAAGTATTAATCGAGTTTAGTAATAAACTCGTATACAAATAATTGTATAAATATTTATAAAATATCCAAATCAACTTAACACCTTCAAAATCAATATTTATATTAATTTTCCAAATATTTTCCAAATTATCGTTATATAATTATACCATATCCTTTAACCAATTTCCATACTTTTTATAATATCCATAATTTATTATTTTTAATTATTTAAATTCCGAAAATAATATTTTATTTTCCTGAAATGTTACAATCTTCCCTTCTTAAATAAATTCGGTCCCCGAATTTGAATTTAAATCCTCCAAATACTAAAACACTTCAGTAAACAATCAAGTCGTTGGGGCTCCGAAACCATGAATAAATAAAACATATCATAGCGCAATGCATGCGCATGAAAACGATGGAAAACTCAAAATCAAAACTCCGTCAAGCGTCACACAATCATCGGAGTTATGACGAAAATACAAATGTCAAAATCCAATATGAAAATCAAACATGGTATAATTAAGACTGTAACATATACATAGTACGCATCATTGTGAAATCATCAAAACAACCAAATGAAAGTGCATGCAGAATCCCTTTCAAATCGTCGTGCGATGCGCATATCACGGCACAAGGGGCGGGCGTTCATTTATAAGGAATATATATATATATATATATATATATATATATATATCCTTTAATTAATAGGTACATCCTGTCTTTTTTGAAAATAATTTAGAAGGGTTTTCTTAGTAAAGTTTCCGTGTCACTCACGGACACGTAGGAAAATATGGAGATATAGCTCATTTTGAAAATCCCCTCGGTAAAATATAGATGCATGCAAAAATACCCAAGTACTGTCCTCAAACCAGTCCTGCTCGGTTACTAAGCCGTATAGTATATATCATAAAAACATGATACTCAAAATGAAATCAATCTCAAATAGGACATATAAAAATGCCGCATGCGTCTGGTGCACACGAAAAACGAAATCAATACAGGTACCATGAATGTGCACAGAGTCAAAACTAACTGCAACGGGCGTGCACAAAAACATATGTCGAGTGCAACGGGTGTGCACGACGACAATATCAGGTGCATCTGACATGCACGAAGAATCTCGATTTAGTGCATCTGGTGTGCACAAAATCGCATCTAGTGCGCCAAGTGTGTGCAAGAATCCCAATCAAGTACACAAGGTGCACGAAAGCATAAATCCAGCGCACTAGGGTGCATGAAAACGAAAACCGAGTATCACAATCGAAATCAATGGTATACAACATACACCAATTTAAAATCAAGTATACCGTGGCATATAAACTCATAAAGCTGTGTATTTGTGCGCACAAAACCCCATATCGAATACTAAAAGGGCGTATAAACTACACCAAATGCATAAATCAAAATCATGTTCATACTGTATGCATGAAATCAAATCAAATATCTCAAAATGTGTAAACATCAAAATCAAGTGCAATGGGTATGCACAAAGCGAACATCAGTACAACTGATATATAAAAATAAGAATCAAGTGCAACTATGGTGTACATAGAAAATATCAATCATAAAACAAATCGTCAAATACCGACATCAAAACGATGGAAGCGTGCTATATATAAATCACCGAGACGAAATCCATAATAATTGCCGTCGAGATTCCCCTCCTTCAACTTCGAAAGGTGCCGGTGCATCCAAGGCTGGCAGAGCAAAAATATCTGCTTGCCTCATGCCCACGGTCTGGCGTCTTCTGCTTTTTGGTTTTCTTTTCTCTTTGTGGATTACCAGTCACATGACTCCTCGGCTTGACAGCCCTTTTCAGAGTAATGACAGAACAGTTCCGCTCTGGCGCATCTCTGAAGATCTCCTGACCAATTAACATGGTCACTTGTAACGTATCACGTCAATAATAGCAGTCACTTGCCCACTGAGTGTGTGCAATACAAACGATCCTGGGTCCGGGTCTTTATCGTAAAGTATTCCCGAAAAATCCCATCAGGGTCTCTTCCAATCTCATCTGCACAGAAGTTATCACCCTTTACTTAATCTGTTTCTCATTCTGGGACAGCTGCATTCTCATCATGACTTTCCTCGGGAAAATATGCCAGTATCCAACGCCTCTGCATGCGTATCAAGTCTCTGATGTCAACGGAGTGGAACGTCATCTCGTCAAGATCTCGTACGAACCTCTTAATCCGCTTTCCCTTCAATATGGACCATGTCGGAATCATCTCTTCGTAGCTGTGTGGACGGCGCTCCAATTTGCTATAGTCATATCTAGAGCCTCCTTTCCGAAACTACGAACTCGGCATCTCTAATATCCTGTAGATGGCATGTGGCCAATTACGTCTTCAGGAACTCATCCAAATCTATCACGCCCCGCTTCCCAGAGTGCGCTAAGATAGGCACGTGACAGAGCCAACCATGTTACCTGTGGATAGGAAACTTCCCTCCACAGTCACATTACGGCTGTCTAGAGATATCAAGAACAGTAGAAATAAAATAAACTATCTAGTACATGTCCATGAGCCAGAATAAACGAGTCAAGGAATAATATGCTGAAGCAATAGATCCAAGTAACAATAACAATCTGGAAAGTACGTCCCAAATACAGGCTCACAACAGGAAATACAAGTGCTGAAAGAAAACTAAACTAAAATACTAACAGGTCCTCACTGCTCAGCCAGCTGACTGAAATACTCCTGAACGGCCTGCAACAGGGAGAGAGGATCTGGGCCATGCAAAACCCAGACGTCAGTGCATCATAATATCAACAATAATACAATCCAGAGGTAACAAGACATGCAGGCATGAGTATGAACAGTAATAAGAGTATAACAGTATCACGAATAAAGAATGGTGAAGGGTATAAGCACATGTGATGTGCAGTGAGTAATCTAAACTGTGCTATTGGGTTATCTATTATAAAGTCTTCGAAATCAATTAATGTAATCCTCATCGTAACCCATCGGTGATTATTCCGTAACGCCTGGAAAAATGGCAAACAATATGTATTCCGTAACGCCCGGAAAAACGGCAAACAATATGTATTCCGTAACGCCCGGAAAAACGGCAAACAATATGATAGCCCTTTGAGTTACGTTCGGTTACATTCTTGATTTCCCCATACCCCCAAGTTATGTGTTCAAGTCAGGTATTGATAAATCTGAAGCTAATGCCAATACAGGATCAAGCAGGGATAGGTTTGTCTATACAGACAACAGGATATGTCCATCGGGACAACATGTCAGGATTGTCGGCATTAGAAACAGGATCATGTAACATGTCAAGTAGTGATATATCAGGTCATGTCAGGTAGTGTACATATATCAAGTCATGTCAAGTAGTGGTGTATCAGGTCATGTCATGTAGTGCACAGGTATCAAGTGGGTGCTCATAATCAAAATATAGCAAGTATTGAATCAGGGTGAAAGTACGGATGTACAATAAAAGCATGGATGCATAAATATCGATCAGGGGATACATCATGACTAAGTAGGATGCACAATATCAAGCATGGGGTACTAATGTATTAATAATATGAGTTAATGTAATATGGGGTGCAACTAGTTATGCAGAATTAATAGTATGGATACACAAATAAACATGGATGCATAAATAACTATCAGGGGTTCCAACTATAGCTTCATGACTATGTAGGATGCACATTATCTAGCATGGGGTGTTAATGTAGCAGTAATATGAAATAACGTGTTATGGTATTCAACTAGATATGCAATTAATGGTATGGATGCACAAATATCAATTGGGGTTACATTTACAACTTCAAGACTAAGTGGGGTGCACATTATTAAACATGGGATGTTAATATGACAATAATATGTAATAATGTGATCTGTAGATGCAGCTACATGTATATTAAATGATATGGATGCATACGGATATCCGAAAACGGTAAAACTTTAATATGGATGTATAATGTGATAAACGGATAACATTTTACTCATATGGATGCTTAATAATATACCTAGCATGTAGCAAGATGAATTAGCATGCGACTAGATATGTAAATAGTGATATGGATGCACACGGATGTCCGAAGACAGTAAAATAGTAAAATGGTAATGTGGGATGAATAATTAAACAATGAGTAATGTTATTATTCACATGTGTGCAATATATTGTAGTATAGCATGTAGCAAGATTAACTTGCCTGAACGGATCGCACGATGGGTACGTACGGTACGCCCGACGTCGGGTAAACGTCGCAAAACCACACGCGCGTACGGGACGGGTCCAGGCAAGGTAAGAAGGTAACCACGCTGACTGGGAACGTCCTCAGGGTTGCCTGGATCGGCAGCGGGCACGGCTCCAGCGATCACCGGAAAAAGTACGAGATCAAGAAAAGCAAGAGAAGAAGAAAGAAGAAGAAGAAGAAGAAGAAGGAAAGAAGGAAAAGAGCTAGGGTTGTGATCTGGATTCAGAGGCGAGGCAAGGGATACGACGACGACGATGGGGTTCGACGGCAAGGGCAGTGGGTTTCAAGAAGTCGGGATTAGGTGCAGTCGGGATTTCTTGGTGTAGGGAAAGCTCTGGTGTTGAGGAGAAGGGAGTGGAGGAAGAGGAGGAGAAGGTGGTGGTGATGAGGTACGGCCGAGGGCGAGGTGGTCGGAACTCCGGCGAGGTGCAGGTGAAGTAAGTGTCTACTAGGGTTTCTTGTGTGCAGGGTTCTAGTCACGGGTGCAGAGATGAGAGGAGGAGGACGAGGAGGTGGAGACGAGGGTGTGGAGATGGTGAGGGAGGTCGCCGGCGAGGGGAGTTGATGGGTTCGGAGAGATGGGATCGTCGGGGTTGGGTTCAAGGTGGCTGTAGTTGGGTGCAGGAGTGTCAGGTTCTTAGGAATGTGGGTTGCAGGGGATGGAGAGGGAAGAGGAGAGGAGAAGGGGAAGGCGAGATGATGGAGGCGAGGGGTCGACGGCAAGAGGCGACGCTACGAGAGGGCTAGGGTTTTCTTGTGGCGAGGGCGGCAAAAGAAAAATTTAGAAGAAGAAGAAAAAGAAAAGAATTGAGAAGGAAGGTAATTATAGTGGGGAAGGGAGGTGACGAGAATCCTGGTGAACAGGAAATGCGATAGGAGTAAGAAAGAGAGTGAGAGAGAGAGAGAGAGAGAAAGAGAGAGACGTGCAGTTTGTTAGGATTTAATATTAAAAATATATTTCTTTTGGTTAAAGAAATTTAAATGTAAAAAATTTTACATACTAAACCGTTAATATTATAAGAATATAATATTAAGAAAATTTGAGTTTTGGCTAATACAAAAATAGTCTAAAAAATGCCCGGGTTGGGTCTAAAATTATGGTTTGAAAATACGAATAATATATGTAGTAACCAAAACCAAAATTGGATATCCGGATAACGAAAATGCATACCCTCAAAAATGGATGCACACACGTGCACGTAGCCATCCATACAGGTCCGTTACTCTGAACACGACGAGAACAAGATACGCGGATGCTACGACAGGGTTAGGGGTATCAGGCAGGCCATGCAATGTATTTCTAAAATATTTTACTTGACTTTAAATGTTGTATTAAAAAATGTAGATGCCAGATAAAATGACAGTATGCAGTATGTATAATATGAAAGTGCACGGATCCATATAACAAGCCAGGATAAATCATAAACAGGAATCAAGACGAGTTTCCAGCAAGCGGGTCGGGTCGGATGCAAATACAGATGTCAAATACACTATTCGCACCCAAAACACAATAAATCAGGAAAAAATACCATAAATAAAGAAATACTCGAAAAAGAATTGGTATAAATGAACTAGGGTATTACATTATACCCAACTACAAAAAGAATTTCGTCCTCAAAATTCCAGAAACAAGAAAAGATAAACAAACATGAATCTACAAGAATAAGTATGGAAACTTCTGTCGAATCTCGTCTTCTCATTCCCAAGTCGATTCTCCGTGTGAGCGATTCCCCTAAGAAACAAGTACGAGAGGGATAACCTTGCTCTTAAGGACCTTTTCTCTTCGATCGACAATCAACATCAGTCGTTCCTTAAAGATCAAATCCTCTCTTACAGTCAGCTTCGAATGATCCAGCACGTGTGTTTCATCTCGAACATACTTACGGAGTTGAGATACATGAAACACGTCATGAACATTCGCCAAAGATTGTGGTAAAGTCAATCGATAAGCCACTTCTCCAACACGCTCCATAATCTCGAAAGGCCCCACGAATCGAGGACTAAGCTTGCCTCGACTCCCAACACGAATCACTCCTCTAGTCAGTGATATCTTCAAGAACACAAGATCACCAATAGAAAACTCTGAGGGTCATCTTGATCTATCGACCCAACTCTTCTGCCGATCTTGTGCTGCCTTCATATGATTCCGGATAGTAATAACCTTCTCTACTGTTTGCACGATCAAATCCGATCCCAACAATCTTCGTTCTCCAATAAAATCCCAACAAATGGGTGACCAACACTTGAGACTATACAACGCTTCGAATGGAGCCATCTGAATAGTCGCCTGAAAGCTGTTATTGTAAGAAAACTCAACCAAGTGTAGATGATCCTTTCATGAACCCTTGAAGTCTAACATGCAAGCTCTCAACATGTCTTCAAGAGTTCAGCATGCTCCTCTAGGCTCTTCGAGTAGACCAGAATATCATCGATGAACACCACTATAAACTGGTCTAAGAACGGTGAAAAGATTTGTAAGTCCGCGGCGGCGCCCCGGCCGTCGATCCGACGCCGGAAACGCGGAAACAAAAACTTTGCAAACTAGCAAACCGGCACCACCGCGCACTTTTAACCCGGATCGGGCCATTAACCTAGCTACTAGCAAAATACAAGATGGGTAGAGAAGTATACCAAGCGATCAGTGTCCTTCGGTCTTCGTCTCCACTCTGATCTCCCGCGGAATCTCCGTCCGTCACGTCCTCGTCGGAAAGGGCACCACGTAGCCGAATACTTTTACGGGCTCCCACCTCTGGACCGAGGCAACTCGGGCGTGAAGTTGGCTAGCCGACGCGTCCAAGGTTTGCTGTAGGCAAGTGTAGAAACCATGTCTCTTTAGGGTTATAGAAGTTGCCATGGTGGAGGTAATGAGAGAAAGAACTATGGAGGAATATGGTGCTCACAACTTTAGCAAAGAAAAATGAGATGAGAAAATGCCACTCATGAAATGAACCTCTCTCTTCCCTCTAGTGTGGCCGGCCCCCCATCAAGATGGTGGAGGATCTAATAATCAAAATAAAGCAAGGAAGGATAAATAGAATAGAAAATGGTCACACCAAAATCAAGCTCAAATCCTTTCACTAACCATCATAATAAATGCAAGGAAATAGACTAGAAAAGAATCTCATCGTGAATAAACTATCATGATGCCTCACACATGCAAGAAACCCCTCCACAAAAAGTAATTTGCACAATTGCAAATTACCCCCTCCAACGAAAGTCCGGCCGTGAAGGATCAAAGGAAAAACCGGCCGGAACGGAATGCAAACTGGCAACTTCAGAAAACTGATCCCGTAATAAATTACAGGAAAACCCCGTTACTGCAAATACATGCCCGCATTTGTATTCCCACTGAACACAAATGCAAAGAGACAAAATCTACACTGTCTAATACTAGGATCCGGCTTAAGCCAAAGCCGGCTAGTAAAAACCGTCCGATCACGATCCGTGCAATACCGCACGTATCTGATCGAACCCTGCCATATCTCCATACGGCCTCTACAGCGTTTCGCCCGAAACTTGAGTAACTGTGTGTGTGGTGGACTCTAAAGACTTGTCAATACTATGGCTGTGGATTTAACCACTAGCACGTCAGAGGTATTAGCCATACGTGACGGGCCACTAGCTATTGACCAAAAGGGACGTCGATGAGCGAACTCATCCTGACACCCTACTGAGCCTGTCAGTGACAATATCCGTACAGTCCGGTCCGTTCGTCTATGAGTATCGCATGGCGGGCCTAGGGGGTTGGTAAAAGTCAGACCTCCAATAGCGGTACAAGTCGTGTCGGAGTGTAGCCCAGAACACCCTGAGATACTTCTGGAATACCTACCAGCAAATCTCCTGCCTTGGCCAAGGACTTTTCATGTTCTGGCTCTCCTAGACACAGCACGACCTCACCCCCAATACCGGGAGAGACGAACCCCTGCAAATCCGCTCACTGCCTCCATGTGGCTCGGGACTGTACCTAACTAAAACCTGTTTGCACGTCTCCTTTGAGCGTGGTAGGGTAGTAATCAAAGCACAGTGGGAACTCACACGAGACAAATGACGATCTCAGGTCGATGAACTAACCTGTACACATGTCACCAGGGAACTGCTATCTGACATCAGGTATAATCCCAACTAGCAGGTTCCCGGCGAGTCCTGTCCGGTGTACTCATAACCCAATGAGCACCTGTATACATGTTAGGTGAACCAACTGACACCAGTGGCTTGTGAGACCGGCCACCGCCCCTCGTCGGGGTCTCGACTGTATACACTAGTCTACTCCGGAGTATCGATGCCCTGTCTCGAAACTCCCACGACTAGGGACCTTTTAAGGATGTGCTTATGGACTCCAGCTCTCACGTATATGATCGCTCTCATACTGCTGGTAGTCAAGCAAGAATCCTAGGGGCTCTATCAACGTGTAATAGCGACTCATAAGGTCACCTAAAGCAGTACACGATGATAAAGATAAACCAGATAGCATACTATCATCTCGAGTAAGACTGTCCTACTGGGACAGGTCCTCCCTCAATCATTGCAATCACGTGCCTGTGATCCAATAATTGACTCTGAGGGCACTATCTCCAACAAGATTCGGTCGATCAAGTCCATAAATATCGCTGGTGCATTCGTGACTCCGAATGGCATCACTAAATACCCGTAATGTCCATACCGAGTTCGGAACGCAGTCTTGCAAATATCCTCCGATTTAACTCGGACCTGATGATATCCGGATCGCAAATCCAGCTTCGAGAATACCCTCACACCACAGAGTTGCTCGAATAATTCGCCAATGCGAGGGATCGGGTACTTATTCTTAATAGTCACCCGGTTTAATTCTCGATAATCGATGCATATCCTCCTTGTGCTATCTTTCTTCTTGACTAGAAGAATTGGATCTCCCCAAGGTGAATTACTGCTGCGAATCCAACCCTTCTCAAGCAATTCGGTAACCTGCTTCTTTACGTCTTCCAACTCCACTGGTGCTATTGGATAGTACGCCTTTGAGATTGGCGCTGCACCAAGAACAAGATCGATCGCGAACTCCACATCTCGTTTTGGCGGTAAAACCCGAGATATCCTTAAACATGTCCATGAACTCTCGAACTACAGCTGGTGCTTCCTCCTTATCAACTTCCATCGACGAAAGAACATTGTTTGTCGGCCTAGCCCTAAACTCGACTGGCCCGACAGAACTGCTACCTCCAGTAAAAACAAACTCCAGGTGTCCGGGAATCTGGAAAAATCACTTTCTTTGCCCTACAATCAATGTGAGTGTGGAAAGTACTGAGAAAATCCATTCCCAAGACAACCTCATAACTGCCAGTATTGATCACCAAGAAATCTGCAAATAACTCTCGTCCGCAAATAACAACTGAACAATCCTTACACTCTCTACTAGCTATGATCTTCCCATTCCCAGTGTGTATGTCCCAACAACTAGACAGGGTCGTGCAAGAAATCGAATATGCAGCAATAAACTTGGACGACATAAAAAAATGGGATGCACCAGAATCGAATAATGCTAATGCGGGAAAATCATGAACAAGTAGGATACCTGAAACAACTTCATCTGAATTCTTGGCCTCTTCAGCCATCAGGGTAAAGGCTCAATCTTGATTAGGTCCCTGAGTTATCTGCTTCTGCCCCTGAAACTGCTTCTGCGGTGGCCTCTAAGTATCTTCTTTCAAACGTAGCTTCGACGGACAAGTATCAATGGTGTGATCAGCTGATCCGCAAATAAGACAAAGTCCAAGACTCTTACGACAATCTCTTCGATAGTGACCCGGTCGTTGGCAGTAATCGCACAACCCCCTTCCTTTATGCTCGGGCAAAACTGGCCTCTTCATCAGTACAACGCCACGCCTGTCCACCGGGACACCTCTGCGTATAGGCGTTCGATTCGGCATAAACGCCGGTTTCCATAACACAACTACCTGCTGCTGCGTACCCTCTGTCTTCAATGATAAACTCTACTGCTCCCTGGCTGCTTGAAGCACTTGCAAGAAAGTGGTCAAACCCAGAGATATAATGTGCCTCTGGATGTCCACGTCCAAACTGCGCATGAACCTCTATGCCCTATCCGCATCATTGGCAACCAAAGGTCCAACGAATCTACTGAGCCATGTCCACTCAGCCGCATGTGCATCCACGGATCCGCCATTCTGCTTCAAACTGATAAACTTTTCTTCCATTTCCTCTCGTGCAGTCTGCGGAAAGAACTTCTCCAAGAAACTCTGTAAGAAAGTTGCCCAACTGATTGTCTTGGGCAAACGGGTCTCTTCCATGAGCCACCACTCGCGGGCATAATCCACCAATTGGATGCGTACTACATCCACTCTCTTATCCTTTGGGATCTGTGCTGCAATGAGCAGATTCTTCGTATCAACCAGCCACTGCTCTGCTGGCAACGGCTCTTCCAAACCAGTGAAAATGGACGGACCAAGTCTCCTAAAATCTGCCACGGTACCCACACGCTCTACCGGTTTGGCCGCAACATTGTTTACAGACTGCTGGACGGTCCGCAAACCTTCCTGAAAAGCTTCGGCTTGACGCTGGTTCAGCTCGGTCTGCCGCTTCTGGTTCTCCAGCATCCTACGAATTACTCCAAGTAAAGCGACGTCATCGACACGCCTCTGGTATGATCGCAGGTTTCTGTCTGCCATGATCCTGCAACCAAGACACCGAAAAGGATTAGTATGATAAACAAGATTCAAAACTTGCGATGAATGATGACCATAAATCAAGGATATGAATCAAGACTAGAACTCCAAGTTACTTAAATAGAGTACCGCATTGTAACCATGTTGCGGTACATAGTTACAATTACATAACTCCACTCAAGTCGCCCAAATCCTAGTATCAGAATCAAAGGAACAGGGAGAAACAATAGGGAACCAAAAGGTTTCAAGCCGAGATGCAAAGTTGTTTGCATATCGTCAAGACAAGGGTCAAGAGAAAGATATGATTCAAGAATCACGATAACAATGTGGCAGGACATGTTCCTAATCACGGATTTTCCGATTTATGTATTGAGTCTAATACCCAGCTACAAAAGAATCAAACCCGATTAACGTAAATCCTATGGCTCTAATACAAAACAAACCCTGTCACGCCCCGCTTCCCAGAGTGCGCTAAGATAGGTACGTGACAGAGCCAACCATGTTACCTGTGGATAGGAAACATCCCTCCATAGTCACATTACGGCTGTCTAGAGATATCAAGAACAGTAGAAATCAAATAAACTATCTAGTACATGTCCATGAGCCAGAATAAACGAGTTAAGAAATAATATGCGGAAGCAATAGATTCAAGTAACAATAACAATCTGGAAAGTACGTCCCAAATACGGGCTCACAACAGGAAATACAAGTGCTGAAAGAAAACTAAACTAAAATACTAACAGGTCATCACTGCTCGGCCTGCTGACTCAAATACTCCTGAACGGCCTGCGACAGGGAGAAAGGATCTGAGCCATGCAAAACCCAGATGTCAGTGCGTCATAATATCAATAATAATACAATCAGGAGGTAATAAGACATGCAGGCATGAGTATGAACAGTAATAAGAGTATAACAGTATCATGAATAAAGAACGGTGAAGGGTATAAGCACATGTGATGTGCAGTGAGTAATCTAAACTGTGCTATTGGGTTATCTATTATAAAGCCTTCGAAATCAATTAATGTAATCCTCATCATAACCCATCGGTGATTATTCCGTAACGCCCGGAAAAACGGCAAACAATATGTATTCCGTAACGCCCGGAAAAAACGGCAAACAATATGATAGCCCTTTGAGTTACGTTCGGTTACATTATTGATTTCCCCATACCCCTAAGTTATGTGTTCAAGTCAGGTATTGATAAATCTGAAGCTAATGCCAACACAAGATTAAGCAGGAACAGGTTTGTCTATACAGACAACAGGATATGTCCATCGGGACAACATGTCAGGATTGTCGGCATTAGAAACAGGATCAGGTAACATGTCAAGTAGTGATATATCAGGTCATGTCAGATAGTGTACATATATCAAGTCATGTCAAGTGGTGGTGTATCAGGTCATGTCAAGTAGTGCACAGGTATCAAGCGGGTGCTCATAATCAAACTGTAGCAAGTATTGAATCAGGGTGAAAGTACGGATGTACAATAAAAGTATGGATGCACAAATATCGATCAGGGGTTACATCATGACTAAGTAGGATGCACAATATCAAGCATGGGGTACTAATGTATTAATAATATGAGTTAATGTAATATGGGGTGCAACTAGTTATGCAGAATTAATGGTATGCATACACAAATAAACATGGATGCATAAATAACTATCAGGGGTTCCAACTATAGCTTCATGACTATGTAGGATGCACATTATCTAGCATGGGGTGTTAATATAGCAGTAATATGAAATAACGTGTTATGGTATTCAACTAGATATGTAATTAATAGTATGGATGCACAAATATCGATTAGGGTTACATTTACAGCTTCAAGACTAAGTGGGATGTACATTATTAAACATGGGATGTTAATATGACAATAATTTGTAATAATGTGATCTGTAGATGCAGCTACATGTATATTAAATGATATGGATGCATACGGATATCCGAAAACGGTAAAACTTTAATATGGATGTATAATGTGATAAACGGGTAACATTTTACTCATATGGATGCTTAATAATATACCTAGCATGTAGCAAGATGAATTAGCATGCGACTAGATATGTAAATAGTGATATGGATGCACACGGATGTCCGAAGACAGTAAAATAGTAAAATGGTAATGTGGGATGCATAATTAAACAATGAGTAATGTTATTATTCACATGTGTGAAATATATTGTAGTATAGCATGTAGCAAGATTAACTTGCCTGAACGGATCGCACGACGGGTACGTACGGTACGTCCGACGTCGGGATGTAGGGTTTCCTTAGTGCCTCGTATAGGGTTTGGAAACATCACACATGCCACAACTTTGATTTTAAGAGGTGCTAAGCAAACTTAACTAGGAATCGAACTAGAATTATTGAGTAACAATTAATAGTATCACATATAAAAGATTATCTAACACTAAGTGGAGAGACTACAACCTTTGTAGACCTCCTAGGGCAACTCCTTGGATCTCCTAATGTTTGGAACGACTCGCTTGAACGCTTCCAAGTCCACGACGATCCACCCGAAGTCCTTTGCTCAACACTTGTTGCTTCACTTGATCTTTGAAATCCTTGAAGCAAACACCCCACACAAAGTAGCTAGAGATGTGTAGGATGATGAAGTGGTTTGGGTTCTCACTTAAAACCCTTTCTTTCTTTTAACCTCACTCAATTTTAGAACTCAAGAGAGAGCTAGAGAGAGGAAGATGAAGATGGCAATATTTTCTTTTAGATGAATAATGATCTCATAATAATAATGAGAAAAAGAGATATAAATATCATAATACAAACCATAGTTAATATAAATATCTAGATATTTTGTGATAAGTTAAAGAGCAAATAAAATTAACCAAGGTTAAGTCAATGGTCAACCATGGAAGTGTGTAGAAACAATGACTCATTTGTAAAGAAATGAGTCATTAAGTTAATTTCCTTTATCTTTAACTTAAAACAAAAATATGTATATATATAAATATGAACCATGTGAGTTTTGCATTGCCATCTTTGTTGTATCATTAACCATGATACAAATGCATGTATGTATGTGTGTATGCAGATCAACATGTACATATACATGCATGCATCCATCATAAGAAAAGGGTTTTAAATAAATGAGATAAAAGTCAATATTAAATCAACACTTGATTTAATAAACCGGTCATATCTCATACGACCGGACTAATATAAAACGCCCGATTAAAATACGGTATCATATACACGTATTTAATCAAGCTCCCGCACATATCTCATATGCTCACCACAACATTTCGCCTGAGCCAGGAAACTTCTATGTGGGACTCTAAGACTCGTCAATACGCCAGCAGTAGGTGATGATCATATCAAACACCTATAAGCTGCAAGCGGTCAGCTAAACGTAACGGCCACCCGGGTATTGAGCGATCAGAAGAAGAACAAGCGAACCTGTCAAAACTCCCGTCAATCCTACCGGCAACACTTACCGTATAGTCCGGTCTCTTCGTCAGATATGCTGCATATTGAGTCTAGGGATGGAATCGTCGACCCCAATAACTCAATAAGTCATTCCGGTATTTGGTATATAACAGATCGAGAAACTTACTGATAACACTTATCAGTAATATCTCAGCAGCCCTGGCCAGGGACTTCCTGTTATAGCCAATCGTGCATAGCACAGCATCAACCCCTAATACTGGGAGAGACGAAAACCCTCCTATCGCTCATTGCCTCCATATGCCTCGGGACTGTACCCAAAATCCACCTGTTTGTACGACTCAATAGAGCCGTAGTAGGGTGGAGATCAAAGTACAGTGGGAGGACACACAAGACTCTATGGCGATCTCGGGTCTACAGACTAACCTGTACCAGTGTCACCTGAGAACTGCTATCCGACGTATGATATAATACCACATAGGAGTTCTCGGTGAGTCCGTTCAGTGTACCCAGTCTCACTGAGCACCCGTATACAATCTTCGGTGTCAGCACACCAGATGGATATGGGATCATCCATCGCTCATCATTTGGAACAAGAATAGTATACGCTAGTCTACACTGGAATATCGATGCCATGTTTCGATATACCTACGACTAGGAACATTTCTAGGATATGCTTATAAACTACAGGTGTCCCACTAGTATGATCCACATCATAATCCCAGTAGTCAAGCCAATATCCTTAGGGCTTTATCAACATGTACCAAATGAGTAAAAACATGATCAAGTGAACATATGATAAAGAGAAACCAGATAGCATACTATCATGTCGAGCAAGACTGTCCTCTGAATATATATATATATATATATATATATATATATATATATATATATACACACACATCAGTACATACAATATCATATAATGGCCTCTAGGGCATACATATATCCAACAATCTCCCACTTGCACTAAGGCCAATTATTGGCGTATCTCATACCCAACATCTCAAAAAGTCGCTCATGCTGCGGCTGAGGGAGGGCCTTGGTGAATGGATCCGCAGTATTATCCTTTGTATCTACTCTCTTGATCTCGATCTCGTGGCGATCAACTATCTCCCGGATCAGATGATATCGCCTCAGGATGTGTCTGGACTTCTGATGGGACCTGGGCTCTTTGGCCAACGCCATAGCCCCCTTATTGTCACAATACAAAAGTATTGGATCAATAATGGTTGGAACTACTCCTAGCTCCGAGATGAACTTCCTCATTCAGACGGCTTCCTTGGCAACATCATTTGCAGCAATGTACTCAGCTTCCATCGTTGAGTCTGCAACGGTATCCTGTTTGGAACTCTTCCAACTCACTGTCCCTCCATTGAGGGTAAATGCAAACCCTGAGATAGACTTGCTGTCATCCTTGTTACTCTGGAAGCTCGAATCGGTAAAGGCCTCCATTTGGAGATCCCCGTTACCATACACCAAGAATAATTCTTTAGTCCTTCGCAAGTACTTAAGAATGTTCTTCACAGCAGTCCAGTGATTCTCCCCTGGGTTTGACTGATACCTGCTTACTACACTAAGTGCATAAGTAACATCAGGGCGTGTACATAACATCGCATACATTATCGATCCTACTGCCGAAGCATAGGGAATAATGCTCATGCGAGCTCTCTTTATATCAGACTTTGGGCAATCGTCCTTGGAGAGAGTGACTCCGTGGCAAGCGGGTAAGGCACCCCGCTTGGAGTCTTCCATATTAAACCTTTTTAGGATGGTGTTAATGTACTTGGTTTGGGACAATCCCAACAACCGTTTGGATCTATCCCTATAGATCTGTATGCCCAATATGTATGTGGCATCACCCAGGTCCTTCATGGAGAACCTTTGTGATAAGAATGATTTGACCGATTGTAGCATAGGAATGTCATTTCCTATCAGAAGTATGTCATCCACGTACAATACGAGGAATGCGACATTTCTCCCTACAGTCTTCTTATAAACACAAGGTTCGTTTGGATTTTTGATGAAATCAAACTCTTTGATAACATCATCAAAACAGATGTTCCAACTCCGTGATTCCTGGTTCAATCCATAAATGGATTTAAGCAACTTACATGCTTTTCCGCTGCTCCCACTGTCAATGAAGCCCTCTGGCTGATCCATATAAACGCATTCATCTAAATCACCATTTAGAAATGCAGTTTTAACGTCCATCTGCCAGATTTCATAGTCGTAGTGAACAGCAATAGCAAGTAGGATCCGAATGGTTTTAAGCATGGCTACCGGAGAGAAAGTCTCGTCATAGTCCAAACCTGGTCTTTGACGAAAACCTTTCGCTACCAACCTTGCCTTATAGGTCTCCACCTGTCCATCTACACCGATCTTTCTTTTAAAGATCCATTTGCAGCCTACAGGTTTTATCCCGGAGGGTACATCCTCTAAAGTCCATACTTTTTTGGTGTACATGGACTCCATTTCAGATCTCATGGCATCCAGCCATTTCACAGAGTCACCACTTGTGATAGCTTGATGAAAACTGGTAGGATCATCATCATCCATGATGCAATCTTCTCTATCACCATCAATGAGAAAACTGTAGTATCTCTCCGGTGGGTGAGAAGTCCTACCAGATCTACGGAGTGGCTGAGGTTCATTAGATTCTATTACAACATCAGTTTCAGCCAAGTCATCATTTGTAACTTGTGTTTCTAGAACCTCTTCTAGATCTACCACATTACCGTCAGTATCATTTGGAAAAATCTCATTTTCTAAAAATGTGGCATACTAAGAAACAAACACCTTTTGTTCCTCCTTGTGGTAGAAAAGATACCCAAACGAATATTTTGGATATCCCATAAATATACATTTGACCGATCGTGTCTCTAGCTTGTCTGGATTCTGCTTTTTGACAAAAGCTGGACAACCCCAAATCTTAACTCGTTTAAGAGATGGTCTCTTCCCATGCCATATCTCATATGGAGTGGTAAACACGGTCTTGGTTGGAACTTTGTTTAACAGAAAAGCTGCAGTTTCCAATGCATGCCCCCAAAATGAAAGGGGTAACTCAGAATCACTCATCATGGATCGTACCATATCTAATAGAGTACGATTCCTCCACTCTGACACACCGTTGTGCTGTGGTGTGTAAGGGGCAGTGTGCTGAGAGAGAATCCCATTCTCTTTTAGGAAGTTCAAGAACTCAGTACTTAAGTACTCTCCACCTCGATCTGATCGAAGTATCTTGATTCTCATTCCTGTTTGGTTTTCTACTTCAAATTTGTACTCCTTGAATTTCTCGAAAGCTTCAAATTTATGTTTTATCAAAAAACACATGACCAAATCTTGAGAAATCGTCAGTAAAAGTTATGAAGTAAGAAAAACCGCCTCTTGCATGTGTAGACATTGGCCCACATACATCACTATGTATGAGGCCTAGGAGCTCAGTAGCTCTTTCTCCGTGTCCAGTAAACGAAGTTTTGGTCATTTTACCTTTGATACAAGACTGGCAAGTTGCATAAGATTTATACTCAAAAGAATTTAAATATCCATCTTTATGAAGCTTGTTTAGTCTTGTTTCATTAATATGACCAAGTCTACAATGCCAAAGAAAAGCTTCATTTATATCTGAAAATTTTCTTTTATTTGTGTGTTGAATGTTGAAAACTGTGTGTTGATTAAGGACGTATATCCCGTTATTTAGTGTACCGCAACCAATCAACTCTTGATTAAGTCTAATGTTCATAACATTGTGTTGCACAACAAAATGATGCCCTTCATTGTCTAACAAAGAAACGGATATAATATTACAAAGCATACTTGGCACAAAATAACATGGGTTCAAAACCAATATACAACCCGATGGTAACCCTAGGTGATACTCTCCTACTGAAACTGCATTTACATTGGAACCATTTCCAACTTCGAGAGTATGATCACATGTCTTCAAAACTCTGCTATTTCTTAACGCCTGCACAGAATTGCAAATATGAGAACCTGAACTGGTATCCAATACCCAGGAAGCAAAGTTAATAGAAAAACAGTTTTCAATCACGAACACACCTGAAGCTGAAGCATCACCATGCTTCTTCTTGAGTTCAAGGTACTCAGTACAGTTCCGCTTCCAGTGTCCCGTCTTTTTGCAGTGGAAACATTCTCCTTTCCCCGATTCCCCAACCTTGGACTTGTCTTTCCCCTTAACCTTTTTGACTCCACCCTTAGGTTTGGTGGGTTTCTTCTTCATCTTTCCCTTGGCCTTAGCCTTCGGGCGAGAGGAGGATGATGGCCCAACATACGAAACGGGAGTCTTTACTGACTTTAGCGTGCTCTCTGTACTTCTTAACATATTAAGGAGTTCAGGTAGTTCATTCTCCATGTTGTGCATGTTGAAGTTAACTATGAACTGAGCAAAGGTGGAGGGGAGAGACTGCAGAATAATATCCGTATATTGTTCATTGTCCATTGTCTACCCAAGGTCCTCAAGCTTTTCTATGAGAGCTATCATTTTCAGAACATGGTCTCCTACTGCTCTACCAGGGGCCATTCGCATCTGAAATATCTTTCTGGATGCTTCGTATCGTAATACGCGAGATTGCTCTCCATACAACTGTTTTGTATGGAGGAATATGGATTGTACGTCCATATTCTCATGCTGCTTCTGATGTGTGTTATCCATCAATGCAAGCGCGAGGCATTTGGCCGTGGAACAGTCAGCGTCCCATGTCTTGTGGATTTCCCTATCCGCAACTGAAGGGTTAGGACCTAGGATGGGCGGGGTTAGAGCCGTGAGGACATATGATGCCTTATCATAAGTCAAGGCAATGTTAAGATTCCTCAGCCAATCTTTATAATCGGTCCCATTCAGCTTGTTTTTATCTAATAGAAGTTTAATTCCTGACATTTGAATCTGCTGTTAAGAGAGAAAAAAGAATACACTCAGCGAAAAGCTCTTGCAAAGATTAGATTGGTTATTATCTTGTCTAATCGATGTCTCCCACTGTTTTTATCAATTTTTCTTTAAAACTTTTTAAAAAGAAAACTAGCCGGGATTAATTACATTCTACAATTTCGCTAACCGTTCAGCCAGGCCGGTGCCGGTACTTGAGGGAGGTTCCCCATGCTTTCGCACGGACCTAATTAAAATAAACCTCGTCTTCCCAGAGGCGTAGCCCCGTTTGACACCATTCTTGACACCTATTGAGTTAGCTAATTGTAAAGTGCAAAATTCTCCCGAGAGCAACTTTTACTCGCAGTGGGATCGGGATCTTACTATCATATATAGAAGGTATACAATCTCATTATAAATTTCAACTCTTGAAATTCCCGATTTTATTTTTTTACCCCTAGTACTCATGACCTTAACTATAGTCAACATATCATAAGTACTAGTCAATTTCTTCCCGTCATTTCGTGATTAACTAGACCTACCTATATGACCCTTAACTAAAGTCAACATAATCATATGAATGTCCTAACTAATCTGCATCATATGTAGTGTAGGAAGACATCACTCAGCTACCGTACACTGCGCCTTAACTAAAGTCAAAATACGCAGCACGGATACTAAGTACTCTACTTCCTAAAATGACGGAGGGCTGCGGATAGTTTTTAAGAAAAACTTTTAACGCTTTGAACTTGATATCATTGTAGAATCCAATGGGTTTAAAAGGAGTGGCTTAAGCTCCACATTTTGAAACTTGCTTTTTCATAAAAAGGCCGAATGTGTTTCAAATCCGATTCTACAACATCTTTTTAGGTTCATTTATCTTTACATTAATCTCATTAATGTAGTCCCATCATTTAATTCCTAAAGCCATCACAGAAAGAAATGAAAATATAACGTACGCTTATGTCACTAGCATTCACCACAGTGTCCTGATATGCACGGTTAGGTTACTTAACTAACGGCATACCAGGACGGGGCTAGCGCGGGTGCAAAACATAAGCAACGTCTATTATATATCATATATAATATTCCATTCATCTCAGATATAAATTAAATGATCACATCAAATAAGCAGCAGAAACACATTTAATATAGGATATCTAGGAGGTCCGTATTTTGTATTTAGCCAGCAATAGAAAATACGGATTCCACGGTCGCGATGAATAGCCAAGCCCACACCCTTAGACCCCTACAGAGCGGCAAGTGACCCTACCAATTCTGGAGTTTAGGAGACCCGGTCTCGACTCCTCGAGATGACCTTCCACTGAACCCTAGAACCCGGTCACTTGTGCCCTCCTCCTTGGGTCTATTCTAATGCGGAAAAGTAAATAATATACAACACTGGTGACATCAACCTCAACCCGGAAGTTCCCCAAATAAAAGAATATTACATACAATTTAATTTTACATGAATGAAAAGAAAACTCTCATCTCACATAAAACCCCCGGCTATTCAATCACAACAATCTTGCACATCAAATCTCAGCAACACATAATATCATATATCATCAACGTAAGTAAGTATGCGTACCCCGATTGTCGTTGATATATAGCAACGAAACCGGCGATACACCACATACTACACTTACGATAACAGAGAAATAAAATGAAAAACTACAATAATTGGAATCGTAACTGCCTTTAGACAACACAAACCCGGAATATCACATATACAAGATTTCATGCCTAACAATGTAAAGCTCGCATTTAGGTCTCACCCATGAACACACCTTTTCAAAATAAGCCGGGTAATTCAACAATATTTCCGATTATTCCTGAGACCGAGCTGCTAGATTTACACGCAACAAACAAATTTGTAGATTCCAATTATTGTATCACATACTAATAAACTAGGCGTGGTTAAAACATTCGATCGAACGATTAAACACCCAAAGACTTCTCAGAAAGCTCAACACTTGAGCAGTTTTAAAAATTACCAGAAACTGCACAAAGTACATATGGGCCAGCGCAAGAAATTACAGCCCCACCTGCACCAAAGGCGCCGCGGAACCGTCGCGGAATGACCATTCATGCCGCGGTTCTGCGGTCCTTTAGTGGAGTTAGGGGTTCGTATTTCTTGTGGGCCCATAAAATACCCTGCTGAATTTTTTAAGTATTTTTAATGAGAAAATATCCACGTTTTTGAAAAATTTCCAGAGAGCACCCCCCCGGCGTCGTATTTCGTTCGTTCGAGGTTTTTAACGTTGTCTAAGTTACTCCAAAGCTCTAGCTTGGTTTTGATACCACTGTAGGGTTTCCTTAGTGCCTCGTATAGGGTTTGGAAGCATCACACATACCACAACTTTGATTTTATGAGGTGCTAAGCAAACTTAACTAGGAATCGAACTAGAATTATTGAGTAACAATTAATAGTATCACATATAAAAGATTATCTAACACTAAGTGGAGAGACTACAACCTTTGTAGACCTCCTAGGGCAACTCCTTGGATCTCCTAATGTATGGAACTGCTCGCTTGAATGCTTCCAAGCCCACGACGATCCACCCGAAGTCTTTTGCTCAAAACTTGTTGCTTCACTTGATCTTTGAAATCCTTGAAGCAAACACCCCACACAAAGTAGCTAGAGATGTGTAGGATGATGAAGTGGTTTAGGTTCTCACTTAAAACCCTTTCTTTCTTTTAACCTCACTCAATTTTAGAACTCAAGAGAGAGCTAGAGAGAGGAAGATGAAGATGGCAATATTTTCTTTTAGATGAATAATGATCTCATAATAATAATGAGAAAGAGAGAGATAAATATCATAATACAAACCATGGTTAATATAAATATCTAGATATTGTGTGATAAGTTAAAGAGCAAAGGAAATTAACCAAGATTAAGTCAATGGTCAATCATGGAAGTGTGTAGAAACAATGACTCATTTGTAAAGAAATGGGTCATTAAGTTAATTTCCTTTATCTTTAACTTAAAATAAATATATATATATATGAACCATATGAGTCTTGCATTGCCATCTTTGTTGTATCATCAATCATGATACAAATGCATGTATGTATGTGTGTATGCACGTCAACATGTACATATACATGCATGGATCCATCATAAGAAAAGAGTTTAAATAAATGAGATAAAAGTCAATATTAAATCAACACTTGATTTAATAAACCAGTCATATCTCATACGACCCGACTAATATAAAACGCCCGATTAAAATACGGTATCATATACGCGTATTTAATCAAGCTCCCGCACATATCTCATATGCACACCACAACATTTCGCCTGAGCCAGGAAACTTCTATGTGGGACTCTAAGACTCGTCAATACACCAGCAGTAGGTGATGATCATATCAAACACCTACAAGCCGCAAGCGGTCAGCTAAACGTAACAGCCACCCGGGTATTGAGCGATCAGAAGAAGAACAAGCGAACCTATCAAAACTCCCGTCAATCCAACTGGTAACACTTACCGTACAGTCCGGTCTCTTCGTCAGATATGCTGCATATTGAGTCTATGGACGGAATCGTCGACCCCAATAACTCAATAAGTCATGCCGGTATTTGGTCTATAACAGATCGAGAAACTTACTGATAACACTTATCAGTAATATCTCAGCATCCTGGCCAGGGACTTCCTGTTATAGCCAATCATGCATAGCACAGCATCAACCCCCAATACCGGGAGAGACGAAACCCCTCCTATCGCTCATTGCCTCCATATGCCTCAGGACTGTACCCAAAATCCACCTGTTTGTATGACTCAATAGAGCCGTAGTAGGGTAGAGATCAAAGTACAGTGGGAGGGCACACAAGACTCTATGGCGATCTCGGGTCTACAGACTAACCTGTACCAGTGTCACCTGAGAACTGCTATCCGACGTATGATATAATACCACATAGGAGTTCTCGGTGAGTCTGTTCAGTGTACCCAGTCTCACTGAGCACCCGTATACAATTTTCGTTGTCAGCACACCAGATGGATATGGGATCATCCATCGCCCATCATTTGGAACAAGAATATTATACGCTAGTCTACACCGGAATATCGATGCCCTGTTTCGATATACCTACGACTAGGAACATTTCAAGGATATGCTTATAAACTACAGGTGTCCCACTAGTATGATCCACATCATAATCCCAGTGGTCAAGCCAATATCCTTAGGGCTTTATCAACATGTACCAAATGAGTAAAAACATGATCAAGTGAACATATGATAAAGAGAAACCAGATAGCATACTATCATGTCGAGCAAGACTGTCCTCTGAATATATATATATACACATCAGTACATACAATATCATATAATGGCCTCTAAGGCATACATATATCCAACAGGGTAAACGTCGTAAAACCACACGCGCGCACGGGACGGGTCCAGGCAAGGCAAGAAGGTAACTACGCTGACTGGGAACGTCCTCAGGGTTGCCTGGATCGGCGGCAGGCACGGCTCCGACGATCACCGGAAAAAGTACGAGATCAAGAAAAGCAAGAGAAGAAGAAAGAAGAAGAAGAAGAAGAAGAAGAAGAAGGAAAGAAGGAAAAGGGCTGGGGTTGTGATCTGGATTCAGAGGCGAGGGAAGGGATACGACGACGACGATGGGGTTCAACGGCAAGGGCAGTGGGTTTCAAGAAGTCAGGATTGGGTGCAGTCGGGGTTTCTTGGTGTAGGGAAAGCTCTGGTGTTGAGGAGAAGGGAGTGGAGGAAGAGGAGGAGAAGTTGGTGATGATGAGGTGAGGCCGACGGCGAGGTGGTCGGAACTCCGGTGAGGTGCAGGTGAGGCAAGTGGCTGCTAGGGTTTCTTGTGTGCAGGGTTCTAGTCAGGGGTGCAGAGAGGAGAGGAGGAGGATGGGGAGGTAGAGACGAGGGTGTGGAGATGGTGAGGGAGGTCGTCGGCGAAGGGAGTTGATGGGTTCGGAGAGATGGGTTCGTCGGGGTTAGGTTCAAGGTGGCTGTAGTTGGGTGCAGGAGTGTCGAGTTCTTGGGAATGTGGGTTGCAGGCGATGGAGAGGGAAGAAGAGAGGAGAAGGGGAAGGCGAGATGATGGAGGCGAGGGGTCGACGGCAAGAGGCGACGCTGCGAGAGGGCTAGGGTTTTCTCGTGGCGAGGGCGGCAAAAGAAAAATTTAGAAGAAGAAGAAGAAGAAAAGAATTGAGAAGGAAGGTAATTATAGTGGGGAAGGGAGGTGACGAGAATCCTGGTGAACAGGAAATGCGATAGGAGTAAGAAAGAGAGAGAGTGTGTGTAACAACCCTAATTTTTTTATACACTTTTTTCTATACAAATTTTTAAATTAATTTTTTCAAAATCCATAAAGGGGTATTTATTGCCTGAGCACAAGACTTAAGTAATTAATTAGCAATTTAATTACAAGAAGGAGCTTGTAGCTCATTTGTAATACCTTGCACTGCTGAACCAAACCACCAGAGTTCAAATCCCATGCCCCACATTATTTTTAATATTTATTTTGTTTTAAATTTTATGGAAGCCCAACAGTCCACACAAGATAACTCCAGATTTTCCCACTACACTTTAAAAACTAAATATACCAGAGGCTACACTAGACGACCCCCCACCTCCCCATGCCCTGACTCGGCCCGACTTGGGCCGGCGCCGCCGTCCGGACTCGGCCGGACGGTCGAGTTCCCTTCTTCAATGTTGTGTCTCTTCATCTTCTAAACCCCCTTTACACTTCAAATTCCTAGATCGGTTTCAGAGACCTTTGAAATCCCCATTTACTCCATTTTAATGATTTTGTAATACATTTTTACATTTTTTAAATTAAAACCTTTCATATACCCTAGCCTAACCCTATAAATACCACCCTACCCTCTATCCTCTCACTCACATTTCTGAGCCAACTCTCAAGAAAAATCCTTAGAACCCTAGCGTGCAATCGACGTGAGTACGAGGCGAAGCTACGACGAATTTCCCGGCGAATTTCCGGCGATCGTTTTAGGAACTACCGGCGATGACGCAACACATCGGCAATTTCTCTTGTACCTTCTCACTCTCTAGTGTAATCTAAAACCCGTAAGTCCCTTTCTATCTCTCTTTCCTATTCAAAAAAATACGAAATTACAAAACCCGATGGAATCGGAACAAATCCGATTTCCGATTCGGTTTTCTATAAAATTCCACTTCTCACTAATACAATCATATCCAAACTTCCTCATGTTGACTATTAAACACTAATCAAACAACTTGATCAAGTTTCGTCACATGAAATAATAGCTATTCAATTTATCGTATTTTTCACTTAAATACCACATTGTTTCAATCCTTCATTTAACTCCATCAAACTTGCTATACATTTAAAGTAGAGCACGAGGTAATGACCTCCCTCCTCACACACTCATATACAACCTAACCCGATACCATCGAAAACTTAGAATACGAGAAAACAAACAATTTTCATTTAAATACCATTGACTTAATAAAACCATTTATAAACGATTTAATGTTGATACACTTTTAAATAAATACCTCTTATTATGAAAATACGATAAGTTGTGGGCATCAGTCATTTATCTAAACCTGACTTTGTGGTGTCTAGGCTAGGCAAGTGAGAAAGGTAACTTTAAAAGGCCCGTCTCACGGTGATTCGTGAGCGGATCCCTTCTTTCCTCACTTGTACTTACCTGGCCACAATTGGCGGTGAAGAGGAGATTTGAGGCATCTCACAACTTATCGTCTGGACCAGTTAGGAATAGACTAGTTGACTTAGGAGAATCTAGAACATACAATACGGAAAATATACACGTTGACAAATAAATACCACTTGCTTCATAAAACCGTTTTCTAAACGATTTAGTATTTTACAATCTTTGCAAAACGCCGCTACAACCCATTTTGGGGAACCCGTTCGGGATGGTGCGGTTTATCGCACATCTTCGGGCTTAGTAGTGCGAGATTCAGACCTCCGCAAGGAGCATTCGGTCTCGAAAGATTTAAAATACGACATCTTAAGAAAATGAGATTTTTTTTGAATATAAAATATTTATTAAAATTGTTTTTGTATATTTATCATTAAATATCTATTTTGTTATGATATAAATATTCCACCTTTTTCTAAAAATCACAAGAACAAATTTTACACTAAAATACCATGAATTCCAAATAAATCAATATTATAAATAAATACCTTTAATTATGAATCTAAGATATTTTCACTAGAAATATCACAATATAAAATCCACATTCATTATAACTCTAAAGACGAATAATGAATACTTGAGGTGTATTTTAAGAAGTATATAAAAGTATTTTTACATAAGACCCCTTCAAGTTTTATAAATTACTCTAAGGACCCTAGCAATTATAGGTTTAAGAAATAATCAAGACTTCGATTTACACTTCTAATTGTCTGACTCGGGTTTGAGCCTGATTAATCTGTCTTGAATATGATTCAAGTACAATCTACAATTTTCAACATGAATCCATGAATCCAATTATCAATCTATACGACTTGACCGGACCGAACCATGGATATACATTCTGTTTCCTGATTTAAAATCAGGAAAGCTTATGGAAAAAGCTTGAGAAGAGGGTCACATGCTTACACGTGACCAGCAGTCACGTGTTGGCACGTGACACCTAAAAGTACCGGCAAAGCAAGTTCGGCTTCCAGACTACATCAAAGAAAAAGGGCTTAAGAACGGGTCACGTGCTCCCACGTGACCAGGGTCACGTGTTGGCACGTGACATTTTAAAGCGGATTCAAAGGCACATCGTTTCCCTGATCAAGTCAAGGAAAAAGAGTCCAGATCAGGGTCACGTGCTCACACGTGACCAGGGGTCACGTGATGGCACGTGACGGTTAAGCAACAACCAGAAGACAGCGCAAAAAGAAAGGAAAAGGCTCATTCCAAAGGGGGTCACGTGCCCGCACGTGACCATGGGTCACGTGGTCACACGTGACCGGCTTTCAAAGCCCATTTTGTCAACAGAATTAAATTCTGAAAGAGATTCAAATCTTTCCAAAGGAAAACGACTATCTGGAACCAATCGAATTAAAGATTCAGAGGTGATGAAATATCATCTATCTATGGGAAAATCTCGGGTTTGGAAAGATTTCCCCTTTAAATCTAACTGAAACAACAAAGGAGAATCCCGGGACTTGAAATCCAATGGTGAATAAAATTCACCTAATAATCCAAAGGTCCAAAACGAATGATGGATGCAAATCAAATCTCTCAATGAAGATTCGTCAAAAACTAATTGACTCGGCTGCTTCTCCTATAAATAGGAGCCAAGAGACACAAAAAGATATATAGGCAGAGGGAAGAAAAAGAGAAAGAGCCTTGATACTTCGAGGAACTTGGATCTTCTGCAAAAGAAAACCCTAGGTAAGAAAGGGAAGGCTTTTTGAAAGAAAGAGAATTTAATTCTCAACAGAGTTTAACTCTGATATATAAAACAGAAGAACATATTTCTTCTCTCTTTGATAGAGGATCTGCAAAGTGCACATCTCCCCTTGAAGTTGAGAATTTAATTCTCAATGGGTCGAGATCCTGCCATGCAGATCCAAAACATAGAGAGGGAATGGCAGCACAAGAATTTAATTCTCACAGAACTATAGGAATTTAATTCCTTTAAAATAAAACTAGGGCTTGACCCTGTGTTATGGGAATTTAATTCCTTCAGAACAAAAAGAAATAGGGTTTAACCCTAATTAAGAACCTAGTTCTGTTGGAACAGCGGGGATTTAATTCCCTTGATCATAACTTAAAAGAAAGTGGGAATTTAATTCCTTAAAAGCTTTTATTAGGGTTTAACCCTATTCAGTTCTTCACATATATGAAGAATTTAATTCCTACAGAAAATTCAGAGTCCAACTCTATTCAGAATATAAACCTTCGAAAGGAAGTAGAAATTTAATTCCTCTGAAATTACTGTCAGGGTTTAACCCTACGAGGAACTTGATTCCTGGAAAAGATTAACATATCCTCTAAAACAACATACATAGAGACAGGGTCACGTGTCACCACGTGACCCCCCCCCCCAAGAGATCTACAGAAAGCCCCTTTGAGGCAGCACCCCACGTGACCCACGTGACCCTCGGCAGAAGCTCTAATACATAGGCATTTGAATGCCCATCATGTGATGGCACGTGATGCTCTGAAAGATGCGATAATCTCAGCAGAATAGATGAAGGGAGGGCGCTCTCACGTGCTGCCACGTGACCCCTCCTGCCTTAGTGTTTAACACTAAATTGAAACTCCCGAACCCAGTGTTAAAACACTGTTGGGCCTTAGTGTTCAATACTAATCAAAAAGCTTTGTTTGCAGTGTTCAACACTGACTACCTTAGTGTTTAACACTAATCTGAGATCATCATTGCCAGTGTTCAACACTGATCTGTTTTAGTGTTTAACACTAATTTGGAAAGCCTTGTTGCTGGTGTTTAACACCAATTATCTCTTAGTGTTAAACACTAACTTGTCAACCTCATTCCCAGTGTTCAACACTGACTGCTCTGTAGTGTTTAACACTAGGCTTTGGCCCAATTGGCCTAAATGGATAGAGGTAAAGCCTCTCCTGATTGGACTTAGCCCAAGATGGCCATAAGTCCTCAATTTGTGGTTAACTGGGCCAATGGACTCATAACATAATTAATTCGTCTTGATCCCAAATTGGGCCAAGGACTATTTAATCCACTCCGGTTCTAGGGTACATCTCTTCACTCCTTTGATACTTGGCATTGTAATCCCTCAATGTCTTCAAAGAGGTGACGGGTCCCGACGACCACACATTGATACGGACTGTGGGGTCCTTAAACCCGTGTTTAATGCAAAATTCCTGGTTACGTGGAACGCGGATAATGTCACTCTTTGACCCCGTGGAAAACGTCCAGAGCGGAGCCTGGTCCTCGCAGAGCACGGCAGTGAACCCGTGTGAAGCATCCAGAGCACATACCGGACTGTGGGGTCCTTAAACCCATGGACTACGACGTCCTTAACCTTGACCGAGATGTCTTAAAACTAACAATGGACTGTGGGGTCCTTAAACCCATGGATTACGACGTCCTTAACCTTGACCGAGATGTCTTAAAACTAACAATGGACCGCAATGTCCTTAAACTACCCATGGACCGCAACGTCCTTAAACTACCCATGGACCGCAACGTCCTTAAACTAGAACAATAGAGCCCCGTATGCTCTTTTGTCGGATCTAAACGATCCCGTTTAAGTTGATCTTAGCCTCAAAGATGGCTAACGTATCCTTAAACCTTCAAACAGACTGGACTATGAATCCCCCCAATTAACTCTTGCTCGAGGGTACATCTCTGAACTCCTCTGACATCCGTCGTTGTAATCCTTCAACGTCGTCGGAGAGGTGACGGGTCCTGACGGCCATACGTTTAATGGACCACTAGGTCCCTAAACTGGAACAATAGAGCCCAAACGCTCCGTTGTCGGATCTAAACGATCCCGTTAAGTTGATCTTAGTCTCAAAGTGAGACTAACGTATCCTTAACAAACGTTTAAGTTGATCTTAGCCTCAAGTATGGCTGACGTATCCTCAAACTAAACCCCCAAACCCAAATCTAAGATAATACGGATTTGGACTAGTCCACGCCCTACGGGCGACGACATAACTCAGTCTCCGTAAACAATCCACGGGCAACAAAATACAAAACAAACACCCACGACACGAAGTGACCATCTGGAGAAGGAGAAAGTTGTTACCGCAATGCGGTAGCGTAATTAACTGCAGGAGCTTGCGCCTGCAGGGAAGAGCGTCCCCACAATCAAAAACCTCTCAAACGAAGGGGAATCTGACGAAGTCTGCTACATCGGACGCATCCGTCTAAACCTTCGATACATGGTGCCATAAATCAACTTGGCATCTTCGGAGAGGTGGACGGATAGCACCAATTAGCATCTGCCCCGAATCTCAGGCGAGGCATTCCATGTCGCGCCGCCATTCGGAGGGGAACAGATTCTGGCACGCCCGGTGGGACCTTTTCCTCTTTCCACTCCACACTTCGTGTGTCGTGACTCGCGAACCAATCACGGTTCGCTAATGGTTGCCCTTGGGTTTCAAGATACTAAGAATTGGCGTCTTGCTTATTGCAGAAAGCAAAGGATCGATGGCTTCTACTTCCGTGAAATTCTCCAACTGCTCAGACTGCAATTGCAACCAACGCTCTGCCTCGCCAGGAGGTATAGCCTACGGACCCCAAGCTGCTTCGCAATTCACAATGCCCGTGGAACAGGTCACTCACGCCACCACAGGATTGTTCTTCGGGACCATGCTCCCGCCGACAAACTTCACCGCTCCAGTGCTGACAACGGAAGCTCTCAAGAAGTCGGTCTTTGATCGTCTCACCCCTGTCGCGGCTCCTCTCAACGAGTCGCCCAACGTCAACGCCTCGGTCTTCTCTAGATTGGGCCAGAAATCCTGCAAACCCATCATGGGACCTACAATCTCAGAGAAGGCTGCTTCTAAGAAAGTGGCTGCTCCTGCTCCCGAAATCATCAAGGCGGCTTCTCCAGCCAAAAGGTCGGTCTTTACAAGATTGACGGCTCCAGCTCCCGCTCCTGCTGCCCAAAGGACGTCGGTCTTTGACAGGCTAACACCAACAGTGACCCCCCACCTACACAGGGGGCAAGACGAAACCATTCTTACCGCTGACCCTACGCCGTCCGCTCGACACGCTCGACGTCGCCATTGGCGCCGAGTAAGGAAGGCTGGGGGCAACCCCCCCTCCGGGTTGACTCCATCGGCCCCGGTGGCAGAAGTTAATGCTGCTGTTCCAACTGGGAACAGCTTCGAAATGCTAAATAAGGTGCGAAGGAATTCTGCTACTGCAGTGCTGAAGAGGTCTCCTCCCCCATTAAAAAAGGTTGTGGAAATAAAACCCGAACAGCCCCGATCTCCTCAGCGGTTGTCTTCCAAAATCTATAAAGTTTGGCAGCAGGCCCGAGACTCGATCATCGATCCAAACTTCTCCCGCCAGCACAAGAAATTGAAAATCCAACCGGAAGCTGGTCACCAGGCTAAACCCCAAAGGGCTGTTGATCAACTGGCTCATAAAAGGAGGAGGCCAGAGAAGACCCCCCAGCATGCAACGACGGCTAAAAGCACCGAGCCCAGACGCCCTAAGTCTGGGGGCATGGTGGTGCACACTGTTTACATGGCCTCTGGAAAAGAGGAAAGCCGCACTTCTACGGGCCACCGACCGCTAACCCGATCCGTGACGAAAGCCCAGGAGCAGCAACAAAAGCTTCAGGAAATGATGAATGCTATGGCCGCACTTACCGGGCCAAAAGAAAACCCAGAAACGTCCTCAGATGCGCGCCAGGAAGAAGAAACCGACGCTGAATTCCTTCGCCGGATACTGGAGAAAAAGGACAAAGAGGCTGCTGAACAGGCGGCCAACATACAACGTATGGGCCTTCTTTTCCAAGATATGATAGGAATGATGATCCAGCAGGACTTACCCGCTGAGGATCCCCCAATCGTTCTTGAAGACGACCGAGGAGAAACGTCAAATCCACCACCAGCCCTCTCAACGGCCAAGGAGGAGGCAATCTCTAAGGCTGACTTGGTTGACTACATAGCCCAGCAAATCCAGGTTCATCACGCGACTGAGGCAGCTGGTCAAGTCGTGAAAACAGGGCGGCCATATCCAAGCTGGTACGACCAAATCAAATACCCGCCAGGCTATACGATACCAAAATTCCACGTGTACAAGGGGACCGGCAACCCCCATCAACATGTCGCCCAGTTCCGGGCCCTCTGCGGTAACACCGGCGGTGATGATAAACTGTTGATCCGCCAGTTCGTGGGCAGCTTATCAGAAACTGCGTTCGAATGGTATTCAGAACTCCCGAACGATTCTATCAAAACGTTCGCTGAAATGGAGTTGTTGTTCACTCAGCGATTCGCAAGTGCCAGCGAACGCACTCCAATAACTGCACTGATTAACGCCAGGGTAAAACCAGGCGAAACCTGGGTCCAGTATGCTATACGCTGGCGGAATTTGTGGTCGAGATGTGAACAACGCATTGAGGAAGCACCCGCAGTGGGCATGTTCGTGGGAACCCTAGACCCCCACGCAACTATCTCCCAGTTTATGATGTTCTTTAAGCCAACCACATTCCAGGCTTTGATCGACAAGTTGGCTCAGATGGACCAGATGGGTCATAGACCACCTCCCCCGAAGTCGGAACCTCGGAATGACAAGGGTAAAGGAAGAGCAACCTTTGTTGTGAATACCCAACAGCAACCTAACGCCCCAAAACCGGCAGATCAACTGGAGGAAAGGCGTCGGTATTATAATGAGAAGATGAAGCGTCCTTACTCGTTCCCACGGGACAAGACGAAACGGCTATTCGAGCTGGCAATACGCAACAAACTTATAAACCTGCCAAATCCAAGGCGACCGCCGCAACCCACCGAGGTGAATAACCCTAACTATTGCCCTTACCATCAAACGGTAGGCCATCCGATTGAAGATTGCTTCGTCTTCAAAGGATAGATTGAAGACCAGTACCTCCAGGGGAAGTTTGTACTGTCCGAAAAGTGGAAGGTGAACCCACCACAGCCGTATGCTCCTAGGAAAGCGGATACACCGGGGGCAACATGTTCTTTTATTGAAGAAGCTCCATGGGAGGTCGTGCTATCAACTAAAACCAAAAGAATGCTGAGAGACCTTCATGCGTGCCCTGCGATCGAATGGAAGGACCCTCTTGAACCTCAAATTATCGAAGGAATGTTGAAGCCCCGCCCAATTACGAAGATTCGCGATAAGGGCCCAAATACTCACGCCCAACCGTCAAAATCTTCGAAGAAAAAGAAGAAGAAATCCAAGAAGCCCGTGAAGCTTGGAAACGAACACACGAACTTGCAGAAGCAAATCGACGCGTTGGAAGAATACAATCAAAAGGCGCGAACTCCTGTCACACTGCAAGAGTTCCTCAACCACATCTTTCAAGAGGAAGATGATGGAGAAAGCTCGTCGGATGAATCCGAAAGATATGTGGCGAGTTGTAACGTAATCTCCCACTCGTTCACCGATTATGGGAAAACTCCTGGCACTAAAAAGCTGGAGGCAGAGCCTGTACCAGAGCGCGCATGGCCAACAGACGAAATGATCGACGCTTTTCTAGACGAGATTCGTCTAAAATGTAAAGCGGACCAGGAGCGTGAGATGACCACGTCGGAAGGAGCCAAATGCGGGCAACTGAACGAAAGAGTTGAACTACCCCTGCCAGAGCGAAAGGCATCCGAAGTAGACAAGAAGATATTCAAGATGAGGAAAAGGTTTGCCAAAGCCATGTCAATGGGAATGAAGCTACCACCCTCGGAAGGAAACACACACGATGGGGTGGAGAGGCACCCTGACTATTGCGCATATCACCGAAAAATCTCACACCCCACGGAGGAGTGCGACGCCTTTAAGATATGGTGGCAAGGATATGTCGCTCGTCGGCAACATGTTAAGCGCATGAAACGCAAGAGCCGTCGGGAGCGAAGAAGTACTATCGATGGGCACGACAGAGCTACTGGCAACTGTTACATGGTAAACGCCAGGGGGTCACAAGTTCTCACCTTTGGGAGCGACTCTGATGAAGAAATCGCTCTGGGCCCTCTCTTCAAAGAATCCGTGTTGGGGAAAGAGGAGGAATCGGAGATCTGCGAGAACATTCAGCTGCGCAATCGCACACTCCCAGAAAAGAATCTCGGGCCCGGGAATAGAAAGGATAAGGGAAAGGAAAAGGTCACTGAAGATATCACTTTAGATGACCAAGTCATGAGAGAGCTGGCTGCCAAAGACCCTCCTAGGAAGGGTAAAGTGGACTATAACATCCTCGCGCACCTAAGGAAGCTACCTTCTCAGCTTAGCATTCTCGATGCCCTCCTATTATCAAAAGAAGCGCGAGACTCACTAATTAAGGCGTTACAAGAACCTGAGCAATTCCAAGCCTTCCTCGCCACTGAAAAGATGAAAGATGAACTGGAGGAAGTGCATACAGCCGACATCACTTTCGGTGATGAAGACCTCCTTCTCGGGACGTGCGACCACAACCGTCCCCTATATGTCTCCGGATACTGCCATGATATCAAGATAGGCAAGATCCTGGTGGATAATGGATCCTCCGTCAACCTCCTTAATGTTCGGGTGTTGAAGGAAATCTGCATGAGCGTGCAACACCTCGCTCGTGACAAAATTACTATCTCCGGTTTCGATTCACAATCGTCACGGACTCTCGGATCTGTGATACTAACATTACGCTTTGGACTTCTCGTCACAGACATCAAATTCCATGTCATTGACGCCAAGACCTGCTACAACGCCTTGCTCGGCCGTCCTTGGCTACACGAGTACAACATCATCCCTTCTACACAACATCAGTGTATGAAATATTTTAAGGATGGTTTCGAGTATACCGTAACAGGAGAGTTAAACCCATTTTCCGTGAACGAAGTCCGCAAATACGAAGATGCGAAGTACTTTTTGCCAGATTTCGAGGATACAGAAAGGTGTCGTAACCCGGAGAACAAAACCGTCGCCACCATCCCCGTTTTCGGAAGCGACACCGAAGAAGAGGAAGAGATAGTTTATGCAGGGCCATCTCAACGCAATAACCTGGGGACGCCCGCCCCCGTGTTGGTCTTCGGAAGTGATTCAGAAGATGAAGTTAATGCTGTGTTCTCCAATCGGCTGTCAATACAAGCACCCCCTGGCGATGACCATAGTTTGCAAATCACCATGGTACCGCGAGAACACTACAAGGATCTCGACACGCTTCAGGCTCACAATGTGCAGGACCTGCAAACATTTTACGTCCCTCCCAGGCGAAGGGGTGAGAAGGTGATCCTATTCTACCGATCCTCAGAGTCGAAAATAGAGAAAGAGATCTGGCATGGCGCGGATGCTACACTTGACAGGCTCCAACCCATCCGTTTGCCCAGATACTATACAAATGGATTAAAGAAGCTATTGAAGCGCCAAGGAGTACCCTTAGAACAGACCGTTCGGCAGGCGCGGTTCTACAACAGGATTTGGGATGTCCCCGGGACTCAACGCAAATTGCCCAACGGGAAGATGGAAACATTCGGGCTGGGATACGCAAGAGCCGGAAAACGGGAACGGGCTCACAGCAGCTACGCTATATATACCTTTGATGAAGAGGAGGACGCCCTGTCAGGAGATGCCAACCCCCCATCAAAACTAGACCCCGCGATTAAAGCGCCGAGTCCGTTGTTTGAAGAACGAATGGGCAAGCCTATCAGGAAAATGGGTCAGAAAGCTCGGGAAGACCACAACCGCGAAATGGCCATCTACGAGAAGGCCAGGACGCAACGTCTATCTCAACGTGCTGCAAAAGACAAAGACGCTTATCCTCGTCAATCCGTTGTACGAAAGGCCCGACGCAGAGACGGAAATAAATCAAGAAGCGGCTCGGGTTTGTCCCTCATGAAGAAGATGAGTCGAGCGTACTCCTTCCCCCGAGACAAGACGGAGAGGTTACTCAACCTCGCTATAAAACATCAAATGATCACGCTTCCAGAGTCTAGACATCCTGAGCAAGCTAGCAAGGCTTCTCATCTGAGTTATTGCTCTTATCACCAAGCCATAGGACATCCTACCGAAGACTGCTCCACCTTCAAGAACTGGGTCGAGGACCAGTACCGACGGGGCAGATTCGCTTTATCCGACGGCTGGAAGGTAACGCCGCCGTAAAAGTATGAGCCCAAGGCCGCAAGAGCAGAACCGGGTCCACCTCAGTCCAGGGAGCGGGTTCGCACTTGTTATACGATTACGATATTAGGAGAAGAGCCCGAGAACGTAGATGACCTTCCCCGGTGCTTTGAGAACAGCGATGATGAGGTGATCTCGGAATTTCCGCCCGCTCCGAAAGAACTGGAAGATGGTATACATACTACTGCAGATAACCTCAAGAAGATTGAGTTGGGATCGGTAGACGACCCGCGACCGACATTTGTCAGCGAGCTGTTATCCGAAGAGAGGGTGGCTGCGTTAAAGGGCGTGCTTCTACGGCATAAAGACTGCTTCGCGTGGAACTACTCCGAGATGCCAGGACTAGATCCGGAGATTGCTGTGCATAGATTAGCAATATCCCCAGATATCAAGCCAGTCAAGCAGGCGCCAAGGAGGATGCGACTCGAGCTTGAGATGAGCATCAACGCCGAAGTCAAGAAGCTGATCGATTCTGGATTTATCCAAGAAGTCCAATATCCCGACTGGATCACCAATATCGTCCCGGTAATGAAGAAGAACGGGACGGTACGCATATGCGTGGATTTCAGGGATCTCAATAAAGCCTGTCCAAAGGATGATTTCCCAGTACCAATAACCGAGCTAATGATAGATAACACGTCCACTCACGAGGTTTTCTCCTTTATGGATGGTTCGTCAGGATACAATCAGATAAAGATGTATCCCAAAGACCAGAAGCACACCGCTTTCCGCACCCCTTTGGGTATATTTTGCTACAAGGTTATGCCCTTTGGTCTAAAGAACGCTGGCGCTACCTATCAAAGGGCCATGACAAAGATCTTTGATGACCTCATACACGACGTCGTCGAGTGCTATATCGATGACCTCGTAGTAAAGAGCATGTCATACGAAGATCATTTAAAGCATCTGGAGACTGTATTTCGACGCCTTCGGCAATATAATTTGAAAATGAATCCCCTCAAATGCGCGTTTGGAGTCTCCTCGGGCAAATTCCTGGGATTCATCGTTCGACACCGAGGTATTGAAATAGATCCGTCAAAAATTAAGGCGATCATGGAAATGCCTCCGCCAAGAACCCTCAAGCAGTTACGGTCTCTCCAAGGGAAGATCGCATACATCCGGCGGTTTATCGCTAATCTTTCGGGCAAATGCCGTCCTTACAGCCACCTGATGAAAAAGGGAACTCCATTCGCTTGGGATCACAAATGTCAAGGTGCACTAGACGAGATCAAGCAGTACCTGCAGAACCCTCCGGTGTTGGCCGCGCCGGTCAAGGGAAAACCCCTCATTCTTTATACGACCGCCCTCGAAGGTTCTTTAGACGCATTATGGGCACAAGAGAACGATCAGGGGAAAGAAAGAGCACTTTACTACTTAAGTCGAGTGCTGCTGGGGGCAGAAAGCAACTATTCCCCCATTGAAAAGCACTGCCTGGCGTTGATCTTCGCAATAACAAAGCTTAGACATTACGCATTAGCACATGAAGTCCGTCTTATTTCGAAGGTGGACCCTCTCAAATATTTGATGTCGAAAGCCATATTGACGGGACGACTCGCTAAGTGGGCCCTGCTCTTGATGGAGTTCTCGATAACGTTTCAACCTCTCAAGGCAGTGAAAGGCCAGGCCATTGCCGACTTCCTCGCCGAGCACCCGATACCGGCCGATTCTCCTCTGAACTGTGATTTGCCGGACGAGCATGCATTTGATGCGATTAGCGGCGGAAGCGCCCGATGGGAACTCTATTTCGATGGAGCATCCTCCATAAAGAAACAGAAACAAGGTATCCCAATGATCAAATCAGGGATAGGCCTCATCTTTGCAACTCCACAAGGAGGGATAATGCGCTTCGCCTTCTCCTTAACAGAGCCGAGGACAAACAATGAAGCTGAATACGAAGCTCTGATAGCAGGCCTCGAGATCGCCATCGACATGGGAATTGAAGACCTCCTTATATACGGGGATTCTCAGCTGGTCGTTAGTCAAGTAAATGGTGACTACCAAACGTGCAAGCCGGAGTTGGTGAAGTACGGCGAAAGGGTGCAACAACTATTGACCCAAATTCCCTCCTATACTTTGGAGAACATACCGCGCGCGGAAAACAGCAAAGCAGACGCGTTGGCTAAACTTGCTAAAGAACTGGCTGACGAGAACCTCGATGACGTCAGAATCGTGGTACAAAGCCGTCGAGTGCTCGCCCCGGCAGAAATATCTCCGGAATCATGCGAAGAAAAGGGAACGACTGAGCAGACGACCCTATAAATAAAAGACCATGAGAAGGCCGAAGACTGGAGGGAAGTCTTCATAGACTACTTTAAGTCCCACCGAATGCCCGAAGAAGCGTCCTCAAGACATCAGCTCATGAAACGAGCTTTATCTTTCGCTTTCGTCAACGATATTCTATACAAGAGATCATTTGATTCTCTATGGCTGAGATGCTTAGGACCTGACGAAGCAGAAAGAGTCATTCAGGAAGTTCATGACGGACTTTGCGGTTCTCACCAAGCAGGCCCAAAGATGAAGTTAAAAATTAAACGGATGGGTTATTACTGGCCCACGATGATCCAGGACTGCCTCGAGTATGCGAAGCAATGCCACTCATGCCAGATTCATGGAGACTTCATCCACCAACATCCGAATCCACTGCACCTAACGCTGGCTAGTTGGCCATTCGAAATGTGGGGGACTGACATAGTCGGCCCCATTGAGCCAGCATCATCCCGGGGACACCGTTTTATCCTGGCGACAACTGATTACTTCTCCAAATGGGCAGAAGCAGTACCACTGAAGGAAGTGAAGACGGAGAATATCCTCCATTTCTTCAAGACGCACGTCATCTATCGGTTCGGAACTCCACAGCGGATTATCTCCGATAATGGGCCGGCCTACCGAAGCCATAAGATTAGCCGCTTCGCACAGCAGCACAGTATAGACTGGAGATATTCTTCGGTTTACAACCCACGAGCTAACGGTCTGGCCGAGGCCTTCAATAAGACCTTGACGAAGATCATAAAAAAGACCGTTTCCAGGAATAAGAGAGACTGGCACGAAAGGCTGCAAGAAGCCCTTTGGGCTTATCGAACTACATTCAAGACGGCCACAAACACAACGCCGTACGCGTTGGTATTTGGGACGGAAGCAGTGCTCCCCCTCGAGATAGAGTTACCCTCTCTACGAGTAGCAGTCCACCACGAGCTGACGAACGAAGAAAATGCTCACCTTCGGCTTGAGGAGCTTGATGCCCTCGACGAAACCCGGCTCATAGCGCAACAACATCTAGAGGCCTACAAAGCAAAGATGACGCGCTCATACGAAAGATTGACCAGGCCGAGGACATTCCGCCAAGGCGAACTCGTACTAGTGGTCAAAAGACCTATGATCCCCAATCATGCTGAGTGAGGAAAATTTGAGCCAAACTATGAAGGCCCGTACATCATAGACAAGGTCTACCAGGGTGGAGCCTACCTACTCATGGACATGCACGGTGAAAGGCCTTTCAGGCCAATAAACGGCCGCTTCTTGAAGAAATACTATGCTTAATAAGCCACAGCCTGGGTCAATGATAGATGACGACGACTATGTCCGCTCACTATCTTCCTAGGCTCAGACTTTACAAGCAGCAGCCGGCCTTCCCATAACGACGGACCGAAACGTCCTTAAACTAACGGCGGACCGAAACGTCCTTAAACTAACGACGGACCGAAACGTCCCTAAACTACTACCGCAACATCCTTAGGTTGACGAGATGGATAAAAAAAAAGAAGAAGATAAAAAAAAACGGTATGTCCATAAGCAAAGTGGGCACGGATGAAAACCCGAAAGGGCTCCGTGAGTAAAAACAGCAGGGCTGCCGGCAAGTGTTCGTGAAAACCCGAAAGGGCGTGACCTTGTAAAAAAAAAAGGAAGTGAAAAAGAATAAAATAAAAAAAACGGTATGTCTATAAGCAAAATGGGCACGGATGAAAACCCGAAAGGGCTCCGTGAGTAAAGACAGCAGGACTACCGGCGAGTGTTTGTGAAAACCCGAAAGGGCGCAACCTCGTTAAAGGACACTTACAGAGTCCTCTCGACCTTGTAAGGAGAAACCACCTGCGTGAGATCCTTACGACTCACAAAGGAGCAGCACACTTAGAGATCCTCACGGTTCCTAAGGAGAAAATACACTTACGAGATCCTCACGACTCGTAAAGAGAATTCTCTTATGGGACCCTCACGGCTCATGAGATTTGAAAGTCTTAAGTTACAGAAACCTGAACCTGTTCTTAAGCAAATCCTCCACAACCTTCGACATTGCCCTACAAGAGGCTCAATACTGACCCTTGTATACAATCCACGGGCGCGAATAAACATTTCCCCAGCAAAGTCCAACCCTTGTAGGTCCTCTCGACCCATAAGGAGAAAACCCTCTTGTAGGATCCTTACGACTTACAGAGGAACATACACTTAGGAATCCTCACGATCCCTAAGGAGAAAATACACCTGCAAGATCCTCACGACTTGTAGGGAGAAATACCTTTGTGAGACCCTTACGGCTCATGAAGTCAAAAGCCTTAGTCGACAGGACCTTAACCCTGTTTGCTAAGCCACCTTTGTTCAACATCGACAGAGGCAAATGATGATTCGCTCCTGGCAATATTCCTGTTGCAGCGATGCTGATGCCTAAACCGGTATCAAATCCCAAGTTCTTTCATGGCAAATGATGATTCGCTCCTGGCAACATCCCAGTTGCAGCGATGCTGATGCCGAAATCGGTGTCCAAAATCCGAGCTTGCGGCGAAAAAGCTAGCAAGCCACACATGCCTACAAAATAGCCAAAATGATGGGGCAATTTGCAATAAAAAGCAGCAAGTAAGAATGAAGGCATAAAAAAAATAGCCGAAATGATGGGGCAACTCGCAATAAAAAGCAGCGAGTAGAAAATAAATAAATAGCCGAAATGATTGGGCACCGCGAAAAATAGCCGAAATGATGGGGCAATCGCGACCTTCGCGATATAAAAGCTGAAACGATAGAGCATCGCGGAAAAAGAAATAAAATAAAAATAAAATGTATGCCTTACAGGTGATGTTCCATCACACCCTGTATACAATCCAATGGCATAAACAAAAAGGGAACGTACCTCCCTCCCCCAGGTTTCACCAAAGAACGAAGCTAAATCTCGACGGGCCACAAGCGACCTAGAGATCATCCCAACACTCGTCTCGTAACAACGGACACAACTTCAAGCTAAGCGGAACAGTGGCAACTCCCAGTTCCATGGCTCGGTGGTATACATATCGCCAACAGTCAAACCTTCATCCCGTGAAATGCGGATATATTCAGCAAAATTCCTGGTTACGTGGAACGCGGATAACGTCACTCTTTGACCCCGTGGAAAACGTCCAGAGCGGATCCTGGTCCTCGCAGAGCATGGCAGTGAACCCGTGCGAAGCATCCAGAGCGGAGCCTAGTCCTCGCCGAGCACGGCAGTGAACCCGTGTGAAGCATCTAGTGCAAAATTCCTGGTCACGTGGAATGCGGATAATGTCACTCTTTGACCCCGTGGAAAACATCCAGAGCGGATCCTGGTCCTCACAGAGCATGGCAGTGAACCCGTGCGAAGCATCCAGAGCGGAGCCTAGTCCTCGCCGAGCACGGCAGTGAACCCGTGTGGAGCATCTAGTGCAAAATTCCTGGTTACGTGGAACGTGGATAACGTCACTCTTTGACCCCGTGGAAAACGTCCAGAGCGGATCCTGGTCCTCGCAGAGCATGGCAGTGAACCCGTGCGAAGCATCCAGAGCGGAGCCTAGTCCTCGCCGAGCACGGCAGTGAACCCGTGTGAAGCATCTAGTGCAAAATTCCTGGTCACATGGAACGCGGATAATGTCACTCTTTGACCCCGTGGAAAACGTCCAGAGCGGATCCTGGTCCTCGCGGAGCATGGCAGTGAACCCGTGCGAAGCATCCAGAGCGGAGCCTAGTCCTCGCCGAGCACGGCAGTGAACCCGTGTGGAGCATCTAGTGCAAAATTCCTGGTCATGTGGAACGCGGATAATGTCACTCTTTGACCCCGTGGAGAACGTCCAGAGCGGATCCTGGTCCTCGCAGAGCATGGCAGTGAACCCGTGCGAAGCATCCAGAGCGGAGCCTAGTCCTCGCCGAGCACGGCAGTGAACCCGTGTGAAGCATCTAGAGCAAAATTCCTGGTTACCTGGAACGCGGATAACGTCACTCTTTGACCCCGTGGAAAACGTCCAGAGCGGATCCTGGTCCTCGCAGAGCATGGCAGTGAACCCGTGCGAAGCATCCAGAGCGGAGCCTAGTCCTCGCCGAGCACGGCAGTGAACCCGTGTGAAGCATCTAGTGCAAAATTCCTGGTCACGTGGAACGCGGATAATTTCACTCTTTGACCCCGTGGAAAACGTCCAGAGCGGATCCTGGTCCTCGCAGAGCATGGCAGTGAACCCGTGCGAAGCATCCAGAGCGGAGCCTAGTCCTCGCCGAGCACGGCAGTGAACCCGTGTGGAGCATCTAGTGCAAAATTCCTGGTCACGTGGAACGCGGATAATGTCACTCTTTGACCCCGTGGAGAACGTCCAGAGCGGATCCTGGTCCTCGCAGAGCATGGCAGTGAACCCGTGCGAAGCATCCAGAGCGGAGCCTACTCCTCGCCGAGCACGGCAGTGAACCCGTGTGAAGCATCTAGTGCAAACTTCCTGGTTACGTGGAACGCGGATAATGTCACTCTTTGACCCCGTGAAAAACGTCCAGAGCGGAGCCTGGTCCTCGCCAAGCACGGCGGTGAACCCGTGTGAAGCATCCAGAGCAAATACCGGACTGTGGAGTCCTTAAAATCCACGGACTATGACGTCCTTAACCTCGACCGTGATGTCTTAAAACTAACGATCAACCACCCCGATTCCCTACAGATTTTGCCTTGGTTTAAGGGTACATCTCTTCACTCCTTTGATGCCCAGCGTTGTAATTCCTCAACGTCTTCAAAGAGGTGACGGGTCCCTGCAACCAAACACCGGACTGTGGAGTCCCTAAATCCACGGACTATGAGGTCCTTAACCTTGACCGTGATGTCTTAAAACTAACAGCGGACTGTGGAGTCCCTAAATCCACGGACTATGAGGTCCTTAACCTTGACCGTGATGTCTTTAAACTACGATGCCTGGAGAAACCCCTAACTCCGTAAAACACGGACAAGGGTGACCGCATCCAACACTTACAAGTCCTCGTGACCTGTAAGGAAGAAAAACTCTCTTGTGAGATCCTTACGACTCTCAAGGGAAAACTCGCTTAAGGATCCTCACGATCTCTAAGAAGAACTTACACCCATGGGATCCTCTCGACCTGTAGGGAGAAAAACTCTTTATGAGACCCTCGTGGCTCGTAAAATGCAAAAGTCTTAGGAAGCAGATCTTAACCCTGAATCCTAAGCCATCGCTGTCCTGCAAGAAGATCGAGGTAGAATATCCGCAGAATACATTCAATAAAAAGGGGGACACACCATTTAGAAGAAAAATGTATCTTCTATTCATAAACCAAAATGGGTACAAAGTACAATTCATGAAAGAAACAAAAAGAAAATACCCTCATCCATGAGTATGTACAAAAAGGAAGGAAAAGATACAAATGTTTCAGGCCGGCGGGCGATTCAGCAACTTGGTCAGCTCATCCTGCTTTTGTTGGACCACGGCTTCATGACGCAAGATCTCCAAAAGACGAGCCTCCGCTTGAGCTTGTTGAGCCTGATACGAAGCGAGCCGGGCTTCAAGCTCTTTCTCAGTGGCCTTATGAGCCTCGACCCTCTCACGAGTGAACGTGGCAGCTTTATCGAGAGCCACAACCTTATGTTCGCTACGTATCGCTCTATCAGGCCACGTAAGCTCGCTTTCGTAACCACAGCCTTGGAAACAAGACATTGACAAGACCATATAAATGGGCTTCCAGTTGACGGGAATAATCGATCTAAAACGCGCTCACATCGCCTGATGTGAAAGGCAACAAGAAAAGTTTCCGACATATTTCAAGCATGCGTTCGTAATCATATGAGTATTCAAAAAGGGAATAATAATAATAATAGCATTTGCAATCGCATGAACGTTCATAATACCCAAAAAGGTCTGATGCGCAGGAAAGTGATGGTAGCATTTGCAGTTAAAGAAAGTTCTCATGAGAAGAATACAAAGTTTATTTATGCAAGCGGAAACATACATACTAGCACCAAGCCTACATGGAATCTCGGCATAAAGCGTAAAAAAAAAGAGGGACTAATTTAAAAGTATTCTACGCTAACGGAAAAGGTCACCAAACATGGGATCAACGGCACAAGGGTTAATGAAACAGAGGACAAAATTCTCCATCTCTCTCTCTGCTTTCTCCAGCACGTCAAAGCGACGGTTCTCACGAGGAGTCGCTCCCCATCGATTGGCGCCGTGTTCGTCCGCGAAAGCAGACATAATAGCTCGCCGGGCCTTGATCTGGCTCAGCAGATAAATTGAGCAATCCTTCAAAGCCTGAGTAATCAGGCACGCTTCATGAAAACCCTCGAGCTTTTCTTCTGCCGCGTCGAGCATCGCCAGGGTCATCTCCGCCGGGTAAGGAGGGATGTCGGCAAGCACGGCCTTGAGAATCATCCGGAGCCAGAGAGAACCCATCGGGAGGGGGGACCCCCTACGGATCGAGAGTTCATGCATGGCTGAGTCGCATTCGTTGTCGGTAAGGAGGGGATCCACCAACCGAGCAGCAAAGCGGGGGACCATTTCCTCAATAGGAACTTCCCATGGCTGTCGACGAGCATGAGGGCGATTGCAGGCCATGGCGCTCGTTTGTTTCTCAAGACAAGTTACTCCAAGATAAAAAAAATAATAATAATATAAATCTCTTTGTGAGAGGAAAAGGGAAGCTATAGCCTCATATATAAGGAAATGCATTAAGTGCTGTGCGCGGAAAATCTTGCATGGTGAAACTATTTCCAAGGCCCAAAAAAGGAAAGGCATCGAAAATCAAGGAGATGGAACTATTTCCAAGGCCCTTTTTTCTGCGTCTAATATTGTGCGCTGAAAATAGGGCATGAGAAGATTTTGTGAACAGCCACATCAAGGGACCCCACGTGCAGACTACGTGAGGCCTAAACCTGATGTACACTAAAAAAATGGAGTAGCACCCTGCATATTGAAAGCACCAACAACAACAGCAGCAAAATGATAAAATCCCAGAGAAAAGACATGCAAACATAGAAAGACATAATAACAATTGTCACTCATACTTCAAGGGGTTCATACAAAATACAGAGGACACATTTACAATGGTAAAACTTCAGATGCGGGACATGGGTTGAGAAACTCAAAATTAACTTTATTCAGGATTTTCCAAGCATTTCGAACCTCCCGAGTATGCTTCCTCTCACGATCACAAGCATCGGGGTCCTCACGAATGTCCTCCACCCTCCGATAGGCGGCAAGTATGGCCGACTGCTGGAATATCTGATGCAGGAGATCAATGAGATTATCCCGCCTTCTCTTTGAGATCAAGTGCATCAGATACACCGAGTGTACTTTATCCTCGGCGGCGTCCAATGCCCCAAGCGGCACACCAGCACAGAATAGAGGGAGAGCCTCCCTGATCGCCAGCACGATCAGCCTCAGAAGAGAAGAGCGACGGGGGAGTAGCCGATGGTTGTACTCATCAAAGCGGCTCATAATCTCGGCACATTGAGCATCGGTGAACTCCTGGTTCTGACTGCGGCCCAGTGCACGAATATTCCCATAGGAAATGATCTCGTCAAGACCATACAGATGGGCATCCATGATACCTGAAATAAAGGTCATGAGATTCATTAGAAAACTCCTGTTTCATTAACTGCAGAAGAACAACCTCGGGTCAAGAGACCCCAGGAAGCCTCCGCATGAAGAAATCAAGTCCTTCATTGGAATTAAAATTCCTTATTAAGAAAACGGAATTAAATTCCCAGAAACATTTTTGGATGGAAATTAAATTCCATAGAGTTGAAACGCCATCATCATCTCCCCAAAGATCATCTAAACCCTAAAAGCTCTACAGTTTGAAGGTTAAGCGGTTCTTATGGGAAAACATGAAGAGAAAAGAGTAAAAACCCTTGTTTTGGATTTAAAATCCAGAGGAATGTGAAGGTCCATCGCCTGTCCCAGAACATTACCTGAGGAAAAGAAATCTTTTAAAACAGAGTTAAACTCTGAAAATTGTTTCAAGGCAGAGAACTAAGCTATGGAAGCGAGAATTAAATTCTCAGAAAGAGTTCTCAGAAGAAGAAGATGAGCAAAGTGAAGGCTCCAATGAAGAGACAGAGGTATTTATAGAAGGCAATGGAAACGTTTCATCTCCCCAGATCCCTAAAGGAATCCAACGGTCGCAAGAGGTGACAGCGTTGCACTCACGTGCTGACACGTGAGAACAACGCTGTGGGGGCATTTGTTTCCTGATTTAAAATCAGGAAAGCTTATGGAAAAAGCTTGAGAAGAGGGTCACGTGCTTACACGTGACCAGCAGTCACGTGTTGGCACGTGACACCCAAAAGTACCGGCAAAGCAAGTTCAGCTTCCTGACTACATCAAAGAAAAAGGGCTTAAGAAAGGGTCACGTGCTCCCACGTGACCAGGGTCACGTGTTGGCACGTGACATTTTAAAGCGGATTCAAAGGCACATCGTTTCCCTGATCAAGTCAAGGAAAAAGAGTCCAGATCAGGGTCACGTGCTCACACGTGACCAGGGGTCACGTGATGGCACGTGACGGTTAAGCAACAACCAGAAGACAGCGCAAAAAGAAAGGAAAAGGCTCATTCCAAAGGGGGTCATGTGCCCACACGTGACCATGGGTCACGTGGTCACACGTGACCGGCTTTCAAAGCCCATTTTGTCAACAGAATTAAATTCTGAAAGAGATTCAAATCTTTCCAAAGGAAAACGACTATCTGGAACCAATCGAATTAAAGATTCAGAGGTGATGAAATATCATCTATCTATGGGAAAATCTCGGGTTTGGAAAGATTTCCCCTTTAAATCTAACCGAAACAATAAAGGAGAATCCCGGGACTTGAAATCCAATGGTGAATAAAATTCACCTAATAATCCAAAGGTCCAAAACGAATGATGGATGCAAATCAAATCTCTCAATGAAGATTCGTCAAAAACTAATTGACTCGGCTGCTTCTCCTATAAATAGGAGCCAAGAGACACAAAAAGATATATAGGCAGAGGGAAGAAAAAGAGAAAGAGCCTTGATACTTCGAGGAACTTGGATCTTCTGCAAAAGAAAACCCTAGGTAAGAAAGGGAAGGCTTTTTGAAAGAAAGAGAATTTAATTCTCAACAGAGTTTAACTCTGATATATAAAACAGAAGAACATATTTCTTCTCTCTTTGATAGAGGATCTGCAAAGTGCACATCTCCCCTTGAAGTTGAGAATTTAATTCTCAATGGGTCGAGATCCTGCCATGCAGATCCAAAACATAGAGAGGGAATGGCAGCACAAGAATTTAATTCTCACAGAACTATAGGAATTTAATTCCTTTAAAATAAAACTAGGGCTTGACCCTGTGTTATGGGAATTTAATTCCTTCAGAACAAAAAGAAACAGGGTTTAACCCTAATTAAGAACCTAGTTCTGTTGGAACAGCGGGGATTTAATTCCCTTGATCATAACTTAAAAGAAAGTGGGAATTTAATTCCTTAAAAGCTTTTATTAGGGTTTAACCCTATTCAGTTCTTCACATATATGAAGAATTTAATTCCTACAGAAAATTCAGAGTCCATCTCTATTCAGAATATAAACCTTCGAAAGGAAGTAGGAATTTAATTCCTCTGAAATTACTGTCAGGGTTTAACCCTACGAGGAACTTGATTCCTGGAAAAGATTAACAGATCCTCTAAAACAACATACATAGAGGCAGGGTCACGTGTCACCACGTGACCCCCCCCCCAAGAGATCTACAAAAAGCCCCTTTGAGGCAGCACCCCACGTGACCCACGTGACCCTCGGCAGAAGCTCTAATACATAGGCATTTGAATGCCCATCACGTGATGGCACGTGATGCTCTGAAAGATGCGATAATCTCAGCAGAATAGATGAAGGGAGGGCGCTCTCACGTGCTGCCACGTGACCCCTCCTGCCTTAGTGTTTAACACTAAATTGAAACTCCCGAACCCAGTGTTAAAACACTGTTGGGCCTTAGTGTTCAATACTAATCAAAAAGCTTTGTTTGCAGTGTTCAACACTGACTACCTTAGTGTTTAACACTAATCTGAGATCATCATTGCCAGTGTTCAACACTGATCTGTTTTAGTGTTTAACACTAATTTGAAAAGCCTTGTTGCTGGTGTTTAACACCAATTATCTCTTAGTGTTAAACACTAACTTGTCAACCTCATTCCCAGTGTTCAACACTGACTGCTCTGTAGTGTTTAACACTAGGCTTTGGCCCAATTGGCCTAAATGGATAGAGGCAAAGCCTCTCCTGATTGGACTTAGCCCAAGATGGCCATAAGTCCTCAATTTGTGATTAACTGGGCCAATGGACTCATAACATAATTAATTCGTCTTGATCCCAAATTGGGCCAAGGACTATTTAATCCACTCCGGTTCTAGGGTACATCTCTTCACTCCTTTGATACTTGGCATTGTAATCCCTCAATGTCTTCAAAGAGGTGACGGGTCCCGACGACCACACATTGATACGGACTGTGGGGTCCTTAAACCCGTGTTTAATGCAAAATTCCTGGTTACGTGGAACGCGGATAATGTCACTCTTTGACCCCGTGGAAAACGTCCAGAGCGGAGCCTGGTCCTCGCAGAGCACGGCAGTGAACCCGTGTGAAGCATCCAGAGCACATACCGGACTGTGGGGTCCTTAAGCCCATGGACTACGACGTCCTTAACCTTGACCGAGATGTCTTAAAACTAACAATGAACTGTGGGGTCCTTAAACCCATGGATTACGACGTCCTTAACCTTGACCGAGATGTCTTAAAACTAACAATGGACCGCAATGTCCTTAAACTACCCATGGACCGCAATGTCCTTAAACTACCCATGGACCGCAACGTCCTTAAACTACCCATGGACCGCAACGTCCTTAAACTAGAACAATAGAGCCCCGTATGCTCTTTTGTCGGATCTAAACGATCCCGTTTAAGTTGATCTTAGCCTCAAAGATGGCTAACGTATCCTTAAACCTTCAAACAGACTGGACTATGAATCCCCCCAATTAACTCTGGCTCGAGGGTACATCTCTGAACTCCTCTGACATCCGTCGTTGTAATCCTTCAACGCCGTCGGAGAGGTGACGGGTCCTGACGGCCATACATTTAATGGACCACTAGGTCCCTAAACTGGAACAATAGAGCCCAAACGCTCCGTTGTCGGATCTAAACGATCCCGTTAAGTTGATCTTAGTCTCAAAGTGAGACTAACGTATCCTTAACAAACGTTTGAGTTGATCTTAGCCTCAAGTATGGCTGACGTATCCTCAAACTAAACCCCCAAACCCAAATCTAAGATAATACGGATTTGGACTAGTCCGCCCTACAGGCGACGACATAACTCAGTCTCCGTAAACAATCCACGGGCAACAAAATACAAAACAAACACCCACGACACGAAGTGACCATCTGGAGAAGGAGAAAGTTGTTACCGCAATGCGGTAGCGTAATTAACTGCAGGGGCTTGCGCCTGCAGGGAAGAGCGTCCCCACAATCAAAAACCCCTCAAACGAGGGGGAATCTGACGAAGTCTGCTACATCGGACGCATCCGTCTAAACCTTCGATACATGGTGCCATAAATCAACTTGGCATCTTCGGAGAGGTGGACGGATAGCACCAATTAGCATCTGCCCCGAATCTCAGGCGAGGCATTCCATGTCGCGCCGCCATTCGGAGGGGAACACATTCCATTTACATGGTTCTCCAGTTATTCCACTTACATGATTCTACGGTTACATCCGTTTACTGATATCATGGTTTCGGTCAGTCTTTCAATTATACACTCAATTCAATTTACAGTACAAAACAATACAAATAAAACACTATGGGGTTTAAGGGATAGGCTGGTACGGAATATGTTAAAGGTGGCACGAGGTGGTCACTTAAGACGTAATTAGATCCTTGCCGTTGTTTCGTGGTATTATCGACGGAGCCTTGTACTACAGGTTACCAAAGTCCCGATGTAAGTGGGACTCCTCTCGTATACACTGGCATCTTCTGTACCAGGCTACAAACAACAGCGTTAATACAATATTACAACATTATAATACAACATTAAAAGCTACTCTCTCTCTCTCTCTCTTACTCTCTGTCTATTTCTCCCTCATCTTTGGGACTTACCGAGCGACCAGTTCGCTGACGACATTCTCTTTCTTTCTTTTTTGAATGTCGTCAGCTGATTTGGACCTGTCAGAGATCGAGCCCACTGCTGAAGACTTGGACCAATTCATTGAAGACCCCGAGCTCTAGACATTGTACATTTTCCATTCAGTACTATTCATTTCCTGTTATGCCATTGTTTAGGCATCGCTTTTATTTCAGTTGTATTTCCTTTCATGCATTGTACAAAAGAATGTTAATAAATATAAGTTGTTGTTTTTATTATATCTTGTCTCTTGTGTATTTACTTTTATATTGCTTAGATACGCGTAGCGTATTTACTTCTGAGTGTATACGTGGCGGGCCTCGTCGCGTCCCCTTCGCCGTATACCGGGAAGCGGGGCGTGACAGAGAGAGAAACGTGCAGTTTGTTAGGATTTAATATTAAAAATATATTTCTTTTGGTAAAAGAAATTTAAACGTATAAAAATTTATATACTAAACCGTTAATATTATAAGAATATAATATTAAGAAAATTTGAGTTTTGGCTAATACAAAAATAGTCCAAAAAATGCCCGGGTTGGGTCTAAAATTATGGTTTGAAAATACGAATAATATACGTAGTAACCAAAACCAAAATTGGATATCCGGGTAACGAAAATGCATACCCCCAAGAATGGATGCACGCACGTGCACGTAGCCATCCATACAAGTCCGTTACACTGAACAGGACGAGAACAAGATACGCGGATGCTACGACAGGGTTAGGGGTATCAGGCAGGCCATGCAATGTACTTCTAAAATATTTTACTTGACTTTAAATGTTATATTAAAAAATGCAGATACCAGATAAAATGCCAGTATGCAGTATGTATAATATGAAAGTGCACGAATCCATATAACAAGCCAGGATAAATCATAAACAGGAATCAAGACGGGTTTCTAGCAAGCGGGTCGGGTCGGATGCAAATACAGATGTCAAATACACTATTCGCACCCAAAACACAATAAATCAGGAAAAAATACCATAAATAAAGAAATACTCGAAAAAGAATTGGTATAAATGAACTAGGGTGTTACAAAATCGTCGGGGTAATACGCTCCATTAGTCCACAATACATTTGGGTGGGGTCCTTCCATCCGAAACTGGTCAACTTACTGATCTTTCATCGGAGCATCCAACGAACAATGTCCTTTCTTGATCGATTCACTCTAACTCTGTGTAAGATCTTTCAAACTGGAATTCTTCAACTTAACTGAGCCTGCGTCGGCGCATCAGATTAGACAAATTATCTCAGTCACTCTATTCAAGATGGACTAGCTACCTTATGTCACATCTCCGTGTATAAACCCATGTTGTGTTAGCTTCAATGGTCTGGGGAAGGTATCTTATCAACTCAGCAACAACTGGCTCATCTGTCCGCACGGTAGACAACACCTCAATCATCTAGAGTAGACGGTACCTTAATAATCTTCGCAATCTGGCTAGCCTGTAGCAATGGCCCGATCATCTAGTGTAGATCTCGAACGCTAGTATCAACAAGAAATCTTAATAAAACAATATATCAATGCATTCGTATGTAACCGGAATACGCCCTGGCCAGTCCTCATCCATGATGAGCTCGCTCTGACCGCATCTCTGGCCGCAGCTCTCTCTGCTCGTGTAGTCAAGGTAACGGAAATCATAATCCGATATCGATGAGGATAGATCATAGGAACGAATAGAAATATAATGTATAAGAAATATACATCCTAAGGCTATTTAAACGAAGCAGCATATCGTAAGTATGCCGCGGAACATACACACGGTACGTCACTCAACTTAAGTCACCTACTCCATCAACCAAGGTCAACCTATGCGACGAAAGTTCGTGTCTAATACCCCATCGGCCAAGTCTAAGTTCCGCAAGGTCAAGCCTAGGTTATATATAATTCCTTCCTATGGCCCCTTTTGTCCGTTATTCTCATATATATATATATATATATATATATATATATATATATATATATATATGAGAATAACGGACAAAAGGGGCCATAGGAAGGAATTATATATGAGAATAACGGAGGAAAGGGGCCATAGGAGGGAATTTCCTCCTATGGCGTCGAAAAAATACGCCCTCCATTATGTTTTCCGACGATCGGAATCCACCATCTTCATCGTTATCATCTAAGATATGAGTACGCCAAATTTCATGTGATTCTATAACCTTTTCACCGTTGATTTAGAAATGTAAAAAGTTCTATTGTCGGTAAACCGTTAATTTTGAACCCGCTAATTCAACGGTGAAAAAGTTGTAGAATCACATGAAATTTGTTGTACCCATATCTTAGATGATAACGATGAAGATGATGGGTGCCGATCATCAGAAAACACGATGGAGATTGTATTTTTTCGACGCCATAGGAGGAAATTCCCTCCTATGACATCTTTCCTCCATTATTCTCTCTCTCTCTACACACACACACACACGCCCTAGACTCCGCATAGTCAAATCTAGACTCGAACCAAGTTAAACCTAACGCTCTGATACCAACTTTGCCACGACCCGGAAAAGGCACGTGACTGGCACTTGAATCATGTGAAGTCTATAACACTCCACCTAATTCAAGTAAACCAAAAGACCATAAATCTAAACCCTTTTAGGGAAAATAATGGAGGTGGAATTTTGAAATAAAGGTTTAATGAAATTAGGTTCTTCCTTGAAAACATAAGTCATAGAATATGAAAACACGATATTTGTAACTATCTTGAAAACATGTTTCGTCGTTTGAAATTTGGGCAGCACCTCCTTCGTATAATTTAACCCGAAAACAATACAAGTAATAATAATAAAAGGCATATCCAAGCGGGAGCTAGCTCTTCGCCAATTGGCGGAAACAACCATGCAGAATATAAATATACAATGCCGAAGGCGAGGATCAAAACCACGAATAAAGCAAAGAAAACAATGTATCATCAAGAACCATAAATAAGAATAAATACATGAGCGTGACTCTAAGGTCAAAAGAATATACAACAAAGGTTTATAAGTATGAATATATACATAGTCTGGTTGATGGAGGTTTAACTAGATACAACTGAATAATTATACAAATACAAATGGTGGTCACGATGCAAGTGGATCCCACCTACTAAAGCAACCACCCAAAAGAAAATGGAGTGCCAGCGAAGCCGCTACGAAACCTGTGCGGCCAAACCTGCAAGAAAACTGTGGCACAACGGGGTGAGTTGCCAACTCGTAGGTAGAATACATCACCAAGTAGAAACCGAATGTACGACTATCTCCTAAGTCATACAGTACGATACAGTAATAATAGTAACACGATAATATCAAGTAGCAGTAAAGGTAATAATATAAGCATATGTGTAAACCAAGTACTCGTGTCTATGTCACAAAATAACTACATGTCATGTGTATCATGTATAAATGCATCATCCAACGTGTGTCCAGCGACGACACACAAAATCATGATAAAACCTGAGTGTCAAACATCGGCACTCGAAAACATCATGAAAACCGTGTCCATCAGCGACATATAATCCTCGTATCTCGGGCTCCGTCAGTCCGGATCGACCCATATCATCTGAATCTTGGGCTCCGTCAGTCCGGATCGGCTCATATCATCTGATCTCACGAATATGGTCGGTATCCTCCGGACATCCGTCGCGCCAACTATCTCGGGCTCCATCAGTCCGGATCGTCCGAAACTATCACCGGTCGGTAGTGCTCCCCAGCCGGGCTCAACGTCTCTATCTCTCTATATACATCAATCTTGCCCCGGGTACCGCACCGGGTCCATCATGTACCTGCAGACGGTGTTGCCCACGCTCCTTGTGGGGGTAATCATATATCATATATGCTCCGGAACCGAGAAATCTCATGGTGGACATCACACATCATATCAACAAAAACCGCATTTTTCATTTTAAAAGGAGCATAAGTTTTCAAATTCACATGCGGTTTCCCAAATCCAGAAATCTCATGAAATCGGAATCTCATAATCATGAGTTAGAAATGAATCATGAATATCGGTATAGAGCCCACCTTACAATGCATAAAACAGAATGTATGTATGAAAATGCATGCGGCATCTAAATAAGAAATACAATATCTAAACTAGCATGAGAGAGCAAGAATACTAACAATATGAATAAACTACCAACTAGCAGCTTACACAAGTGAAGTAACGTTTTTCTAATGTGTACGTGTCATGGCAATTACCGATGATGATGTGTGTGAGCCGGTAAGCGAGTGTGCATGCAACATACGCATCATCGGTAATGGTGCATGTGTCCTAGCAGACGAGATCATAACAGCTAATGCAAAACCTGTAGAAATCTATACGTATCCTAGTCGATATAGCTAGTAGTCGGCGATCCAGCCTCATAGCATTACGTACGGTATAACACATCGTACGGCATTCTCGAGTCACGAGTGTGGATCAATCATCATATATATCTCGTACGGTATAGCCCGTCATACGGCATCCTTAAAATCGAGGGTATGGGTCAATTATCATATATATATCATCACTCGTACGGTATCATTCATCGTACTGTATCATAATCACGGGTACGGATCTAAGGTCTCGTACATTCAATTATATCATCAGGTCACATATTATCGCATGTTAAGAATATTTCGCCCAACGATCCTTAAATATGTCATATCATATACGAGGTCTCACTCGATCATATATCATAGCCTCACGACATTATGTCCAGTCATATCGACTCAAATCCATTAGCATATATTATTCTCATCTCACGTGTATATGTGTGTGTGTATGAACACACACACACACACACATATACACATACACACACATATATATACCAAGTGTATGGGTGTGTGCGTGCGTGTGTGTAACAACACATAGCTTACGATTCGCTACAAGGTAATAACACTATGGGTAGATCTTCATATGATTATACCTAATCTAACATAAGGTCTCCTAGATACCCTATTTGCTAAGTATCCATATATCACATCAACATATATAACTAATAAAGCAATATTTTATTTTACGGTCGCGGGGGTGCTATACGCCATCCACCTGACTTCCCTCGTAGATATACATCAACTTACCTCGATCCTCGCTTGCCGAAGTCGATGACGCCTTGCTCTCCCTTGTCGTCCCGAAATCCACATGAAGGTACCTACATATCGAAACGCATCTTATCGCATCAAAATCATATTCGAAAACCAACACGTCACGCGAAGTGCTCATAGGTTAGAACCTATAGCCTACGCATGCAAAAACAACCAAATAACCCTCGTCGTTGACGTACAAACGTCCAACGATCAAATCCAAATTCAAATACCAAAAACCAAGTTTTAGAAATCGGAAAAACATTGCCAAAATCAAATCAAAATTCTTCCAGATTTTTGCTCAAGTAAAGTGGGACTAAACTAACAATACAAGGGCTAGATTATGAGGAGTATGAGCTACAGGCTAAAACCCAACACCAGACCCCAAAATTTGGCCGTCGAGAAGTGCTACAGTAACGGGTGTCGCCGGCCCAATTTTGGTATTTTGGTATCGTTCTTCTGTGGTGGTCTCCTAGTGGTCTAACTAAATCAATGTAGTTGTTTAATTTTCTTAATAATATCCCAAGTTGCTCCAGATTTCCTGTAAATCCTCAAAACTCCACAAAACCGACACGGGAAAACTCTAAGATCGTGTATTGGTTTCTATTCTCTGGTCTAGGCCAGTAAACATCACTAAGGTCATCTAAAACACTCACTACATCTCAAATACACCTTCAAAATTCATACAAACCCCTAACCCTCATCTAGGAAATTCTAACTGTAATACCCACCCCTTTTTATACCAAAATTTGTAGTCTATTACCTTAGAATTCTATTTATTCTTAATTATGAATTAATTATTTTTAATTTTATTTATTTTATTTATTATTATATTTTATTTTATTTTTCAAAACCCTTTTTCTTTTTAAAGAACCCAGCCCAACAACATTTTCCTCTATAGCTCTTTTTATTTCTGCAGCCCACCTGGCCCTGCACACTTCAATTCTGCCTTAACCCACTCTTTCCCCGGCTTATTTCATTCTTTTCCTATTACAATTTTCTTCTTTGCATTTTAGGCCGAGCCCAGCTCTCAGCCACTCTTTTCTATATTGCTAATTAATTAAATTCCCTCAGCCCACACTCTTCTTTACCAAGAATTTAAACGTTTAAATTATTCCTCGGCCCATTCTTTTAAACTAATCTCTTTTACTCAAGCTCAGCTTTCTGGCCCGGCCCTTTCTCAATAATTAATCCCTTCTTATTTAATTCCCCAGCCCAACACTTGCCGGCCCATCCCCTCTTCAAGCCTGCAGCCCGCATCCCTCTCTTTCTCTTCAATTTCTCTATATTTTTCTTATTATTTATTCAGCCCACTCCCTTGCGGCCCGTGACTCCTACCCGACCCGGCCCACTGCCCAACCTTCTTCCCAACGGCTACCCCCGCGTTTCCCGCTCCCTGCTCCCCGCGATCCGCCTCCTCCGCCCTCGCCCGCGCCTAAGTCGCAGTGCCGTTACCTCACGACGTGCCCCTCATGATTCCCTCATCTTCCCTATCGCTCTCCCCCACGTTCTCTCTTTTTCCCATTCTTCTCTTTCCCTCTCCTCATCTCGAACCCATACCCACGCCCACGAGCGCCACGTCGCCGTTGGTATCTTAGCCACCATCGTCGGCGGCGGCGACCACCAGCATCGACCACCTCATCACTCTACCCACCTCCTCACTCGCCGACCACCCTCCATCACCGGGGCTCGAGATCGAGACGACCCCCTGTGCACCCTCGCTCGACCTCCAACCCACCTGAAACCCTGTTTCCGGCCATCTGCTACACGCCGACGAGCCACTGCATCATCGACCACCACCACCACCACCATCATCATCATCATCATCATCATCATCATCATCCTCAGTTTTCACCCCTCTCTCTCTTTCTCACTCTGCCTCTCTCCCTCTCTTTCTCACTCTGCATCCCATCTCTCTCTAACCCTCAGCCCTCTCTCCCCCTCTGTCCCCCCTCTCTCTTAACTCTCATTTCTCTCTCTTCCTCAGTCTACTCTCTCTCCCATTTCTCTCTCTCTCCCTCTCTTCCTCAGTACTCCTTCTCTCTCTGTTCTTTGTTTCACTCTCTGTTTCTCTCTCTAACTCTAATTCTATCCCTCTAACTCTCTACTTCTGTCTCTCTGGCTCTCTCTTTCTCACTCCCTCTCTCTGGTCCTCTCAATCTCTCTCTACACCTCCAATTCTTTCCTTTCAATCTTCTATCAACCGAGCCTGTGCCACCCCGTTCAAGCCGAGGCCCAACCTTAAAGTCGTCGCTCGCGCGTGTGTCATTGCCGTGCCGTACGTGGGTCGTTGCCGCTGCCATGTGCCCCAATACGTCTCCAGGCAAGTTTTTACTTGCTTACATGCTATTTACCTGAATTGCGACCTTTAATTACGTATATCATAAAGTGCAAGTTTAGATTAATTATCGTGCCATACCTGTTCGACGCGTGTTCCCAATGAAATTACTTGTCTAATTTGACGGAACCAGATTGTTCTTGTTGGCCCTTGGTGTGATGGATATCTTGTGCAAATTTCGTTTGATAATATGACTGCTGATGACCAAAACGACTACCCCCAAGTTTAACCGTAAAACTGTAATTCTATTGTACCTGAAAACCGTTAAATTCACCATAAATCATATACATACTAGAATAGTGCGTTCGAGAGCTCAAATCGAAGCCAACTCGACGAACTTTAACCCTATGCTAGTTTCCAGACATTCCTGTACCTAAACCGTGATGATAATTGTATCGGAGTGCGACTCTGGACTGCAGTCCAGAGCGACTCCAGTCGTGCTTGCTGTTCCGTATTGGATACCATAGGAATTCCTTAATTCGTAGGTTGCGGAACTCCGCTTCTTATTATAGGTAACTCTGTTAGCTAGACAAAAAAATTGGTTTCATTCTGTTTCGTTACCGTTTGATATTTAATCTGTAATTTAATATATCGGAACACATAACAGTCCCAACAGAACCAGAATTGACATGTTAATATTAAACAGATTATAGCTCCTAACGTACAGATGCGATTGATGATCCGTCTATTGAGTTGAAAACCTTACTAAAAACCCTAGATTTCATCCAACTGTAGCGTCGCTAAAATCTGATCCCAACTGGGATTAAAATGCGTTGCGAAACGGACTTCTGATTCTGAAACTGGATTTCCAGCCGCGAGCGCTTAAAATGAAATGGTTATAACTAATGATCCTGGAACCCGATTGGCTTGAAACCAAATTAGATGGATAGTTAACTGAACATACTAATTACTACCTGTTTATCGTTTCTCTAAATTATATACGTACGTTTCATGATAAATCGTGCAAGTGATAGACTACTGTTTTATGACACCTTATTTGTGCTTCTTATACTGTTCACGCATCACATCATACCCATATCGTTGTAGTGATAACCTAGTGATATCGTGCATTTACCCAGTGTTAGATTTTAGCGATGATTGTGGCAAGTACGTCAGTGTTCGTGTATTCGTGATTAAGTGAAAGTGATGAGTACTTGTACACAATCAGTGACCTTATTGTTCTATTGCATTGTCGACGTCTGTGGGATGCGTGTACGTATGACTATAAGTGGTATGGGACACTTATGGAAGCGCTTGCACGGGTGTCATAGATAAGGCATCCGACACTGCCATTTATCTTAGGTATTAGTCGGGACGTGCTTGATGGAGGTCCTGCCTCCAGTTCTCGCGCAGACTTGTCACGGATCGATTAGTATTTAGGGTGATGGTTAGCGTTTGATGTAGACCATGGGGTGTGGGGTAGTTTAAGTGTGAGTTCAACAGAATCTCGGGAGTCCCATGCCGGCTTATATATTTAGGGAGTTATATGGAGATTTACAGGGTATGTGATATATACACCGTGATATTCTCGTTACATGTTGGGCCCGTGGTCCCTTACCCTTGGGTTCTACCCTTGGGTGGAGGACACTCGCGAGTGGTTGACTCTCACCCTTAGACTGACGATAGGCTTAGTGACCTGTACAGTGAGACTTAGAGACTGATAGGGATACTGGCATTTATATTCCTTATATACTGTGTTGGCATACGTGACATATCGTTCTACTGCCTTACTGTTCCGCTGCATTGATTACTGCACATTCATATTCATGTTGTCATTGATTTACTTTTATTCATGTCTATTACCACTGTTAGAACTGTCACTTGTTTTTATATATATTATGTTGCTATTGTGTCGCTCTGACGACCTGAGTATGCATGCTCAGTGTGAGGAGAAGATTTAGCCTGGATCAGAACTAGACGTGCATCACAGACTTCTTGACTTATCATTCCGAATTACTTTTGTTGTTCCACTTCAGGTCAGTCTTTACATTGTTTCTTTCAGTTACTGCATTTCTCATTACCTGCGCATCATTTACTGTTTACCATGAAAAAAAACTAGAAGCCGAAGTGTGACTACGGCAGGACATTCCTTGACCGTAGGAGCATGGCTAGCCTTGTCTACCCCTCGTATTCCGTATTTTGGGAAGCGAGGCGTGACACTAACATCACCGAACCATATCAGTTTATCTCTAACTATAAAAGGATATACTAAACACTAATAACTTAACTAAAAGTCTAGAATTATACCTTATGTGGCAACTCAAGAAATTTCTTAAGTTGCCCAAAGTGCTCAAAATCTTCACTTAATAGATCCATAGGTTTTTAAGGGAGCTTGTGCACAAAATTTGTGAAGAGAATATAAGGTTTTATGGTGGTTTGTGGGGTGGTGCATAGAGGCAGAGGAGGTGGAGGAAGGAGAACGAGAAGATGAAGATGAATGAAAATAATATTTTTAAATTATTTAAATTCTGAAAATAATAATTTATAATATCCTTTAACCAATTTCCATACTTTTTATAATATCCATAAAATTTATTATTTTTAATTATTTAAATTTTGAAAATAATATTTTATTTTCCTAAAATGTTACATTAGGCATGCAAGTGATAGACACTTGCCTCGGGGATCCACGGATGCGCGACACGCGGCGAGAACACAAGAAATGACGGAAATGTCTTTAAGGGCATTTCATCGAGCACTTCTGCACGCAAAATTGAAACGTCGTTGGAACGGAGCGCCGAAGGCGGGGAAATGATCGTGGCGCTCAAGCAGACTCGGGTCCAACCTTGGAGCACCTATTAGGTTTTTAATCTGATTAAATTTCAAATTTGAATTTGCAGTTACAACTCCTTTTTATTGTCCCCAAAACAACTTGAGGAAGAAAAGAACTTACCTAAGGATCGAGATCAAAGAACTCAATGGTGTTGCAGAAATGTCGAGGTTAGTTCTTCGATGTTTCTTGTTACAATTCTTTCTGCCCTTTTATTTTTTATTTTTTGTATGTGTTGGAGAAGGAAAGGAAAATAGGGTTGGGTCAATTTTATAACCCTTAGGTTTTTTTTACCTGATTAAATTTCAGATTTGAATTTGGAGGTACAAAATCTTTTTATTGTCCCTAAAACAACTTGAGGGAGAAAAGAACTTACCTAATGATCGAGATATAAGAAGAACCCGATGGGGTTGCAGAAATGGCGAGGTTAGTTCTTCGATGTTCCTGGTTAAAATTCTTTCAGCCCTTTATTTTTATTTTTGTATGTGTTGGAGAAGGAAAGGGAAATAGGGTTGGGTCAATTTTATAACGCTTAAATTTTTAATCTGATTAAATTTGAAACTTGAATTTGTAGGTACAAAACCTTTTTATTGTCTCCAAATTTGAATCCGATCTCCCTCCTATCTTCGAAAAGGAACAACTTGAGGAAGAAAGAACTTTCCTAAGGATCGAGATCTAAGAAGAATCCGATGGGTTGTGCAGAAATGGCAAGGTTAGTTCTTCGATGTTCCTATTAAAATTCTTTCCGCCTTTTTAGTTTTTAGTGTATGTGTTGGAGAAGGAAAAGGGAATAGGGTTGGGTCATTTTATAACCCTTAGGTTTTTAATCTGATTAAATTTCAAATTTGAATTTGCAGGTACGAAGCTTTTTTATTGTCCCCAAAACAACTTGAGGAAGAAAAGAACTTACCTAAGGATCGAGATCAAAGCAGAACTCAATGGTGTTGCAGAAATGGCGAGGTTAGTTCTTCGATGTTCCTAGTTAAAATTCTTTCTGCCCTTTCATTTTTTAGTTTTTGTATGTTTTGGAGAAGGAAAGTGAAATAGGGTTGGGTCAATTTTATAACCCTTAGGTTTTTAATCTGATTAAATTTCAAATTTGAATTTGCAGGTACAAAGCCTTTTTATTGTCCCCAAAACAACTTGAGGAAGAAAAGAACTTACCTAAGAATTGAGATCAAAGAAGAACTCGATGGGTTTGCAGAAATGCGAGGTGCGATTACCAGGTTAGTTCTTCGATTTTTCTCATTAAGATTCTTTCTTTCTATATATATACATATATATATCTGATTAAATTTTGAATTTGCAGTCATAAAACCTTTTACTATCCCCAATTTAAATCAAGATCTGGGAATTATTTAAATATGTCACCCATATTAATTTCTATTAGGGGGAAATATTGGGCATTACAATTTGTGTCCACAACTCTACACACCTACCATCGATTCTCTTCTTGTCATTGTCTATACCATGGTTTCATTCTGATTCAGTCTTCTTCTAACTTGCTTATTTAATTTTTTTTGTTGTATTTGTTTGAGAAAGAAAGGGAAATAGGGTTGGGTCATATTTATAACCCTTAGGTTTTTAATCTGATTAAAATTTGAATTTGCTGGTACAGAACCTTTTTAGTGTCCCCAAATTTAAATCAGGATCTGGGCATTATTTAAATATGCCTCCCATATTAATTTCGAAGTTAAGGGGTAACAAATATTAGGGGAAAACTATCGGGTATTACAATTTTTGTCCACAACTCTACACACCTACCATCGATTCTCTACTTGTCATCGTCAACCTTTGTTCCTTCAATTGATCACGTTTGTAAATTTTGTTTTATCAAAGTACATTGTACACACAAGAAACTATTTTTGACGCCTTGACTCTTTTCCTTCGTCCAACCTTATGGATTTATTGACCCATTATACTTATTTCTTTCCCGAAAAAATTTGAAACCGTTTATAACTTGTGAATTTCTAATGCTTTCCTCATTTACGCCTTGTTTCCCCCTTATAAATGATTTTTCATAGCATTTTTTTTATAACTGAAAGTATTTGTTGTTTCGAATTTTTGTTATGAAAATCTTACCTTTGATAAACGACCATGTAGAAACCTCTTCTTTGTTGGTAGATGGCTTATTTGTTATGAAAACTGAAAGATATGATTTTGTAAGGGCCACGTACTTGTTAGTAGGTAGCTTATTTGTTAATAAACAGAGGTTTTACTTCTTTTTTTTATGAAAATATCTTGAAACGGTAGAGAATTTACTCCATGAAGTATTTCTCACATTTATTCATAAAAGTTATAGGATTTTAGATTCTTTGAAATCATATAGCATTGAATATATCAAAATTTCGAAGTGTCGTAATATACTACATATTGTGTTCGTAACTCCACTATACCTATGATAGATTCTGTCATTAACCGATTTAGTCATGAGTCCGTTCTGATTTGATCTTCCAACCGACTCAATATTTATCTTTCGCTTCTATTTGAAGCTTTGTTTATACTATTTCGTTTCGAATCTTATCAAAATTTCAGAGACCCTGAACATGCCAACCCTTGGCTCCTTTGAATGGACAAAGTTGCAATTATGACACTATCAAATTTACTACACACACGACTTAATGTTCCTGATGCCTTGATTCGTTTATAATCATCTGCCCTCATGGATATAACAACCCATTTACTAGCCTTTTCATAAATAGTTTCAATATTTCTTTTTAAATCCTTGATCTTTTAATATTTCTACTTTACAATACACCCCAGAGAACTTCTCAAAGTGGTCTATTGAAATTTTTTAGGCTCATAAATGATTCATCATGGCTTTTTTTAAGAACTGAAAGGTTTTATTTTGAAAAATATTTAATAACATTTCGAAGATGATGTCAGGAAAAACCCACCTTTCATAAACAACTACCTTTCATAAACAATCTTTTGGAAAGATTGGTAACATTTTTGGCAACATTTTAGCAACTTTCATTAGATCTTAAGACTTTACACCAGAAAGTATTGTGTAATTTTTTTTATTTATCAAGATTTTATCTTGAATCTTACAATTCACAAAGAGATTTTAAGACATTTGAAATATGATTGGATGTTATGGTAATTATGGCTTTGCGTCAGGACATCCTTCAATTTGTGTTCACAACTCTGCATACCTACCATCTGTTCTCGGCCTATTAGAGCCTTGGTCATCATTATGTTCTAATTGGATCTTCCAACCGTCCTAATCTTGTTTACTATCAATTTTCGTGGGGCTCTCTTCTTTTCGTTTCTTTGTGATATGTTTGTCATAATAGCCTTTCATGTTAAGTTTTATCTGCAACCATCTATATATATCGGAAAGTATCAACCCTTGCGAATGTTCGAGTGGACACAATTGTGGTTCATGATTTCATCAGATTTTCTTTGAATGGTCTTAACTCTTGATGCATCAAGTCTTACTATTAACAACCATTAGGGATTAACCGATTTTATTTGCCTCTTTTTTGAAAGATTTGAAATTAAATTTCATATTTTAAATTGTTGAGATGTGAGTTACCAAAACAGTCTCACATTGGAAAAACTATGAGGGGTACATGGGTATAAGATATAAGATGGGAAAAACCTCAACAAGGCTTAAGTCTTATTGTTGGAGCCCACTTATATCAAAAGCCTATGTGCACTCATATAAAATAAAATATATAATCGCCCCCTTAACTTTAAATAATCAAAATTATAACATAAATTTCTAAATCCGTGCTTTCCTAATGTTACTGCTGTTAATTGCAGCATGATGTACATCTTGAAATGGTTTTTACATACTCGAAAATTTTATTTCAAAAAAAACAGTATTATTTTGAGACATTTTCCATGGAAAACCTGCCTTAGATGAGAACTTGTTAAAAAGTTTTTCTAAATGAATCATAACGAATTTTTAGCATACATTTTAAGATTTCTTAAAAAATATCAAACATTTCACATGTCCAATTGGTCAATATCTCAATTCATGGATTTCCAAATTTTCTTTGAATGATTTTGACGCTCATGTCTTTATGATCATCCCCCTTATCTAAAAGGTTCAAAGCTATATTTCAACTTAGAAATTTGAAATTTGTGTTATTTTTCTTACTGTACTACTTTGAAATGCATCTTAATGCGTCATAAAAGTGCTTTCCAAATTTTACTTTAGAAATCTGAGTGGTTTTCTTTCAAAAGATTTTTAATATCATTTATATGTATCCATGAAAACTATACTATTAGTAAAGGACCTCTTAGATATAAAATGTTGTTGAATCATGAGGAAATATCTTAAGATTTTAATGAATGTCCTTGATAAATATATTCTACACTTTCTTGAATTTTTTTTGAGTTGTAGAATTCTCAAAGAGATTAAGATTTTAATGAATGTCCTCGATAAATATACTCTACACTTTCTTGATTTTTTTGACCTGTGGAATTCTCAAAGAGAAATTAATCCCTTCCAAATCGTTTACGATGTTTTAAAATTCTGAAGTTGAATCATAAATTCGGCCAATTTGTGCCAACAACTCCACTTACCTACCTTTTTTTGCCGATAACTGTCTGAACTGCGTCCATTACCAGATAGAGCTGAATGTGTCAACCTTTGGCTCCTTCGATTATACAAATTTGCGATTGTGGATTTGCCAAATTTACTCCGGACATGTCTTACCATGCACAATACCTTGATTCTTTATCATCATCCACCTTTTTGGACAACAACACCTTTCTTTCCCATTTCAGTCTCATCATAACAATATAGTGGTCGAACTTGATCTTTATTTGGCTTTCAATTTAACGTAGAGGTCGAATTTGGGTTTGATTTCATTCTAGTTTAACGACTTAGAGGTTGACTTGAATTCGGTTTGAGTTTCAGTTTAACGGCGTAGAGATCGAATTTAGGTTTGATTCGGTTCCAGCTTAACGATGTAGACGTTGATTTTGGATTTTGGGATTTTTTTAAATGTTTATGATACTTTAGAAAAGAAATCAAAACCCTAGCTATGGCGGCACTGGCATCGCCAAGATCGATCAGAGTCGATCCAACGATGCCTCATGATTCCTCTCTATCTTAGTAAAAGAAACAACTTGAGGAAGAAAAGAAAACAACTTGATGAAGAACTCGATTGGGTTGGCGAGGTTAGTTCTTGGACATTCCTCGTTAAAGTTCTTTCTACCCATTATTTTTATTTTTTTATAACCCTTAGGTTTTTTATCTGATTAAACTTCGAATTTGAATTTGCAGATACAAAACCTTTTTATTGTCCCCAAATTTAAATCCTCTGTCCCTCCTTCTATCTTAGAAAAGGAAACAACTTGAGAAAGAAAAGAACTTACCTAAGGATCGAGATCAAAGAAGAACTCGATGGGTTGCAGAAATGGCCAGGTTAGTTCTTCGACGTTCCTCGTTAAAATTCTTTCTGCCCTTTAATTTTTTTGTATGTGTTGGAGAAGGAAAGGAAAATAGGGTTGGGTCAATTTTACAACCCTTAGGTTTTTTAATCTGATTAAATTTCAGATTTGAATTTGCTGGTACAAAAACTTTTTATTGTCCCCAAAACAACTTGAGGTAGAAAAGAACTTACCTAAGGATCGAGATCAAAGAAGAACCCGATAGGGTTGCAGAAATGGCGGGGTTAGTTCCTCGATGTTCCCGGTTAAAATTCTTTCGGCCCTTTATTTTTATTTTTTGTATGTGTTGGAAAGGAAAGGGAAATAGGGTTTGGTCAATTTTATAACCCTTAGGTTTTTAATCTGATTAAATTTGAAACTTGAATTTCCCGGTACAAAACCTTTTTATTGTCCCCAAATTTAAATCCTATCTTCCTCCTTTCTTAGAAAGGAAAAAACTTAAGGAAGAAAGAACTTACCACAAAGGACCGAGATCTAAGAAGAACCCGATGGGTTGCAGAAATGGCAAGGTTAGTTCTTCGATGTTCCTATTAAAATTCTTTTCGCCCTTTTATTGTATGTGTTGGAGAAGGAAAAGGGAATAGGGTTGGGTCAATTTTATAACCCTTAGGTTGTTAATCTGATTAAATTTCAAATTTGAATTTGCAGGTACAAAGCCTTTTTATTGTCCCCAAAAAAATTGAGGAAGAAAAGAACTTACCTAAGGATCGAGATCGAAGAAGAACTCAATAGTGTTGCAGAAATGGTGAGGTTAGTTCGTCGATGTTCCTCGTTAAAATTCTTTCTGCCTATTTATTTTTTAGTTTTTGTATTTGTTGGAGAAGGAAAAGGAAATAGGCTTGGGTCAATTTTATAACCCTTAGGTTTTTTCACCTGATTAAATTTCAGATTTGAATTTGCAGGTACAAAACCTTTTTATTGTCCCTAAAACAACTTGAGGGGAAAAGAACTTACTTAAGGATCGAGATCAAAGAAGAACCTGATGGGGTTGCAGAAATGGCGAGGTTAGTTCTTCGATGTTCCCGTTTAAAATTCTTTCAGCCCTTTATTATTATTTTTGTATGTGTTGGAGAAGGAAAGGGAAATAGGGTTTGGTCAATTTTATAACCCCTAGGTTTTTAATCTGATTAAATTTGAAACTTGAATTTGCAGGTACAAAACCTTTTTATTGTCCCCCAAATTTAAATCTTTTCTCCCTCCTATCTTAGAAAAGGAAACAACTTGAGGAAGAAAAAACTTTCCTAAGGATCGAGATCTAAGAAAAACCCGATGGGTTGTGCAGAAATGGCAAGGTTAGTTCTTCGATGTTCCTATTAAAATTCTTTCCGCCCTTTTATTTTTAAGTGTATGTGTTGGAGAAGGAAAAGGGAATAGGGTTGGGTCATTTTATAACGCTTAGGTTTTTAATCTGATTAAATTTCAAATTTGAATCTGATTAATATTTCTACTTTACAATGCACCCCAGAGAACTTCTCAAAGTGGTCTATTGAAATGTTTTAGGCTCATAAATGATTCATCATGGCTTTTTTTTTAAGAACTGAAAGGTTTTATTTTGAAAAATATTTAATAACATTTTGAAGATGATGTCAGGAAAAACCCACCTTTCATAAACCACTACCTTTCATAAACAATCTTTTTGAAAGATTGGTAACATTTTTGGCAACATTTTAGCAACTTTCATTAGATCTTAAGACTTTACACTAGAAAGCGTTGTGTAATTTTTTTTATTTATCAAGAGTTTATCTTGAATCTTACAATTCACAAAGAGATTTTAAGACATTTGAAATATGTTTGGATGTTATGGTAATTATGGTTTTGTGTGAGGACATCCTTCAATTTGTGTTCACAACTCTGCATACCTACCATCTGTTCTCGGCCTATTAGAGTCTTGGTCATCATTATGTTCTGATTGGATCTTCCAACCGTCCTAATCTTGTTTACTATCAATTTTCGCAACCGTCCTAATCTTTTTTACTATAAATTTTCGTAGGGCTCTCTTCTTTTCGTTTCTTTGTGATATGTTTGTCATAATAGCCTTTTATGTTAAGTTTTATCTGCAACCATCTATATATATCGGAAAGTATCAACCCTTGCGAATGTTCAAGTGGACACAATTGTGGTTCATGATTTCATCAGATTTTCTTTGAATGGTCTTAACTCTTGATGCATCAAGTCTTACTATTAACAACCATTAGGGATTAACCGATTTTACTTGCCTCTTTTTTGAAAGATTTGAAATTAAATTTCATATTTTAAATTGTTGAGATGTGAGTTACCAAAATAGTCTCAAATTGGAAAAACTATGAGAGGTACATGAGTAGATATAAGATGGGAAAAACCTCATCAAGGCTCAAGTCTTATTGTTGGTGCCTACTTATATCAAAAGCCTGTGTACACTCATATAAAATAAAATATATAATCGCCCCCTCAACTTTAAATAATCAAAATTATAATATAAATTTCTAAAACTGTGCCTTCCTAATGTTACTGCTGTTAATTGCATCATGATGTACATCTTGAAATGGTTTTTAAATACTCAAAAAATTTATTTCAAAAAAAACAGTATTATTTTGAGACATTTTCCATGGAACACCTGCCTTTGATGAGAACCTGTTAAAAAGTTTTTTTTAAATGAATCATAACGAATTTTTAGCATACTTTTTAAGATTTCTTTAAAAATATCAAACGTTTCACATGTCCAATTTGTCAATATCTCAATTCATGGATTTCCAAATTTTCTTTGAATGATTTTGACGCTCAAGTCTTTATGATCATCCCCCTTATCTAAAAGGTTCAAAGCTATTTTTCAACTTATAAATTTGAAATTTGTGTTATTTTTCTTACTGTACTACTTTGAAATGCATCTTAATGTGTCATAAAAGTGCTTTCCAAATTTTACTTTAGAAATCTGAATAATTTTCTTTCAAAAGATTTTTAATATCATTTATACGTATCCATGAAAACTGTACTATTAGTAAAGGACCTCTTAGATATAAAATGTCATTGAATCATGAGGAAATATCTTAAGATTTTAATGAATGTCCTTGATAAATATATTCTACACTTTCTTGAATTTTTTTGAGTTGTGGAATTCTCAAAGAGATTAAGATTTTAATGAATGTCCTCGATAAATATACTCTACACTTTCTTGATTTTTTTGACCTGTGGAATTCTCAAAGAGAAATTAATCCCTTCCAAATCGTTTACGATGTTTTAAAATTCTGAAGTTGAATCATAAATTCGGCCAATTTGTGCCAACAACTCCACTTACCTACCTTTTTTTGCCGATAATTGTCTGAACTGCGTCCATTACCAGATAGAGCTGAATGTGTCAACCTTTGGCTCCTTCGATTATACAAATTCGCGATTGTGGATTTGCCAAATTTACTCCGGACATGTCTTACCATGCACAATACCTTGATTCTTTATCATCATCCACCTTTTTGGACAACAACACATTTCTTTCCCATTTCAGTCTCATCATAACAATATAGTGGCCGAACTTGATCTTTATTTGGCTTTCAATTTAACATAGAGGTCGAATTTGGGTTTGATTTCATTCTAGTTTAACGACTTAGAGGTTGACTTGAATTCGGTTTGAGTTTCAGTTTTACGGCGTAGAGATCGAATTTAGGTTTGATTCGGTTCCAGCTTAACGATGTAGACATTGATTTTGGATTTTGGGATTTTTTTAAAAGTTTATGATACTTTAGAAAAGAAATCAAAACCCTAGCTATGGTGACACTGGCATCGCCAAGATCGATCAGAGTCGATCCAACAACGCCTCATGATTCCTCTCTATCTTAGTAAAAGAAACAACTTGAGGAAGAAAAGGAAACAACTTGATGAAGACCTCGATGGGGTTTGGCGAGGTTACTTCTTGGACGTTCCTCGTTAAAGTTCTTTCTGCCCATTATTTTTATTTTTTTTATAACCCTTAGGTTTTTAATCTGATTAAATTTGAAACTTGAATTTGCAGGTACAAAACCTTTTTATTGTCCCACAAATTTAAATCTTTTCTACCTCCTATCTTAGAAAAGGAAACAAGTTGAGGAAGAAAGAACTTACCTAAGGATCGAGATCAAAGAAGAACTCGATGGGTTGCAGAAATGGCGAGGTTAGTTCTTCGACGTTCCTCGTTAAAATTCTTTATGCCCTTTAATTTTTTTGTATGTGTTGGAGAAGGAGAGGGAAATAGGGTTGGGTCAATTTTATAACCCTTAGGTTTTTTAATCTGATTAAATTTCAAATTTGAATTTGCAGGTACGAAACCTTTTTATTGTCCCCAAAACAACTTGAGGGAGAAAAGAACTTGCCTAAGGATCGAGATCAAAGAAGAACCCATGGGGTTGCAGAAATGGCGAGGTTAGTTCCTCGATGTTCCTGGTTAAAATTATTTCAGCCCTTTATTTTTATTTTTTTTATGTGTTGGAGAAGGAAATGGAAATAGTGTTTGGTCAATTTTATAACCCTTAGGTTTATAATCTGATTAAATTTGAAACTTGAATTTCCCGGTATAAAACCTTTTTATTGTCCCCAAATTTAAATCCTATCTTCCTCCTATCTTAGAAAAGGAAAAAACTTGAGGAAGAAAGAACTTACCAAAGGATCGAGATCTAAGAAGAACCCGATGGGTTGCAGAAATTGCAAGGTTAGTTCTTCGATGTTCCTATTAAAATTCTTTCCGCCATTTTATTTTTTATTGTATGTGTTGGAGAAGGAAAAGGGAATAAGGCTGGGTCAATTTTATAACCCTTAGGTTGTTAATCTGATTAAATTTCAAATTTGAATTTGCGGGTACAAAGCCTTTTTATTGTCCCTAAAACAACTTGAGGAAGAAAAGAACTTACCTAAGTATCGAGATCAAAGAAGAACTCAATGGTGTTGCAGAAATGGCGAGGTTAGTTCTTCGATATTCCTCGTTAAAATTCTTTCTTCCTTTTTATTTTTTGTATTTGTTGGAGAAGGAAAGGTAAATAAGGTTGGGTCAATTTTATAACCCTTAGGTTTTAACTTGATTAAATTTCAGATTTGAATTTGCAGCTATAAAACCTTTTTATTATCCCTAAAACAACTTGAGGGAGAAAAGAACGTACCTAAGGATCGAGATCAAAGAAGAACCCGATGGGGTTGCAGAAATGGCGAGGTTAGTTCTTCGATGTTCCCGGTTAAAATTCTTTCAGCCCTTTATTATTATTTTTGTATATGTTGGAGAAGGAAAGGGAAATAGGGTTTGGTCAATTTTATAACCCTTAGGTTTTTAATCTGATTAAATTTGAAACTTGAATTTGCAGGTACAAAACCTTTTTATTGTCCCCTAAATTTAAATCGTTTCTCCCTCTTATTTTCGAAAAGGAAACAACTTGAGGAAGAAAGAACTTTCCTAAGGATCAAGATCTAAGAAGAACCCGATGGGTTGTGGAAATGGCAAGGTTGGTTCTTCGATGTTCCTTTTAAAATTCTTTATGCCCTTTTAATTTTTATTGTATGTGTTGGAGAAGGAAAAGGGGATAGGGTTGGGTCAGTTTTATAACCCTTAGGTTGTTAATCTGATTAAATTTCAAATTTGAATTTGCAGGTACAAAGCTTTTTTATTGTCCCCAAAACAACTTGAGGAAGAAAAGAACTTACCTAAGGATCGAGATCAAAGAAGAACTCAATGGTGTTGGGTCAATTTTATAACCCTTAGGTTTTTTAACCTAATTAAATTTCAGATTTCAATTTGCAGGTACAAAACTTTTTTATTGTCCCTAAAACAACTTGAGGGAGAACCCGATGGGGTTGCAGAAATGGCGAGGTTAGTTCTTCGATGTTCCTGGTTAAAATTCTTTCAGCCCTTTATTATTATTTTTGTATATGTTGGAGAAGGAAAGGGAAATAGGGTTTGGTCAAATTTATAACCCTTAGGTTTTTAATCTGATTAAATTTGAAACTTGAATTTGAAGGTACAAAACCTTTGTATTGTACCCCAAATTTAAATCGTTTCTCCCTCCTATCTTCGAAATGGAAACAACTTGAGGAAGAAAGAACTTTCCTAAGGGTCGAGATCTAAGAAGAACCCGATCGGCTGTGGAAATGGCAAGGCTAGTTTTTCGATGTTCCTATTAAAATTCTTTCCGCCCTATTATTTTTTGTTGTATGTGTTGGAGAAGGAAATGGGAATAGGGTTGGGTCAATTTTATAACTCTTAGGTTTTTAATCTGATTAAATTTCAAGAACTAGTCGGGATTAATTGCACGTCACAATACTTGCTTAACCTTTCAGCCAGGCTAGTGTTGGTACTTCGAGAGAGGTTTTCCAACGCTTTCGCGAAGTTCCTTAATTAAATAACCTCTTTTCCCTGGAGGCGTAGCCCCGCTAACACCATTCTAGACACCTACTTGGTTTATAGTACTGATTGTTAAGTAAAATAATCTCCCGAGAGTAATCCAACTCATCAGTGGGATCGGGATCCAACTATCATTGTGTGATGACCTAGATGGAATCCACTCTAGTCACCACACTCCAGAAGGTATGCTAAATCTGCAAGTTTCAGTTTCTTTAGAAACTCCCGATGTGGATTTTTGCCCCTAGGACCCAAGTGACCTTGACGAATAATCAACAAATCAAAAGGTCCTAGTCAAGTTCAACCCGTCATTATCCAGGATTGCATTAGACCCGCCCGCATGATCCTTGACGAATAATCAACAAAATCATGCGACCGTCCTAACCAATCACATCTATCATTGCAACAGAGAATTATTACTTAGCTACCGTTCACTGTGCCTTGACGAATAATCAACAAACGCAGCACGAATACTAAGTATTAATTGTCTGAACGACGGAGGGCTACGGCTGGGTTATTGGCGAAAATCCCTTCAACGTAATGAACTTGATGTAGTTGAAGGAACATGATGGCCTTTTTTTTAAATATAGTGGCGAAAACTTTTGCTAAAGAGGTCACTCCCTGTGAAGGGATCTCGGCTCTTTCCTCGTCGAATGAGGTGCAGGATATTCCAAAATGAATACTTCGATGCAAAGCAAGAATAATCGACTATAGTGAAGTTATTACCCTGACGCAAAATTTTGTCCAAGGAGTCACTCCCGATGAAGGGATCTCGGCCCTTGCCTCGTCGAATGAGATGCTGGGCATTCATAATCGAATACCTCTGTGCAAAACAAAAGAGAACGTCCTTGCAATAATAGCTTTTTGAAAAATTGTTCCAACAACGTCTTTTAGGTTTGTTTTTTTCTTTGCATTAATATAATACGTCCCATCAATTAATCCTACCATTGCAGAAAACAACGAAAATATGACGTACGCTTATGCCATCCGCATTCTCCACGGGGCCCCGTCATCACCCGTTAGGTTACTTAATTAACGACAGAGCGGGGGCTGGACTAGCGCGGATGCAAAACATAAGCAACACCTACTAGATATCATATATAGATATATATACATTCGTCAGATGCAATGATAGCCATTCCAGATCACAGATGAACAAATTGGATATGCTAGGAATCCGCGTTTCGTTCGAGCCTGTAACGAAAGACGGATTACACGGTCGCGATGAATAGCCAAACCCCACCCTAGACCCCTACGGGTGCGGCAAACTACCCGCCAAGTACCCGAAGTGAAGCAACCTCCCTCAACAACGTGGGTAGGCCACTCGGCACTTCAAAGTACCCGGTAGTTTGTACACCCCACCTTGGGTCTATCATAGGAGCAAAAACAGTAAAAGAAATAATATACAATGGCGGCTACAACCTGATCCCGGATGTGCGGCCATAAAAATAATATTACATCAATTTACATTTTACATCAAATGAAAGATAAAGAAACCCTCATCTCACAAAACCCCGGCTATTCATCCGCGACAATCCAACAAGTTCATATACATAATCCAACAACATTACAGATCACAGATATGCACAACCCCCACTAATCGACGTATAGCGATTAGTCGACGTTCAGTGCATATATCACATCCCAGATATAACCATTTAGCCAAAGTTTGTAGAACTCCGATCAAAATACCAATTTGCAACTACCCCAAAAATAACATTTTTCTCTGGATAAACTGGGCAGAAACAAAACATCTTAAAAATCCCAAAACACCAAACTGAGTATTCTGCAAGAAATCGGAGTCGCGGCCGAGTCAACTCGGCCGCGGATCCACGGCGAAACGCATGGTTTCGCCGCGGTTCTGCGGCGAGTTGGCCGAGTCGTGGGCTCAAATTTCTTGCCTGTTCCTAGAAAACCCTGCACCGATTTTTAAGGCATGTGGAATGATTTTTAGAGCAGTTTTAAAAATCGGCAGAAAGTATGGTTTTTTTACATGTTTTCGGGATTTTTTCCGGATCGAAGTTCTAAACACTTTGCTAACAGTTAGTTGTTATTTAGCTAGGCTCTGATACCATTGTTAGATCCACGTTACCCACCCCGGTTCTTTCGGGGAGACGGAATAGGTAAAAATCAAATTTTTTCTCACTAGGTAACATGGACCATCCATGAAGGATCTTTGCTAAACAAAACTAACAAATAAACTATAAGTTTTAGCTACTATGTAGAATGGTTATACCTAGCTCTTGAACTCCTTCTCTTCTTTTGTGGTTCTCCTCCTTGCTTGCTCTTTGTAGTGGTTTGAATGGCTCCTCCTCGTCGTCTCCTCTTAGCCGAAGATAGATCCACCCAAGGGCCTCGAACTTGAGCTCCTACCTCAACCTAGAGGTAACCAAGGTGCTTGGTTTGCTAAACCTAGAACTCTAGAATGAGTAGAGAGGAGTTATGGTGGTTTAGTCTTAAAAGCTTATGATTTCCAACTCATGGAACACTTAAACTTTGAGAGAGGAAAAGGAAGAGCTTTCTTTCAAGAGAGAGAGAGAGAATATGATAGAATGAACTCTCATTTTGCAACCATCCTCACATATGAGATAATATGAAAATAACAATAATAATTAAAGAAAAAGTGTGATGGTTCATTTGGAATGACCATTATCATTTCACATTAAATGGATTTTGCAAGAAACAAGAAGCATCTTTGAAATAAAATGATGATGGTCAACAAGTCAACAATGGTCAACCGGTCAACAAAGTCAACAAGTCAACAAAAGTCAAATGTTCAACTCAACCATGGCACAATTATCTTTAATTAATATTATTAATCATATTTCTCATTCTCATTAGGATTTGGAAAAAGTCAACGGTCAACAACCCTAATGAGAATCCTCTACCTCTGCCTCTGTCAACTGTGCATACACACCCGCATCCGTGTTCCGAGAAACACGAATACAATAAGACAAAACCAATCCTAAAACAAATACTAGGATCTGACTTAAACCAAAGCCCGCTAGTAATAACTGCCCGGACACCAAACGTGCACAAGTGCGTGGATGTGAACGAACCCCGTCGCAAAACCATGCAACCTCTACTCTGTTTTGCCCAAAGACGAATAACCCTCTATGTGGGACTCTAAAAGCTCGACACTACGCTAGCAGTGGGTTTAACCACAGGACGCAAGTAGTACTAGTTGTACGTAACGGTCCCCAGGTAAATGCCGATAAGAAGACTGATGAGGTGAACCCATCCGAACTCCTACTGAGTCTGAATGTGACAATCTCTGTACAATCCGGTCTGTTCGTCTGAGAGTGTCGCATGGCGGACCTAGGGGGCGGTAAACGTCAGTCCCCTAATAGCGGTACAAGTCTTGTCGGAGTGTAGCCCAGAACACCCTGAGAAACTACTGGTAACACTACCAGCAAATCTCGCTTGCCCTGGCCAGGAACGACTATGTGTAATGGCTCTCCTAGACACAGCGCGATATCAACCCCAATACCGAGAGAGACGAATCATGTCTAACCGTCGCTGCCTCCAAGTGCTTCGGGACTGCACCCAACTACTACCTGTTTGCACGACTCAGTAGAGCCGTGGTAGGGTAGTAATCTAAGAACAGTGGGAACACACTCGAGGCGAAGTGATGGTGTCAAGTCAACGGACTAAGCTGTACTCATGTCACCTGGGAACTGTTAACTGACGATAGGTATAATACCAACCAACAGTTCCCGACGAGTCATGTCCAGTATACTCGTAACCTAACGAGCACCTGCATACTATCTCCAGTACGACGTACTGAAGGCTGTGGGACAAACCATCTCCCCCGCTAGGACGAGAAACGTATGCACCAGTCTACTCTGGAATATCGATGCCCTGTCTCGATAATCCTACGACTAGAGACCAAAATAAGGATGTGCTTATAGACTATCCAGCCCCCACTAGTGTGATCGCCATCACAACGCCGGTAGTCAAGCAAACATCCTAAGGGCTCCATCAATATGTTTTTAGCGATATGTTAAAAAAACATATACACATATTAAGATAGATACAAACCAAGTAGCATACTACTATATCGAGGAAGACTGTTGTAAACCCGTGTATATATCCCAAGCTTCCAAAATGTATTATACAAACTAGTATTACACAATAATGGCCTCTAGGGCATACATATGCAACATAACGTATATTAGACGACAACGTATCCCTATCATTGGCCGCTTTTCATTTGACATTCTGTTGGAGCCTCACTAGGGAGCTATATGCACTCCTATCTCCCATTGCAAGAAGCTCAGAGTGGGATCCTAGTTCTGCTACCCTTCCTTTCTCTATTACAAAAATCAAGTCTGATTTCACTATAGTGGATAACCGATGTGCGACAACAACACTAGTCCTGCCTCTCATAATCTTCTCCAATGCCTCTTGTACAAGAGCTTCTGACCTGTTGTCCAACGCACTCGTTGCCTCATCTAATAGCAAGATTGAAGGATTCTTCAGGATGGCTCGAGCAAGTGCAATTCTTTGTTTTTGGCCTCCTGATAGCTCTGAACCTCTCTCCCGACATTTGGAGTGATATCCATCTTTCATGCAACTGCAATCAATCATTAGTGCTGATCATCAGTTTCGCCAAAAGATGCTATAGTAAATGAAGAATTGATAAGTTAAGGTATTTTTATTATAATTTACTTACCTTATAGATTCATGTGCATTGGCTTCAATCACCTCAGCTTAGGTTGCATCCTCTTTTCCATAGCATATGTTATCATGTATAGTTCCTGCAAAAAGGGTAGGTTCTTGACTAACCAATGCGATGTGGGGTCTGAGTGATCTCAAATTGTATCTCTTTATGTCCACTCCATCTATTTCCACCGAACCTCTCAATGCATCATGGAATCTTTCTATTAACCCAACGATTGTGGATTTTCCTGATCCGTTCTGGCCGACCAGTGCGATGGTCTTCCCGGCCACAATCTTCAAACTAAGTCCCTTAAGAACCATCTGATCCGGCCTTGTTAGATAAGAAAATTCTACCTCCTTTAGTTCAATGTCTCCTTTTATCCTCTCTGGCTTGAGTCCATTTGGATCATCTAGATCCATCTTGCTCTCCCTCTTCAGAATCTCAAACATTGATTTTACGGCTTCAGTGCCCTTTGACAGATCAGTTGTCATGCTTCCGGCTTCTGCTATCTTTTTTCCCGTCGCCATGAAAACGAAGAATATCTGAAAGAAGGCCTTGTAACTGATCTCATGGTGATATAGTAGATTCCCTCCGTACCATAGAACCACATCAGAATTGGCTGAATTGACAAACTGCGAGAAGTAAAGACCCAAACCAGTAATCCATGCATTCTTTCTGCATTCTTTCTGAGGTTCTTCCAATGTTTCATTAAACTTGCCAACTGACTGCTCTTTCCCATTGCTTTCAGGACTTTATGAGATACATTCTTCATCAAAACTCTTCTTGTGTAGAAGGAAGCGATGATGATTGGTTGCAAAGCAATGGTCACACTAGCAAGTCTCCAAAAAAGCGTCAGTCCGATAATTACTGCCAATATTGTTGCTGATAAAGTTTGGGTTAAGAGGGAAAGTCGGTCACAGACCAGAGATCGCAAGATATTCACTTCCGAAGTTATTCGTGAGCATATTGCACCACTATTGTTTTCTTCTCGGTCAAACCATCCAGCTTCGAAGGATAATAACTTTGTAAGTAAGCCCTCTCTGACCCTTTTTGTTAGTTTCTCTCCAAATAGTCCAAAACTGTAGTGCTGCATTATGTTGCCGAGGAATGCTAAAACTGCAAAGGATAGAAAGGCAAAGCAACATCATCTTGCTCATAGCTATATGTTACTTATGTGGAATAAGAAACTCGGGTAGGCATAGACAAATTATATAAACTGACCTGAGAATCATATCCATCTGGTAACTCACTAATGAATTCATGGGCATTAGCTGCTCTGGCTGCTGAAAGGGCATTCTCTTTACCTAACAAAATGTTTTCCTTGATGGAGGTTGAGAAGAGTATGGGCTCTTGGCTGACCAACCCAATCTTCTCTCTTAGCCATTTCAGCTGAAGGTTTCCAATGCAAATTCCATCCAAAAGGATTTCACCTTGATTTGGATCATAGAACCTTTCGATCAATGATATGACTGAAGTTTTACCGGAACCGCTGCAACCAACCAAACCTACTGTCTGACCAGCTGCTATGTCAAGGTTGAATTTTCTGAGAACCATGTTCTCTGGCCTTGACGGGTAACAAAAATCAACATCTTTGAATTCAATTTCACCTTTCATTGTTGGTATTGTTTGTCCACTGCCATTGGGATCTATACTTGGAATTCGCACACTCAATTTGGAGATCTTTGAAGCGGCAATCATTGCTTCAGTGAAGTACTTTACATTGACTAAAGATTGCCCAAGCGCCCTGATTTTTACCAGTAATTTGCCATTCGTGAGTTAAAATTGATTTTTTTTAACATAATCATTGAAAAGTTTTCTATGAGATAAATTAGTGAACCCAAATTAGAATTTTGTAAAATGTTGATGTCGACATATATGTCCAACTCAGTCAGAATCTTGATTAGAACTAATGCAGATTTTGAAGAAAAAAATTGATGGTATCAAATAAGCACTATCGCCTATAAATATGGACACTTGCGACAGGGTGCACGAATCATGCATGAACAGTTGTCCAACATGTGTCTGACTCATATCTTACATGTCCACGTGTCATCTGCATGTCATATACATATTTAATATAAAACTTGATTGCTATATACATATATTTCTTATTTAAGTCATTTATGCATCTAGTTGATAATTTGATCATAAATTAGATAGTAGTTCATTTCTATTATAAGCTTGTCAGTTATTTTTGTAATGTATTTGTCTATTTTATAGACATTAGTCCTTTTTTGGATGAACATATGCTATGATGGTTTTCAATTAGGTGAATTTCTTTTTATATCGTTATATGATGTTCATTTTCCTACATTTTTAGTTTTTAATTAATAATTGTTATAATGAATCTAAATTATAGTAATGTTTGGTAGTATATTTTTTGTTAAAAATTTATGTCTGTGCATGTATAATATAAAATGTCTTCGCATAGTATGTCCTTGTATCATTTAAAGAAATTTTCAGGTGCAACCGTATCAGGATGCATGTTGTATCCGTATCCAGAAAATAAAATTCATAAATAAAATGACTCAAAATAAAAAGAGACAAAAAAGAAACAGCCGGAACAAAAAAGAAAGGAAACGACAAAAGAGAACACATAAAACTGTAGGTTAGGACGTACAATCCTCCCATGGTGACACAAAGACCCGCATTAAATACATCTCCCCCTCGAGCTCCCTTTTTGGTGACCAAGATGCTCCCATACCATCCCGTCAAGGACCACACTGCAAATACCATACCATAGCTTCCAATAGCCATTCCCTTCAAAATACCTTGCTTAATCCCAAGCTCTAGACACCTCTCCAATGCCGTTGAATACTTCTTCATCGTCTGCTTTTCTCCAACATAAGAAAAGACCGTCTTAATAGACGATAGAGCCTGTTCAGCAATATCGCCTGCGGCCCCATATGCTTCTTGCATCTTCTTACCAACATCAGCTGATAGCTTACCGTATACTATACGTGGAGCTATCAATAAAACTATTGCCGGTAATATTACCAACGCTAATCGCCAGCAAAGATAAAGTGCCACTATCTGAGCAGTGATGAACAGTAATATGTTCATAAAGAAATCTGGCAACCGCACAAGTTGTTGAAGTATTGTTGTATCGAGATAAGTTGTTGGATGCAATACTGTGTCATTTCTCCGTATAGGCTAAATTGCAGAAAATACCCTTCTCTTTTGAAATCCTGCATTTTGCCCCCTATTTTAACCGACATTAAAGTTTTCGGTGGAAGTCAATTTTTTATTCCCAATATATACCTCAGTTAAGAACATTAGTCCTGAACTATTAATAAAATAATTGCAGAAAAAGAATGAAATGTAGGCGTATTCCTGGAAATAAAGAATTTAATTGATGTAATGGAGATAAGAACAGCATTAAACTTAGAGGTGGGAAATACAGGCGTATATAGGTGCTACGCCCCGCTTCCCAAAAATGTGGAATACGGGAAGCGACGAAGGCCAGCCGTGCTACCTACGGTAAGGAAAAGTCCTTCCATAGTCACATAAGGCTGTCTAGATTAACCTGTCAAAAATAAAATCCAATACCAAAATAAATAATACTGATAATCATACTGCAATGAAACCACAAGAAAACCTAAAAATGGGTCCACTAGATAATTGATGCAATTAAAGATCCAAAACAAAAGATTCGGAATAAAATAAGATCCGAAAGAGATACAAAAGTCCTAATGTCCCATAAGGGCGCATATGCTAAAAGCTAAAAGTAAAGGAAAATAAACCTACGATTACTAATCTTCAGCAAAGTCCTGGTAGCCGCTCTGATCCTGCTCAGCCTGCAGATTGTTCCTAAACCTGAGATGGCAAATCTCAGGAATGTCAGAACATCCCAGCAAGTACTCAACGTATAAAGTGTGTGTAGCATAATAACAAGAATATATAAAAGTGAAGCCCGGTGCCCAAGAAAACATGTATATAAGTAATTAAATGTATTAACACTATGAAACATGTATGTAAGAGATCAGGTCTTAACCTAACTGGCCACTAAAAGATAAACTATCCTATCGTAAGCTTGAGTGTGTGCGTCAACCTCTGCAGGAGTATTCCAAACCCAAGAGTGGTGCCCCAGGGGCTAGGAAACACGGGCCCAACTGTGGAATGAACAAGAGACCGCTATAGCCCGGTACGAGCTGTAAACATGTGACCGCTATAGCCCGGTACGAGCTGTAATCATGTGACCGCTATAGCCCGGTACGAGCTGCCGGCATGGGACTCCTGAGATCCTGTTGTACAACGCACACTCAAACTACCCCAACACCCACGTATTTATAGCTGCTATGGTAAAGATTAAAATCACTAATTAAGAATGCTGAAAAGACAGAAACTTGTAGTATGGTAATTGTATGGAAATAAAACTGGTGAATAGTGGTGTCATGGCATGTAGTCCAGCATTCTAATTAATGATTTCACTTTAAAAAAAATAAATAATAAGGTTCATGAATAGGCATGTCAGATCAAGGTGTTCTATACAAGTAAATCAACAAGAGCCTCGAATGTGTGTAAAGCATGAAAAAGGGATTCTTGTGCATAGTAATCATGTCGTAGCATCACATAAAGAAAAGGCAAGAGTACTTGCCTGAGGTTAACGATCACGGAAAATGATGTACGAAATGCGGGCACGAACTCAGCTAAGGTGCGACTTGGGATCTGAGTTATACGATTCGCCTAGATAAATTTCATCGATTAACTCATAAATATCTACAAAACTATTGTCACACAACCAAACATAATTATAACAACTTAGGGTTTTAATACTAATTTCCCCTTTTCAACATTCACTGTTATCATTTCATTTTTTATTCATATATATTTATATATTTTTTTTCTTTTGTTTTCTGAAAAAAAAAGGGATTACAGAAACTTACAGAGAATGAGTATCAAGCTAGGGTTCACTTGCTTCGATGAACTCCAGCGAGGTCGATCTGGTGTCAGGGAGTCTCCGGCGAGGTGCACGAGGTGGACGAGGGTGGCTGTGGTGGGTTAGGGTTCGGTCAGTTGGTGGTTGCAGGGGTTTTGTTGGAGTGGATCGAGAGGGTTGCTGGAGGGGATCGACTTGCTGCAGCGATCGATAGGGACGAGGGATCGGTGGTTCGTAGAGGCGCCGGTGGGAATGAAGACGAGGGCGGGGGTGAAGGCGACGGCGAAGGGGTGATGGGTTGTTGAGTTGGGCTCGGGGTTGTAGTCGGGGTGAAGGAGAGAGAGAAGGAGGAGGAGGTGGATGAGGGGAGAAGGTCGAGGTCGGGGGAAGGCGGCGACGGCGCGGTGCGGCGATGGCTAAGGTTAGGGCTTTCGGGAGCGAAGCGGTGGTGAGGTGAGGAAAAGAACGAGGAGAGAGAGATGTGAGAATGAGAGATAGAGAGAGATTTTTGTTGTATATATAAAATATTTTTATAAATATATTTATAAAGATACATATCTTTAATTGGTTGCAATTAGAGATTCGGTGCAGATTTTCTTGTTCTCATTTTAACAGTAAACAGATACGCAAAAATGTTATTTTGCTGACACTAAGAGAATATTATTTATATAATATAAAAACCGAATATTTTCCCATATCAAAATTGCTTACAGTAAAAAAAATCCAAAATAAAATATATTACCGGCCAACTAAAAGTTCAAAAATTATGGAAAAAGAATCTTGATAAACTTTTGAATTATAGCATTCAAATAGGGCTGTTACATCCTACCCACGTTACAGAAAATTTCGTCCTCGAAATTGGAAGGACTATAAGATCAAGAAAACAGGTGTGGATACTTTTGACGAATCGTGTCCTCATGCTCCCAAGTAGATTCTCCGCGAGAACGTCCGCCCCAAGATACAAGAACTAAAGGGATGATCTTGTTTCTCAATACCTTCTCCTTACGGTCGACAATGGCTGTAGGTTGCTCTTCATACGAGAGATCAGTGCTCAAGGTTAATTCAGAGTGATCGAGAACATGACTGTCATTGCGAACGTACCGACGCAGCTGTGATACATGGAATACATCGTGCACACCAGCCAAAGAAGGTGGTAATGCCAATCTGTAAGCCACTGCTCCAACGCGTTCCACAATCTCGAATGGTCCAATAAATCGGGGATTGAGTTTCCCACGACTACCGAATCTAATCACTCCTCTAGTCGGCAAAATCTTAAGGAAGGCATGATCTCCTACTCCAAACTCAAGAGGCCTTCGACTAGTATCCGTCCAGCTCTTCTGACGATCTTGTGCTGCCTTGATACGGTCCCTGATCAACTGGACCTTCTCAACTGTTTGGGTTACGAGCTCCGGTCCTAATAATCTTCGCTCACCCACATCATCCCAGCAAAGTGGGGAACGACATTTACGTCCGTAAAGTGTCTCGAACGGTGCCATCTGGATACTTGCCTAATAGCTGTTATTATACGAGAATTCCGCCAAGTGAAGATGATCCTCCCACGATCCCTTGAAATCTAGCATACAGGCTCTCAACATATCTTCTAATATATGTATCGTATGTTCAGACTGTCCGTCAGTCTGGGGGTGGTAAGCTGTGCTGTAGCGGAGACGAGTGCCTAAACTCTCTTGTAAGCTTCTCCAGAAATATGAAAGAAATCTCGTGTCTCGGTCCGATACTATAGTGATAGGCACCCCATGCAACCGTACGATCTCTTGCATATATTTCTCTGCCAATGTCTCCGTCGATTGTCCCACTCGAAAGGGTAGAAAATGGGCCGCTTTTGTGAGACGGTTGACGATGACCCAAACAGCATTATTGCCCTTAGGACTCCGTGGTAAAGCCGTCACGAAGTCCATAGTGATGTGTTCCCACTTCCACTGGGAATTGGGAAGTGGTTGCAATAGGCAGGCCACCCGCTGATATTCGGCCTTCACCTGCTGGCATACTAAGCATTTCGACACATAACGGGCAATCTCTCTCTTCATGCCATTCCACCAAAAGTGTTGTTTAACATCCCTATACATCTTGGTGCCACCCGGGTGCACCGAATAAGCTGAACTGTATGCTTCCTTCAATACTTCCTCTCGAACGTCGCCCTTTGGCACGCATAATCGACTGCCGAATCTTAATGAGCCATCTTCGTGTATCAATAGATCTGTCCTCAATCCTGCCTCTACTAACCCGCGGAGCTTCTGCAATTGCGGGTCCCCAGCCTGTGCAGCTTTAATACGATCAACTAACGAAGACTGCACCTGTAGTTGCCAATATTGTCCGGGCGTCCCCTGCTCTACCACTTCTAAATTGAGTCTTCGAAATTCATCAATGAGTTCCTTCTTTCCAGTCAACCATATCGATGTTGATCTCCGACTGAGAGCATCCGGTACCACATTTACTTTTCCAGGATGATATTGCAAATCAATATCATAATCAGCCATGAACTCCAACCACCTACGTTGTCTCATATTTAGCTCCTTCTGCGTGAATACATATTTCAAGCTCTTGTGGTCCGTAAAAATTTCGACTCGTTCTCCCAAAAGATAATGCCTCCAAATCTTCAAAGCAAAGATTACAGCGGCCAACTCTAAATCGTGAGTTGGGTAATTCTTCTCGTGCGTCCTCAGTTGACGCGAGGCATAAGCGACAACACTCCCACGTTGCATCAAGACACAGCCTAGCCCCTTACCGGAAGCGTCGCTATGAATCACCAGTCCTCCTGTCCCATCTGGTACGGTCAATATGGGTGCAGTTGTGAGTTTCTCCTTCAATAATTCGAACGCTCGGTTGCACTCTTCTGACCATACGAATGGTATCCCCTTTCGAGTAAGTCTTGTCAATGGCTCAGCCGCTCGTGCAAAATCTTTAACATATCTGCGGTAGTAGCCTGCGAGTCCCAAGAAACTTCTAATCTTTGCTACTGACTTCGATACTGGCCAATCCTTTACTGCTTCAATCTTCGCCGGATCAACTGATATACCGTCTTCAGAAATGATGTAGCCCAAAAATTGAACTTGTTCAAGCCAAAACTCGTATTTACTAAGCTTGGCATAAAACTTTTCTTGTCTCGGTATCTGCAACACGATCCTCAAATGCTCGGCATGCTCCTCCTTGCTTTTGGAGTACACAAGAATGTCGTCGATGAAAACTACGACAAACTGATCAAGGTACTGAGAGAAAACTCGGTTCATTAAATTCATGAACACGGCTGGGGCATTAGTAACACCGAATGGCATTACCAAGAATTCATAATGACCGTATCGAGTTCTGAAGGCTGTCTTGCATACATCCTCCGCTTTAACACGAACTTGATGGTACCCCGACCGAAGATCCAACTTAGAGAACACTCGAGCACCACATAATTAATCGAACAAATCATCGATCCGAGGTATAGGGTACTTGTTTTTAATCGTGACCCGGTTCAACTCTCGGTAGTCGATGCACATGCGTAACGGGCCGTCCTTCTTTACTAGTAAAACTGGAGCGCCCAACGGAGAAGTACTCGGGCGAATGAATCCTTTGCTGAGGAGGTCTTCTATCTGCTTCTTCAATTCCGCTAATTCAACTGGTGCCATCCTGTAGGGTGACTTAGAAATTGGTGCCGTTCCTGGCAATAATTCTATCGAAAACCCCAAAGCACGAGGCGGGGGTAAGCCGGGTAAGTCCTCAGGAAAGACATCCAAAAATTCCCGAACTACGACCGGTGCCGAACTCATATCAACCTCCATTGATGCTAGTATGTCGCACGTCGGCTTTGCTCTAAACTTTATGGGTCCCAGAGATTTGCTCCCTCCAATGAACACGGACTCTGGGTGGTTAGGAATGCGAAAGTTTACAGTTTTAGCCCGACAATCAATATGTGCGTGAAAGGTGCCCAACCAATCCATTCCTAAGACGACATCATAACTACCGGTCCCAATCAACAGGAAATCTGCGAAAAGCTTCCTGCCGCAAATCACAACCGGACAAAGCTTGCACTCTAGGTTGGTGGTAACTACTCCATTTCCAGTGTGAATGTCCCAACCTCTAGTCAGTGTTTTGTGTGCAATAGAATGTGTTGTGGCAAAATCCAAAGACATAAAACAATGCGAAGCTCCGAAATCGAAAAGTGCTCTAGCAGGAACAGAACAAATTAGAACGGTACCTAAAACGGCATCCTCCGATACTTCCGCCTGCTCAGCTGTCAGTGTAAAGGCCCGTCCCTGTCCACGACCTATGTTTCCTCGCCTCTGATCAAAAAGTTGCTCCTGAGGGACAAGTCCTTTCTGAGGTTAGTTGCGCTCTGCTCTCCTTGGACAACTCCCAATCTGATGGTCACTAGCACCACAAATCAGACATAGACCCTTAGCGCGGCGGCAATTTCTCTCGACGTGTCCCGGTATCCGACAATATCCACAAACCGGAGATTCCCGTTGTGGTGGGGTTGCGGTACGCTTCATCTGAACAACTCCGTGCTGTCTAACTGGAATCCTCCCTGAAGTTTGATTCACGGACCGTTTGAATCTTCCACTCTGAAGTTTCTTCCTCTTATCCATAACCGTCTCAATTCTGCGAGCCGCATTTAATACCTCTGAATAAGTCCTCAGATCATGTGAAACTAACTTCTCCTGTATTTCCAAAGTGAGACACTGTAAGAATCTTCTAGCCCTATCCTCTTCCTGGGCTACCATTGAAGGAGCAAAACGACTGAGTCGGATAAACTCAGTCGCTACCTCGTCCACTGTGCGATCTCTCTGACGAAGACTGATAAATTGCTGTTCCATCTCGATCCTGACCGATTTGGGAAAGAATTTCTCAAGGAAAGCCGTAGAGAAATTAGTTCATGCAATCGGTTTTTTCAACCTGTTCTCTTCTGCGAGCCACCAAATTCTAGCAATATCCTGCAGTTGAATCTTGACTATATCCACTCTGTCCTCTTCAGGAACCCGGGCGGCTGACAGCAAATTCCCCATGTCGACAATCCACTGCTCAGCATCCAGTGGTCCTCCTGCGCCAGTGAAAACTGCCGGCTGTAGTCTCCTGAAATCGGCGACGCTGCCCGGACGTCTACCTTCACGAATCTCAGCCACCTTGTTTAGGGCCGCAGTAGCGGTTTGCTGAGAAGCAAGTAGGCCCCCTTGTAGCAATTCGGTCTGCTGCTGTTGACTCTCCAGCATGCCACGTATAACTCCAAGTAGTGCAGTATTGTTGTCACGTCTCCCATATACTCGCATATTTTCTTCGGCCATGATTCTAAAGTCAAAACGAACGACGAGGTTTAGCAACGAAAACGAGGTTTAAATTCAAAATATTAAAACTGAGTGAAGCAAAGATATAATGAAATAATCAATTCAAAGAATACAGATCAAGTGTAGGACTCAAAGTTACTCATACAGAATACCGTATTGTATCCATGCCACGGTACATGGGCACAATATCGTAACTCTATGTAAGTCGCCCGAATCCTACGGTCAGAGTCAATGGAATCTGCAGCATGACATACTGGGGAAAACCTAGACATGTGTTTCTAACCTAAAAGGTCGGTAGAACCAAGACTAACTTTGATGTCAGCCTGGGCTCTGATACCAACAAAACCTTGTCACGTCCCGCTTCCCAAAAATGTAGAATACGGGAAGCGACGAAGGCCAGCCGTGCTACCTACGATAAGAAAAAGTCCTTCCATAGTCACATAAGGTTGTCTAGATTAACCTGTCAAAAATAAAATCCAATACCAAAAGAAATAATACTGATAATCATGCTGCAATGAAACCACAAGAAATCATAAAAATGGGTCCACTAGATAATTGATGCAATTAAAGATCCAAAACAAAAGATTCGGAATAAAATAAGATCCGAAAGAGATACAAAAGTCCTAATGTCCCATAAGGGCGCACATGCTAAAAGCTAAAAGTAAAGGAAAATAAACCTACAATTACTAATCTTCAGCAAAGTTCTGGTAGCCGCTCTGATCCTGCTCAGCCTGCAGATCTGTCTTTAAACCTGAGATGGCAAATCTCAGGAATGTCAGAACATCCCAGTAAGTACTCAACGTATAAAGTGTGTAGCATAATAATAAGAATATATAAAAGTGAAGCCCGGTGCCCAAGAAAACATGTATATAAGTAATTAAATGCATTAACACTATGAAACATGTATGTAAGGGATCAGGTCATATCCTAACTGACCACTAAAAGGTAAACTATCATATCGTAAGCTTGAGTGTGTGCGTCAATCTCTGCAGGAGTATTCCAAACCCAAGAGTGGTGCCCTAGAGGCTAGGAAACACGGGCCCAACTGTGGAATGAACAAGAGACCGCTATAGCCCGGTACGAGCTGTAAACATGTGACCGCTATAGCCCGGTACGAGCTGTAATCATGTGACCGCTATAGCCCGGTACGAGCTGTAAACATGTGACCGCTATAGCCCGGTACGAGCTGTAATCATGTGACCGCTATAGCCCGGTACGAGCTGTAAACATGTGACCGCTATAGCCCGGTACGAGCTGTAATCATGTGACCGCTATATCCCGGTACGAGCTGCCGGCATGGGACTCCTGAGATCCTGTTGTACAACGCACACTCAAACTACCCCAACACCCACGTATTTATAGCTGCTATGGTAAAGATTAAAATCACTAATTAAGAATGCTGAAAAGACAGGAACTTGTAGTATGGTAATTGTATAGAAATAAAACTGGTGAATAGTGGTGTCATGGCATGTAGTCCAGCATTCTAATTAATGATTTCACATTAAAAAAAATAAATAATAAGGTTCATGAATAGGCATGTCAAATCAAGGTGTTCTATACAAGTAAATCAACAAGAGCCTCGAATGTGTGTAAAGCATGAAAAAGGGATTCTTGTGCATAGTAATCATGTCGTAGCATCACATAAAGAAAAGGCAAGAGTACTTGCCTGAGGTTAACGATCACGGAAAATGATGTACGAAATGCGGGCACGAACTCAGCTAAGGTGCGACTTGGGATCTGAGTTATACGATTCGCCTAGATAAATTTCATCGATTAACTCATAAATATCTACAAAACTATTGTCACACAACCAAACATAATTATAACAACTTAGGGTTTTAATACTAATTTCCCCTTTTCAACGTTCACTGTTATCATTTCATTTTTTATTCATATATATTTATATATTTTTTTCTTTTGTTTTCTGAAAAAAAAACAGGGATTACAGAAACTTACAGAGAATGAGTATCAAGCTAGGGTTCACTTGCTTCGATGAACTCCAGCGAGATCGATCTGGTGTCAGGGAGTCTCCGGCGAGGTGCACGAGGGTGGCTGTGGTGGGTTAGGATTCGGTCAGTTGGTGGTTGCAGGGGTTTTGTTAGAGTGGATCGAGGGGGTTGCTGGAGGGGATCGACTTGCTGCAGCGATCGATAGGGACGAGGGATCGGTGGTTCGTGGAGGCGCCGGTGGGAATGAAGACGAGGGCGAGGGTGAAGGCGACGGCGAAGGGGTGATGGGTTGTTGAGTTGGGCTCGGGGTTGTAGTCGGGGTGAAGGAGAGAGAGAGGAGGAGGTGGATGAGGGGAGAAGGTCGAGATCGGGGGAAGGCGGCGACGGCGCGGCGCGGCGCGGCGCGGCGACGGCGCGGCGCGGCGACGGCGCGGCGCGGCGCGGCGCGGCGACGGCGCGGCGCGGCGACGGCGCGGCGACGGCGCGGCGCGGCGACGGCGCGGCGCGGCGACGGCGCGGCGCGGCGACGGCGCGGGTAAGGGCTTTCGGGAGCGAAGGGGTGGTGAGGTGAGGAGAACGAGGAGAGAGAGAGATGTGAGAATGAGAGATAGAGAGAGATTTTTGTTGTATATATAAAATATTTTTATAAATATATTTATAAAGATACATATCTTTAATTGGTTGCAATTAGAGATTCGGTGCAGATTTTCTTGTTCTCATTTTAACAGTAAACAGATACGCAAAAATGTTATTTTGCTGACACTAAGAGAATATTATTTATATAATATAAAAACTGAATATTTTCCCATATCAAAATTGCTTACAGTAAAAAAAAATCCAAAATAAAATATATTAGCGGCCAACTAAAAGTTCAAAAATTATGGAAAAAAAAATCTTGATAAACTTTTGAATTATAGCATTCAAATAGGGCTGTTACAATAGGGGTATTTCTTGCTCGACCAAATGTAAGGTGAAAATTAAGCAATTTATCCTATCTTGAATGCAAAGGATCGAAGTGAAGAACCTTCTCCGCAATGACATCTTGGATGCTTAAGGTGTCAGATGAGATGCTTGAGATAATCTCATAAGTTGTTGACGCACCACTCTTTGGAGTATCCAGAAACCCAACATCTTGCCGTAGTATGGCCTTCAGGTACTCTCTTCGGAGTCGTGATGTTTGTCGTACTGCAGTCCACACCCAACAAAACCCTTCTGTAACATCATAACCACCAGAACATGGTGTTATAAGAGACGGGAATCTACCTGACATCTTGCCTTAGTATGGCCATTTTTTCAAAAACTTGTGTTTAAATTTTCTTGGCTTTTTGTTTACTCTGCATATGTATGTACATAATACCTTTATGTCTATTTGATGATTTATGGCTGTTGTCTGAGGATTTTGGATTTTATATCTGATCAGAAACCCCTTTGGATCTGCTTCATATTTATTTGGATTATAATCCTTTGAAATTGGGAAGTTATATAATTTTGAATAGCCCATTTCCTCCAATTTTTGGGAATCGGTATGTATGCTACTCTATAATTTAAAAGTTGAAAAAAATAACGAGTAATGAGTTGTGCTGTAGTCTAAAATTAATTTCTTACGAAATAAATGAAATTAGATTAATATATTTGGCTCCAACTCCTTTCGAACCGATAATACTGAAAAGAAAAGAAAGAAAGGGAGAAATTTGAGTGAGAGAGAATCACGGTGGATTTGACAGAGCAGACAGAATAGGTGGTTATTTATTCTTTTTAACCGAGAGTTGAATCTCAGCCATCCCTTTTCCTTTCGGATGAGGGTCACAATGAAAGTTTGCAAATAACCTCTGCAGACCTGTTCCCTGTTTCTTTTCTTTTTTGGGAGTGAGTGTGCACGTGTGGGGGTGCACACGCGTGCGTGCGTGCGTGCGTGTGTGTGTGTGTGTGGAGGAAACATGGCTGTAGGGACAAGACAGGAAAACAAAGACTATAGTGGCCTCGATCAGAGACATACCCAAAGTCAGTTAGGTAGGCAGGGATGTATTCACATTAGAGTAGGTGTAGATATGCTTTGATGTAGAAATCAGCTCCCAAATTGAAGTGTTGAGATGGTTTCTGAGATGGGTAGCCACATCATACAAGGTGAGCAGCCTTTTCAAATTTCGAAAGCGTTAGTGCCTTGTTATCGACCAGCGGAGCATGCTACTGCATTGTGAGTTGTGGTATGCTCTTTCTCTTTAGTCTTTTGTGGCTTCTGCATTCATTCTTTTCAAGAGAATCTAGGTGGGTATGGGTGTGTGTAGGATTGTAATGAAACTCCAAAGTTCGGAATCACAAACAAACTTTTCTGTTTAATTTCTAGGATATTTCTAAAACTTCTGCCCAGGCACCACAACACTAAAAAACTCATTCTTAGTATTGATAGGATATGCTAATTTCTTCTAGTAATGAATACAGTAAAGAAACTTGTGGTGTGGAAGGAATTAATGAGTTTTACTACGAACATCACTAATCTATAAAAAAAACCGAAAGTTTTTGCATTTGACTTGCATGTATAAGCAAAAATCAATCAAAAGTTTTAAATCGTTGCATTATCTGCAGTACCAAAGAATGCGCCCAAGCCCACTCCCATCGCCATATAGATCAAAATCAATGAATCCTGCAGAAGAATAAAAGTTGGTATAATTAGTTTAGTTTGAAAATTGAGGGGAGTAACTTTCTTCTACTCTATGCATCTGTGATTCTAAGTGGTTATTTATCTAAGCTAATATTTCAGATAGTTTTAACTCAGTTCAGGAAAGTTAAAAAGAACACGAACCTCTCTGACTGTGTGAAGAGTCAAGGAGGAATAATTTCCGGACAAGTTGTTGGTAATTCTGCTCAAAACCAGCATGACAATAGGTATTGTTGCCCCATCAACCATGCAACCAAAGGACCCCAAAATCATGAGCAACATATCAAATGAATCGGCATAGGCGAATAAGGATCCTTTATGTTCCTTCTTCTTCACGTGTTCTTCATTCGTTGGTTCTCCATCACCTAGGTGCGAATTCTCCCTCTGAGTTGATTCCATTAGTTATCTATGCTGCAATCTGGGGTTCTCACTCTACACATAAATAGATTTATAAGCCAACTGCGAGGGGTCCAGCTACACAGTGTTTTGTTCTTCTTGTATTGTTTTCATTTTCAGGAGTCTCACTGAAGGAGATCGAGGTATCGATTTGTTATTCTGAGATGTGGTCCCTCATTTTCCCTCCAATGAATAATTGCAACATAAAAATATCCTCAGTTCATACATGCATGCATACGTACATATATGAGGAAACGAAGTATTAAGTGGCGCGGTAGGAAATTTCTTATATTGGCGGTTTGAAATATCAACCGTCGACTTTTTCGATGATCGGCTCCGGCCATCTTGACCATCATGTCCTTAAATATGTGTACATCAGTTTTCATGTGAATTGAATACCGTTAGCCCTTGCATTGGATGATTACAAAATTAACAGTTTTTCGACAGTAGGACATTTTACGATGTTAAATGAATGAACAAAGAGTATCCAAAGGACATGAAAATTGGTGTACCCATTGTTGAGGACATGGAGATTAATATGACCAACACCGATCGTCCAAAAAGTTGATAGATGGGTGGCTTTTAAAGCCGCCACATCCTATATGTATTCATGTGTGTGTGAGTTAGTTTTTTAGCTTTTCAATATAGCTATTTTAACAACCAACAATTATAACAAATCTTATCCCTGCTGCATAATAAAAAAAAAGGATTTGTAAGTATTTGAAAATAGCTAGTAATAGTTTCTTCGTAGTCTTGGGAAAAAACTGGCATAAGAGATTAGGCCATTCCTCAATGGATACGTTATCCAAAATCATAAGGAATAACCTAGTCAAAGACATCCCCAATAAAAAAAATTATAAAAGATAGATTGTGAGATGCCTGCCAAAAAAGAAAACAAATTTGAAAACAAAGTATTAAGAATACTGTAATAAAAAAGGTTTCAAACATGAATTCTCTTGTCACAACAAAACGGAGATGCTGAAAGGAAAAATCTTCCATACAGGAAATGGCACATACTATACTCAATGAAAATAATTTACCAAAAAACTTATAGGCTGAAGCAATTAATACTTCATGCTACATGATAAATAGGGCAATAATTAGAAAATATTTAAATAAAACACCATATGAACTATTTTATGGTAAAGCACCCAATGTTACTACTTCAAAGTTTTTTGTTGTAAATGCTATATGCTTAATACCCTAGATAACTTAGGAAAGTTCGACTCTAAATGCGATGAAGGAATATTTATTGGTTATTCTATGACCCGCAAAGCCTATCACGTTTACAATAAACGAACTTTAACAATTCAAAAAAGCATGCACGTCCAATTTGATGAAACCAACTCTTTAAAATCCGAAACCATTCTGAATGATGATGATTCAATCTTAATAAAAGATTCGGATAACTCATCGACAAAAAAATTGAAACCAATCAAATGGATCGACAAGAGAAAGTAGTCGACATTTCTCTTCCAAAAGATTGCAATTCAACAAAAAAACGCCCTAAGAACCTAATTATAGGAGATATAGATAAAGGAGTGGTTACTAGATCATCAACGTTTAACTTGTGCATCAACTCTGCCTTTATTTCGGATATAAAACCGAAAACTTTTAAAGAAGCTGAGAATGATGAGCATTAGATAAAAGCAGTGCGAAAAGAATTAAACCAGTTTGAAAGAAATAAAGTTTGGAAATCAGTTCCAAAATCCGAAAATAGACCTATTGTTGGTAAAAAATGGGTTTTTAGAAACAAGTTAGATGAGTTAGGGAATATCGTAAAAAATAAAGCACGTCTACTTGCTCAGGGTTATAATCAAGTAGAAAGAATTGATTATGACGGAACTTACGCACCTGTCACAAGACTAGAGAGTATCAAAATATTGTTAGCCTTCGCTTGTTTCAAAACCTTAAAAATATTTCAAATGGACGTCAAAAGTGCACTTTTGAATGGTAAGATAGAAGAAATATACGCAGCACAACCTCTAGGCTTTGAAGACCACAAACATCCAGAATATATATACAAATTAGAAAAGGTATTGTACAGTTTCAAACGAGCTACTAGAGCTTTGTATGAAAAACTAAGTACATTCCTTTTAAAAATAGGACATGTAAAGAGTATGGTTGATAAAACTTTATTCACCAAAATGCAAGGAAAAGATATCATAGTTCAAATCTATGTTGAGACATAGTTTTTGGTTCTACTAACGCGTGTCTTTGCCAAAAATTCTCAAAATCAAAGCGGATGAGTTGATAAGAGCATGATGGGAGATATCATTCAAGTCAAGTATACTAGGAACTTATCAAAAACTTCGACTTAAAAGATGCGAAGACTTGCCAGACTCTAATGGCAATTACAACTCACCAAGGATGAATCCGGAAAAGGGATAGATATACGACTCTACCGATGTATGATTAGAATTTTATTGTATTTGACTGCTAGTAGACCTAATATTATGTATAGCGTGTGTCTTTGTGGTCGATTCCACAAGTTGTCGCAAACGTGCGAGAAGCGAGTAGTGCCGAACCTTCCTCAAGTCGACATCATCGAAAGATAGATGCCATAGTTTCTGGGATTTCGAATGTCGAGACTTAGTTTGACAGGAAGTAGGGAGAGTCCACCGCCTACCTGCCATACACTGTATGGGTATAGGTATGGCGTGCAGGCGTTTTCACCCTTACTCTAACGACCAAACGGAGTGAGCGCTAGCGCGAAAGCCATACATAGACTTAGTTTAGATTTTTTGGTCGATGTTCGTGTCAATGTTTTAGTGTAGGTTCATGTTTATGTACTTTTTAAAATTTAATGCAATATGTTCGTTCTTTATAAATTTTTGCTTGCTTTACGTTTATTATCATATATAATATATTTATTTATTTACAACCACATTTAGACACCAAACATCACCAAACAACCCTTCAAAACTATTTTTTCCCAAAAAAATTTATACACTGTTTTAAAGAAAATACATTGCAAGGACGTCTAAATAAACATCTATAAAGACATCCATTTGGCCTATAATCACGACTATTTCTGAACCGCCGTCAATTTCTGTTGAGATATGACCGTTGGATTTCCCACCTTTTCTTCTAAGACGTCCATTGGAGTCTTATATAGTCTCCCAACTCTGTCCAAACCTCCATACTCTCGGCTCAAAAAAAACCCTAGATTTCCAAAAATGGTGCAAACCAAAAATGTTGCGAGTGGGTGATCAAATCCCAAACACCCTCGACGCACTACTCGTTCTCTTCATCATCAACCCATCGGAAAATCCGAAAATGCTGCCTATCAAGAAGAATCCGACGATAGCGATGAATTTCGTGCCGACAAAGAAAGTGAAAACTTCATCTTTTGCTGCAACGCCAACGCCAAAGCCCTCTACGGTCGTCTTGTCAAAAAGAAGATCGTCACCAGTTGCTATGTCCAATTCAATGAGATAGCAAATTTCCAACTCTTCCATTTGCTTGAATTCTATGGTTGGCTTCCTTTTCTATCTTTGGATTGCGACACCCATCAAATATTTGTTTATCTTTTCTACGCAAACCTTACTAGCAATCAAAAGAATGTAACTGTTCTTGGAAAATAGTTGTAAAAACAAGTCATCGCCATTTCTCCATCACTTGCTAGGATCCTTCAGGTTCCTAACAATAGTGTCGATATCTTCCGCCAATCCCTTTCTAATTTCAAGCATTATCCATCCAATTTCACCAAAGAAGACGCCTCTAGACTTCTTCACGGTGATAATTACCCTCACCTTTTTGATGATACACACACCCAAACCCTTGTCCCCTAGCACTCGTGTTTTAGCCTCTTCCAGGAAAAACCGTTTGTCCAAAATCCGGTGGAAGGGATCGTAATACTATCACACATAAACTTATGACATTGTTTGCTTGCCCAAATTCCGGTCAACCTACCTTTATTTCTTATCCACAAGAACCACACGACAATCCCGAGAATCCTCAATACATGTACACTTTTCACGAATTTGAAAATCGTATGTTTCAACACATGACCGATCTTCATCTTGAGACTCGTCAGTACATGGATACTCGCATTACTGATGTTTGTACTCATTTCGATACGAGTATTCAAAATGTCACTCGGTAAATCGACGAAACTCGTGCCCCCGTGATTCATCACTTCGACTATATGTATGCTCAGTTGATGTATCCACCGACACTGCCCTTTCATTGTCAGTCGCCAATGGTCTTTGATCAGCCGCCGCCGTCTCAGGACGATACCTAGTTAGTTTCTTTTTAGGTTTTTGCTTATGTACTAGGAGTTGGTTGTATTAAACTTTATATTAGTTTGCTTTTGAACTCACGTCGTTTACTTATATGTGTTGTACTTGTCGTTTAATTATGTGTGATGCTATTTTAAGTTTAGACTCTTATCATCCAATTTACATTCATTTTAGTTCATATTAACAGCTAATTCTATGTTTCCTCATTTTTTTCCTCCTCCATGTTTCAAACTTTTTGCTATTTACAAAAAGTGAGAAATAATGCATATCTTCATGGGGGCATATGAATATATTTTTATATATTTTTACATTATTCATGTCTTGTAAAATATCAAAAAGGGGAAGATTGTCGACCTACGTGTCAATGTCAAATTCCCTTTAGTTTTGATTACTTTACAAAACCATAGTTTAAGTATATTGTTACTAACCATGTCAAATAACGTCAACATGCTACACAACTAAAGTTATTCAAGCATAAGGACAATCAACACTGCAACAGACATCGCAAAAAGTATCAATGAAATCGAACGACTCGGAAATTACAATGTCAATTCAAAGGAGATAACGGAAAAATCAAACGGAGATATTCAAGAATTTTTCCATTTCCTTTGAGTCTAGAGTCATGTTGATCTCAAACGATTAGTCTATTTTCCAAATCTATATTTACTTTCTAAACTCGTATTTATTAATACAAAAAAAATCATTTAAAAAAATTCCTATAGGCTAAGTCTCCGTGTCCGAATTTATCGGACATAGGACGTCCTATGAGACGTCTTATAGGACATCCTATGACACATCCATTGCAATTGAATTTTTTTAAATTTTCTATTTTTAGCATATAATTCAAATTTCAACGGTTATAAACTGCCAAAACGGTCCTAACAATCAAGGGCAGTTATTTTAACTTCCCCAACTGCCCTAAAATGATTTCTATAAATAGAAACATTTTGTAAAGAGTTTTCGCTAACTTTTCACGATTTTCAAGTTCACTCTTTGATCTTGTGCCTTCTCATTTTCGTGAAAACTTTTGTCTCTCTTACACTCAAGTTTTTACTATTCATTTTTCTGGGAGGAGATTTTTCCAGTGCCCTTTAGACTTTTCTACTATTTTAGACTAAAATAAAGATCTCAAAAGCTTTGAAGAAGCGATTGTTTTCAAATATGTTTTAATCTTGAAAATTTCTTCGATTTGGTTTTAAATTTTCTTAATCTCCAAAATGCAATCCCTTATCTCCTTGAATCGAAAATTTGATTTATCCATTTGAGACCGTTAAGATTGTTGAAGTTGGTTTGTAAAGAAACCACTTTTGATAAGTACTTTACGATGCATTTGAAAATAGTAAAATTAGGAAAGCGCGGATTTAGAAATTTAAGTGATGAAAAATAGTTTCAGATCATATTAGCAAATATTCAAGTAAAAATGGATAACCTATGTGATTGGATAATATCATCAAGACCGTGTAAAGAAAAATTGATAAAATCATGAATTGCAAATTTGTCTAATCGAACTTGCGCAAGGGTTGATATTTCCAGGTTTAGATAATGTCAGATAGAACCGCTCGAATGATTTAAATCCATAATGGTTAATGATAGTACAGGGTTGAAATTTAATAATTCCGTGAATCCTGATTGCGTGCACTCAGATGTTCACACGGGAAAAGGTCGACAGCTTAAGGTTTGGATGGTAATGAATAGAACTTGAAATGAAAGAAAAACGTATTAATAAATGCGCCACCAAAAACAAAAAGATAAAACCCTTATAAGGTTAAGTTAACTAAATTAAGCCACTGTGGATTTTTTCAGAACTAAATCATGGTTAGGACTATTATAGGTTAAAAAAAGATTATGGACACAAATCGGAGAATATTTCTTCCAATATACAATGAGTAGGGAAGAGGGAAACACAACAATTGAGACTTGAATATGAATTGAAGACTCGTCAGCAATTGTGAAATGTTAAACACCATGTTTAACATGCATGAAAATATCGATCATCAGCAGAGTGAAATGTTGAAATATAGTTACAAATCTTTATAGGAATCAATACTTCATGATGTTAGGTCGTCCGTCAAAGTAAATTTAACAAAACCATAATTGTGATTGTGCCAATCGATGAAGTCAGCATTGACATGTTTAGGTCTGGTTGGTTACGAATAAGACTTGAAATGAAAGGCTTACTAACAAATGTTCACAAAGAAACAAAATGGTAAAGATTAAGCCGCTTGGAATGTTAAATCAGAATGAAAGCATAGTTAAGATGGTTATAAGCAGAGAGTCGATGATAGATAAGCAGTGTTGTAGGCACAAATTGGATGTTAACTTTGACAACTTCAGAATTTTGAAATATTCAAAAGGTAAACGATTTAATTCGAAGAGAAACTGTGATAAGTCAATGATTTCTTTCAAATAATATTTCAGAAAATCGTGAATTGCGATTATTTCTAATCGAACGTTCAATATTTCAAAGTGTAGTAGGAAAGCAGGCTACTTCTAGTCTTTCAAAATAAACTTTCAATATTTGAAAATATAAGCTACGGAGAATAAATCATAAGTAAAATGGGATAAAAATAATAAGTAACTATGGAAGCAAGGCTTAAAATTTTAAAGTTGAAAGTGTATTTATAAAACTTTTTACAAAAGAGGCGAGTAAAATGGGTTAAATCCATAAAGGTGGATAACGATAAAGAATTAAGGAACCCTGAATGGTGATTAGGTTCAATCAAGCATGAACAAGGGTTGATATTTTCAACAAATGGAAGCTTCAATCAAAATGAAATGATGGTTTATACTGTTATGGTAGAGAATCGGTGGTAGGTAAGCAAATTGGCGGAAAAACGTTGTAGAATTTTCCTACACGGCTTCATAATTTTGATAAACATCCACAGAATACGACTTCAAGGGGTTTGAATTCACTTTAAGAATTCCAAGATTCAAAATAACTTTACAAATTTGTTAATTAATAAATCGTGTAGAAATGTGAAATGGTGTAAAGTCTTTGAAATCTTGAGAAATTAGCTTAAAAAGAAAATTATGATTTATAAAGATTTCGTAGCATTGAAAGAGGTCCTTCATCAAAAATAGGTTTTTGCATGAAAGTAATTTCCACATACTATAAAAAAATTCTTTCAGAAAAACATTTCAATTCTCAGTAAAATATGCTGTGTAGATTATACTTTATGATGCATTTAATATAGTAACGTCGGAAAATCAATGTTGTATCCACAAAGGGTGAATGATGATAAAAAAACAAAATCGAGGTATCATGAATGATCCACCATGCACGAAAGGTAAATTTAAAGAAAGCTACAATCACGAATGTGTACAATCGAAAGAGCCGTTGACATATTTAAGGTCAATCTAATAATAGAGAGAACTTGACTTGAACGCCTACTGACAAATGTCCATACGAGGACGGTTATAGGGAGAGAATCAATGGTAGGTATATGGTTCTTGATACATATTGGAGGATAATATGAAAAGACAACTATTAAACCAGTAAGAATATTGAATAAGAATGGAATCAAGGCTAAGACGGTTATAGGCAGAGAATAATGGTAGGTGGATATGGTTGTGGACACAAATTGAAGGATATTATGACACAGCAGAAGAATTTTGTAACAATAATTGGTACATGATTTCGAAGAGATTGAATCTAATTACTAATTTCAAAATTAGAAAGGAATTTCATGAAAGTGTCGATATGCTTATGGAGTAAATTTCTTTAAATTTGAAGAGCTTTGCCTAAAATTTTCGTTATGATTCAAATGTGTTCCATAGTTTCTGAACGGTCCTCTACCAATGGTAGGTTTTTCATGGAAACAGAAAGATAATACTCTACCAATGGTAGGTTTTTCATGGAAACAGAAAGATAATACTCTACAATTGGTTGCTACTAAAAATCTTCAAAAGAATACTTTCTGTATCTAGGAAACTGGTCTGTATAGAATCATTTAAAAGGCCAATACAAGAAACAACTTTTGATAAGTACTTTATGATGCATTTGAAAATAATAAAATTAGGAAAACGCGGATTTAGAAATTTAGGTTTTGAAATAAACTTTCAGATCATATTAGCAAAGAGTCAAGTAAAATAGGTAAATCTATATGATTGGATGATGTTAAAGGCATAAAGCATCAAGATCGATTTAAGAAAAATTGGTAAAATCATTAAGATCGTTTTAAGAAAGAATTTTAGCGAGAACAATCGAAGAACTAACCTGGTCATCGCACCTCACCATTTCTGCAAGCCCATCGAGTTCCTCTTTGATCTCGATTCATAGGTAAGTTCTTTTCTTCCTCTAGTTGTTTTGGGGACAATAAAAAGGTTTCGTACCTGCAAATTCAAATTTGAAATTTAATCAGATTAAAAAACCTAAGGGTTATAAATTGACCCAACACTATTTCCGTTTCCTTCTCCAACAAATACAAAAACTAAAAAATAAAAGGGCAGAAAGAATTTTAACGAGGAACATTGAAGAACTGACCTCGCCATTTCTGCAACACCGTTGAGTTCTTCTTTGATCTCGATCCTTAGGTAAGTTCTTTTCTTCCTCAAGTTGTTTTGGGGACAATAAAAAGGCTTTGTATCTGCAAATTCAAATTTGAAATTTAATCAGATTAAAAACCTAAGGGTTATAAAATTGACCCAACCCTGTTCCCTTTTCATGCTCCAACACATACAATAAAAAATAAAAGGGCGGAAAGAATTTTAATAGGAACATCGAAGAACTAACCTTGCCATTTCTGCAACCCATCAAGTTCTTCTTAGATCTCGATCCTTAGGTAAGTTCTTTCTTCCTCGAGTTGTTTCCTTTTCTAAGATAGGAGAGAGATAGGATTTAAATTTAGGGACAATAAAAAGGTTTTGTACCTGGAAATTCAAGTTTCAAATTTAATCAGATTAAAAACCTAAGGGTTATAAAATTGACCCAAGCCTATTTCCCTTTCCTTCTCCAACACATACAAAAAATAAAAATAAAGGGTTGAAAGAATTTTAACCAGGAACATCGAAGAACTAACCTCGCCATTTCTGCAACCCCATCGGGTTCTTCTTTGATCACAATCCTTAGGTAAGTTCTTTTCTCCCTCAAGTTGTTTTGGGGACAATAAAAAGGTTTTGTGCCTGCAAATTCAAATCTGAAATTTAATCAGATTAAAAAACCTAAGGGTTATAAGATTGACCCAACCCTATTTCCCTTTCCTTCTCCAACACATACCAAAAATATAAAGGGCAGAAAGAATTTTAACGAGTAACGTCGAAGAACTAACCTCGCAATTTCTGCAACCCATCGAGTTCTTCATTGATCTCGATACTTGGGTAAGTTCTTTTCTTCCTCAAGTTGTTTCGTTTTCTAAGATAGAAGGAGGGAGAGTGGACTTAAATTTGGGGACAATATGAAGATTCTGTACCTGCAAATACAAATTCGAAATTTAATCAGATTAAAAACCTTATAAAAAAATAAAAATAATGGGCAGAAAGAACTTTAACAGGAACGTCAAAAAACTAACCTCGCCAACCCCATCGAGTTCTTCATCAAGTTGTTTTCTTTTCTTCCTCAAGTTGTTTCTTTTACTAAGATAGAAGGAGGGAGAGAGGAATCATGAGGCTTCGTTGGATGAACTCTGATTTCTTTTCTATCCGAACGGGGAGGAAAAAAAAGAACGAGGAGGAAAAAAACTGCGCAGATAAAAAACGAACGCGGAGGAAAAGAACGCCAAAGCTAGCAAAAAAGAAAAAAAATATAAAATATAAAATAGGCAAAAAGCTCTAGATCAAGTTTTAAAAAAACTCAAAGCGACGATGCAATCGATCGCGCCAACGATCAATATCAAGTACCTCGCCAATCTTCTTGCTTAACCTCTCCTCCCTCTTTCGCCGCCTTCACATCGCCGGCGGCTCAGTGGTCTCCCATCGGGATTAGCGACGTTTCGAAGTATACGGTTAGGGTTTCGAAGGGGAAAGATCGCGCCATTACATCGCCAACGGCCACGTCATCGCCGGCGGCTCATCACTCGCAGGGGTTCAGGTTTCGAAGAGGGAATATGAGGAAATAAAAAAAAGGAAACTTTATAGAAAACTAAGTGTTAGGTTAGAGCAACTGTTTATAAACCCAAACAGTTCCAGCAAGCATTTAAATTAGGAAACTAGTGTTGAATTATTAGTAGTAATACACTCTTACACTAACTCGGTTTCCAAATGCACCAACTGGGTTTCCTAATTAAGCTAGGACTATAATATGGGTTCGGTCCCAGGTACAACGTTGGATAAAAAAAATTATCCAACAAATCAAGACCGTTCAAAGTAAAAAAATTATCCAACAAATCAAGACCGTTCAAAGTTAACCGCTTATTAAAGAAGCGGTTAAAATCTAACAGTTGTCATTTAACCGCTACTTAAAATAGCAGTTAACATCAACGTTGGATAAAAAATTATACAACAAGTCGGAACCGTTTATAATTAACCGCTACTTTAAGTAGCGGCTAAATCAATGGTTTTTATTTAACCTATACTTAAAGTAGCGGTTAAAATCAAAAGTTAATTTGTCCAGCAAATCAGAAACGTTCAGAGTTAACCGCTATTAAAGGTGGCAGTTAAATCTAACGGTTGTTATTTAACCTCTACTTAAAATAGTTGTTAAAATCAAAAGTTAATCGCTGCTTAAGTAATTTTTTTTCAAGCAGTTACGGATTATATCGCCTCTCGACTTTCGAACCCTATCTTCCCCCACAAGACGTCTGCATCTTCCTCAACGAGGTTTTTCGAAATAGATATGGTATATTTTTTATTTCTACGTTTACATACGCTATCATGTCTATTAATCTAGCCTATAAGTGAACTATCCCTAAATTAGAAGAAGAAGAAGAAGAAATAGTAGTGGAAACAGGCGAAAAAACAATAGAATTAATTGATTTATGTTATAAAAACAATCCAAGAAACAATAGGATTGTAACGCGTGTGATTTTTCCATATAATTATTTTAATGCTGCATTTAAGAGAACAATTTTAAAAGGTTGTTCTATTTTTAAGACTAATTAATATATTTTTAAGAAATTTTTTAATTAAAAATCCATTTTAGAAAACAGTATTTATTTTTAAAAGAAAAAAAGGAAAAGGGGCAGCATGTGGGCCCCACGCGCCTGCGTGGGTGCGCCACATGCTGCCACGTGAGGGGCAGTTTTTTAATTGTTATTAATTTTTATTTATTGGTTTTAACTGTTATTAATTGGTTTTAATTATTATTAATTTTTTTAATTGTTACTATGTGTTATTAATTTTATTTAATTAGTTTTAATTTTTATTAATTGTTATTAACTGTGATTAATTGGGTTGTTTTTTAAAACCGATTTCAAAACCCTTTAAAAAACATGCAGATCACTCTTCCTCCTCTCGTTCCCTTTTCTCTCTCCCTCCCTCCCTACAAAAATACAAGGCCCGAGCTCCACCTCCTCCTCCTTGCGACCCGAGACCCAACCTCCAAGCAGCCCTAACAAAACCCATAGCTAATACACCTTCCTTCTTCGAATTCAAACCCGAAACCAAGAAACCACCGACCCTCCATCATCCTCCCTTTCGTTCTCCTTCCCTCTTAATCTTGAACCCAACAACCCCAGTCGCCATCACCATCATCGACGTCGGCTCCCTTCCTTCCTCTGCTCCAACTGAAGACATCCAAGAAGACAGAGGCTCCTCCTTCATCTCTCAACTCCTCTAGCCAAACTCCTCATCAACACCAACCTCATGTTCACCAACAACCCACTCCGAAAACCCTAACCCTCACCATCACCCATAGCCGAGCCCTTATTTGTAGCGAAGACAACGACAACAACACCATCACCCATAGCCGAGCCCTTATTTGCAGCGAAGACAACGACAACAACAGCAGTAATAGTCGAGCCCTATTGTCAAGCCGAGACTCCAAACTAAACCCTCGACAGTTTTAGCCCATTCGACGCGACCCCAAGCCGAGAACCGATGCTTTAAGATTAGGCCTCAATCCGCTTGAGCGCCACGATCGTTTCCCCACCTCCGGCGCTCCTTTCCAACGACATTTCAATTTTGCGCGCGGAAGTGCTCGATGAAACGCCCCAAAAATATTTCCGTCATTTCTCGGGTTCTTGCCGCGTGCCGCGCACCGTGGATCCCCGAGGCAAGTGTCTATCACTTGCATGCGTAAGTCAGAGGACTTCGCACAATTTAATTTTTTCTTGTTACTGTATTTATTTTGTCTCGTTTCATTTCATTATCATGGTTTAAATTAATATAATGCATCATGATCAGTTTAGTACACTTCAGTGCATGCATATTTCCCTTGACCTTCATTAGACTCGATTCGACAATCTGACACCCGATTTACCTTAAGCCCTGACGATTGATTTATTCTAAGTCTTGACACTTGAGTTACCTCGATCACCTAATTACCATTAAGATATTGACACTAGACCTGATTAAATAGTTGATGCTAAGAGATTCATGATATGACATGTTTACATGATGTCTTTTATTATTCATGATTTATATTGGATTATCATTGACATAAATTGGTTAGATTATCGTGACTTTACATTGACATAGCTTATGAATGGATTAATCAACATCTTGGATTGTAATTATTATGTTATCAGCATTTCCCCCAATAAAAGAGCAAAGCTATGTTCAAAATTAATGAGGCAGCGCCTCACGTGCCCTCCACAAGGACACCAGCGCCAGAGCCAATCTTATAGGATTAAATCCTATGGCAGCGCCTCACATGCTCCTCACACGGGCGTCAGTGTGCAAATCACAAAAGAATCGATTAAATTAAATAAGAGTTAAAGCTCTTATATAGTGCCGCACGTGCTACTTACGCGGACGCCAGTGTGCAAAACACAAAAAATCTATTAAATTAAATAAGAGTTAAAACTCTCAGGTGGCATCTCACGTGCACAACACGTGAGTGCCGGCGTCCAGGTGGAACTAAATTCTACTCTCTGTTAATCAGAGCCGTTGGATCAAAAATCCAATGGAGATGATAAATCATGAAAAATACAGAATTAAATTCTGTCGGGAGAAAATATTCCCCAAATCTTTCTAAAAAATAAGAAAGATACCTTCGGTTGGATCATAGAATAAAATTCTATTTTGGGATATATTCCCTCAATCTTTCTAAACAAAAAAGATTGCCCTCTGTAAAACAGAAATCCTAGGATCAAACATCCAACGATGGGTAAATTCCCCAAATCAATTGGAATCTCTCAATAAGAAATTTCCTCCAAGGTAATTAACAAATCGCCTATACTATATAAAAGACCCAAGACTTCAAGTCTGAGACAAAAGAACCCCCCATAAGCTTCTAAAAAAAGGAGACAGAAGCTTCAAAAGGAACAGATAATTAAATTCTCAAGGAAGAAGATCTTCCTCCTTAGAACTCTAGGTAAATAAAAAAAATAGAGATCAAAATATCTCATTTATCTATTGAAAGGTTTAACCCTTTTAAAAGAACTTAGTTCTTTCTCTGGATCTGAGATCCGCGAGGCAAGTCTCCCATAAGTTGAGAATTTAATTCTCATCGGGAAGAACTTGTTCTTGAGAATCAAAGACTCAGAAAAGAACCAGAAATTGAGTTCCTCAAAAAACAAAAGTATACAAGAGAAACCTAGTTCTTATAAAAGAACTTAGTTCTTAAAAATGAAGCTTAATCCTAGATCTTCAAAACAAATATCCTGGTGATTATTAATGAGCAAAAATGCCATCAACAGAGGAGAAGAATTTAGCGCCCCACATGGGCGCCTATAAAAGCGCCTAGCACCTCACATGCTCCTCGCGTGGGCGCCACAAAAGAGAAGAGTGCTTAGCACTCATTGGACAGCGCCCGGCGCCCGGCGCCGCACCTGAAAATCACTAGGGTGCCATAAAGTGCTCAGCGCTCCATAAAAAAAGAGAGAGCCAAACGGTTGAGTGTTCAGCACTCATTAGGCAGCGTCCAGCGCCTCATGCGCTCCCCACGTGGACGCCATAAAGTGCTTTGCACTCCATAAAAAGAGAGAGCCAAACGGCTGAGTGTTCAACACTCATTGGGCAGCGTCCAGCACCTCACACGCTCCCCATATGGACGCCATAAAGAACGCCTTTCACTCCATATAAAGACAAAATGAGTAAAGTGTTCAACACTTATTGGGCAATGCCCATGACTGAAAGCTCCACATGATTATATGTAGGTGTCAAAACTCATATAATTGCTCAGCACTTTTTGCATAAAAAAGAGAGTGAATAAACAGATCCCAAACAAGTGCTTAGCACTTTTTCAAAAAATAAGGGGAGACTAAGCAGACTAAAGCTCAAATTGGCTAAGTTGCTTAAGTCTTGCAACTTAGTCCAAATGCTCTGTTGCTGGATCTTAAATAAAAAAGATCCTAAAATGTTGTTAGGTGGATCTTAGTCTCAAATTGGACTAACAAAGATATCAATCGAGCCCATATTCTCTTGATTTCCAAGGTCTCAAATATGACCCAAGATTCTTGAGTCCACCACAACCGACTCAAATACGAGATTTGGTTTAAGGGTACATCTCTTCACACCTCTGATACATGTAATTCTTCAACATCTTTAGAGAGGTGGCGGGTCCTGACAACCAACAATTTCTTCATGTACTTCCAAATTAACGTGCATGCCTCAAATCGGAGTGTGCCCCAAATTGGACACATTCCATATCAACATCGTTCACATCCGCTACGTGACAAATACACGTGCGCACGAGTTGAATAATGGACCGAAATGTCCTTAAACTAATATTCGCCCCAAATACGGCGATAATGGACCGAAATGTCCTTAAACTAATATTCGCCCTTAAATACGGCGACAAAGGACTGAAACGTCCTTAAACTAACATTTTGCCTCAAACATGGCGATAATGGACCGTGACGTCCTTAAACTAAGATAATCGAGCCCGAACGCTTATACGTTAAAAGTCGATCATAATCTCAAACCAGATTAACGATGCTTAAATCAACCCAAACCGAAATCTAAAAATATACGGATTTGAGCTAATCCACACCCTACGGGCGACGACATAAATTAGTCTCCGTATACAATCCACGGGCAACCAAAATAAAACAAATATACACACGACACGAAGTGAACTTCCGGAGCAGGAGAAAGTGGTTATCGCAATGCGGTAACGTAATTAACAGCAGGGGCTTGCGCCTGCAGGGAAGAGTGTCCCCACAATCAAAACCCCCCTCACAAACGGGGGGGAATCTGATCTGCTACAACGGCCGCGTCCGTCCAAACCTCTGATATATGGTGTCATAAATCAACTTGGCATTTTCGAAGAGGTGGACTGATAAATCCAAATAGCATTTGTCCCCAGGATTCAGGCTGGACGTCCTAACGTCCTGGTCCATGTTCCGACGGTGAACAAATTCTGGCACGCCCAGTGGGACCTTTTCATCTTTCCACTCCACACTTCGTGTGTCGTGTTCGCGAACAAAATCGCGGTTCACTATGGTTGCCCTTGGATTTGGGATACTAAGATTTGGTGTCTTGTTCCTGTGCAGAAGAAGAAAAAATCCATGGCTTCCAACTGCACAACTTGCAACAGCAACTCCCGCTCCGCCCCGATTGGAGGAGTGACTTACGGGCCTAATACGGCCTCCATCTTTTTAATGCCGGTGGGGCAATTAACTCAAGCCACTACCGGATTGTTCTTCGGGACCATAATCCTACCAACGAGTTTCAGCGCCGCAGCACAGCAAGACGAAGCTCCCAAGAAGTCGGTCTTCGATCGACTTGCAACCACAACGGCCCCTCTCAACGGACCGTCCAAATCACACATCTCAGTCTTCAACAGGCTGAGCCAGAACCAAAACAAGCTGGCAAAGAGGCTCGTCATACCTGAAGGGGCTGCCGACGTCAGTCTTCAACAGGCTGACACCAACAGCAGCCCCTCACCAAAGCTGGGGGCACAAAGAAGCCGCTTCTAAAACTGAGGCGGTCCCTTAAGCAAGGCATGCTCGACGTAGCTACTGGCGCCGAGTAAGAAAAGCCGGGGGCAACTCCCCTTCTGGACTTACCCCACCAGCTCCAATGGTGGAAGTCGATGCTCAGCTTTGAACCGTTGAAGAGGGTGCGCAAAAACTCCCCCACAGCGGTACTGAAAAAATCACCTTCTCCTATTGAGGTCGCTGTGCAGGAAAAGCAGAAGCAGCCCCATCAACGGCTCACCTCTCAAATTCACAGAGTCTGGCGAAAATTCCAGGACTCTCTGATCGACGAAAACTACGTCCGTTGATTGAAGAAATCGAAGGCTCAGTAAAAGAAAGATCCCTCCGTCATATAGCGAGGGGCTCCTTCTACAGAGGTGCCTATCATAACGGCTCCTTCAACTTCGACCTTCTACAAAAGGACAAGGTCGGAGAAAATTCTACCGCCGACGGCAAACTCTAAAGGCGATGGACCCAAATTCCCCAGGTCTGGGGGCGTGATCGTACACACGGTTTACATGACTTCTGGAAAATAAGAAAGCCGTGCTTCCGTAGGTCACCGGCCACAAACTCGGTTGCTGACAAAAGCTCAGGAGCAACAACAAAAACTCCAAGAGATGCTGACCAAAATGGCAGCACTCACCGGACAGAAAGAAAGTCCGGATTCAACAGCCGAACAGCGCCAAGAACAGGAGACCGATACAGAGTTCCTGCGAAGGGTTCTTGAAAGAAAAAACAAGGAAGTCGCAGAACAAGCTACTAACATAAAGCAGATGGCGCTTTTGTTCCAGGACATGGTTGGAATGATGATCCAGCCAGAGCCTCCAGCCGAGGATCCGCCGATAATCATCGAGGATGACAGAGAGGAAACTTCAAACCCTCTTTCGGCTTTGTCGACAGCTAAAGAGGAAACGATCTCCAAGGCTGCTCTTGATGACATATAGCTCAACAAATACGAGTTCATCAAGCTAGTGAAGCGGCCGGCCAAACTGTCAGAACTGGGCGACTGTAACCAGACTGGTATGACCAAATCAAGTACCCGCCGGGATATATGATCCCCAAATTTCATGTGTACAAGGGGACAGGCAACCCACACCAGCACGCCGCACAGTTCAGAGCTCTGTGCGACAACACTGGAGGTGACGGCAAACTGTTGCTTCACCAGTTCGTTGGTAACCTGTCAGAGATGGCCTTTGAATGGTATTCGGAGCTCCCAAATGACTCCGTGAGAACATTCACAGAAATGGAACTGCTGTTCATACAGCAGTTCACCAGCGCAAACAAGCGCACCCCGATCACGGCATTAATCAATGACAGGGTAAAGCAGGGAGAAACCTGGGTCCAATATGCGATCCAGTGGCGGAACCTGTGGTCAAAGTGCGAACAACGTATCGAAAAATCCCCCCGCCGTGGGCATGTTCATCGGGACCCTAGATCCGCAAACGACTGTGTCCCAGTTCATGACGTTTTTCAAGTCGATGACCTTCATCGATAAGCTGGCCCAAATGGACCAGATGGGCCACGGGCCTTCCTCCTCAAATAAGGACCCTCGAAACGCTAAGGGTAAAGGGAAAGCGGCCTTCGTCGCCAACACTCAACAACAACCGAGCAACCCAAAACCGGTGGCTCACCAAAACAATGCATGTTCATGCCTATCCCTCGAAGAAAGGCTAGGGCGCGCTTACTCGTTTCCCCACGATAAGATGGAGAGATTATTTGAGTTGGCAGTACGCAACAAATTCATCACACTGCCAGACCCACGGTGTCCACTGCAACCTGGCGACGTCAACCCCAACTACTGCTTCTATCACAGAATGGTGAGCCATCCAATTGAGGATTGCTACATCTTCAAGAACTGGGTCGAGGACCGGTACCAACAGGGAAGATTCACGCTTTCTGAGAACTGGAGGGTGAACCCGCCACAGAAGCACATTTCTAAAAAGGTGGATGCACGGGTGCATCATGCTCTCTTATGGAAGAAACTCCATGGGAGGTCGTTCTTTCAGCTAAAACCAAAAGAAAGCTGAAAGATCTACAGGCATGTCCGGCGGTCAGGTGGAAGAGCCCACTTGAACCTGAAATTATTGAAAGGATGTTGAAACCGCGTCCCATATCGAAAATTGTTGATGAAGGGCAAACTCCTAAAGTCAAGCCTTCAACGTCTTCGAAGAAAAAGAAGAAGACCAAGAAGCCTGTGCAGCCTGCCGAGTATGACGACAAGCGCACAAACATACAAAAGTACATCGACGCGTTGGAAGCGTACAACTAGAAGGCACGGACATAGTTACCCTCGAAGAGTTCCTCAAGCATATTCTTGAGAACGAAGATAGTGACAACGATGAGGAAAATGACTCATCAGAAACTGAAGACTATGTAGCAAATTGCCACATGGTTTCCCATTCGTCGTTAAATAACGAAGAAGCTCCCTCGGCGTCAGAAAACAACGTAGAGGAACTGGGGGTAGAATCGGCGCTAAAATCCCCGGAACCGCCAGAAAACCCGATCGATAGGCTGTTAAACGAAGCCTATCGAAAAAGCAAAGCTGACCGAAAACGCGAAACAGCTATATACGAAAAGGCTAAGCGTCGGCGTCAGAACGAAGAAGCTGCGGCGAGGATGAGTCGTAAAGTACTCCAACCAAGCTGGAGCAGACCGCTACAAATAAGAGCAGAATCAAGGCAGAAAAGCGGTTCGCCAAAGCCCTGTCAAGGGGAATGAAGCTGCCACCTCTCGTGGGAAGCTCTCCCGGGGTCATATGCCTCGACGGAGAGGATTCACATTCAAACTACTGCCTATATCATCGAAAGATCACTCACCCTACCGAAAAATGCAGTGCCTTCAAGAAGTGGTGGCAAGAATACGTTGCCCATCAAAAACATTTCAAAAGTATAAAGCACGAAGCTCGTCGATAGCAAAAGGGGGTGATAAGTATGTGTGAAAAAACGAATGGCAACTGTCATATGGTTGATACCAGTCCGGAAAGGAAAAAACCCCAAATTCTTACCTCCGGGAGCGATTTTGAGGATGAAAGGACCTTCAGCCCTCTCTTCAAGGACTCCATCTCCGAAAAAGAAGAGGGGGAGAAGAACCGTGAGAACATTCAGCTGCGTAGCCGCACGCTGCTTGAAAAGAACCTCGGACCTACAAACAAGGGTTCGAGCAAAATGGACAAAGAAAAAAAATCCCCGAGGAAATTGCCCTTGATGAAACCCACCTTATAACACAGCAAAACCTGGAGGTTTATAAGGCAAGGATGACACGGTCATATGAAAGACTGACCGGGCCGAGAAATTCCGCCAAGGTGAACTCGTGTTGGTCGTCAAAAGACCAATGATTCCCATTCATGCCAAACGGGGGAAATTCGAGCCAAACTATGAAGGCCCGTACATCATAGACAGATATCAGTCCGGACAGGATAAAAAAACCCAAATTCTTACCTCCGGGAGCGATTTTGAGGATGAAAGGACCCTCAGCCCTCTATTCAAGGACTCCACCTCCGAAAAAGAAGAGGGGGAGAAGAACCGTGAGAACATTCAGCTGCGTAGCCGCACGCTGCTTGAAAAGAACCTTGGACCTACAAACAAGGGTTCGAGCAAAAAGGACAAAGAAAAAAATCCCCGAGGAAATTGCCCTTTATGAAACCCGCCTTATAACACAGCAAAACCTGGAGGTTTATAAGGCAAGGATGACACGGTCATATGAAAGACTGACTGGGCCGAGAAATTCCGCCAAGGCGAACTCGTGTTGGTCGTCAAAAGACCAATGATTCCCATTCATGCTAAATGGGGGAAATTCAAGCCAAACTATGAAGGCCCGTACATCATAGACAAAGTCTACCGAGGTGGAGCCTACCTGCTCATGGATATGCATGGCGAAAGACCCTTCCGGCCAATAAATGGACGATTCCTCAAAAATACTATGCCTAACGGGTTACGACCTGGGTCAATGATAGATGACGAAACTTGTGTCCGCTCGCTATCTTCCTGAGTCAGAACCCTAAAAGTAGTATCCAAAATATCCGTCACCTCGAAAATGGTGACAATGGACCGAAACGTCCCCAAACTAATACACGTTTCCAAATGAAGGACCGAGATATCTTTAAACTAAAACTCCTTAAACTAAAATTTCGCCTCAAACACGGCGACAAAGACAAAGGACCGAGATGTCAACGGACCGCGAAGTTTTTAAGCTAATATCCGCCTCAAACATGGCGATAACGGACTGAGATGTCCTTAAACTAAATATCCGCCTTAAAATGGCGATATTGGACCGAAAAATCCCTAAACTAGAAATTCCGCCTCAAATACGGCGGCAACTGACTGAGATGTCCTTAAACTAAAACTTTGCCTCAAACGGCGACAACGGACCGAAATGTCCTTAAACTAAAATTTCGCCCCAAACACGGCACATCGCCCTAAATACGGCGATATCCACCCTTGAAATCTATATTGCAATCGAAACCTCAACGACGAAGGTTGCAACTCAAGTCTTATCGGCTGCACAGCTACTCCAGCAGTGAAGTCACCCCCAAGTCCCATAGGCAAACAGATGGGTCACGTAAAAAAAGGGTACGTCCACAAGCAAAATGGACACGGATGAATACCTAAAAGGGCATCATGAGTAAAAACAGCATGACTGTCAGCAAGCTTGTGAAAACTCGAAAGGGCGCAATCTCGGTAAAAAAAACAAAAAAAGGTACGTCCATAAGCAAAATGGGCACAAATTGTATAGACAATGACAAGACTGAATCAAAATGAAACCATGGTATAGACAATGACAAGAAGAGAATCGATGGTAAGTGTGTAGAGTTTTGGACACAAATTGTAATGCCCAATATTTTCCCCTAATATCGAAATTAATATAGGTGACATATTTAAATAATTCCCAGATCTTGATTTAAATTGGGGACAGTAAAAAGGTTTTGTGACTGCAAATTCGAAATTTAATCAGATATATATATATATATATATATATATATATATAATAATGGAGGAAAGAGGCCAGAGGAGGGAATTTCCTCCTATGGCGTCGAAAAAGTACGCCCTTTCTCATTTTTCCAACGATCGGCACCCGTCATCTTCATCGTTATCATCTAAGATGTGGATACACCAGATTTCATGTGATTCTTCAACTTTTTCGCTGTTGATTTAGTGGGTTCAATACCAACGGTTTACCGACAACAGAACTTTTTACATTGCTAAATCAACGGTGAAAAGGTTGTAGTAGATGATAACGATGAAGATGACGGGTGCCGATCGTCGGAAAAAATATGGGAGGGCGTACTTTTTCGATGTCATAGGAGGAAATTCCCTCCTATGGCATCTTTCCTCCATTATTCTCATATATATGGCAGAATGAATTTTAACGAGAAAAATCGAAGAACTAACCTAGTCATCGCACCTCGCCATTTCTGCAAACCCATCAAGTTCTTCTTTGATCTCGATTCTTAGGTAAGTTCTTTTCTTCCTCAAGTTGTTTTGGGGACAATAAAAAGGTTTTGTACCTGCAAATTCAAATTTGAAATTTAATCAGATTAAAAACCTAAGGGTTATAAAATTGACCCAACCCTATTCCCTTTTCCTTCTCCAACGCATACAAAAAAAAAATAAAAGGGCAGAAAGAATTTTAAGAGGAACATCGAAGAACTAACCTCGCCATTTCTGAAACCCATCAGTTTCTTCTTTGATCTCGATCCTTATGTAAGTTCTTTCTTCCTCAAGTTGTTTCCTTTTCTAAGATAGGAGGGAGATAGGATTTAAATTTGGGGAATAAAAAGGTTTTGTACCTGCAAATTCAAGTTTCAAATTTAATCAGATTAAAAACCTAAGGGTTATAAAATTGACCCAACCCTATTTCCCTTTCCTTCTCCAACACATACAAAAGAAAAAAATAAAGGGCAGAAAGAATTTTAACGAGGAACATCGAACAACTAACCTCGCCATTTCTGCAACCTCATCAGGTTCTTCTTTGATCTCGATCCTTAGGTTAGTTCTTTTCTTCCTCAAGTTGTTTCCTTTTCTATGATAGGAGGGAGAGAGGATTTAAATTTGGGGACAATAAAAAGGTTTTGTAACTGCAAATTCAAATTCGAAATTTAATCAAATTAAAAACCTAAGGGTTGTAAAAAAAATAAAAATAATGGGCGGAAATAACTTTAGCGAGGAACGTCCCAGAACTAACCTCGCCAACCCCATCGAGTTCTTCATCAAGTTGTTTACTTTTCTTCCTCGAGTTGTTTCATTTACTAAGATAGAGGGAGGGAGGAATCATGAGGCGTCGTTGGATTTTAAAACATTGTAAACGATTTGGAAAGGATTAATTTCTCTTTAGAATTCCACAGGTCAAAAAAATCAAGAAAGTGTAGAGTATATTTATCGAGGACATTCATTAAAATCTTAATCTCTTTGAGAATTCCACAACTCAAAAAAATTCAAGAAAGTGTAGAATATATTTATCAAGGGACATTCATTAAAATCTTAAGATATTTCCTCATGATTCAAACGACATTTTATATCTAAGAGGTCCTTTACTAATAGTACAGTTTTCATGGATACATATAAATGATATTAAAAATCTTTTGAAAGAAAACCATTCAGATTTCTAAAGTAAAATTTGGAAAGCACTTTTATGACGCATTAAGATGCATTTCAAAGTAGTACAGCAAGAAAAATAACACAAATTTCAAATTTATAAGTTGAAAAATAGCTTTGAACATTTTAGATAACAGGGATGATCATAAAGACCTGCGCGTCAAAATCATTCAAAGAAAATTTGGAAATCCATAAATTGAGATATTGACAAATTGGACATGTGAAACGTTTGATATTTTTTAAGAAATCTTAAAAAGTATTCTACAAATTCGTTATGATTCATTTAAAAAAATTTTTAACAGGTTCTCATCAAAGGCAGGTTTTCCATGGAAAATGTCTCAAAATAATACTGTTTTTTTTTTGAAATAAAATTTTTAAGTATTTAAAAACCATTTCAAGATGTACATCATGATGCAATTAACAGCAGTAACATTAGGAAAGCACGGATTTAGGAATTTTTGTTATAATTTTGATTATTTAAAGTTGAGGGGGCGATTATATATTTTATTTTATATGAGTGTACACAGGCTTTTGATATAAGTGGGGTCCAACAATAAAACTTAAGCCTTGTTGAGATTGTTCCCTTCTTATATCTTATCTTATACCCATGTACCTCTCATAGTTTTTCCAATGTGAGACTATTTTGGTAACTCACATCTCAACAATTTAAAATATGAAATTTAATTTCAAATCTTTCAAAAAAGAAGCAAGTAAAATCGGTTAATCCCTAATGGTTGTTAATAGTAAGACTTGATGCATCAAAAGTTAAGACCATTCAAAGAAAATCTCATGAAATCACGAACCACAATTGTGTCCACTCGAACATTCGCAAGGGTTGATACTTTCCGATATATATAGATGGTTGCAGATAAAACTTAACATGAAAGGCTATTATGACAAACATATCACAAAGAAACGAAAAGAAGAGAGCCCCACGAAAATTGATAGTAAACAAGATTAGGACAGTTGGAAGATCCAATCAGAACATAATGATGACCAAGACTCTAATAGGCCGAGAACAGATGGTAGGTATGCAGAGTTGTGAACACAAATTGAAGGATGTCCTGATGCAAAACCATAATTACCATAACATCCAATCATATTTCAAATGTCTTAAAATCTCTTTGTGAATTGTAAGATTCAAGATAAAATCTTGATAAATAAAAAAAAATTACACAATACTTTCCGGTGTAAAGTCTTAAGATCTAATGAAAGTTGCTAAAATGTTGCCAAAAATGTTACCAATCTTTCCAAAAGATTGTTTATGAAAGGTAGTTGTTTATGAAAGGTGGGTTTTTCCTGACATCATCTTCAAAATGTTATTAAATATCTTTCAAAATAAAACCTTTCAGCTCTTTAAAAAAAGCCATGATGAATCATTTATGAGCCTAAAACATTTCAATAGACCACTTTGAGAAGTTCTCTGGGGTGCATTGTAAAGTAGAAATATTAATTAGATTCAAATTTGAAATTTAATCAGATTAAAAACCTAAGGGTTATAAAATGACCCAACCCTATTCCCTTTTCCTTCTCCAACACATACAGTTAAAAATAAAAGGGTGGAAAGAATTTTAATAGGAACATCAAAGAACTAACCTTGCCATTTCTGCACAACACATCGGATTCTTCTTAGATCTCGATCCTTAGGAAAGTTCTTTCTCCTTCAAGTTGTTTCCTTTTTAAGATAGGAGGGAGAAAAGATTTAAATTTGGGGGACAATAAAAAGGTTTTGTACCAGCAAATTCAAGTTTCAAATTTAATCAGATTAAAAACCTAAGGGTTATAAAATTGACCAAACCCTATTTCCCTTTCCTTCAACAACACATACAAAAATAATAATAAAGGGCTGAAAGAATTTTAAACGGGAACATCGAAGAACTAACCTCGCCATTTCTGCAACCCTATCGGGTTCTTCTTTGATCTCGATCTTTAGGTAAGTTCTTTTCTCCCTCAAGTTGTTTTAGGGACAATAAAAAGGTTTTGTACCTGCAAATTCAAATCTGAAATTTAATCAAGTTAAAAAATCTAAGGGTTATAAAACTGACCCAACCCTATTTCCCTTTCCTTCACCAACAAATACAAAAAATAAAAAATAAAAGGGCAGAAAGAATTTTAACGAGGAACATCGAAGAACAAACCTCGCTATTTCTGCAACACCATTGAGTTCTTCTTTCATCACGATCCTTAGGTAAGTTCTTTTCTTCCTCAAGTTGTTTTGGGGACAATAAAAAGGCTTTGTACCTGCAAATTCAAATTTGAAATTTAATCAGATTAGCAACCTAAGGGTTATAAAATTGACCCAGCCCTATTCCCTTTTCCTTCTCCAACACATACAATAAAAAATAACAGGGCGAAAAGAATTTTAACTGGAACATCGAAGAACTAATCTTGCCATTTCTGCAGCCCATCGGGTTCTTTTTAGATCTCGATCCTTTGGTAAGTTCTTTCTTCCTCAAGTTTTTTCGTTTTCTAAGATAGGAGGATGATAGGATTTAAATTTGGAGACAATAAAAAGGTTTTGTACCGGGAAATTCAAGTTTCAAATTTAATCAGATTAAAAATCTAAGGGTTATAAAATTGACCAAATTCTATTTCCCTTTCCTTCTCTAACACATACAAAAAATAAAAATAAAGGGCTGAAAGAATTTTAACCAGGAACATCAAGGAACTAACCTCGCCATTTCTGCAACCCCATCGGGTTCTTCTTTGATCTCGATCCTTAGGTAAGTTCTTTTCTTCCTCAAGTTGTTTTGGGGACAATAAAAAGGTTTTGTACCTGCAAATTCAAATCTGAAATTTAATCAGATTAAAAAACCCTATAAAATTGACCCAACCCTATTTCCCTTTCCTTTTCCAACACATACAAAAAAATTAAAGGGCAGAAAGAATTTTAACGAGGAACGTCGAAGAACTAACCTCGCCATTTCTGCAACCCCATCGAGTTCTTCTTTGATCTCGATCTTTAGGTAAGTTCTTTTCTTCCTCAAGTTGTTTCCTTTTCTAAGATAGAATGAGGGAGAGAGGATTTAAATTTGGGGACAATAAAAAGGTTTTGTATCTGCAAATTCAAATTCGAAATTTAATCAGATTAAAAACCTAAGGGTTATAAAAAAAATAAAAACAATGGGCAGAAAGAACTTTAACGAGGAACGTCCAAGAACTAACCTCGCCAACCCTATCGAGTTTTTCATCAAGTTGTTTTCTTTTCTTCCTCAAGTTGTTTCTTTTACTAAGATAGAGAGGAATCATGAGGCGTCGTTGGATCGACTCTGATCGATCTTGGCGATGCCAGTGCCGCCATAGCTAGGGTTTTGATTTCTTTTCTAATGTATCATAAACTTTTTAAAAAAATCCCAAAATCCAAAATCAATGTCTAAGCTGGAACCGAATCAAACCTAAATTCGATCTCTACGCCGTTAAACTGAAACTCAAACCGAATTCAAGTCAACCTCTAAGTCGTTAAACTAGAATGAAATCAAACCCAAATTCGACCTCTTCGTTAAATTGAAAGCCAAATAAAGATCAAGTTCGACCACTATATTGTTATGATGAGACTGAAATGGGAAAGAAAGATGTGTTGTTGTCCAAAAAGGTGGATGATGATAAAGAATCAAGGTATTGTGCATGGTAAGAAATGTCCGGAGTAAATTTGGCAAATCCACAATTGCGAATTTGTATAATCGAAGGAGCAAAAGGTTGACACATTCAGCTCTATCTGGTAATGGACGCAGTTCAGACAGTTATCGGCAAAAAAAGGTAGGTAGGTGGAGTTGTTGGCACAAATTGGTTGAATTTATGATTCAACTTCAAAATTTTAAAACATTGTAAACGATTTGGAAGGGATTAATTTCTCTTTGAGAATTCCACAGGTCAAAAAAAATCAAGAAAGTGTAGAGTATATTTATCGAGGACATTCATTAAAATCTTAATCTCTTTGAGAATTCCACAGCTCAAAAAAATTCAAGAAAGTGTAGAATATATTTATCAAGGACATTCATTAAAATCTTAAGATATTTCCTCATGATTCAACAACATTTTATATCTAAGAGGTCCTTTACTAATAGTACAGTTTTCATGGATACATATAAATGATATTAAAAATCTTTTGAAAGAAAACCACTCAAATTTCTAAAGTAAAATTTGGAAAGCACTTTTATGATGCATTAAGATGCATTTCAAAGTAGTACAGTAAGAAAAATAACACAAATTTCAAATTTATAAGTTGAAAAATGGCTTTGAACCTTTTAGATAAGGGGGATGATCATAAAGACATGAGCGTCAAAATCATTCAAAGAAAATTTGGAAATCCATGTATTGAGATATTGACAAATTGGACATGTGAAACGTTTGATATTTTATAAGAAATCTTAAAAAGTATGCTAAAAATTCGTTATGATTCATTTAGAAAAACTTTTTTAACAGGTTCTCATCAAAGGCAGGTTTTCCATGGAAAATGTCTCAAAATAATACTGTTTTTTTTTTCAAATAAATTTTTTGAGTATTTAAAAACCATTTCAAGATGTACATCATGATGCAATTAAAAGTAGTAACATTTGGAAAGCAAGGATTTAGAAATTTATGTTATAATTTTGTTTATTAAAAGTTGAGGGGGCGATTATATATTTTATTTTATATGAGTGTACACAGACTTTTGATATAAGTGGGCTCCAACAATAAGACTTAAGCCTTGTTGAGGTTGTTCCCATCTTATATCTTATCTTATACCCATGTACCTCTCATAGTTTTTCCAATATGAGACTATTTTGGTAACTCACATCTCAACAATTTAAAATATGAAATTTAATTTCAAATCTTTTAAAAAAGAAGCAAGTAAAATCAGTTAATCCCTAATGGTTGTTAATAGTAAGACTTGATGCATTAAGAGTTAAGACCATTCAAAGAAAATCTGATGAAATCATGAACCACAATTGTGTCCACTCGAACATTCGCAAGGGTTGATACTTTCCGATATATATAGATGGTTGCAGATAAAACTTAACATGAAAGGCTATTATGACAAACATATCACAAAGAAACGAAAAGAAGAGAGCCCCACGAAAATTGATAGTAAACAAGATTAGGACGGTTGGAAGATCCAATCAGAACATAATGATTACCAAGGCTCTGATAGGCCGAGAACAGATGGTAGGTATGCAGAGTTGTGAACACAAATTGAAGGATGTCCTGACGCAAAACCATAATTACCATAACATCCAATCATATTTCAAATGTCTTAAAATCTCTTTGTGAATTGTAAGATTCAAGATAAAATCTTGATAAATAAAAAAAAATTACACAATACTTTCCGGTGTAAAGTCTTAAGATCTAATGAAAGTTGCTAAAATGTTGCCAAAAATGTTATCAATCTTTCCAAAAGATTGTTTATGAAAGGTAGTTGTTTATGAAAGGTGGGTTTTTCCTGACATCATCTACAAAATGTTATTAAATATTTTTCAAAATAAAACCTTTCAGCTCTTTAAAAAAAGCCATGATGAATCGATTATGAGCCTAAAACATTTCAATAGACCACTTTGAGAAGTTCTCTGGGGTGCATTGTAAAGTAGAAATATTAAAAGATCAAGGATTTAAAAAGAAATATTGAAACTATTTATGAAAAGGCTAGTAAATGGGTTGTTATATCCATGAGGGCAGATGATTATAAACGAATCAAGGCATCAGGAACATTAAGTCGTGTGTGTAGTAAATTTGATAGTGTCATAATTGCAACTTTGTCCAATCAAAGGAGCCAAGGGTTGGCATGTTCAGGGTCTCTGAAATTTTGATAAGATTCGAAATGAAATAGTATAAACAAAGCTTCAAATAGAAGCGAAAGATAAATATTGAGCCGGTTGGAAGATCAAATCAGAACGGACTCATGACTAAATCGGTTAATGACAGAATCTATCATAGGTATATTGGAGTTACGAACACAATATGTAGGATATCACGACACTTCGAAATTTTGATACATTCAATGCTATATGATTTCAAAGAATCTAAAATCCTATAACTTCTATGAATAAATGTGAGAAATACTTCATGGAGTAAATTCTCTACCGTTTCAAGATATTTTCATAAAAAAAAAGGTAAAACCTCTATGTATTAACAAATAAGCTGCCTACTAACAAGTACGTGGCCCCTACAAAATCATATCTTTCAGTTTTCATAACAAATAAGCCATCTACCAACAAAGAAGAGGTTTCTACATGGTCGTTTATCAAAGGTAAGATTTTCATAACAAAAATTCGAAACAACAAATACTTTCAGATAAGTATAATGGGTCAATAAATCCATAAGGTAGGACGAAGGAAAAGAGTCAAGGCTTCAAAAACAGTTCATTGTGTGTGCAATGTAATTTGATAAAACAAAATTTGCAATCGTGATAATTGAAGGAACAAAGGTTGACGATGACAAGCAGAGAATCGATGGTAGGTGTGTAGAGTTGTGGACAAAAATTGTAATACCCGATATTTTCCCCCTAATATTTGTTACCCCTTAATTTCAAAATTAATATGGGAGACATATTTAAATAATGCCCAGATCCTGATTTAAATTTGGGGACACTAAAAAGGTTTTGTACCAGCAAATTCAAATTTTAATCAATTAAAAACCTATGGGTTATAAATATGACCCAACCCTATTTCCCTTTCCTTCTAAAACACATACAAATTTTTTTTTAAATAAGCAAGTTAGAAGACTGAATCAGAATGAAACCATGGTAGAGACAATGACAAGAAGAGAATCGACGGTGGGTGTGTAGAGTTGTGGACACAAATTGTAATGCCCAATATTTCCCCCTAATATCGAAATTAATATGGGTGACATATTTAAATAATTCCCAGATCTTGATTTAAAATTGGGGACAGTAAAAGGTTTTGTGACTGAAAATTCAAAATTTAATCATATATATATATATATATATATATATATATATATATATATATACATACATACATATAGAAAGTATTTTAACAAGAAAAATCGAAGAACTAACATGGTCATCGCACCTCACCATTTCTTAGGTAATTTCTTTTCTTCTAAATTGTTTTGGGGACAATAAAAAGGCTTTGTACATGCAAATTCAAATTTGAAATTTAATCAGATTAAAAACCCAAGGGTTATAAAATGACCGAACCCTATTCCCTTTTCCTTCTCCAACACATATACAAAAAAATAAAAGGGCGGAAAGAATTTAATAGGAACATCGAAGAACTAACCTTGCCATTTCTGCACAACCCATCGGGTTCTTCTTAGATCTCGATCCTTAGGAAAGTTCTTTCTTCCTCAAGTTTTTTCCTTTTCGAAGATAGGAGGGGGATTCAAATTTGGAGACAACAAAAAGGTTTTGTACCTGCAAATTCAAGTTTCAAATTTAATCAGATTAAAAATTTAAGGGTTATAAAATTGACCTAACCCTATTTCCCTTTCCTTCTCCAACACATAAAATAATAATAAAGGGCTGAAAGAATTTTAACCAGGAACATCGAAGAACTAACCTTGCCATTTCTGCAACCCTATCGGGTTTTTCTTATATCTCGATCCTTAGGTAAGTTCTTTTTTCCCTCAAGAAGTTTTAGGGACAATAAAAAGATTTTGTATCTGCAAATTCAAATCTGAAATTTAATCAGGTAAAAAAAACCTAAGGGTTATAAAATTGACCCAACCCTATTTCCCTTTCCTTCTCCAACAAATACAAAAAATAAAAAATAAAAGGGCAGAAAGAATTTTAACGAGAAACATCGAAGAACTAACCTCGCCATTTCTGCAACACCATTAAATTCTTCTTTGATCTCGATCCTTAGGCAAGTTCTTTTCTTCCTCAAGTTGTTTTGAGGACAATAAAAAGGCTTTGCAACTGCAAATTCAAATTTTCTTTTAAAGGTTTGAAGAAGAATTTGAGAAAACAGTGGGAGCCATCCTGATTAGATAAATTAATAAACCAATCTAATCTTGCAAGAGCGCACGCTGAGTGTTTCTTTTCTCTCTCTCCAGGTAGCAACCATTTCACGCCCTAATCAAGATAATAAAATGTATCGCTTGACCGATCCGAATTCTTATTCGGGGCTGGGGAACGTCGGTTCGGCTCTAACTGGTGACAACAGTCATAAGTATGAGCAAGGGAAAGAGGATTGTATGGATTCCAAGGATACCCAGTTGAAGAAGAAGCATAGTTTTGCATCTACTTCAGGTGTTCTTGTAATTGAGAACTGCTTTACGGTCAGCCCTACCTCTTGGGTACTTGATACCGGATCAGGATCTCATATCTGTAATTTATTGCAGGGACTGAGAAAAAGTAGGAGAGTTGCACCTGGTGATATGTCGCTCAGGGTAGCGAACGGAGCACAAGTTAATGCTGCAGCCGTCGGTGAATATCACCTAGTATTACCAAATGGCAATACTATGATTTTGAACGATTGCTACTATGTACCTTCCATGGTCTGCAACATTATATCAGTTTCTTTACTCAATATAGATGGATATAACTTTGTTCCTGATAGAAATATCATGAACATTTACCTTTATAAGGTACTGGTTGCAGAAGGTACACTGTGTAATGGTATCTACGTTCTAAATCAGAATACAGTTCTCAATATACAAAACACACGCAAGAGGAAGAATTCAGATACGAATGAATCCTACTTGTGGCATTGTAGACTTGGTCATATCGGAGAGAAAAAACTAAGTAAGTTGCATAAAGATGGACTCTTGAATACGTTCGAGTTTTCATCTTATGAAACTTGTCAGTCTTGTCTCAAAGGAAAGATGACCAAATCTCCGTTCACCGGACATGGAGAAAGAGCAACAGAGCTCTTGGGACTCATACACAGTGATGTATGTGGTCCAATCTCTATACATGCAAGGGGTGGGTTCTCGTACTTCATCACATTCACTGACGATCTCTCTAGGTTCGGATATGTGTATTTGATGAAACACAAATCTGAAGCTTTTGAGAAATTCAAGGAATTCAGAAACGAAGTAGAGAACCAGACTAGCAAAAGTATCAAGATCCTCCGATCGGATAGAGGAGGAGAGTACTTAAGGACGAAATTCCTAGATTACTTAAAAGAGAATGGTATTCTCTCTCAGCTTACTCCTCCTTATACATCACATCACAACGGTGTATCGGAGCGGAGGAATCGTACCCTATTAGATATGGTTCGCTCCATGATGAGTAGTGCTGAGTTGCCTCTTTCATTCTGGGGACATGCGCTTCAGACAGCGGCATACCTTTTGAATCAAGTTCCGTCCAAATCTATGCCTAAAACTCTGTATGAAATATGGAGCAGTAAGAAACCATGTCTTAAATTTATTAAGATATGGGGTTGTCCGGCCTATGTGAAAACATAGAAACCGGACAAGCTAGAGGCACGGTCAGTTCTATGTAAATTTGTGGGATATCCTAAAGATTCACTAGGATATCTGTTCTACCACATTGAGGAACAGAAGGTGTTTGTATCTCGCCATGCTACCTTTTTAGAAAGGGAGTTTCTTGTAAAAGAAACTACTGGGAGTTCGGTAGAACTGGGAGAAATCCATGAACCACAAAATGTAACTGAAGATTTGACAGAACCTCACGATTCAATAACCCCAGACGATCCTCAGCCACTCCGCAGATCTGGTAGGATTTCTCGTCCGCCCGAGAGATACTACGGTTTTCTCATAGACGGGGATCGAGAGGATTGCATCTTGGAAGAAGATGACCCTACCAGTTTCAGGCAGGCCATTATCAGTAGGGACTCTGATAAGTGGCTGGATGCTATGCAGTCCGAAATGGAGTCCATGTACACCAATAAAGTGTGGATCTTGGATATTGCTCCACCTGGGGTAAAACCCGTTGGATGCAAATGGATCTACAAAAGAAAACTTGGTGTAGATGGGCAGGTGGAAACCTATAAGGCTAGACTCGTTGCAAAAGGTTTTCGTCAAAGACCTGGTGTGGACTATGACGAAACTTTTTCTCCAGTGGCTATGCTCAAATCCATTCGGATCCTACTTGCCATTGCTGCCTTCCATGACTATGAAATTTGGCAGATGGACGTTTAAACGACTTTTCTAAACGGCTGTTTGGAAGAGTGCGTTTACATGGATCAGCCAGAAGGTTTCGTAGACAGTGGGAGCAGCGGGAAGGTGTGCAAGTTGCTTAAATCCATTTATGGATTAAAGCAGGCATCGCGGAGCTGGAACATCTGTTTTGATGAGGCAATCAAGGAATTTGATTTCATCAAGAACGAAGATGAACCTTGTGCCTATAAGAAGATTTTAGGACGAACTGTCGTGTTCCTAGTCTTGTACGTGGACGACATTCTTTTGATAGGAAATGACATTCCTATGCTACAATCGGTCAATCTATTCTTGTCACAACGGTTCTCCATGAAGGACCTGGGTGATGCCTCGTACATTCTGGAGATCAAGATCTACATAGATAGATCCAAGAGATTATTGGGACTTTCGCAGTACAGGTACATAGAGACCGTACTAAAGAGATTTACTATGGAAGATTCCAAGCGCGGTAATATACCCGCATTGCATGGAATCACCCTCTCTAAGAAGATGTCTCCTAAGACCGATGAGGAGAGGGTTCGCATGAGCACTATACCCTATGCTTCGGCGGTAGGATCTATAATGTATGCGATACTATGTACAAGACCAGATGTAGCTTACGCGCTGAGCGTGGTGAGCCGGTATCAGTCAAACCCAGGTGAGGACCACTGGACGGCAGTGAAGAACATTCTCAAGTATCTGAGAAGGACTAAGGAGATGTTCCTGGTTTACGGTAATGGAGACCTCAGGGTCGAGTCCTTTACCGATTCAAGCTTCCAGAGTGATAAAGATGACAGCAAGTCTATCTCGGGTTTTGTGTTTACCCTCAACGGAGGGGCGGTATGTTGGAGGAGTTCCAAACAGGATACCGCCGCAGACTCGACGATGGAGGCTGAATACATTGCTGCAAGCGATGCCGCAAAAGAGACGGTCTGGATAAAGAAGTTCATTAGTGAACTTCAGGTGGTTCCGTCCATTGTTGACCCAATACCTTTGTATTGCAATAACAATGGGGCTATATCTTTAGCAAAGGAACCAAGGTCCCATCAGAAATCCAGACATATCTTAAGGCGGTATCACCTGATCAGGGAGATCATTGATCGCCAGGAGATCAAGCTACGGAGAGTGGACACAAAAGACAACACGGCAGATCCATTCACAAAGGCCCTTCCTCAAACACAGTTCGAGCGACTTTTTGAGCTATTGGGTATACGGTACGCCAGCAGCCGGCTTTAGTGCAGACGTTGGGTATACGGTACACCAATTACTGGCCTTTAGTGCAAGTGGGAGATTGTTGCATATGTATGCCCTAGAGGCCATTATTGTATAGTACTAGTTTGTATAATACATTTTGGAAGCTTGGGATATATACACGGGTTTACAACAGTCTTGCTCGATATAGTAGTATGCTACTTGGTTTGTATCTATCTTAATATGTGTATATGTTTCTTTTAACATATCGCTAAAAATATATTGATGGAGCCCTTAGGATGTTTGCTTGACTACCGACGTTGTGATGGCGATCACACTAGTGGGGGCTGGGTAGTCTATAAACACATCCTTATTTTGGTCCCTAGTCGTAGAATTATCGAGACATGACATCGATACTCCAGAGTAAACTGGTGCATACGCTTCTCGTCCCAGCGGGGGAGATGGTCTGTCCCACAGCCTTCAGTACGTCGTACTGGAGATAGTATGCAGGTGCTCGTTAGGTTACGAGTACACTCGACATGACTCGTCGGGAACTGTTGGTTGGTATTATACCTATCGTCAGTTAACAGTTCCCAGGTGACATGAGTACAGCTTAGTCCGTTGACTTGACACCGTCACTTCGCCTCGAGTGTGTTCCCACTGTTCTTAGATTACTACCCTACCACGGCTCTACTGAGTCGTGCAAACAGGTAGTAGTTGGGTGCAGTCCCGAAACACTTGGAGGCAGTGACGGTTAGACAGGATTCGTCTCTCCTGGTATTGGGGGTTGATATCGCGCTGTGTCTAGGAGAGCCATTACACATAGTCGTCCCCGGTCAGGGCAAGCGAGATTTGCTGGTAGTGTTACCAGTAGTTTCTCAGGGTATTTTGGGCTATACTCCGACACGACTTGTACCGCTATTAGGGGACTGACGTTTACCGCCCTCCTAGGCCCGCCATGCGATACTCTTAGACGAACAAACCGGACTGTACGGAGATTGTCACATTCAGGCTCAGTAGGAGTTCGGATGGGTTCACCTCATCAGTCTTCTTATCGGCATCTACCTGGGGACCGTTACGTACAACTAGTACCGCTTGCGGCCTGTGGTTAAACCTACTGCCAGCGTAGTGTCGAGCCTTTAGAGTTCCACACAGAGAGTTATTCGTCTTTGGGCAAAACAGAGTAGAGGTCGCATGGTTTTGCGACGGGGTTCGTTCACATCCGCGCACTTGTGCACGTTTGGTGTCCGGGCAGTTATTACTAGTGGGCTTTGGTTTAAGCCAGATCCTAGTATTTGTTTTGGGATTGGTTTTTTCTCATTGTATTCATGTTCCTCGGAACACGGATGTGGGTGTGTATGCACAGTTGACAGAGGCAGAGGCAGAGGATTCTCATTAGGGTTGTTGACCGTTGACTTTTTCCAAACCCTAATGCGAATGAGAAATATGATTAATAATATTAATTAAAGATAATTGTGCCATGGTTGAGTTGAACATTTGACTTTTGTTGACTTGTTGACTTTGTTGACCAGTTGACCATTGTTGACTTGTTGACCATTATCATTTCATTTCAAAGATACTTCTTGTTTCTTGCAAAATCCATTTAATGTGAAATGATAATGGTCATTCCAAATGAACTATCACACTTTTTCTTTAATTATTATTGTTATTTTCATATTATCTCATATGTAAGCATGGTTGCAAAATGAGAGTTCATTCTATCATATTCTTTCTCTCTCTTGAAAGAAAGCTCTTCCTCTTCCCTCTCTCAAAGTTTAAGTATTCCATGAGTTGGAAATCATAAGCTTTTGAGACTAAACCACCATAACTTCTCTCTACTCATTCTAGGGTTCTAGGTTTAGCAAACCAAGCACCTTAGTTACCTCTAGGTTGAGGTAGAGGCTCAAGTTCGAGGCCCTTGGGTGGATCTATCTTCGGCAAAGAGGAGACGGCGAGGAGGAGCCATTCCAACCGCTACAAGGAGCAAGCAAGGAGGAGAACCACAAAAGAAGAGGAGTTCAAGACTTAGGTATAACCATTCTACTAGTAGTTAAAACTTGTAGTTTATTTGTTAGTTTTGTTTAGCAAAGATCCTTCATGGATGGTCCATGTTACCTAGTGAGAAAAAATTTGATTTTTACCTATTCCGCCTTCCCGAAAGAACCGGGGTGGGTAACGTGGATCTAACATGTTAATAGCAGGACATTCAGAAATACAGTTTGATATATGTTAATAGCAGGAAACACCCATATAATAATTTTGAGGTGACCTCAAAATCCAAGGTGATATTATGAGAAAGTATAGATTATGATAATTTTATAAGATAAGATCATCCCAGAATAGCTTTCCCACACTCAAATTTAGTAGGTAACACCATTCAAAGAAAGAAAACAAGTAAAGATGTCACTGCAGTATCTTCACATGTATTACAAGGTAGGGAAGAATAAGAGCTAGAAAGCATTTTCATTTCAGCAAGAACAAATTACTCAGTGAGCGAGAATTTTAGATCAATCATGTTCATATTATACTAGAGACATGGTTGTCAGCAGAGTGCAGTTAATTTCCTGATCCTGTGTGGATTCATGTGTAAGTATATACAGAGATGCTGTACATTGTTTACTGTTGACTGAGCTAAAAAGGTGGATTATATTGATAACCTTAATGTCTATATCATCTAGGAGTTGCCTTCTTCTTAATCGTGTGAGACTTGTTCATGAATTTAGTTGGAAGATTGCACGGACTGACCTAAATCGGGTGATATGCAAAAGAGTAAACATTTAAGATGTGATGAGCTTCCTCGGCTTCAGAAAATCATGTCAGCTCTCTTCAAATATATAGCGCAAGGAGGATTCAAAAAAGAAATTAAACATGATGCTCTAATCACGTCAAATATATCCATCTTAATTATGGCCCATTCACTTCTGATCCTTCTATCGTTATCTTCAAAGCCATGCACTTAACCAAGAATTTCTCAACTCATCTTATCAATATTTTTTTCTTCTTTTGTTGATAATGGGCTGAAACTAGAGGAAGCACATATCCATGGCATTTCCAAACCTGTCAGCGATGATGAGATTAAAAAAATGATTTATTAATGCTAATACTACAAAATCTCCAGGGGCAGATGGGTCCAATAATCTTTTCTTTCAAAGGGTCTGCCACATCGTCGTAAATTTTCGCCAACTAATTTATCCAACTTCCTTCATCCGGCCGGAGACATGTGACGAGGGAATAAGACCTTAAGCACAACACTGGGTCAGTTGATTAACTGAATCTTTACATTTATTTTGGTAAAGTAATAACCTCATATTATTCCAGCAAAGAATATAATCTTGGTTTATTTTATATGACCATAGCAGAGACATCAAGATTGATGCGGGACAAAAGAGCAAAAAAGGGTTTTGCTTTGGTACTTCCAAGTCGAGAAAAATATTGGGTTTGGGGGGGTCTCTCTTTATCTCTACCTTCTCTATCTCTGTCTCTCTTTTCTTACACACTTTACAAAGTGTAAGGTGACAAGCACCATAGAAAACCCGCAAAAAAGTAGCACTGGCTAGGGGCATACACCTAGGCTCTTATCTTATATTTTAAAGTGACAAAAAAGTAGCACTAGTAGAATTTATTTAATATACTAGAAGCATAGTGTGGATTCTAATCTGATTGTGTTTTTTTCACCGCACTATCAGATTATGGCTAGCATATTTTATGTAGATTATGATAATGTGCTTAGTGCTCCTTAGACACGCTACACTAATTACATAATCCTACCCAAGTTACTAATCGATCGCCATTCATAACCACCAAAGGTGGTCATCGTCTTCATCTAAATGAGGTCGGCTATATATGAAGCAAAACTCCATTAAATATCTCACAAAATTCTATAGCCAGCTCTCCAAATTATAAGTTGATGTTGCGCATCCCGTGGGTTCGCGGGGAGACGGAATACGTAAAAAACGATCTTTACAAAGCTCGCAACACCGACTCGAACTCCAGGATCGATACTAAACCCTAACTAGCAAACTGTTATGAGATTAACAACTAGGATAGAATGTTATACTCATGAATTCATATCCTTCAGATCTTCTTGTTGCCGTCCTCCTCCTCGTCATAAGCTTCAAGGATCGTAACGGATCGATCCTTCCTCGTTGGCCTCCTCGAGTCAAAGACGATCCACCCGAGAGTCTATAGTCCGGACTCCTACCTCAAATCCGAGGAAACTAGGGCACCTAGTTCGATACACTAGATGACCTAGGTGATGTAGAGATTGTAGATGGATTGGTTTGTCTCTAATAGCCTTAGGTTTCTCAACTCATGAGACATGAAAGGCTAAAGGTAGAAAATGGTAAGCTTGAGAAAAAAATGGTGAAGAGTTAGCATGAGAATGGAGAGTTTACTCTCTTGTGAATAATGAACAATACAAAAATTGTAATAGAAAATCTTATCACAAATCAAGCATGGTTCATGAGTCATCTTGGTGAGTCATGGCATGAAAACACTCCGCGCATCACCAAGATCCATCCTCCATATTATGCAAACCTCCACCTCATTTCCTCCACCTCATAATGTATTAATCATTTAACCTAAAATGTTTAATACAAAATATGAGGTGTCATCTTCTAGAAGCATTCTTGAATAAATTACGAAAATGCCCCCCATCCGTATATATATACCGTATCCGTATTCCGAAAAATATGAATACAAAAGGGACGAAAATAATCCATCAGTATAATATTAGGATCCGGTTTAAACCAAAACCCACTAGTATTATCTGTCCAGATCATCATACGTGCACAAGTACACGTACGTGATCAAACCCCGTCGTAAAACCATACGACCTCTATATCTTTTGCCCGATGCAAGGAAACCCTGTGTGTGGGACTCTAAAGACTCGACACTATGCTGGCAGTGGGTTTAACCACATGCCGTCAGCAGTACTAGCTGCACGTAACAGCTACCCAGATATCTATCGATAAGAAGGCCGATGAGCAAACTCATCCGAACTCCCACTGAGCCTATCTGTGACAATCTTCATACAGTCCGGTCTGTTCATCCAAGAGTATCGCATATCGGCCCTAGGGGACGGTAGCCGTCAGACCCCTAATAGTGCAATAAGTCGTGTCGGAGTGTAGCCTAAAACACCCTGAGAAACTACTGGAGTACCTACCATTAAATCTCGCTTGTCTTGACCAAGGACTTTGTGTAATGGCTTTCCGAACACAACGCGAAATCAACCCCCAATACCGGGAAAGACGAATCATGTCTAACCACCACTGCCTCCAAGTGCTTTAGAATTGCACCCAACTACTACCTGTTTGCACGACTTCTTTGAGCCGTGGTAGGGTAGTAATCTAAGAACAGTGAGAACACACTCGAGGCAAACTAGCAGTGTTAAGTCAACAGACTATGCTGTACTCATACCACCTGGGAACTGCTATCCGACGATAGGTATAATACCCACTAGCAGTCCCCAACGAGTCTTGTCCAGTGTACTCATATCTCAATGAGCACCCGCATACTATCTCCAGTACGACGTACTAATGGCTGTGGGACAGACCATGTCCCTTGCTGGGATGAGAAGCGTATATACTAGTCTACTCTGGAGTATCGATGTCCCGTCTTGATAATTCTACGACTAGGGACATGTATAAGGATGTGCTTATAGACTACCCATCCCCTACTAGTGTGACTGTCATCACAACGCTGGTAGTCAAGCAAAAATCCTAAGGGCTCTACCAATATGTATAAGCGATATGCAAAAACACATGCTCAAATTGAGGCAGAAACAAACCAGGTAGCATACTACCATTTCGAGCAAGACTGTTATTATATTCATGTATATCCTAAGCTTCCATTAAGTAATATACAAACCAGTATGATACAATAATGGCCTCTAGGGCATATATCACTAACAATCTTCCACTTGCACTAAGGCCATATATTGGCGTATCGCGGACCTATAATCTCGAATAGCTTCTCGAACAGTGTCTGAAAGATGGGCTTTGTGAGTGGATCTGCAGTGTTGTTCTCCGAATCTACTCTCCCCACCTCAATCTCCCGGCGGTCAACGATCTTCCTGATCAGGTGGTACCGCCTCAAAATATGTCTGGACTTCTGATGGGACCTGGGTTCCTTCGCTAAAGCTTTAGCACCGTTGTTGTCACAATACAGAGGTATTGGACTAACAATGGTCGGAACCTCCTGAAGTTCTGTTAAGAACTTCCTCATCCAGACTGCTTCTTTTAAGGCATCTTAAGCAGCGATATACTCCGCTTCCATCGTCAAGTCAGCAACGGTGTCCTGCTTGGAGCTCTTCCAACAGACCGCCCCTCCATTGAGGGTAAAGACATAATCCGATATGGACTTGGAGTCATCCTTGACACTCTAGAAGCTGGAGTCAGCAAAGGCCTCGATCTGGAGGTCTTATCTGCAATACACCAAGAACATCTCCTTAGTCCTTCTCAGGAACTTGAGAATGTTCTTTACTGCTATCCAGTGCTTCTTCCCTGGGTTTGACTGATACTGGCTTACCACGCTTAGTGCGTAAGCAACATCTGGTCTCGTACATAACATCGCATACATTATAGATCCTACCGCAGAAGTATAGAGTATAATCGACATGCGAGCCCTTTCCAAATTAGCCTTGGGAGACATCTCCTTGGAGAGGGTGATTCCGTGACAAGCCGGTAGACTACCGCACTTTGAATCTTCCATACTAAATATTTTCAGTATGGTGTTGATGTACCTTGACTATGAAAGTCCCACTATCCGTTTAGATCTATCACGATAGATCTGGATCCTTAGAATGTAGGAGGCATCACCCAGGTCATTCATGGAGAACCTCTGTGACAAGAATCCTTTGACTGATTGTAGCATAGGAATTTCATTTCCTATCAAGATAATGTCATCCACGTACAAGACGAGGAATACCATAATTCTTGCTACAATCTTACTATATATGCATGGTTCATCTGAATTTTTGATAAAGTCGAATTCTTTGACCGTCTCATCAAAATAGATGTTCCAACTCCGTGATGCCGGCTTTTGTCTATAAATGGACTTAAGCAACTTGCACGCTTTCCCGCTGCTCCCACTCTGAATGAAACCCTCTGGCTGATCCATATAGACGCACTCTTCCAAATATCCATTTAGAAAAGTCGTCTTTACGTCCATCTGCCAGATCTCATATTCTTGGAAGGCAGCAATGGCAAGAAGGATCTGAATGGATTTGAGCATACCTACCCGAGAAAAGGTTTCATCATAGTCCAAACCAGGTCTTTGACGAAAAACCTTTTGCAACAAGTCTAGTTTTATAGGTTTCAACCTGTCCATCTACACCCGTCTTCTTTCTAAGATTCATTTGCAGCCTATGGGTTTTACCCCTTCTGGAGCAAAGTCTAAAGTCCATACTTTGTTGGTATACACGGACTCCATCTCGGTCCACATTGCATCCGGCCATTTTACCGAGTTGCCGCTCTGAATGGTTTGCTGGAAACTAGTTGGCTCATCATTATCAATGATGCAATCCTCTCTATCCCTGTCTATGAGAAAACAATAGTATCTCTCGGACGGATGAGACTGCCTACTAGTTCTGCAGAGTGGTGTTGGGATGTCCTCTTCTTTCAAAACTTCTGGTTCTACCATGCTTTCAGTAATAGCTTGTGCTTCTAGAATTTCTTTCAGTTCTATTGCGCTCCCACTAGTTTCCTTTTCTAAAAATTGATTTTCCAAAAAGTGGGCATGGCGAGAAATAAAAACCTTTTGTTCCTCTGCGTAATAGAAAAGATGCCCCTGGAGTTCTTTGGGTGTCCCACAAACTTATACAGTACTGAGCGTGCCTCGAGCTTGTCCACATGCTGCTTTTTGACAAAAGCTGGACATCCCTATGATACTGAAGATAGGGTTTCTTCCCACTCCACATCTGATATGGTGTGGTAGGCACAGTCTTGGTAGGAACCTTATTCAAAAGATATGCAGCTGATTCTAGTGCATAACTCCAGAAGGATCACGGTAACTTAGTGTTACTCATCATGGAATGAACCATATCCAATAGGGTTCTGTTCCGCCTTTCCGATACACCGTCGTGTTGTGGTGTGTATGGAGGAGTAAGCTGAGAGAGAATTCTATTCTCTTTTAGGTAATCCAGGAACTCGACACTTAAGTATTCACCAGCTCGATCAGATCATAGTTGTTTCCACCCAATAAGAGAGCAAGGCCCTGTTCAAAATTTGAATTGAGGCAGCGCCTCACGTGCAAAGCACGAGAGCGCCAGCGTCCAGAGTTAAAAACTCTGAGGCAGCGCCTCACGTGAAAAGCACGAGAGCGCCAGTGCCAGAACTAAAATTTCTCCACCCTTGAATCAAAGATCCAACGAAGATGATAAATCATCAAATTACAAAATTAAATTCTGTTGAGAAAATATTCATCGAATCTTCCTAAAACAAAAAAGATTAATCTCTGTAAAACGGAGCACTGTTGGATTAAAGATCCAATGGTGATTAAAAATCACCAAGATACAGAATAAGCTCTGTACGGGAAAATATTTTCCCAATCTTGTTGAGAACAAGAAAAATATTTTCTGTAAAACAGAAGGCCTAGGATCAAAGATCCAACAGTGGATAAAATCCTCAGATCAATTAGAGATCTCTCAATGAGAGATTTCCTTAACTAAATCAGCAAATCAGCCTCCACTATATAAAGGACCCAAGACTTCAAGTCTTGTAAAGAAGAAACCACTCATAAACTTCAAACATCAAAGACGAGAATGATTTCTTCTCAAGGTAAATAAAAATAAGAGAGATCATAGCATCTCTTTCATATCTAAGAGTTTAACTCTCACACCAGAATAGCTTAGTTCCTTTTCCAGATCTCATATCTATAAGACAAGGTCTTTCACAAGTGAGAATCTAATTCTCAGAGAATTGAATTAAGTAGAACGGAAAACTCAGTGCTTAGCACTCGAAGTCTGGCGCTCAGCGCTGAGCGCTCCATGCGCTCCTCACGTGGGCGCTACTTAGTAAGAAGCGCTTAGCACTCAAAGTCTGGCGCTCAGCGCCGAGCGCTCCACATGGGCGCTACTTAATAAGAAGCTCTTAGCACTCAAAGTCTGGCGCTCAGCACCGAGCGCTCCACGTGGGCGCTACTTAATAAGAAGCGCTCAGCACTCAAAATTTGACGCTCAGCACCGAGCGCTCCACGTGCTCCTCACATGGGCGCTATTTAATAAGAAGCGCTTAGCACTCAAAGTCTGGCGCTCGACGTCGACCGCTCCACGTGCCCCTCACGTGGGTGCTATTTAATAAAAAGGTGCTTAGCACTCAGTGTTTGGCGCTCAGCGTCGAGCGCCTCACGCGCTCTACACGTGGACGCTATGAATTGTTTAACACTCCATATAAAAGAGTATAAGTAAAACAAAAAGAAAAATAGGTGTCAGAACCCAAATCAATGCTCAACAGTGCTGATACAGAAAGAAGATCAAGCCCAAATAAGTAATCAAGTGGGCTGAGCCCAAGGTTGGCCTAACCCCGAATTGACCGAGCCCATATGTCTTCTTCTAAATTGGCCTTAATTCCAAATAGGACTACCAAGTCCCTGATGAACATTCATTGGTTCAAGGGTACATCTCTTCACACCTCTGATATGTGTCGTTATAATTCTTTAACGTTTTCAGAGAGGTAGCGGGTCCCGACAACCAGCAACTATGGACCGCAACGTCCTTAAACTAATAATGGGCCGCAACGTCCTTAAACTACCGTGGACCGCAACGTCCTTAAACTAATAATGGACCGCAATGTCCTTAAACTACTGTGGACCGCAACGTCCTTAAACTAATGTGGACCACAACGTCCTTAAACTAATAATGGACCGTAACGTCTTTAAACTAATAACGGACCGCAACGTACTTAAACTAAACCTTCACCCCAAAAAAATGGTGATCTGTGGACCGTAACGTCCCTAAACTAAAACGATAGAGCCCAAACGCCCTTTTTGTTGGATCAAAAATGATCCTGAACCCCCGTTAAGTAGATCTTAGTCCAATATCGGATTAACGTATCCTTAACAGATATTTAAGTCGATCTTTATCTCAAACAAGATTAACGATCCTTGAATCAACCAAAAACTAAATCTAAGAAAACAATGATTTGGACTAATCCACGCTCTACGGGCGACAACCCAAATTAGTCTCCGTATACAATCTACGGGCAACCAAAATAAAACAAACACAACATGACACAAAGTGAACATTTGGAGCAGGAGAAAGTGGTTATCGCTACGCGGTAATGTAATTAACTGCAAGGGTTTGCGCCTGTAGGGAAGAGCGTCCTCACAATCAAAAAACCCATCGTAAAAGAGGGAGAATCTGACGAAATCTGCTACAACGGCCGCATCCGTCCACACCTCCGATATACGGGGCCATAAATCAACTTGGCATGTTCGGAGAGGCGGACGGATAAAACCAAATAGCATCTGCCCCTAAAATTCAGGCCAGACGTCCTAACGTCCCGGTCGCTTCTTTCGGTGGTAAACAGATTCTGGCACGCCCGGTGAGACTTTTTCCTCTTTCCACTCCACACTTCGTGTGTCGTGTTCACGAACGAATCGCGGTTTAATATGGTTGCTCCTGGATTCGAGGTACTAAGATTTGGTGTTTTACTCCATGCAAAAGAGAAGATGACGTCGATGGCTTCCAACTGCACTAATTGCAACAACAACTTTTGCTCCATCCCATATGGAGGAGTAACTTACGGGCCCCAAGCAGCCTCCATCTTTGTAATGCCGGTGGAACAGGTGACACAGGCCACCACTGGGTTGTTCTTCGGGACCATGATCCCGCCAACAAGCTTCAGTGTCCCGATGCCATTACAGGAAGCTCCGAAGAAGTCGGTCTTCGATCGGCTTGCAACCATCGCGGTCCCTCTCAACGGGTCGTCCAAATCTACTACCTCAGTCTTCGACAGGCTGAGCCTAAGCTCAAATGGGCCCGCGAAGAGGCTCGCAATACCGGAGAAGGCTATCCCAACTCCTGCTGTAGGTGAAGTTGTCCAAACTACTTCCCCTACTCGAAAGTCGGCCTTCGACAGGTTGACCATTCCTTCCCAGCGGATGTCAGTCTTTGACAGGCTAGCGCCAATAACAGCCTCTCCTCAAAGCAGGGGGCATGACGAAGCTACTCCGAAGATAAAGGTGATCCCGGCTACACGACATGCTTGACGTCGTCACTGGCGCCGAGTGAGGAAAGCTGGGGACAGTTCCCCTTCTGGACTTACCCCAACAGCTCCACTGGTAGAAGTTGACGCTGCTGTTCCAACTGGGAACAACTTTGAGCCGCTCAGGAGGGTGCGTAAGAACTCTCCAATTTCCGTAATAAAAAGGTCTCCTCCACCCGCTGAAAATGTTACTAAAGCGAAGCCGGAGCAGCCCCCTCAGTGACTGTTCTCCAAAATCCACAGGGTCTGATGAAGAGTCCAAGACTCTGTGATCAACAAAGACTACTCCTGCCAACAAAAGAAAATGAAGTTCCGGCAAAAGGAGGATCATCCCGCCGTCGTACCACGGAAAGTATCGTCTGCAACAGCCCTCTCAACTTCGACCGCCCATAAAAGGAGAAGGTCAGAGAAGATTCCCGTGCCTACGACAAATCTCAAGGGCACTGAACCTAAACGCCCCAAGTATGGGGGCATGATAGTGCACACCATCTACATGGCTTCCGGAAAAAAGGAAAGCCGTGCTTCTGGGGGTCATCGACCACTTACGCGGTCCGTAAAAAAGGCTCAGGAGCAATAACAGAAACTCCAGTAGATGTTGACAAAGATGGCCGCACTCACTGGGCAGAAGGAAAGCCCGGAAGTATCGCCGGATCAACGCCAGGAGCAGGAAACCGATGCCGAGTTCCTCCGAAGAATGCTCGAAAAGAAAGATAAAGAAGCCGCGGAACAAGCGGCTAATATAAAACAAATGGCGCTCCTGTTCCAAGATATGGTGGGGATGATGATCCAACCGGACCCTCCAGCCGAAGATCCCCTAATAATCATTGAAGACGACAAAGGGGAGACATCAAACCCTCTTCCGGCTTTATCAGCAGCCAGAGAGGAGACGATCGCGAAAGCTGCGCTTGATGACTACATAGCTCAACAAATACGAGCTCATCAAGCAAGCGAAACCGCTGGCCAAGTCGTCAGAACTGGGCGACCCTATCCAAGATGGTACGCTCAAATTAAGTACCCGCCAGGATACATGATCCCTAAATTTCACATGTATAAGGGGACAGGCAATCCTCGTCAACACGTCGCTCAGTTCAGGGCTCTATGCTGCAATACAGGAGGTGACGACAAACTGCTGCTTCGCCAATTCATCGGCAGCTTAGCGGAGACGGCATTTTAATAGTACTCGGAGCTTTCGAATGACTCCATCAAAACATTCACAGAAATGGAGTTGCTATTCACCCAGCATTTCGCAAGCGCTAGCGAATGCACCCCGATCACGGCATTGATCAATGCCAGGATGAAGCCAGGAGAGACATGGGTTCAGTATGCAATTCAGTGGCGGAACCTATAGTCGAAATGTGAACAAGGCATAGAAGAAGTTCCTGCTATGGGCATGTTCGTAGGGACCCTTGACCCGCAAGCGACTATATCCTAATTTATGTTGTTTTTCAAGCCTACCACTTTCCAGGCCTTGATTGACAAGCTAGCCCAAATGGACCAGATGAGCCATAGACCGTCCTCCTCGAAAACGGAGCTTCGAAATGAAAAGGGCAAAGAGAAAGCGACCTTCGTCGCGAACGCTCAGCAACAGCCGAGTGATCTGAAACCAGCTGCCCGCCAAAACATAAACAGCGATCACTTGGAGAAAAGTTGAGACGTTCTTACTCATTCCCTCGAGATAAAACGAGAAGACTGTTCGAACTAGCGGTGCGCAACCGGCTTATCACCTTACCAGATCCGAGACGCCCACTGCAACCAGATGACATCAACAATCTCAATTACTGCTCCTACCACCGAATAATGGGCCATCCAATCGAAAATTGCTTCGTCTTCAAAAATTGGGTCGAGGACCAGTACCAACGGGCAGGTTCGCATTGTCTAAAAACTGGAGGGTAAACCCGCCACAACCGCATGCTCCTAAAAAGGTGGACACGCCGGGGGCATCCTGCTCATTTATAGAGGAAGCTCCGTGGGAAGTTGTCCTTTCAGCTAAGACCAAAAGAATGCTGAAGGATCTTCAAGCATGTCCGGCAATTAGATGGAAAAGCCCACTGAAGACAGAGATCATTGAGGGGATGTTGAAACCGCTCCCAACACCGAGAGTTGGAAGCGATGGGCAAAATACCCAGGCCCGGCCGTCAAAGTCTTCAAAGAAAAAGAAGAAGACCAAGAAGCCCGCGCAGCCTGATGACAGGCACATAGATCTGCAAAGGCATATTGACTCAATGGAGGATATAACCAGAAGGCACGAACCCCGGTCACACTTCAAGAGTTTCTCAACCATATCCTTGAGGGCGGAGATAATGACAATGATGAGGGAGATGACTCGTCAGAAGAACCCGAGGATTATGTGGCAAGTTGTCACATGATCTCTCATTCACCAATAAATGACGAAGAAGCTCACTCGGCATCAGAAGATAATATAGAGGAGCTGGGGGCAGGATCGGTGCTAAAATCCTTGGAACCATTAGACGAGTTGATTGACAAGCTGTTGAACGAAGCCCGTCAGAAGAGCAAAGCTGATCGCGAATGTGAAATGGCCATATTCGAAAGGGCCAGGCGTCGGCATCAAGTTAAAGAAGTCATGGTAAGGATAAGTCGCAAAGCACTCCAACCAGATCGAATCACGCCCGTGGCAGACAAAAGCAGGCTTAAGACAAGGAAACGGTTCGCTAAAGCCCTGTCGATGGGAATGAAGCTGCCACTTTTCAAAGAAAATACTCCTGAGGATACGTACCTTGACGAAGCGGACGTTCATCCGAGCTACTGCTTGTACCATCGAAAGGTTATACATCTTACTGAAGAATGCAATGCCTTCAAGAAATGGTGGCAAGGATATATTGCTCACCGACAACATTTCAAGCGGTTGAAACGCAAAACTCATCGGGAGCGGAGAAATACGAAAAATGAGCATAAAAGAACTACCGGCAACTGTCACATGGTTGATACCAGGGGATCACAAGTTCTCACCTTCGGAAGCGACTTTGATGAAGAAGTAGCCCTCAGCCCTCTCTTCAAGGAATCCACCTCAGGAAAAGAGGAAGAGATAAAGAATTATGAAAACATTCAGCTGCGTAATCGTACGTTGCCCGAAAAGAATCTTGGACCTACAAACAAGGGATCGAACAAAAAAGATAAGGGGAAGGAAAAAGTCCCTGAGGATATCGCCCTCGATGATCGAGTCGTCGAAGAGCTGGTAGCCAAAGACCCTCCCAAGAAAAATAAAGTGGATTACAATGTCCTGGTACACCTGAGAAAGATGCCCTCACAGCTAAGCATTTTGGATACCCTTCTGTTGTCTAAAGAGGCACAAGATTCTCTAATCATGGCCTTACAAGAGCCCGAGCAGTTTCAAGCTTTCCTTACCAAAGAAAAGATGAAGGACGTGTTGGAAGAAGTGCACACAGCTGACATCACTTTCGGCAATGAAGATCTTCTTCTCGGAATGTGCGAGCACAACCGTCCCCTGCATGTCACCGGGTACTGCCATGACATCAAGATAGGGAAGATCTTAGTTAACGGGTCCTCTGTCAACCTCCTAAATGTGAGGGTGCTAAAAGATATCTGCATGAGCGTTCAGCACCTCGCTCAGGATAAAATCACCATCTCCGGGTTCAACTCCCAGTCATCACGGACGCTCGGGTTTGTAATACTGGCATTACGTTTTAGGCTGCTCGTCACTGACATTAAATTTCATGTCATTGATGCCAAGACCTGCTACAACGCTTTGCTCGGCAGGCCTTGGTTACATGAGTACAACATCATCCCTTCTATACAACATTAGTGTATGAAATATTTCAAAGATGGTCTCGAGTATACCGTGATTGGGGAGCTAAACCCATTCTCCATAAATGAAGTCCGAAAGTATGAAGATGCAAAGTATTTCCTACCAGACTTTGAAGACACGGAAAGATGCCATAAACTGGAGAATAAGCAAAAAGCTATCACCACTATTCCGGTCTTCGGGAGCGATACTGAGGAGGAAGAAGAGATAGTCTGTTCGGCGTCGCCCCAATGCAACATGCCGGGACCATCGACCCCTATTCTGGTCTTTGACAGTGACTCTGAAGACGAAGTCAACACCGTGTTCTCGGTCCGTCCATCAATGCAAGCCCTCACTGGAGATGATCAGAGTTTGCAAATCGCCACGGTTCCATGGCAACATTACAGAGAGCTTGATGCGCTTGAGACATATAGAGTGTAAGAGCTGCAGACATTTTACGTCCCTCCCAGGCGAAGAGGTGAAAAAGCGATCCTATTCTATCGATCCTTGGAGACTAAAGTCGAAAGAGAAGTCTGGCATGGTGCCGATTTTGCGCTCGACAGGCTCCAACCCATCTGTCTTTCCAGATACTACACGGAGGGATTGAGAAGGTTATTAAGATGCCAAGGCGTACCTTTCAAACAGACTGCTCGACAAGCTCAGTTCTACAACAGGATTTGGAACATTCCCGGAACTCAGCGAAAATTGCCCAACGGAAAAATGAAAACGATTGGGCTTGGATATGTCCAGTCCAAGAAACGGGAGCAATTCCATGGCTGTCATGTCATAAATGACCTCGATGAAGAAAGGGATGTGTAGGGTTACTAGGCACTAGAACAAGGTTCTACAAGGTATCAACCATGCCAAATCAAATTTTTCATGTGCCGAACAAGCCTAACCAAGATCTTAGACTAGAGATTAGGCGAAACAAAGAGCAAGTAAACAACTTTACTTCTAAGAGTTTGGGATTACAACCTTTGTAGTCCGTTCCTTCACTTCAAAAGCTCCATGTTGAGGTCCTTTCACCGCGATCATCATGTACCCGGACTCTAGAGAGGCTCCATGAAGAGAAAGATGCAAGCTTGCTTCCGATCTTCGATAACAAAGATGATCTATCTTGAAGAAACTCAAGCCCAAGCTTTTGTTTCACTAATCAAGTATTAGTAAAGCAAACACCCTAATCTAAGTAGATAGAATAGATGAGGATGATGAAGTAGAAATTTAGCTCTCATTTGTTTTCTTTATCTCACTCAAAATCATCACATATGAAAAAGCTAGTGAAGCTTTTCATCAAGCAAGAAGGAAGAAAAGGATGATCAAATCCTTTTGTGATGATTAATGAATCTTGTGTGTGGTTAGAAACGCAACCATGGGTTAAGAATGAAGACTTAACCTATGTAGAGAATTAACTATGGTAAAGGGTTGGGTTGGGTTAAAGAAATATCTACACAAAATATCACAAGTCAAAGTCAAAGCTTCAAGAAGCTTCTTGAAAGCTTCATGCAATCTTAACCCTAATCTAAACCCTGTTCCCGCCAAAAATTTCTGCGCAAAGGAGCCCAAGGTATCAAATGACAGCGATACGCTTAAGGAAATGCGAACCAGTATATTCCGGCCTATATTTTGATAAACTCCCGAAGGAGAAACTATTAGATTCTAATAGTATTGGAAGCATCTCGAAAAACCCTTCGATTTGATATATTATGGGCCTCATAATTCATCCGGGATCAAAAGTTATGAGGCATCACGTGTCCACACGTGATGGACCTTTAAGAACCCGCTGGAGGAGTTAAAAAATATAATAAAAACTCAGAAAAGACCCCAATGGGGCATCACGTGCTCACACGTGACCATGGGTCACGTGCAGACACGTGATGGACTTTTAAGACCTCTAAAATAATGAATAGAATTTAATTCTAAAAGTCAGAAAATACCTCAACGAGGTATCACGTGCTTACACGTGACCAATGGTCACGTGTTGACACGTGATGGTTAAAACAACAACATAAACAAGCGGCTGTTAAAGGAACCAATTTGGGGGTCACGTGCTCACACGTGACCAAGGGTCACGTGTCAGCACGTGACTGGCTTCGAAAGCCTTACAGTTAATAGAATTAAATTCTAAAAGCTTCCAAATCTTTCCAAATGGAAAAGGTCTATGGGGACCGTTGGATTAAAAATCCAAGGGTGATTAAAAATCACCAATTTATGGAAAAATCTTGGACTTGGAAAGATTTCCCCCCTAAATCTGACCGAGATAACAAATGGACATCTTTGGATTTAAAATTCAATGGTGAATAAAATTCATTTAACAATCTAAAGGCCCAGATTAATGATGAATGCAAATCAAATCTCTCAACATACAAATCAAATCTCTTAATGAGAGATTTTTAAAAAAATTGATTCTCTTCCTCCTCCTATAAATAGGAGCCAAGAGAAGAGAAGGAGGACATACCTTGGAGAGAGAAGAAACAGAGAGAGGAGAATTTAATTCTCTGCAAAAGAAAAACCCTAGGTAAGAAAAGAGAAGCTTAAAAAGAGAATTTAATTCTCAAAAGAGTTTAACTCTTATAAAAAGAAAAGAACTTAGTTCTTTCTCTGGTGGAGGATCTGCAAAGTGCACATCTCCCCATGAATTGAGAATTTAATTCTCATTGGGTTGAGATCCTGCCATGCAGATCCAAAACATAGAGGAGGAATTAAGTTTTGAGGATTCAATGGTCACAAAATTATAGGAATTTAATTCCTTTGGGATAAAATTAGGGTTTTACCCTAAATAAGAATTTAATTCTTTCAAAATAGGAATTTAATTCCTCCAAAATAAAAAGGGTAAATAAGAATTTAATTCTTAAAGATAAGGAGACTTAAAAGATCTCTGTGCATGAAAAGACTAAGGTCACGTGCCCCACGTGACCCCTGAACAGATCCCCCAAAAATGAGAAGAGGAAAGTTTTGAGGCAGTGCCTCACGTATTCCCACGTGACCCTCATTATATATGGAACAAAAGCAAAGGTAGAAACAATTCTGGGCGCTCTCACGTGTTACCATGTGACCCCTAATAAATGTTCTAATAAATCAGGGCATGATTATACATCACGTGCCCACACGTGATGGCTATGAAAATTAAAAGTGTTTAACACTTGTTTGCAGAACAAAATAAAGTGGATCTGGCCCCACTTTTTGATGCCATCACGTGCTCCCACATGACTCCCAAAACGCAGAAAGAAAAAGCAAAGGAAATGAAAGCTTTGGGCGCTCTCACGTGTTATCACATGACCCCTCAGCAAATGCTTTAACAATTGGCGCACAGATCCCCATCACGTGCCCAACACGTGATGCTCTAAAATAAAAATAAAAGTGTTTAACACTTGTTCGCAGATTTGAGGATAAACCCAAAGGAGATCTGGCTCCACATTTAGGGCGCCCTTACGTGTCACCACGTGACCCCTAATGAGCATTCTAACAGACCAGAGCGTGGGCTTTCATCACGTGCTCGCACGTGATGGCCGTCAAAATTAAAAGAGTTAAACACTGATCTGCAGAATAAAATAAAGGGAATCAGGACGCTCTCACGTGTCCACACGTGATCCCTCTCTCCTTAGTGTTTAACACTAATCTGAAGACTTTGTCCTCAGTGTTTAACACTGATTTTCTTAGTGTTTAACACTAATTTGGAAAACTCTATTGGCAGTGTTTAACACTGATTTGCTTAGTGTTTAACACTAATTTGAAAGCCCTGTTGCTAGTGTTTAACACTGATTATCTTTTAGTGTTTAACACTAACTTGTTAATCTTATTCCCAGTGTTCAACACTGTTGACCTTTAGTGTTAATACTAGCTTTAGCCCAATTGGCTAAGTTTCTAGAGACAAAGCCTCTCCTTCAATGGACCAGCAGAGAGCCAATATTTCAAACATAGTTGGACTTAACCCAAACTGGCCATAAGTCCTCAAATCATCTTGAACTGAGCACATCTGCTCTTTCAACCAACTCATTGGTTTAGGGTACATCTCTGAACTCCTCTGATATTTGTCGTTGTAATCCTTCAACGTCTTCAGAGAGGTGACGGGTCCCGACAACCACACATCAACACGGACTGTGGGGTCCTTAAACTCATGGACTTATGCGTCCTTAAACCAAGATACGGACTGCGGGGTCCTTAAACCCGCGGACTTATGCGTCCTTAAACTAACGGACTAATGCGTCCTTAAACACACCCATATGGACTGTGGGGTCCTTAAACCCATGGACCACCACGTCCTTAAACTGGCGATGGACCGCAATGTCCTTAAACTACCTATGGACCACCATGTCCCTAAACTGGCAATGGACCACCATGTCCCTAAACTGGCAATGGACCACCACGTCCCTAAACTGGAACATGGAACACCATGTCCCTAAACTGGTAATGGACCACTACGTCCCTAAACTGGAGATGGACCACCATGTCCCTAAACTGGAACAATAGAGCCCAAACACTCTTTTGTCGGATCTAAACGATCCCGTTAAGCCGATCTTAGTCCCAAATTGGACTAACGTATCCTTAACAACCGTTTAAGTTGATCTTAGCCTCAAATATGGCTAACGTATCCTTAAACCGTCAAACAGACTTTAGTCCCAAATTGGACTATGGATCACCCAACCAACTTTGGTCCAAGGGTACATCTCGGAACTCCTCTGACACCTGTCGTTGTAATCCTTCAACGTCGTCAGAGAGGTGACGGGTCCCGACGGCCATACATGTAATGGACCACCATGTCCCTAAACTGGTATTGGACCACCACGTCCCTAAACTGGTAATGGACCACCATGTCCCTAAACTGGAACAATAGAGCCCCAAATGCTCTTTTGTCGGATCTAAACGATCCTGTTTAAGTTGATCTTAGCCTCAAATATGGCTAACGTATCCTTAAACCTTCAAACAGCCTTTAGTCCCAAATTGGACTCTAGATCCCCCAATCAACTTTGGCTCAAGGGTACATCTCTGAACTCCTCTGACATTTGTCGTTGTAATCCTTCAACGTCGTCAGAGAGGTGATGGGTCCCGACGGCCATACATGTAACGGACCACCATGTCCCTAAACTGGAACAATCGAGCCCCCAAACGCTCTTTTGTCGGATCTAAACGATCCCGTTAAGTTGATCTTAGTCTCAAACTGGACTAACGTATCCTTAACAAACGTTTGAGTTGATCTTAGCCTTAAATATGGCTAACGTATCCTCAAACCAAAACCCCAAACCCAAATCTAAGAAAACACGGATATGGACTAATCCACGTCCTACGGGCGACGACATAAATTAGTCTCCGTATACAATCCACGGGCAACCACAAACAAAACAAATACCCACGACACGAAGTGACCAGCTGGAGAAGGAGAAAGTTGTTACCGCGATGCGGTAGCGTACTTAACTGCAGGGGCTTGCGCCTGCAGGGAAGATCGTCCCCACAATCAAAAACCCCTCAAGCGAGGGGGAATCTGACGAAGTCTGCTACATCGGACGCATCCGTTTAAACCTTCGATACATGGTGCCATAAATCAACTTGGCATCTTCGAAGAGGTGGACGGATAGCACCAATTAGCATCTGCCCCGAATCTCAGTGCCAACACATCGCAGTCTTGTGCGCCGTCTTTCGGAGGGGAACAGATTCTGGCACGCCCGGTGGGACCTTTTCCTCTTTCCACTCCACACTTCGTGTGTCGTGTTCGCGAACGAATCGCGGTTTGCTGTGGTTGCCTGTGGATTCGAGATACTAAGATTTGGTGTCTTGCTCCGTGAAGAAAACAGAAGATCAATGCCTTCAAACTGCACTACCTGTAACTGTAACTCTCGCTCCGTCCGTGCTGGAGGAGTGACTTATGGGCCCCAAGCGGCCTCCATCTTCAAGATGCCAGTGGAGCAGGTAACTCAGCCCACCACTGGATTATTCTTCGGGACCATGCTCCTACCGTTTAGCTTCAATGCCACAATGATGTTGCAAGAAGCCCCAAAGAAGTCGGTCTTTGATCGGCTTACCACTGACGCGGCCCTTCTCAACGGGTCGCCCAGCTTCAATACCTCAGTTTTCAACAGACTGGGCCAGAACGTCTATAAGCCCATGATACCCGAAGCTGCCATCCCAAAGCGGATAGCCATCCCGGCTCAAGCGGACAAAATTATTGGAAAGGCTCCTCCTTCCAAGAAGTCAATTTTTACAAGGCTGGCCATTCCGGTTGCTGCTACAGGCGAGGTCCTCAAAGCTGCTTCCCCTGCCCAGAGGTCTGTCTTTGACAGATTAGACATTGCTTCTCAACGGGTGTTAGTCTTCGACAGGCTAGCACCAATAACGGTCTCTCCTCAAAGCAGGGGGCATGACGAAGTCGCCCCTACGGCCGAAACAACTCCATCCGCACGACACGCTCGACGTCGCCACTGGCGCCGAGTAAGGAAGGCTGGGGGCAACTCCCCCTCTGGATTTACTCCACCAGCTCCAACGGTGGGGATCGATGTTGCTGTTCCAACCGGGAACAGCTTCGAGCTGCTGAACAGGGTGCGCAGAAACTCTCCTACTGCAGTGCTGAAGAGATCTCCTCCACCCGTGGAGAATGATACGGAAAAGAAGCTAGAGCAACCCCCTCAACGGCTGTCCTCTAAGATTTACAAGGTCTGGCGTCAAGTCCAAGACTCCGTAATAGATCAAGACTATCTCCGCCGACAGAAAAAGATGAAGGTTCGGCAGGAGAAGAATTACTCTGTCAAGCCGGAAAAAGCAACAGCTGGATGGGTGCCCACTGCAACGGCTCCCTCAACGTCAATCACTCAAAAGAAAAGTAGGCCGCAAAAAGCCCCTGTGAACATGGCGAACCGTAAAAGCGCTGAATCTAAACGCCCTAAGTCTGGGGGCATGGTGGTGCATACCGTTTACATGGCATCCGGGAAAGAGGATAGCCGCGCTTCTATGGGCTACCGACTGCTCACCCGATCCCTGACAAAAGCCCAGGAGGAACAGCAGAAGTTTCAAGAGATGATGACTACGATGGCCGCACTCACCGGGCCAAAAGAAAGCCCGGAAACATCATCAGAACAGCGTCACGAACAGGAAACTGACGCTGACTTCCTACGCAGAGTCCTCGAAAAGAAGGACAGAGAGGCAGCAGAACAAGCTGCCAATATAAAACAAATGGCGCTTCTCTTCCAAGACATGGTGGGAATGATGTTACAGCCGGACCCTCCAGCTGAAGACCCTCCGATCATTATTGAAGACGATAAAGAGGAGACATCTAATCCTCCGCCGGCTCTTTCAGCAGCCAAGGAGGAGACAATTTCCAAGGCCTCGCTGGACGACTATTGTAACCCTTCGAAAATCGTTTAGGCAGTTTTTCGGTAATCGGCTAATTTTTCGGCTTTTTCCGTAAAAAGTCAAAATAGGTATTTTTCATTGTAGACCTAATTATACAAAATTCAGATAAGATATTACTATAATTTTGTCACTAAAATATCACTTATAATTTTCTAGTTCAATAAATTTTTTTTTCGTAATTAATTATTTTTTTATATTATTTTAAGCCTTTTTAAATACATTAAATTAGGGATAAATACAAATTTAATTAGGTAAATTTCATAATTAGGAGTCTTTATAAGCTAAAATATGGTGTTAATAAAATTATATCATGTCTTGCAAACTTTTGGTATTATGGTGGGAAAATTATGAAAAAAAATGATGAAAAAAGGGTTTTTTTTGGAAAAAGTTGATTTGAAATGCATTAAATGATAACATATGATGTTGTATTGAACTAGAAACTTCTCTAAAAATCCACAAACCTCCTCCTAAACCTGCTGGCCGAGAGCAACTGCAAAAATCCCCCCATTTTCTCACTTCCTTTTTGCTACATTTTCATATCAAAATCCATTGAAATTTCACAAATTCTTTCTCCAATTCAAAGCAAAATCCAAATCCTTTCTCTCCTCAACCCAAATTAGTTTAAAAACTTGATGAATGGAGGCTTCTTGGTGACTTGATCATGCTAGGTTTCCACTTGTAAGGTAAAATCCTAAACTAGTTGCTAATTTGTAGTTTGTTTATGCTAAATTAGATGTTTAAAGTGTTAATTTCATTATAATGGGTTGTCTTGAAAATTCAAGAATGGGTTTTGAGGTTGAGTTAGGGTTTGAAACATGGTTGTAAAAATTAAGTTAGGGTTTTGGTTATATAATTGATTAGAATGGTTAATTGGGTAATGATGCGCTCGCTAAATCGACAAATTTCGATGTTTGTATCGAATCGGCTAGAAAATTGCTTGCTAGATTTTTATGAAAAGTGGAATGCGACCGAATTGCGTTATGTTAGCGATATAATTAGCTTCGTATAGGACTATTAGAGTGCGCGAACGCGGGGTTTCGTCTAGTCGGGTTGTAGTTTTGTCGATTTCCCCGAAATGACGATTCTAATTAACGATTAGCGATTTTCGTGCGTTTTTCCGCGCACCGAGTGCATGCTATGATTAATACGAGAGCGTGGATAATTGTATGTTGTGACTTGCATTGTGTTAGGTTTTGTAATCTTATGCTTGATATTGTGCAAATATAGGATCGGTCGGGGAAACTTCGGATACGGCGCGAAAAGGCAAGGCGGTGGCCGGATCGGATTAGCGGGGATTTCAGGTGAGTAGATGTATTCATCTATGGGGGAATCGTCTGGATGGCGCGATGCGCCCCCTAGTTAGGATTTCCTTATCTCTTGTAAGATTCATGTTGTTAGTTAGCTTACCCTTCATTGACATTGCATACCCTTATAGTTAATAGTATGCTAGATTGCATGGATATCCATATGCTCATATGCGATAACACTTCGTAGAACACGAACACCATTACTATTGGCATCTGTTGCACGCGCACTGTTCATGTGACACACACGCCTTTGGTAATTGCCATGCCACATGCACTAGAAAACCTGTTTAACTTAATATCGCCATTTGCATTCATACATGATATATGAAATTGCATAGCATGCACATACCTCGTATTATCATCATATTTACATAAATTCTAGCAAAAATGCACATCATATACATTGATATCATATACATTTATTATATATATAACATGGGAACCTTATGATTTTTCTTGAGGATTTCAGTATTTCTGCGATTTCTGGATTTTTGGGGAAAACCGCAAGAATTTACCAAAAGCACTATTCATCATTTTTAAAACAAAGTTGCGGTTTTCTCGTGATGTATGTATCGTCCACCATCAGTTTTCATGTTTTCTGTTGGATTTCGAGACCCGATTCGAGGAGTGGATGAACCGTCTCGGGTACATGGTGGGCCCGGTATGGTACCCCGGGGCAAGAAGATCGAGTTGTAGACGATGAGCCTGGCAGGGGAAGACTACCTACCGGTGATGTCTGGCGCGGCGGATATCCGGAGGATACCGACCGTTGTCGTGAGATTTATGATATGGGCCGATCCGGACTGACGGAGCCCGATATTGAGACAGATATGATTCCTTTTTGGTGTCGATGCTTTGACACGGGTTTTCAGATGATTCTTGATGGTACTTAGCTATTATGCAGATATTCATTTTTTAAAGTTAAGAATTCAATACCCTTAGCATTTAAAACACTTAAAGACTTAATAATGACATTGCATACCTGTGCATGCATACTAGAGATATTATACCACATGTGGACATGCATGTTGTGGTGCATTGCGTGCATTCTTACGATTGCCTTGTTAGATGTTATATTTACTCACGAGCTGGCAACTCACCCCCGTTGTGCCACAGTGTCTTGCAGGTCGGACCCGTCAGTCTTGTAGCGGCGGGCTATCTTATCCTCAGTTCCTTTTGCTCAGACTCGCGACATCGCCCGTAGGTGGGTTGCGAGCACACTTTATTTCTTTTTGCTTTATCATTGTATCTAGTATTCTCCATCTACTACTTTATATTGTATATGCGACCTAGTGATGAGACTGAGAGATATGTATATTTGTGGTTTCTTTTGGGTCGAGCTCACTTGAGCCGACGTGTGTTTTCTGGTATTTTGCGTTTCTTTATGCTCTTTTCTTGATATTGCTATTATATTGCATATGGTTGTGATCCGCCTTGGGCGAAGAGCTAGCTCCCGCTTGGGGATGCCATTTTATGATTACAGGTTTATTATCTTGTTGTACCCATTTTGGGGGATAGAAAATATAGGGGAGACTCTGCCGAAATTTTCAAAAAATTTTTATGTTTAAAAAGGGATTCTATGCAACTTAAATGATTTTAAAAAAAAATCATTTTCATTAAAGGTTTTCCTTCACTCTCTTTTGATTTTGGTTTAGATTCTTTTGGGCTTTGGCTGACCTAGGTTACGGTACGTCTTTAGACGTCTCGTAATCTAAGTGCCAGTCGCGTTCCGTACTTTCGGAACGTGACAACTATATAGCTCAGCAAATACGAGCTCATCAGGCGAATGAAGCGGCTGGGCAAATTGCTAGAACCGGACGACCGTATCTGAGCTGGTATGACCAAATCAGTTACCCGCCGGGATATACGATCCCTAAGTTTCACGTATATAAAGGGACAGGGAATCCCCATCAGCATGTCGCTCAATTCAGGGCCTTATGCGGCAATACTGGAGGCGATGACAAATTGTTGCTTCGCCAATTCATCGGCAGCTTAGCAGAAACAGCTTTTGAATGGTATTCGGAGCTACCCAACGACTCTGTCAAAACATTTGCGGAGATGGAGCTACTGTTTACACAAAGATTCGCGAGTGCTAGTGGACGCATCCCAATAACAGCACTGATTAACGCCAGGATAAGGCCCGGTGAAACCTGGGTCCAATACGCAACACGGTGGCGAAACCTATGGTCGAAATGCGAACAACGCATAGAAAAGGCGCCTGCGGTAGGCATGTTCGTGGGTACTCTTGATCCGCAAGCAACCATCTCGCAATTCATGATGTTCTTCATACCGACCACGTTCCAGGCCTTAATTGATAAGCTAGCCCAGATGGATCAGATAGGTCATAGGCCATCTCCTTCAAAGACAGAGCCTTGGAATGAAAAGGGCAAAGGGAAAGCAACCTTCGTCGCCAACGCTCAACAACAGTCGAGCAACTTAAAGTCGGTTGTCCGTCAAAACAATATGCGTCTACGCCCATCCCTCGAGGAGAGACTGGGACGTCCTTATTCGTTTCCTCAGGATAAAACAAGGAGACTGTTCGAGCTGGCAGTGCGCAACAGACTCATCCATCTGCCGAATCCAAAACGTCCGTTGCAGCCAGGCGATGTCAACGATCTTAATTACTGCCCTTACCACCAAGCAGTAAGCCATCCAATCGAAGATTGCTTCATTTTTAAGGGATGGATCGAAGATCAGTACCAACAAGGCAAGTTCGCGTTATCCGAAAACTGGAAGGTGAACCCGCCACAGCCTCACACTCCTAAGAAGACAAACACACTGGGGGCAACATGCTCTTTTGTTGAGGAAGCTCCATGGGAAGTGGCTCTTTCGGCCAAGACCAAAAGGATGCTAAATGATCTTCAGACGTGCCCGGCGATTAGATGGAAGAACCCGTTGGAACCTGAGATCATCAAGGGGATGCTGAAGCCGCGCCCAATTCCAAATATTGGTGGTGATAGCCAAAGCATTCACACCCAGCCGTCGAAATCTTCGAAAAAGCAGGAGAAATCCATGAAGCCCGTGAAGCCTGGCGACAAGCGCACGGATTTGCAAAAACAGATTGACGCGCTGGAAGAGTATAACCAGAAGGCGCGGATTCCAATCACGCTCCAAGAGTTTCTCAACCACGTCCTCGAGGACGAAAACGATGGAGATGACTCATCAGATGAATCTAAGGACTACATAGCAAGTTGTCATGTGATCTCTCACTCCATGATAGATGATAAAGAGGCTCCTTGCACCGAGAAACCGGGGGCGGATCCTGAACCAGAACTTCTGTGGCCGTCAGACGAAATGATCGATGCCTTCCTGAATGAGCTTCGTCTGAAAAGTAAAGCCGACCGGGAGCGTGAGATGGCCATATTTGAAAAGGCCAAACGCCGGCGACTGGACAAAAGGATCGAAACACTCCCACCAGATCAAAGTACATCCGCCGCAAATGAAAGCAGGATCAAGACAAGGAAACGATTCGCCAAAGCCATATCAATGGGGATGAGGCCGCCCTCTTTCAGAGAAAATTCTCCTGGTGGTATACATTTTGATGAAACGGACGTACACCCCAACTTCTGCTTGTATCATCAGAGGATCGCACATCCTACTGAAGACTGCAACTCCTTTAAGTGTTGGTGGCAAGGATATGTCGCTCATAGACAACACGTCAATAGAATAAAGCAGGAAGCTCGTAGACAGCGAAAAAATACGACAGATGAGCATAAAAGAGTTGCCGGCAATTGTCATAAGGACGAGCCCGGGGGATCACGAGTTCTCACCTTTGGAAGCGATTCTGACGAAGAAGCCGCCCTCAACCCTCTCTTCAAGGAATTCATTTCTAAAACAAAAGAATTGGAGAGTTGCGAGAACATTCAGCCGTACAATCTCACGCTACCCGGAAAGAATCTCGGACCCGCAAACGACGGAGCAAACGAAATGAGAAAGGAAAAGGAAAAAACGGCCTTTGTTGCCAACACTCAACAACAGCCGAGTAACCCGGGACCGTTTTGTCGTCAAAACAACAAGCCGCGATACCTCAATGAGAAGTTGAAACGTCCTTACTCGTTTCCCAAAGATAAAACAAAGAGATTGTTCGAGCTAGCAGTGCGCAGCGGGCTCATCACTCTGCCAGATCCAAAACGTACATTGCAACCAGGTGACGTTAACAATCCTAACTATTATCCCTACCACAGAGTAATAGGTCACCCACTTGAAAATTGCTACGTCTTCAAAAACTGGGTTGAAGACCAATACCAACAGGGCAAGTTCGCGCTGCCCGAAAAGTGGAAAGTAAACCCGCCACAACAACATGCTCCGAAAAAGGTGGATATGCCGGGGGCATCATGCTCATTCATAAGGAAAGCCCCATAGACCGAAAAGTCAGTAAACTAGAGATTCGCCTCAAATACGGCGACGGCGGACCGAAACGTTCTTAAACTAACGGCAGACCGCAATGTCCTAAAACTTGCAAATGACTGAAACGTCGTTAAACTACTCCCAACCCGCATCATCTTCAGGCTGACGTGGTAAAAGAAAAAGAATTAAAAAAAAGGTATGTCCATAAGCAAAGTGGGCACGGATGAAAACCCGAAAGGGCTCCGTGAGTAAAAACAGCAGGGCTACCGGCGAGTGTTCGTGAAAACCCGAAAGGGCGCGACCTCGTTAAAAAAAAAAAAGAAAAAAAAAAGAAAAAAAACCCGGTATGTCCATAAGCAAAATGGGCACGGATGAAAACCCGAAAGGGCTCCGTGAGTAAAAACAGCAGGGCTACCGGCGAGTGTTCGTGAAAACCCGAAAGGGCGCGACCTCGTTTTAAAAAAAAAGAGAGAAAAAAGGAAAAGAAAAAGAATTAAAAAAAAAGTATGTCCATAAGCAAAGTGGGCACGGATGAAAACCCGAAAGGGCTCCGTGAGTAAAAACAGCAGGGCTACCGGCGAGTGTTCGTGAAAACCCGAAAGGGCGCGACCTCGTTAAAAAAAAAAAGAAAAAGAAAAAAAAAAGAAAAAAAAACCCGGTATGTCCATAAGCAAAATGGGCACGGATGAAAACCCGAAAGGGCTCCGTGAGTAAAAACAGCAGGGCTACCGGCGAGTGTTCGTGAAAACCCGAAAGGGCGCGACCTCGTTTTAAAAAAAAAAGAGAGAAAAAAGGAAAAGAAAAAGAATTAAAAAAAAACGGTATGTTCATAAGCAAAGTGGGCACGGATGAAAACCCGAAAGGGCTCCGTGAGTAAAAACAGCAGGGCTACCGGCGAGTGTTTGTGAAAACCTGAAAGGGCGCAACCTCGTTAAAAGACACTTATAGGGTCCTCTCGACCTTGTAAGGAGAAACCACCCGCGTGAGATCCTTACGACTCACAAGAGAGCAACACACTTAGGGATTCTCACGATTCCTAAGGAGAAATTACACTTGCGAGATCCTCACGACTCGTAAGGAGAACTCTCTTATGGGACCCTCACGGCTCATAAGATTTGAAAGTCTTAAGTTACAGAGACCTGAACCTGTTCTTAAGCAACCCCCACAACCTTTTTGCCCTACAAGCGGCTCAATACTTACCCTTGTATACAATCCACGGGCACGAATAAACATTTCCCTAACCAAGTCCCATCCGTGACTGGGGATATGTCCATACGGTGAACAACCCTTATAAGTCCTCTCGACTTGTAAGGAGAAAACCCTTTTGTAAGATCCTTACGACTTACAGGGGAAAACACACTTAGGAATCCTTACGATTTCTAAGGAGAAAACACACCTACGAGATCCTCACGACTTGTAGGGAGAAATACCTTTGTGAGACCCTTACGGCTCACGAAGTCAAAAGCCTTAGTCGACAGGATCCTAACCCTGTTTACTAAGCCACCTTTGTTCAACATCGACAGAGGCAAATGATGATTCGCTCCTGGAAATATCCCAGTTGTAGCGATGCTGATGCCTAAACTGGTATCAAATTCCAAGTCCTTTCATGGCAAATGATGATTCGCTCCTGGCAATATTCCAGTCGTAGCGATGCTGATGCCGAGATTGGCATCAGATTCTAAGTTTCACACTCGCGATAAGAAAAATCAGCGGGCCACGAATGCATATGACATAGCTGAAATGATGGGGCAACTTGCAACAAAATCAGCAAGTAAAAAATATATGCATGCAAAATAGCCGAAATGATTGGGCAACTCGCAATAAAAAGCAGTGAGTAAAAATAAAACAAATAGCCGAAATGATTGGGCACCGCGAAAAATAGCCGAAATGATTGGGCAATTGCGACCTTCGCGATATAAAAAGCTGAAATGATAGGGCATCGCGGGGAAAAAGAAATAAAATAAAAATGAAATTTTTGCCCTACAGGTGATGCTACATCAATCTCTGTATACAATCCAGGGGCGCAAACAAAGAAGGAGTCGCACTCCTCCTCCCCAGGTTTCATCAGAAGAAGAAGCCGAATCTCGACGGGCCACAAATAACCTAGAGATCATCTCAACACTCGTCTCATCACAGTGGATACATCATCAAGCAAAGCAGAACAGCGGCAACTCCCAGTTCCATGACTAGACGATGTACTCCCACAGAGAGTCAAATCCCAACTCCGTGAAATGCGGATATAATCAACAAAATTCCTGGTCATGTGGAACGCGGAGAACGTCACTCTTTGACCCCGTGGAAAACGTCCAGAGCGGATCCTGGTCCTCGCAGAGCACGGCAGTGAACCCATGTGAAGCATCCAGAGCGGAGCCTAGTCCTCGCCTAACGCGGCAGTGAACCCGTGTGAAGCATCTAATGCAAAATTCCTGGTCACGTGGAACGCGGATAACGTCACTCTTTGACCCCGTGGAAAACGTCCAGAGCGGATCCTGGTCCTCGCAAAGCACGGCAGTGAACTCGTGTGAAGCATCCAGAGCGGAGCCTAGTCCTCGCCTAACGCGGCAGTGAACCCATGTGAAGCATCTAATGTAAAATTCCTGGTCACGTGGAACGCGGATAACGTCACTCTTTGACCCCGTGGAAAACGTCCAGAGCGGATCCTGGTCCTCGCAGAGCATGGCAGTGAACCCGTGTGAAGCATCCAGAGCGGAGCCTAGTCCTTGCCTAACGCGGCAGTGAACCCGTGTGAAGCATCTAGTGCAAAATTCCTGGTCACGTGGAACGCGGACAACGTCACTCTTTGACCCCACGGAAAACGTCCAGAGCGGATCCTGGTCCTCGCAGAACACGGCAGTGAACCCGTGTGAAGCATCCAGAGCGGAGCCTAGTCCTCTCCTAACGCGGCAGTGAACCCGTGTGAAGCATCTAGTGCAAAATTCCTGGTCACGTGGAACGCGGAAAACGTCACTCTTTGACCCCGTGGAAAACGTCCAGAGCGGATCCTGGTCCTCGCAGAGCACGGCAGTGAACACGTGCGAAGCATCCAGAGCGGAGCCTAGTCCTTGCCTAACGTGGCAGTGAACCCGTGTGAAGCATCTAGAGCAAAATTCCCGGTCACATGGAACGCGGATAACGTCACTCTTTGACCCCGTGGAAAACGTCCAGAGCGGATTCTGGTCCTCGCAGAGCATGGCAGTGAACCCGTGTGAAGCATCCAGAGCGGAGCCTAGTCCTCGCCGAGCACGGCAGTGAACTCGTGTGAAGCATCTGGTGCAAAATTCCTGGTTACGTGGAACGCGGATAACGTCACTCTTTGACCCCGTGGAAAACATCTAGAGCGGATCCTGGTCCTCGCAAAGCACGGCAGTGAACCCGTGTGAAGCATCCAGAGCGGAGCCTAGTCTTCGCCTAACGCGGCAGTGAACCCGTGTGAAGCATCTAGTGCAAAATTCCTGGTCACGTGGAACGCGGATAATGTCACTCTTTGACCCCGTGGAAAACGTCCAGAGCGGATCCTGGTCCTCGCAGAGCACGGCAGTGAACCCGTGCGAAGCATCCAGAGCGAAGCCTAGTCCTCGCCTAACACGGCAGTGAACCTGTGTGAAGCATCTAGAGCAAAATTCCTGGTCATGTGGAACGCGGATAACGTCACTCTTCGACCCCGTGGAAAACGTCCAGAGCGGATCCTGGTCCTCACACCAACGTGGAGTGATCACCACCGCGACATTCGTCTCGATACAGCAGACGCGATACCAGCAAACGAAGCGAAGGCCAAATTCCTAGCTTCAGGGTCTTGACGGCAAAGTCATATAAAGCCTGAAAGACAATCGGAGATCATCCCACACCAGCGCGGAGTGGTCACCACCTCGACGTTCGTCTTGATACAGCAGACAAAATGTCACCTTAGCGTTCTTCCCCCAGCAGGATTCGGAAGCGACAAAGCAAACGAAGCGAAGGCCAAATTCCTAGCTTCAACGTCTTGACGGTAAGTCATATAAAACCGGAAAGACAAACAGAGATCATCCCACATGGAGTGGTCACCACCACGACATTCGTCTCGATACAACAGACGAAATGTCACTACAGCGTCCTTCCTCCAACAGGATCCGGACACACCAAAGAAAACAAAGCAAAGGCCAAATTCCTAGCTTCAGGGTCTTAACGGCAAGTCATATAAAGCCTTAAAGACTATCGGAGATCATCCCACACCAGCGCGGAGTGGTTATGACTCATCGGGGCTCTCCAAAACGAGCCTAACCTCAAGTAATAAGCGGCATGGCAAATTCTTAACGCTTGCTCTTCCGACGGTCAAACTACCTAGGAGGATTGCTTGAAGACGTTTTGTCCAGCCCCCGAAGGGATCAGAGACACGGCAGTCGCAGGGCTACTCGAACAGCACGATTGCCTATCGAGGGATACATCAGCCAATGCGACGGTACGACGGCCAAAACCCTAAGTACCACAGACCCTAACGGACTTCTGTCGTAAAGAGCAGAGGTTAACTGTGACGTTAGGATATTCTTGCGAGATCTGCTCGAGCTGTTTCGACTCGTGAGGAAATTGATGTCTTTGCGAGAACTTCTCGATTCGTCTCGACTCGTGAGATAAAGCCTTAGGCAGTAGGGATTAAAAAACCTGTTTCCTAAGCACTGGGACCCTGCAAATCGGCCCAAAACGGTCTCTTGCATACTATCCACGGGTCACACTCTCCAAAGTCGAATCTCGACAAGGAGGGAAACAACCGCTTACGGGTCCTCTCGACTCGTAAGAGGGAAAACTCTCTTATAGGATCCTTACGACTTATAAGAGAAAACACACTTAGGAATCCTCACGACTCCTAAGGAGAAAATACACCTACGAGATCCTCACGACTCGTAGGGAGAAAAGTCTTTATGAGACCCTCACGGCTTGTAAAGTTGAAAAGTCTTAGGTGGCAGATCCTACCCCTGTCTCCCAAGCCGTCACCGCCCTGCAAAGAGGTCAAGATGGACCATCTATGAGCCAGACTCGCCAAAGCTACATGCCACTGAAACGGAAAAGCTACTCATGAGCATATAAACTACTTCATGCCAGAGTAAGATATGAAGAAATAAAAGGGTGCGGCTCATGGAGTTGAGAGTTTGGAACTATATCTCTTAAGAGTCGAGATTTGAGTCAATGATAAATGACAACGCTTGTGTCCGCTCGTTATATTCTCAGATCAAGATTCTGAAAGATGTATACCAATCCGAAACTGGTCATACGCTATGCATAACTCTACACTACTTCACCCACGTACATACTTACGTGGGCAAAGTAGTGGGGGGGCATTTGTTCCCTCCAAAAATTTCTGCGCAAAGGAGCCCAAGGTATCAAATGGCAGCGATACGCTTAAGGAAATGCGAACCAGTATATTCCGGCCTATATTTTGATAAACTCCCGAAGGAGAAACTATTAGATTCTGATAGTATTAGAAGCATCTCGAAAAACCCTTCGATTTGATATATTATGGGCCTCATAATTCATCCGGGATCAAAAGTTATGAGGCATCACGTGTCCACACGTGATGGACCTTTAAGAACCCGCTGGAGGAGTTAAAAAATATAATAAAAACTCAGAAAAGACCCCAATGGGGCATCACGTGCTCACACGTGACCATGGGTCACGTGCAGACACGTGATGGACTTTTAAGACCTCTAAAATAATGAATAGAATTTAATTCTAAAAGTCAGAAAATACCTCAACGAGGTATCACGTGCTTACACGTGACCAATGGTCACGTGTTGACACGTGATGGTTAAAACAACAACATAAACAAGCGGCTGTTAAAGGAACCAATTTGGGGGTCACGTGCTCACACGTGACCAAGGGTCACGTGTCAGCACGTGACTGGCTTCGAAAGCCTTACAGTTAATAGAATTAAATTCTAAAAGCTTCCAAATCTTTCCAAATGGAAAAGGTCTATGGGGACCGTTGGATTAAAAATCCAAGGGTGATTAAAAATCACCAATTTATGGAAAAATCTTGGACTTGGAAAGATTTCCCCCCTAAATCTGACCGAGATAACAAATGGATATCTTTGGATTTAAAATTCAATGGTGAATAAAATTCATTTAACAATCTAAAGGCCCAGATTAATGATGAATGCAAATCAAATCTCTCAACATACAAATCAAATCTCTAAATGAGAGATTTGTTAAAAAAATTGATTCTCTTCCTCCTCCTATAAATAGGAGCCAAGAGAAGAGAAGGAGGACACACCTTGGAGAGAGAAGAAACAGAGAGAGGAGAATTTAATTCTCTGCAAAAGAAAAACCCTAGGTAAGAAAAGAGAAGCTTAAAAAGAGAATTTAATTCTCAAAAGAGTTTAACTCTTATAAAAAGAAAAGAACTTAGTTCTTTCTCTGGTGGAGGATCTGCAAAGTGCACATCTCCCCATGAATTGAGAATTTAATTCTCATTGGGTTGAGATCCTGCCATGCAGATCCAAAATATAGAGGAGGAATTAAGTTTTGAGGATTCAATGGTCACAAAATTATAGGAATTTAATTCCTTTGGGATAAAATTAGGGTTTACCCTAAATAAGAATTTAATTCTTTCACAATAGGAATTTAATTCCTCCAAAATAAAAATTAGGGTTTTACCCTAAATAAGAATTTAATTCTTAAAGATAAGGAGACTTAAAAGATCTCTGTGCATGAAAAGACTAAGGTCACGTGCCCCACGTGACCCCTGAACAGATCCCCCAAAAATGAGAAGAGGAAAGCTTTGAGGCAGTGCCTCACGTATTCCCACGTGACCCTCATTATATATGGAACAAAAGCAAAGGCAGAAACAATTCTGGGCGCTCTCACGTGTTACCACGTGACCCCTAATAAATGTTCTAATAAATCAGGGCATGATTATACATCACGTGCCCACACGTGATGGCTATGAAAATTAAAAGTGTTTAACACTTGTTTGCAGAACAAAATAAAGTGGATCTGGCCCCACTTTTTGATGCCATCACGTGCTCCCACGTGACTCCCAAAACGCAGAAAGAAAAAGCAAAGGAAATGAAAGCTTTGGGCGCTCTCACGTGTTATCACGTGACCCCTCAGCAAATGCTTTAACAATTGGCGCACAGATCCCCATCACGTGCCCAACACGTGATGCTTTAAAATAAAAATAAAAGTGTTTAACACTTGTTCGCAGATTTGAGGATAAACCCAAAGGAGATCTGGCTCCACATTTAGGGCGCCCTCACGTGTCACCACGTGACCCCTAATGAGCATTCTAACAGACAAGAGCGTGGGCTTTCATCACGTGCTCGCACGTGATGGCCGTCAGAATTAAAAGAGTTAAACACTGATATGCAGAATAAAATAAAGGGAATCAGGGCGCTCTCACGTGTCCACACGTGACCCCTCTCTCCTTAGTGTTTAACACTAATCTGAAGACTTTGTCCTCAATGGTTAACACTGATTTTGTCAGTGTTTAACACTAATTTGGAAAACTCTATTGGCAGTGTTTAACACTGATTTGCTTAGTATTTAACACTAATTTGAAAGCCCTGTTGCTAGTGTTTAACACTGATTATCTTTTAGTGTTTAACACTAACTTGTTAATCTTATTCCCAGTGTTCAACACTGTTGACCTTTAGTGTTAATACTAGCTTTAGCCCAATTGGCTAAGTTTCTAGAGACAAAGCCTCTCCTTCAATGGACCAGCAGAGAGCCAATATTTCAAACATAGTTGGACTTAACCCAAACTGGCCATAAGTCCTCAAATCATCTTGAACTGAGCACATCTGCTCTTTCAACCAACTCATTGGTTTAGGGTACATCTCTGAACTCCTCTGATATTTGTCGTTGTAATCCTTCAACGTCTTCAGAGAGGTGACGGGTCCCGACAACCACACATCAACACGGACTGTGGGGTCCTTAAACTCATAGACTTATGCGTCCTTAAACCAAGATACGGACTGCGGGGTCCTTAAACCCGCGGACTTATGCGTCCTTAAACTAACGGACTAATGCGTCCTTAAACACACCCATATGGACTGTGGGGTCCTTAAACCCATGGACCACCACGTCCTTAAACTGGCGATGGACCGCAATGTCCTTAAACTACCTATGGACCACCATGTCCCTAAACTGGCAATGGACCACCATGTCCCTAAACTGGCAATGGACCACCACTTCCCTAAACTGGAACATGGACTACCATGTCCCTAAACTGGTAATGGACCACTACGTCCCTAAACTGGAGATGGACCACCATGTCCCTAAACTGGAACAATAGAGCCCAAACGCTCTTTTGTCGGATCTAAACGATCCCGTTAAGCCGATCTTAGTCCCAAATTGGACTAACGTATCCTTAACAACCGTTTAAGTTGATCTTAGCCTCAAATATGGCTAACGTATCCTTAAACAGTCAAACAGACTTTAGTCCCAAATTGGACTATGGATCACCCAACCAACTTTGGTCCAAGGGTACATCTCGGAACTCCTCTGACACCTGTCGTTGTAATCCTTCAACGTCGTCAGAGAGGTGACGGGTCCCGACGGCCATACATGTAATGGACCACCATGTCCCTAAACTGGTATTGGACCACCACGTCCCTAAACTGGCAATGGACCACCATGTCCCTAAACTGGAACAATAGAGCCCCAAATGCTCTTTTGTCGGATCTAAACGATCCTGTTTAAGTTGATCTTAGCCTCAAATATGGCTAACGTATCCTTAAACCTTCAAACAGCCTTTAGTCCCAAATTGGACTCTAGATCCCCCAATCAACTTTGGCTCAAGGGTACATCTCTGAACTCCTCTGACATTTGTCGTTGTAATCCTTCAACGTCGTCAGAGAGGTGATGGGTCCCGACGGCCATACATGTAACGGACCACCATGTCCCTAAACTGGAACAATCGAGCCCCCAAACGCTCTTTTGTCGGATCTAAACGATCCCGTTAAGTTGATCTTAGTCTCAAACTGGACTAACGTATCCTTAACAAACGTTTGAGTTAATCTTAGCCTTAAATATGGCTAACGTATCCTCAAACCAAAACCCCAAACCCAAATCTAAGAAAACACGGATTTGGACTAATCCACGTCCTACGGGCGACGACATAAATTAGTCTCCGTATACAATCCACGGGCAACCACAAACAAAACAAACACCCACGACACGAAGTGACCAGCTGGAGAAGGAGAAAGTTGTTACCGTGATGCGGTAGCGTAATTAACTGCAGGGGCTTGCGCCTGCAGGGAAGAGCGTCCCCACAATCAAAAACCCCTCAAGCGAGGGGGAATCTGACGAAGTCTGCTACATCGGACGCATCCGTTTAAACCTTCGATACATGGTGCCATAAATCAACTTGGCATCTTCGGAGAGGTGGACGGATAGCACCAATTAGCATCTGCCCCGAATCTCAGTGCCAAGACATCGCAGTCTTGTGCGCCGTCTTTCGGAGGGGAACAAACCCTAACCATATTTAAACTCCACAAAACATGTTGCATTTGTAACCATAACATATTACAATATTATATATCACATATACAATATTTATTGTAACAAAATAAAATAATACAATTAACATATATCACATATATATCAATGTATTACCCGAGTGAGAAAAAGAATCTTTAAGTGAGCTTATATTAGTTAATGTAATTTAATATATCGAATATATAATTATACATTAAATTATCGAATCAACACTTGATTCGATAATCCGGCTATTTCACAAATAACCGACTAATATAATCTGTATCAGTTCATCGAATCAACACTTGATCCGATGACCCAACTATATCACATATACCCGGCCGATATCACATATCGCGAGAATCTAATACGGTATCATATACACGTATTGTTCTCGGTCCCGCACATATCACATATGTGCTCCTACTCCGTTTTGCCTGAGCCAGGAAACCTCTGTATAGGACTCTAAAGAATCGTCAATACGCCGGCAGTAGGTGATGATCATATCAAATACCCACAAGCTGCAAACGGTCAGCTAAACGTAACAACCACCCAGGTATTGAGCAATCAGAAGATCAACAAGCAAGCCTATACTTTCTCCCGTGAATCCAACCAGTAACACTCCCGTATAGTCTGGTCTCTTCGCCTGATATGTCGCATATCTCGCCTAGGGGTGGTAAACGTCAGACCCCGGTAGCTTGATAAGTCGTGTCGATATGAGGTCCATAACAGTTCGATAAACTATTGATAACACTTACCAGTAAATCTCAGCAACCCTAGCCAGGGATTTTCAGTTATAGCCAATCTAACACAGCGCAACATCAACTCCCTATACCGGGAGAGACGAAACCTCTCCTATCGCTCATTGCCTCCATGTAATTCGAGACTGTACCCAAAAGCCACCGTTTTGCACGCCCTCTTGGATGTGGTATGATGGAAATCAAAGCACAGTGGGAATCACACAAGACTCTATGACGATCTCGGGTCTACAGACTAAGCTGTACTAGTGTCATCAGAGAACTGCCATCTGACGTGAGGTATAATACCATCTGGGAGTTCTCGGCGAGTCCGTTCAGTGTACCCAGTCTCCACCGAGCACCCGTATACCTTCTCTAATGTCAAACACCAATGGATATGGGATCATCCATCGCCCATCATATGGGTCAAGAAGCGCATACGCTAGTCTACTCTGGAGTATCGATGCCCTGTCTCGGTACTCCCACGACTAGGAACATTTGAAGGATATACTTGGTGACTACTCTGTCCCCACTAGTATGATCTGCATCATAGTCCTGGTAGTCAAGTACTCATCCTAAGGGCTTTATCAACATGTGACATAGAGACAATCAGAGTACATGTTAAGATAAAGGGCAACCAGATAGCATACTATCATGTCGAGCAAGAAAGTCCTCCCTATATATGTCCAAGCATCCACTACAATATACATCGTATGTACAGTAATGGCCTCTAGGGTATACATATCACTAACAATCTCCCACTTGCACTAAGGCCATCTGTTGTAGTATCGCATACCTAACAATCAGCTATGGTTGAAGTATCTCATACTCAACCATCCCATAAAAGTCTCTACTGGGAAATAGGCCTTTGTGAGTGGATCCGCGCTGTTGTCTTCTGTGTCTACTCTCCTAATCTCGATCTCCCTGGTAGGAACGAAGTTCATCTCATGAACTAGTGTACATCCAGACTATTTCTTTGGTAGCATCCTTGGTAACGATGTATCTAGCCTATAATCGTCTAGTATGTTACGGTATCTAGCTTGGAACTCTTCCAACATACCGTCCCTCCACTGAGGGTAAAGACAATGCCTGTGACTGACATTCAGTCGACCTTATCACCCTAGAACCTTTCCAGTGATTCTCGCCAGGATCGATTTGATACCATCTCACTACAACCAGTGAGAATCCTAACATCCAATTAGATCTATCTCATAGATATAAAACCTAGGATTTAGGAGGTATTACTTTGATCCTATATAGAGAATCCTTGTGATAAGAGGAGATTGACCGAGCGTAGCATAGGAAACTCCTTTCCTATCAAGAGTATGTCATCCACGTACTCTACGAGGATCACCACCATACTTCCTACTACTCTTTTTGTATATACAAGATTCATCTACCATTTTGATGAAGTTAAACTCTTTGACTACTACATCAAAACAGACATTCCAACTCCGCGATGCCTGATTTATCACATAAAATATCTTGCACACGTTTCCCCTGCTCCCACTGTCTACGAAGCCCTCTGGCTGTGTACTTATACACGCTCTCTTCCAAATCATCATTCAGAAAAGCAGTCATGACACCTAACCGTCAGATATCGTAGTTATGGTATGTAGCAATGGCAGGTAGGATCTGGATGGACTTAAGCATAGCTTTGAAACTCTCAACTTTTCCATGTACACCAAGTAATCTTCTCAAGATATATTTGCTCCTGATGGGGATTTAACCCTTCAGATAAAGCAACCAAAGTCCATACTTTGTTGGTGTATAAGGATTCCATATCAGATCGCTGAGCATCCGGCCATTCTTACAGAGTCCCACTCCTGATGGCCTGCTCGAAACTAGTTGGGTCATCATCTCATGATGTAATCCTCGCTCCCACTGTTATAGAGAAACCGAAGTATCTCTCAGGTGGGAGAGGAACCCTACTAGATCGACGGAGAGGCTGAGGTTCGTTAAGAAACTATTGAATCCTTCGGGTTTACCAAATCATCAGCTGCAGTTTGTATAGATAGAACTCCTTCCAGTTCTACCTCATGACCACTAATTTCTTCACAAGAAATACCCTTTCACAAAGGTGGCATGTTGAGAAACAAAATATCTTTTGTTTCTCGGTTGGTAGAAGATATTCCCTTACGAATGCCTGGGATATCCAACAAACTTCCACAGAACTGACCTTGCCTCGAGCTTGTCTGGATTTTGCTTTTAGGCATAGGCTGGACAACCCCAAATCTTAACATACTTAAGATATGGGCTCTTCCCATTCCATATCACATATCGAGTGGTAGGCTTCTGATTCGATTGGAACCCTATTCAATAGGTACGCAGCTTCTCAAGTGCATAACTCCCAAAAGGAAATAGGAAACTCAGTAGTACTCATCATAGAGCGCACCATATCTAATAGGGTGTGATTGCTCCACCCCGATACACCGACGTGCTGTGGTGTATACGGAGGGGTAATGCTGAGAGAGAATCTCATTCTCCTTTAGAATAGTCCAGAAATCCCGTGCACAAGTATTCTCCTCCCTGATCACATCAAAGGACATAATACTTATACCCATTTTTGGTTCTCTACTTCTAACTCATATTCATCGAATTTCTCAAAAGATTCAGACTTGTGTTTCAACAGGAATATATGTCCGAATCTTGAGAGATAATCAGTGAATATAATGAAGTATAAAGAACCGGTCCTGGCATGTGTAGACAGGGGACCTTACATACATCATCATGTATCAATCCCAAGAGTTCACCAACTCTTTCTCTGTTTCCAATAAACAGAGCTGTGGTCATTTTATCTTTGTGACATGACCGGCAAGTTTCACAAGATGTAAATTTAAACTAATTTAAATACGCATCTAAATGTAACTTCAGCTAGTCGGGTCACATTGATATGACCTAGTCTACAATACCTCAAGAAGGATTCGTTCATTTCTGAACTCTTCCTCTTGTGTGCGTTCTGTACGTTAAGAATTGTGGTTTGATTTAGAACGTTTATGCTTTTAGATAACATGCCTGAACCGATCAACTCTTGATATAGGAAATGTTCAAAACATTATCCAACAATACAAAATTATATCCTTCTTTACTAATAAAGAGACAGATATGATGTTGTATATCAGGTTCGGTATCTAATAACATTCGTTCAGAATCAATGTATTCTGGTAATACAGGGTGATAATTGCCAACAGACTTGCTTGCAGCAATTGCACCGTTTCCAACTCTTGAAACTTATCACCCGTTCTCAGTTCTCTACCTATCTGTAGCCCATGTAACAGATTACATTTGCGGGATCCTGATCCGGTATCTCATACCCAGGACGTAAAGGATACTGAGAAACAGTTCTCGGTAATGAACACACCCGAAGAAGATGCATCAGCATGCACTTTCTTCGTTTGGGTGGCACGGGAATTCTGGTAATCCCCAATTTCCTGCTCGGTCTTATAACAATTATAAGTTGGAGCGGGACCAACGTTCCCTAGCACAGTATAACAAGCGGGTTCGGTCAATACATCCATATTTTTATCTTGATTAAGGCGTAACATAGTCGCAACCAGGAGAGAGAGAGAGAAGAAAACACTCTGCGTGCGTTTTTGCAAGATTAGATTGGTTATTAATATATCTAATTAGGATGGCTCCTACTATTTTAGTCAAATCTTCCTTCAAACCCTAAAAGGAAAGACTAGCCGGGATTAATTACACCCTACAAGTTCGCCAATTTTTCAGCCAGGCCAGTGCCGGTACTTTGAGGGAGGTTCCCCGTGCTTTCGCACGGACCTAATTAAAATAAACCTCATTTTCCCAGGGGCGTAACCCCGTTGACACCTTTCTAGACACCTACTTGATCGGCTAATTGTAATGTGTAAAACTCTTCCAGGAGTAACTCATACTCGCAGCGGGTATCGGGATCCAACTATCTTATAGAAGGTATGCAATCTCATTGCAAATTTCAACACTTGAAATTCTCGATAATATTTTACCCCGAGCGATCTATGACCTTGACAAGGTCAACAAACCACAGACCGCAAGTCAAGTTCAACCCGTCATTTCCCGATTGAATTAAACCCACCCGCATGACCCTTGACAAGGTCAACAAAGTCACACGACTACCCTAACTCAATCGCATCATATGCTTTTGCAGATAAGCATAAATAGCTACCACACACTACGCCTTGACAAGGTCAACAAACGCAGTACGAATACTATGAAGTACTTATCTGAAATGACGGAGGGCTACGACAGGTTTTTAAGAAAACCCTTTGCATAATGAACTTGATATCGTTGTATAATCAAGTGATTTTAAATGGAGTGTTTTTGAGGTTTTTACTAGTTTTGCTAAAGAGGTCACTCCCGGTGAAGGGATCTCGGCTCTTTCCTTATCGAATAAGGTGCAAGATATTTCGCAAATACCACTATGCAAAGCAAGAACTATAGAAGCAATCAAAAGACAAACCGAGTGTATAGCATCTGCTAGTTTCGCTAAAGAGGTCACTCCCGGTGAAGGGATCTCGGCTCTTTCCTTATCGAATAAGGTGCTGGATATTCTACAACGAATACCGCTATACAAAGCAAGAACACGAGCTACCAGTTTTTAAACAAGTTTCTACAACATCTTTAGGTTTCTTTTATTTCATTAATCTCATTAATGAAGTCCCGTTTTTAATTATGCTTCACAAGCACCAGATATGAAACGAAATCAACAATATATAATATATATCTCATATATACAATATAAACATTCGTCTCAGGCAGTAATATGATCTCATCACAGAATATTGCAGCAGAAGAACATATATGAAATATTGGATATTCTAGGAGGTCCGTATTTTAATACGAGCCTGTATAAAATACGGATTCCACGGTTGCGATAAATAGCCAAACCCACATCCCTAGACCCCTACGAGAGCGGCAAGTAACCCTGCCAGTTCTAGAGTTAGGAGAACCGGTCTCGACTCCTCGAGATGGTCTCCCACTGGACCCTAGAACCCGGTTACTTGTGCTCCCCGCCTTGGGTCTAACCTAATGCGGAAAAGTAAATAATATACAATGGTGACATCATCCTCAGCCCGGAAGTGCCCCAATAAAAGAATATTACATACAAAAGAATTTTACATGAATGAAAAAGAAAAACTCTCATCTCACATAAAACCCCCGGCTATTCAAAATACGATGATCCAATATAATATATCACAGCAACACATAATATCACATATCATCAACGTAAGTAAATATGTGTATCCCAATTGTCGTTGATGTATAGCAACGAAACCGGCGATACACCACATATTACACTTACGGTCGCAGAAAAGAAAGTGTAAAACTACAACAGTTGGAATCCGCAACCTCCTTAGACATCGCATGCCTAACCAAATGAATTTCTTAGACATCTCATGCCTAATAATTATAAACCCCGCATTTTAGTCTCGATCTCGAAAACACTTTTCAATATCTAGTCGGGCAATTCAACAAGATTCTCGACATCCTGATCGAATGCTCATCGAAAACTTTAGTAGACGGCCGCACCCCTGATGCCGTCGACGAAGTGCACTAAGGCGGAACACCGCTGCCGCGAGCACCCGAACGGATGCTTTTGGCGATGGGGTTCTCCTACAGTCACTTGGTCGGGGCTATGGGGCGTGGCTATCTATTAAATTTACCCGGCGAGTATCCGTGTACGCTACGTGATTGCGACGGACTTTTGATCGCATCAAAATCCCGTGGCAACCGATCATCTGAGACTAAATTACTAGATTTATAACATTCAAATTAGTTATCTCATAACTACTTATGGATTCCAAATATTGTATCACATTCCAGATAAATAGACAATGTTAAACTTTCCGATCGAATAAACAAACACCCAAAATTTCCCATTTTGCTCAACACTTGAACTTAGTTTAAAAAAATATCCATCACATGCCACAGTACCAATGGTCCAGCAGTAGAAGGGTCAAACCAACGCCTTACATGTGGCAACGCCGTACTGCCCCAAACCCTAAGGTTTAGAGGCGGTTCAGACGGTCACATAATCGAGTTAAGGTTTATGTTCTTCTAGAGGGTCCACCGCGTTACTTGCACGACTTTGAACGTTCTTTAACTAAGGAAAAATCCAACACTTGGAAATTTTCCGACAGGGGAAAAAGTGAGTTATTGATATCCGTTCGAACTTTTTAACACGTTTTAAATTACCCCGAAAACTTTAAACGAAGTTAAACTTTCCGATCGAATCAACGAATACAAAAGATCTCCAGAAAACTCAACACTTGAGTAGAATTAAAAATTCCCAGAAGCATGAAAAATTAACCAAGAATAAACCCCAGAAGTGGTAGCACCAAACTCTTGAAGTTGGCCGCGGAACCGCCACCAAACGCACGGTTTGGCCGCGGTTCCGCGGTCCAATGAGGGAATTAGGGCTCCGTACTTCACAGTAATTCTTAGAATTCCCTGCTTAATTTTCTGAGTATTTTTAATACAGAAAAAATCAACATTTTAAAAAATTTCCAGAGAGGGGGTGTATATCGACGTTTCGGGGTTCGATCGGACTTTAAACTTCGTCTAGACAACGCCTAAATCTTTAGCTTGGCTCTGATACCACTGTAGGGTTACTAGGCACCAGAACAAGGTTCTACAAGGTATCAACCATGCCAAAATCAAATTTTTCATGTGCCGAACAACCCTAACCAAGATCTTAGACTAGAGATTAGGCAAAACAAAGAACAAGTAAATAACTTTACTTCTAAGAGTTTGGGATTACAACCTTTGTAGTCCGTTCCTTCACTTTAAAAGCTCCGTGTTGAGGTCCCTTCGCCGCGATCATCATGTACCCGGACTCTAGAGAGGCTCCATGAAGAGAAAGATGCAAGCTTGTTTCCGATCTTCGATAACAAAGATGATCTACCTTGAAGAAACCCAAGCCCAAGCTTTTGCTTCACTAATCAAGTATTAGCAAAGCAAACACCCTAATCTAAGTGGCTAGAATAAATGAGGATGATGAAGTAGGAATTTAGCTCTCATTTGTTTTCTTTATCTCACTCAAAATCATCACATATGAAAAAGCTAGTGAAGCTTTTCATCAAGCAAGAAGGAAGAAGAAGACGATCAAATCCTTTTGTGATGATTAATGAATCTTGTGTGTGGTTAGAAATGCAACCATGAGTTAAGAATGAAGACTTAACCCATGTAGAGAATTAACTATGGTAAAGGGTTGGGTTGGGTTAAAGAAATATCTACACAAAATATCACAAGTCAAAGTCGAAGCTTCAAGAAGCTTCTTGAAAGCTTCATGCAATCTTAACCTTAATCCAAACCCTAACTATATTTAAACTCCATAAAACATGTTGCATTTGTAACCATAACATGTTACAATATTATATATCACATATACAATATTTATTGTAACAAAATAAAATAATACAATTAACATATATCATATATATATCAATGTATTACCCGAGTGAGAAAAAGAATCTTTAAGTGAGCTTATATTAGTTAATGTAATTTAATATATCAAATATATAATTATACATTAAATTATCGAATCAACACTTGATCCGATAATCCATCTATTTCACAAATAACTGACTAATATAATCTGTATCAGTTCATCGAATCAACACTTGATCCGATGACCCGGCTATATCACATATACCCGGCCGATATCACATATCGCGAGAATCTAATACAGTATCATATACACGTATTGTTCTCGGTCCCACACATATCACATATGTGCTCCTCCGTTTTGCCTGAGCCAGGAAACCTCTGTGTAGGACTCTAAAGAATCGTCAATACGCCGGCAGTAGGTGATGATCATATCAAACACCCACAAGTTGCAAGCGGTCAGCTAAACGTAACAGCCACCCAGGTATTGAGCAATCAGAAGATCAACAAGCAAGCCTGTACTTTCTCCCGTGAATCCAACCAGTAACACTCCCGTACAGTCCGGTCTCTTCGCCTGATATATCGCATATCTCGCCTAAGGGTGGTAATCGTCAGACCCCAGTAGCTTGATAAGTCGTGTCGATATGAGGTCCATAACAGTTCGATAAACTATTGATAACACTTACCAGTAAATCTCAGCAACCCTGGCCAGGGATTTCCAGTTATAGCCAATCGAACGCAGCGCAACATCAACTCCCTATACCGGGAGAGACGAAACCCCTCCTATCGCTCATTGCCTCCATGTGATTCGGGACTGTACCTAAAAGCCACCGTTTTGCACGCCCTCTTGGACGTGGTATGATGGAAATCAAAGCACAGTGGGAATCATACAAGACTCTATGATGATCTCGGGTCTACAGACTAACCTGTACCAATGTCACCAGAGAACTGCCATCTGACGTGAAGTATAATACCATCTGGGAGTTCTCGGCGAGTCCGTTCAGTGTACCCAGTCTCCACTAAGCACCCGTATACCTTCTCTGATGTCAAACATCAATGGATATGGGATCATCCATCGCCCATCATATGGGTCAAGAAGCGCATACGCTAGTCTACTCTGGAGTATCGATGCCCTGTCTCGGTACTCCCACGACTAGGAACATTTGAAGGATGTACTTGGTGACTACTCTGTCCCCATTAGTATGATCTGCATCATAGTCCTGGTAGTCAAGTACTCATCCTAAGGGCTTTATCAACATGTGACATAGAGACAATCAGAGTACATGTTAAGATAAAGCGCAACCAGATAGCATACTATCATGTCGAGCAAGAAAGTCCTCCCTATATATGTCCAAGCATCCACTACAATATACATCGTATGTACAGTAATGGCCTCTAGGGCATACATATCACTAACAGGATGTTCTTTTAAAAGACGCTGACGTTGAACCAGAACGAAGTCCTGCCATAAAAATGCCGAGTCCGTCGTTTGAAGAACAGATGGACAAGCTAGTAAGGGAAGCGAGTCAAAAGGTTCGAAATGACCACTGCCACGAAATGACCATTTACGAGAAAGCCAAGACGCAACGCCTCCTTCGGCAGGCTACAGAGGATGACAATGCCCTTCACCGTCAGCCCGCCATGCATTCCCAAGACAAGAAAAAGGCCCGACACGGAGGCAAAAACAAGCTAAAGAACAGAAGAAACGTTCGACAGCGGCAAAACGGATCCAAAAGGCCACGCGATCGAGAAAAGGTCAGCCGGAATCCGTCTCTTATAAAAAAGATGGGTCGAGCATATTCTTTCCCTCGAGACAAGACAAGGAGAATCTTTGACCTTGTCATGAAATATCGAATGATGACACTCCCGGAGTCTCGGCACCCCGATCAAGCAAACGAGGTTCATCTCCTGGATTATTGCTCCTATCACCGAGCAATAGGACATCCTATTGAAGACTGCTTCACCTTCAAAAACTGAGTCGAAGACCAATATCAGTAAGGTTGGTTTGCTCTATCCAACAGTTGGAGGGTAACCCCACCACAAAGGCATGTGCCAAAAGCAACGTATATGGCGAGGGTAGAACCTGATCAACACCGATCTTGGAAACGGTCTCGTACCTGTCACATGATAACGCTGTCGAAAGAAGGAGTGCACGAGAATATAGATGACCTCTCCTGGTGCTTCGAAAATGAGGATGAAAATGAGTTGATCTCAGAATTTCCACCGGCGCCAAAAGAGTTGGAAGATGGGATACACACCATGGCGGACAACCTGAGAAAAATCGATTTGGGAACAGCAAACGACCCACGATTAACGTTCGTCAGTGAGCTGTTGTCTAAAGAGCAGGTAGCTACGCTAAAAGATGTGCTCATGCACTATAAAAACTGCTTTGCATGGAACTATTCCGAGATGCCGGGATTAGATCCAGAAATAGCTGTGCATAAATTGGAGATATCTCCGGACGTCAAGCCAGTCAAACAAGCACCAAGAAGAATGCGGCTCGAACTTGAAATGAGTATCAACGTCGAAGTCAAGAAGCTAATCGACTCCGGCTTCATCCAAAAAGTTCAATACCCTGACTGGATCACCAATATTGTCCCAGTGATGAAGAAAAATGGGACGGTGCGCATCTGTGTGGATTTCCGAGACCTCAATAAAGCCTGTCCGAAGGATGACTTTCCCATACCGGTTACCGAGCTGATGATAGATAACACGTCCAGTCACGAATCTTCTCCTTCATGGACGAATCATCGGGGTACAATCAAATAAAGATGCATCCCGAAGACCAGAAGCATACTGCTTTCCGGACTCCTCTGGGCATATTCTGCTACAAAGTGTTGCCTTTCGGTCTGAAGAATGCAAGCGCTATCTATCAGAGGGCCATGACGAAGATCTTCGATGACCTCAAACATGAGATTGTTGAATGTTACATCGACGACCTTGTAGTAAAAAGCAAATCTTATGAGGAACACTGGGAGCATTTGAAAATAGTGTTCCAACATCTTCGTAAGTATAACCTCAAGATGAACCCTCTAAAATGCGCATTTGGAGTCTCCTCAGGCAAATTTCTTAGGTTCATCATACGACATCGGGGCATCGAAATAGATCCATCGAAGATCAAGGCGATTATGGAAATGCCCACTCTAAGAACTTTAAAATAATTGCGGTCTCTATAAGAAAAGCTCGCGTATATCCGATGGTTCATAGACAACCTCTCTGAAAAATGCCATCCTTACAGTCACCTGATGAAAAAGGGAACCCCGTTCATTTGGGATAGTAAATGCCAGAGTGCACTCGACGAAATCAAGCAATACCTACAGAATCTACCGGTATTGACCGCTCCGGTCAAGGGAAAGCTCCTCAGCCTGTACACAACCGCCCTTGAAGGTTCTTTGAGCGCGCTATGGGCACAGGAGAATGACCAAGGGAAATAAAGAGCCCTCTACTATTTGAGTCGAGTTCTTCTAGGGGCAGAAAACAACTACCCCCCTATCGAAAAACACTGTCTGGCGTTAATCTTCGCGATAACGAAGCTTCGGCATTATTCTTTGGCCTATGAGGTCTATCTCATATCAAAAGTGGATCCTCTCAAATATTTAATGTCGAGAGCCATACAAACGGGACGGCTTGCTAAATGAGCCCTACTCTTAATGGAATTCTCAATAACATACCGACCTTTCAAGGCAGTGAAAGGCCAGGCCATCGCCGACTTCCTCGTTGAGCATCCGATACCTTCCGATTCACCCCTAAATTGCGAATTACCAGATGAGCACACGTTTGACACGATCGACGGGGGAAGAGAAGGGAGTGATATCCGATAGAAACTCTACTTCGATGGGGCATCTTCCATGAAGAAACAAAAGTACAACTCCCCTATAATCAAATCTGGGGTATGCCACATCTTCGTGACTTCACAAAGAGGGATAATGCGCTTTGCCTTTTCCTTAGCAGAGCCGAGAACAAACAATGAAGTAGAATATGAGGCTTTGATAGCAGGTCTTGAGATCGCTGTCGACATGGAAACCGAAAACCTCCTCATATACGGAGACTCCCAGCTGGTCGTTAGCCAAGTAAACGGTGACTATCAGACGTGCAGACCAGTGTTGGTAAAATATGGCAAAAGAGTGCAATAGTTACTAACTCAAATTCCTTCCTACATCCTGGAAAGCATACCGCGTATAGAAAATAGCAAAGCGGACACATTAGCCAAACTCGCTAAAGAACTGGCTGACGAAAACCTCGATGACGTAAAGATCATTGTACAAAGCCGTCGGGTTCTTGCACCATCAGAAATACCTCCGGAGTCGTCTGAAGAAAAGGAAGCGACCAAGCAAACATCCCTATAAATAGATGACCAAGAAAGGGCTAAGGATTGGAGAGAAGTCTTTATGGACTAATTCAAATCCTGTCGAACACCTGAAGATGCATCCTCAAGACATCAGCTCATGAAACGAGCTCTGTCTTTCGCTTTCATCAATGATACTCTATATAAGAGATCGTTCGACTCTTTATGGCTGAGATGCCTGGGACCGGAAGAAACAAGGAGAGTCATCCAAGAAACCCTCGACAGACTCTGTGGTTCTCATCAAGCCGGGCCAAAGATGAAGATGAAAATCAAAAGGATGGGCTACTATTAGCCCACGATGATTCAGGATTGTCTCGAATACGCGAAGCAGTGTCACTCGTGCCAGATTCATGGGGACTTCATCCACCAGCATCCAAACCCGCTACACCCAACAGTAGCTAACTGGCCGTTCGAGATGTGGGGAACCGGCATAATTGGATCCATCGAACCAGCGTCATCCAAAGGACATCGGTTCATATTAGCGAAACTGATTACTTCTCTAAGTGGGCAGAAGCCATACCGCTGAGAGAAGTGAAGACGGAGAACATCCTCCATTTCTTCAAGACACGCGTCATCTATCGGTTCGGCATTCCGCGACGGATTATCTCTGATAACGGGCCGGCCTATAGAAGTCACAAAATCAGCCGCTTCGCACAACAGCATAACATAGCCTGGAGATACTCTTTGGTCTATAATCCCCGAGCTAACGGTCTAGCTGAGACTTTCAACAAAATCTTGACAAAGATCATAAAGAAGACGATGTCCAAAAATAAAAAGGACCGGCACGAGAGACTGCATGAAGCTCTCTGGGCATATCGACCTACGTTCAAAACGGCTACGAATACAACGCCGTATGCATGGTATTCAGCACGGAAACAGTACTCCCCTTGGAGATAGAGCTACCCTCTCTACGAGTGGCGGTTCATTTCGAACTAACAGATGAAGAGAATGCTCATCTTCGGCTTGAGGAGCTCGACGCCCTCGATGAAACTCGTCTCATGGCGCAGCAAAACTTGGAGGTTTACAAAGCAAAGATGACAATTTCATACGAAAGATTAATTAGGCCGAGAACATTCCGCCAAGGCGAACTCGTGCTAGTGGTCAAGAGACCTATGATCCCCAAACGTGCCAAACGGGAGAAATTCGGGCCAAACTATGAAGGCCCATACATCATAGACAAAGTCTACCAAGGTGGGGCTTACTTGCTCATGGATATGCATGGCGAAAGACCCTTTCAGTTAATAAACGGCCGATTCCTTAAGAAATACTACGCCTGGCAAGTCACAGCCCAGGTTAATGATAAACGACGACGCTTGTGTCCGCTCTCTGTCTTCCTGAGTACCGAACTCTGTAAGTGCTATCCGGAAAAATTTCGCCGCAGAAAACTAACAATGGACCGTAATGTCCTTAAACTAGCTACGGACCGAAACGTCCCTAAACTAACAATGGACCTCAATGTCCTGAAACTAGCTACGGACCGTAACGCCCTTAAACTACAACGAACCGCAGCATCCTTCGGCTAACGCGGCAAAAAAAAACGGTACGTACATAAGCGAAATGGGCACGGATGAAAACCCGAAAGGGCTCCGTGAGTAAAAACAGCAGGGCTACCGGCAAGTTTGTGAAAACTCGAAAGGGCCCAGACTCGTAAAAAATTTCCTGTGCACTTGCAGGGTCCTCTCGACCTTGTAAGAAAAAAATACCCGCATGAGATCCTTACTGTTGGGGTCGAAAATTGCACCCCGGTTGAACAAGTCAAAGTTAAAGTCAACCCCAAGCCAAGTGGGCCCAAGCCCAGGTCAAGTGGGCCCATGGCCGAGTCGAGGCCGAACATGAAGCGGTCGGCTTCCCCCATGCCAACATAAAAATCGTGTAATAAATAATTTTAATGTAATTTTTTATGCATGAATAGGCATTCAGCCAAATTTTTGTAAAGCCCATGGCTTATGTGCAAAAAGAAATAGCCAATGAGAGATGGGATAGGCAAAATGCCATTTTGTAAAGCCCAAGGGGCTATGTGTAAATATGTAAGTCTATATAAGGCAACATGATGATGAATAAAAAAATATACTTTTCATTCTCTCAAACTCTAGGGTTTTTGTGCCTCCTTCCCCTTCCTCAAGGTTCTAAACCTTCTTCCTTTTTTTTCAATTAAATCAAGAGTTTTACTCTTCCTTTTCCAAAACTAAATAATTTTTCACCACAAAACCCACAAAAGGAAAACTTAGATCTCCCACCAGATCTTAAAAATAAGAGATTTTTAAAATCTCATACTTCTTGTTCTTCAAGATCCGGCCAACAGAGGAGGAAGAAGGACACCCATCTCCAGAAATCCCATCTTGGGAAGATCTAGAGCCAAAGGGAGAAACAAAGCAGCCCCCTTTGATCATTTCTAGATATTTTTAGGAGTCTAACTCCATTCAAGAACCATTGGAGTTTAACTCCCTAAATTAATCTCTGTTAAGAGTTCAACTCCATAAGTCAAATCGGGAGCACAGCTCCCAATGCAGGGACCAAGTCCCTTTGCTGCTGATGCCTAGCGCCCGCGTGCCAGGCACGTGGGGCGCTGGCGCCTTCTCCCACGCATCCTTTGGAAGCCCTTTCCCTTTATACACACACACACACACACATACTCCACAAAACTGTTTCCGTTAGAAAAATTTCTAACGGGGCGCTGCCTCGCACCTCGCAAGGGGGCTGCTAGCCCCTTGACCCCCAGCCCACTATCCGGGTAGCGGGACCCCCGTAAAAACTCTGCGAGGCCCCCAATATATCCAAAACCCTTCAAAATACAATACTGCACATTGAGTTCGCATGACCAGTTTAACCCGTTAATCGGAGGTTCTCTCGCTCTAAAAGCGAGGTAATTAACGGCAGCTTAGTCCGCGGCTGCCGGAGATTCGGATCCCTACAATCAATAAACCCCAGCCTACCCTAGGCAGGGGGAATCTGTAATGCGCCTGACAAGCATGCGCGCATTCCCATCTCAATAGGATGACGAAAAACACCCTACAGGTTCTGGCACGTGGGACCTAATCTCTCCTCCCATATTTCGGGTTAAATATTCATGCGAACTCAATCAATATACATTGATTATCTGTACTGAAATCATGATTTTTTGCGCAGGGGGTTAACAATTTTCAATTGCCATCTTCGAACGCAAGTCGGTATTCGAACGGCTTTCCTTGTCCCCAGCTGGGGGCAAGGCCATCAAAACCGACAAAGTAATAAGGCATCTCGGGCAAGCTCCAGCGGTGCCCCTGAAAACTGCTCAATCGGGTATCTTCTCTGAACTCCCCGTCAGATGACCACCACGTCGTTAAACTGAAAACAGATGACCTCTAATTCATTAAACTGGAAACAGTAGACCTCTAAGTCGTTAAACTGGAAACAGATGACCACCACGTCGTTAAACTGGAAACAGATGACTTCTAAGTCGTTAAATTGAAAATAGTAGACCTCTGGGTCTTTAAACTGGAAACAAATGACCTCTAAGTCGTTAAACTGGAAACAGTAGACCCCTAAGTCTTTAAACTGGGAACAGATGACCACTAAGTCTTTAAACTGGAAACAGATGACCTCTAAGTCGTTAAACTGGAAACAGATGACCTTTAAGTCTTTAAACTAGCAACAGATGACCTCTAAGTCGTTAAACTAGAAACAGTAGATCTCTAAATCTTTAAACTGGAAACAGCAAACCACCACGTCGTTAAACTGGGAATGATAGATCTCTAAGTCTTTAAACTAGGAACCGTTGACCACCACGTCATTAAACTGGGAACAATCGACCTCTAAGTCGTTAAACTGGGGGTGTAAAAATGTGTAAATAAAAAAAAAATAAAAAAATATAATAATAAAAAGCCGAAATGATAGGACAACTCGCAATAAAAATCAGCGAGTAAATATAAAAATGAAAATAAAGTCGAAATGATGGGGCAACCGCGAATAAATAGCCGAAATGATTGGGCAATCGTGACCTTCGCGATAAGAAAATCTGAAATGATAGAGCAATCGCGGTAAAAAAAATGGCGAATGATGAGTCATTCCTTGTACCATATCCCAGTGCAGCGATGCAGACGCCAACTGTTCCCTCATAAAATACAAGGAAAAACCCTAGTGGGGTGTCACGTGCGCACATGTGATCGGGGGTCACGTGCCGACACGTGATGGCTTCCTGGTCTCTGAAATGATAAGAGTTGAATCCTAATCTATGGGGTCACGTGCCCGCACGTGATGGGCCTTTAAACCCATTGAAAAGAATTAAAAGTATAATAAAACAGCAAGGAAAAGCCCCATTGGGGCATCACGCGCTCACACGTGACCAAGGGTCACGTGCTGACACGTGATAAGTTCCTGAGTTCTTCAAAATAATAGAATTAAATTCTAATTAAATGGTCAATCAGTAGGGTCATGTGCTAACACGTGATAGGCTCTTAAATCTTCTGAACTAATAGAATTAAATTCTAACTAAGAGCGAATCGAGAACCCTAACTGAAAAATATTTCTCTAAATCTTTCCAAACAAAAAAAATTGTGCTCTGTAAAGTGGAGCACCGTTGGATTAAAAATCCAATGGTGATTAAAAATCACCAATTTATAGAAAGATTCTATACAAGGAAAGATTTCTCTGAAATTCACCAGGAATAACAGACAAAATATCTTTTGGATTAAAAATCCAATGGTGAATAAAATTCACTGGGTGATCTAAAAGATCATGTTGGTTACAAGATCAATTAAAATCTTTCAAGGAAAGATTGACTAAACAAATTGATTCTTTTCTTTCTCCTATAAATAGGAGCCAAGAAGAGAAGAGAGGGATCTTTACTTTTTGGGGAGAGATACAACAACAGAGAGAAAAAGAAAAGAGAATTTAATTCTCCAGAGAGAAGAGAAAATTTCCTCAGAAGAAAAAGAAACCCTAGGTGAGAAAGGGAAAGAGATCTAAGCTCCAGAAAATAAAAAGAGAATTTAATTCTCAAATTAAGAGTTTAACTCTTCTGAATAAGAACTTAGTTCTTCCTTTGGTTGAAGATCTGCAGAAGCAGATCTCCCCACAAGTTGAGAATTTAATTCTCATCGGGGAGATTCCGCCATGCAGATCCAAAACTTAGAGGGAGAATTGAGTTTAAGGAATTTAACTCCCCCATATTCATAGGAATTTAACTCCTCCAAATGAAACTAGGATTTAACCCTACATAAGAATTTACTTCTTCCAAATTCATAGGAATTTAATTCCTCCAAAGGAAATTAGGGTTTAACCCTACATAAGAATTTAATTCTTCCATATACATAGGAATTTAATTCCTCAAAATAAAATTAGGGTTTAACCCTACCTAAGAATTTAATTCTTAAAACAAGAGACTTGAAGCTCCCCATGCACGTAAAGAGATCAATACCCAACCTGGTCAGATAGTAACACGTGACCCTCATCCTTAATGAGTAAAAAAGAACGAACAAGACTAAGTCACGTGCCCCCACGTGACCCCTAAACAGACTCCTCAAAATGAGAAAGAAAAAACTTGGAGGCAATGCCTCACGTGCTCACACGTGACCCTCAAAACTGAAGGGAATAAAGCCAAAGGCAATACTGATTTTGGGTGACCTCACGTGTCCCCACGTGACCCCTGACAAACACCTCTTTAAAAAAAAGAGAAGATGGAAAGAACTGAAGGATTAAAATCCAATGCATGGGCGCCCTCACGTGTCCCCACGTGACCCCTAGCAAATCCCTTTAATATCCAGTGCATGGATGCCCATCACGTGCCCACACGTGATGGCGTGGAAGATTGAAAGTGTTTAACACTTATTTAAATATTTTGAGAATAAAATAAAGGAAGCTTAGCCCAATCCTAGGGCGCCTCACGTGTCCTCACGTAAGCACTTCATCTTTTTAGTGTTTAACACTATTTTGAGCATTTCACCCCTAGTGTTTAACACTATTCTAAATGCATCATGTGGGAACACGTGACCGTCGATATGTGCTAGTGTTTAACACTATTTTTCAAACCAGTCTTAGCCCAAATTGGCTAAGTCTTTCTGAGTCAAGACTCCCCTTTTGATTGAGCCTCAAATACACTTTTGTCTTCCAAAGTTGGTCATCTCATATGACATTTGAGTGCTCAGCACTCAATAAAAGACAAAATACGGCCAGAACCCAGATTCATGTTTAGCATTGCTAAATAATGGGGGGCTGAACACAGAAAAGTGTTCAACAGTCCAAACAAAGGTCCAACATTTCGAACTTAATTGGACTTAGCCCAAGTTGGCCATAAGTCCTCAATTCAGATTTAACTGAGCCAATGTGCTCATAATCTAATTAATTGATCTTAGTTCTAAATTGGACTGCAGATTTCCCAATCAACTTTTGTTCAAGGGTACATCTCTTCACTCATTTGATATTTGTCATTGTAATCCTTCAACGTCTTAAGAGAGGTAACGGGTCCCGATAACCAATCATCCCATGGACTGTAGGGTCCTTAAACCCATGGACTATGATGTCCTTAATCTCGGACTGTGGGGTCCTTTAAACCTACAGACTATGATGTCCTTAATCTCGGACTGTGGGGTCTCTTTAAACCCACGGACTATGATGTCCTTAATCTCGGACTGTGGGGTCCCTTTAAACCCACGGACTATGATGTCCTTAACTTTGGACCACCATGTTCTTAAACTGGTAATCGACCGCAATGTCTCTAAACTAAACAATAGAGCCTAAATGCTCTTTTGTTGGATCTAAATGATCCTATTAAGTTGATTTTAATCTAAAATTAAACTAACGTATCCTTAACAAAATGTTAAGTTGATCTTAGTCTAAAATTAGACTAATGTATCCTTAACAAACGTTTAAGTTGATCTTAGTCTCAAATGAGGCTAACGTATCCTTAAACCCAAACCAAAACCCAAATCTAAGAAAATACAGATTTGGACTAATCCACGCCCTACGGGCGACAACATAAATTAGTCTCCGTATACAATCCACGGGCAACCAAAAAACAAAACAAACACACACGACATGAAGTTACCATCTGGAGAAGGAGAAAGTGGTTACCGTGATGCGGTAGCATAATAACTGCAGGGGCTTGCGTCTGCAGGGAAGAGCGTCCCCACAATCAAAAACCCCTCAACTAGGGGGAATCTGACGAAGTCTGCTACATCAGCCGCATCCGTTTAAACCTTCGATACATGGTGTCATAAATCAATTTGGCATCTTCGGAGAGGTGGACGGATAGCACCAATTAGCATCTACCCCCAAATTCAGGCAAGACGGACCTACGCGGTCTCGTCTCCGTTTTTTGGCGGAGAACACCAACCAAAATTCAAATTTCCAAAATTCTTCCAGCCCTATGGTTGGTCCCCAAGTTGACTACAGTATACAATCCACGAGCTCAAATAATTCTCATCATACCCATGCCCCGCCGCAATCACCAGTCACGCGGCTGGTCTCCGCCCTTGGAATAATGCTCCATTTGGGAAGGCCCACGCATGTGTCCTCATGATACATGAGGAGAACAAACTTACGGGATCCTCACGACTCGTAAGAAAACACCTTCGTGGGATCCTTACAACTCACAAAGGAAAAACACACTTGGGGGTCCTCACGACTCCTAAGGAGAAAATGCACATACGGGATCCTTACGACTCGTAGGGAGAAAATGCTTTTATAGGACCCTTATGGCCCATAAAATTGAAAAGCTTTAGGTGATAGGGATCTAAACCTGTCTCCTAAGCCATGGCTTCCCAACAGGGAAAGGCAAATGATGATCCGCTCCTGATACCATATTCCAGTGTAGCGGTGCTGATGCCGACCCAAAAAAAACCAATTCCCAAATCCTCCCGGGGCAAATGATGAGTTGCTCCTGGCATTATTCCAGTGCATCAATGCATATGCCGACAAAAAACCAATCCCCAAATCCTATCAAAGACAAATGATGATTCTCTCCTGGAACCATATTCCAGTGTAAGCGGTGCTGATGCCAAACCAAAACCAAAATCATAAGTCCTCCCGGGGCAAATGATGAGTTACTCCTGGCATTATTCCAGTGCAGCAATACTGATGCTAAACAAATTCCAAATCCCTCTCAAATTCAAAAGTCCCGCCGAACAAGGCAAAAATCAAACAAATCAAACCAACCAATTCCAACATCGACTTCTGCGTTAAACAGCGACACTCCGTACCGGGGAAACGTCCAACAGCGACACTCCGTGCCGGGAAAACGTCAAGCAGACACTCCGTGCCTGGGAAACGTCAAGCAGACACTCCGTGCCGAGGACACGTCTGTAAGTGCACGGCGGCGCCCCGGCCGTCAAACCGACGGCCAAATGCGGAAGCGGTGATAAACTTAAATTTTTCTTGAACTGGCAAACCGCCGCGCACTAATACCCGGATCGAACCATTAATTATTCCTAGCTAACTACAAGAAAGGGAAGAGAGATATACCGACTGATCCGAGTCCTCCGGTCTTCTCGTCGTCGTCCCGATCTCCTGCGGAAGCTCCGGTCTCCACCTCGTCGCCGGAAGTGCACCACATCGCCTACTTCATTTACGGGCTCCCACCTCAATGCCGAGGCAACTCGGGCACGAAGCTGGCTAGTCGACGTGCCCAAGATTTGCTGTAGAATATTGTGTGGATTACATGTCTCACTTTGGGGTTGTGGGAATTGCCTTTTGGTGGAGGGATGAACTATGGAGTTTGGAGATGGAACTTGTGGATATTTGGGAGCATGAAATGAACCAAATACCCACCCTCAAAATTTTGGACAGCCCCCTAGTGCTTGGGCTGGCCATGACTTCAAGAATGGGAGGAATGAGAGAGGAGGTGAATGTATCAAAAGATAACCAATCACATAATGCAAGAGAGAGAGGGGAAAAAGACTATCATGCATAAGCATGATGAAAAGCAAAAACCAACACTCCACCTCAACCATCATGATATCCAAAGTCAAGCAATATCAACACAAAGTCAAGGTATGGTCCACCCATCATGAACCATCATGAAGTCAAGAAGTCAAGGTCAAGTGATCAAAGAATGGTGCAACCATCATGACACAAGAAAATGCAAAGAACCCCTCCACAAATACTTATTTGCAACAATGCAAATAAGCCCTCCTCCACCAAACTTCGGCCAATGAACGATACAAAGGAAATCGGCCGAAACGAAAAGCAAACTCGCAACTCCAGAAAACTGGTCCCGTAATAAATTACAGGAAAACCCCGATACTGTGCATACACACCCGCATTTGTATTCCGACTGAAATACAAATGCAATGAGACAAAATCTACACTGTACTATACTAGGATCCGGATTAAACCAAAGCCGGCTAGTAATATCCGTTCGATCCTGATCCGTGCAATACCGCACGTATCTGATCGAACCCTGCCATATATCCATACGGCCTATAGTACAAACTGTCCGATCCTGATCCGTGCAATACCGCACGTATCTGATCGGACCTTGCCATATCTCCATACGGCCTCTACAACCTTTCGCCCGAAAGCTGAGTAACAGAATGTGGGGGACTCTAAAGACTCGTCAACACCTTGGTTGTGGATTTAACCACTAGCACGTCAGAGGTATAAGCCAATACGTAACGGGCTACCAGGTATTGACTAAAAGGGACGTCTGTGAGCGAACTCAGCCTGACAACCCTACTGAGCCTGTCAGTGACAATATCCGTACAGTCCGGTCCGTTCGTCTATGAGCATCGCATGGCGGGCCTAGGGGGTTGGTAAAAGTCAGACCCCCAAAAGCGGTACAAGTCGTGTCGGAGTGTAGCCCAGAACACCTGAGATACTACTGGAATACCTACCAGTAAATCTCCTGCCTTGGCCAAGGACTTCGTGTAATGGCTCTCCTAGACACAGCGCGACCTCACCCCCAATACCGGGAGAGACGAACCCCTGAAGATACGCTCACTGCCTCCATGTGGCTCGGGACTGTACCCAACTAAAACCTGTTTGCACGACTCCTTTGAGCCGTGGTAGGGTAGTAATCAAAGTACAGTGGGAACTCACACGAGACAAATGATGATCCCCAGGTCGATGAACTAACCTGCACACATGTCACCAGGGAACTGCCATCTGACGTCCGGTATATGACCAACTAGCATGTTCCCGGCGAGTCCTGTCCGGTGTACTCATAACCCAATGAGCACCTGTATACATCTTAGGTGATCCAACTGACACCAGTGGCTTGTGAGACCGGCCACCGCCCCTCGTCGGGGTCTCGACTGTATACACTAGTCTACTCTGGAGTATCGATGCCCTGTCTCGAAACTCACACGACTAGGGACCATTTAAGGATATGCTTATAGACCCCAGCTCCCACTTATATGATCGCCCTCATATTGCTGGTGGTCAAGCAAGAATCCTAGGGGCTCTATCAACGTGTAATAGCAACTTGTCAGGTCACCTAAAACAGTACACGATGATAAAGGTAAACCAGATAGCATACTATCATCTCGAGTAAGACTGTCCTACCGGGATAGGTCCTCCATCAATCATTGCCATCACGTACCTGTGACCTAATAATTGACTCTGAAGGCACTATCTCCAACAATCTCCCACTTGCACTCAAGGCTAATTATTGCGATGTCGCATACTCACAGCCCGTGTGATACCGAATACCCAACTCCTCTACTAGTCAGTCTCACAAAGCTCGTTTGCGAAACTATTGCGTTCGAGGAATAGCCTCAGTGAGTGGATCCGCTTAGTTGTTTCTTTCTATGTCTCTCTATATCTCAAGTTCGCGGAGAAAACCCATCTCCCGAAATGAGCAATACCTGTCTTAGAATGTGTCTGGATGTCTGATGGGACCTAGCTCATAAATGAACTCCAAATCCAAACTTCTTAGACTGTATCGTCAACTGAACTTAATCAGTATCCTGTGCCATGCCTCCCTCAGCATTGCCTTGGACCACCTGTCCAAAATACTGCCCCTCATCAGAAGGAAAACTATAACTCTGACAACCTCCTTGTTGTCCAGGTCACCTTGGAAGCCTGGAATGATAACTGTCTCCCGAATGAGGCTGTCGTTATCATATCCCTAGAACATCCACTTTTGTTCTAGAACTGCTTCCGACTGTTTCTCCAGGACTGGATCAATGTCAACTTATTGCATCTGGTGCAAGAACAACATCTTGTGTGGTACTTGACATCTCATGATTGACTCAATTGCCTAAGCAAGTGATCTGCCAATCATGCACATCCCTCTCCCCTTTAGTCTGTAAGACACCTTTGGAGAGGGTGACTCCATTACCTGCAGGTACACTACCGTGCCAGGAGTCGTTCATTCTAAATACCCTTAGAATGCTGTCTAAGTACCCAGATTGGGAGACTACCCAAATCTAGATCTAAAACCATAGATCTAGTAACCAGTATGTCTGATATAAAATCCATTTCCTTTGTGGAGAAACCACTGTGTGACGACCAAAGTATAACCGATCGTAGTATAGGAGTTTCTTTTCCTATTCTGTGTATGTCATCCAAATACCAGGACATCACACCTTACTACCTTCTCAACAGATCCATCCCCTATTCTGATGAAGTCAAACCCATGACCGTCACGTCAGAAATAGATGATCTATCTCCGCTACATCTGCTTTAGTCTATAAATAGACATAAGCTACCTGTCCACCAATGCTTCCGCTGCTCCCACTGACTACGACAACCCTCTGGCAGAGTCATATAAACGTACACTTCTAAAACTAGTTTAGAACGACGCTATACTCATCCTCCCGCCGGGTCTCGCAGCCTGGAACAACAGCAATGGTAATTGTGGGTAAACAAGAACTTCCCTGTTACCGTCCTTGAGGCTACCGGAGTACCTCTCGGGTGCCTGAAGTTACCCACCTTATCTGTGGAGTGGCCAATGGAATGTCAATCCAAATTGAATCTTTAGGTTCCTTATCAAATCTTCAGTAATCGTTTGTGGTTCTGAAATCACTTCCAGTTCTACCATACTCCCACTACTGTTTTCTGAAAAAAATCCATTTTTAATAAAACTGTGGCGAGTCTAGAACAATATTGCTATTGTTCATCCAGATGGTAGAAAGTCAACCCTCGTCATAGCCTGGGTCAACCTACAAACAGCCATTACAGAAACGTGCCTTGAGTTATCCAGAGTCTGGTTTTAATCATAAGCCGGACAACTCCCCGTACCTTAATATCGTTAAGATGTGAACTGTTCTATATCCAATATAGGACCAGAGGCACTGATTTAATTGAACCAGATTCAAATCATGCACCTGTCTCCAGTGCATGTCAACTAAATGGAATGAGGCCGATCAGCGTTTACTCAGCTTAGGAATGCTTCCAATTATGAGTAACCTGAAAGAGAAGCTAGTTCTCTTAATCATCACTATCAACTGAATACCATTCACAAGTATCTACATCTTCGATCACTTTGAAGAATCCCGATACTTGCTACACTTGGTTCTCTACTGTATTCAAATACCTATAACTTCTCAAAATTCAGACCCTGTGTTTCTGCGAAACACCTGTCTAAAAACTAGAGAAGTCATAAGTAAACCGAATATAGTACGAGGACCAACCCCTCTGTCCTGATGGACCCTGGACAACATACAATACTCTGCATAAGTCCCTTGAGTCTGATAACTCATTCACTGTGTGTCGTAGGTTGAAAACTGTACTTATGGTTAAGAAGAATTACACCGCTGTTTAATGCTCCTTACCTAACCATCCACTGATATAGGTAAATGTCGTAGACATAATTTCAGAAAGGTATATCTCACTCTATGAAAATAGACGTACAGATATATCAATTTGAAATTGATGCATAAAAGCGGATATTCAAAACCAAATATTTGCCGACCGGCAAACAGCCCAGGTGATTTCCTCAAATATCACCGATTACAACGAATCCCGATATAATGAGGATGATCACCCAATTCCCAATAACTTACTCCCACTCATCATCTGTAAAACCATACAGATGTGAGAATCAAACCTGGTAAATACATACCCTGGAGTAAGTATCTAATCGGGAAATCAGTTTTCTTTTAACATTACACAGTGAAACTGAAATATTGAAATATTTCGATGGGGTATCCTGGTATTCATAGTAATGCCTCTTCCAGATCCACGACTATAACCGTATAGTTCTTTGCCACCTCTCCAAATCTCTTCATATGTCTTTAGTCATTACCTTCTGCACACCCATTTAGGCCAAATGGTTTTCTTCCTTCCCTACCGTTCGGCACCAGCCTATGGTTTGGAAGAAGACTATCCAATAAGCATAATGGGTGTACTGTTCCAATCCTAGGAACACTCGTAATGCGAGAGAAGGTGAAGATAAAAGACAACCGAATAAACCTTATTCCTATTTCTCCTGGACCAGAATCCATCTCCGAACTGGAACAAGTTCCTTTCGAGTTCGTATATAACCATACGATGGAGTATCCAATAAACTGTGGATCTTCGTAGTGATACGGAGTGTCCTGGAGAAATACAAAGGTGATTTAGGATTGGCGAAGGAATACTTGGTTTGGTCGTGAATAATTGTTGCAATTTACTTTGCCCTCTTACTAATCCCTTGCTTTGTCTTAACTTAATACCTTCTGCACACCATCGTTAGGCTAATTGGTTTTCTTCATTCCCTATCGGTCGGCACCAGCCTAAGGTTTGGAAGAAGACTATCCAATTTGCGTAACAGGTGTACTACTCCTAAGCCAAGGAGTACTCGTAACCGGAGAGGAGGCAAAAGGAAAAGACAACTGAATAGTCCTATTCGTTTTCTCCAGAACCTGAAACCATCCTCGAATAAATTCTTTCGAGTTCGTATCTAACCATACGATGGTTTTGTCCAATGGAAGTGAACGTTCGTAGTAATACGGGGTGTCCTGGAGAAAAGGGTAAAAGTAGGAGTGGCAATGAGGTTTGCAACTCTGACAATCCAAAAGCCAGTGTTTAAGAAGGTTCGGTCAACTTGGTCACTGAGTCATAGTCTTAGGGTCAGGTTAATGGTCGCTGCCAAAGAGAGAGAGAAAAGAAACACTCAGCGTGCACTCTAACCTAGATCAGAATGGTTACCAATTTATCTAATCTGGAAACCTCCCACTGTACCGTCAAATTCTCCTCCAAACCTGAAAGAAGAATTAGTCGGGATCACCCGAGGAGTAAACTAACTCATCAGTGGGAATCGAGATCCAACTCTCATCGCATGATAACGTGACGGAATCCGCTCACGTCATCACACTCCAGAAGGTATGCGCATATCTGGCAAGTTTCAGTTCTTTTGAAACTCCCGATGTGATTTCTGCCCCATGCTCTTATGACCTTGACTTTGGCCAACATATCATAAGTCATATGTCAAGTTCTACCCGTCATTCTCCAGGTTAATTTGAATCCACCCGTACCTACCCTTGACTTTGGCCAAAATGGCAGTACGACTGTCCCAAACCAACGCATCTATCTATGCTGCATATGAATACCCAATAGCTACCAATCACTGTGCCTTGACTTTGGCCAACATACACAGCTTGAATACTATTGACCACCCATATGAAACGACGGAGGGCTACGAATGGTTTCTGGCGAAAACCTTTAACGTAATGAACTTGATATCGTTGAAGGAACGGATAGCTTTTTAAAAATATAGTGACGAAAACCTTTGCTAAAGAGGTCACTCCCGGTGAAGGGATCTCGGCTCTTTCCCCGTAGAATGGGGTGCAGGATATTCCAAATGAATACCATGATGCAAAGCAAAAGTAATCGGCTATAGTGAAGTTAATGCCCTGACGCAAACTTCTGTCCAAGGGGTCACTCCCGGTGAAGGGATCTCGGCCCTTGCCTCGTCGACTGAGGAGCAGGATATTCCAACTGAATACCACGATGCAAAACAAAAGTGAACGTCCTTGCAATAATAGCTTTTTGAAAAGTGTTCCAACAACATCAGATTAGGTTTGTTTTAACTTGCATTGATCCGAATCAATGCAGTCCCATCAATTGATCACACCACAAAGAACGAAAATATACTGACGTACGTATATGCCATCCGCATTCGCCACTGGGTCCCGTCATTACCCGTTAGGTTAGCTAACTAACGACAGAGCGGGGACTGGACTAGCGTGGATGCAAAACATATACAACATCTATTAATATATATACCAATATATTATATTCGCTCAAGGCGTGAATAAAAAATGCAACATCACAGAGAATGAACAGCATCACAGAAACAATACAGATATCTGGGATCCCCGGGTTTCACAGAGCCACTACTGAAACCCGACGTTCCCCTGGTCGTGTGGATAGCCTGTGCAATGAAATCCTAGACCCTTACGGGGGCGGCAAGTTACCCGCCAAAACCTGAAGCGAGGCAGCCCCCTTCAGCACCGTGAATGGACCACCCAGCACTTCACGGAATCCGGTAACTTGGGCACCCCTCCTGGGTCAACCTGTACCCCCTACGAGTGCGGCGAATAGCCCGCCAATTCTAGAGTGAAGCCCCCTCCGTCTCAATGCCATGAGATGCGGGCTTGTTGCCCTCTAGAACCCGGCTATCCGTGCACCCCACCGTGGGGTAAACCTAGTACAGAAAGTAAAATATACATACAACGGGTACATCGACCGCAACCTGGCCGTGCCCAAAAAAAAAAATACAATCAGGCAGTGACGGCAGTCCACATGTCGGACGCTCGCCCCGCAATATCAAATGTACATAATACAACCACAACTGTACTAGCATTGCATCCAGGCTATCCCCCACGACCGATCCGCAACATCACAGCAAAAACAGAACATCAACGTGAAAGTCACGTTCGAAAATCCGTCTAACCGGGCTATAGCAGTTAGACCGGATTTACCGATCGAGTGACATTTACGGTCGCAGATATAATGTAAATACTGTGAAATAATGTGTTTAAAATATCCGATCAATCAAATTTTAACAAGTGGGCCCCAAGCACTACTGTAGCACATCAAGAAATTCTGGGCCCAATATTAATATTCCAAAACCCCAATTTTAACCCCAGAAAGCCTCTGTAAAAATTTGGTGCAGTGAACCCAATAGTGTGCGGCGGAACCGCGGCCCAAGGGGGTGTTTGGCCGCGGTTCCGCGCTCCTACTGTGGAGACACTTCATCGAATTTTCACAGAACTCTTATATTTTCTAGTACATCACTTTTCTGTAACCTGAAAAAATTTTCGACACCAAAAATTTTCAACAGAAAACTGATGCGGGCAAAAACGCGGTTTTGGGATTTTTGATCGATCGAAAATGCAAACACATTACACAAAGCTAGACTAAATTAATGGCGAGGCTCTGATACCACTGTAAGTGCACGGCGGCGCCCCGGCCGTCAAACCGACGGCCAAATGCGGAAGCGGTGATAAACTTAAATTTTTCTTGAACTGGCAAACCGCCGCGCACTAATACCCGGATCGAACCATTAATTAGTCCTAGCTAACTACAAGAAAGGGAAGAGAGATATACCGACTGATCCGAGTCCTCTGGTCTTCTCGTCGTCGTCCCGATCTCCTGCGGAAGCTCCGGTCTCCATCTCGTCGCCGGAAGTGCACCACATCGTCTACTTCTTTTACGGGCTCCCACCTCAATGCCGAGGAAACTCGGGCACGAAGCTGGCTAGTCGACGTGCCCAAGATTTGCTGTAGAATATTGTGTGGATTACATGTCTCACTTTGGGGTTGTGGGAATTGCCTTTTGGTGGAGGGATGAACTATGGAGTTTGGAGATGGAACTTGTGGATATTTGGGAGCATGAAATGAACCAAATACCCACCCTCAAAATTTTGGAAAGCCCCCTAGTGCTTGGGCCGGCCATGACTTCAAGAATGGGAGGAATGAGAGAGGAGGTGAATGTATCAAAAGATAACCAATCACATAATGCAAGAGAGAGAGGGGAAAAAGACTATCATGCATAAGCATGATGAAAAGCAAAAACCAACACTCCACCTCAACCATCATGATATCCAAAGTCAAGCAATATCAACACAAAGTCAAGGTATGGTCCACCCATCATGAACCATCATGAAGTCAAGAAGTCAAAGTCAAGTGATCAAAGAATGGTGCAACCATCATGACACAAGAAAATGCAAAGAACCCCTCCACAAATACTTATTTGCAACAATGCAAATAAGCCCTCCTCCACCAAACTTCGGCCAATGAACGATACAAAGGAAATCGGCCGAAACGAAAAGCAAACTCGCAACTCCAGAAAACTGGTCCCATAATAAATTACAGGAAAACCCCGATACTGTGCATACACACCCGCATTTGTATTCCGACCGAAATACAAATGCAATGAGACAAAATCTACACTGTACTATACTAGGATCCGGCTTAAACCAAAGCCGGCTAGTAATATCCGTTCGATCCTGATCCGTGCAATACCGCACGTATCTGATCGAACCCTGCCATATATCCATACGGCCTATAGTACAAACTGTCCGATCCTGATCCGTGCAATACCGCACGTATCTGATCGGACCTTGCCATATCTCCATACGGCCTCTACAACCTTTCGCCCGAAAGCTGAGTAACAGAATGTGGGGGACTCTAAAGACTCGTCAACACCTTGGTTGTGGATTTAACCACTAGCACGTCAGAGGTATAATCCAATACGTAACGGGCTACCAGGTATTGACTAAAAGGGACGTCTGTGAGCGAACTCAGCCTGACAACCCTACTGAGCCTGTCAGTGACAATATCCGTACAGTCCGGTCCGTTCGTCTATGAGCATCGCATGGCGGGCCTAGGGGGTTGGTAAAAGTCAGACCCCCAAAAGCGGTACAAGTCGTGTCGGAGTGTAGCCCAGAACACCTGAGATACTACTGGAATACCTACCAGTAAATCTCCTGCCTTGGCCAAGGACTTCGTGTAATGGCTCTCCTAGACACAGCGCGACCTCACCCCCAATACTGGGAGAGACGAACCCCTGAAGATACGCTCACTGCCTCCATGTGGCTCGGGACTGTACCCAACTAAAACCTGTTTGCACGACTCCTTTGAGCCGTGGTAGGGTAGTAATCAAAGTACAGTGGGAACTCACACGAGACAAATGACGATCCCCAGGTCGATGAACTAACCTGCACACATGTCACCAGGGAACTGCCATCTGACGTCTGGTATATGACCAACTAGCATGTTCCCGGCGAGTCCTGTCCGGTGTACTCATAACCCAATGAGCACCTGTATACATCTTAGGTGATCCAACTGACACCAGTGGCTTGTGAGACCGGCCACCGCCCCTCGTCGGGGTCTCGACTGTATACACTAGTCTACTCTGGAGTATCGATGCCCTGTCTCGAAGCTCACACGACTAGGGACCATTTAAGGATATGCTTATAGACCCCAGCTCCCACTTATATGATCGCCCTCATACTGCTGGTGGTCAAGCAAGAATCCTAGGGCTCTATCAACGTGTAATAGCAACTTGTCAGGTCACCTAAAACAGTACACGATGATAAAGGTAAACCAGATAGCATACTATCATCTCGAGTAAGACTGTCCTACCGGGATAGGTCCTCCATCAATCATTGCCATCACGTACCTGTGACCTAATAATTGACTCTGAGGGCACTATCTCCAACAACGTCAACCAGCCGACACTCCGCCTCGGGAAACGTCAAGTAGACACTCCGTGCCGGGGGCACGTCGACTACAAACACTCCGCTTCGGGGACACGTCAACCAGCCGACACTCCGCCTCGGGGAAACTTCAAGCAGACACTCCGTGCCGGGGGCACATCGACTACATACACTCCGCCTCGGGGAAACGTCAAGCAGACACACCGTGCCAGGGGCAGGTCGACTACAGACACTCCGCCTCGGGGAAACGTCGACCGGCGACACTCCGCACCGGGGAAACGTCCAACAGCGACACTCCATGCCGGGGAAACATCAAGTAGACACTCCGCTTCGGGGACATGTCAACCAGCCGACACTTCTCCTCGGGGAAACGTCAAGTAGACACTCCATACCGGGGGCACGTCGACTACAGACACTCTGCCTCGGGGAAACGTCAAGCAGACACTCTGTGCCGGGGGCACGTCGACTACAGACACTTCGCCTCGGGGAAACGTCGACCAGCGACACTCCGTACCGGGGAAACGTCCAACAGCGACACTCTGTACCGGGGAAACGTCAAGCAGACACTCTGTGCCGGGGACACGTCAACCAACCGACACTCCGCCTCGGGGAAACGTCAAGCAGACACTCCATGCCGGGGGCACGTCGACTACAGACACTCCGCCTCTGGGAAACGTCGACCAGCGACACTCCGTACAGGGGAAACGTCCAACAGCGACACTCCGTGCCGGGGAAACGTCAAGCAGACACTCCGTGCCGGGGACACGTCAACCAACTGACACTCCGCCTCGGGGAAACGTCAAGCCGACACTCCGCCTCAGGGAAACGTCAAGCAGACACTCCATGCCGAGGGAACGTCAACTACAGACACTCCGCCTCGGGGAAACGTCGACCAGCGACACTCCGTACCGGGGAAACGTCCAACAGCGACTCTCCGTGCCGGGGAAACGTCAAGCAGACACTCCGTGCCGGGGACACGTCAACCAGCCGACACTCCGCCTTGGGGAAATGTCAAGCCGACACTCCGCCTCGAGGAAACGTCAAGCAGACACTTCGTGCCCGGGGCACGTCGACTACAGACACTCCGCCTCGGCGAAACGTCGACCAGCGACACTCCGTACAGGGGAAACGTCCAACAGCGATGCTCCATGCCGGGGAAACGTCAAGCAGACACTCCGTGCCGGGGATACGTCAACCAGCTAATACTCCGTCTCGGGGAAACGTCAAGCAGACACTCCGTGCCGGGGGCACGTCGACTACAGACACTCTGCCTCGGGGAAACATCGACCAGCGACACTCCATGCCGGGGGCACGTCTACCAACTCACTCCGAGCCAGGGAAACATCTACCACAGACACTTCATCTCGGAAACGCGTCAAGCGTCGACCGTCCATGTCGTTAAAAGGGCAGTGTATCCCAAAAAGTGGGAACCAAAGAAAGTCGCCTCCATGTGAAAGAAGATCCATCAAGTTCATGCACACGAACCACATATGTGGTGTGCATTTATTGATGGGGGGCACTTTGTTGGGGTCAAAAATTGCACCCTGGTTGACCAAGTAAAAGTCAAAGTCAACCCCAAGCCAAGTGGGCCCAAAACCAGGTCAAGTGGGCCCATGCCCGAGTCAAGCCCGAACAAGAAGCAGCCGGCCTCCCCCATGCCAACATAAAAATCATGTAATAAATAATTTTAATGTAATTTTTTATGCACGAATGGGTATTAAGCCAAATTTTTGTAAAGCCCATGGCTTATGTGCTAAAAGAAATAGCACATGAGATATGGGATAGGCAAAATGCCATTTTGTAAAGACCAAGGGGCTATGTGTAAATATGTAAGCCTATATAAGGCAACATGATGATGAATAAAAAAATATACTTTTCATTCTCTCAAACTCTAGGGTTTTTGTGCCTCCTTCCCCTTCCTCAAGGTTCTAAACCTTCTTCCCTTTTTTTCCAATTAAATCAAGAGTTTTACCCTTCCTTTTCCAAAACTTAATAGTTTTTCACCACAAAACCCACAAAGGGGAAACTTAGATCTCCCATCAGATCTTAAAAATAAGAGATTTTTAAAATCTCATACTTCTTGTTCTTCAAGATCCGGCCAACAGAGGAGGAAGAATGAGACCCATCTTCAGAAATCCCATCTTGGGAAGATCCAGAGCCAAAGAGAGAAACAAAGCAGCCCCCTTTGATCATTTCTAGATATTTTTAGGAGTCTAACTCCATTCAAGAACCATCGGAGTTTAACTCCCTAAATTAATCTCTGTTAGGAGTTCAACTCCATAAGTCAAATCGGGAGCACAACTCCCAGTGCAGGGACCAAGTCCCTTTGCTGCTGACGCCTAGCGCTCGCGTGCCAGGCATGTGGTGCGCTGGCGCTCAGCGCCCGCGTGCCAGGCACGTGGTGCGCTGGCGCTCAGCGCCTGCGTTCCATGCACGTGGTGCGCTGGCGCTCTGGCGCTCAGCGCCCGCGTGCCAGGCACATGGGGGCGCTGGCGCCTTCTCCCACACATTCTTTGGATGCCATTTCCCTTACACACACACACACACACATACTCCACAACACTGTTCCCGCTAGAAAAAAATTCTAATGGGGCGCTGCCCCGCACCCCGCAAGGGGGCTGCTAGCCCCCTGACCCCCAGCCCGCTATCCTGGTAGCGGGACCCCTTAAAATCTCTGTGGGGCCCCCAATATATCCAAAACCCCTTCAAAACACAACACTGTACATTGAGTTCGCATGACCAGTTTAACACGTTAATCGGAGGTTCGCTCGCTCCAAAGGCGAGGGGTAATTAACGACAGCTTAGTCCGTGGCTGTCGGAGATTCGGATCCCCACAATCAATAAACCCCAGTCTACCATAGGCAGGGGGATACCATAGGCAGGGGGAATCTGTAATACGCCTGACAAGCGTGCGCGCATTCTCATCTCAATAGGGTGACGAAAAACACCCTACACTTACGACTCAAAAGGGAGCAAAACACTTAGGAATCCTCACGATCCTTAAGGAGAAATTACACTTACGAGAGCCTCACGACTTGTAAGGAGAATGTCCCCCCTATGAGACCCTCACGGCTTACAGGATTCAAAAGTCTTAAGATATAGGGACCTGAACCTGTTCTTAAACTATCATATCCCCAAACCGCCCTACAGGCGGTCAATATTGACCCTTGCATACAATCCACGGGCATAAATAAGGGTTCTTTCGCCCAGTTCCACCAATGGTGTGAAATTCCCCTATTTTGTGAACAACACTTGTAGGTCCTCTCGACTTGCAAGGAGAAAATGCTCTTATGAGATCTTTACGACTCTCAAGAGAAAACGCACTTAGGAGTCTTCATGGCCCCTAAGGAGAAAACACACCTAAGAGATCCTCAGGACTCGCAGGGAGAAACACCTTTATGAGACCCTTACGGCTCATGAAGTCAAAAGCCTTAGTCGTTGGGTCCCTAACCCTGTCTATTAAGCCACTTTTGTTCGATAGCGGCGATGGAAAATGATAATTCGCTCCTGGAAATATTCCGGTCGCAGCGATACTGATACTAAGATTGGTATCAGATCTCAAATCCATACTCGCAGCAAAATCAGTGAGCCAAAAATACAAAAAAATATAGCCGAAATGATTGGGCAACTCGCAATAAAAAGCAGCGAGTAAAAAAAAAAATAGCCGAAATGATTAGGCACCGCGAAAAATAGCCGAAATGATTGGGCAATCGCGACTTTCGCGATATAAAAAGCTGAAATGATAAAGCATCGTGGAAGGAAATAAAAAAATGAAAGAATGAAACTTTTGCCCTACAGGCGAGTCCATACTGACCCATGTATACAATCCATAGGCATAAACGAAAAGGGAACCACATTTCCCAACAGACTCTGTCAAAGGGAGAGTCAGATCTCGACGGCAATATCTGCATCCCAGAAGATCAACACGGCGTTCCTTCCCGACACCGCAGAAAGCGAAACAAGTCAACCAATGACCTCTCCGCCGGAACAACACTCCGTCTCAGAAACAAGTCAACCAATAACCTCCCTGCCGGAACAACGCTTCGTCCCGGAAACAATTCAACCAATGACCTCCCCACCGGAACAACGCTCCGACCCGGAAACAAGTCAGCCAATGACCTCCCCGCCGGAACAACGCTCCGACCCGGAAACAAGTCAGCCAATGACCTCCCCACCGGAACAACGCTCCGTCTTGGAAACAAGTCACCCAATAACCTCCCCGCTGGAACAACGCTCCGACCCGGAAACAAGTCAACCAATGACCTCCCCGCCGGAACAACGCTCCGTCTCGGAAACAAGTCAACCAATGACCTCCCCGCTGGAGCAATGCTCCTTCTCGGAAACAAATCAGCCAATGACCTCCCTGCCGGAGCAATGCTCCGTCTCGGAAACAAGTCATCCAATGACCTTCCCGCCGGAACAATGCTCCATCTCGGAATCAAGTCAACCAATAATCTCTCGATTCGTATCGACCCCCAGGAAAATCAGTGTTCCTGCACAAACCTCTCAACCCGTAAGAAGAAAACTCTCTTGTGAGATCTTTACGACTCTCAAGAGAAAATGCACTTAGGAGTCCTCACGACCCCTAAGGAGAACTTACACCTACGAGATCCTCTCGACTCATGGGGAGAAACGTCTTTATGAGACCCTCACGGCTCATAAAGTTGAAAAGTCTTAGGCGGCAGATCTGAACCTGTTTACTAAGCCATCGCTACCCTACAAAGAGTTCAAGATACCACATTTGCTAAAGTCACATGCCAATGACACGACAAAGAAAAGAAAGCGATAGTATGTGATAAAATATGCCTTTTATTCAGGAATTCAAGTGAAAACATGATACATCACATAAAAAAATCAGAAATGAATGCATGTTATTCACCAATTACAAATTTTCAGTAAAAAAATTATACAGAAACGGCTACTAAGAAGGAGGCATCTTCAATAAGTCAGCAAGCCACTCATGCACTCCTCTCAATCCCTTCTCGTGGTCAGCCACCACGGCCAACTCCGCTTCAATTTGAGTTCACTGCTGCGAACATGACGAAAGCTTTTCGTCAGTTTCTAGCATAGCATCTTCACAGTCCTGCACGACCCACTCGGTAGAGTCAAGCGTCCGCCTCGGCGTCAATCCATCTGAAATGCATCGCTGGAGATTATCGAAGATAGCTTTTAACTGCACAGTATTCGCTTCAATCTGGGGGCGCAATCGGACAGACTTGTTGGAAGCCATCTCGTATTCCTTTCATCTCAGGGTCGCCTCTTGTTCAAAATGATGGAGGAAAGGAACACTATGCTCAACCCATGCAGCTCGTTGGGAATTCAAAGCCAAAACCTCAGGCGCAAAATGCTTGAGCTCAATCTCGTGCAGGCAAGCCTCGATCTTTCTGTAGTAATTAACCTAAGACTCTATGACACCTTCATCATAGAAGTTCACGAGCATCGCCAGTATAGGATTAACCTCAACAGCAAAATCTGCGGCGGATGTGAGGGCCTTGGCGTCAAGATCCTCGACGAATTCGCTCAACATTCGCCGGCTATTCACAGCGCCCCTGAAAGACGGGCGTTTAGCAAAGGGCCCTGCCGGCATTGGGATGCGAGACTCAAAGGGAGCTGGAGCCGGTGTGATTGCTGCAAAACAAATTATGGTCAAATGTCGACTCGGGAGGTAAAGAAAATACACGAGCGATGGAGTCTACTATACCGGCTGTGGCAGGTGGCAAAATTGGGAGTACCGGAGGCGCGGCTATTCTCTTGTCCCCTCTTCCGATCCGTGACGCTGCGATCAATATAAAGAAGACTTAGCAACAATACGGCTATTCATAAAAGAAAGAAGGAGACAATAGCTGAAGGATATACTAATCAGTACCAGGAGGCAGAATGACTTCCGACTGGAAGGAGAAATGCGGGTTCAGCATCTGATATAGATGGTCAAAAAGGACTCCTGCAAAGTTGTGACAATATACTGTTAATACAAGGTAGATGGTACCCACGGCGAAACCGATAAATTGCAAACCTATACTTTCCAGCATTTCAGAAGACATAGGAGAAGGCGAGGGAACAACAGCCGTCATGGCGGCGACCGGAGATGCTTAAGATGGCACAATCTCGGCGTTCACTGCACCTACAAACAAAATATCATTAGAGGGAGATGAACGGGATTGAGAAATAAAAAGAGAACAGTGACCCAAGACCTACCTGATGGGTCATCAACCAAAACCGCGACGGAGGCATCACCAGGCGTAGCGGCTTCTTCGCTCTCCCTCAGAGGAGTAGTTTCTGTACCCGTGGCTTCATCCCCTGATTCGATGAGGGCCGTCATGACGCTTGTGACGCCTGCTGATACCAGAGAGCCACACGGGGAAAGAGCGGTGGTCTGGACAGTCCCAGATTCCAGAGAGAGGATAGCAACTTCGGGCACGGTAACCGTCAGGGTTTCACCCGTCATCTTATCGTTAAGACTTGGCCCTGCAGAAAATGCATATGTCAAAATTCGAAGATCAAGTTCTAATAAAAGACTCAGTGTTACGTTACCTTGGAGAAGCTTTTCGGTTTCTTCCCGAGCTGCGCGCGCAACCTGTCTACGGGCGGTAGACAACGCAGAGGGAACATCTGCCGAAGGAGTATCAGCAAGCAGAATGATGCTTGAGCCTGCACCCACGGCCAAACTGGCATCGCGTTCCCTCGCCGCATGCTTCCTACGCTTCCTTTTGGTCTGAGCAGTGAGAAGCGATCTCCTCAAGACCTCTGATAAGGGGACGTCGTCGTCCGAACCAAGCTCTGCCTCTGGAGTCGTTACGGCATCCTTCATCGGCTGCTTCAGTAAGGCTTCCTGCGGGGACGTTGGGAGAGCTGGGGCCACAACAGTTGCCTCCGGAAGTTTTGCCACATCGCTGCTCGAGATCGGTACTACACTTGGAATAACCCGAGTCAAGATAGTCCCTGCAACAAGATGAAAGAAAGGGTCAAAGCACGAATAAAGAAAGGAATAAAGGCATAATGAACGGAATTTTACCAAGGCCCAAAGAAGCGTGGAGCCTCTCTTCCTCTTCAAATGTCTTGAGGGAAGCCGCGAGAGCTTTTTCGGCAGAAATACCTGTTGAAGAAGAAAGCGTCAGTAGAAGTATAATAAAAGAAGATAACCGTAGAAGAATGTAACTGAAGTATATCTGACTTCGCGATAGTGATCGGTACCGCTTCATCGCGAGCCAGTCGCTCGGAAGCCACAAGGGCAGCCTGGAGATCAGTATCATCCGCAGGCGCGATGAATAAACCCTCATTGGTCCCATACTCGCACAAACCCTAGCTGTAAGGAGCATGTGGCTCCTGGCCAAATACGACGTCGGCAGAAAACAATAACTTCTTTTTCTTTTGCGAGCGAGCACCGGCAGCCGATGACAAGAGCTTGTGCTTAACGGGCATTTTTGGGCGGCGGGTCCCGATTTCTACACCAACGCCAGACTCCGGGGACGCTGCAGCTACCGTTTCTATAGGAACACGGGGTAGAGGCTTCTCAGGAAAGGCGCACGGGGCCGCAACCGCAGCAGCTTATCTTAAGGAAGGACCAACAGTGGTCCGTCGCTTTAAGGGGACAGCTGGATTACCGGCAGGGACCGCACCCTTGCGATCGAACAAAAACTGCCTTTCTTCCCTAATAACAGCACCCGTCGCATGCTGGTACCAAGCCACGTATGCGTTCGAGGCTTTCGGAACGTAGATCGGCTCACTGATGAGAAAGTTGGAATCGGTATTTAGCCGCATGAAGTGGTGCAGCGCGCTGCGGATACCCTCTTCCGTAGCAACCAGCTCAGCTAAAAAAGCCTCAAGCGGGACACCCTGATCGTAACTCGACCGTTGAGCAAAACGGTGCGGGTTGTACCTCATGAACAGCACCGAGTCATTCTTCCTGAACACTAAAAAGCCCAGCCTGATTGAATACAAATGCAAAATCTCCCGAGCTTTCAATGTAGGAGCCCCGTCTTTGAAGGTATCGCGCAACGGCTGCACCATTTTAGTGGATTCCTTGCCGATAGTTAAGAACTTATCGATGAAAGTCATGCTATCCCCGACCATACGCAGGCGAAGGACCAGACCCCGAGCCTCTCGCTGTGACGGATCTAAAGCAGAAGCGTCAACTAGAAACATAACCCGGGGGAAATTATAACTGTCATAGAAACAGGGCCGTTTGTGGACTCCAAAAGCGCCGAGCACATGCAGCTCGATCCACGACGTGAAATAGTGCAGCGGGAGATGTATGGGCTGTACCCCCGGCTGAGTGATGTCTGCCGCTAAGCTTAGGCCATGATACATATGAGCCAGCCCAGCGATCCCGACAGCCACTCGCGTCCCGGCTACCATTCGGTGAGCCGGATAGAAGACGGATGACCTCATATAGCGAGGATGCATTGGGAGCACAAACCAGCTTAACCATAACCCGAGGAACCCCAAAAAGAACTTCTTTTCGTCAACATTTGAAGCTGCGAGCTCTGCAAAGGGGACGACCGGGGTGTCTGGGATGAAGAAATTCCTTTGATCCGCTTCTGCTGTCGGCTGATTGTCCAAGCCAAAACCAAAAGGATCGTCAAGCTTGGCGAATTTCGCGGCATGTTTTGGCAAGACTTCTGGGTGAAGAAAGCGGGTGATGAAATCCACGAAGCTGACTCCGTGCCCTCCGAATTCGAGAAACAGACTCTCGTAAATGTTCAACACCTTGATTAGACTCGGGAATCGATGTTGAATAGCATTTTCTTGAGTGAGACCCATCGCCACTGATTTGGTGGCGAAGATGTACTCGTCAGGGGGAACTATTTCCTCGTAATGTTCCCCTCTGACGGGTAAGCCCGAAATTTCTGCAAATTCCTCCAAGGAAATCGAAACCTCCCGGTCCGATAAAAGAAAGGTGTGAGTTGGGGTATTCCACTATTCCAAGAAAGCCTTGACCCACCATATGTGAGGTGTGGAATACTGGAAAAGAGACGCGTAGATAGCAGGGTACAACTCGAGCTTCATCAGCAGCGACTTTTTGGCCGACAAGATGTATCGAGCCCACTGCAAGTATCTGGCTGGATGGCGAGGAGTCAAGCCTATCATGTATGCCTGTCCCCAAGGACGCGACTTGCCTTGACATATGCGCCGCCCCAGAATATCTAAAGCCATCGGCGGCTGTACAGGTATCGAGCCCATAAAGGGCTGGAGGCGTCCCTTCGTAGTTCAGTTAACCTCCTCCGTAGCGTAATTCACCTGGGGCGAGTCAGCATAATGAATGGAGGAAATTGGCTCTGAAGGCACCGCACAAGAGAAACCGCATCGACCCTGAATAATTTGGTTGTACCACAATCCTCATAAGTGAAGAGACTTCTGCTCCGGGTCGTGATCTTTAGTCAGTGCAAAAACTTCTCGATCCATGGGCGTGTCGGCGTATGCACTCTCTGGGAGAATAAATGGGAAAGAAGAGTCAAAAGACATAGTACATGCGCAAAAAGAAATGAGGGTTAGATGTCAATACTACATTACAAATTCTGACATTTGGTACTTTAAATTTGTACCACACTGCAATACAGGAAAAAGGGACCAAGGGGACCAAAAAAATCAAAGCGACGACTCATCATTGATGAGACAGTCAATCATTAAGGAGGAAATCCTAAAAAGTTCTTATTTTAATGAGAAACTCATTGGGCCAAGGAGTTAAACCCCCTCGAGAGCAGTGCTCTGCAAACAGAAATTACATCTGTCAACTTTAATTATGAAGGGAATAAAAGTTCCCCAAAATTTCTAAGAACCATGCTCTGTAAAAACGATGGAGTAATACATCAGAACCCTACAAAGCAAAGCTTTTTGCAAAGTAAAAACTTCAAGATCTTTAAGATCTACAAAACGAACTCTAAGGGTTCTTCGTAAAGATGAGCAGTGTTATAATTAATGGGTTAAGTAACCCTAAAAATCCATTTTAAGATCTACGATCTGAGAAGAGCAAAGCTCTATTAATAGGTTCGATCCTTACCAAATTTGGACAGAGTTATAACTCTAAAAGGAATTTCCTTGGACAGAGATCTAAGCTCTGAAGGGAGAATTAAATTATCAGAAACAAGAAAGGAAGAAGATGAACAGAAGTCATCTCAAGGGCCAAAGGCCCTACTTATAGGCGCTGGAAGACGGTCCAAGTTCCAAGATGATCCAACGGTGGAGAGGTTGCCACCGCTGCACTCATGTGTGAGCCATGTGAGCGCAACGGTGGGGGGGCATTTGTTTCTCCCCAATAAGAGAGCAAGGCTCTGTTCAAAATTTGAACTGGGGAAACACCTCACGTGCAAAGCACGAGAGCGCCAGCGAGAGTTAAAAACTCTGAGGCAGCGCCTCACGTGCACAGCACGAGAGCGCCAGCGCCAGAACTAAAAGTTCTCCACCTTTGGATCAAAGATCCAATGAAGATGATAAATCATTAAATTACAGAATTAAATTCTGTTGAGAAAATATTCCTCGAATCTTCCTAAAACAAGAAAGATTAATCTTTGAAAAACGGAGCACCGTTGGATTAAAGATCCAATGGTGATTAAAAATCACCAAGATACAGAATAAGCTCTGTACGGAAAAATATTTTCCCAATCTTGTTGAGAACAAGAAAAATATTTTCTGCAAAACAAAATGCCTAGGATCAAAGATCCAACGGTGGATAAAATCCCTAGATCAATTAGAGATCTCTTAATGAGAGATTTTCTTAACTAAATCAACAAATCAGCCTCGACTATATAAAAGACCCAAGACTTCAAGTCTTGTACAGAAGAAACCCCCATAAACTTCAAACTTCAAGGACGAGAACGATTTCTCCTCAAGGTAATAAAAATAAGAGAGATCATAGTATCTCCTTCATATCTAAGAGTTTAACTCTCCCATCAGAAGAACTTAGTTCTTTTTCCAGATCTCAGATCTATAAGACAAAATCTTTCACATGTGAGAATCTAATTCTCAGAGAATTGAATTAAGCAAAACAGAAAACTCAGTGCTTAGCACTCGAAGTCTGGCGCTCAGCGCCGAGCGCTCCACATGCTCCTCACGTGGGCGCTACTTAATAAGAAGCGCTTAACACTCAAAGTGTGGCGCTCAGCGCCGAGCGCTCCACGTGCTCCTCACGTAGGCGCTACTTAATAAGAAGCACTTAGCACTCAAAGTCTGGCGCTCAGCGCCGAGCGCTCTACGTGCTCCTTACGTGGACGCTACTTAATAAGAAGTGCTTAGCACTCAAAGTCTCGCATTCAGCGCCGAGCGCTCCATGTGCTCGTCACGTGGGCGCTTTTTAATAAGAAGCGCTTAGCACTCAAAGTCTGGCACTCAGCGCCGAGCGCTCCATGTGCTCCTCACGTGGGCGCTATTTAATAAGAAGCGCTTAGCACTCAAAGTCTGGCGCTCAGCGCCGAGCGCTCCACGTACTCCTCATGTGGGCGCTATTTAATAAGAAGTGCTTAGCACTCAAAGTCTAGCGCTCGACGCCGAGCGCTCCACGTGCCCCTCACATGGGCGTTATTTAATAAAAATATGCTTAGCACTCAGTGTTTGGCGCTCAGCGCCGAGCGCCTCACGCGCTCTACACATGGGCGCCATGAATTGTTTAACACTCCATTTAAAAGAGTATAAGTAAAAGAAAAGGAAAAAAGGGTGTCAGAACCCAAATCAATGCTCAGCAGTGCTGATACAGAAAGAAGATCAAGCTCAAATAAGTAATCAAGTGGGCTGAGCCCAAGGTTGGCAAAACCCCGAATTGACCGAGCCCATATGTCTTCTTCTAAATTGGCCTTAGTTCCAAACAGGATTACCAAGTCCCTGATGAATATTCATTGGTTCAAGAGTACATCTCTTCACACCTCTGATATGTGTCATTGTAATTCTTCAACGTCTTTAGAGAGGTGGCGGGTCCCGACAACCAGTAACTGTGGACCGCAACGTCCTTAAACTAATAATGGACCGCAACGTCCTTAAACTACTGTGGACCGCAACGCCCTTAAACTAATAATGGACCGTAACGTCCTTAAACTAATAATGGACCGCGACGTGCTTAAACTACTGTGGACCGCAACGTTCTTAAACTAATAATGGACCGCAACGTCTTTAAACTAATAACGGACCGTAACGTCCTTAAACTAAACTCTCACCCCAAAAAAATGGTGATCTATGGACCGTAACATCCCTAAACTAAAACGATAGAGCCCAAATGCCCTTTTTGTTGGATCAAAAATGATCCTGAACCCCCGTTAAGTAGATCTTAGTCCAATATCGGATTAGCGTATCCTTAAGAGATATTTAAGTCGATTTTAATCTCAAACAAGATTAACGATCCTTGAATCAACCCAAACCCAAATCTAAGAAAATACGGATTTGAACTAATCCACGCCCTACGGGCGACAACCCAAATTATTCTCCGTATACAATCTACTGGCAACCAAAAATAAAACAAACACAACACGACACGAAGTGAACATCTGAAGCAGGAGAAAGTGGTTATCGCTACGCGGTAACGTAATTAACTGCAGGGGTTTGCGCCTGCAGGGAAGAGCGTCCCCACAATCAAAAAACCTCTCATAAACGAGGGGGAATCTGACGAAGTCTGCTACAACGGCTGCATCCATCCACACCTCCGATATACGGGGCCATAAATCAACTTGGTATCTTCGGAGAGGCGGATGGATAAAACCAAATAGCATCTGCCCCCAAAATTCAGGCCAGACGTCCTAACGTCCCGGTCGCGTCTTTCGGCGGTAAACAATAGTGTATTGATACCTTTGCCGGTTTGTTTTTCCACTTCATTCTTATATTCTCGGAATTTCTCAAAGGCCTTGGAATTATGCTTCATCAAGAAGACATGTCCATACCTAGAGAAATCGTCCGTAAAAGTAATTAAATAGGAATAACCACTTCGTGCATGTGTAGACATTGGACCACACACGTTGCTGTGTATGAGTCCCAAGAGCTTGCTCGCTCTTACTTCGTGTCCATATGAGACAAGATTGACAAGTTGCATAAGACTGATATTCGAACGGATCCAAATATCCCTCTCTATATAACTTCGACAATCGTGTTTCATTGATGTAACCCAGTTTATAATGCCATAAGAAAGCCTGACTTAATTCTGGAGACTTTCTTTTAAATGTGTTCTGGACGTTGAAAACCGGAGCTTGATTTAACACATATATATCGTCCTCTAGTGTACCTGACCCAATCAAACTTTGATTTAGATGGATGTGGACTATATCGCTTACAAATATAAAATCATATTCTTCTTTAGAAAGTAAAGATACAGATATGATATTACAAGCTAAACTAGGTACACACAAATAGTTACATAAAATCAATATCTGCCCACTTGTCAATTCTAGATGATATTCCCCTACGGATACAGCGTCTACACTCATTCCGTTAGCAACCCTGAGAGTCATATCACCTGCCCTGATAACTCTACGGTTTCTCAAAGCCTGTAAGGAATTACAGATACGAGATCCTGATCCGGTATCTAGTACCCAGGAAGTAGAGTTAATTGACAGACAATTTTCAATCACAAACACACCCGAAGCCGAAGCCAAAACGTGCTTCGGATCCTGGATTCTGGCTTTCCAAGCCCTGCATTCCTTCTGCCAATGCCCTTTCCCGTGACAATAGGAACAACCCTTCTTTCCTACTGTTAGCACTGAAACTTTTGCCCTGCCCTTTCCTTCTACCTTACTGACAACACCTATCGGCTTTATGGAGGTCTTCTTCTTCTTACCATTGGCTTTCGCCTTAGATCTAGAAGATGAAGATTCCCCAATAAGCAGAACGGGTGTTTCCCTGGTTTCCTTCAGGGTGCCTTCAACTGGAAGTGTAACTTTCTTCCCCTGGGGTAAGTAGAAGGTAGGGACTGTAGAATTAAGTCAGCATATGACTCGTTCTCCAACGTGGTCTCCAGGTCCGTGAGCAGTTTAATACAACTAATTATTGTAAGGACGTCGTCCCCTACAAATGATACGACAGCCAATCTTGCTTGAAGCAATTCCTTCGAGGTCTCATACCTTGTGATACGAGAATGCTCTCCATATAAATCTTTGTTATGGAGGAAGATGGAAACTAAGTCCATCTTCTCGTGCTGCCTGGTATACACCATTAACCGAGGCCAACATTTGCAGAGTCTTTTTTCCTTGTCTTGCGGATATCAACATCCGCGATGGTGGAATCTGGACCAGGGACAGTGGAGGCTTGGGTAGTAAGAAGGTGGCCCAGCTTGTCATAGGTAATGGACATCTAGACAAACCTTTGCCAATCAATATAGTCTGGTTTAGTCAATTAATTATCTAACTGTAACCTAAGTCCGGTCACATGGTCGCTTCAATTAGGAGAGATAGGAGAAACACTTAGCATGATACTCTTACAAGTTTAGATTGGTTTTTAGTTTATCTAAACAGGATGGCTCCCACCGTTTCCCGAATCCTTCCACAAACCATAAAAGTTGAATAATCAGGATTAATCTCACCCTACAATACTTGCTTAACCTTTCATCCAGGCTGGTGTTGGTACTTCGAGGGAGGTTTTCCAACGCTTTTACGAAGTTCCTTAATTACATAACCTCTTTTCCCTGGAGGCATAGCCCCACTAACACCGTTCTAGACACCTACTTGGTTTATAGTATTGATTGTTTTAGTGAAAAAATCTCCCGAGGAGTAGCGGATACTCACAGTAGGTTCGGGATCCAAATATCATTGTGTGATAATCCTGAAGGAATCCTACCAACATTATCACACTCCAAATGATATGCAACACTAGCAAGTTTCAGTTTCTTTAGAAACTCTCGATATGGATTTTTGCCCCATGCTCTTATGACCTTAACACGAAAGTGTACGCTAGCACCGCCACTGGGTTTTAGCAGCATCAAGAATGCCAATTTTAAAAATTTCAGGATACTAATCTACACTATCCAAGATCTTTAGCTTGTTGATTAGGGTTTAGGTTTGATATCTAGGTAAACTATAAGAAGTGAAGATGGCTATACCCTCATAGATCGAGTCCTTCAGTTCACATGCTCCATGTCGTAGTCCCGTGACTCCACTAAGTTCCACTTGAGGGTTTGGACGAGCTTCCTCCGATGACCTGCGTGCCGAAGATGTTCCACACGAAGTCCTTCCAACTCAAGCTAGCTCTACACTAAACTCTTTTAGTGTAGAAAACACGCTACACTTGATCTCTAGTCAAGTGTAGGATGGTGAAGTAGGGGTTTAGAAGCTCACTGGTATGTGTTCAAGCTTCATGATTCACATCACATGTGAGGATTGAAGCTTGAACCATCGTGGCATGAAGAAGAGGAAGAAGATAAGAGCAACAATGGGAGCAACTACAGAATGAGCTCTAGTGTTGAATGAATGAGAGTGTGAATAGAAACCCTTGACCCTCACTCATTCAAGCATGAAATTATTGCAATATAAAATTGCAACCATACTTGAATAGTGAGTCAAGATGAATAGAGAAATATAAATGCCATACTTAGAACCATGCTCCCAATTTCCACCTTATTTCTATTTTCACAAAATAGAATTCATGCCATGCTTCATATATATATATATATATATATATATATATATAAAAGAAAATATTTAGTGAGCTAATAATATTAGTTAAGATATAATTATATCAAATATAATGTATATCACATTATTAAATTAACACTTAATTTAATAATCCAGTTATACCACATATGACTGACTAATATCATTTATCTGTATATCACATTATCAAATCAACACTTGATTCGATGATCTGGTTATATCACATATAACCTAACTGATAACAGATAACTGCCAGATTACAATACGGTATCACATACACGTATTTAATCAGGCCCACACACATATCACATGTGTCCTACTTCGTTTCGCTTGAACCAGGGAACTTCTGTGTGGGACTCTAAAGACTCGTCAATACGCCAGCAGTAGGTGATGATCACATCAGTCACTTACAAGCCATCAGCGGTACTAGCTAGACGTAACGGCTACCCGAGTATTGAGCGATATGAAGATCAACAAGCAAGTTTGTCCATACTCTCCATGAAGCCTATCAGTAACACTACCGTACAATCCGGTCTCTTCGTCTGATATATCGCATATCATGTCTAGGGGTGGTAAACATCAGACCCTAGTAACATGATAAGTCATGCCGATGTCTGGTCTATAACGGTTCGAGAAACTACTGATAACTCTTATCAGTAAATCTCAGCAATATCCATGGCCAGGGACTTCCGGTTATAGCCAATCAAGCATAGCGCAATATCAACCCCCAATACCGGGAGAGACGAAACCCCTCATATCGCTCACTGCCTTCATGTGATTCGGGACTGTACCCAAAATCCACCTGTTTGCACAACTCCTCTTAAGCGTGGTAGGAAGGAAATCAAAGCACAATGGGAGCCACACAAGACTCTATGACGATCTCGGGTCTACAGACTAACCTATACCAGTGTCACCAAAAGACTGCTATCTGACGATAGGTATAATACCAACTCGGAATCCTCAGTGAGTCCTTTCGGTGTACCCATTCTCTAATGAGCACCTGTGTACCATTTTTGATGTCACACACCAATGGTTGTGGGATCAACCATCGCCTCCAAGGGACAAGAAACGTACACACTAGTCTACTCTGGAATATCGATGCCCTGTCTCGATATCCCCTCGACTAGGAACAGTTAAAGGATGTACTTCTGGACCACCCTGGCCCCACTAGTATGATCTCATCATAATCCTGGTAGTCAAGTACATATCCTAAGGGCTTTATCAATATGTAAGAGACAGACAGTATAAAAATACCAGTGTACATATTAAGATAAAGGTAACCAGATAGTATACTATCATGTCGAGTAAGAAAGTCCTCTATATATATGTCGAAGCATCCATTATATCAACAATAATGGTCTCTAGGGCATACATATTCCTAACAATCTTCCACTTGCACTAAGGCCAGTTGTTGTAGTATCTCAAACCCAACGTCCTAAAAGTCTCTTGAATAGCATCTGGGAGAAGGCCTCGGTGAGTGGATCCGCTATGTTATCCTCTGTGTCAACTCTCCTAACTGCGATCTCCCATAGATCAACTATCTCCCTGATCAGGTTAGACAGTCTAAGAATATGTCTGGATCGCTGACGGGACCGGGGTTTCTAGGCCAAAGCCATAACTCCATTGTCATCACAATACATAGGTATTGGATGCTCAATGGTAGGAACCTATTTCATCTCATGAACTCTATTCATCCAGACAGCCTCTTTGGCAACATCGTTGGTAGCGATGTAATCGGCCTCTATCAACGAGTCTGCTACGGTATATAGCTTGGAACCCTTCCAACACACCGTCCCTATACTGAGGGTGAAGACAAAACCCGAGACTGATTTTCAGTCGTCCTTATCACTCTGGAAGCTCGAATCGGTAAAAGACTCTACCTGGACTTCACCGTTACCATACACCAAGAACATCTCTTTAGTCCTTCTCAAGTATTTAAGAACGTTCTTCACAGCTGTCCGGTGCTTTTCCCCAAGATCTTTTCGATACTTAATCACTACACCTAATGAGTAAGCTACATCCGGTCTGGTACACAACATCGCATATATGATTGACCTGACTGCCGAAGCATAGGGTATCACTTGTATGCGAGCCCTCTCCAAATCAGCCTTGAGAGACATCTCTTTGGAGAGAGTGATTCCTGAACAAGCGAGTACATTACCACTCTTAGAATCTTCCATACTAATCCCCTTTAGTATGGTGTTTATGTACCTGGATCGGGACAATCCCAAATCCGTTTAGATCTATATCCCCAGGATGTAGGAGGCATCAGTTAGATCTTTCATGAAGAACTTGTATGATAAGAGGTGTTTGACCGAGTGTAGCATAGGAACATCGTTTCCTATCAAGAGTATGCCATCCACGTACAATATGAAGAAGACAACCATACTCTCTACAACCTTCTTATATATACATGGTTCATCTACCTTTTTTATGAAGTCAAACTGTTTGACAGTTTCATCAAAACAAATGTTCCATCTCTGCGATGCTTGCTTTAATCCGTAGATAGATTCAAGCAGCTTGCACACGCTTCCGCTGCTCGCACTGTCTACGAAGCCCTCTGGCAGTGTCATATGCACGCTCTCTTCTAAATCACTATTTAGAAAAGCGGTTTCAACGTGCTATCTTCCAGATTTCGTAGTTATGGTATGCAGCAACGGCAAGTAGGATCCTGATGGACTTAAGCATAGTGACAGGAGAAAATGTTTCATCATAGTTGACACCTGGTCGTTGAAGAAAATTTTTTGCTACAAGTCTAGCTTTGAAAGTCTCAACTTTTCCATCTACACTAAATTATCTTTCTCAAAGATCCTCTTATTCCCAATGGGTTCTACCCTTTCAGGAGCAACTTCCAAAGTCAACACTTTGTTGGTGTACATGGATTCCATTTCAGATCGCATAGCATCCAGTCATTTCACAGAGTCCCTACTCGTGATGGCCTGCTCAAAACTAGTTGGGTCATCATCTCCATGATGCAATCCTCGGTCCCACCGTCTATGAGAAAACCGTAGTATCTTTCTGGTGGATGAGGAACCCTACTAGATCTGTGGAGTGGATGCGGTTTGTCAGGGACTATTGAATTCTCCGGTTCCACCAAATCGTCAGTTATAGTTTGTGTTGCTGGAACTTCTTCCAGTTCTACCTCATTGCCACTAATTTGTTTCACAAGAAATTCCTTTTCTAAAAAGGTGGCATGTCGAGAAACAAAACACCTTTTGTTCCTCAGTGTGGTAAAAGATATACCCTCACGAATGTTTGGGATATCCTACAAACTTGCAAAGAACTGATCTTGCCTCAGGCTTGTCCGGATTATGCTTTTCAACATAGGCCGGACAACCCCATATCTTAACTCGTTTAAGAGATGGTCTTTTCCCATTCCATATCTCATATGGAGTGGTAGGCAACAGATTTGGTCGGAACTCTATTCAATAGGTATGCAGCTATCTCAAGTGCATGTCCCCAAAAGTAAATAGGTAACTCAGCAGTATTCATCATAGAGCGCACTATATCTAATAGGGTGTGATTCCTCCATCCCGATATACCGTTGTGCTGTAATGTATAAAGAGGAGTAAACTGAGAGAGAATCTCATTCTCTTTTAAATAATCCCGGAATTCCATGCTCAAGTATTCTCCTCCCTGATCATATCGAATGATTTGAATACTTTTACCCATCTGGTTCTCAACTTCGTACTTATATTCCTTGAAATTCTCAAAAGATTCAGATTTGTGTTTCAACAAGAACACATGTCTGTATCTTGAGAGAACATCGGTGAATGTAATAAAGTACGCGGAACCATCCCTAGCATGTGTAGACATAGGACCTCATACATCACTATGTATCTGTCCAAGAGTTCAGTAACTCTTTCTCCATTTCCAGTAAACAGATATTTGGTCACCAAGCCTTTGAGAGATGACGGGCAAGTTTCATAAGATGTAAATTCGAACGGATTCAAATATGCATTCTTATGGAACTTAAGCTAGTCTTGTCTCATTGATATGACCTAGTCTACAATGCCACAAGAAGACTTCGTTCATTTCTGAATTGTTCCTCTTGTGTGTGTTCTGTACGTTTAGAATTGTGGTTTGATTCAGAACGTGTATACTGTTATACAACGTACCTTACCCAATCAACACTTGATTTAGGAAAATATTCATAATATTTTGATACGGAACAACAGTCGTTCAGAATCAATGTATTACTATTTAATACAAGGTAATATTTGCCAACTACCTTGGCTGCAATAATTGCACCATTCTCTATTAGTAGAGATATATCACCATTTCCCAGTTCTCTACCTCTTTATAGCCCATGTAACAAATTACATATGTAGGATTTTGATCCGGTATCTAATACCCAGGACGCAGAGGAAACTGAGAAACAGTTCTTGGTTATGAACACACCCGAAGACAAATGCATCAACATGCTTATTCTTCGATTGGTGGCATGGGAATCCGGATATTCCCCTATTCCTTGCTCAGACTTATGACAATCATAAGATAGAGCGGAACCTAGCCTAGTATAATAAGTAGGTTTGGTCAAAACATCCATATTATTATCTTGATTAAAGCATTTCATTGGTCACTATCAGGAGAGATTGAAGGATAATCACTTTGCGTGCGTTCTTTGCAAGAATAGATTGGTTTTTATCTAATAAAGATGGCTCCTACTGTTTTTATCAAATCTTCCTTCAAACTATAAAAGGTAAGATTAGCCGGAATTAATTACACCCTACAGGTTCGCCAATCGTTCGGCCAGGCAGGTATCGGTACTCCAAGGGAGGTTCCCCGTACTTTCGCATGGACCTAATTAAAATAAACCTCGTTTTCCTAGAGGCATAACCCCGTTAACACCTTTCTAGGCACCTACTGGATTAGGTAATTGTAAAGTGCAAAACTCTTCCAGAAGTAACTCTTACTCACAGTAGGTATTAGGATCCAACTATCATATAGAAGGTATGCAATCTCATTGCAAATTTCAACACTTGAAATTCCCGATAATTATTTTTACCCCTAGCCACTTATGACCTTAATAAGTTCAACAAATTATAAGCGCTAGCCAAATTCAACCCGTCATTTCTTGATTGAATTAAACCCATCCGTACGACCCTTAACAAGGTCAACAAAGTCGTACGACTACCCTAATCCAATCGCATCACATGCTGTAGATAAGTACTAATCAGTTACCGCACACTACGTCTTAACAAAGTCAACAAACACAGCACGAATACTAAATAGTACTTATCTGAAATGACGGAGGGCTACGCAAGTTTATAAGAAAACCATGAGCGTAATGAACTTGATATTGTTGTAGAATCTAGTGATTTTGAAAAGGAGTGTTTTTTAGGCTTTTGCTAGTTTCGCTAAAGAGGTCACTCCCGGTGATGGGATATCGGCTCTTTCCTCATCGAATGAGGTGCAGGAAATTCAGGAATACCACTATGCAAAGTAAAACTAGATAAGCTATCAAAAACAAAACCGAGTGAGTTGTAGCATTTGCTAGTTTCACTAAAGAGGTCACTCCCGGTGAAGGGATCTCGGCTCTTTCCTCATTGAATGAGGTGCTGGATATTCATCAAGGAATACCACTATGCAAAGCAAAAACTAGAGCTACCCTTTTTAAAGTATGATTCTACAACATCTTTAGGTTTCTTTCTTTTCATTAATCTCATTAATGAAGTCCCATCATTTAATGTTTCCTAAACATTACAGAAAAATGAAACGAAAATAGAACGTACGTTTATGCCATCCTCATTCGCCACTGGGTCCCGTCATGCACCGTTAGGTTACTTAACTACCGGCAGAGCGGGGGCTGGACTAGCGCGGGTGCAAAACATAAGCAACGTTTATTATATATCATATATATAATATCACATTCGTCTCACGCAGTTATATGATCACATCACAGAACCAAGCAGCAGAAGCAACATATGAAATATTGGATATACTAGGATTTCCGTATTTTAAATTTAGCCAGTAATGTAAAACATGGATTCCACGGTCATGAAGAATAGCCAAACCCATATCCCTAGACCCTTATGAGAGCGACAAATAACCCTACCAATTCTAGAGTTAGGAGACCCGGTCTCAACTCCTTGAGATGGTCATCCACTGGACTCTAGAAGCCAGTTACTTGTGCTCCCCGCCTTAGTTCTATCATAATACGGAAAAGTAAATAATATACAAAAATAGTGACATCATTCTCAACCCGGAAGTGCCCCAATAAAAGAATATTATATACAAATTTTATATGAATGAAAATTGAAAAACTCTTATCTCACATAAAATCTCTGAGCTATTCAATCTCGACGATACAATAAAACATATCAGCGACACATAATATCATATATCATCAACGTAAGCTAATACGCGTATCCCAAATTCCGTTGACATATAGCAACGAGATTTGGGATACCCCACGTATTACACTTACGGTCGCAGAAAAGAAATGTAAAACTGCAATAATTAGAATCCGCATTTTCTTAGACATCATAAACCCGGAATATCTCGTACTCCGGATTTCATGCCTAACCAGATAAATCTTGTATTTTAGTCTCAAATTGAAAACGCTTTTCAATTACTTAGTCGGAGATTCAACAAGATTCCCGACTATATTATCGAATACTTGTCGGAAACTTTAGTAGATGGCTGCACCCCCGATGTCGTCGACGAAGTGCACTAAAGCGGAACACCGTGGCCGCAAGCACCTGAGTGGATGCTTTCGGCACCGGGGTTCTCCTACAGTCACTTGGTCGGGGCAATGGGCCGTGGCTACCTAGCAAAATTATTTAGCGAGTATTCGCGTACAATACGCGATTGCGATGGAGTTTTGATCCGAATCAAGACTCCGTGGCAACCGATTATCCAAGACTAAAACACTAGATTTACAAATAAACTAGTTTTCACAAAACTAATTTAGTGCAAATCCTAACTACTTCATCCATATCAAACTTAAACCCGAAACAATGTTAAAAACACGACTACGAAACACTCTGTATTAGCCCCTTAACAAAATTAACATCACATGCAATTTTGGACTAATCAAACTGTTGGGTAACCCTAGGGCGGCAGCAAGGTTTCGGGAGGCATCGTCTATGCCATTTTCAAATTTTTTGCCGTTCTAAAGAACCCTAACCCTAGAATCTTAACTAGAGATTTAGACGAACTATTAATGCAAACATCTTTACATCTAAGTGAATGAGAAATACAACCTTCGTAGACCGGTCCTTCACTTCTAAAGCTCCATGTAGTAGTCCCTTCGCTCCAAGTTGTTGGGGTCAAAATTTGTACCCTGGTTGACCAAGTCAAAGTCAAAGTCAACCCCAAGCCAAGTGGGCCCAAACCCAGGTCAAGTGGGCCAATGCCCGGGTCGAGCCCGAACATGAAGCGGCCGGCCTTCCCCATGCCAAAATAAAAATTTTGTAATAAATAATTTTGGTGTATTTCTTTTATTTTATTTTATAAATAAATGTAAGAAAAATGGGCATAAAGCCAAATTTTTGTAAAGCCCGTGGCTTATGTGCAAAAAGAAATAGCACATGAGGCATGGGATGGGCAAAATGCCATTTTGTAAAGCCCAAGGGGCTATATGTAAATGTGTAAGCCTATATAAGGCAACATGATGAAAATATCTAAAGATCCTTTTTTTCTCTCTAAAAAAATCAAGGTTTGTGCCTCCTTCTCCTTCCTCAAGGTTCTAAACCTTCTTCTTTCTTTTGAATTAAATCAAGAGTTTTACTCTTCCTTTTCAAAAACTAAATAGTTTTTCACCACAAAACCCACAACGGGGAGATCAGATCTTCCATTAGATCTCAAAAGGGGGAGACTTTTAAGTCCTACCCCCCCTTTTCTCCAAGATCCCGCCGATCAAGAGGAGGAGGAAGGAGGCCCGTCTCCAAAAATCCAACTTTGGACAAAATCCTAGTCAAGAGAAGATCCAAGACTCAAGAGAGAAGAACCTCTGAAGATTTTTAAGGAGTTCAACTCCAAGGCCCAAATCCTCAAAGGAGTTTAACTCCTAATCCAGATCCTTAGGAATTTGACTCCAAATCTAAATTTTTTGGAGTTTAACTCCACTCAAAATCCTCTTTAGGAGTTTAACTCCCATTTCTAGGGCTAAAAACCCCTTCCTTTCGCTAGTGCCCAAAGCGCTAGCGTCCGAGCGTCCAAAGCGCTAGCGCCCGAGTGCCCACGTGCCGAGCAGGTGAGGCGCTAGCATCCAAAGCGCTAGCGCCAGCGTCCAAGCGCCTAGCGCTAGCGCCAGCGCCCAACGCCTGCGTGTTAGGCGCTGGCACCCACGCGTCCTTTGGACACCATTTCCCCCCGATTTCATACACACTCCACACTAAAAATACCTCCCCCGTCCTTTGAACCCCCGTAAAAACTCTGCGGGGCCCCCGATATATCCAAAACCCCTTCAGAACACAACACTGCACATTGAGTTCGCATGACCAGTTTAACCCGTCAATCGGAGGTTCTCTCGCTCCAAATGCGAGGGATAATTAACGGCAGCTTAGTCCGCGGCTGCCGGAGATTCGGATTCCCACAATCAATAAATTCCAGCCTACCCCAGGTAGGGGGAATTTGTAATGCGCCTGACAAGCGCGCGCGTATTCCCATCTCAATGGGGTGACGAAAAACACCCTACACAAGTAGTGAACACTCGAACTCTAGTAAGGGTTCATCTAAGAAAATGAACAAGCTTGCTCGAAGTCTTCGAGGCCGAAGATGATCTATGTCAAGAAGACTCAAGCCCATGCTACCTCTTCACTAATGGTAGATTAGTGAAGCAAACACCCTAAACTAAATGGCTAATATAGTAAAGGATGATGAAGTAGGAAATGGGCTCACTTTAGATTTAATTTTCTCACAATATTTTCTCACTTAGAAAAAAAATCTAGCAAGCTTTTTCTAAAAAAAGAAGATGAAGATCAAGATGAGAATGAAACTCTTGAGGTGAGAATAACAACCATGGGTGAGTTAGTGTCATACACTAACTCATGTAGAGAATAAACCATGGCTAAACAATAATGGTTGGGTTAATAAATATCTTAAAGTAAAACAAAAAGAGTGGACTTGGTCAATGGTTCCACAAGCTTCTACAAGCTTCAACCATGTGACAATTTCCAACCAATTTTGATTTACTTTAAATAAATAAAAACCCTTCATTATTATTTTCATGGTGTGAGTCTCATACACCAATGTTGAATGTGGCATCAAGCATGACACAATAAAATGTACATTAATATACATCACATATATACTATATGCATACAAGTGAGAAAAAGAAATGTTTAAGTGAGCTAATATTAGTTAATGTAATTCAATATATCAAATATATAATTATACATTAAATTATTAAATCAACACTTGATTTAATAATCCGACTGTATCACATACAACCGGCTAATATCTAATGTAACAATCTGTCGAATCAACACTTGATCCGATAACCCGGCTATATCATATATAACCGTCCGATATTACATATCGCGAGAATAGAATGCGGTATCACATACGCGGATTAATCTCGGTCCCATACATATCACATATGTGCTCCTACTTCGTTTCGCATGAACCAGGAAATCTCTGTGTAGGACTCTAAAGACTCGTCAATACGCCGGCAGTAAATGATGATCATATCAAACACCGACAAGCCGCAAGCGATCTGCTAAACGTAACGGCCACCCGGGTATTGAGCGATTAGAAGATTAACAAGAAAGCTTGCTCATACTCCTGTGAATCCAATCAGTAACACTACCGTACAGTCCGGTCTCTTCGTCAGATATGTTGCATATCGCAGCCTGGGGGTGGTAAAACATCAGACCCCAATAGCCTGATAAGTCATGCTAATGCAAGGTCCATAACGGTTCGAGAAACTACTGATAACATTTATCAGTAGATCTCAGCAACCCTGGCCAAGGATTTCCTGTTATGGCCAATCGAGTATAGCGCAACATCAACTCGTAATACCGGGAGAGACGAATCCCCTCCTATCGCTCATTGCCTCCATGTGACTCAGGACTGTACCTAAAACCACCTGTTTGCACGACTCAGTATAGTCGTAGTAGGGTGGAAATCAAAGCATGGTGGGAGACACACAAGACTCTATGACGATCTCGGGTCGACAGACTAACCTGTACTAGTGTCACCAGAGAACTGATATCTGACGATAGGTATAATACCATCTAAGAGTTCTCGGTGAGTCCGTTCAGTGTACCCGGTCTCCACTGAGTACACGTACACCTTCTCAGATGTCAAACACCAATGGATGTGTGATCATCCATCGCCCATCATATGGGTCAAGAAGCATACATGCCAGTCTACTCTGGAATATCGATGCCTTGTCTCGATACTCCCACGACTAGGAACTATTGAAGGATGTACTTACCAACTACCCTGTCCCCACTAGTATGATCTGCATCATAATCCTGGTAGTCAAGTACTCATGCTAAGGGCTTTATCAACATGTAATATTATGTCGAGCAACTATATAGCATACTATTATGTCGAGCAAGAAAGTCCTTCCTATATATGTCCAAGCATCCACTATAATATACATCACATGTACAATAATGGCCTCTAGGGCATACATATAACTAACAATCTCCCACTTGCACTAGGGCCGGTTGTTGTAGTATCTCATACTCAACGTCCTATAGAAGTCTCTCTATGGAAAGGCCTTTGTGAGTGGATCCGCCGTGTTATGCTTCGCGTCAACTCTCCTGACCTCGATCCCTGGGAGATCAACCATCTCTCTGATCAGGTGATACTTTTCTCAGAATTTGTCTGGAACGCTGATGGGACCTGCGTTCCTAGGCCAAAGCCACAACTTCAGTGTTGTTACAATAACAGTTAATGGATACTCAATGGTAGGGACCTTGTTCATCTCATGAACAAGAAATGTCCAGACAGCCACTTTGGTAGTATCGTTAGTAGCGATGTATCCAGCATTTATCGTCTAGTATGCCACGATATCTAGCTTGGAACTCTTCCAACATACCGTCCTTCCATCTGAGGGTAAAGACAATGCATGTGATTGACTTTCAGTCATCGTTATCACTCTGGAAGCTTGAACCAAGAACTTTCTTTTAGTGCTTCTCAAGTACTTAAGAATGTCCTCCATAGCTATCCAGTGATTCTCTCAAGATCCGATTGATTCCTGATCACTACACCTAGTGAGTTAGCTACATCTGGTCTGGTACATAACATCGCATACATGATAAAGCCTACTGCCGAAGCATAGGGTATCCCTTGCACGTGAGCTCTCTCCAAATCAGTCTTGGAAGACTTCTTTTGGAAATAGTGATTCATGAGTAAGTGGGCAAACCACCATGCTTAGAATCTTCCATACTAAACCCCTTTAGTATGGTGTTAATGTACCTGGATTTGGTTACTCTCAATATCCACTTAGATCTATCACCATAGATCATAATCCACAAGATATAGTAGGTATCATCCAGATCTTCTATGGATGATCCTCGTGATAAGAGGAGCTTGACCGAGTGTAGCATAGGAAACCATTTCCTATCAAGAGTATGTCATCTACGTACAATACGTGTAAGACAACCTCACTCTCTACAACCTTCTTGTATATACAGATTTCATCTACCATTTTGATGAAGTCAAACTCTTTGACTGCCACATCAAAACAGATATTCCAACTCCGCGATGCTTGCATTGATCCTGATAGACTTAAGCATAGTTTTGAAAGTCTCAACTTTTCCATTTACACCAAGAATCTTCTCAAGATCGATATACTCCCGATGGGTTTTACCCCTTTAGGTGCAACATCCAAAGTCATACTTTGTTGGTATATATGGATACCATCTTTGATCGCATAACATCCAGCCATTTCACAAAGTCTCCACTTGTCATGGCCTGCCTGAATCTAGTTGGGCCATTATCTACCATGATGCAATCCTCGCTCCCATTGTCACCGAGAAGACCGTAGTATCTCTCAAGTGGATGAGGAACCCTACCAGATTCGCGGAGAGGCTGAGGTTCGTTGGAGACTATTGAATCGTTTGGTATCACCAAATCATCAGCTGTTAGTTTGTCTAGCTGAAACTCCTTCCAGTTCTACCTCATGACCATAAATTTCTTCACAAGAAATTCCTTTTCTAAAAAGGTGGCATGCTGAGAAACAAAACGCCTTTTGCTCCTCGGTTAGGTAGAAGATATACCCTTGCAAATGTTTGGGATATCCTGACAAACTTACAGAACTGACCTTGTCTCGAGCTTGTCCAGATTCTGCCTTTCAACATAGGTCGGACAACCCCATATCTTAACTCGTTTAAGACATGGTCTCTTCCCATTCCATATCTTATATGGGGTGGTAGGCATAGATTTGGATGGAACCCCATTCAATAGGTATGCAGCTTCTCAAGTGCATAAAAGGAAACAGGCAACACAGCAGTACTCATCATAGAGCGCACCATATCTCATAGGGCGCGATACCTCCGCCCCGATACACCGTTTTGATGTGGTGTATACGAAGGTGTAAGCTGAGAGAGAATCCCATTCTCCTTTTAGAAACTCTAGGAACTCCATGCGCAAGTATTCGCCTCCTCGATCATATCGAAGGACTTTAATACTTCTACCTGTCTGGTTCTCAACTTCGTAATAATATTCCTTGAATTTCTCAAAATCTTCAGACTTGTGTTTCAACAAGAACACATGTCCGAATCTTGAGAGATGATCAGTGAATATAATGAAGTACAAAAAACCAGGCCCGGCATTTGTAGACATAGGACTGTATACATCATCATGTATGCGTCCCAAGAGTTTAATAACTCTTCCTCTGTTTTCAGTAAACGGAGTATTGGTCATTTTACCTTTGAGACAAGACTGACAAGTATCATAAGATGAAAAATTCGAACAAATTCAAATATTCATCCTTATGTAACTTAGCTAGTCGTATCGCATTGATATGACCTAGTCTACAACGCCACAAGAAGAATTCGTTCATTTCTGAACTATTTCTCTTGTGTGTGTTCTATATATCTTGAACTGTGGTTTGATTTAGAACGATTATGCTATTACATAACGTGCCTGATCCAATCAACTCTTGATTAAGGAAAATGTTCACAACATTATCCTCTAATACAGAATTATATCCTTCTTTAACTCAATAAAGAATATGATGTAATGTTGTATATCAGGTTCGGTATGTAATAACATTCGTTCAGAATCAATGTATTTAATACAAGGTGATATCTGCCAACTGATTTGGCTACAACAATTGCACCATTCTCTACACTTAGAGACATCACTCAATCCCAGTTCTCTACCTTTCTGTAGCCCATGTAACATATTACATATGCGGGATCCTGATCCGGTATTACATACCCAGGACATAGAGGATACTGAGAAACAGTTCTCGGTAATGAACACACCCGAAGAAGATGCATCAACATGCACTTTCTTCGTATTGGGTGGTATGGGAATCCTGGTATTCCCCTATTTTCTGCTCGGACTTATAACAATTTATAAAATAGAGCGGAACTAATGTTTCCCAGCTAAGTATAATAAGCAGGTTCGGTCAATGCATCCATATTATTATCTTGATTAAGGCATGACATGGTCGCTACCAGGAGAGAGAGAGAAGAAAACACTCTGCGTGCGCTCTTGCAAGATTAGATTGGTTATTATTTTATCTAATCAGGATGGCTCCCACTGTTTTTATCAAATCTTCCTTCAAACCCTAAAAGGTAAGACTAGCAGGGATTAATTACATCCTACAAGTTCGCTAATCTTTCGGCCAGGCCAGTGTCGGTACTTTGAGGGAGGTTCTCCGTGCTTTCGCACGGACTTAATTAAAATAAATCTCGTTTTCTCAGGAGCGTAACCCCGTTTACACCTTTCTAGACACCTATTTGATCGCCTAATTGCAATATGTAAAACTCTCACAGGAGTAACTCTTACTTGCAGCGGATATCGAGATCCAACTGTCTCATAGAAGGTATGCAATCTCATTGCAAATTTCAACTCTTGAAACTCCCAATAATGGTTTTTACCCCTAGTACTTATGGCCTTGGCTATTGTCAACATATCATAAGTGCTAGTCAAGTTCTACCCGTCATTTCGTGATTAATTAGACCCATCCACATGACCCTTGGCTATATTCAACATAATCATGTGAGTGTCCTAATTAATCGCATCATATGCAGTGTAGGAAGACATCACTTAGCTACCGTACACTACGCCTTGGCTATAGTCAGCATACGCAGCACGAATACTAAGTACTCTACTTTCTAAAATGACGGAGGGTCTGCGGATGGTTTTTATGAAAACCTTTAACGTTTCGAACTTGATATCGTTGTAGAATCGAGTGATTTTGAAAAAGAGTATTTTTTAGGTTTTTACTAGTTTTGCTAAAGAGGCCACTCCTGGTGAAGGGATCTCGGCTCTTTCCTTATCGAATAAGGTGCAAGATATTTCATAAATACCACTATGCAAAATAAGAACTAGAAAAGCAATAAAAAAACAAACCTAGTGGGTTGTATCATCTGCTAGTTTCGCTAAAGAGGTCACTCCCGGTGAAGAAATCTCGGCTCTTTCCTTATCGAATAAGGTGTTCGATATTCTAAAAGGAATACCGATATGCAAAGCAAGAACTAGAGCTACCAGTTTTTAAAACAAGTTTCTACAACATCTTTAGTTTTTTTTTTCTTTTCATTAATCTCATTAATGAATTCCTATCTAATTATGCTTCCTAAGTATCACAGAAGAAACGAAAGCAGTAATATTTATTATATATCATATATATAAAATATAAGTATTCGTCTCAGAATAACAAGTGATCACATCACAGAATATCAGCAGCAAAAGAACACATATGAAATATTGGATATGCTAGGAATTCCGTGTTTTAATTAAGCCAATAAAAAATGCGGATTCTACGGTCGTGATGAATAGCCAAACCCACATCCCTAGACCCCCTACGAGAGCGGCAAGCAACCCTCCCAATTCTAGAGTTAGGAGACGCGGTCTCGACTCTTCGAGATGGTCTCCCACTGGACCCTAGAACCCGGTTATTTGTGCTCCCCTCCTTGGGTCTATCCTAACGCGGAAAAGTAAATAATATACATCAATGGGACATCATCCTCAACCCGGAAGTGCCCTAATAAAAGAATATTACATACAAGTTTTTACGTGAATGAAAATGAAGAACCCTCATCTCACATAAAAAAAAATCGGCTATTCAAAACACGACGATCCAATATAACATATCACAGCAACACATAACATCACATGTTATCAACGTAAGTAAATATGCGTATTCCAATTGTCGTTGACATATAGCAACGAAACCGGCGATACACCATATTTTACACTTACGATCGCAGAAAAGAAAGTGAAAAACTACAACAATTGGAATCCGCAACCACCTTAGACGTCATAAACCCAATGTATCACATACTTTGGATTTCAAGCCTAACCAAATGAATTCCTTAGACATCACATGCCTAACAACTATAAACCCCGTATTTTAGTCTCGATATTGAAAACACTTTCCAATAACCTGTCGGGTAATTTAACAAGATTCCCGATAACCTGATCGAATACTCGTCGAAAAATTTAGTAGACGGCTGTATCCCTGATGCCGTCGACGAAGTGAACTAAGGCGGAACACCGCGGCCGCGAGCACCCGAACGGATGCTTTTGGCGACGGGGTTCTCCTACAGTCACTCGGTCGGGGCTATGGGGCGTGACTATCTAATAAGGTTACCCGGCAAGTATCCGCGTACACTACATAATTGCGACGGACTTTTGATCCACATCAAAATCCCATGGCAACCGATCAAATAAGACTAACTTGCTAGATTCATAAAATTCAAATTAGTTTTCACAAAACTAAATTTGTGGATTCCAAATATTATATCACAATCACATATAGCTATACGAAATTAAAATTTTCGATCGAATAAACAAACACCCAAAATTTCCCAATAAGCTCAACACTTGAGCGGAGTTCAAAAAGTACTCAGAACACGCCACAGCTCCTATGAACCATCCGCAGAAAGGCCGACCCATGCTTCACTCATGTCGCCATGGAACTGCCGCAAACCCTAGGGTATGACCGCGGTTCCGCGATCCAAAAAGTCGAGTTTGGGTATCGTTCTTCTAGAGGGTCCACAGAATCGCTTTTATGATTTTCCGAAGATTTTAAACTTGGAAAAAATCCAACTCTTGGAAAATTTCCAGCGAAGGAAAAATTAGGTTATTGATATCCGTTCGAACTTTTTAACGTCGTCTAAATAACCCGAATAGGTGTTAGAATTACAATTACGAAACACTCTGAATTGCCTTTGCATAAAGATAACATCACATGCAAATTTAGCAAAAACTAGCAACACCTGAAACACCAAAACCCAGAGCCTAGAACACTGAAAAAATTTGAAGCCAGAATTCATGAACAGGGCCGGCTTGCTCGGTTTTAATGATGATGTGCTCGTCCAAAAACCGGCCAAATTGCTTCAAATTTTCTTAGTGTCCATGTTATATCACATACAACATCAGTTGCTAAAAAAATTTTAGAGGTCATTTAAAATTCGACAGAAACTGGATTTTCGCGTTGCAAGTTTCGGAGTAATTTCGGTTTCGTAATCTAACAAATATCATTTAAATCTCTAGCTTGGCTCTGATACCACTGTTGGGTAACCCTAGGGCAGTAGCAAGATTTCGGGAGGCATCGCCCATGCCTATTTCAAATTTTTTGTCGTTCTAAAGAACCCTAATCCTAAAATCTTAACTAGAGATTTAGACGAACTATCGATGCAAACATCTTTACATCTAAGTAAATGAGAAATACAACTTTTGTAGACCGGTCCTTCACTTCTAAAGCTCCGTGTAGTAGTCCCTTCATTCCAAGTAGTGAACACCCGAACTCTAGTAAAGGTTCACATGAAGAAATGAACAAACTTGCTCGAAGTCTTTGAGGCCGAAGATGATCTACGTCGAGAAGACTCAAGCTCGTGCTACCTCTTCACTAATGGTAGATTAGTGAAGCAAACACCCTAAACTAAATGACTAATATAGTAGAGGATGATGAAGTAGGAAATAGGCTCACTTTAGATTTAATTTTCTCACAATATTTTCTCACTTAGAAAAAAAAGCTAGCAAGCTTTTTCTAAAAAAAAGAAGATCAAGATCAAGATGAGAATAAAACTCTTGAGGTGAGAATAACAACCATGGATGAGTTAGTATCATACACTAACTCATGTAGAGAATAAACCATGGCTAAATAATAATGGTTAGGTTAATAAATATCTTCAAGTAAAACAAAAGGAGTGGACTTGGTCAATGGTTCTACCAGCTTCAACCATGTGATAATTTCCAACCAATTTTGATTTACTTTAAATAAATAAAAACCCTTCATTATTATTTGCATGGTGTGAGTCTCATACACCCATATTGCATGTGACATCAAGCATGACACAATAAAATGTACATTAATATATATCACATATATACTATATGCACACAAGTGAGAAAAAGAAATGTTTAAGTGAGCTTATATTAGTTAATGTAATTCAATATATAAAATATATAATTATACATTAAATTATTAAATCAACACTCGATTTAATAATCCGGCTATATCACATACAACAGGCTAATATCTAATGTAACAATCTATCGAATCAACACTTGATCCGATAACCCGGCTATATCACATATAACCGTCCGATATTACATATCGTGAGAATAGAATGCGGTATCACATACGCGCATTAATCTCGATCCCGCACATATCACATATGTGCTCCTACTTCGTTTCGCATAAACCAGGAAACCTCTGTGTAGGACTCTAAAGACTCGTCAATACGCCGGCAGTAGGTGATGATCATATCAAACACCCACAAGCTGCAAGCGGTCTGGTAAACGTAATGGCCACCCGAGTATTGAGCGATCAGAAGATCAACAAGCAAGCATGCTCATAGTCCTGCGAATCCAATAACACTACCGTACAGTCCGGTCTCTTCGTCAGATATGTCGCATATCGCAGCCTGGGGGTGGTAAAACGTCAGACCCCAATAGCCTAATAAGTTATGCCGATGCAAGGTCCATAACGGTTCGAGAAACTACCGATAACACTTATCAGTAGATCTCAGCAACCCTGGCCAGGAATTCCTTGTTATGGCCAATCGAGCATAGCGCAACATCAACCCCCAATACCTGGAGAGACGAATCCCCTCCTATCGCTCATTGGCTCCATGTGACTCGGGACTGTACCCAAAAACCACCTGTTTGCGTGACTCAGTAGAGCTGTGGTAGGGTGGAAATCAAAGTACAGTAAGAGACACACAAGACTCTATGACGATCTCAGGTCGACAGACTAACCTGTACCAGTGTCACCTGAGAAATGCTATCTGATGATAGGTATAATACTATCTAGGAGTTCTCGGCGAGTCCGTTCAGTGTACTCAGTCTCCACTGAGCACCCGTACACCTTTTCAGATGTCAAACACCAATGGATGTGGGATCATCTATCGCCCATCATATGGGTCAAGAAGCATATACACCAGTCTACTCTGGAATATCGATGCCCCGTCTCGATACTCCCACGACTAGGAACTATTGAAGGATGTGCTTACTGACTACCATGTCCCCACTAGTATGATCTGCATCATAATCCTGGTAGTCAAGTACTCATCCTAAGGGCTTTATCAACATGTAATAGAGAGATAATAAGTGTACATGTTAAGATAAAGTGCAACCAGATAGCATACTATTATGCCAAGCAAGAAAGTCCTCCAAATATATGTCTAAGCATCCATTATAATATACATCGCATGTACAATAATGGCCTCTAGGGCATACATATAACTAATACAAACATAACCTGAAACCCCAAAACCAAGAGATAAGAACACCATAAAAATTTCAAGGTCTTTTGCTACAGTAAAAAAAAAAAAGGTGAAACCGGTTTTTTGGGCAATCTCACCGGGTCAATTTTGGAGTTTTGCCCTCAAATTTCTATTGTGTTCTATTTACATCACATGTAACATTCTGCACTTATTTAAAAAAATTTAGAGACCTTTAAAAAATCGACAGAAACTTGGTGTTTGGGTTTGCAGTTTCGGAGTTGTTTCGCTTTCGTATTTCTAATAACATTGTCTAATCTTCTAGCTTTGGCTCCGATGCCATAAAAGTGTACGCGAGCACCGCCACCAGGTTTTAGTAGCATCAAGCATGCCAATTTTAAAAATTTCGGGATGCTAATCTACACTATCCAAGATCTTTAGCTTGTTGATTAGGGTTTAGGTTTGATATCTAGGTAAACTATAAGAAGTGATGTAACAACCCTAATTTTTTATACACTTTTTCCATACAAATTTTTAAATTGTTTTTTTTTCAAAATCCTTAAAGGGGTATTTATTACCTGAGCACAAGACTTAAGTAATTAATTAGCAATTTAATTACAAGAAGTAGCTTGTAGCTCATTGGTAATACCTTGCACTGCTGAACCAAGCCACCAGAGTTCAAATCCCATCCCCACATTATTTTTAATATTTATTTTATTTTAAATTTTATGGAAGCCCAACAGTCCACACAAGATAACTCCAGATTTTCCCACCAAACTTTAAAAACTAAATATACCAGAGGCTACACTAGACGACCCCCCACCTTCCCATGCCCTGACTCGGCCCGACTCGGCCGAGTAGGCCGGCGGACCGGCCGACTCGGGCCGGCGCCACCGGCCGGACTCGGCCGGACGGCCGAGTTCCCTTCTTCAATGTTGTGTCTTTTCACCTCCTTAACCCCCCTGCACACTCCAATTTATGAGATCGGTTCCAGAGACCTTTGAAATACCCTATTTACTCCAATTTTTAATGATTTTTATACATTCTTACATTTTTTTATTTTAAACCCTTCATCTACCCTAACCCTAGCCTAACTCTATAAATACCACCCCTACCCTCTACCCTCTCACTCACATTTCTGAGCCAACTCTCTAAAATTCTCAAGAGATCTTGTGTACCTTGAAAACGAGCTCGAGGCGAAGCTCCGACGAATTCCCGGCGGAACTTCCGGCAAACGTTTTAGGAACTATCGTCGACGACGCAACCCATCGGCGATCCCTCTACTTCCCTCTCACTCTCTAATGTAATATAAAATCCGTAAGTCCCTTTTCTATCTCTCTTTTCCATTCTCAAAATACGAAATTACAAAACCCGACGGAATCGGAACAAATCCGATTTCCGATTCGGTTTTCTATAAAATTCCACTTCTCCCTAATACAATCATTCTTAAACTTCCTCATATTGACTATTAAACACTAATCAAACAATTTAATCAAGTTTCGTCACATGAAATGATAGCTATTTCAATTTATTGTATTTTTCACTTAAATACCACATTGTTTCATTCCTTCATTTAACTCCATCAAACTTGCTATACACTTAAAGTAGAGCATGAGATAACGACCTACCTCCTCACATACCCATATACAACCTAACACGAAACCATCGAAAATTTAGAATACAAGAAAACAATATTTTCATTTAAATACCATATGCTTAATAAAACTATTTCTAAAAGATTTAGTTTTGATACACTTTTTAAAGAAGTACCACTTATTTGGAAAATACGATAAGTTGTGGACATCGGTCGTTTATCTAAACCTGACTTTGTGGTGTCTAGGCTAGGCAAGTGAGAAAGGTAACTTTAAAAGGCCCGTCTCACGGTGATTCGTGAGCGGATCCCTCCTTTCCTCACTTGTACTTACCTGGCCACAATTGGCGGTGAAGAGGCGATTTAGGTATCTCACAACTTGTCGTCTAGACCAGTTAGGAATAGACTAGTTGACTCAGGAGAATTTAGAACATACAATACGGAAAATATACACCTTTAAAAATAAATACCATCTACTTCATAAAACCGTTTTCTAAAGGATTTAGTATTTTACAATCTTTCCAAAGCGCCGCTACAACCCATTTTGGGGAACCCGTTCGGGATGGTGCGGATTATCGCACATCCTCAGGCTTAATAGTGCGAAATTCAAACCTCCGCAAGAAGCATTCGGTCTCGAAAGATTTAAAATACGACATCTTAAGAAAATGAGATTTTTAGAATATAAAATATTTATTAAAATTATTTTTGTATAAATATATGTATATTTATCATTAAAATATCTATTTTGTTAAGATATAAATATTCCACCTTTTTTCTAAAAATCACAAGAACAAATTTTACACGAAAATACCATAAATTCCACATAAATCAATATTACAAATAAATACCTTTATTTTTGAAACTAGGATATTTTCACTAGAAATACCACAATACAAAAATCCACCTTCATTACAACTCTAAAGACGAATAACGAATACTTGAGGTGTATTTTGAGAAGTATATGTTCCCCTCCGAAAGACGGCGCACGGGACCGCGATGTCCTGGCGCTGAGATTCGGGGCAGATGCTATTTGGTTTTATCCGTCTACCTCTCCGAAGATGCCAAGTTGATTTATGGCACCGTGTATCGGATGTTTAGACGGATGCGGCCGATGTAGCAGACTTTGTCAGATTCCCCCTCGCTTGAGGGGTTTTTGATTGTGGGGACGCTCTTCCCTGCAGGCGCAAGCCCCTGCAGTTAATTACGCTACCGCATCGCGGTAACCACTTTCTCCTTCTCCAGAATTTCACTTCGTGTCGTGTGTGTTTGTTTTGTTTGTGGTTGTCCGTAGATTGTATACGGAGACTGAGTAATGCTGTCGCCCGTAGGACGTGGACTAGTCCAAATCCGTATTTAATTAGATTTGGGTTTGGTGTTTTTAGTTTAAGGATGCATTAGTCGCGTTGCGGCTAAGATCAACTTAAACGTTTGTCAAGGATACGTTAGTCCTGTTTGAGACTAAGATCGACTTGACGGGGTGATCCATTTAATATATGGCCGTCGGGACTCATCGCCTCTCTGACGTCGTTGAAGGATTACAACGACAGATGTCAGAGGAGTTCGGAGATGTACCCTTGAACCAAGGTCGATTGGAATTTCATCGTTCATTTGAGTGTTTCAGGATACGTTAGCCGTATCTGGGGCTAAGATCAACTCAAACGGGACCGTTTAGATCCGGCAAAAGAGCATTTGAAGGCTCTATTGCTCCAGTTTAAGGACGTGGTGGTCCATGTTCCAGTTTAGGGATGTGGTGGTCCATTATTAGTTTAAGGACATTTCGGTCCATCGCCATTTTAAGGACGTAGTGGTCCGATATTACTTTAGGGACGTCTCGGTCCGATATTAGTTTAGGGACGTCTCGGTCTACGAGTTTAAGGACCCCGCAGTCCATATGGGTGTGTGGTCGTCGGGACCCGTCACCTCTTTGACGTCGTTGAGGAATTACAACGATGGATGTCAAAGGAGTTCGGAGATGTACCCTCGAACCGGATGTAGATTGATTTAGGAGAAGCCAATTTGCTCAGTCAGTTTAATTTAAGGACTTATGGCCACCATTGGACTAAGTCCAGTTGAAAATGTCCAACATTTATTTGCTTTTGCATTGCATTTCTCTTTATTTTTATTTGGGCAATTTGTTTTGGGCTCTGCCCTTTATAAATGATGCAAAGCATCAATTTCATTTGGGCTCTGCCCTTCTTATTGCTTTGCAACTTATTTTGGCCTGCTAGGTCTTTTTGATTTGGGCCTGGCCCTTCAAGTAATGCATTGCATTTGTGCAAAGCACCAAGAACCTTTTAGATTCAAAGCACTTTTTATCCCTTGATCTAAATTTGGATCAAAGAAAAACAAGTTTTTCCTTGTTTCAGAGAACCAAAGGTTCATAGCAAGTGCAAGGCACTATTTTTATTATTTTTATTTCTTTATTTATTTGTTGAAGATCACTGATCTTGTTCTTAGATCAATGATCTATTCCTAAGAGAATTTTCTCTTGTTTTAAAGGTTTTTACCTTCTTTTTTGTGTTCTCAAGGAGTTCTCAAGAGTTCTCTTCTCTCTCCTTTTTTTTTTAAAACCAGATGTGTGTCTTTGAAATGATGTCTGGGGTCCTTTTTATAGTGCTCAAAAATTAGTTAAATTTGTTTAAAAGATCTTTTCCTGAGTGATTTGGGGAATTTTCCCCACCGTTGGATCTTTGATCCAAAGGCCCCTGTTTTACAGAAGAAATCTTCTTGTTTTAACAAGAACAGAAAAAATTTCTTTAAATCTTCATTCTGTTTTTGCGCAACTCCCCAGCGCGTGACACGTGTCGCGCAGTGAGGCGCTTGCGCAGCTGCGCTTGCGCAACTGCGCAGACACATGTCGCGCAGTGAAGCGCTTGCGCAACTGCGCAGACACGTGGCGCGCTGCGGTGCACTTGCGCAACACTGTTTGCGCAACTGCGCAGACACGCGTCATGCAGCGGTGCGCTTGCGCAGTTGTACTTGCGCAACTGCGCAGACACGTGGCACGCTGTGGTGCACTCGCGCAACAGCGTTTGCGCAACTGCGCAGACACGTGTCGCGCAGCGGTGCGCTTGCGCAGTTATGTTTGCGCAACTGCGCAGACACGTGTCACGCAGCGCAGCGCTTGCGCAACTGAGCGTTGCTTTTGCTTTTTAAAGAGCCTTGCTCTGATTGGACGCACTGCCTTGGGCGTTGTGCTGCCGAGTCAACTTCTGACACGTGGCAAGTTGCGCGCAGCGCACGGGAGCTGAAGCGTTGCTTCAAAATTTGAATTTTTGAAATTCAAACAGAGCCTTGCTCTGATTGGGGGAACAAATGCCCCCCCACCGTTGCGCTCACGTGGCGCGCACGTGAGTGCAGCGGTGGCAAGATCCTGGCCGTTGGATCATGGAGGTCAGGTGAAGAGGCGCAGGCGCCTATAAATAGGACCCTTGGTCCTTTAATTTCTTTACCGTTTCAAGAACTTTGATTCAGAGCCTTGCTCTTGCTTAAGAACTCTCAGAGCCTTGCTCTTGCTTCTTCTCAAGAACTTTAAAGTTCAGAACTTAGAATCACTCTAGGTAAAAAATTAATTTAAATTAAATTTAATTAATAGAGCCTTGCTCTTATAGATCTTTGATCTAAAGAAAACCCCTTTAGGGTTTCTTCAACAGAGCCATACTCTCATAGATCTTTGATCTAAAGAAAACCCCTTTGGGGTTTCATCAACAGAGCCTTGCTCTCAAAATTTTACAGAGATCTTGTTCCTGGGTTTTAACCCATGAACAGAGCCCTGCTCATAGATCAAATGTAGATCTCCCCTCTCTTTTTTTATATATAAAAAATGGAGAACTCCCAAAAGTTTTCATGAATTTTTAAGATCCCAAAATTTTTTTTAATCCTTAGGAGTTATAGTTTTCATTACTATTACAGAGCTAAGCTCTTTTTTTTTTTAGGAAGTTTTATTCCCCTGAGACCAGAGTTTGACAAATGTCACTCTGTGACAGAGCTTTGCTCTAAAAGAGGAGATTTTCTCCTTGTCTTTAGGGATTTCCCCCCAATAAGGATATTCTTTTGGGGGTCTTTTTCATTAACTGACAGTCTCATCCAATGATGGGACTGTCTTATCAAATGATGCGCCGTCATCTTGATTTTGTGGGTCCCCCTTTGGTCCCCTACCCACTGCATTGTAGTGTGATGTAGGACTTTGAAATGTGAAGCATTGGAACACTAACGATTATATATATATTTTTCTTTTTCTACAGGAAGCATGTCTGAAGATTTGTCTTTCCCTTTTGTTCGCTCGGAAGGAGGGTTCCCCCATTCGCCAGTGGACCGGGTGGTGTTTGCTCTGATTAAAGATCATGATCCTGAGTGCAAGAAACTTCACCTATGGGGAAGGTGGTACAGCCAAATCATCCAAGGCCGTCGCAGCTTCAGCTCCGCCTCACCCTCTGAGCCCATAGTTACGATCCCTTATGCGGACAAGCCTCCGGTGGAGTATGCCGTGGAGGTCAAAAATTGGAACTCCGACGACCTCCTTCAGCCTGCAATCGGTGCCATCCCGGTGCAGCCGCCACCGGCGATAGACATCTTGGGGAGGCGAATCTGTCAGGGTGAAGCACGCCCTTGGGGACAGGCTTATAATATTGGACTGATCCCGCGACCGCTTGCCGGATATTTGCAATGGGCCCGTTACATTTTGGCGGCGAAGATGGCTCACCTGATGACGATTGGTTTATACTCGGCCGTCTACGTTTCGCTTTTCGAGTATCCCTCTCCTCCGACGTGGTGGATAAAGGCCTTTATTGAACAATGGAATATCCCCACCCATACCTTCCTGATAGCGGATAGGGAAGTCTCCATTTCTTTGGAGGAATTTGCTGAGATTTCAGGTCTGCCAATGAGGGGGGAACACTACGAGGAGCTGCTTCCTCCTGACGAGTATGTCTTCGCCACCAAGCAGCTAGTACTTGACTTAACTCCAGAGAATGCCATTCAGCATCAGCACCCGGGCTTGGTGAAGGTGTTGGAGATTTATGAGGAACTCCATTTGGAATCGGGCGACCGGGGCGTCAGTTTCGCGGATTTCATTGCTCGCTTTATCCGCCCGGAGTTCCTATCAGAGCAGGGCGAGAAGTTCGCTCAGCTTGCTGACCCCTTTGGTTTCGGCTTGGACCGCCGACCTTCATCGGAAAGTGGCCAGCGGGATTTTTATCTCCCCGGTATCGCCAACGTCCCTTTCTCAGAGATCGCCGTTTCCGGCATGGACGAGGAGACTTTTTTCATAGGGTTCTTGGGTCTATGGTTATGCAGCTTCGCGCTCCCCATGCACCCACGCCTCATGCGGCCTTCCGTCTTCTACCCGGCGCATCAAATGGCGGCTGGTTTGCAGCTATCGGTAGGGATCGCCGGGCTGGCTTACCTTTACAATGGACTTAGCGTAGCGGCGGACGCTAATGAGCCTGGGGTACAGCCTGCCAACTTCCCGATGCATTATTTCACTTCTTGGATGGAGATGCATGTACAGGGGGTATTTGGTGCTCACAAGACTCCTCCATTCTTTGAGAGATGCAGACTTCCGAGGGTCATGCGGTTAATCGGGGCTTCCATCGTGGTTGCATCCCCGCGGGATTCTAGGGGACTGCTCCTGCGTTCACATCTAGTCGGAGCGAAGATCTCTTTTGTGGATAAGGTCATCACCATAGGCTCAGAGACCACTAAGTCAGTGGTGTCGCTATGTGATGACTTTAAGGGCGGGGCTTCTGTACTAAAGGCTCGGGAAATCCTCCACCTTTACTCCATTCGGCCGGGCTACCTAGTATTTAGGCAGAATGAGACGGCTCTCTTTATGAGGTATAACCCACATCGATTTGCCCGACAATCGAGTTACAATCAAGGGATCCCGATGGAAGCCTTTCTGGAAACACCCGCGGCCAACCAAGAGGGGATAAGGAATGCGATGCATCATTTCATCTGGCTTAATACAGGTTCCTATTTTTTTATTAGTGAACCTAGCTGTGCCCCTAAAATAATCCATCCATATGTAGCCTGGTATGCGCATTCTATGGGTCCAATCATCTTAATGGAGAAACGCCTGCTGGTTGACCGTAGGGGTGCGCCTCCCGGCGGTGATCGCAAGGCTCCCTTGCAGCCAAGGATCCAGGTCACCCTCCCGATAAAAGATGCCGGAGCTGACCGACCACGCGTGTTGAGCCCCCCGCGTGGATTGCCACTGCCTACTACGGTGGATGCACCACCGGCGCCCCGTGCTCCCACAAAGACGGTTAAAGTGGTATCACCAGGGTCTGGCGCAGGAGCGGATATCGGGACTCGCCGCCCTAAAGTGACTGCCAAGCGCAAAGCTACTCTGGGTGGATCTAAAGCTGGCGGATAGAAGAAAAAGAAGTCCACCCTATCCCTCGATGCGATCCTTAGCTTAAAGCCTGCGGCTCCTCCCGCCGGAGCCATATGTGAATATGGCAGCAATGAGGGCTTCGTGGTAGACCCTGCGGACACCAATTTAGCTGCCGCCATTGCAGCTTCGGAGCGATCGGCGAGGCTTGAAGCGATGTTAAGCAAACTCGCTGAGTCCGGTAATCATCAAACGCTTTATTTGTCATTTTATTGCACTTTGTATTATTATCTTTAACTAACATTTGGTCCATTTTCAACAGGTGTCTCTACTGAAGAGGCTATTGCTGCTTCCCTGAAAACCTTCCAGGAGGAGGAGGAGAAGCGTGCCCTAGCAGGCGTTGGTATGTTTCACCCCTTTCTCTTTTATAAGGAAAGTTTGTTGTCTTTTTCTGATAGTCAACCTAACCCTCTTTTGTTTCTTTGCAGGGGTCGTATCAATTGATGCGGGGATCCTTCCGGAGTCCGTTATCTCAGTCCTGGCTTCGTCGAAGTTGCCACAAGAGCCTCGGCTTGACAAGACGACGAGAGATGCCCTAAAAAATCTAGAGGCGTCCCTATTCACGGACGAAGAAGCCTCACTCAAGGAAGCCCTAGTGGCATCCGTCTCAACGGCTCAAGAGGAGCGGAAGCGGTTGAGACGCGAAGCAAAGGCGCGCAGAGCTGCTTTGGCCACGGGAGCGGGCCCTAGCACTATTCCTCGTGCCGACACTCCTTCCGAAGCAAAGGCGCGCAGAGCTGCTTTGGCCACGGGAGCGGGCCCTAGCACTATTCCTCATGCCGACACTCTTTCTGAAGAGGCCCCAGCCTCCCTGTCTACTGCTCATAGGCAAGTGGCGCGCGCGGCTCGGAGTGCAAACGATAAATCCTCTTCAGGTAGCATTTCTTTCAGAACCTTGTTGTAAGAATTATCAAGCCATTGGCTCATATGCATTCCATCTTGCAGGGCCAAGTCCGACTGAGGGGGAGGCGGAGACCGTCGAACCCAGGGGAATGGAGGAAACGGTACTTGTCGAACCCGAGCCGACAGCGAGCACCGTCGTCGGGGCCACGGCGCCTGAAACAGAGGTTGAGGGATCCGCCGCCGAGAGGATCATTGATGCCGCACCTGAAGTGGCGGCAGATGAGATGATTGTCTTAACCGAGCCGAAGGCAGTAGAGGGCGAGGCGCTCGAGGCTGGAAACGTTACGGTGCCGATGGACGAGACAACCGCGACCGCAGAAACCGAGGGAGTATTGGGTGAGGCGGCCACGATTCCTGAGGAGGAGCGAACCGCTCTTTCCCAGGAATCTGGTAATACTCCAATCATAGTCCTCCCCGCGTACGGTTCCTTGCCGTCTCCAGGGCTCGCGAGCACAACAACGGTTCCCATCGAGTCGGGTGATGAGGCTACGGGCGGTGGTCTCATGTCAATGGAGGAGGGGATTGCTTCAGTTTCTGCTGGCAGCTCGTCGGGTAAATTTTGAGTCACCAGCGTTCCTTTCTTTTTTTTATATATCTTGCGATCTCTTCTAACAAGCTTGTCTTTGCAGGTGCGGCCAGTGCCGACGCTCCATTGCTCGAGGGAGCACCGTCGACTACTGCTTTGGCGGTGGTCACCTCCCCGCCTTCCCTTGTACTATCGCGGATGTTGGAAGGTATGGATTCACGACTCATGCATTAATCTTTCAAAAATGTAGCTTTTGTACTAACATTATACCATTGTGCCCTTGCAGGAGTGCTCTTTGATCATTTATATCAAGTGTTGCTCCCACACTTCTCTTTCCCATCCGAACTCGCTTCTCCCTCTAGTGGCGCCGGTGAGTATACTTTCACTATAATATCTTTATTTACCCCCTTTTTTCTAGCAATGGGATAATTTCTGACTTTTCCTTTTCTTTATTGCAGTGCCACAAATCGAAGGAGGGGATGCAAGACCTGCCGCGCTACCGGCCCTTCCGGCTTTGCCGTCCGTTGCAGCTGGTATAGTAAATTTCCTTTTTGGTAACCCTTCAACATCTCTTGAACCATCGTTTGACCATGTTTTATTTTGCAGCTATTGTTCCGGCTCTGGTCCCTTTTGAGTCTCGCGTCCTTTCACCGGCAGGCCCTTTCTTGAAACGTCCATCTTCAAAGGGTGCTGTGATGAGTTTGGGCATGCTGAGCGGGTACATCGAAGAGCTCAACATGGACGCTCTCCCTTCTGCCGTAGATTTCGCTGTGGAGGTTAATCCAATGTTGGCGGCGCTCGTAAATTTTCATAACGAAGGCGTCGTCGAATCTTGGGTTAATCACTGCAGGGAGATCGAGGCCTGTCTATATCGGCTGGAGTCGATGCGCCCTTCTCCCGAAGTTTTAACCCTGTGCACCCAACGCACAACTTGGCTCGAGCAAAGCACTTCGCACTTCCGCCACCTGGAGCAAGAAGCAGCTTTAAGACTAAGGGAATGCCAAAAGATCTCGAACGAAACGGCCTATCTGCACGCTGAGGTTGAGGCAAATGCTGCCCAAGTGAAGACTATCTTTGAGGGTCTCTTGGAGCGCATCTCCCATGGGCTAAACTTGAAGCGGAAGCTTGACGTAGCTGAGCGCAATATCCCAAGTCGGGAAGCTGCCTATCAGGTCGTCAGGGAGCAGCTTGCGTCGGTCTTGCAGCAACGAGCCCAAGTGGAGGCAGAGCTGGCGGTGGTAGCCGATCAAGAGAAGGCACGTAAGGACATATGCGAGCAATTGCTAAATCTATGCAAGACGCTTCCTTCCCAGTAATTCTCCTTGTATCATTTGTATTTGTAAAATATATGTATATATATTTTTTTTATTCTTTAGTACAATGTATCCTGTACTCGATCGACATTTATGAATAAAAGATACACATTTTTATAATTTCCTGTGTCATTTCTTCGCCTTTTTCATTCTTTTCAGCATGATATCTTTAATGCACCTTATTGGCAGACAACTTTATTTTTTTTTTTTTTAGAGATAACAATGGCTTAGACTGCGGGTTCAGATCCGCTGCCTAAGACTTTTTCAACTCTATGAGCCGTGAGGATCTCATAGAGACTTTTCTCCCTGCGGATCGAGAGGATCTCGTAGGTGGGCTTTTCTCCTTAGGAATCGTGAGGATTCCTAAGTGTGGTTTTCTCTTACAAGTCATAAGGATCCTGCAAGAGAGTTTTTCCCTCTCACGAGTCGAGAGGACCCGTAAATGGTTGTTTCCCTCCTTACCGAAACTCGATTTTAGAGAGTGAGACCCGTGTATAGTATGCGAGAGACCATTTTAGATCGACTTGTAGGGTCCCATTGTTCAGGAAGCAAGTTCTCCCGCTTCTGCTGCTTGAGGCCTCATCTTGCAAATTAAGAAGCAAGTTCAATTTGTTGAAGAAATCCCTTTTCTGAAAGATTTGGCGGGATTTCCCCCACCATCGAATCTTTGATCTAAGGGCTTCTGTTTTACAGAAGATAATAATAGAAAAGATTTCTTCAGAACCTTAATTTTTGTTTAGCGCAAATGCTCCAGGGTATGACACGTGTCGCACAGCGCACGGTGCAGCGCAACTGCGCTAGCATATCTGCGCCGCCACGTGTCACGCAGCGCACGGCGCATACGCCGCTGAAGCGTCGCTTCCTTTGGTTTTGCTTGAAATAGAACTTTGCTTTGATTGGGTGCGCTGCTTTGGGGCGCTGCGCCGATGCGTTTGAGCCAGACACATGGTACGTTGCGCAGCGCAGATAATCTGAAGCGTCGCTTCATTAAATTAATTTTCAAGACAGAGCTTTGCTCTGATTGGGGAAAGACGAAGCGTTACTTCATCTCCTGCCTTGGAATCTGAACAGAGGTTCGCTCCGATTAGGGTAAACCGCCGTGACAACTCTTGGAAGTCGAAGAGGCACTTGATGCCTATAAATAGAACCTTTGGTCCCCTCCAGATACTTATCATCTTTCAGATTTCTATTTTCGAAGACTTCAGAGCCTTGTTCTTGCATTCAAGAACTCCGGTGCCTTGCTCCTCCCCTTTTTTTTCAAAGTTTTTAGGAAAACTTTAGGTAAAATCGATTCTTGAATCAATCTTAACCAGCAGAGCTTTCGTCCAAGGGACTTTATCCTTGAACATAATTTTGCTCTCTAGGAATTTAGTCCTCCATGTATATTATTGCTTTTCTATTGCTGATCTTCCTGCAATATTTCCTCCAGGCATAATGGAGGCGGTGCATCTGTACAGTTTGCACGAGTTCATTACCTACGACGATATCCGCGCTCAGGGTCGTCAACAAAACCAGGAGTTTACAGACGCTGAATGTGCAGAAGTCATGGGTCGTCTGAACGCAAGCGGTGGTTGGCTGTTGCCTCGTCGTTCGGCCCTTTTGAAAGTCGTGTTGGGAGCCATATGGAGAGCACTTCCGGGTCTTCATGAGGCCTTACCGCTCAACGCACTGGATGATGCCGAAGACAAGGTGCATTCAGTGTACCTGACAGGGCTGATTTCAAAGAAACGGCGGAACAGCCTTATTGACATCTTACACCAAGTCTTCCAGCAGACGACAATAGTTGCTGCTTATCAAAGGCCAGGAGGGCTCGCCGATGATATCGACACAGAGGAGCGCGAAAGATTGCGCATAAGAATAATTAGAAAGGCCAGAAGAACTCTGGATGGCCTTACTTTTGATTTCCTCAATCCGTGCCCCGGATCTGAGGTTATACCATTGTAATAATTTTAATAATGTTTCTTATTCATTATTCTTATGTTTGTAAAAAATTTTAGCAGTATGAATGGAAACCCTCCCCCTTTCTATTTCAGCTTGTCTTATTTCTCGTCCTGAGTCTTCTGTCCATGCATAAATGAATGCGTCACGCATGACAGATCAAATGTAAACCGGATATTCTTTCTGTCATCTTCTTTCTTTTAATGTCAGCAGGCTGTCTTAATAACTATGGTTGATGGATGTCTAAAACGAGTATTCCGACTTCCTCAGGAAATAGCGATGGCTTAGGCCGCAGGTTCAGGTCGACCGCCTAAGACTTTTCAATTCTATGAGCCATGAGGGTCTCATAGAGGCTTTTCTCCCTACGGATCGAGAGGATCTCATAGGCGGATTTTCTCCTTAGGAATCGTGAGGATTCCTAAGTGTGGTTTTCTCTTATAAGTCGTAGGGATCCTATAAGAGAATTTTCCCTCTTACGAGTCGAGAGGATTCGTAAGCGGTTGTTTCCTTCCTCGTCGAAATTCGACTTCGGAGAGTGAGACCCGTGAATAGTATGTAAGAGACCATTTTGGATTGACTTGCAGGGCCCCATTGCTCAAGAAGCAAGCTTTTCAATCCTTACTGCCTGAGACTCTTTCTTACAAATTGAGACGAATCGGGAATTTGCTCGCGGAGAGGGCAATGGCTCTGCGAGTTGACATAAGTTAAGAGGCTCTCATCACGGAGTGTTTGTATCCGTGAGTCGAGGAGTTTGCTAGGGATTATTTGTTTCCCGAGCGCCAAGGATTATTTGTTTCCTTGGGGTTTGAAACGAGTCGAGGATTTCCACGGAGGCGCTGGTGGCTCTGCAGGTCGACGCGGATCAGGAGGCTCTCATCAAGGAGTGTTTGTATCCATGAGTTGAGGGATTTGCTAGGGATTATTTGTTTCCCGAGCGCCAAGGATTATCTGTTTCCTTGGGGTTTGAAACGAGTCGAAGATTCCCACGGAGGCACTGGTGGCTCGGCGGGTCGACGCAAATCAGAAGGCTCTCGTCAAGGAGTGTTTGTATCCGTGAGTCGAGGGATTTGCTAAGAATTATTTGTTTCCCAAGCGCCAAGGATTATTTGTTTCCTTGGGGTTTGAAACAAGTCGAGGATTCTCACGGAGGCACTGGTGGCTCGGCAAGTCGACGCGAATCAGGAGTCTCTCGTCAAGGAGTGTTTGTGTCTGTGAGTCGAAAGATTTGTTGGGAGAGTATGGCTCCCTCTTTGTTTACGCCATTGGATTGTATACAGGGATCGATGTGATCTTAACTGTAGGGCCAAAAGTTTCATTCTTTCATTTTTTTTATTCTTTCCACGATGCTCTATCATTTCAGCTTTTATATCGCGAAAGTCGCGATTGCCCAATCATTTTGGCTATTTTTTGCGGTGCCCAATCATTTCGGCTGTTTATTTTATTTTTACTCGCTGCTTTTTATTGCGAGTTGCCCAATCATTTCGGCTATTTCGCATGCATACATTTTACTTGCTTCTTTTTATTGCAAGTTGCCCTATCATTTCGGCTATTTCGTATGCATGTGCGGCTTACTGGCTTTTCGCCGTAAACCTGAACTTGGACACTGATTTCGGCATCAGCACCGCTACAACTGGGATATCGCCAGGAGCGAATCATCATTTGCTTCTGTCATTGAACAAAGGAGGCTTAGCGACCAGGGTTAGGGTCCTGTCGACTAAGGCTTTTGACTTTATGAGCCGTAAGGGTCTCACAAAGCTATTTCTCTCTACAAGTCGTGAGGATCTTATAGGTGTATTTTCTCCTTAGGAATCGTGAGGGTTCCTAAGTGTTTTGTTCCTCTGTAAGTCGTAAGGATCCTACAGGAGGGTTTTCTCTTTGTAAATCGAGAGGATTTACAAGGGTTATGCGAACATATCCCCAGTCACGGATGGACCTTGGTTAGGGAAATGTTTATTCGCGCCCGTGGATTGTATACAAGGTTCAGTATTGAGCCACTTGTAGGGCAATATCGAAGGTTGTGGGGGTTGTTTAAGCACAGGTTTAGATCTCTGTAACTTAAGACTTTCAAATCTTACGAGCCGTGAGGGTCCCATAAGAGCGTTCTCCTTACGAGTCGTGAGGATCTCGCAAGTGTATTTTCTCCTTAGGAATCGTGGGGACTCCTAAGTGTGTTGTTCCCTTGTGAATCATAAGGATCTCACGCGGGTGGTTTCTCCTTATAGGGTCGAGAGGACCCTACAAGTGCTTCTTAACGAGGTTGCGCCCTTTCGGGTTTTCACAAACACTCGCCGGTAGTCCTGCTGTTTTTACTCACAGAGCCCTTTCGGGTTTTCATCCGTGCCCATTTTGCTTATGGACTTACCACTTTTATTTTCTTTTTCTTTTTTTATTTTCTTTTTCCCTCTTTTTTTTATGAGGTCGCGCCCTTTCGGGTTTTCGCGAACACTCGCCGGTAGCCCTGCTGTTTTTACTCACGGAGCCCTTTCAGGTTTTCATCCGTGCCCCTTTTTGCTTATGGACATACCGTTTTTATTTTATTTTATTTTTATATGTTTTTTTTTTATCTCGTCAGCCTAAAGATGCTGCGGTAGTAGTTTAAAGACGTTCGGTCTGCTATTATTTTAAGGACATTTCGGTCCGCTGTTAGTTTAAGGACATTTCGGTCCGACATTGGGAAGTTGGCTACTGCTTATAAAACTTGAGCTTAGGACGATAGCGATCGGACATGGTCGTCGTCATCTATCATTGACCTAGGCTGTGGCTCATTAAGCGTAGTATTTCTTCAGGAAGCGACCGTTTATCGGCCTGAAAGGCCTTTCACCGTGCATGTCCATGAGTAGATAGGCCCCACCCTGGTAAACTTTATCTATGATGTACGGGCCTTCATAATTTGGCTCGAATTTTCCCCGCTTGGCGCGATTGGGAATCATAGGCCTTTTGACTACTAGCACGAGTTCACCTTGGTGGAATGTCCTCGGTCGGGTCAATCTTTCGTATGAGCGCATCATCTTTGCTTTATAAGCTTCCAGATTTTGCTGCGCTATAAGCCGGGTTTCATCAAGGGCGTCAAGCTCCTCAAGCCGAAGGTGGGCATTTTCTTCGTCCGTCAGCTCGTAGTGGACTGCCACTCGTAGAGAGGGTAACTCTATCTCGAGGGGGAGTACTGCTTCTGTACCGAACACCAACGAGTACGGCGTTGTGTTCGTGGCCGTCTTGAATGTAGTTCGATATGCCCAAAGAGCTTCTTGCAGTCTTTCGTGCCAATCTTTCTTATTACGGGACACCGTTTTCTTTATGATTTTTCTCAATATCTTGTTGAAGGCTTCAGCTAGTCCATTGGCTCGCGGATTATAAACCGAGAAATATCTCCAGTCTATATTATGTTGTTGCGCGAAGCGACTGATCTTGTGGCTTCTGTAAGCTGGCCCGTTATCGGAGATGATCCGTCGCGGAGTTCCAAATCGATATATGACATGCGTCTTGAAGAAGTGGAGAATATTTTCCGTCTTCATCTCTCTTAACGGTACTGCTTCTGCCCATTTAGAGAAGTAGTCAGTCGTCGCCAGGATGAAACGATGTCCCCTAGACGATGCTGGTTCGATAGGGCCAACTATGTCAGTCCCCCACATTTCGAATGGCCAGCTAGCCACCGTTGGATGTAGTGGATTTGGGTGCTGGTGGATGAAGTCCCCATGAATTTGGCATGAGTGGCATTGCTTCGCATATTCGATGCAGTCTTGAATCATCGTGGGCCAGTAATAGCCCATCCGTTTGATCTTCAACTTCATCTTTGGACCTGCTTGGTGAGAACCGCAGATTCCGTCATGAACCTCCTGAACGACTCTTTCCGATTCGTCCGGTCCTAAGCATCTCAGCCACAGAGAATCGAATGACCTCTTGTATAGAGTATCATTGACGAAGGCGAAAGACAGAGCTCGTTTTATGAGTTGATGTCTTGCGGACGCATCTTCGGGCATTTGGTGGGACTTGAAGTAGTCTATAAAGACTTCCCTCCAATCCTCAACCTTCTCATGATCTTTTATTTGCAAGGTCGCTTGTTCAGTCACTCCCTTTTCTTCGGGCGATCCAGGAGGTATTTCTGCGGGGGCGAGCACCCGACGACTTTGTACCATGATTCTAACGTCATCGAGGTTCTCGTCAGCCATTTCTTTAGCAAGTTTGGCCAACGCGTCCGCTTTGCTGTTATCCGCGCGTGGTATGCTCTCCAAAGTATAGGAGGGAATTTGGGTTAGCAGTTGTTGCACATTTTCACCGTATTTTACCAATTCCGGTTTGCATGTTTGGTAATCGCCGTTTACTTGACTAACGACCAGTTGCGAATCTCCATATATGAGGAGGTTTTCAATTCCCATGTCAATGGCGATCTCGAGGCCTGCTATCAGAGCTTCGTATTCGGCTTCGTTGTTTGTCCTCGGTTCCGTCAGGGAGAACGCGTAGCGCATTATCCCTCCTTGTGGAGTTATAAAGATGAGTCATACCCCTGATTTGATTATAGGGGTACTTTGTTTGCGCTTCTTCACGGAAGATGCTCCATCAAAATAAAGCTCCCATCGGGTATTATCACCATCGATCGCATCAAAAGCATGTTCGTCTGGAAGATCGCAGTTTAAAGGAGAGTCGGCCGGTATCGGGTGCTCAGCAAGGAAGTCGGCGATGGCCTGGCCTTTTACTGCTTTGAGTGGTCGATATGCTATCGAGAACTCCATTAAGAGCAGGGCCCATTTAGCGAGTCGTCCTATCAATATGGCCTTTGACATTAGATATTTGAGAGGGTCCACCTTTGAAATGAGATAGACTTCATGCGCTAATGCGTAATGTCTAAGCTTTGTTATTACGAAGATCAACGCCAGGCAGTGTTTTTCAATGGGGGATTAATTGCTTTCTGCCCCCAGCAGCACTCGACTTAAGTAGTAAAGTGCTCTTTCTTTCCCCTGGTCATTCTCTTGTGCCCATAATGCGCCCAAAGAACCTTCAAGGGCGGCCGTGTAAAGAATGAGAGGCTTTCCCTTCACTGGAGCAGCCAACACTGGAGGGTTTTGCAGGTACTGTTTGATCTCGTCTAGTGCGCTTTGGCACTTTTGATCCCAGACGAACGGGGTTCCCTTCTTCATCAGGTGGCTGTAAGGACGGCACTTTCCTGAGAGGTTGGCTATAAATCGCCGTATGTACGCGAGCTTCCCTTGGAGAGACCGCAGCTGTTTGAGAGTTCTCGGCGGAGGCATTCCCATGATTGCCTTGATCTTGGACGGATCTATCTCGATACCTCGGTGTCGAACGATGAATCCCAGGAATTTTCCCGAGGAAACCCCGAATGCACACTTCAGAGGGTTCATCTTCAAGTTGTATTGTCGAAGACGTTGAAATACGGTCTTCAGATGCTCGAGATGTTCCTCATATGATTTGCTTTTAACAACGAGGTCGTCGATATAGCATTCAACGATTTCGTGTATAAGGTTATCGAAAATCTTCGTCATGGCCCTTTGGTAGGTTGCACCGGCGTTCTTTAAACCAAAGGGCATCACCTTGTAACAGAATATTCCCAAAGGAGTCCGGAAAGCCGTATGTTTCTGGTCTTCAGGGTGCATTTTTATTTGATTATATCCTGATGAGCCGTCCATGAATGAGAAAATCTCATGTGTGGACGTATTGTCTATCATCAGTTCGGTGACTGGTACTGGGAAATCATCCTTCGGGCAGGCTTTGTTGAGATCCCGAAAGTCCACGCATATGCGCACCGTCCCATTTTTCTTCATCACTGGGACGATATTAGCAATCCATTCAGGGTATTGAACCTCCTGGATAAAGCCGGAGTCTATCAGCTTTTTGACTTCAGCGTTGATGCTCATCTCGAGCTCAAGCCGCATTCTTCTCGGCGCTTGTTTGACTGGCTTGACACTCGGGGATATTGCCAGTCTATGTACAGCAACTTCTGGATCAAGTCCCGGCATCTCGGAATAGTTCCATGCGAAGCAATCTTTATGCTGTACAAGGACGTCCTTTAACGCAGCCACCTTTTCTTCAGACAGCAGCTCGCTGACGAATGTCGGTCGCGGATCGTTTATCGTCCCTAACTCAATTTTCTTGAGGTTATCTGCAGTAGTATGTATTCCGTCCTCCAGTTCTTTCGGAGCTGGGGGAAATTCTGAGATCATCTCATCATTGCTGTTTTCGAGGCACCAGGGAAGGCTGTCCATGTTCTCGGATTCTTCTTGTAGTATCGCTATCGTGTGACAGGTACGAATTCGCTTCCAATCCCAATGTGGAACTGGTCTTTCTTTCGTGGCCTTAGGCTCGTGCTTTTGTGGTGGTGCTACCTTCCAGTTGTTGGACAGAGCGAATTTACCAAGCTGGTATTGATCTTCGACCCAATTCTTGAAGGTGAAGCAATCTTCAAGAGGATGACCTACTACTCGATGGTAAGAGCAATAGTCCGGGTGTGAGGCTTCGCCTGCTTGTTCAGGGTGTTTAAACTCCAGCAGCGCGAGCATTTGATGTTTTAGAGCAAGCTCAAATATCCTCCTTGTCTTATCCCGAGGAAAAGAGTATGCTCGACTCATTTTCTTTATGAGGGATAGATCAATAACGCTCGACTCCCGTTTGCGTGGCTTCTTAGCCCTGCTTTGTTGTTGTTGAGTGCCTTTTTGGCCTCTCGACTTATTTCTGCTTTTGAGCTGAGCCTTCTTTATAACAGGTTGACAAGGAGCGGCATTTTCATCCTTTACAGCCTGTTGGAGAAGGCGTTGCGTATTGGCTTTCTCGTAGATGGCCGTCTCACGGTTGTGATCATCTCGGACCTTTTGACCAGCTTTCTTTACAAGTTTGTCCATTTGTTCCTCGAACGACGGACTGGGCTCTTTTGCATCTTGAACTTTCACTGGCTTAGGATTAGCGTCCTCCCATTGAGTATCCGCTTCTTCATCAAGGTCATATATGACGTAGCAGCCGGGTACTAACTCTCACTTCTTTGAACGGATGTATCCAAGCCCTCTTGTTTCCATTCTCCCGTTAGGCAGTTTGCGTTGGATCCCGGGAATGTTCCAGACCCTGTCATAGAATTTGGCCTCTCTAACGGTCTGTTTGAAGGATATCCCCTGGCGTTTAAGCAGCTTCTTCAAACCTTCTGTATAATATCTGGGAAGACGGATAGTCTGAAGCCTGTCGAGCGTGGGATCCGCGCCATGCCAGACTTCTTTTTCCACCTTGTTTTCTTCAGAACGGTAAAATAGGATTGCCCTCTCGTTTTCTCGCCTGGGAGGGATATAGAATGTCCGCAGCTCTTCTACACTGTAGATATTAAGTGCGTCCAGTTCTTTATGATGTTTAGGCGGCACCATGGCGACTTGCAGACTTTGCTCTTCGTCAGCGGAAGCTTGTATTGAAGGTCGAGTAGAGAATACGACATGGACCTCATCCTCCGAGTCACTACCAAAGACCAATATAGGAGTGGACGGTCCTGGCTTGTTATGTTGGGGCGGACCCGAATAAACGATCTCCTCTTCCTCCTCGGTATCACTGCCGAAGACAGGGATGGTAGCGTTAGTTTTATTTTCCGGCTTGTGACACTTCTCCGTGTCTTCGAAATCCGGCAAGAAGTATTTGGCATCTTCGTATTTGCGGACCTCGTTCACAGAGAACGGGTTCAGTTCTCCCGTCACGGTATACTCGAAACCATCTTTAAAATACTTCATACACTGATGTTGTGTAGAAGGGATGATGTTGTACTCGTGTAACCATGGTCGGCCGAGCAAAGCGTTGTAGCATGTCTTGGCGTCTATGACGTGGAACTTAATGTCCGTGACGAGTAGCCCGAAGCGTAGCGTCAGTATCACAGATCCAAGAGTCTTTGACGATTGGGAGTCGAACCCGGAGATGGTGATCTTGTCCCGAGCAAGGTGCTGGACGCTCATGCAGATTTCTTTCAACACCCGCACGTTGAGTAGGTTAACAGACGACCCATTATCGATCAGGATTTTGCCTATCTTTATATCATGGCAGTATCCCGAAACATAGAGAGGGCGATTGTGTTCGCAAGTCCCAAGTAAAAGGTCTTCATCCCCAAAAGTAACATCAGCCGTGTGTACTTCCTCTAATTCATCTTTCATCTTTTCCTCGGCCAGGCATGCTTGGAATTGTTCCGGGTCTTGGAGTGCCTTAATCAACGAATCTCTCGCCTCTTTTGATAGCAAAAGGGCGTCAAGAATGCTGAGCTGTGAGGGCAGCTTCCTCAGATGTGCTAAGACGTTGTAATCCACCTTATTCTTCTTTGGTGGGTTCTTAGCGGTTAACTCTTCCGCAACTTGGTCATCGAGAGTAATATCCTCAGAGACCTTTTCTTTCCCTTTATCTTTTCTGTTCAAGGGTCCGAGGTTCTTTTCAGGCAGCGTCCGATTCCGCAGCCAGATATTTTCGCAGACCTTCGGTTCTTCTTCTTTTCCTGAAGCGGACTCTTTAAAGAGAGGGGCAAGTTCTAGCTCTTCATCAGAATCACTCCCGAATGTAGGCACTCGTGATCCACCGGTGTTAACCATGCGACAGTCGCCAGCAGTCCTTTTAAGCCCTTCGGCTGTATTTCTTTGCTCCCGACGAGTTTTACGCTTTTCCCGTTTATAGTGTTGTCGATGAGCAACGTATCCTTGCCACCATCTATCGAAAGCTTTGCAATCTTGAGTGGGGTGCGAAATCTTTTGATGATATAAGCAATAAGACGGGTGCGTTTCCACTTCACCGGCGATGTTTCCTTCAGAGGATGGTAGCTTCATGCCCATTGATATGGCTTTAGCGAACTTTTTCCTCATCCTGAGTTGGCTTTTGTCGGTAGTGGAGGTGTTTTGCTCCAGCGGGATCGTCTCAGCTCCTTCATCAAGTCGCTGGCGCTTGGCCCTTTCAAATATACCCGCCTTGCGCTCCTGATCAGCTTTACTTTTCAACCGAGCTTCATTAAGGAGTGCGTCAATTACTTCATCTGATGGCCCCAGAACTTTTGGTTCAGGATCTGCCCCCAGCTTTTCGGTGCAAGGAATCTCCTCCTCATTCGTGATCAAATGGGAAATCATATGACAGCTCGCCACATATTCCTCGGATTCATCTGATGAACTTTCTCCCTCATCCTCCTCTTGAAAGACATGGCTGAGGAACTCTTGGAATGTAATGGGGGTTCGTGCCTTCTGATTGTATTCCTCCAGCGCGTCAATTTGCTTTTGTAAGTCCGTGCGCTTGTCGCCAGGCTTCACGGGCTTCTTAGATTTCTTCTTCTTCTTTTTCGAAGATTTTGACGGCTGGTTATGAGTGTTTGGGCCACTTCCACCAATCTTTTGAATCGGACGAGGTTTTAGCATTCCCTCCATAATTTGTGGCTCCAAGGGGTTCTTCCACTTGACCGCTGGACATGTCTGAAGATCGTTTAGCATCCTCTTTGTTTTGGCTGATAATACGACCTCCCAAGGAGCTTCTTCGATGACGGAGCATGTTGCCCCTGACGTATTCGTCCCCTTAGAGGTATGGGGTTGCGGGGGATTCACCTTCCATTTTTCAGATAACGCGAACTTGCCCTGTCGGTATTGATTTTCAAGCCAATTCTTGAAAACGTAGCAATCTTCGATCGGATGGCCTAGTACTCGATGATAAGGGAAGTAATTAGGCTCGTTGACGTCACTTGGTTGCAACGGTCGTTTTGGATCCGGCAGATTTATGAGTCTGTTGCGCAATGCCAGCTCGAATAACCTCCTCGTTTTATCGCGGGGGAAGGAATAAGGACGTCCGATCCTATCCTCAAGGGGTACGTACGGGCGCGTATTGTTTGGACGAGCAACCGGCTTCGAGTCGCTCGGTTGTTGTTGAGCATTAGCAACAACGATCGCTTTTCCCTTTCCTTTGTCATTTCGGGAGTCCGGCTTTGGGAGAGGGGGTTTATGGCCCATCTGGTCCATCTGCGCTAGTTTGTCAATCAAAGCCTGGAAGGTAGTCGGCTTGAAGAACATCATAAACTGTGAGATGGTTGCTTGTGGATCAAGGGTTCCAACAAACATTCCCACCGCAGGGGCTTCTTCTATGCGCTGCTCATACTTCGACCATAGATTAAGCCACCGTATAGCGTACTGAACCCATGTCTCGCCGGGTTTTACCCTAGCGTTAATCAACCCCGTCATCGGGGTACGTTCACTGGCACTTGCAAAGCGTTGGGTAAACAGCAGCTCCATTTCCGCGAAGGTTTTAATAGAATCATTAGGGAGTTCAGAGTACCACTCGAACGCCGTATCTGATAGACTTCCAACGAATTGGCGGAGCAAAAGCTTGTCATCGCCGCCGGTGTTACCGCACAGCGCCCTGAACTGGGCAACATGCTGTGGGGATTGCCGGTCCCCTTGTAGACATGGAACTTGGGAATTGTGTAACCCGGCGGGTACTTGATTTGATCATACCAGCCTGGATATGGCCGCCCCGTTTTTACGACGTGGCCGGCTGCTTCGGCCGCATGATGAACCCTTATTTGCTGGGCTATGTATTCGTCCAGATCAGTTTTAGAGATTGTATCCTCTTTAGCCGTTGATAGAATGGGCTGAGGATTCGATGTCTCTCCCCTATCGTCTCCAAGGACGATCGGAGGTTCTTCATTCGAGGGATCTTGTTGTATCATCATCCCTATCATGTCCTGGAAGAGGAGGCCCATACGCTGTATGTTGGCCGCTTGTTTAGCAGCCTCTTTGTCCTTCTTTTCTAATATTCGGCGAAGGAACTCGGCGTTGGTCTCTTCGTCTCGGCGCTCATCTAAGGATGCTTCGGGGTTTTCTTTTGGCTCTGTAAGCACGGCCATAGCATTCATCATCTCCTGGAGCTTTTGTTGCTGTTCCTGAGCCTTGGTCACTGATCGGGTGAGCGGTCGGTGACCCGTAGAAGTGCGGCTTTCCTCCTTTCCAGAAGCCATATAAACCGTATGAACTGTTATGCCCCCTGACTTGGGGCGTTTAGGTTCACCGCTTTTAGACTTTGCCATTGACGCGGGGGTTTTCTCTGGCCTCCTCCTTTTGTGGGCCGTTGAGGTTGAAGGAACCATTGTAGGGGGCACCCTAGCAGCTGCTGTCCCCTGCTGTTTAATGAGACAATCCTTGTCTTTTTCCACCTTCGCCTTTTTCTGGCGACGAAAGCGACCTGGGTCAATCACAGAGTCTTGAACCCTTCGCCAAACTTTATAAATCTTTGAAGACAGCCGTTGAGGGGGTTGTTCTTGTTTTGTTTCCGGAGCCCTCTCCGTAGGCGGAGGAGATCTTTTCAGTGTAGCGGTTGGAGAATTCTTCCGCACCCTCCTCAGCAGTTCAAAGCTGTTCCCAGTTGGAACAGCAGCGTTGACCTCCACCATCGGAGCAGGTGGAGTTAGCCCCGAGGGGGAATTGCCCCCTGCTTTCCTCACTCGTTGCCAATGACGACGTCGCGCACGACGAGCCGTTGGGACTGGCTCGGAAATTGAGATGGTTTCTTTTTGCCCCCTGTTTGAGTGTGGGGTGACTGCTGATGTCAGACTATCGAAGACTGATGCCTTTTGACCAGCAAGGGCAGGAATGGGAATCGTCAATCTTGCGAAGACCGACTCTCTGATGGGAGAAGCCGCTTTAACAACTTCCTGAGCAGCGGCCGTTGCCCTCTTTGGGACGGCCACTCTATGATTCTGATCCAGTCTGGCGAAAACGGAGGCTGTTGGTTTGGTAACGGGCGACCCGTTGACAGGGGCCGTCGTAGCAGTGAGCCGGTCGAAGACCGACTTCTTGTTCGCCTCCGGTGTATGTATCGGCATAGAGAAGCTTGTTGGTGGGATCATGGTCCCGAAGAATAAGCCAGTGGCGGCTTGGGCCACCTGGTCTACTGGCAAAGTGAGGAAAGAGGCCGCTTGGGGCCCATATGCTACACTTCTAGGTGAGGTGGAGCGTCCGTTGCAGTGGCATTTCGAGCAGTTGGTGCAGTTAGAGGCCATTGAATCTTGAATTCTACGCCAAATAAAAGACCAAATCTTAGTAGCTTGAAATCCGAAGACAACCATTTAACAAACCGTGATTGGTTCGCGAAGACGACACACGAAGTGTGGAGTGGAAAGAGGAAGAGGTCCCACCGGGCGTGCCAGAATCTGTTCCCTTCCGAAAGACGGCGCACGGGACCGCGATGTCCTGGCGCTGAGATTCGGGACAGATGCTATTTGGTTTTATCCGTCTACCTCTCCGAAGATGCCAAGTTGATTTATGGCACCGTGTATCGGATGTTTAGACGGATGCGGCCGATGTAGCAGACTTTGTCAGATTCCCCCTCGCTTGAGGGGTTTTTGATTGTGGGGACGCTCTTCCCTGCAGGCGCAAGCCCCTGCAGTTAATTACGCTACCGCATCGCGGTAACCACTTTCTCCTTCTCCAGAATTTCACTTCGTGTCGTGTGTGTTTGTTTTGTTTGTGGTTGTCCGTGGATTGTATACGGAGACTGAGTAATGCTATCGCCCGTAGGACGTGGACTAGTCCAAATCCGTATTTAATTAGATTTGGGTTTGGTGTTTTTAGTTTAAGGATGCATTAGTCGCGTTGCGGCTAAGATCAACTTAAACGTTTGTCAAGGATACGTTAGTCCTGTTTGAGACTAAGATCGACTTGACGGGGTGATCCATTTAATATATGGCCGTCGGGACTCGTCGCCTCTCTGACGTCGTTGAAGGATTACAACGACAGATGTCAGAGGAGTTCGGAGATGTACCCTTGAACCAAGGTCGATTGGAATTTCATCGTTCATTTGAGTGTTTCAGGATACGTTAGCCGTATCTGGGGCTAAGATCAACTCAAACGGGACCGTTTAGATCCGGCAAAAGAGCATTTGAAGGCTCTATTGCTCCAGTTTAAGGACGTGGTGGTCCATGTTCCAGTTTAGGGACGTGGTGGTCCATTATTAGTTTAAGGACATTTCGGTCCATCGCCAGTTTAAGGACGTAGTGGTCCGATATTAGTTTAGGGACGTCTCGGTCCGATATTAGTTTAGGGACGTCTCGGTCCACGAGTTTAAGGACCCCGTAGTCCATATGGGTGTGTGGTCGTCGGGACCCGTCACCTCTTTGACGTCGTTGAGGAATTACAACGATGGATGTCAAAGGAGTTCGGAGATGTACCCTCGAACCGGATGTAGATTGATTTAGGAGAAGCCAATTTGCTCAGTCAGTTTAATTTAAGGACTTATGGCCACTATTGGACTAAGTCCAGTTGAAAATGTCCAACATTTATTTGCTTTTGCATTGCATTTCTCTTTATTTTTATTTGGGCAATTTGTTTTGGGCTCTGCCCTTTATAAATGATGCAAAGCATCAATTTCATTTGGGCTCTGCCCTTCTTATTGCTTTGCAACTTATTTTGGCCTGCTAGGTCTTTTTGATTTGGGCCTGGCTCTTCAAGTAATGCATTGCATTTGTGCAAAGCACCAAGAACCTTTTAGATTCAAAGCACTTTTTATCCCTTGATCTAAATTTGGATCAAAGAAAAACAAGTTTTTCCTTGTTTCAGAGAACCAAAGGTTCATAGCAAGTGCAAGGCACTATTTTTATTATTTTTATTTCTTTATTTATTTGTTGAAGATCACTGATCTTGTTCTTAGATCAATGATCTATTCCTAAGAGAATTTTCTCTTGTTTTAAATGTTTTTACCTTCTTTTTTGTGTTCTCAAGGAGTTCTCAAGAGTTCTCTTCTCTCTTCTTTTTTTTTTAAAACCAGATGTGTGTCTTTGAAATGATGTCTGGGGTCCTTTTTATAGTGCTCAAAAATTAGTTAAATTTGTTAAAAAGATCTTTTCCTGAGTGATTTGGGGAATTTTCCCCACCGTTGGATCTTTGATCCAAAGGCCCCTGTTTTACAGAAGAAATCTTCTTGTTTTAACAAGAACAGAAAAAATTTCTTTAAATCTTCATTCTGTTTTTGCGCAACTCCCCAGCGCGTGACACGTGTCGCGCAGTGAGGCGCTTGCGCAGCTGTGCTTGCGCAACTGCGCAGACACGTGTCGCGCAGTGAAGCGCTTGCGCAACTGCGCAGACACGTGTCGCGCAGTGAAGCGCTTGCGCAACTGCGCTTGAGCAACTGCGCAGACACGTGTCATGCAGCGGTGCGCTTGCGCAGTTGTACTTGCGCAACTGCGCAGACACGTGGCGCGCTGTGGTGCACTCGCGCAACAGCGTTTGCGCAACTGCGCAGACACGTGTCTCGCAGCGGTGTGCTTGCGCAGTTGTGTTTGCGCAACTGCGCAGACACGTGTCACGCAGCGCAGCGCTTGTGCAACTGAGCGTTGCTTTTGCTTTTTAAAGAGCCTTGCTCTGATTGGACACACTGCCTTGGGCGTTGTGCTGCCGAGTCAACTTCTGACACGTGGCAAGTTGCGCGCAGCGCACGGGAGCTGAAGCGTTGCTTCAAAATTTGAATTTTTGAAATTCAAACAGAGCCTTGCTCTGATTGGGGGAACAGTATATAAACGTATTTTTACATAAAACCCCCTCAAGTTTTATAAATTACCCTAAGGACCCTAGCAATTATAGGTTTAAGAAATAATCAAGACTTCGATTTACATTTCTAATTGTCTGACTCGGGTTTGAGTCTGATTAATCTAACTTGAATATGATTCCAAGTCAATCTACAACCTAAAATCTTCAACATGAATCCATGAATCCAATTATCAATCTATATGACTTGACTGAACCGAACCATGGATATACATTCCATTTACATGGTTCTCCAGTTATTCCACTTGCATGATTCTACGGTTATATCCGTTTACGGATATCATGGTTTCGGTCAGTCTTTTAATTATACACTCAATTCAATTTACAGTACAAAACAATACAAATAAAACACTACGGGATTTAAGGGGTAGATTGGTACGGAAGGTGTTAAAAGTGGCACGAGGCGGTAAGATTAAGACACCTAACCTATATTCCGTTGCTGTTGTACCGTGGCTTAACGGTTCCTTGGACATTCCGTTTGCCCTGGTCTCTAGCATATAGAGACCCATCTCGTATACACTGGCATCCTTCTGTACCAAGCTACAAACAACAGCGGTAACACAACATTACTACAAGATAATTCAACTTTACAATATACTTTCTTATTCTGTCTATTATACTTTCCTCTTATCATTGGGACTTACCGAGCGACCTGTTCGCTGACGACATTCTATTTCTTTCTTCTTTGAATGTCGTTAGGTGGTTTGGACCCGACAGAGATCGCGCCATCTGCAGAAGACTTGGACCAGTTTGCTGAAGAACCAGAGCTCTAGTTTCATTGTACATTTTCCATTCAGTACTTTTCATTTCCTGTTATGCCATTGTTTAGGCATCGTTTTATTTCAGTTGTATTTCCTTTTCATGCATTGTACAAAAGAATGTTAATAAATAAAAGTTGATGTTTTTAATGTCTCTTGTGTATTTATTTTTATATTGCTTAGATACGCTTAGCGTATGTACTTCTGAGTATATACGTAGCGGACCAGTCGTGTCCCCTTCGCCGTATACCGGGAAGCGGGGCGTGACAGGTTTTGTTGGTGGCTCATGCAGGCCAGAGCTGTATGGAACCCTAAGCAATATAAAATACAAGAACCAGCAACTAAAACATTCTTTGCAATCATATTCCTTGAATCCCATCATTTCTTATTCTTTGAATCATATACTTTGAATCTGTCCTAACCCAAAATTCTCTCACCTCTTTTACAATTTTACCAAAACCTCCGCATTCTTTCATTCCTTCACACATTCTTCACATTTTTAAAACCCTTACACCACTTAGTTATTTTTCACATACTGTCAGTACACCAGCACCAAACTTTTCTTGGATTTGTTACACTTTCGTTTTACAAATTTCGAGGACGAAATTTTTATAAGGAGTATAAAATGTAACAACTCTAATTTTTTATACACTTTTTCCATACAAATTTTTAAATTGTTTCTTTTCAAAATCCTTAAAGGGGTATTTATTGCCTGAGCACAAGACTTAAGTAATTAATTAGCAATTTAATTACAAGAAGGAGCTTGTAGCTCATTGGTAATACCTTGCACTGCTGAACCAAGCCACCAGAGTTCAAATCCCATACCCCACATTATTTTTAATATTTATTTTATTTTAAATTTTATGGAAGCCCAACAGTCCACACAAGATAACTCCAGATTTTCCCACCACACTTTAAAAAATATATATACCAGAGGCTACACTAGATGACCCCCCACCTCCCCATGCCCTGACTCGGCCTGACTCGGGCCGGCGGCGCCGGACGGCCGAGTTCCCTTCTTCAATGTTGTGTCTTTTCACCTCCTTAACCCCCCTGCACACTCCAATTTATGAGATCGATTCCAGAGACCTTTGAAATACCCTATTACTCCAAATTTTAATGATTTTTATACATTTTTACATTTTTTTTATTTTAAACCCTTCATCTACCCTAACCCTAACCTAACCCTATAAATACCACCCCTACCCTCTACCCTCTTACTCACATTTCTGAGCCAACTCTCTAAAATTCTCAAGAGATCTTGTGTACCTTGAAAACGAGCTCGAGGCGAAGCTCCGACGAATTCCTTGCGGAACTTACGGCGAACGTTTTAGGAACTACCGGCGACGACGCAACCCATCGGCGATCCCTCTAGTTCCCTCTCACTCTCTAGTGTAATCTAAAACCCGTAAGTCCCTTTTCTATTGTAAGTCTACGTTACCCACTCCGGTACTTACGGGGAGGCGGAATAGGTAAAAAACAAATTTTTATCATAAGGTAACATAGACTAAAACTTGAGGATCTTTGCCAAACCATTTCTAACAAACAACTAGAGGTTCTATCTACTATGCTTAGGAGATTATACCTCATGCAACAAGTACTTCGGGTCTTCTCTCCACTGTCCCCCTCGTCCATGCAAGCTCTGAGGATCGATTCGGATCTTGGTCACCTCCGCGGCCTCCTAAAGTCGAAGACGATCCATCCGAGAGTCTGTAGTCCGAGCTCCACCTCAAGCCGAGGTAACTAGGGCAACAAGTTTGCTACTCTTGATGTCCTAGGTGATGTAGAGAAAGAAGATGGATTTGTTTGTCTATTTGGATTCTTATTTTCTCAACACATGAGAGCTAAAGGATTTTGTAGTGAGGAGGAAGATGAAGCAACCATGGGAGCTCTCTTTTTTATGAGAGAGAATGAGCAAGAGATAAGATCCATAAGAAAAACCATTTACTAATCTCTTATCATGATAAAGTGTGATGGCTACTTGATTTGACCCTTATCATCTCAAAAATAAATCCAAAAGAATAAGAAGGATCTAGTGCTCTCAAGAAATGTCCAAGTCAACAATGGTCAACTAGGTCAAATTATCAAGCATGGTCAAATGGTCAAAGCAATTAGCCATAACACAATTATCATTAAAAAGATTAGTAAATATTTTCCTCACCTCATAATGGTTTTGACCGGATCAACGGTCAGAACCCCGATGAGGCACCTCCTTCTTCGCTCCTCACAACCGTGCATACACACCCGCATCCACATTCCGTAGAATGCGAATGCACAGAAGACAAAACTAATCCATCTATACAACACTAGGATCCGGTTTAAATCAAAGCCCACTAGTATCGTCTGCCCGAACATCATACGTGCACAAGTGCACGTAAGTGATCGTAGCCTTGCCGTAAAACCATACGGCCTCTACACCTTTTGCCCAGTGCAGGGAAACTCTCTGTGTGGGACTCTAAAGACTCGACACTACGCTGGCAGTGGGTTTAACCACAGACCGCAAGTGGCACTAACTGTACGTAACGGTCCCCAGGTAGATGTCGATAAGAAGGCTGATGAGGTAAACCCATCCGAACTCCTACTGAGCCTGAATGTGACAATCTCCGTACAGTCCGGTCTGTTCGTCTATGAGTATCGCATGTCAGGCCTAGGGGGGTGGTAAACGTCAGACCCTTAATAGCGGTACAAGTCGTGCCGGAGTGTAACCCAGAACACCTTGAGAAACTACTGGAAACACTACCAGTAATTCTCGCTTGCCCTGGCCAGGGACTGTGTAATGGCTCTCATAGACACAGCGTGATATCAACCCCCAATACCGGGAGAGACGAATCCTATCTAACCGCTACTGTCTCCAAGTGCTTCGGGACTGCACCCAACTACTACATGTTTGCACGACTCCTTTGAGCCGTGGTAGGGTAGTAATCAAAGTACAGTGGGAACACACTCGAGGCGAAGTAGCAGTGTCAAGTCGACGGACTAAGCTGTACTCTTGTCACCTGGGAACTGTTATCTGACGATAGGTATACTACCAACCAATAGTTCCCGACGAGTCTTGTCCAGTGTACTCGTAACCTAACGAGCACCCGCATACTATCTCCAGTACGACGTACTAATGGCTGTGGGACAGACCATCTCCCCTGCTGGGATGAGAAGCGCATACGCTAGTCTACTCCGGAGTATCGATGCCCCGTCTCGATAATCCTACGACTAGGGACCTGTATAAGGATGTGCTTGTAGATTACCCAGCCCCCACTAATGTGACTGCCATCACAACGCTGGTAATCAAGCAAAGATCCTAAGGGCTCCACTAATATGTATAAGCGATATGCTAAAAGAAACACATGCACATATTGAAGTAGAAATAAACCAAGTAGCATACTACCATTTTGAGCAAGATTGTCTATACATCTGTGAATATCTCAAGCTTCCATTAAGTAATATACAAACTAGTATGATACAATAATGGCCTCTAGGGCATATACACTAACAATCTCCCACTTGCACTAGGGCCATGTACTGGCGTATCGAAGACCTATTATCTCGATCAGCCGCTCGAACTGAGTCTGGGGTATGGCCTTCATGAGTGGATCTGCAGTGTTATTCTCCGAATCTACTCTCCTCACCTCGATCTCCCGGCGATCTACGATCTCCCTGATCAGGTAGTACCGCCCCAAAATGTGTCTGGAGTTCTGATGGGACCTGGGTTCCTTCGCTAAAGCTATAGCGCCGTTGTTGTCATAATACAGCGGTATTGGATCAACAATGGTAGGAACCTCCTGAAGCTCCGTGAGAAACTTCTTCATCCAGACAGCTTCTTTTGCGGCATCGCAAGCAGCTATATACTCCGCCTCCATAGTTGAGTCAGCGACGGTTTCCTGCTTGGAGCTCTTCCAGCAAACCGCCCCTCCATTGAGGGTAAAGACATAACCTGACATGGACTTGGAGTCATCCTTGTCACTCTGGAAGCTAGAGTTAGCAAAGGCCTTGATCTGGAGGTCTTTTCCGCCATATACCAAGAACATCTCCTTAGTCCTTCTCAGGTACTTGAGAATGTTCTTTACTGCTATCCAGTGTTTCTTCCCTGGGTCTGACTGATACCGGATTACAACGCTCAATGCGTATGCTACATCTAGTCTGGTACACAACATCGCATACATTATAGAGTCTACCGCAGATGCGTAGGGTATAGATGACATGTGAGCCCTTTTCAAATCAGTCTTGGGAGACATCTCTTTGGAGAGGGTGATTCCGTGACAAGCCGGTAGATTACCGCGCTTTGAATCTTCCATACTGAATCGTTTCAGTATGGTGTCGATGTACCTGGACTGCGAAAGTCCCAACATCCTCTTAGATCTATCACGATAGATCTGGATCCCCAGAATGTAGTTGGTATCGCTCAGGTCCTTCATGGAGAATCTCTGTGACAAGAATCCTTTGACTGACTGTAGCACAGGAATCTCATTTCCTATTAGGAGAATATCATCCACGTACAAGACGAGGAATACCACAGTTCTCCCTACAATCTTACTATAAATGCACGGTTCATCCGGATTTTTGATAAAGCCGAATTCTTTGACAGTATCATCAAAGCAGATGTTCCAACTCCGCGATGCTTGCTTTTTTCCATAAATGGACTTAAGCAACTTGCATACTTTACCGCTGCTCCCACTCTGAATGAAACCCTCCGGCTGATCCATATAGACGCGCTCTTCTAAATTTCCATTTAGAAAATCCGTCTTTACGTCCATCTGCCAGATCTCATAATCGTGGAGGGCAGCAATGGCAAGAAGGATCCGAATGGATTTAAGCATAGCCACTGGAGAAAAGGTTTCTTCATAGTCCAAACCAGGTCTTTGACGAAAACCCTTTGCAACAAGTCTAGCTTTATAGGTTTCAACATGCCCATCTACACCAATCTTCTTTCTGAAGATCCATTTGCAGCCTACGGGTTTTACCCCTTTTGGAGCAATGTCCAAAGTCCAAACTTTGTTGGTGTACATGGACTCCATCTCGGTCCGCATTGCATCCAGCCATTTTACTGAGTCACCGCTCTGAATGGCTTGCTGGAAGCTAGTAGGCTCATCATTTTCAATGACGCAATCCTCTCGATCCCCGTCTATGAGAAAATCGTAGTATCTCTCGGGTGGATGAGACTGCCTACTACTCCTGCGGAGTGGCGCTGGGATGTCCGGTTCTCCTGAAACTTCTGGTTCTACCAAGCTTTCAGTAATAGCTTGTGGTTCTGGAATTTCTTCCAGTTCTATTGTGCTCCCACTTATCTGATTTTCTAAAAATTCAGTTTCCAAGAAGTGGGCATGCTGAGAAACAAAATTATTTTGTTCCTCTGCGGAATAGAAAAAATACCCCCTGGAGTTCTTGGGGTATCCCACAAACTTACACAGTACTGAGCGTGCCTCGAGCTTGTCCGCATGCTGCCTCTTTACAAAAGCTGGACATCTCCATGTCTTAAGATACTTAAGACAGGGTTTCTTTCCACTCCACATCTGATATGGAGTGGTAGGCACAGTCTTGGTTGGAACCTTGCTCAAAAGATATGCAGCTAATTCTAGTGCATAACCCCAAAAAGATCGCGGTAACTCAGCCTTAATCATCATGGAACGAACCATATCCAATAGAGTTCGATTCCGCCTTTCCGATACGCCATTGTGTTGTGGTGTGTATGGAGAAGTAAACTGAGAGAGAATTCCATTCTCTTTTAAGCAGCCCAAAAACTCGGCACTCAAGTATTCACCACCTCAATCAGATCTCAGTGTCTTGATACTTTTGCCTGTTTGTTTTTCAACTTCATTCTTGTATTCCCGAAATTTCTCAAAGGCCTCGGATTTATGCTTCATCAGGAAGACATGTCCATACCTAGAGAAATCATCCGTAAAAGTAATGAAGTATGAATAACCACTTCGCGCATTTGTAGACATTGGACCACACACGTCACTGTGTATGAGTTCCAAGAGCTTGCTCGCTCTTACTCCGTGTCCAGTGAACGGAGTCTTTGTCATCTTTCCCATGAGACAAGATTCATAAGTAGCATAAGATTGATACTCGAACGGATTCAAGTATCCCTCTTTATGTAACTTTGTTAACCGTGTCTCATTAATGTGACCCAGTCTACAATGCCATAAGAATGCCTGATTTGTTTACGGGGACTTTCTTTTAAGTGTGTTCTGGATACTGAAAACCTGAACTTGATTCAATACGTATATTTCGTTTTCTAATGTACCTGACCCAATCAGAACTTGATTTAGGTGAATGTGGACCACATCGCTTACAAAAGTAAAATCATATCCTTCCTTAGAAAGTAAGGATACAGATATGATATTACAAGCCATACTAGGTACATACAAACAGTTACGCAGAATCAATATCTGCCCACTTGTCAATCCAAGGTAATATTCCCCTACGGATTCAACGTCCACGCTCATTCCGTTGGCAACCCTGAGAGTCATATCACCTATCCTGATAACTCTACGGTTTCTCAAAGCCTGTAATGAATTACAGATGTGAGATCCTGATCCGGTATCCAGTACCCAGGAAGTAGAGTTAATTGACATACAATTTTCTATTACAAACACACCCGAAGCCGAAGCCACAACACGCTTCGAATCCTGGCTACTGGCTTTGCTAGCCCTGCAATCCTTCTGTCAATGTCCTCTCCCGTAACAATAGGAACGTCCCTCCTTCACTATATCCAGTCCCGAATCTTTTGTACTTCCCTTTCCTTCTTCTTCCCTGGTTTCCTTCAGGGTATGAGTAGAGGGCAGAGACTGTAGAATCAAGTCAATATTTAACCCGTTCTTCAACGTGGTTTTCAGGTCTGTGAGCTTATCAAAATAGCTAGTCTCTGTAAGGACTTGTCCCCTACAGATGACCCGACAGCCAACCTCGCTTGAAGCAATTCGTTCGAGGTCTCATATCTTGTGATACGAGTTTGCTCTCCATATAAATCTTTGTTATGGAGGAAGATAGAAACTAAGTCCATCTTCTCGTGCTGCCTCTGGTATACACCATCAACTGAGGCCAACACGAGGCACTTGGCATTCACACAGTCTTTTTCCGATGTCTTACGGATATCAATATCCGTGACAGGGGAAACTGGTCCTGAGACGGCAGGGGTTTAATTAGTTAGGAGGTGTCCCAGCTTGTCATGGATAATGGACATCTGGACAGACCTTTGTCAGTCATAACAGTCAGACACAGTCATTTTATTATCTAGATGTAACATATGTCTGGTCACTGGGTCGTTGCAATTAAGAGAGAGTGAAGAAAACAACTAGCATGATGCTCTTGAAAGTTTAGATTGGTTTTTAGTTTATCTAAACAGGATGGCTCCCACTGTTTCTCGAATCCTTCCTTAAACCATAAAAGAAGAATTAGTCGGGATTGATCTCACCGTACAATACTTGCTTAACCGTTCGGCCAGGCTGGTGTCGGTACTTTGAGGGAGGTTTTACGACGCTTTCGCGAAGTTCCTTAATTAAATAACCTCTTTTCCCTGTGGGCGTAGCCCTGCTAACACCTTTCTAGACACCTACTTGGTTTATAGCATTGATCGTTAAGTGAAAAGTCTCCCAAGGAGTAGCGGATACTCACAGTAGGATCGGGATCCAAATATCATTGTGAGATAATGCTGAAGGAATCCTACCAACATTATCAAACTCCAAATGGTATGCAGCACTAGCAAGTTTCAATTCCCTTATAAACTCCCAATGTGGATTTTTGCCCCATACTCTTATGACCTTGACGAAGGTCAACAAATCATAAGTCACATGTCAAGTTCTACCCATCATTATCCAGGTTAATTTGAACCCACCCATATATACCCTTGACGAAGGTCAACAAGGTAATACGACTGTCCCAAACCAACGCATCTATCTATGCTACATATGAACACCCAACAGCTACCAATGCCTTGACGAAGGTCAACAAACATAGCTTGAATACTATTGAATATTCATATGAAATGACGGAGGGCTACGAATGGTTTTGGCGAAACCGTGAACGTAGTGAACTTGATATAATCGAAGGAACCTTGATAGCTTTTAAAAGGAGTGGTTTAAGCTCCGCGTTTTTAAAAGTCTTCTGTTTTTGGAAAAAAACGAGTGGTTTTGAAATTGTTCCAACGATTTAACTTTGGTTTATTTTTTTTGCATTAATATAATGCGTCCCATCAATTATCCTACCATTGCAGAAAACAACGAAAATATGACGTATGCTTATGCCATCCGCATTCGCCACGGGGTCTCGTCATCACCCGTTAGGTTACTTAACTAACGACAGAGCGGGGGCTGGACTAGCACGGATGCAAAACATAAGCAACGCCTACTAGATATCATATATAGATATATACATTCGTCAGATACAATGATAGTCATTCTAGATCACAAATGAACACATTGGATATACTAGGAATCCGCGTTTCGTTCGAGCCTGCAATGAAAGACGGATTATACGGTTGCGATGAATAGCCAAACCCCACCCTAGACCACTACGGGTGCGGCAAACTACCCGCCAAGTACCCGAAGTGAAGCAACCTCCCTCAACAACGTGAGTAGGCCACTCGGCACTTCAAAGTACCCGGTAGTTTGTGCACCCCTCCTTGGGTCTATCCTGGAAGCAAAAACAGTAAAGAAATAATATACAATGGCGGCTACAACCTCAACCCGGATGTGCGGCCATAAAATAATATTACATCAAATTATAAATTTTACATTGAATGAAAAATGAAAATTGTCATCTCACATCCCCGGCTATTCATCACGACAATCCAACAAGTTCATATACACAAACCAATATCACAGATCACAGATATGCACAACCCCCACTAATCGACGTATAGCGATTAGTAGACGTTCAGTACATATATCATATCACAGAAGATCCGATTAGCTAAAATACTTAGAATTTTGATCGATTACCAGATTTGAATCTACCCCAAGCACAACACAGTACTCAACAAAATCTGGGCAGAAACAAAATATCAGAGAAATCATAAAAGACCAAGATAGATATTCTGCAGGAAAAACGAGCTGACTCGGAGTCGACTCGGCCGCGAATCCGCGGCGGTCTCACCGAGTCACGATCTCGTTTTTCTTGGGTCTTCTTAAAAAAGCCTGCACGTATTTTTAAGGTCCCTGGAAAAATTTTTGGACCAGTTTTTAAAAACGACAGAAAACGTGCATTTTTGACGTGTTTTTGCGATTTCTCCGGCTATCAAATTTCTAACACTTTGCTAACAAGTTAGTAATGGTTTAGCGAGGCTCTGATACCACTGTAAGTCTACGTTACCCACCCCGGTACTTACAGGGAGGCGGAATAGGTAAAAAACAAATTTTTATCACAAGGTAACATAGACTAAAACTTGAGGATCTTTGCCAAACCATTTCTAACAAACAACTAGAGGTTCTATCTACTATGCTTAGGAGATTATACATCATGCAACAAGTCCTTCGGGTCTTCTCTCCGCTGTCCTCCTCGTCCATGCAAGCTCCGAGGATCGATCCGGATCTTCGTCACCTCCGCGGCCTCCTAAAGTCGAAGACGATCCACCCGAGAGTCTGTAGTCCGAGCTCCACCTCAAGCCGAGGTAACTAGGGCAACAAGTTTGCTACTCTTGATGTCCTAGGTGATGTAGAGGAAGAAGATGGATTTTTTTGTTTATTTGGATCCTTATTTTCTCAACACATGAGAGCTAAAGGATTTTGTAGTGAGGAGGAAGATGAAGCAACCATGGGAGCTCTCTTTTTGATGAGAGAGAATGAGCAAGAGATAATGATCCATAAGAAAAACCATTTACTAATCTCTTATCATGATAAAGTGTGATGGCTACTTGATTTGACCCTTATCATCTCAAAAATAAATCCAAAAGAATAAGAAGGATCTAGTGCTCTCAAGAAATGTCCAAGTCAACAATGGTCAACTAGGTCAAATTGTCAAGCATGGTCAAATGGTCAAAGCAATTAGCCATAACACAATTATCATTAAAAAGATTAGTAAATATTTTCCTTACCTCATAATGTTTTTGACCGGATCAACGGTCAGAACCCCGATGAGGCACCTCCTTCTTCGCTCCTCACAACCGTGCATACACACCCGCACCTGCATTCCGTAGAATGCGAATGCACAGAAGACAAAACTAATCCATCTATACTATACTAGGATCCGGCTTAAACCAAATCCCACCAGTATCGTCTGGCCGAACATCATACGCGCACAAGTGCACGTAAGTGATCGTAGCCTTGCCGTAAAACCATACAGCCTCTACACCTTTTGCCCAGTGTAGGGAAACTATCTGCGTGGGACTCTAAAGACTCGACACTACGCTGGCAGTGGGTTTAACCACAGACCGCAAGCGGCACTAGCTGTACGTAACGGTCCCCAGGTAGATGTCGATAAGAAGGCCGATGAGGTAAACTCATCCGAACTCCTACTGAGCCTGAATGTGACAATCTCCGTACAGTCCGATTTGTTCGTCTATGAGTATCGCATGTCGGGTCTAGGGGGGCGGTAAATGTCAGACCCCTAATAGTGGTACAAGTCGTGCCGGAGTGTAGCCCAGAACACCCTAAGAAACTACTGGAAACACTACCAGTAATTCTCGCTTGCCCTGGCCAGGGACTTTGTGTAATGGCTCTCATAGACACAGCGCGATATCAACCCCCAATACCGGGAGAGACGAATCCTATCTAACCGCTACTGCCTCCAAGTGCTTCGGGACTGCACCCAACTACTACCTGTTTGCATGACTCCTTTGAGCCATGGTAGGGTAGTAATCAAAGTACAGTGGGAACACACTCGAGACGAAGTAGCAGTGTCAAGTCGACGGACTAAGCTGTACTCCTGTCATCTAGGAACTGTTATCTAACGATAGGTATACTACCAACCAATAGTTCCCAACGAGTCTTGTTCAGTATACTCGTAACCTAACGAGCACCCGCATACTATCTCCAGTACGACGTACTAATGGCTGTGGGACAGACCATCTCCCCTGCTGGGATGAGAAGCGCATACGCTAGTCTACTCCGGAGTATCGATGCCCCGTCTCGATAATCCTACAACTAGGGACCTGTATAAAAATGTGCTTGTAGATTACCCAGCCCCCACTAATGTGACTGCCATCACAACGCTGGTAATCAAGCAAAAATCCTAAGGGCTCCACTAATATGTATAAGCAATATGTTAAAAGAAATACATGCACATATTGAAGTAGAAACAAACCAAGTAGCATACTATCATTTTGAGCAAGATTGTCTATATATCTGTGAATATCCCAAGCTTCCATTAAGTAATATACAAACTAGTATGATACAGTAATGGCCTCTAGGGCATATACACTAACATCTATCTCTCTTTTCCATTCTCAAAATACGAAATTACAAAACCCGACGGAATCCGAACAAATCCGATTTCCGATTCGGTTTTCTATAAAATTCCACTTCTCCCTAATACAATCATTCTTAAACTTTCTCATGTTGACTATTAAACACTAATCAAACAATTTAATCAAGTTCCGTCACATAAAATGATAGCTATTTCAATTTATTGTATTTTTCACTTAAATACCACATTGTTTCATTCCTTCATTTAACTCCATCAAACTTGCTATACACTTAAAGTAGAGCACGAGCTAACGACCTACCTCCTCACACACTCATATACAACCTAAATCGAAACCATCGAAAACTTAGAATACGAGAAAACAGTATTTTCATTTAAATACCATATGCTTAATAAAACTATTTCTAAAAGATTTAGTTTTGATACACTTTTTAAAGAAGTACCACTTATTAGAAAAATACGATAAGTTGTGCACATCGGTCGTTTATCTAAACCTGACTTTGTGGTGTCTAGGCTAGGCAAGTGAGAAAGGTAACTTTAAAAGGCCCGTCTCACGGTGATTCGTGAGCGGATCCCTCTTTTCCTCACTTGTACTTACCTGGCCACAATTGGCGGTGAAGAGGCGATTTGAGGCATCTCACAATTTGTCGTCTAGACCAGTTAGGAATAGACTAGTTGACTCAGGAGAATCTAGAACTTACAATAATGAAAATATACACCTTTACAAATAAATACCATCTACTTCATAAAACCGTTTTTTAAAGAATTTAGTATTTTACAATTTTTGCAAAGCGCCACTACAACCCATTTTAGGGAATCCGTTCGGGATGGTGCGGACCATCGCACATCCTCAGGCTTAGTAGTACGAGATTCAGACCTCCGCAAGGAGCATTCGGTCTCGAAAGATTTAAAATACGACATCTTAAGAAAATGAGATTTTTAGAATATAAAATATTTATTAAAATTATTTTTGTATAAATATATGTATATTTATCATTAAAATATCTATTTTGTTAAGATATAAATATTCCACCTTTTTTCTAAAAATCACAAGAACAAATTTTACACGAAAATACCATAAATTCCACATAAATCAATATTACAAATAAATACCTTTATTTTTGAAACTAGGATATTTCACTAGAAATACCACAATACAAAAATCCACCTTCATTACAACTCTAAAGACGAATAACGAATACTTGAGGTGTATTTTGAGAAGTATATAAACGTATTTTTACATAAAACCCCCTTAAGTTTTATAAATTACCCTAAGAACCCTAGCAATTATAGGTTTAAGAAATAATCAAGATTTCGATTTACATTTCTAATTGTCTGACTCGGGTTTGGGTCTGATTAATCTGACTTGAATATGATTCATGTCAATCTACAACCTACAATCTTCAACATGAATCCATGAATCCAATTATCAATCTATATGACTTGACTGAACCTAACCATGGATATACATTCCATTTATATGGTTCTCCAGTTATTCCACTTGCATGATTCTACGGTTATATTCGTTTACGGATATCATGGTTTCGGTCAATCTTTCAATTATACACTTAATTCAATTTACAGTACAAAACAATACAAATAAAACACTACGGGGTTTAAGGGGTAGATTGGTACGGAAGGTGTTAAAAGTGGCACGAGGCGGTAAGATTAAGACACCTAACCTATATTCAGTAGCTGTTGTACCGTGGCTTAACGGTTCCTTATACATTCCGTTTGCCCTGGTCTCTAGCATATAAAGACCCATCTCGTATACACTGGCATCCTTCTGTACCAAGCTACAAACAACAGCGGTAACACAACATTACAACAAGATAATACAACTTTACAAGATACTTTCTTATTCTGTCTATTATACTTTTCTCTTATCTTTGGGACTTACCGAGCGACCTGTTCGCTGATGACATTCTATTTCTTTCTTCTTTGAATGTCATCAGGTGGTTTAGACCCGACAGAGATCGAGCCATCTGCAGAAGACTTGGACCAGTTTGCTGAAGAACCAGAGCTCTAGTTTCATTGTACATTTTCCATTCAGTACTTTTCATTTCCTGATATGCCATTGTTTAGGCATCATTTTATTTCAGTTGTATTTCCTTTTCATGCATTGTACAAAAGAATGTTAATAAATAAAAGTTGTTGTTTTTATTGTCTCTTGTGTATTTATTTTTATATTGCTTAGATACGCTTAGCGTATGTACTTCTGAGTATATACGTAGCGGACCAGTCGCGTCCCCTTCGCCGTATACTGGGAAGCGGGGCATGACAAGTGAAGATGGCTATACCCTCGTAGATCGAGTCCTTCACTTCACATGCTCCATGTCATAGTCCCGTGACTCCATTAAGTTCCACTTGAGGGTTTGAACGAGCATCCTCCGATGAACTTCGTGCCGAAGATGATCCATGCGAAGTCCTTCCAACTCAAACTACTTCTACACTAAACTCTTTTAGTGAAAAAAACGCTACACTTGATCGCTAGTCAAGTGTAGGATGGTGAAGTAGGGGTTTAGAAGCTCACCGATATGTGTTCAAGCTCCATGATTCACATTACGTATGAAGGTTGAAGTTTGAACCATGGTGGCATGAAAAAGAGGAAGAAGATGAGAGCAAGAGAGCAACAATGGGAGCAACTAAAGAATGAGCTCCAGTGTTGAATGAATGAGAGTGTGAATGGCAACCCTTGACCCTCACTCATTCAAGCATGGAATTATTGCAGTATAAAATTGCAACCATACTTGAATAATGAGTCAAGATGAATAGAGAAATACAAATGCCATACTTAGAAACATGCTCCCAATTTCCACCTCATTTTTATTTTCACAAAATAGAATTCATGCCATGCTTCATACACACACACACACGCACACACACACATACATATAAGAAAATATTTAGTGAGCTAATAATATTAGTTAAGATATAATTATATCAAATATAATGTATATTACATTATTAAATCAACACTTGATTTAATAATCTGGTTATATCACATTTGACCGACTAATATCATTTATCTGTATATCACATTATCAAGTCAACACTTGATTCGATAATCTGGTTATATCACATATAACCTGACTGATAACAGATAACTGCCAGATTACAATACGGTATCACATACACATATTTAATCAGGCCCACACACATATCACATATGTGTCCTGCTTCGTTTCGCTTGAACCAGGGAACTTCTGTGTGGGACTCTAAAGACTCGTCAATACGCCAGCAGTAGGTGATGATCACATCAGTCACCTGCAAGCCGTCGGCGGTATTAGCTAGACGTAACGGCTGCCCGGGTATTGAGCGATATGAAGATCAACAAGCAAACTTGTCTATACTCTCCATGAAGCCTATCAGTAACACTACCATACAGTCCGGTCTCTTCGTCTGATATATCGCATATCATGTCTAGGGGTGGTAAACGTCAGACCCCAGTAACGTGATAAGTCATGCCGATGTCTGGCCTATAACAGTTCGAGAAACTACCGATAACTCTTATCTGTAAATCTCAGCAACAACCCTGACCAGGGACTTCCAGTTATAGCCAATCGAGCATAGCGCAACATCAACCCCCAATACCGGGAGAGACGAAACCCCTCCTATCGCTCATTGCCTCCATGTGACTCGGGACTGTACCCAATATCCACCTATTTGCACAACTCCTCTTGAGCGTGGTAGGGAGGAAATCAAAGCACAGTGGGAGCCACACAAGGCTTTATGATGATCTCGGGTCTACAGACTAACCTGTACCAGTGTCACCAGAGGACTGTTATCTGACGATAGATATAATACTAACTAGGAGTCCTCGGCGAGTTCGTTCGGTGTATCCATTCTTTAATGAGCACTTGTGTACAATCTTTGATGTCACACCAATGGTTATGGGATCAACCATCGCCTCCAAGGGACAAGAAACGTACACACTAGTCTACTCTGGAATATCGATGCCCTGTCTTAATATCCCCTCGACTAGGAACAGTTAAAGGATGTACTTTTGGACCACCCTGGCCCCACTAGTATGATCTCATCATAATCCTGGTAGTCAAGTACATATCCTAAGGGTTTTATCAACATGTAAGAGACAGACAGTATAAAAATACCGGTGTACATGTTAAGATAAAGGTAACCAGATAGCATACTATCATGTCGAGCAAGAAAGTCCTCTATATATATGTCCAAGCATCCACTATATCAACAATAATGGTCTCTAGGGCATATATATTCCTAACACTTGACGAAGGTCAATAAATCATAAGTCGCATGTCAAGTTCTACCCGTCATTGTTCAGGTTAATTTGAACCCACCCGTACATACCCTTGACGAAGGTCAACAAAGTAGTACGACTGTCCCAAACCAACGCATTTATCTATACTATATATGAATACTCAGCAGTTACCAATCACTATGCCTTAGCGAAGATCAAAATATATAGCTTGAATACTACTGAATATTCAACTGAAATAACGGAGGACTACGGCTGGTTTTAGCGAAACCGTGAACGTAGTGAACTTGATCTAATCTAAGGAACCTGATAGCTTTTAAAGGAGTGGTTTAAGCCCCGCATTTAAAAGTTTCTGTTTTGAAAAAAACGAGTGATTTTAAAATTTGTTCCAACGATTCAGTTTTGGTTTGTTTGCTTTGTATTAATCTAATGTAGTCTCATCATTTACACCTATCATTACAGAGAGAAACGAAAATCACACGTCCGCTTATGCCATCCGCATTCACTTCTGGGCCCCGTCTAACACCATTAGGTTACTTAACTAACGCCAGAGCGGGAGCTGGACTAGCGCGGATGCAAAACATAAGCAACGTCTATTATATAGCATATATATAATAATCATTCATCTCACGTAATAATAGGCATTCCAAATCACAAATGAACATATTAGATATACTATGAATTCCGCGTTTCGTTTAAACTTGTAACGAAAGACGGATTCCACGGTCGTGATGAATAGCCAAACCCCACCCCAGACCCCTATGGATGCGGCAAACTACCCGTCAAATTCCAGAAGTGAAGCAGCCTCCCTCAGTAAAATGAGTAGGTCACTTGGCACTTCAAAAAATTTGGTAGTTTGTGCACCCTATCTTGGTTCTATCCTAGGAGCAGAAAACAGTAAAAAAAATAATACAACGGTGGCTACAACCTCAACCCGGATGTGCCCCGCAAATAACATTATATCAAATTACAATTTATATCGAATGAAAGAAACACTCTTCTCACATCCCCAGCTATTCATCATCGACAATCCAATAAAGTTCATATACACAAACCAATAGTTATGTACAACCCCAAACTAACCGACGTATAACAATTAGCTGAAGTTTAAAAACACATATAAACAACACAGAAGATCTGATTAGCCAAGAACTTTAGAATTTCGATCGAAACATATTTTCCGTGTCTACCCCAAGTGCAAACCAGCACACCAAAAATACTTGGCAGAAACCAAATATTCCAGAAAACAGAACACCAAAAATAAGAAACAACAGTGGAAAAATGAGTTGAATCGGCCTCGACTCGGCCGCGGATGAGCGACAAAACCCACCGTTCCGCCGCGCTTCCGCGGCCGTCTTGGCGATTCATTGGCAAAACCAATAGAATACCCTGTACACATTTTTCATACCTCTGAAATAATTTTTCTGGCAGTTTTAAAATTCGACAGAAAGCATGGTATTCGGTGTTTTTTTTCGTGTTTTTTCGACGATCGAAGTTCTAACACTTGCTAACAAGCTAGTAAAGATTTAGTAGGCTCTAATACCACTGTAAGTCGATGTTGCGCACCCCGCGGGTTCGCGGGGAGGTGGAATACGTAAAAAACGATCTTTACAAAGCTCGCAACACCGACTCGAACTCCAGAATCGATACTAAACCCTAACTAGAAAACTGTTATGAGGTTAACAACTAGGAGAGAATGCTATACCTCATGAATTCATGTCCTTCGGGTCTTCTTGTCGCTATCCTCCTTCTCGTCATAGGCTCTAAGGATCATAACGGATCGATACTTCCTCGTCGGCCTTCTCGAGTCAAAGACGATCCACCCGAGAGTCTATAATCCGGGCTCCTACCTCAAATCTGAGGAAACTAGGGCACATAATTCGCTACACTCGATGACCTAGATGATGTAGAGATTGTAGATGGATTGGTTTGTCTCTAATAGCCTTAGGTTTCTCAACTCATGAGACATGAAAGGCTGGAGGCAGAAGATGGTAAGCTTGAAAAAAAATGGTGAAGAGTTTGCATGAGAATGGAGAGTGTACTCTCTTGTGAATAATGAACCATACAAAAATTGTAGTAGAAAATCTTATCACAAATCAAGCATGGTTCTTGAGTCATCTTGGTGAGTCATGACATGAAAACCCTCCATGTGTCACCAAGAGCCATGCTCTACATTATGCAAACCTCCACCTCATTTCCTCCACCTCGTAATGTATTAATCATTTAACCTAAATTGTTTAATACGAAATATGAGATGTCTTCTTCTAGAAGCATTGTTGAATAAATTACGAAAATGTCCCTCATCCGTATATACATACCCGTATTTGTATACCGAAAAATACGAATACAAAAGAGACGAAAATAATCCATCAGTATAATACTAGGATCCGGCTTAAACCAAAGCCCGCTAGTATTATCTGTCCGAATCATCATACGTGCACAAGTATACGTACGTGATCGAACCCTGTCGTAAAACCATAGGACCTCTATATGTTTTGCCCGATGCAGGGAAACTCTTTGTGTTGGACTCTAAATACTCGACACTACGCTGGCAGTGGGTTTAACTACAAGCCGTCAGCGGTACTAGCTGCAGTAACAGCTACCCGTGTATCTGTCGATAAGAAGGCCGATGAGCAAACTCATCCGAACTCCTACTAAGCCTATCTGTAATAATCTTCATACAGTCTAGTCTGTTCGTCTAAGAATATCGCATATCGGGCCTAAGGGGCGGTAGCCGTCAAACCCCTATTAACGTAATAAGTCATGTCAGAGTGTAGCCCAAAACACCCTGAGAAACTACTGGAGTACCTACCAGTAAATCTCGCTTACCTTGGCTAAGGACTTTGTGTAATGGCTTTCCGAATATAGCGCGATATCAACCCCCAATACCGGGAGAGACGAATCATATCTAACCACCACTGCCTCCAGATGTTTCGGGACTGCACCCAACTACTACCTGTTTGCACAACTCCTTTGAGCCATGGTAGGATAGTAATCTAAGAACAGTGGAAACACACTTAAGGCGAAGTAGCAGTGTCAAGTCAACAGACTATGCTGTACTCATGTCACCTAGGAACTGATACCCGACGATAGGTATAATACCCACCAGCAATCCCCAACGAGTCATGTCCAGTGTACTCATAACCCAATGAGCACCTGCATACTATCTCCAGTACGACGTACTAATGGCTGTGGGACAGACCATGTCCCTTGCTGGGATGAGAAGCGTATACACTAGTCTACTCTGAAGTATCGATACCCCGTCTCGATAATCCTACGACTAGAGATATGTATAAGGATGCGCTTATAGACTACCCAGCCTCCACTAGTGTGACTGTCATCACAACGCTTGTAATCAAGCAAAAGATCCTAAGGGCTCTACCAATATGTATAAGCGATATGCAAAAATATGGTCATATTAAGGTAGAAACAAATCAGGTAGCATACTACCATTTCGAATAAGACTGTTACTATATCCGTGTATATCTCAAACTTCCATTAAGTAATATACAAACCAGTATGATATAATAATGGCCTCTAGGGCATATATCACTAACACAAATAAATACCAATTCCTGGTTCAAAAAACTAAGACAGAAAGACTTGTAATAGTCCTCCATAAATAGGTTAATGTCTCCCCAATTCCCATAGTCTATGAAGAAGATAGAAGAAGAGTATATATTTGCTATATAGAATTATATTCAATTCTGAAACTGTAATATAGCCGAAAATGAAATGCAACATGTTCCATAAATAAGAACCAAAGGTGTACATTATTCTGATAGTGTTTATCATATTTCTTTCTCAAAAGTGTATAAAAGAGCCAATTATATACAGTCACACAAATGGGCTGGGAGCTTTGGTTTAGTTTTTAGGCTCACGACAATCTTAAACTAAGTAGCAATGATTTGGATAGGAACAGAGATATACAGATTCACGGATACACAATTTTTAAATTTATGATACAATTCGTTGGGAAACGATAACTTTTTATTGTTTAAAAATTTATACATACATAATAACAAAATTTATAAGTTATGGCCGGAAATCCAAACAAAGAATATAACATTCACAAGTCTAAGAATGCAAACAAGAATATATTGTGTCTTAGACATTGATGCATTTACAATATAGACGTGTCCAAAATAATACCTCAAGTGTTATTGATGAGTCCCAATGAAAACGATAACGATGTAAATCTGATATAAATTAGATACGGATTCGTTCTTGCCGATGGATCCGTGCAACATAGGTCTTCAACGGTAAATACACGTCATAAATAAGTTCGACCAGATTAGTCCATTTAAAATATAGCATATACAATTAGTTGTTTCTTTGTAGGATTGCACATGGATTTAAAATATATAGCATATACAATCAGGTTGGATTCCATTGATTTTGCATGATTCTTTACCAAACGCAATGCAATAATTCAAAATAAATAATGCTCAAATGGAATCATATGCGCAAAGTGACTCAGGCTCTTTTTTTTGGGGGGCAAAAGTCAGGGGCACAAAGTCCAAATTTTATATATTTAAGATAACAGATAGTTACAAAGAAAACTAATTACAAGAAACAAGATCATGGCTATTACAAAAGAATAGCTTAAGACCGAACTCTTGTAAACAAGAACATATAGTGCACTCCAATTTCGAGCAACTGGTCCACTATCAAGAGCCGTAGGATCAAAAGAACCGAGCTAGCTGCTCTAATGGAAGTAAAAAAAAAATCTCTTTAGACCTATATTGAGACCTAAAAATTTTATAATTTCGTTCTCAAACAATGTCCAATTAGTTTCTTACATGAGACTTTCAATTGGATGAAATCCATGATGGATGCCATAAAAATTAGACTTTAACCAACAACTAGAAAACACACTCAAAAATAGATACTAGCCTATGACTTCCGGTGGGATATCCCAAGTGACAAACATAATTAAGTTGCTTGCTTGCTTGCGTTGCATGACAGGTGTTAATTAAGGAGATGGGTTTGCATGAGAGCCACTGAACTTGGGCCTCGTATTAAATCAATAAGGCTCGCTTGAAGGGTAATGGCCATAAATCTCTCGGCTAGTAATAATGTGGTCATCTCAGCCATGTGGCTAATGGGAGCAGTTGCAACATATACAAGACTTGAGTGGGCCAGCATGCTTGGACCGGCTTAGAGTTGATGGAAGTTATAACCGCTAACGTCCTTTTAACTAACTAATCAATTCATTAGTTATCTTTGTATGTGGCTATAACCGTCTTCAACCGCATGAGCACTTATATACATCAGTGGAAATGCAATGAAAACTGTCTGAAATCGGCAAATCAAATCTATCTGTATCAATTATCTATCAAAATTATCTTTATCGAATGTAACTTTTATTGCGATGGTAACGTAGGTTCCTGCATCATTGGGGCTTTACCGGAGTGGAGTGCTATCTTCTCGCCGATAAGGATGACAGATGCGTACATGGCCCCTTGCCTCGTTAGCAAGTCCTCGTTCGTGGTCGACGCTGGATGCAAATGGGCGACCCCTTACCTCGTTTGTAAGTCCTCGTCTACATGTGACTGGATGGCTCCATGCCCCAGTGGTATGCCCCCATTCATGACTACCAACCAACAACTGTGTTAACTGATACGCCATTAATTTAGGCCGAATTGTGTCATTTTAGAATACCACATATGTAGTACGTAAAAGTAATATCGAAATACCACGAAATATTTAAAGAGGAAATGTCAAACATATTTTCAACCAATTTTTCAGGATTTTTAAGGCAAAGAATTTCACAAAGAGCATGGCTCATATGGGGCCGGCCATTGACCCTATGCATGCAATATTGACTTTTCAACATTTTTTAAAAGATTTTCCGAGAACACAAAATTCGTAGGTAAAACAACATATGACCTATATGGTCCGACCACATCCTCGTATATTTGCTCATTTCAAATTATTTTTATAATTAATTAAATGATTTTGAGCGAGAAATATCCAAAAATTAAATCTAAACGTTTTAATTAAAGATTAGAAACTTTTGAAATTTCCATGCATGCAGTGCAGGCGGTCGCTCGCCTGCATATACACATGCGGCACCTGAAAAGATTTTTGAAAGATTTTTCAAGATTACACAGCTATAAAGTTCCCAAAATAGCGTGACATATGTGCTCAACTGGCGATCGCAGATGCGTTGTGCGAGAAAATATTTTAAGGATTTTGAAAGAGATTCTACAGCTGTAAAATGCGAAAAATACAAGACATGAATCGCATACGCACCCTAATTGCCAGAAAAGATTTTACTTCTTTCGCGCAGCTGTAAAACTTCCTAAAACTGGGGGTGGGGGGAGTAGGGTTGGTAATTGAACGAGCCAGCTCGGGTTCGATTAGAGTTCAGCTCGATATCAGCTCGTTCAAACTTGGTTCATTTATTAATGAGCCGAATATGAGCCTGAAAGCCTGTCTCGTTTATTAAACGAGCTGAACTCGAGCTCAGCCAGGCTCGTTCGGTATTGACTCGAGTTCGGCTCAGTTACACAGTTTGAAAAAAAACAGTAATATATAATATAGAGCAGATTTTATACAACTCTCGAGACACTTAATTCAATTAAGAGACAGTATATAAAGTGCAACTGAGATAAATATAAAACCCAGCACTTAGACTCATTCCATGCTCTAAATGTTAATTTTTTTTAATATTTCCATATCTCAAAGCCCTGAGTTTTAGGCTTTATGATTGTTGTCCCTAGCTTAGACTCTTACAAAATACTTTAATTTTTTCTTCCGAAACACCTGTAACGGCCATTGACCTATTCTCAGCCTCTACCAAATGCCTCTTTGTCGTTTTCCTTTCGGAGATCGCCTAATAGAATATGCATTCGAGCTCGACTTTGGCTCGTTTAAAGCTCGGTAAGCTAACGAGCTGAACATGAGCCAGACCTGCTCAGCTCGAGACGAACTCGAGCCGGACTTGAGCTAGCATAAACTAAGCCGAGCTGAGCTTGGATAAGAGTCGGCTCGTTCAAGCTCAGCTCGGTTACACCCCGGGGGAGGGGACAAAGCGTATGCAGTCGATAGTCAACCACATGTCTCATCAATTTAGATTTTTTCCAAAACTGAAGATTTATACTAGATTCTCTTAATATAAGGAGCCCTTGAGGCTTCACTGTTTCTCATTGCCAACCCTCAAGAGTTCTCTCTCTTATGTAGAGGAAAATATCCACCAAAATTTCTGTTCTTTTCTATTCAGGAGCTATGACGGGGATCACAGTCTTCCGGGATGGCAACACTTGACGAGTCTTTCCTAACGTTGCAATATCACGTTGTTTCTCTCTCCACTCTCTCTACTTTTTATTCCTTTTTGCATGCATTATTCCCTCGTCATCATAATAAAAAAATCTTTAAATAAAATGGCTTTTTTTTTTATCATGCATTCAATCACATAACCTTTATAGTTAAGGAATACTGGAATAGTATTCATTTAGCTTGATTGTCTAAAGGCTGCTGCGCCGGCCACCTCGAGATCCCGCAGAGCAGAGCTTATACGTCGTTTCCTACACCGGGTTTTCCCATATTCAAGTGAGAATATTTTTATGCGTTGAGCCTTAGAGAACTCGGTAAGAACTCAAAAATTTCGGGATGAGTCAAAATGAGGGGTTTCAGGGCCCTATTTAAAGTCTCTAGGGTAAATCTGGTTGTTATAAACTGTTACAGTCTGGGTGTTTATCAAACAGTCAACTGCCTACCACCGCATGGGCTCCTTGGATAAAATTGCGACAGTAAAAGGACACTCAACATTCGGGAATGTGTAGGGATAATACGAGTATATCACCTTCAGTTTGTTTTATGTAGCAGCGGGGACATTTAATATCCCTATCATTTCATCACATCAATCAATGAAGTCAAGATGAGGGCTGAGGTACACACGTGTGCGCGTGTGTCCTTGTGCGTGCACGTATACGTATTACTGTGTGTATACCTATGTATACATAAACCTACTGTGTGTATACCTATGTATACATAAACCTACCTATACGTATATGTATAAATATACATGTGTACACATACATATATGTGCAGGCGCGGATACAGAAATTTTGGTCAGTGGAGACAAAATAAAGATAATAATGTTCTATTGTAATGCCCTGCTAAATAATATGTAAAAACCATTACACAATTTAAAAATTAAAGAATAATCTTTAAAATAATTTAAACATTTAGAAATTTCCATATTATAAAGGCATATGAGTTTCAAAGAGTGCCCCTAGCAGGGGGATCCATGCACACGAGTCCTGGTTCATACCATTAATATTAAGTATAAGAATAAATAATGCAAATAGTGGGAATTGAACACTTGATCTTCTTCTAGGAAATTGTTTAACTTACCACTAGACTTCAATATTGATCTTTTATAGCATATGTATATATAAAGTATATTCTAAAATATAATACTTTCTTGTATCCAACATCAATCTTTTGTTTCATGGCAAAAGTTTAGTGGGAGCAATTGCCCCCGCTAGGCCCCACGTAGATCCGCCGATGTATATATGTATACATATCAATATACATGTATGTATGTGTGTACATACGTGTATGTGTACACACACATATACATGAGAGAGTGTATACACACACATGTACACGTGTGTGCACACACACATATAGGCTAAAGTTCATTAAACACCCAATACGTTTGGTCATATCCTAGAAACCCCGAAAAAGTTTGATTGGCACATAAAACCTCCAAAGATAACGGTGACATGTCATCACCTTTGGTACCACATCACCGCCATGTCAGCAAAAAATACAAAATTTCCCAAACTACCGTCATTTTCCTTCTCTGCCTAACCCTAACTAATTTAGCAAAACCCCTAACCTTTGGTGCCACATCACAGCCGCCGCCGCCTTCGCCTATCTTCCCCACCACCGCCCCTTCCCTCCCTCCTCCCCCCTCTCCCCTCTCATCTCCAAACCAAACCCACCTCCTTCGAACTCAACATCACCACCAAACCCACTCGCCCACCTCCTCCTCCCACCCTCCTGCCCCTCCTCTCCTCCTCCCCTCCTCGTATCCTCTGACCACCCTCCCCTCTTCCCTCTTCCCAAGCTTGAGCAAAATTTTTGATACTAATTAATAATTTAATAATAAAACTAATATTATTAATTAATAATTTAATTAACTATGTCTATTTAACATGGAAAAATAGTCATTTTAATGCCTATTTAACACTGTTAGCTGGTCACCGTTATCCATGGGGTTATCTGCGCCAATCAAACTTTTTTGAGGTTTCCTGAGATATGGCCAAACAGATATGTATTACATATACATATCTATTTACATATCTGTACATGTCTCCACACACATTTATGTATGTGTATGTGTGTGAGAGAGAGAGAGAGACTTGGGAGGGGATTCTATGTGCCTCCTACAAGTAGGTCAAGCTGAGTCAAGTCAGAGAAAATAGACTATAAGAGAAAGCCAACCAAAGCGCAACCAGAGTTCTCCGCGGGGTGGAGCCCCGAAACTGACCCACGGCACCCATTCGCTTTAGATTGATAGGGCTTTTCATCAAAACCAAGATCTCGGCCTGTGGAAAAACCTATTCTTTCTATTTGTTGCTCCACTCCCTACAACCACATGCCCGAACCTCTCCTCTTCCTAACGGTCAAAGAAAGCAAAGGTGCCGCTGTTAACTGTAAAATGAAAACTGCTTTCATGGTTCTGCTCAATCAACCTTTAGATTACAAAATCGCATCCTCTTTATCCATTAATGCTGGACCGGAGAAAAGACAGAGAAGAATCACTATCCAGAAGTGGGGAGGAGAACAGCTCCAAATTCAAAAAGAAAAAAAGAAAAAAAAAGTAGGGGTCAAATTAATGTTTGAATTCCAGATTTACCGTTCCCTGATGAACAGTACCCAACAAAAGCTCCAAATTCAGAAATGTAATGTAGGGGTTTTAGTCACCAAAACTCAAATAAAATATTGAAACCTTAATATCCTTCTGCTAGATTCCAAAGGATGCTAATAGAGGCACACAAATAAAAAAAAAATTGATTTCTGAAAAGCAAATGGACCCTTCTAAGCTGGCCTATATAAATCAACAGATGTGAAATGAGAACCCCAGTTACAGCATAGATAACTAATGGAAACAAAGTCGAGTGAGAAACCGCACCAGGATGTTGTTGCAGAGGAGACGACTGAGAAGAGAGTTAAGAAAAAGGCCATCAACGGATCCTTGATCGCCTACGCAGATTCCACGGATATGTTGCTCATGGCTTTGGGATCTTTCGGTTGCATGGTCGACGGAGCAACAGTCCCTCTCATCTTGCTGGCTTTAAGCAGAATTACCAACAACTTCGCTGGAAATTCTTCTTCCTTGACTCTCCTCGATACCAAACAGGTCTCATTCCTGATGCATTAATGTGTTTTTTTTTTTACCTTTTCTGAAATAAAATAGCCAACAAGAGACTTAGATTGGCAGAGGCATAAGAATATGAAAACCATCTTAGATTATGAGGTTAATTCCACTAAAGTACTAATTATCTTCTAACTTCTATTCTTCTGTAGGATCCGATGATTTTGATCTACATAACCATGGGAGTGGGCTTGGGGGCTTTTTTCGGTACTAAAGATCATGCAATAATTCATTGATGTAGCATAAATTACGCAAGTTAACATAGGAAATAACTTCTGGTTTAATTAATTCACATTACAATTAATGACAGAAATTGGGTTGTTTAAGCCATGGCATGAACTTAACGGAAATTAAGGTGGAAGTTTGAATTGACTGAATACACATGGAACAAAAACATTACGTAATTAAATTTTAACTTTCAGTCTGATTGTACACAAGGCATAGAGTTCTTCTTCCTCACTTGCATGATGTATCCAAGGGACTTTTATAGACTTCGATTCTATGCCACAATATATTTTCATTTTGAAGTGTCTTAATCTAGACAAATATAGATACAGGAAAAATCCAACGAGCGACACGCCCACATGTGCATAAGGCTAAAATGCATTGATTTGAGCTATGTTTGGCTTATCTTATAAATGGTCAAACTCCACTCCCACTTATAACTTATAAATCATATATAAGTCAAATTGGTGTCTGGCAAGTGCCAAAAATAAGTACCAAATATGTATTTATTTTTTCAACACCTATGAAGGTTTGACCAAATAAAAAACCAATTTATCCCTCACTTTATTAGAAATTACACATTCAAGGGCATTTATTAATGCTCTCAATTACTTTATTTTTAACTATATTCTAATTAACTTGTTAATTAAATATATTGTTTTATTATTAAAAACTTTTAATTTTAATTATTTTGCTAACTGAATATATTGTTTTATTAATTTTAATTAACTTTTTAATTAACTTGGTGATAATTTCAATTATTTTATTATTATAAACTCTTGGTTTTAATTATTTTATTAATAAATATATTCTAAATGTTAAAAATGCAATTAAAATAGAATTTTATATAAAAATCAATAACATATCCTTTTTGGCCATTTTGACATAACACATAACTAATAAGTCAAGTTTACCCAACAATTCACTACTTAAAAGTTAAGATTTATCAAACACTTAACTCACTTATACTTCTAAAATTACAAGTCACTTATAAGTGACCATGGCTTATAAATGACACTTATACGATAAGCCAAACGGACCCTTAACATCACATTTTTTAAAGCTTTTGCCAAAACAAACCATGAACTTTCCTGATTAAAGAAAACTAATATGAACTACCACCTCTGCATCAGGGAAAAAAAGACTTTATGTATTGGAAGGTCTTCAAATGTGACTTGGCCACCTCATCCAAAAATGTTCTTCACATTTTAATCCTATGGGGCTTTCTCCATCACCCCTCTGCTCTTTTCTCTATCATCGATTCATCATCTCTCCTCTTTTCTCTTCTTTTCTCTCTTTCATGCGAACCTCTTACCCATATCTTCCACTTATCCTTTCAAAAACACTAAATCCTCCAATTTCTAATCCCCAAATGTCTAAATTCCAAAATCCCTTAATGAAAACCCCCCGAATCTCTAAATCGCTTAATTTCAAATCCATAAACCCAAATATATAAGTTCCTCAATCCATATTCCTAAATTTTTAAATCCCTGACCTGCAAAACTTTAATCCACAAATCATAACCCCTAAATACATAAATTTTTAAAACTTTGCCTTTTCCCTAATTTTCTCCATTTCTGTCTTTCCACATCTCATCTTTGACCTTCAATCCTGATGTCCTATTCTTCATCCTTCCCTCCTCCACCCACCTTTACTTCTCCCAAATAAAGAACGGGTATTTGGTCATATTAGATCAGCTGCTATTTCTTAATGTCATATGGTATTTATATAAAATGAGTTTGAAGTAGTTTTCTCTAATTATTTAAAGGCATGGTAATTATCGCAAAAAACTGAATAGATAGAAGATGGATATAGATTTTTACTTTCTAAAGGATTTGGATCCAAATCCTTCTCATTTAATATTACTAGCAACTTCCTCGAGCGCAACGCAAGTGTCGAGCGAGTTATTAATTAAATTAAGAGAAAAAACACCCATGCCTACTTATATAGATTATTCAAATTAGAATACGAAGAATGATTCATGATGTATTGCATGAGAAAGAGCTAATTTTTTTAACATCTCTTAATGTTTTACTTGTCTTGGTTTACTCTTGTATGCAGTTATTTGTAATAAACATTTTTAAAGTATCTAAAATCTTGGATAAATAAAACCATGTGCAAAAAAATCATATTTCTCGCCAGGAGCGGACCCACGTATAGCTTGAGGAGGAGACTTAAAAAAAATCTTGTTTTCCCTTCAACAATATTCCTCAAACCTATTATCTCTTTTTCACAATATCTATGCTTCACAATTCTTCCATCTTTTTGGTGTGATACAAAGGATATCGAACGATCATTAGTAGAAAAATTAAGATGAAAAAGACCAAGAACTTAGAATAGGTCATTAAAGGGGTTGAAATCAAGCATAGCTTAATAACGCTATAAAAATAATATAAAAGGGTAAATCACAGTAAAATACCTTTAACTATCATACATTTTCACTACAATACTATCTTAATTGATACTTTTAAGGATATTTTAGTGAAAAATATTTCTTGGTTAAAGATATTTTATTTTAATAAAAATACTTTAAGATATTTTAGTACCAAAATGAAAAGACAATAAAACCAAAATCAATACAAAAAGGAAAAAGCAAGCCCTCAAGTATTGCTCTTAACCAAGGGCAATTTAGGTAATGTCAAAAATAATGTTTTGTCTTTTAGTTAAAAGATTCTCTTCTTAACCAAAGATTCTCTTTTTAACTCTCCTATGTATTAGATATATGATGATTGATATGTGGAAAAAATTTCTTTACACCAAACCAATACTAAATGATATGCATGTATTTTGACTTTCAAATTTATAGATTTGTATACATAACACACAATTAAACAAAAAACTTGATGGACCATTTAAAATCTTGCATTCCCGATTTAATAGGATCACAAATCATATATATATATAGAGAGAGAGAGAGAGATCCAAATGAGTTAGCGTTTAGATATAAATCCAAACAGCTCATATTACAGACATATATCATCAAATAAAAAATTAAAGTAACTTATACATACAATATCAAGATGAAATGGAACAAAAAGAAAAGAAAAAATTTATTAAATAATGTATAGCGAATGTTGTGACCCATTTTATTGTGCTGAGACTGACTCGGTCTTGTAACTTACGTAACCCTGACAAGTGCCCATGCTTCATTCGTCCTAATGCATTGTTGTTTAGAAATGAGATTTCATTTATTATTGTACATCAGAAATCAGAATGTGCAATGATTTGCTGCATATTTGCCTTTTATTTTTTTGAGAATAAAACCAGTTTACCCATAAGCAAAACCTCACACATTTGACAATTGTTACTTACAAGTAGGCCTCGGTATTATTAAAAATTATACCAGGTTGATTTCCTCTTCCATATTACCATCTTTTGTTGCTTATGATGTTACAGAAGGATTATGTTGGGCCTGGACTGCAGTAAGACAAACATCGCGTCTCCGAAAGCAATATTTGCAGGCCATACTAAGGCAAGATGTTGGGTTTTTGGATACAACAAATGGTGCAACAACTTATGATATTATCTCAAGCATTTCATCTGACACCTTAACCATCCAAGATGTCATCGCTGAAAAGGTTTTTCAGTTGCATCCCTCTTCATTCTATGTGGGGTAGATTATAGTAAAATGCCACTGTAAAAGAACAAGGTATTTAAGGAATCAACTCAAAAGAATGAGAGGGGATCTCTCTCTATATATAATAAATTACTATGATAAAGAGATTGCATAAGATCTTCTAAATATCTTTAGAACATTTTACTCAATTCCCAAGCAATCCCCTAAACAACTATTTCCTTACTATAAAATAACAATACTTTATTTTTAAGTCTCCTCCTCAAGCTGGAGCGGATATATGATGTGCTCTAAACTTCTTATAAAAGGATCTCACTCTAGAATTAGAAATCCTAAGCGGTTTTGATGATGACTTGCAATTTCAACCCTTCAGTCCAACAAGCAACTTCAACACACAGTCCAACGAACTTCGACATAGTTTCAACGAACATCTTGAATGGTTCAAATAAACTTCAACGAACAATTTCAACAGCTTGAACGAATTTCTATGAACTTTAATGATCCTTAATGGTCAACTTTGATGAAGTTCAACTTCAATAAACTTCAACGTACCATGAATCACAATCGATTTCAACTTCAACTAAGAACTTCAAAATTCAAAATCAACTAATTGTGATGAACAATGTTGAAGAATCTAAACATCAAACGGCGAACTTTGAATTTCAAACTACTTGAATGATTTTCAATGAGTTGAGTGACTTATAACAAACTTCCTGAACAAATGCTGACAAAAAAATTCATCAAATTTCTTCAACATACAATTATTTAAAAAAAACTTCAATCAATGAATCTCAAATTTAACAAACATCGTATTTCAAATTTGAACAAATTATATCTTTGAACAATAACTATAATCACCTCCTCCACCAACTAGCAAACACACGGTCATGACATGAACTTTATGGGGTAGCTGGACCTAGACAACTACACAACTAATTTAATACTAACAGTCCTTAATATAAGGTAGGGCTGTCAAAAGTATCCAAACCTGATAACCCGACCTGAACCCGCTAAGTTTATATTCGGGTTAACCTGACCCAGCCCCTGTTTAAACAGGTTGGGTATGGGTCATGAATCATGACCCGCTTCAACCCTTTCGACTCGAATACATTATCCCCAAATCGTTCATTCTCTCTTGTTCCTTATTCTCTGGCATTTTTAGATTCTACTTTTTGAATATCCTCAAATTTAATCATAAGTGTCAAATTTGTAACAACTAATTTGTATTGTTCATACATAAAACAAAAAAAGTAACGAATCAGCTTAGATTGGGTAAGGTGACCTAATTATGACCCGACCCAAATATTAAACGGGTCGGTTCAACCCGAACCTGACTTTGGCCGGGTTAAACGTCACCCGGACCGATTATGACCCAACCCTTTTGAAACCCCTACTCTAAGGTATATAAGGCAGTCTATCGATATACCGATATGAAGATGCTGGACACTTTCCAAATTCTGAGTATAGGTCTATCCAATTCACTTAAGGCTCTTGAGGACCAAACGACCATGGTTATCAAGAGAAGACAGCGGCGGTTGTAGAGAGAGTAACAACGGCAGTGTTTTGGTTGGTTGTTGATGAAGATGTGATGGAGGTTAGAGTTCTGGAGATTTCACAGTGGCTATAATTTTGGAGTTGTTGACGGAGATGAAAATAGGACTATGATGCCATATAAAAGAACAAGGTATTAGAGAAAACAACTGAAAAAGAGGATAGGGATTTCTCTTTATTTATAATAAATTACTGTAATAAAAAGATCACATAAGATCTTCAGAATATTTTTAGAAGATTATACTTGACTACCAAGTAATCCCTAAACAACTATTTCCTAATTATAAAATAATACTTTATTCTCATCAACCATGAACTTTCTGTCTTTACAAGATAAATTCCACGAACTTTGCAAATTACATTCAAATATCAGACACCACCTCTGTCTTTTGCATGAAAATACCATGAGTCTGTTGTCTGATGAAATATGTTATTTCAAAAGTCAACTAACTACCAGGTGACCAATATGCCAGTTTTTTGTATTTCTTTCTTCGAGAATGGAGTCCTCTTTTCCTTCATCTAATTTTTCTCATTATGAGCATATATCCATATTTCAAAGCAATCCACTTGTCTGTAAAAGGAGAAGCATTTAAAGGGAAGAGGTGGAAATGAGTTTTCAAAGGTACAAAGTTAAAATGAGATAATTCGATCACCTGACAGTCACGTGACTTCTACAAAGATAATTTCTAAAGACAGACGATGTATGGTATTTTCACACAACAACTAGGAGTAGTTCATGGCACATTTTATGATATTTCTCAGAAACTCTAAATTTCATGTTATTTTAATATAATTACGGATTACCCTTCAAGTTAAATAGGAAAATGGCACTATTGCATTCATCTTACCTAACACTAGTATAATTTGTCGTGTAGGTGCCAGATTTCCTTGTGAACATATTCATGTCCATCTTTTCTCAGCTAGTAGCACTTTATCTTTGTTGGAGGTTAACATTGGTGATGATACCAACCTTGATTCTATTGATAGCTCCAGGTATAGTATACGCAAAGCTATCAACTGAGGTTGGCAAGAAGATGCAAGAAGCGCATAGGGTTTCAGGAGGTGTTGTGGAACAGGCGCTATCATCTATTAAGACGGTCTTCTCTTATGTTGGAGAGAAGCAGACACAAAAGAAATACTCAAAGGCATTGGAGAGGTGTCTGGAACTCGGGACTAAGCAAGGTCTTTTGAAGGGAATGGCTATTGGAAGCTATGGTATGGTATTTGCATTCTGGTCATTGACAGCGTGGTATGGGAGCACTTTGGTTACTCAGAAGGGAGCTCGTGGGGGAGATGTATTTAATGGGAGTATTTGCATCATCATTGGCGGTTTGTAAGTCCTAAGCAACTCTATTGTGTGCCCTTTTTTGTTGTTAGCATTTTCTTTTGTTACTGGTTTTCTTTTTCAATTTTGTTTCACATGTCGGTTATTTATCACTAGAATTTTTTTATGATAAATAATATAATTTCTTGTGTGTGAGAGAGTGAGCGGATTGGTGGGTGCTTGTGTGCGTGTATAGTTATGAAGCATGGACACGGACACTAGACACGGGTACTGCATGACACAGTCACACTGTGTGATGGTGGGTGGGTGGGTGGGAGGAGTTGATTACGTAAGAGTGTGTTTATCTGTCGTATAACTATGAAGCATGGAAACGTTACTACATGACACAGTTACAGAGACACTAGAAAATTCTCATCACACACGCACACGCACACGCATATATAACTTTGTAAGAATAACAACTATCAAATTATCAACCCTAGCTACATACATTTCTAAAAATAAAATATGTGGGACAATAAAGTGACTAATATCGTGCAACGACACTTATGCCACATTAAAATAGGAACATTTATAAAAATAAAATATGTGCGACAATAAAGTTACTAATATCATGCAGCGACACTTATGCCACATTTAAAATAGGAAATTAACCTTTGACAAATACCATAGATATGCTGATCATAAGAAAATACCAATGTCCTTAGGAAAAAGATATAAATGCATCATAAAAGTAGTAAGTTGATAATAGAAATGAACTAACAGCTAATTTAACATCAAATTATCAACTAGATGTATATGTGGCATAGGAGAAAATTTTCTCGGGTGGCATAGCAAAAAATCAACCCTTCACCATATGTTCCGACGATTGGCACCCATCGTCTTCATCTTCATCGTTTAAAAGGTGTCTACACTAAATTTCATGTGTATCTAACACAATTTCACAATTGATTTTGTGATGCAAAAATACTAAAATATTTCTATTAGCGGAATACTATTAATTTTGCACCCACTAAATCAACAGTGAAAAGGTATTAGGATCACATGAAATTTTGTGTATATCGATATCTTAGACGATGAAAATAAAGACAGCGAACGCTGATCGACAAAACAATGGAGGGTTGACTTTTTTGCGACACCATCTGAGAAAATTTTCTCCTATGCCACCTGAGATTTTGTTCTATCATATATAAATTAAGAAGAAACATAAATTAGGGACACACATAGAGATGTATATACGCTATGTTTGATACGTAACAGATATCGACATATAATATGTGTAGTACCTAGGTTCAACAACCTGTTACGAGAGCCCATATTCAGTGGCTGCATGCCCCTACAAAATGAACGAAAACCTAATAAGTATCATACTATTCTATTAAGAAATTAGAAGTCTGTTGGCTATCCTAGAACCATGTGAATCCAAGAGTCACACCTCCAATCCCATCTATATCTTCTCACTCTAACATTAGAACCGGACTTCTACTCTAGATTTAGCCCGGCCAAACTCATTTTATTAAAACTAATGTTGATTTAACATATCAGCAAATCTTCAAGTTTCTTATAGTTATCATAGTTATCTATTTTGTTGTAGTTCATTAGTTTTGTTGTATTTGTTATCTTATTAAAATGATCAACTTATATTTTCAACATAATTACCTTTCCCTCACTTTAGACTCCCAATCTTGAGTGTCTACTCCCACTCGACGTCCAACTTTCTCGATACTGTTGTTCGCACTTATTTTAATAAAGAAAATATCAAGTGTGCACTTATAATAAAATAGCTAAAGGCACTTGTGCAAGTGTTAAGTGCGCACATGGCAGATAAGCAACGATGATATGCGCACCAATATTTATGCACAATGAAAGTTAATGTGTGAGATAGGCAGCGACACCTGCTACTAGCAGCCAAGAAGGCATGCGCTTCTGTTCAATATTGTTACAAAGATCAAAATCTTTGTTGAGAAGAAAACTCTTCAGTTAATGGATCAAATCAATCTTGGATCAAAATCCAACAGTGCGCATATATCCGTGATTAATCCAACGGTGCGCAAGGCCTCCAAAGTGATATGAATCAATCTCAATTAATCTGAAATCAAATTAAAATCAATTAAATATTTAACTAATTGCAACAAACTTTATTGGACCCTCTACTATAAATAGAGATCTAAAAGAAAAGGAAAGGAGATTGATAATCCTCAGGAAATTCATAATTCTCAAGAGAGCCGCCAGCGAACAAGTGTGCACTCCTCTAAACAAAGAAAAATTTCATCTTCTTCGATTTCTCTCATCGGCAAGATAAAAAGAAGAATAAAAAGGGAAAAATATCGTCCCTCGATAACTAAAGCGTTGGCTATATGATAAAAGTGTTTGTTTTTTGTTGAATCTTTTGATTCATTACATGAAAAATCGAAAGATTTTATGATTAATCTCTCTCATATATAAAAGTTCATACTTCTATGAGAGATCGATTCTAAGATCCAAGACTCTCATAAATGGACGTTTCGACATATCGATGATAAAAAACAGAAGCCTTTGCTTCTTTTTAATATAGACCCTTTATGAAAAATCATAACTTTTCATAATAATAAATAAATAAAATGTGCACCATAACTACCTCAAAAATAAAGAGAACAGAAGCATTAGCTTCTTTTTGAAAGCCATTGCTTTCTGATGAACAGTGCGCACATGTCCTTAGGTCGTACTTAAAAGAAGATTGTCCATACAGAAGTCTGCATGTGAGTAATTAAGAAAATAATGATACCTAAAAAAATAATGATGCCTCTGGAAAGGTGTGCATCACGTGATATGCATGTGTGCGCAAGTGAAAATATGAACTTCTTAATATGTGCGCCCCTATATATGCGCAGGTATGAATTTGACCTGATGAGAAGTGTGCAACCACGTGATATATACATGCGCAATCCCCCTGACTGTAACAAGTACGCATCATATGTAATGCACATGCACATATGCGCACTTGGACCAGCAAACTTTTGCTTGATTATTTAATTAAAACAAATTAAGTATAGAAGCTTTTGCTTTTCATATGTGATCAGATGATCAAATAAAACATATTTTTTAAGTAGGTCTTAATCTAAAATAAGATTAACGATCTTTAGTCCATATTTTTTAAGTTGACCTTAGTCTCAAATACGACTAACGGCCCTTGGCCATATTTCTAAGTTGATCTTAGTCTCATGTAAGACTAACGATCCTTAGCTTATGTTTCTAAGTTGATCTTAATCAAATGCGATTAACGATCCTTGGACGATTATACCCCTTGAACTGATGGACCTCATTTATATGAGAAATAATACCTAGGTTCAAACCAAGGTTCAAGAACTCGGTTTCAGTTTCAGTCTCTTATAATTTTATTAGTTTCGTTGGGTTTCGTCTTGTTTCGCTAATCTCGATTCAAATTTCGGTTTCGGTGGTAATACAACATACATAAGTGTAGATATATTAAATGCTTAAATTTATGATTCTATATTACAAAACAATGAACCTACTGTTTAAAAATCCAGCCGTGTTGTAAAATATATTGAAAAGTGTACTTTAGATAAGAATTAATATAAGATTTGAGTTCACTTTTTGCGGGTTTCTAACAACGAAAACCTACAATGATCACAATGATCAAAATGGTATAAAAAAATAAGTTTTAAAAGGTTTCGGCCGAAACGAAATTGTATAGTTGGTTTCGTATCGGTCTCGTGGTTTCGTATCGGTCTCCACCGAAACCGATATGAAACCACCACGTATCGGTGATTTCGGCCGAAACCCTTGGTTCAAACCCAGATCTGATATGTATAGATTTGGGTTAATCTATGCCCTACGGATGACGACGATATTAATCTCCGTATACAATCCAAAGGCAACCCAAAAATAAATATAATATAACACGACACGAAGTGTTGGATATGGAGAAGGAGAAAGTTATTATCGCTTTACGATAATGTAATTAACTGCAGGGGCTTGCACCTGTAGGAAGCGTCCCCACAATCAAAAATCACTCATCATTATGGGGGAATCTGAAAAGTTAGCTACAACGGTCGCATCCATCCAAACCTCCGATATGCAGTGTCATAAATCAATTTGGCAACTTCGAAGAGGTGATGGATATGTTCCATATAGCATATGCCCCCGCATTCAGGTTAGACGCGCTCCCCACGCTTTAGTCCAATTTCCGGCGGTAAATAGATTCTGGCACGTCCGGTGGGACCTTTTTCTCTTTCCACTCCACACTGCGTGTGTCGTGTTTTTCACGAACAAAATCACGGTATATATGTTTATAGTTTCCTTTGGATGTTGGGATACTAAAACTGGTGTTTCACCTCTATACAGATCAATGACCTTCATCTGCAATACCTGCAACTCAAGCTCCACCCCATGTGAAGGGATGTTGAAGCCCATCTTCTGCCTTCCAGCTTCTCAAGACATGATTGGGTTATTCTTTGGGACCATACCTGCAACTGCTATCTTTGGTGCCTCAACGCCGAAAGATGAAGCTGAGAAGAAGTCAGTCTTCATTAGGCTGGCGACTACTGTTGCAGGCCCCTTCAAAAAACCTATGATCCCGAAGAAGTCAGTCTCCAGCCCCTTCAAAAAACCTATGATCCCGAAGAAGTCAGTCTACAAACGACTGGCATTTTCAGCACCTGCTACCCCTAAAGAATGCTAAACTTCCAAGGCAGTCTGTCTTCCACAGGATGACCCCCCAGGTCCCTATTGTTGCTATGTTAAGACAGTCGGTCTTCAGATGACTGTCACCAGCTGAGACCTAAGATAAAAACAAAGGGTAGATTCAAGAGGCTCTCAAAGCTGAAAAAGCTCCTGTCATAAGGTGTGCCCGACGTCGATACAGGCGTCGAGTGAGGCAGGCTAGGGGCAGCTCCCCATTTGGGATGACTCCACCGCTGCTGACGTGCACGTTGTTGTTCCAACCGGGAATAGTTTCGAACCGCTGAGGAGGGTCAAGCGTAACTCTCCTACTGCGGTGTTGAAGAAGCCTCCACCTCCTGTGAAGATGCCAAGACATCCGAAGCCGATCCGTTCTATGAAGCGACTTTCCTCGATCATACATAAGGTCTAGAAAGAAGTACACTGGTCCATCATCAATAAAGATTACTCTTCCCAGTCCAAGAAAGCGAAGAGTGATGCTGCCAACTCCTCCTAAGCTAAAGGTGTCTCCTCCTACAGTCACTCCTTCAAAGATAGTTCCTCATACATCGGCTTCTCATAAGAAACAGAGGCCGAAAAGATTCCAAGCGCCCGAGGCAAATTTCAAGGGCCAGCATTCCAAACGCCCCAAGTCTGGGGCCATGGTGGTTCATACAGTATATATGATGAACTCACAAGATGAGTCGGGCTTCTGTATCCCATAGACCAATCACTCGGTCTATAACGAAAGATCAGCAAAAGTTGTAGGAGATACTGACTCAAGTGGCGAAACTCATGAGTTCACCGCCTAATACGAACCCAGACGACGCTCCCGAAGAAGAAAAGGGACAAGAATTCGATACCGATTACTTTAGGCGCCTTCTCAAGAAGAAAGACGAAAAGGCGTCAGAAATGGATGCTAAGATGAATAAGATGGCTCTACTGCTCCAAAGCACGATAGGTATGATGGTCCGACCAGAACCACTGGCAGATGGACCCCCGGTAGTCATTCCTGATGATAAAGGAGACGCGCCAAATCCTCTACAAGCCTCATCAGCGGCGAAAGAGGAGACGATCCCCAAAGCAAAACTGGATGAATATATCACCGAACAATTTAAAGCTCTTCAGGCCAGCGAAGCGGCAGGCAAGTTGATCAGAACCGGTCAACCGTACCCGACATGGTATGATCAGATACAGTACACTTCGAGATACACGATCCCTACATTCCAAATATACAAGGAGACCGGCAATCCTCGTCAACATATCACCGTATTGCTTCTCCGCCAATTCGTTAGTAGTCTATCAAGCACTGCTTTCGAGTGGTATCGGAGCTTTCTAATGACTCCGTCAAGACTTTTGATGAAATAGAAATGCTCTTCTGCCAAAGATTCGTTAGTGCGAGCGAACACATCACCATAACGGCATTAGTCAATGAACGAGTCAAGTCGAACGAAACATGGCTTTAATATGCTATCCGATGGTGAAACGTGTGGTCTAAGTGCGAGCAGCGCATCGGCGAAACTCCAGCCGTCGGAATGTTTGTAGCTAGCATTGACCGGAGTTCGTAGGTGTACCCATTCTTGGCCTTTTTCAAGCATACGACCTTTCAGGAGCTCATTGATAAATTGGCTCAGCTAGATTCAATAAGTCAAGGCACTTCCTCCTCGGGGGGAGACTCACGAAACTTCAAAGGCAAGGGAAAACGGCATTTTTCGCTAATGCACAACAGCAGCAGAGCAACCTTAAAGCATCCGGTCGTCAAAACAATAGTTGTACGAGTCCGACTCTTGAAAGAATAGGACGCGAATAATCGTTCCCTCGCGAAAAAACAAAGAAGTTGTTCGAGCTCGCTATGAAGAACGGCATGCTGACGTTGCCCGAACCACGGCGACCAACCCAAGCCAATGAAGTAGATCCAAATTATTGCTCATATCATCGGGTGGTTAGCTATTCGATCGAAGACTGTTATGTCTTCAAGAACTGAATCGAGAACCAGTATAAACAGGGTAAATTCGTGTTGACGGATAAATGGAAGTGAATCCGCCCAAAAGCACACCCCTAAGGGGACTAATACGCAGGGGGCATCCTGTTCATTCATAGAAGAAACCCCATGGGAGATGATGCTTTCTCCCAGAACAAAGATGCTAAAGGACTTGCAAGCGTGTCCCGCAATCAGGTAGAAAAACCCACTTCAAACCGAGATCATAGAAAGAGTGTTGAAGCTACGTCCCGCACCGAAGACCGATAACAAAGGGAAAAGCCGCCAAGTTAAGTCTTCCAAGAATAAGAAAAGGAAAGCAAAAAAGCCTGTGCAGCCTGCCGAATATGTGGACAGTCGTATGGAGATACAAAAGTATATAGATGCGTTGGAAGAATATAACCAGACGGCACGCTCATCAATCACTCTTGAAGAGTTTCTCAGACACATACTCGAAGGTAGCAATGAGGATAATAAGGATTCAGAAGATGAAACGGAAGAACATGTGGAAAGCTGCTACATGGTCTCTCATTCTTCCATATATGACAAAGATGCTCCAGTTGCGTCAGAAAGCGATTCAGACAAACAGGAGGCATAATCGATGCCAGAGGCTCCAAGCTTGCCTCATGATGACTTAATTGGAAAGTTCTTAAGCGAGACTCTTCAAGCAAGCAAAGAAAAACAAAGGCGTGAAATAACTATTTATAAAAAGGCTAGACAACAGCGTCTAAACAGGCAAACCGTGAAAGGGGCGAGTTATGTAACTCCCCAACCAAAGAAAAATATATTGCCGAAAAAGAAAAACAAGATCAAGGCCGAGAAGCACTTCGCTAAGACCTTATCGAAAGGGATGAAGCTGTCACCCACGAAAATGTAAACCCCAGGAGTTGTAGACTTCGAAGGTGGAGATCACCCAAAATATTGTCTCTACCACCGGAGAGTCTGTCACCCCATCGACGAATGTAGAGCGTTCAAGAAATGGTGGCAAAAGTATGTCTCCCACAAAAGGCATTTAAAAAGGAAGAAGCGGAAGGCCAAGGCTCACCCGCTCCAGCATGATAGTTCCGAAGCAGACAGCCAGGCAAGGTCAGTGAACGAAAGCTGTTCTATAACCAAGGCTCAGTTTTCAGAAGAAGGCAGTTCAACAGTACCAACTTTTAGAAGTGACTCGGAAGACGAAATCCCCGTCAACCCCCCTATGTAAACTCCTCATCAGGGGAAGAAGAAAATGCAAAAGATTGCGGCAATATTCGTCTGCGGAACCGTACCCTTCCCGAGAAAAACCTTGGACCTGCAAGCAAGGATCCAGAGAATCAAGATAGGGGTAAAGGGAAGATACCCGAAGAGATTGCTCTAGATGAAGAGGTAGCCAAAAAGCTCGCCGCCAAGGACCCGCCCAAGAAGAGTAAGGTGGACTACAATATATTGGCCCATCTGAAGAAGCTACCTTCTCACTATAGTATATACGATATTCTATTCTTGTCGAAAGAACTGCGGGAATCCTTAATCAAACCCTTGAAGAACCCAATCAATTCCAAGCTTTCTTCGCCGAAAAGGCAATGAAAGATAAACTTGCGGAAGTATATACAGCCGATATTACCTTCAGTGAAGATCTCATGTGAACGTTCGAGCATAATCGACCGCTCTACGTGACTGGATACTGTGATGATAAGAGAATAAATAAGATCCTTGTCGATAACGGATACGGTCAACCTTTTGAATGTGAAGATGCTCAAGCAGCTATCTATGGGCGTACGATATCTCGGTCGAGAAAAGATCACCATTTCCGAATTCGACTCGCAGTCTTCAAAAACACTTGAATCCATAGTATTGACATTGCGCTTCGGACAGCTTGTCACAGACGTAAAGTTCCACGTTATTGAAGGTAAGACGTGCTATAGAGCTTTACTCGGTAGACCTTGGCTGTATGAGTATGGTATCTTCATTTCTACATAATATCGGTGTATGAAGTATTTCATAGATGGCCAAGAGCACACCATCATAGGGGAGCTCAACCCGTTCTCGATAAATGAAGTACGGAAATATGAAGATGCTAAATACTTTCTATCGGATTTCGAAGATACCGACAGGTGCGGAAAACCGAAAGACAAACAAGTACAAGCGGCAACCATCCCAGTCTTTGGAAGTGATTCTGAAGAAGAAGAGATAGTGTTCATGGGTCAACCTCCGAGAAAGACCAATGAACCAAGCTCATCAATCCCCATTCCAGTCTTTGGCAGTGACTCGGAAGAAGAAGCTGATACAGTGTTCTCTATCCATCCGCGGGTGAAGGTTCCTGATGAAATGGACCAAGCTCTGCATATTACAATGGCTCCGCCGCACCCCTATAAAGAACTCGACGCACTCAACACCTACAGCGTACAGGAGTTGGTCACTTTTTATGTACCTTCCAGAAATAGAGATGAGAAGGTGATTCTCTTCTACAAATCGGAGAAGACCAAAGTGGAGAAAGAGATCTGGCATGGACTCGACCCGAATCTCGACAGGTTGCAGCCCATTCGCATGTCGAGATACTTCACGAAAGAATTAAAGGAATTCTTGAAGCATTAAGGAATACCGTTCAAACAAACTGTTCGTCAGGCTCAATATTATAAGTGGATCTGGGAACTGCCAGGGACCCTCCAGGTCATGCCTCATGGGAAGATGGATATTACTGGCTTGGAATATGTACAACCTAAGAAACGAGAGCGAACTCATAGCTGCTATATCCTAGACGAAGAAGGCACTTGGCTGGTAGAGGACACAGCCGAGCAAAGAGGAGATACTCCGCAAAGTGCTTCAACCCAACTATCAAAAAAGTCGATCGAGACGCTAATGAGAGAAATGGTTCAAGACGCTAATGAACTCGAAAAAGAGATAATGGCCTTATATGAAAAAGATCATGCGGTTGCCCCCAAGCAGTCAATACGCTAGGGAGATGAGTTACGTTAGTCCGGCTCCACAACAGCTGCCTCTGCCTTTCTTTATAAGAGAGGAGGTTCGAAGTAGCATCAATGAAAAGAGGACGGCGTCTACGCCCAACTCTCAACCAAGACAAGGAGATCTCAAAACACCGCGTCAACGAGAAAAATGTCATTCAAGCCCAGCCCTTATAAAGAAGATAGGACGGGGATGTTCTTTCCCCCGTGATAAAACAAGAAAGATATTCAGCCTCGTCATGAAGCACCAAATGCTAACACTGCCCGAGTCTAAGCGGCCCTATCAAGTAAATGCCTTTGATCATCCGGAGTACTGTCTTTACCATCGGGTCATCGGCCATCCGATCGAAAATTGCTTCGTCTTCAAAGATTGAGTAGAAGAACAATAAAAGCAAGGCAAGTTAGCGCTGAGTGACAACTGGAAAGTAGAACCCCCACAAAGGCATGTTCCAATGAAGGCCTACCCCACCAAATCAGAAGGCGGCCGGCCCAAGAAGCAGAAGCTAGCCCATACCTGTCACATGATAAGGCTCTCCAATGAAAAAGGGATGAAGATATGCTTGGGCTCTTTGACTGCTTAACAAATGAAGAGATCTCAGAACTACCGCCAGCCCCCCGAAGAGCTGGAAAATGGAACCCATACTACGACGGACGAACTTAAGGAGATAGACTTGGGAACAAAAGATGATCTGAGACCGATGCTAGTTAGTGAACTGTTGTCCGAAGAAGAAGTAGCCACCTTAAGAGACGTGCTTATGGAATATAAAGACTGTTTCGCATGGAACTACTCCGAGATGCCGGGCTCAACCCAGATATAGCGGTACACAAGCTGGCCATAACATCGAGAATAAAGCATGCCAAGCAATCACCAGGAAGAATGCGGCTCGAACTCGAGATGAGCATCCAACACCGAAGTCAAGAAGCTCATCGACTCCGGATTCATCCATGAAGTGCAATACCCTGATTGGATAGCCATTATCGTCCCTGTAATGAAGAAGAATGGGACAGTCCGGATTTGTGTGAATTTTCGGAATCTCAATAAAGCATGCCTGAAAGATGACTTCCCCGTACCAGTGACGGGGCTGATGATCGACAATACGTCTACTCATGAAGTATTCTCATTCATGGACGGATCTTCAGGGTACAATTAGATAAAGATAGATCCCGAAAACCGGAAGCATACGGCCTTCTGCACACCATTAGGAGTCTGTTGTTATAAAGTGATGCCTTTTGGACTGAAGAATGCTGGAGCCACATATCAAAGAGCCGTGACGAAGATATTCGACGACCTTATGCATGATATCGTCGAATGTTACATCGACGATTTGATGGTCAAGAGCAAATCTCATGAAGAGCATTGGAAGCGCTTAAGGATAGTCTTCAAGCGCCTTCGGAAATGCAACCTGAAGATGAACCCGCTGAAATGCGCATTCGGAGTCTCTTCCGGAAAATTCCTGGGTTTTATAATCCTTCACCGAGGGATCAAGATCGACCCCTCCAAGATCAGGGCGATTACTGAAATGCTCTGCCAAGAAGCCTCAAGCAACTGCGATCTTTCCAAGGAAAGCTCTCCTATATTCGAAGGTTCATTATCAACCTCTCTGGAAAGACTTGTCCATGCAGCTATCTGATGAAGAAAGGGACTCCTTTTATATAGGACCAGAAATATCAGAAAGCACTGAAGGAAATCAAGCAGTATTTGCAGAATCCGCCGGTATTGGCCGCTCCGGTTAAGGGAAAGCCCCTTATCCTATATACAACCGTCCTTGATGGTTCCCTAGGCATGTTATGGGCACAAGAGACTGATCAAGGAAAAGAAATGGCCTTGTACTATCTAAATCGAGTCCTGCTGGGAGCAGAAAGCAACTACTCCCCATTGAGAAGCACTATCTGGCACTGATCTTTACGATAACGAAGCTCAGACACTATACCTTGGCCTATGAAGTACATCCCATATCAAAAGTGGATCCTCTCAAATATCTTATGACGAAAGCTATACTGATGAGAAGGCTCGCCAAATGGGCACTGCTGTTGATGGAGTTCACGATTATATATTGCTCCTTCAAAGCGGTAAAAGAACATGCTATCGCCAATTTCCTCGCTGAACACCCAATCTCCGCCGATTCTCCATTGAACTGTGAATTGCCGGATGAATATGCGTTCAACACGGTTGAAAAGAAAGAAAAATCAGAGAAGCTTCATTGGGAATTATATTTTGATGGAGCCTCCTTGATGAAAAGAAGAAAGAAGAATGTCCCAATAATCAGGGTTGGGATAGGTTTTATCTTCGTAACCCCTCAAGGCGGAATAACTCGCTATGTCATCTCGTTGACGAAGCTCAGGACTAATAATGAAGCCGAGTATGAAGCGCTTATAGCTGGTCTTGAGATAGCGATCGGCATGGGAATCGAGAATCTCCACATATACGGGGATTCTCAGTTGATCGTCATGCAAGTCAATGGAGATTATATAACATGCAAGCCAGAACTGATAAAGTATGGCGAAAAAGGTGCAACAATTGCTGATGCGGCTTCCTTTGTTTACATTGGAAAATGTGTCTCGAGCGGAAAACAGCAAGACGGACGCATTGGCCAAACCCGCCAAAGAATTGGCCGATGAAAATCTTAACGATGTAAGGATCATCGTTCAAAGTCGCAAGATTATGGCTCTGGCAGAGATATCTTTAGAACCCTAGCCGAAACAGCAGATGAAAATGTCCTTCAAACGAAAGAAGCTGAAAAAGAAGATGACTGGTGAGAAGTCTTTATAGACTACTTCAAGTCTCAACGGATGCCTGATGCGTCACAAAGATATCAACTCATGAAACGAGCCTTATCGTTCGCCCTTATCGATGGAACTCTATATAAAAAGGTCATTCGACTATATATGGCTAAGGTGCCTACGACCGAAAGAAGCCAAGGTCATCCAGGAAATTCATGACGGACTCTGCGGGTCACTCATGCCAAATACACGGAGACTTCATACATCCGCACCTCAATCTGCTGCATCCGACCGTATCCAGTTGGCCTTTCAAAATATGGGGGGACCGATATAATAGGCCCCATCGAGTCGGTGTCATCCTGAGGACATCGGTTCATATTAGGGACAACCGATTACTTCTCCAAATAGGCAGAGGCGATACCCTCATGGAAGTAAAAACGGAGAATATCCTCCATTTCTTCAAAAACCATGTCATCTACCGGTTAGGAGTCCTACGGCGTAGTCTCAGACAACGGATCAGCATACAGAAACCACAAGATAAACCGCTTCGCTCAGCAGCATAAGATAGAGTGGAGATATTCCTTCGTTTATAATCCCCGAGCTAACGGTTTAGCTGAAACTTTCAACAAAACGCTAACAAAGCTTATAAAGATGGTGTCCAAGAATAAAAATGACTGGCACGAGAGGCTGCATGAAGCTCTTTGGGCGTACCGAACAACATTCAAAACGGCCACAAAGACAACACCTTATGCATTGGTGTTTGGCGCCGAAGCAGTGCACCCGTTGAAAATAAAGCTCCCCTCACTGCGGATGGCAGTTTAATGTGAGCTTACAAATGAAAAGAATACCCATCTTCGGCTCAAAGAACTTGATGCACTCGATGAGACCCGTCTTGCAGCTCAGCAAAGTCTGGAAGCCCATCGGGCAAGGATGACCCAGGCATATGAAAGACTAGCCAGACCGAGGACATTCCGTCAAGACGAACTCGCACTGGTTATGAAGAGACCGATGATCCCCAATCGTGTGAAACATGGAAAGTTCGAGCCAAACTATAAAGGCTCGTACGTCATAGATAATATCTACCAAGGCGGAGCTTAGCTACTCATGGATATGTATGGAGAAAGGCCCTTTCGGCCAATAAACAGCTGATTACTTAAGAAGTACTACGCTTGAAGAGTCGCGACTTAGGTCAATGATAGATGACGACGCTTGTGTCCGCCCGCTATCTTCCTGAGTTGAAACTCTGAAAGTCCTACTGGATGATATGCACCCCATTATGTCGATGATGGACCGTGATGTCCCTAAACTAGCATGTTGCCCTACGGCATGGATCATATAACCAGCCGTATACAATCCACGGGCACAAATGATCTATGTCCCACACATGTTCTTCATGTCTCCCATGGACCGTAGTGTCCCTAAACTAATATGTTGCCCTGCGGACTATCACCAAATTGACTACTGTATACTATCCATGAGCTACCCATAGCAAAGATTGCGCTTCCTAGTACCAGATGATGGACCACAATGTCCCTAAACTAACATTGTCCTACGGCATGGATCATATAACCAACCGTATACAATCCACGGGCATAAATGATTCATACCTCCACCAAGTCCCACCGACTATGAAGCTCCGCAAAAAAAGCAGTACGTCTACAAGCAAAATGGGCACGGATGAAAACCCGAAAGGGCTCCGTGAGTAAAAACAGCAAAACTACAAGTGAGCTTGTGAAAACCCGAAAGGGCGCAAACTCGTTGAAAAGAAGAAAGATGCACTTGCAAAGTCCTCTCGACTTGCAAAAAAACACGTGAGATCCTTACTACTCACAAAGGAGCAACATACTTAGGAATCCCCACGATCTCTAAGGAGAAAATGCACTTACGAGATCCTCTCGGCTCGTAAGGAGAAATACTTCTATAAGACCCTCACGACTTGTAGAATTCAAAGATCTTAAGTTATATGGATCTAAGCCTATTTCTTAAGCCATCATACCCCCACGAATTTTATGCCCTACAAGTAGTCCAATATCGACTCTTGTATGCAATCCACGGGCGTAAATAAATATATTCCAACCAAATTCCACCAAAGGCGAATGATACTCCCTTTATGGTGAACGACACTTGTAAGTCCTCTCGATTTGCAAGAAGAAAAACTCTTATAAGATCCTTATGACTTGCAGGAAAAAATCCCACTTAGGAATCCTCACAACTCCTAAGGAGAATACATTTATGAAATCCTTTCGACTCATAGGGAGAAATAACTTTATGAGACAATTACGGCTCATAAAGATTAAAAAGCCTTAGATTACAGGGATCTATACCTGTTTTCTAAACCACATTTGTCCAAACAGGCAATGGCAAATGATGAGTCGCTCCTGGTATTATGCGTCAATGTCAGCGATACTGATGCAAACGACGCGCAAAATTCCATGTTCCAAACTCTCAACCTCTAAGTCATTAAATTGGGAAATAAAAAATATATATAATAGCCGAAATGATGGGGCGACTCGCAATAAAAAAATCAGCGAGTAAAAATGATAAATAAATAGCCGAAATGATTGTGCACCGCGAATAAATAACCGAAATGATTGGGCAATCACGATTTTCGCGATAATTAAAGCTGAAATAATAGAGCATCGCGGAAAACTAAAAAATGATACAAAATAAAAAAAATCCTATCCCGTAGGTATGTCGGTATCGATTCCTGCAGGCAATCCACGGGCACAAATATATGAAGAAGAGCAGCATGTCTCTTCATGTTTTGTTAAAAGAAGAAATAGGTCTCAACGACTATACATGCATGCCCAAAGACCATTGGATGTTATCCCACCCCAGGCAGATGCGGCCATGACTTTCCTAGGACTCGAAGAATGGAGTCTAGTCCTAAAGTAAAGCGTCACAGTGATACCTAATGTTGAATGGTCTGACGGCAATATGGATATACCAGCTTAGGATTATTATTTGAGATGTATCCTTCATCGGTAAGGTTGGGTGATACAGCAAGTACGTAGCTGCTCGAACCAGTGGCATGAATGGACATGGATCCAGAAGAAATCAGCTAACGTAGCAGCCCGACGGACTAAACCCAGTACCACAAACCTAACGGACTCCTATATCAATAGGGGTTATGTATATTTAATGTCAGGACGAGTTTGTCTTTACCTAAGAGAAAGATAAACTGAATGCTCCGGAACGAGTAAATCAACAAGCTAAGCCATTTCAGAGCAATCGAATGAGAGATGCAAATAAAAAAATATAATATCTTTCATTCATAGATCAAAATTGCAGGAAGATGCAAGCTACACAAAAAAAGGGAAGTACAATGAAACAATTAAGGTGGAGCTTTTAACAAATCAACCATGTGTTTATGCTCCTGTTTAAGTACCTCTTCTCGCCTTTCTAAAGCAGCAAATAGGGCTTCGGCCTCTTCCTTCTTCCCATGGCGCTCAGCGAGCATGTTGTCAATTCCATGTTTGTCAGCTATGTGGTTCTGCACCGTCGTCTCCATAGCAACTTACTTTTTCAAGGCCAATCCTCTAGCCATAGTGTCACGCCCCGCTTCGCAAAATACGGAAAACGAGGGATGACTAGGCCAGCCATGCTCCTACGGTCAAGGAATCATCTCGCCGTAGTCACACTTCGGCTTCTAGCATTACATGGTAATCAGTAAATAAAGCGCAGTGGTAAAGGAATCACATCACTAATTTATTACATTAATATTCCATTGTTCACAAATTACAGATAACAAGAACAATTACTAACCAAGTTCAATCTCACGATCACTTTTATGGAAAGCAGTAAAGATAGGAAGTACACCAGACTAAATCTCCGTGAACTCGAAAGGTAGATCTGTCTCCTGCGCTGGTCCTTCCACGGGATCTGAGCATGCATACTCAGGTCGTCAGAGCGACACAACAACAATATTATCATAATAAGATAGAACAGGTAAATGAGGTAATACTAGTGTAAGAACAATGCAAGTAATCACTGTCACTATATGATGCAGAATATGTTCTGTGTCCCTATCGGTCTCTAGGTCATGTTTGAAATCGCATAGTGGAAGGAGGATCATGTTTAACAGGAGTCTCGTACATACCCGAGACAACGCCCACATGCTCGGGACATAACCCTGTCAGCCGGATCGCTAGATCCTAGTCACGCTCCGCTTCCCAAAATACGGAAAACGAGGGATGACTAGGCCAGCCATGCTCCTACGGTCAAGGAATCATCCCGCCGTAGTCACACTTCGGCTTCTAGCATTACATGGTAATCAGTAAATAAAGCGCAGTGGTAAAGGAATCACATCACTAATTTATTACATTAATATTCCATTGTTCACAAATTACAGATAACAAGAACAATTACTAACCAAGTTCAATCTCACGATCACTTTTATGGAAAGCAGTAAAGATAGGAAGTACACCAGACTAAATCTCCGTGAACTCGAAAGGTAGATCTGTCTCCTGCGCTGGTCCTTCCACGGGATCTGAGCATGCATACTCAGGTCGTCAGAGCGACACAACAACAATATTATCATAATAAGATAGAACAGGTAAATGAGGTAATACTAGTGTAAGAACAATGCAAGTAATCACTGTCACTATATGATGCAGAATATGTTCTGTGTCCCTATCGGTCTCTAGGTCATGTTTGAAATCGCATAGTGGAAGGAGGATCATGTTTAACAGGAGTCTCGTACATACCCGAGACAACGCCCACATGCTCGGGACATAACCCTGTCAGCCGGATCGCTAGATCCTAGTCACGCTCCGCTTCCCAAAATACGGAAAACGAGGGATGACTAGGCCAGCCATGCTCCTACGGTCAAGGAATCATCCCGCCGTAGTCACACTTCGGCTTCTAGCATTACATGGTAATCAGTAAATAAAGCGCAGTGGTAAAGGAATCACATCACTAATTTATTACATTAATATTCCATTGTTCACAAATTACAGATAACAAGAACAATTACTAACCAAGTTCAATCTCACGATCACTTTTATGGAAAGCAGTAAAGATAGGAAGTACACCAGACTAAATCTCCGTGAACTCGAAAGGTAGATCTGTCTCCTGCGCTGGTCCTTCCACGGGATCTGAGCATGCATACTCAGGTCGTCAGAGCGACACAACAACAATATTATCATAATAAGATAGAACAGGTAAATGAGGTAATACTAGTGTAAGAACAATGCAAGTAATCACTGTCACTATATGATGCAGAATATGTTCTGTGTCCCTATCGGTCTCTAGGTCATGTTTGAAATCGCATAGTGGAAGGAGGATCATGTTTAACAGGAGTCTCGTACATACCCGAGACAACGGCCCACATGCTCGGGACATAACCCTGTCAGCCGGATCGCTAGATCCTAGTCACGCTCCGCTTCCCAAAATACGGAAAACGAGGGATGACTAGGCCAGCCATGCTCCTACGGTCAAGGAATCATCCCGCCGTAGTCACACTTCGGCTTCTAGCATTACATGGTAATCAGTAAATAAAGCGCAGTGGTAAAGTAATCACATCACTAATTTATTACATTAATATTCCATTGTTCACAAATTACAGATAACAAGAACAATTACTAACCAAGTTCAATCTCACGATCACTTTTATGGAAAGCAGTAAAGATAGGAAGTACACCAGACTAAATCTCCGTGAACTCGAAAGGTAGATCTGTCTCCTGCGTTGGTCCTTCCACGGGATCTGAGCATGCATACTCAGGTCGTCAGAGCGACACAACAACAATATTATCATAATAAGATAGAACAGGTAAATGAGGTAATACTAGTGTAAGAACAATGCAAGTAATCACTGTCACTATATGATGCAGAATATGTTCTGTGTCCCTATCGGTCTCTAGGTCATGTTTGAAATCGCATAGTGGAAGGAGGATCATGTTTAACAGGAGTCTCGTACATACCCGAGACAACGGCCCACATGCTCGGGACATAACCCTGTCAGCCGGATCGCTAGATCCTACCTAATATATATATCACTGCTCGAATGATCATCCTCTAAAACACGGTCCCGCTAAATACGATTCTCTTTCCACTTCGATTTCCCCTTTATCCCCAGGTTTACACTATTTATGATCTTGATTTAGTCGTGTACAAGTATACCAATGACACTATTTTATCACTGTTCACTGTATCAATCACTGTCACGAATATTCACTTTCCATTGGTGTACTCGTCACTCCTAAACCAACATCAATCACGCACGATAATGCAATGTCCACTGACTCTAACACGCACTAACACTAAGTATATGGCAAATGGGGTATGATAAATGTATGTATGCCATCATTAAGCTAAGTGTATTATGAATCAATATGCATGTCATTATCTTACAAAAATTGCATAAATTCATAGGTTTAGAATTTAACGAAATGATACAAATACGATAAATAGAACACTCAAGTCAGCAATTCATCAAAATTAGTTTCAGTTCAATCGGGTTTCCGGTATCCAAGATACAGCTGTTTCATTTTAAGTGTTCGCGGCTGGAAATTCAGTTTCTGAACTGAACGTCCGATTCGCGACACGAATTTCACTCAGTTGGGATCAGAATTAGGCGACACTATAGTTGAACAATTTTTAAGGCTATCAGTTATGTTTCCAACGCAATTTGCGGATCAGTAATATTCTATTTCAACATGGAGTTATGGTCATGTTAAGTTAGATGTGTAAAGTCTGCCACTGCAGAATTCAGCAAAACACGTCGTCGTTATAAAATATGTTAAAATATCATACAGTTAAGGAATCCAATGAAACTAGTGGGATAAGAAAGCTAACTCAGTTTTCTACATAACGATATAGGGTTCCACACATTTCCGCATTTGAGAAATGTTCTACGGTGATTTCAAAACAAAGGTGAACTGGGATTACTGCTCTGGACTACAGCCCAGAGTCGTAATTCTCCCCAGTCTTCTCTATCATAACTAGTTCAAATTTTAAAATAAATTATAGAGTACTGTAGGTTAATTTGTTATCTTCAGTACGAGCCATGGAACGCTCCAATCCGGTTTGTAAACGATTTATCGTGAATTTAACGGTCTAGTGTGTTCAGACAAATTCTGATTTCCGCAATGGTTTTCGGGGTAACATTTTATGGGTGAAACAATATTTATTCTCAACCAAATTTCAGCAGCACCCAAGTAAATAGTAATCGGGTTTAACGAACACAAGTTCCGCTGTTTACAGCTAGGTTTTAACGTAACGTTTAGTATCACTACTAATTTTGAATGTATGACAATCAAAGCTTTTATTTCGTTTCATCGGTCAATATATTTCGTACGTGGTTAGAACCGGATAAAAGCTCGACTCAAAAACTATGTCAAACAATGTATAAGCAGAGTATTGTGAGACTTATCCAAATCCAAGATTTTCTAATTATTTGATTGTTAAATACGATGTATATATATAACTATGTGATAAGAAAACTAGTAGCATGTGAAACAAGTGATGATCACTTGCCTGAAGACGATGATGGCGGCAACAGCTACGGCGGCGATACCCACGGCGACAGAGGCGACGCTGTCAACGGCGAAGGCGACAGAGGCGACGCTGTCAACGGCGAAGACGACAACGGCGAAGGCGTCGGCGATTGCAACGGCTGCAATGGTTGTTCGATTCCAGGAAGGAGGCGTGAAGGCTCGACGTTGTGCCGCGGGGAGTTCGACGCTGGAGGTTGCGATGGTGGATGGCCGGAGCTTACAGACGATGGTCGCCGGAATTTGCAGGGAGCTCGGTCGCGGTTGGGTGTGTCGCGACTGCGAAAGGAGAAAGGAGTGAGGAGGAGTGGTGGGTCGTCGAGGAGGTCGCACGGTGATCGGTGGTGGCAGGCGAGGTGGAGGAGCTTGGCGGGGTTGGGACAATGGTGAGGAGAGGGAGGTTGGGTCAATGGTGAGGAGAGGGAGGTTGGGTCGGGTGTGCAGGCGTGGGTTGGGAGCTCGGCGGTGAAGTTAGGTCTCGGGGTTTAGAAAGGAGGGGAGAGGGGCGAGGGTGATGTCGGCAATGGTGCGGTGTGGCGTGGGCGTGGGTGAGAGAGCTCGGGAAGAGAGTTGGAGGAAGGAGACACAGAGAGAGATGGTGGGGAAAAATGAATAGAGGTGTGAATAGAGGGAATACGTGAGTGAATAAGAATTAAAGGATGAGAGAGAGAGAAATAATTGTGAGTGATGATTAAGGGGAATTATGAGAGAAGAAACAGTAAGTTAACGGGAAGATTTTTTTTATGAGGATTAATGGAAATTTAATTTGGTAAGATTTTGGGTTTAATTGAGGGTATAAAATTTGAATTTTGAAAAGGGAAAAAAGAGTAGATAATTTGAATATAATTGTTGTTTTTGAAATAAAGATCTGGGTTGTTGGGCTTGGGCTCAATAAATTTTAAAAGAAAAAAAATGTGGGATTTAGATATGGACTTGGACTTAGGGTTGGGTTCATAGGAAAACAAAAGTAATTAGAAATTAATATAAAGTGTAAAATGGATAAAATATTTTATTTGAATACTGGTATTGGCGTAGATGAAGACCGGATATTATATCATATCACCCTTACAAAAATTTCGTCCTCGAAATTTAACATGGATACAAGGAACACTATACTAAACAAAGAGATGTGGATAACGATCACGGATATCTTCCTCCCGTTCCCAGGTGGATTCTCCTGGGGAACGACCGTCCCAAGACACTCGGACTAACGGAATGACCTTATTCTTCAGCACTTTCTCTCTGTGGTCGAGGATGGTAGTGGGCTTTTCTTCGTATGACAGATCGGTTCCCAAAACTAGCTCCGAATGGTCCAGGACATGGCTCTCATCCCGAACATAACGCCGCAACTGTGACATGTGGAAGGTATTGTGCACACCAGCTAGCGATGGAGGCAAGGCAAGTCGATAGGCCACCTCTCCTACTCGCTCTAGCACCTCAAAAGGTCCGATAAAGCGGGGACTAAGCTTTCCCTGACCTTCGAACCTGATAACTCCACGAGTAGGGGAAATCTTCAAGAACACGTGATCTTCGACTTCGAATTCTAGTGCCCTCCTGCTGGTATCTGCCCAACTCTTCTGTCGATCCTGAGCCGTCTTGATACGCTGTCTGATCATTTGGACCTTGTCGACTGTCTGAACAATGAGCCTGGGACCCAGTAATCTTCGTTCTCCCACATCATCCCAACATACTGGGGATCGACACTTCCGCCCATATAGTGCTTCAAAAGGAGCCATCTGAATACTAGCCTGATAACAATTGTTGTAAGAGAACTCGACTAGGTGCAGATGGTCCTCCCAGGAACCCTGAAAGTCCAACATACATGCTCTCAACATATCCTCGAGCGTCTGAATCGTATGCTCGGATTGTCCATCCGTCTGCGGGTGATACGCTGTGCTGAATTTAAGGCGAGCTCCCAAACTCTCCTGCAGGCTCTTCCAAAAGTGTGACAAGAATCTGGTGTCCCGGTCTGACACAATGCTGACTGGAACACCGTGAAGTCGTACAATCTCCTGCATATATCTTTCTGCCAGTGATTCTGTCGACTGTCCCACTCGAAAAGGTAGGAAGTGTGCAGCTTTCGTGAGGCGATCGACGATAACCCAAATGGCGTTATTGCCCCTAGGGCTTCATGGTAAGACCGTCACGAAATCCATAGTAATGTGCTCCCACTTCCATTCTGGTATCGGCAGTGGTTGTAACAATCCTGCTGTCCTCTGATGTTCCGCCTTCACCAGCTGACATACCAAGCATCTGGATACGAACCTCGCAATTTCCCGTTTCATTCCGTTCCACCAATAGTGCTGCTTTAGGTCCTGATACATTTTTGTACCTCCTGGATGTACAGAATAAGCTGAACTGTATGCTTCAGCAAATACTTCTTCTCGAACATCTCCCTTAGATACGCAAAGTCTGCTACCGAATCTCAGAGAGCCATCTTCATGTATAATCAAGTACGTTCTCAGTCCGGCTTCCACTTGCTCTTTGAACTTCTGCAATCGGGGATCATCCGCTTGTGCAGCTTTGATGCGATCCACCAGAGAAGATTGCACCTGTAGTTGCCAAAGTAGACTGAGTGCGTTCGGCATAACGACTTCAAGTTCAAGTCTCCGGAAGTCCTCAATAATGCTCCTCTGATCGATCAACATCATGACCGCTGGCTTACGACTGAGCGCATCTGGTACAACATTCACCTTTCCCGGGTGATACTGAAGGTCCAAGTCATAATCTGCCATCAACGCTGCCTCATGTTCAGTTCTTTCTGAGTGAAAACATACTTCAAACTTTTGTGATCTGTGTACACCTCCACTTTCTCACTCAAAAGATAGTGCCTCCAAATTTTCAACGCAAAGACTACCGCAGCTAACTCCAAGTCATGCGTAGGGTAGTTCTTCTCATGGTTTCTCAGTTGTCGAGAGGCGTAAGCAACCACTCGACCGTTCTGCATTAGAACACAGCCTAAACCCTTCCCTGAGGCATCACTGTGTATTACCAAACCACCGGAATTATCTGGTACTGTAAGAATAGGCGCCATGGTTAACTTCTGCTTCAGTGTGTCAAATGCCTGAGTGCACTCCTCTGTCCACGTAAACGGTACGTCCTTCCTTGTCAGCCTCGTCAATGGTTCAGCGATTCTTGAGAAATCTTGGACGAATCTCCGATAATAACCTGCCAATCCCAGAAAACTCCTAATCTCAGCCACTGACTTCGGCGTTGGCCAATCTCTGACAGATTCTATCTTTGCCGGGTCCACCGAGATGCCTTCGCTCGAAACAATGTCCCCAAAACTGAACCTTGTCGAGCCAGAATTCACACTTGCTTAGCTTCGCATACAGCTTCTCTTCCCGAAGAATTTGTAGGACCGTGCGCAAATGCTCAGCATGCTCTTCCCGGGTCTTCGAGTAGACAAGTATGTCGTTGATAAACACGACGACGAACGTGTCCAAGTATTTTGCGAACACCCTGTTCATTAAATCCATGAATATTGCTGGGACATTGGTAACACCGAACGGCATCACAAGAAACTCATAATGTCCGTATCGGGTCCTGAAAGCCGTCTTGCATACATCTTCGGCTGCTACTCTGATTTGATGATATCCAGAACGGAGGTCCAACTTCGAGAATACCTTGGCTCCACTTAGCTGATCGAAAAGGTCGTCAATACGCGGGATTGGATACTTGTTCTTTATTGTGACCTTGTTCAGTTCCCGATAATCTATACACATTCGCAGCGATCCATCTTTCTTCTTTACTAACAGAACTGGTGCACCCCACGGTGAAGCGCTTGGCCGAATAAATCCCTTCTCCAATAGTTCTTCAACCTGCTTTTTCAATTCCGCCAACTTAACTGGTGCCATTCTGTATGGGGCTCTGGATACTGGGGCTGTACCTGGAGTCAAATCGATTGAGAACTCCAAAATTCGAGGAGGTGGTAGACCTGGTAGATCCTCAGGAAATATGTCCAGAAAGTCCCGAACAATTTCTGGGACCGGGTTCTTATCAATCTCCATAGCTGTCAGCTCCTTAGGCTTTGCTCTGTACTTGGCTGGTTCCAAAGATTTGCTTCCACCCTCGAAAATAAATTCCGGGTGATTGGGAATGCGGAAGATCACATTTCTTGCACGACAATCGATAACTGCATGGAAAGTGCTCATCCAATCCATCCCGAGAATTGCGTCATAACTGCCTGTCCCAATAAGGAGGAAATTCGCATAGAATTCCCTGCCACACACTACAACCGGGCATAATCTACATTCTCGACTAGATATTATAATGCCATTACCTGTATGAATTTCCCATCCCTTGGTTAGTGGTTCATGTGGTATTGAGTGTGTATCAGTGAAATGCTCAGACAAGAAACAATGCGATGCTCCCGAATCAAATAGTACTCTAGCTGGTAAGGAATGTATGAGTAGAGTACATGTAACCACGTCTCCTGACGCCTCTGTCTGCTCGGCGGTCAAGGTGAAAGCCCGTCCCTGACCGCGACCTGTAAAGGGTTGCCTCTGGTCCTGCGGCCTCTGCTGTGGCGGTCCAGAACCTCCATGTATCTCTGCTCGCTCAGGGCAACTGTTAATCTTGTGCTGACTGGACCCGCAAATCAAGCACTGTCCCTTGGCACGGTGACAGTCTTTCTGGGTATGCCCTCCTCTACCGCAATAGCCGCAAACTACGCCCTGTCTCTGGAGGCGATGCTGTGGTGTAGGGTGTTTTTCGTCACCCCATTGAGATGGGAATACGCGCGCGCTTGTCAGGCGTACTACAGATTCCCCTTGCCTAGGGTAAGCCGGGGTTTAATGATTGTGGGGATCCGAATCTCCGGCAGCCGCGGACTAAGCTGCCGTTAATTACCCCTCGCCTTTGGGGCGAGGGAACCTCCGATTAACGGGTTAAACTGGTCATGCGAACCCAATGTGCGGTGTGCGTGTGTTCTGTTTTGAAAGGGGGTTTTGGATATATCGGGAGCCACGCAGAGTTTTTACGGGGGTCCCGCTACCCGGATAGCGGGCTGGGGGTCAAGGGGGCTAGCAGCCCCCTTGCGGGGTTCGGGACAGCGCCCCGGCCCGAAAATTTTTTTGAGGGGGAGAATGTTGCGGAGTATGTGTATGTGTACATTTGTATACAAATGTATATATATATACATATATATATGAATAAAAGGGAAAAGGCATCCAAAGGATGCGTGGGGGCCAGCGCCTTGAGCGCTATGCGCTTAGGTGCTGTGCACTCAGGCGCAAGCACGCCACGTGTCGGCACGTGGGCGCTTTGCGCAATGAGCGCTGCGCGCAGGTGCGCAAGCGCGCGCGCCACGTGTCGGCACGCGGGCGCTTTGCGCAAGAGCGCTGCGCGCAGGTGCGCAAGCGCGCGGGAGCTTTGCGCAATGCGCGTTGCGCGCAGGTGCGCAAGCGCGCGCGCGCCACGTGTCGGCACGCGGGCGCTTTGCGCACTTGCGCAAGCGCGCAGGTGCGCAAACGCGCGCGCCACGTGTCGGCACGCGGGCGCTTTGCGCACTTGCGCTGCGCGCTGGAGAGGATAAGAGGCTTTTAGCCTAAGAAACAGAAGCTGTGCTTCAGAAATGAAATATTTATTATGTATATATGTATGGAGTTAAACTCCTATGATGTTTTGAAGCTGATAAAGGGGGTTCTTCTTCTTCCTCCTGTTGTTTGGCCGGATCTTGAAGATCAAGAGATATGAAATCTCAAAATCTCTCCTTTTTAAGATCTGATGACAGATTCAAGTTCCCCTTTGTGGGTTTTGCGGTGAAAAACTACTTAGTTTTGGAAAAGAAAGAGTAAAACTCTTGATTTAATTCAAAAGAATTGAGAAGGTTTAGAACCTTGGAGAAGGAGCAGGAGGCACAAAGAACCCTAGTTTTTGGGCGAATGAAAAAGTCTATCTTTTTTTATTCATCATGTTGCCTTATATAGGCTTACATATTTACATATAGCCCCTTGGGGCTTTACAAAATGGCATTTTGCCCATCCCATGGCTCATGTGCCATTTCATTTTTGCACATAAGCCATGGGCTTACAAAATATTGGCTTTATGCCCATTTTGTTTACATTCATGCATAAAAAATTACATAAAAATTATTTATGACATGATTTTGTTGTTGGCATGAGAGAGGCTGGCCGCGGGCTCGACTTGGGTATGGGCCCGCTTGACCTGGGCTTGGGCCCACCTAGCTTGGGGGTTGACCTTGACTTTGACTCGGTCAACCGGGGTGTAAATTTTTACCCCAACAAATTGCCCCCCATCAATAAATGCACACCGCACATGTGGGTCGTGTGCATGAAATTGATGGATCTTCTTTCGCATGGAGGCGACTTGCTTTGGTTCCCACTTTTTGGGATGCACTGCCCTTTTTACGACATGGACGGTCGGTGCTTGATGCGTCTCCGAGACGGAGTGTCCGTGGTAGACGTTTCCCTGGCCCGGAGTGATCTGGTTTCTGCTTTGTAGGAAGCCTGCACTGCCCTTTTTGCGACATGGACGGTCGACGCTCTGATCCGAAGCGATTTGGGTTCCCAATTTGCGGGAGCCTGCACTGCCCTTTTTGCGACATAGACGGTCGACGCTCTGATCCGAAGCGATTTGGTAGATGTGTCCCCGGCACGGAGTGTCGCTGGTCGATGTTTCCCCGAGGTGGAGTGTCTGCTGTAGGACGTTTCCCCGAGACGGAATGCCTGTGGTAGGACGTTTCCCCGAGATGGAGTGCCTGTGGTAGGACGTTTCCCCGAGACGGAGTGCCTGTTGTAGGACGTTTCCCCGAGACGGAGTGCCTGTGGTAGGACATTTCCCCGAGACGGAGTGCCTGTGGTAAGACGTTTCCCCGAGACGGAGTGCCTGTTGTAGGACGTATTCCCGAGACGGAATGCCTGTGGTAGGACGTTTCCCCGAGACGGAGTGCCTGTGGTAGGACGTTTCCCCGAGACGGAGTGCCTGTTGTAGGACGTTTCCCCGAGACGGAGTGCCTGTGGTAGGACGTATCCCTGAGACGGAGTGCCTGTTGTAGGACGTTTCCCCGAGTCGGAGTGCCTGTTGTAGGACGTATCCCCGAGACGGAGTGCCTGTTGTAGGACGTTTCCCCGAGATGGAGTGCCTGTTGTAGGACGTTTCCCCGAGTCGGAGTGCCTGTTGTAGGACGTATCCCCGAGACGGAGTGCCTGTTGTAGGACGTTTCCCAGAGTCGGAGTGCCTGTTGTAGGACGTATCCCCGAGACGGAGTGCCTGTGGTAGGACGTTTCCCCGATGCGGAGTGTCGCTGGTTGACGCAGAGGTCGATGTTGGAATTGGTTGGTTTGATTTGTTTGATTTGAGTTGACATCAGCATCGCTATACTGGAATATGGTACCAGGAGCGAATCATCATTTGTCATGAGAGAATTTTAGGATTGGTATTTTTGTCGGCATCTGCATTGCTGCACTGGAATAATGCCAGGAGCAACTCATCATGTGCCCCGAGAGGATTTAGATTTGGTTTGTTTGGCATCTGCATTGCTGCACTGGAATAATGCCAGGAGCAACTCATCATTTGCCCCGAGAGGATTTGGGGATTTTTTTTGTTTGTTGTTGGCATCTGCATTGCTGCACTGGAATGATGCCAGGAGCAACTCATCATTTGCCCCGAGAGGATTTGGGAATTGGTGGCTTAGGAGACAGGTTTAGATCCCTATCACCTAAGGCTTTTCCATTTTGTGAGCCATAAGGGTCTCACAAAGCATTTTCTCCCTACGGGTCGTGAGGATCCCGCAGGTGTATTTTCTCCTTAAGAGTCGTGGGGACTCCTAAGTGTGTTGCTCCTTTGTGAGTCATAGGGATCTCACGCGGGAGTTTTCTTCTCACAAAATCGAGAGGGCTTTGCGAGTGCATTTCATTTCTTCTTTTTTTTACGAGTTTGCGCCCTTTCGGATTTTCACAAACTCGCCGGCAGTCCTGCTGTTTTTACTCACGGAGCCCCTTTCGGGTTTTCATCCGTGCCCATTTTGCTTGTGGACATACCGTTATTTTTTTTTTTTATTTTTTTTTTAGAGAGATCGGGATTGTTTTACGCCCGTGGATTGTATACGGTTTTGCAGGATGTATGATCCAGACCGTAGGGCCGGAAAAAAATTTGGGACATTGTTGGCGTCTGCATCGCTGCACTGGAATATGATACCAGGAACGACTCATCATTCGCCGTTAGGGATTGGGATTTGGAATTTGGTTGGCGTCTGCATCGCTGCACTGGAATATGGTACCAGGAGCGACTCATCATTCGCCACTTGGGGATTGGGATTTGGAATTTGGTTGGCGTCTGCATCGCTGCACTGGAATATGGTACCAGGAGCGACTCATCATTCGCCACTTGGGGATTGGGGAGCGATTGCTTAGGAGACAGGTTTGGATCCCTATCACCTAAGACTTTTCAATTTTATGGGCCGTGAGGGTCCCATAAAGGTATTTTCTCCCTGCGAGTCGTAAGGATCCTGCAGGTGTGTTTTCTCCTTAAGAGTCGTAAGGACTCCTAAGTGTGTTTTTCCTTGGTTAGTCGTAAGGATCTCACGAAGGTTTGTTCTCCTCATGCACCGTGAGGACACATGAGTGGGTCTTTCCAATGAAGCGTAATTCCAAAGGCGGAGACCAGCCGCGTAACTGGTGGTTGCGGTGGGGCATGGGTATGCTGAGAATCATTTGAGCCCGTGGATTGTATACGGTAGTCAATTTGGGGACTGGCCGTAGGGCTGGAAGAATTTTGGAAATTGGATTTTGGTTGGCGTCTGCATCGCTGCACTGGAATATGGTACCAGGAGCGACTCATCATTCGCCGTTGTTTTATATTATTATCATTTTTTTGGCTTTTGTTTTTGTTTTACCGCGATTGCTCTATCATTTCAGCTTTTCTTATCGCGATGATCGCGATTGCCCTATCATTTCGGCTATTTATTCGCAGTTGCCCCATCATTTCGGCTTTATTTTCATCATTTTTTTTTACTCGCTGATTTTTATTGCGAGTTGCCCCATCATTTCGGCTTTTCTTTTTATTCATTTATTTACACATTCTTTATTTTCTTATTTACACTTTTTTTTTTACATTTCCAGTTTAACGACTTAGAGGTCGATTATTCCCAGTTTAATGACGTGGTGGTCGATTGTTCCCAGTTTAATGACGTGGCGGTCGATTGTTCCCAGTTTAATGACGTGGTGGTCGATTGTTTCCAGAGAAAGGTGGGTGTTTGACAGAATCAGGTCCCTGAAGGACTTCGGTCCCCGTTTGTATGAAATTGGCGGTCGCGGCTTGATTGTTTGTTAACACGCCAGGGGACAATGATATTTCTCCCGCCTTGTATTGTTTCTCAACCCAATCCTTGAAGATACAACAGTCTTCAATAGTGTGCCCCAGCACTCGGTGGTATGGGCAAAAGTTGGGATGATCAGTCTTGTTCGCTTCACTTAGCCTTCTCGGTTCTGGTAGCCGCAGGCCATTCTTTAGAGCATCTTTAAAAATTTTGTGGACCTTGACCTTTCGGAATGAGTAGACCTTATTTCTCCTTTCCTCCAAAGTTGGCTCTCGAGGCTGGTCAGTCTTTGCCCCGCCCGTTCTCTGCTTATTTGGAGAATCGGTGATGTTAGAACTTCCGCCTTTTCGGTTGTCGTCCCTCCAAGGTTTCGGTCTGTTTGTGAACTGAAGATCCTGAGCGGACTCGGGCTTTGAGCGTTCCAACGTTTGGACCTTTTTGGTCAGCTCTTGGAATATTTTGAGACCCGCGGTACATAGAAACGGGGCCATCCAGTTGTTGAGATTTCCGACGAGGAGACTGACAGATTGGTCCTGCTCTATCGGCGGTTCGCATTTGACGGAGAGATTGCGCCATCGGGTTATAAAATCCGTGCTGCTTTCGTCGCTCTTGGGCTTGGTCCTCACGAGCTCGGCAATGGTAATCTTATCGCTGACGCTCATGAACCTCTGCCGAAACAGAGACTCCATTTGGACAAAAGTTGTGACGGAGCCATCCGGTATGCTCGCGTACCAGTCGAAAGCAACATCGGTCAAGCTATTAACGAACTGGCGGAGGAGAAGCGCATCATTGCCCCCAGTATTCCCGCATGAGGCTTTGAAGTGGGCGATGTGCTGATTCGCATTTCCCGTCCCATCGAATCTTCCGAATTTGGGGATGACATAGCCGCTAGGAAATTCTACCAGATCATACTGAGCAGGATATGGTCTCCCACTACTGCTGATATCTTTTTGCGCTTCGGCTTCGGCTACCAAGGTTTTGACTTTGTTGGCAACCAAATCCATGATTTGATCTTGAGTTAGTGGGCTACTTTCATCGGTAGCCAAGGCATTTCCTGAGATATAATGCGACTGATTTTCATGTAGTTCGCCCACTTTTGGATTTGAGGGAATAAGCGTCGGTTGCTTTGGCACACCACTTCCCGGTTCACGAGCAGAGCCCTCCACTTGATTGGGCGGCTGAGAGGCAAGTCGGGTTGTGAGCTGCATCACGACATTCGTCAAGTCATCGATTTTGGAGTAGAGTTTGGCCATCTCCTTGTCTTTGTTTCTGAGCTGCTTTCGGAGCTCTTGAAGCAGCTCTTGCTCCGCGGTCTTGGGGAGGAAAGTCGGCTCTTCTTCGCTTTCCGAGCCCGACTCCTCATGGACCGAAGGGTCTTTCCGCCTATCATCCTCATCAATAGGGTTTTCATCACCCAGCAGAGGCGGCTGCTCTTGGGAAGCGGCCACCACGTTCAAGCCAGATTGGATTTGAGATGTGGTAGCCCCGTCCTTGCTCTTGCTGCGCGTGCTTACCATGTAGACAGTGTGGACCACATACCCAGCCATTTTCTCATCTTCGGCGGGGTAATCCTGTTCTTCGAACCTCATGAGGTTTAGCCTGGCAGTAGCCCTAGCCCTTTTGTTGGCTCTATATCTGAGCCTTTTCTCCCTCAGCTTCTCGATTTTGAAGGCTTGGCCGGCATCTGCTACCCGGGAAGCCATTGTGAGTTGATCAGAGGGGAGCTTAGAGAAGACACCCGATCGAGCATTTTTCAGGGGCGCCGCTGGAGCTTGCTCGGGACGCGTTGTAGCTTTGTTGGTGTTGATGGCCTTACCCCCAGCTGGGGCCAAAGAAAGTCGTTCAGATACCGACTCGCGTTTGAGTTGGGGCGCCCTTGAGATCACCACATTTGGTCTCCTGCCTTTCGAGACCGGTTTGCCTGCCACCGGGGCTTGAGGAGCTGGGATGGCGCCAACTGGCATGAACATGATAGAGCCAAAAGGTAGCAGAGGCTCCTCCCATTGTCGTCCAAGACTGGCCGGAAGGACCATCCTGGAGTCTATCTTCATCGTGTATGAGATGGGAGCCGTGTTGAGAGCTGAGCAGGTTTTTAGAGACATCGTTGAGAAGTGATTGCTTGAGAACCTGCATGAAAGAGCATTATTTTAGTACAAATACAGGCATGTATATTGATTGAGTTCGCATGAACATTTAACCCGAAATATGGGAGGAGAGATTGGTCCCACCGGGCGTGCCAGAATCTGTAGGGTGTTTTTCGTCACCCCATTGAGATGGGAATACGCGCGCGCTTGTCAGGCGTACTACAGATTCCCCTTGCCTAGGGTAGGCCGGGGTTTAATGATTGTGGGGATCCGAATCTCCGGCAGCCGCGGACTAAGCTGCCGTTAATTACCCCTCGCCTTTGGGGCGAGGGAACCTCCGATTAACGGGTTAAACTGGTCATGCGAACCCAATGTGCGGTGTGCGTGTGTTCTGTTTTGAAAGGGGGTTTTGGATATATCGGGAGCCACGCAGAGTTTTTACGGGGGTCCCGCTACCAGGATAGCGGGCTGGGGGTCAAGAGGGCTAGCAGCCCCCTTGCGGGGTTCGGGGCAGCGCCCCGGCCCGAAAAATTTTTTGAGGGGGAGAATGTTGCGGAGTATGTGTATGTGTACATTTGTATACAAATGTATATATATACATATATATATGAATAAAGGGGAAAAGGCATCCAAAGGATGCGTGGGGGCCAGCGCCTTGAACGCTGTGCGCTTAGGTGCTGTGCACTCAGGCGCAAGCACGCCACGTGTCGGCACGTGGGCGCTTTGCGCAATGAGCGCTGCGCGCAGGTGCGCAAGCGCGCGCGCCACGTGTCGGCACGCGGGCGCTTTGCGCAAGAGCGCTGCGCGCAGGTGCGCAAGCGCGCGCGCGCCACGTGTCGGCACGCGGGCGCTTTGCGCAATGCGCGTTGCGCGCAGGTGCGCAAGCGCGCGCGCGCCACGTGTCGGCACGCGGGCGCTTTGCGCACTTGCGCAAGCGCGCTGGTGCGCGCGCCACGTGTCGGCACGCGGGCGCTTTGCGCACTTGCGCTGCGCGCTGGAGAGGATAAGAGGCTTTTAGCCTAAGAAACAGAAGCTGTGCTTCAGAAATGAAATATTTATTATGTATATATGTATGGAGTTAAACTCCTATGATGTTTTGAAGCTGATAAAGGGGGTTCTTCTTCTTCCTCCTGTTGTTTGGCCGGATCTTGAAGATCAAGAGATGTGAAATCTCAAAATCTCTCCTTTTTAAGATCTGATGACAGATTCAAGTTCCCCTTTGTGGGTTTTGCGGTGAAAAACTACTTAGTTTTGGAAAAGAAAGAGTAAAACTCTTGATTTAATTCAAAAGAATTGAGAAGGTTTAGAACCTTGGAGAAGGAACAGGAGGCACAAAGAACCCTAGTTTTTGGGGGAATGAAAAGTCTATCTTTTTTTATTCATCATGTTGCCTTATATAGGCTTACATATTTACATATAGCCCCTTGGGGCTTTACAAAATGGCATTTTGCCCATCCCATGGCTCATGTGCCATTTCATTTTTGCACATAAGCCATGGGCTTACAAAATATTGGCTTTATGCCCATTTTGTTTACATTCATGCATAAAAAATTACATAAAAATTATTTATGACATGATTTTGTTGTTGGCATGAGAGAGGCTGGCCGCGGGCTCGACTTGGGTATGGGCCCGCTTGACCTGGGCTTGGGCCCACCTAGCTTGGGGGTTGACCTTGACTTTGACTCGGTCAACCGGGGTGTAAATTTTTACCCCAACATGTGGTACGAACGGGCGCTTCATTTGTGTCGTTCCTGCTCTGTGAACCGGTATGGCTCCTCGAGAAGGCGCGTGGGTACGTGCTGGAACGACTGGGGGTCTCCTGAACTTGTTAATCAATTGCTTCTGAACTCTCGCCGCGTTGAGTACTTGTGCGAAAGTCTGTAAATCCAACGATGCAATCAACTGCTGCAACTCGAAATCTAACCCCTGAAGGAAGCGTCTGGCCCTGGTGGCCTCTGATTTGACCATGTATGGAGCAAAACGACTCAAGCGGTTGAACTCTGCCGCATAAACGTCCACTGGGCGTCCATTCTGCTTCAAAAGAATAAACTTCTCCTCCATTTCTGTCTTGGCTGTGGAAGGAAAATAATGATCTAGGAAACATTCCTTAAATTTTCCACATCCAATTGGCCCGTCAAGCCTGCTTTCTTCCACCGACCACCATGTACGGGCTTCGTCTTCCAATTGTATCTTTATCACGTCCACTCTGTCTTCCTCTGGAACCCTAGCGGCTGTCAGCAAGTTCTCCATGTTCACCAGCCATTGCTCAGCCTCAAGGGGTTCAGCTAGCCCTGTGAATGCAGCTGGGTGTAACCGTCGGAAGTCTGATACGGTACCAGCCCAAGCCTGATAAGCTGGTGGAGTAGCGCCCTCGGGGGCGGTAATGAGTGCGGAGGGTCCTCCTGCAGCGGTAATCGCCCTGAGTCCCTCAGTGAGTAAATCTGTCTTCCTCTCCTGAGCTTCCGCGAGAGTGGTCAGTGCACTAAGTATTCTTTCCGTGCGGTCCTGAGAGCTGGAGTCCGAGGAGGGGTCGTTCGTGGACGTCATATCACTGGAAGATTCAAAAGGATCAGATCAGATTCAAGGATGGAAATCAGGAGTAGTGAAACAAGAATAACGTAATACAGTATAGTTAATGTTATCCCTTGATACTAAACACAGGCTCTGATACCAACTAAACCATGTCACGCCCCGCTTCCCAAAATACGGAAAACGAGGGATGACTAGGCCAGCCATGCTCCTACGGTCAAGGAATCATCCCGCCGTAGTCACACTTCGGCTTCTAGTATTACATGGTAATCAGTAAATAAAGCGCAGTGGTAAAGGAATCACATCACTAATTTATTACATTAATATTCCATTGTTCACAAATTACAGATAACAAGAACAATTACTAACCAAGTTCAATCTTACGATCACTTTTATGGAAAGCAGTAAAGATAGGAAGTACACCAGACTAAATCTCCGTGAACTCGAAAGGTAGATCTGTCTCATGCGCTGGTCTTTCCACGGGATCTGAGCATGCATACTCAGGTCGTCAGAGCGACACAACAACAATATTATCATAATAAGATAGAACAGGTAAATGAGGTAATACTAGTGTAAGAACAATGCAAGTAATCACTGTCACTATATGATGCAGAATATGTTCTGTGTCCCTATCGGTCTCTAGGTCATGTTTGAAATCGCATAGTGGAAGGAGGATCATGTTTAACAGGAGTCTCGTACATACCCGAGACAACGGCCCACATGCTCGGGACATAACCCTGTCAGCCGGATCGCTAGATCCTACCTAATATATATATCACTGCTCGAATGATCATCCTCTAAAACACGGTCCCGCTAAATACGATTCTCTTTCCACTTCGATTTCCCCTTTATCCCCAGGTTTACACTATTTATGATCTTGATTTAGTCGTGTACAAGTATACCAATGACACTATTTTATCACTGTTCACTGTATCAATCACTGTCACGAATATTCACTTTCCATTGGTGTACTCGTCACTCCTAAACCAACATCAATCACGCACGATAATGCAATGTCCACTGACTCTAACACGCACTAACACTAAGTATATGGCAAATGGGGTATGATAAATGTATGTATGCCATCATTAAGCTAAGTGTATTATGAATCAATATGCATGTCATTATCTTACAAAAATTGCATAAATTCATAGGTTTAGAATTTAACGAAATGATACAAATACGATAAATAGAACACTCAAGTCAGCAATTCATCAAAATTAGTTTCAGTTCAATCGGGTTTCCGGTATCCAAGATACAGCTGTTTCATTTTAAGTGTTCGCGGCTGGAAATTCAGTTTCTGAACTGAACGTCCGATTCGCGACACGAATTTCACCCAGTTGGGATCAGAATTAGGCGACACTATAGTTGAACAATTTTTAAGGCTATCAGTTATGTTTCCAACGCAATTTGCGGATCAGTAATATTCTATTTCAACATGGAGTTATGGTCATGTTAAGTTAGATGTGTAAAGTCTGCCACTGCAGAATTCAGCAAAACACGTCGTCGTTATAAAATATGTTAAAATATCATACAGTTAAGGAATCCAATGAAACTAGTGGGATAAGAAAGCTAACTCAGTTTTCTACATAACGATATAGGGTTCCACACATTTCCGCATTTGAGAAATGTTCTACGGTGATTTCAAAACAAAGGTGAACTGGGATTACTGCTCTGGACTACAGCCCAGAGTCGTAATTCTCCCCAGTCTTCTCTATCATAACTAGTTCAAATTTTAAAATAAATTATAGAGTACTGTAGGTTAATTTGTTATCTTCAGTACGAGCCATGGAACGCTCCAATCCGGTTTGTAAACGATTTATCGTGAATTTAACGGTCTAGTGTGTTCAGACAAATTCTGATTTCCGCAATGGTTTTCGGGGTAACATTTTATGGGTGAAACAATATTTATTCTCAACCAAATTTCAGCAGCACCCAAGTAAATAGTAATCGGGTTTAACGAACACAAGTTCCGCCGTTTACAGCTAGGTTTTAACGTGACGTTTAGTATCACTACTTATTTTGAATGTATGACAATCAAAGCTTTTATTTCGTTTCATCGGTCAATATATTTCGTACGTGGTTAGAGCCGGATAAAAGCTCGACTCAAAAACTATGTCAAACAATGTATAAGCAGAGTATTGTGAGACTTAATCCAAATCCAAGATTTTCTAATTATTTGATTGTTAAATACGATGTATATATATAACTATGTGATAAGAAAACTAGTAGCATGTGAAACAAGTGATGATCACTTGCCTGAAGACGATGATGGCGGCAACAGCTACGGCGGCGATACCCACGGCGACAGAGGCGACGCTGTCAACGGCGAAGACGACAAAGGCGTCGGCGATTGCAACGGCTGCAATGGTTGTTCGGTTCCAGGAAGGAGGCATGAAGGCTCGACGTTGTGCCGCGGGGAGTTCGACGTTGGAGGTTGTGATGGTGGATGGCCGGAGCTTGCAGACGATGGTCGCCGGAATTTGCAAGGAGCTCGGTCGCGGTTGGGTGTGTCGCGACTGCGAAAGGAGAAAGGAGTGAGGAGGAGTGGTGGGTCGTCGAGGAGGTCGCACGGTGATCGGTGGTGGCAGGCGAGGTGGAGGAGCTTGGCGGGGTTGGGACAATGGTGAGGAAAGGGAGGTTGGGTCAATGGTGAGGAGAGGGAGGTTGGGTCGGGTGTGCAGGCGTGGGTGGGGAGCTCGGCGGTGAAGTTAGGTCTCGGGGTTTAGGAGGGAGGGGAGAGGGGCGAGGGTGATGCCGGCAATGGTGCGGTGTGGCGTGGGCGTGGGTGAGGGAGCTCGGGAAGGGAGTTGGAGGAAGGAGACAGAGAGAGAGATGGTGGGGAAAAATGAAAAGAGGTGTGAATAGAGGGAATACGTGAGTGAATAGGAATTGAAGGATGAGAGAGAGAAATAATTGTGAGTGATGATTAAGGGGAATTATGAGAGAAGAAACAGTAAGTTAACGGGAAGATTTTTTTTTATGAGGATTAATGGAAATTTAATTTGGTAAGATTTTGGGTTTAATTGAGGGTATAAATTTTGAATTTTGAAAAGGGAGAAAAGAGTAGATAATTTGAATATAATTGTTGTTTTTGAATAAAGATCTGGGTTGTTGGGCTTGGGCTCAATAAATTTTAAAAGAAAAAAAATGTGGGATTTAGATATGGACTTGGACTTAGGGTTGGGTTCATAGGAAAACAAAAGTAAATAGAAATTAATATAAAGTGTAAAATGGATAAAATATTTTATTTGAATACTGGTATTGGCGTAGATGAAGACCGGATATTACACATAGCATGGGTGAGACTTTCGGAGTGCATGGACCCGGTTAGCAGTGGTTAACCGCTCCCTTCTCAAACAGCCAAGTTCCTTAGAAGCTGTGTCATCCTTCGACTTCTTTTGAATCAGCCTTTGCTTTTCGGATTGAATAAGGGCAACGCATCGCTCGATCTGTTCACTTAGCTAAGCCCTCAATGATAATGCTTCCGGAGTAGAGCGTTTAGATGCAAGTTTGTGGAGGCAGGCTTCGAGTTGCTGGCAATAGTCAACCCAGGCATGGATCAGGTTTTCTTCCTGATAGATGTTGAAGGTACCCAACATGAGATTGACCACTTCGACAAATTCTTTCGCGGAATATGAAACCCCGACACTAAGTTCCGCCATAAGAGCCATCAGCGGCTATTCACTGTTCGCCGCCAATATGGGAGACACGTCGGGCAAAGAGTCCCGAAGGTATGATTACACGGGGCTCAAAAGGAATTGAATCTGCCGAAGCTGTTATAAATGACAAATTGGGAAGTGCGGAAGGCTCTTCTAAGTTCTCATCTTCTATAAGTTGAAAAACTGCAATCATAAATCACTCCTACTATGAATATTAATCTCTGATAGGAACTGAAAAGAACAGGTAAGAGGTAAACTTACCAACACTAGACTCAGATACTGGGCGCGAAGTTGGGCCATGACCTAGCCTTTCCAGAATAATTCCAGCAAGTCGTGATACCATCAAGCCCATCTCTGAAACTTCAAACGGTTAACGTAAGAGTTAAGTCAATATAGAAAACGAGAAATGGTAAAATCAAAAGAAAAGCTGCCTTCCATCAACATGCTCGGGAAGATTCGTAGAAGTGCAAAGGAAGCAGGAAGCGCAACAGTCACGATGCCGGCCAATGAGGGCTCCCCCGTCTGTAGATCGCCAAAAGTCACAGAGACAGTAGCCATGGATGTCGCGGTCGATATAATAGTTGTCATGCATGCACCTGAAACGAAGAAAATATTAGCAAATATGTCTAGCGGAGATAAAAATGAACGTAAGATCGATGCAATGAAAGATACCAATGGGTCCTACGAGAGTCGGTAAAGCATGAACCACAAATGATTCCTGAGCGCTGCTAGCTTCAACGCCCGCCTCAATAGAGCCACTTACATCCGTCTCCATTGCCGCAAAAGAGGTAGAATCAAAAGAAAAATCTGTAGCCCTTGAATCAATAGCCGTTGTTGCTACGCCGGTTGCCCCGACAGATGTCTGAGATCCACTAATAGAAACAGTGACGTCTGGAGCAACATCCATATCCTCTGAGATGTGGACGGCAGGATCATGCGTGTCAGAACCGGAATGTTCGGGTTAAGCTACGTAGTGCAAAGGGCTGTTCTGTTCGTCACCATTATTCGTTGGCTCCATATGTGGCACGACGATCACAACTGGCCTTCTTCAGGAATGTCAATAGGCGCCTTCCTGCTGGAACTAGCGCCAACTGTACGAACATACGTCAAGAGATTGATAAGATAATCACTTGGAACGGAATGAATAAAGAAAACGAGCTTTTCATATTTAAAGAAGCATGAAGTTCAACCTCCTCACTGAGACTGCGTGCTTCCTCCGCCTAAGTCGTCCGTACAGATCTCCTATGGACATGCGACAATTGGCCCTCTTCTTCGTCGGAAGGTCCGATGTCGGAAGCGATCGGCATCAGCCGTGTAAGCGCTCTTTCTCGTGATAATCGGGAAGGACCATGAACGACAGCTAGTGATCCCGAAGAGCACGCAACAATTGTTGGAGAGGCATCCGAAATATGAATGCCAAAGGATCGTACTCTTCCTACACCAGCACCTGCTGTGGAAACCGCTACAAGAGAAAAGAGATTAATACATAGACGAGATAAATCTTTCAATACAAATGCAGAACATGAGAGTGGATTATACCAGAACCCTGGGTGGCTTGTTGTCCCCCGTTTACCTCTTCTCGATATGAATCGAAAGATGCTTGGACGGCTTCTTCAGTAGAGATCGCTGTTAAAGAAGAAAATAATGAGATATGCACAATACCATTTATTACAAAAAAAATGCGTAAATAAAAGTGGAGGAAATATACTAGTTGCCGGAAGCGCCTGTACTCTTTCCGCTTCTCGCTCGGCTAATTGTTCAGAGGTAGATAGCGCCGCGCGAAAATTAGCATCGTCAACCTCTGCCATTGATTCTATCATGGCTGCCGCGACATCAACACCTTCCGCAGCAGGTGTCTCCAGAAAGATGATATCGATATTTGTTACATGTTCAGAAATGCCTTCAGTCAGGAGAACTTAGGCTTCTTGGCCAGATGCAGCGCCAGCCGTGGATGTAGTCTTCCTCTTCTTACGAGAGCCAGTGGCAGCTTTGGAAACCATTTTCTTCCTTAGAGGAATCTTCGGCCGGCGCTTCCCAATCCCTGAATAGGATGGTAAGTCAGTCGCGGCATCATCTCCGACAGGTGAGCCCGCTTCCAATTCAGGAACAGTGATATCAGCTGGCAAAGCCCCACTGGTACGTCGTGACCTGCCGGAAGATCCAGAAGCGATAGGTGATGAAGCCCGCTTTCTACCGGTGACTGCCCTCTTTCGGGTGCCAGGAATAGGTTCTGGTCGAGCACCTCCAAAAGTTCGAGCTATCCTAAGTTCAGAAACAGCGGAAGAAACTGCTGGCAACCCTTCCCGAGGCAGGGAAGAAGGAATGATAAACTGCGACTTCAAGGGAAAATCAGACCTTGATACCTTCATTGCACCAGACGGCCAAGGAAGATATGCTTCTCATGCTCAATAACCCCGGTCATAAACGTTGAATACCATGACCTAAAAGCGAATAAGAGGCGAGGAACAGAGTCTGGATCGAGAATTGTGAACCTGGATCCGGTGCTCAACCTCATAAAATGGTGAATTGCATTCCTTGCTGACTTCTTTGTAAAACCAGGTTGGCGATGAAAGGCTTAGAGTGGAATACCCTGATCATACCCGAATTGTCGGGAAAAACGGTTATGGGCTATACGATCTATAGGCAATATCATTGCTCTGTCGATATAGCAGGCAACTAAGTCGGATTGAGTACAAATAGGCAATGTCCCTATTCGATACGGTCAAGTTACCGTCTTTCGATATATCCAACAGGGGTTTACTGGTATAAATCTGCTTTTGTTCTTTGAGATTGAATGGACTGAGATACAACCGGTGGATATCTCTGTTCGGATTAATTCACGCAGCCTCTACGAGTCTCATTATCATTGGGAAGCGACCTGTATTGAAGAATATCAGTCGTACGCGTTCACTGTATGCCCCGCGTACATGTAAATGAATCCAAGCGCCAAAGTAATTTAGCGGCATGTATATATGCTACTCCCCTGGGTCATCTGAGGTAGCCAGCTCGGTAAAACCTTGGTATAAGAATGATGGTCCAGCAATATCAATGGCCAACCTAGCGCCGGAAGCTATACGGTAAGCATGATAGAAAGCGAAGGCCCGTATCAGTCTAGAATGAACGGGAATTGCAAACCAGCTCAACCATAGGCCTAGGCTATGAAAAAAGTGTCCTGGTCGATCCTCGGAGCGGCAACATTCTTGAGATCTGTAACACCCGAGCCCAATACTACTATTTTCAATTACTGTTTGAGCATAATGTGGTACTCATTTCATTTAACTTGCTTGTTTGTTGCTTACTGTAAAATTTACCCGGCAAAGTCATTTCTGCATATAACAAATTTTGGCATCTAAAATAAAATTGAAAATATTTATCTTGGCCTACTTGACACCCCTAGCCTCGTGGTAGCATCCGTGCATTGTGTTCTCGTCCTGTTCAGTGAAACGGGCGAGTTTGGACGGCTACGCGCGCATACATGTGTCCGTTTTGGGGGTATGCTTTTTAATCATAAAACACTTAATTTTAAAATTTGGATCCCGCTTAAAATCCTATTATTTCAATTTCAAATTTTTGGACTCGACCGGCCGCGATTTGGAAATGTTTTATTTGGCGCCAAAATCCCAAATTTTAATATTATTAAAACCATCGCATATATTTTTCTAACTAACCTGATATCTTACTGTTCATTAGCTATCTTTTAAATCTTTAAATCAACCTATATATATATCCTACTGTTCCTTAAAATGTTTTGAATCTTTAATTAATATTTATCCCTAACTAACGATTTCCCTTTAGCCAATCGCGTTCCTTTTAATTCCGTGGGCCCCCACCTGCAGCTCTCTCTCTCTCCACTTTTTCTCTCTGTCACGCCCCGCTTCCCAGAGTACGCAAGATTGGGCACGTGACATAGCCAACCATGCTACCTGTGGGTAGGAAGTATCCATCCACAGTCACATTACGGTTGTAAGGATATCAAGAACAAGATAATAAACTAATCTAACACATGTCCAAATCCATAATAACAAGAGTCAATAAACAATAAGTGCGGAAGCAAATGATCCAATACAATAAATAAACAGTACGTCCCATAATGCGGGCTCACATCTGGAAATGAAATGAAATAAATAAACTAATCACTAAGGAACTCACAGATCAGCCTGCTGGCTGAAGTACTCCTGCTCGGTCGTCGACAGTGGTAAGGAATCTGGCCCATGCAAAACCCAGACGTCAGCGCGTCATGTCAACCAATAATATAATATAAACATGGTAAAAAACAATGCAGGTATGAACAAGAATAAAGCAGTACTATGAAATAACAGTGCAGGATAATGTGCAGCGGTAACTAAACTGTCCTATCAGGTTTCTACTCTAAAGTCTTTGAAATCAATTGGTGACTCGTCGATGTAACTCAATAGTATCCCGTGCATGCCCGGGACCACGGTCAAGACCCTCGGGGCTGAATCCGAGACGTGCCGCTAGGCAGTAAATAGGTAGCAGGATGGACGAGTGATGTCAGCATCATCACTCCCGGACTGGCCAAGCCCGTAAGACTGATCAGAACAGGTATCGAACTGTTGAGTTACAAGTCGGTTTCACCTTTGATTTCCCCATACCCCCAAGTTATGTATGTCAGGTCAGGTATTCAATAATCAAGGACTAATGCCAACACAGGATCAGTAACAGGTCAGGTTTGTCTGGATAGACAACAGAAATGGTCCATGAGGACCCCAAGTCAGGTTTGCTGGCATTAGGCATGAGATCAGGTAACAAGTCAGGTCGCGGTACAACAGGTTGAGTCGGTATGTATATATATGTCATGTGTAGCAAGGTCAGGTCAATAAGTAGTGCAATCGAGTACGTGCTCACGACAGGTATACAATCGAATAAGTAACAGCAGCAAGAATTTAAAGTAAGCAGCACTAATAGTCATTTAATCACAATGGTACATGATTATGATGCAGTTGTATTATACTAACAGGTTCGAGCACCCTTGGGGTGCAATAATCACGGTGTAGCGCAACCTTAATAACAGCAGGTAATGAAGATATAAGTGCACGACTATCGTCCTCTAAATAACAAAATGATTAACAGGTAGTTGTTATTAAGGTTATGGTGGCAAAGTACGATTTAGATGGCAGTATTATGATGCATATCACATTTCGTTCAATGAGACAAGTAACAATACTTAGTTAATATAGCAGGTTTTATGAGTCAAACGTTTAATTAGTTTAACATAGCATGTAGCAAGAAATCTTGCCTCGACGGTTTCGCAAACCGGGAAACACGAATGCAAAGTCGGCGGAAAACACAAGACGGATGCACGGGCCACGGATCGAGTCCAAACAGCGAACAGCGGGACCACACGGACCAGAGTACTTCGCTGGAGAGTCGGGTCCAGACGACGGCACGGCCGGAATCCGGCGAAATGTCAAAACGGCGACTAATTAGCAAAAAATACGATACACGTACACTAAGACCAGCGGGGGGGTTAACACGAATGGAAAGGCAAAGAGATGCTTACAGGGAAGAACCAGGGGGCAACCACGACGGGTTCGACGGCGATGGGGCGCCGGCGAGGCAGCGACGGCGGCAGCAAGGCTGAAGGTTGCTGGAGGTCGCTGGAATCGGATGATGCGGTGAGTAGAGGGGGTGCTGGCCTGCTCTGGTGTTCAGGGGGAGAAGGAGGTGTCGGAGGTGGCTCTGGCAACGACGGCGAGGATCGACGGCAAGTTTCCCGGCGACAGGGTTGGTGTTAGGGTTGGGCTCGGGTTCTATGGTGGTCCGGCATGGGGAGGAGGAAGACGAGGAGGTCGGGACGAGGGTGAAGGGAGGAAGTCTCTGGCGTCGTCGGCGATGGGAGGAATGTCGGGACCCGGTTCTTGCTCACGGACCCGGTTCTTGCTTACGGAGCAAAGTGCCACACGGAACAAAGTGCCACGCCAAGTGTCGTGTTAAGTGGGCGGGGGCCACCTCTTGAATCCGTGGGGGCCACCTCTTGAGTCCGTGGGACCCACTGTAGAACAATGGGGAATCTTCGGAATGCATTCCGAAAGGGGACAGATCTGTACTATAAATGGAATGATACCACTCTTCAATACAGAGGCGCCTTTTAAGTGAACCGGAACTACAGGAGTTCTGTCACGCCCCACCTCCAATACAGAGAGTATTGTCCGCTCTGGCCGAAACCGCACGGTTTTGTCCTTCGGAGCGAACCGGACCCGACCAGGGGGCCACTTCCCAGGAGGTCACCCATCCCAAGACTTCCCTGGCTCGAGCACGCTTAACTACGGAGTTCTTAAGCTCCTGTAGTGCCGGTTCACTTAAAAGGCGCCTCTGTATTGAAGAGTGGTATCATTCCATTTATAGTACAGATCTGTCCCCTTTCGGAATGCATTCCGAAGATTCCCCTTTGTTCTACAGTGGGTCCCACGGACTCAAGAGGTGGCCCCCACGGATTCAAGAGGTGGCCCCCGCCCACTTAACACGACACTTGGCGTGGCACTTTGTTCCGTGTGGCACTTTGCTCCGTGAGCAAGAACCGGGTCCCGACATTCTCCCCACCTTTGAACAATGGTTCGTCCTCGAACCACATACCTACTATTGAGGAACCGGCTCTGATACCATTCTGTCACGCCCCACCTCCAATACAGAGAGTATTGTCCGCTCTGGCCGAAGCCGCACGGTTTTGTCTTTCGGAGCGAACCGGACCCGACCAGGGGGCCACTTCCCAGGAGGTCACCCATCCCAAGACTTCCCTGGCTCGAGCACGCTTAACTACGGAGTTCTTAAGCTCCTGTAGTGCCGGTTCACTTAAAAGGCGCCTCTGTATTGAAGAGTGGTATCATTCCATTTATAGTACAGATTTGTCCCCTTTCGGAATGCATTCCGAAGATTCCCCATTGTTCTACAGTGGGTCCCACGGACTCAAGAGGTGGCCCCCACGGATTCAAGAGGTGGCCCCCGCCCACTTAACACGACACTTGGCGTGGCACTTTGTTCCGTGTGGCACTTTGCTCCGTGAGCAAGAACCGGGTCCCGACACTCTCTCATATATTCTCTCGTACTTCTCTTTATCATTCTTTCTCTTCTTGCTTCATGTCTCGTTTCTCTTTTTTTTTAACTGTTCTTTTGTTGCCGGAATTCCGTCGTGCCGGTGACGCTTCTCGACGTTCCAGCGAGGTACCCCGACCCGTGTGGTTCCTTTGTTCGTCGTTTGGGTTCATTCCGTGAACCGTGCGCCCGTCGCGAGTTTTCCCCGCCGACGGTTAACGTTCCGTTTTCCCGATTCGCGACCCATTGAGGCAAGTTAATCTTGCTACATGCTATATAATTCATTTTATACCTATTTAAATAAATACCATACCTATAGTTTAAATCTAGTGCCCCATGTTTAATTTTATAACATTTCGATGTTCCGTTTGCATCCGTTTATATCATATTAAATCTAGATCATGAAAACTTATCTTGTGACATACTAGATTACATTATACTGCAACCATATCATTTAAAATATATATCGTCGTAATATTTATTATTATTATCTTTAATTAGTTTATAATTTTCATTTTATAATGTTATACATTTGAAAATCTTATAGTTTACACATGAAAAGTCGTTGAAAAATCGGATATGACAAATCTGAAATTTACTGTACACCTTATCTTATAAAATTCATTATAAATCATAGAAAAATCATTAGTATACGTTCTTTAGTTCGTTATGAAGCTAACTCAGAATACTATAACTCTATGAAATATTTACTTGCAAAATAAATTGTTTAAATAACGTAAAATGCAAATGAAAATGTCTCCAAACCGCTGTCCAGGGAAATTCCAGCAGCAAACTTTCAATTTCGAATGTTCATAACTTTTTGTAGGGACAACCTGAGATGCTTTTACTTATAAAACTGAAAACCTTATTGAATTATCTTTGTTTTGGTATAAGACACGTCCCTTTTGAAGAACGTTTGTTTTTTTAAAGCTATTTTACAAATTAGGGTGACGCTGAATTTCTGAACGGAACCTTCTTGTGCATGGTTAATCAATACCACTTTTATAGTTATTAATCGCTTTGAATATGCTATCCATATTAATATTATTATATCAATATTTATATCACATATTGCTTAGTTGTACATCCCACATTACCATTTTATAGTTTTATAACTTTTCGGATACCCGTTTGCATCCATCGCATTTAAGATACATATAATTGCATCCATAGATCACATTACTACATAATAATGTGATATTAACACTCCATGTTTAATAAATTGCATCATAATTAATATTGGAAATATAAATGTAACCCTAATCGATAACTGTGCATCCATATCCTTGAAATTATATCTATTTGCATATCATATTACATGTTCCAGTTTATTGTTCTGATAGTACTCATGCTTGTTTATTTATACACATGCTTATGTTAGTTTGATTATGAGCACCCACATGACATCTTGTGCTTCCTGACATGACCTATTACACTTCCTACTTGACATGATATGGTACCGTACACTGCTTGACTTGACCTGATGTACCATGACCTGACCCGTTACCTGATCCTGTGTCTAATGCCAACAAACCTGACATGTAGTCCTCATGGACCGTTCCTGTTGTCTATCCAGACAAACCTGTTTACCCGATCCTGTGTTGGCATTAGTTTCTTGATTTCGGAATACCTGACTTGACATACACATAACTTGAGGGTATGGGGAAATCAAAGGTGAAACCTGACTTGTAACTCGGCAGTTCACTACCTGTTCTGAGTGTACACATTCCTGTTTTGTGCCTAGCGGCATGTCTTGGCTTCGGCCGAGAATATTGTGGCCGTAGTCCCGAGTATGTACGGGATACTATCGAGTGTACACATTCCTGTTTTGTGCCTAGCGGCATGTCTCAGCTTCGGCCGAGAATATTGTGGCCGTGGTCCTGGGTATGTACGGGATACTATTGAGTTACATCGATGATTCATCAATTGATTTCAAAGACTTTAGAATAGAAAACCTGATAGAACAGTTTAGTTTACCCACTGCACGCTACCATGTACTGGTATGATTCTTATTATTGTTATTCTTGCTGTATTCATGTTTATATTACATTGCCTGCTACACTGTTCATATTATATTATTTGATGACATGACGCGCTGACGTCTGGGTTTTGCATGGCCCAGATTCCGTACCGCTATTGCAGTCCGAGCAGGAGTACTTCAGCCAGCAGGCTGAGCTGTGAGTTCAGTAGTAGTTAGTTTTATTTCCTGCATTTATTTCCTGATGTGAGCCCGCATTATGGGACACACTTTTCAGTTATTTGTATTGGATCAATTGCTTCCGCATTTATTTATTATTGACTCATGTTATTATGGATTATGGACATGTTTTAGATAGTTTTATCTTGTTCTTGATATCTCTACAGCCCTAATGTGACTGTGGATGGATACTTCCTATCCACAGGTAGCATGGTTGGCTATGTCACGTGCCCAATCTAACGTACTCTGGGATGTGGGGCGTGACATGGTAGTTCTTTTGGTATCAGAGCCATAGGATAGTCGGGTTGATTTTTTTGTAGTTGGGTATTGTACCCAATATACGAATCAGAATACCCGTGTTTAGGAAGCATGTCCTGCCACCTTGACCGTTTTACCATTCTTGAATCACATTCTTCCTGATTATATCTTTTACGATGTGCAAACTTTCTTTGCATATCAATTCGAAAACCTGATTCCTTGTTATCTCTAGGACTTAGGCGACTTGGATGGAGTTATGTAATTGTGGCTATGATACCGCGGCATAGTTACAATGCGGTACTCTATTTAAGTATCTTGGAGTTCTAGCCTTAATCTATATTCAAAATCTATCATCATGCTAATGTTGGGTATTTTGAGTTCAGGATTATGGCCGGTAAGAAATTGAAGACATACCAGAGGCGTGTGGACGAAGCCGCCATGCTTGGAGTGATAAGAGGAATACTGGAGAATCAAAGAAACAGACCGAGCTGATCCAGCAGCATGCGGACTCGTTTCGGGAAGGTTTGCAGATCGTTCAGCAGTCTGTGAACAATGTTGGAGCTAGACCAGTTGACCGAGTAGGGACCGTAGCAGATTTCAGGCGGTTGGGTCCGTCTACATTTACTGGTTTAAAGGAGCCGTTGCCAGTGGAGCAGTGGCTAGTTGACACAGAGAACTTGCTTTTTGCGGCACAGATTCCAGATGACAAAAAAGTTGTTGTGGTACGCATTCAGCTAATGGACTACGCCCGAGAATGGTGGCTTGTTGAGGAGACCCGCTTGCCCAAGCCGATCAAGTGGGCGGATTTTTCTAAGAGTTTCCTGGAGAAGTTCTTCCCGCGGACTGCACGGGAGAAAATGGAAGAGAAGTTCATCGGACTAAAGCAGAAGGGAGCACCCGTAGATGTGCATGTAGCAGAATGGACGAGACTCAGTAGTTTCGTTGGACCTTTAGTTGCCAACGATGCAGACAGGGCACGGAGGTTCATGCGCAGACTGGACGTGGACATCCAGAGGCAGATTGTCTCCCTGGGTTTGACCACTTTCTCACAAATACTTGCAGCAGCCAAGAGCAGCAGAGTTTATCTGGGATGAAAGGGAGTTTGCAGCAGACAGCAGTTGCGTTAAGGAAGCAGTTCGGTCGGGTCGGTCGAGTTTAGGGCTAGGCCGATAAATAATATTCTTGCATCAATGGAAGTGATGAAAGTAAAGAGCCGGCTGTTGTTCGTGATTCTATGAACGTGTTTGAAGATATATCGGGTTTACCGCCGAGGAGAGACGTGGAGTTCGCAATTGATCTTATTCCTGATGCAGCGCCAGTATCTAAAGCGTATTATCCAATGGCGCCAGTAGAGTTGGAAGAAGTAAAGAAACAGGTTGCTGAATTGCTTGAAAAGGGTTGGATTCGAAGCAGTAACTCGTCTTGGGGAGCTCCAGTTCTTCTAGTAAAGAAGAAGGATGGCACAAGAAGGATGTGCATCGACTATCGAGAATTAAACCGGGTGGCTATCAAGAACAAGTACCCGATCCCTCGCATTGGAGAACTTTTTGAGCAGCTTAGTGGCGCGAGGGTATTCTCGAAGTTGGATTTACGATCCGGATATCATCAGGTCCGAGTGAAAACGGAAGATATTTGCAAGACGGTGTTCCGAACTCGGTATGGACATTACGAGTACTTAGTGATGCCCTTCGGAGTAACGAATGCGCCGGCAGTATTCATGGACTTGATGAACCGAATCTTTTCACCGTTCTTGGATCAGTTCATTGTGGTATTCATTGACGATATTCTGGTTTACTCGAAGAGTTTTGAAGAGCATGCTGAGCATTTGAAGATCGCACTGCAGACGTTGAGACAGGAGAAATTGTATGCGAAGATGAGTAAGTGCGAGTTTTGGCTGGAGGAAGTAAGGTTTTTGGGGCATGTTGTGTCTGGCGATGGCATTGCCGTCGATCCAGAAAAGATTGCAGCAGTTCGAGATTGGCCTATTCCAAAGAATGTTGCTGAGATAAGAAGTTTCCTTGGATTAGCCGGATACTACAGGAGATTTGTGGAGAACTTTGCTCGTCTGGCAGAGCCGTTGACCAAGCTTACGCGCAAGGAGGTACCTTTTGTATGGGCGGATAAGTGTGCATTAGCTTTCGAGACGTTGAAGCAGGAGTTGATAACCGCCCCTATTCTGACCGTGCCAGACAATTCCGGAGGATTGGTGATTCACAGCGACGCATCTGGGAAAGGATTGGGATGTGTTTTGATGCAGCATGGGAAGGTTGTAGCATACGCATCGAGACAGTTGAAGACCCATGAGAAGAATTATCCAACTCATGACTTGGAGCTTGCGGCTGTGATTTTCGCTTTGAAGATTTGGAGACACTACCTTTTGGGCGAAAAAGTCGAAGTTTTTACAGATCATAAGAGCTTGAATTATGTGTTCACACAGAAGGAGCTTAACATGAGGCAGCGTAGATGGTTGGAGCTGATGGCTGACTACGATCTTGATCTTAAGTACCATCCGGAGAAGGTTAATGTTGTGCCAGATGCGCTTAGTCGGTTACCAGTAATTCAGGTGTTAACTACGCAGAAGGAGATCGTCGCAGATTTTCGAAGATTTGACTTGGAGGTTGTGCTACCGCGTTCTACGGGACAGTTGTTGCAGCTGCAAGTACATTCGTCTTTGATCGAGAATATTAAAGCAGCTCAATCGCAGGATCCTAGACTGCAAAAGTTTCGAGAGCAGGTTGAAGCCGGGCTACGAACAGATTTATTGATCCACGAAGATGGTTCGTTGAGGTATGGTAGCCGTTTGTGTGTGCCAAAGGGTGATGTTCGTGAAGAGCTTATGAAGGAGGCACACAGTTCAGCTTATTCTGTACATCCAGGAGGCACAAAGATGTACCGAGATATTCGACAGCATTTCTGGTGGGAGGGCATGAAGCGGGAGATTGCTCACTTTGTGGCGAAGCGCTTGGTGTGTCAGCAAGTTAAGGCTGAACATCAAAGGGTTGCTGGTTTATTGCAACCACTTCCGATACCTCAGTGGAAGTGGGAACATATAACCATGGATTTCGTGACGGCTTTACCGCGGAGTCCAAAAGGCAACAATGCAGTATGGGTAATTGTTGACCGATTGACCAAGGCAGCTCACTTTATTCCTTTTCGGGTTGGTCAATCAACAGAGACTTTGGCAGAGCGGTACATGCAGGAGATTGTAAGATTGCATGGAGTACCAGTGAGCATCGTGTCCGATCGGGACACTCGGTTCTTATCACACTTCTGGAGGAGTTTACAGGAAAATTTGGGGACTCGATTGAAGTTTAGCACAGCTTATCATCCTCAAACTGATGGTCAGTCGGAGAGAACGATCCAAACTCTTGAGGATATGTTGATAGCATGCATGTTGGACTTCAAGGGATCTTGGGAGGATCATCTACTTTTGGTGGAGTTGTCTTACAACAACAGTTTTCAGGCAACTATTCAGATGGCTCCATTTGAAGCTTTGTATGGTCGTAAATGCCGTTCACCTGTTTATTGGGACGATGTCGGTGAACGAAGATTATTGAGACCAGATTTGGTTGTGCAGACAGTTGAGAGGGTTAACCCTATCAAAAATCATATGAAGGCAGCACAGGACCGACAGAAGAGTTGGGCAGATACGTCAAGAAGACCTCTAGAATTCACCGTGGGTGATTTGGTATTCTTGAAGATATCACCGACTAGAGGGGTGATTCGTTTTGGAAGTCAAGAAAATCTTAGTCTTCGATTCGTTGGACCCTTGAGATCGTGGAGCGTGTTGGTGAGGTAGCGTATCGTTTGGCGTTACCGCAGTTCTTGGCAAATGTGCACGATGTGTTTCACGTATCTCAACTCCGTAAGTATGTTCGAGATGAAACACACGTTTTGGATCATTCGGAGCTAACAGTACGAGAAGACTTGACTTTTGAGGAGCGACCGATTGAAATCGTGGATCGAAAGGAAAAGGTTCTTAAGAACAAGGTTATCCCCCTTGTGCTTGTTTCTTGGGGTAATCGCTCGCATGGAGAGTCCACTTGGGAACGAGAAGATGAAATCCGGCAGAAGTTTCCTCACCTTTTCTTGTAGTTATCTATCTTTGTATTCTTGGAATTTCGAGGACGGAATTCTTCTTGTAGTTGGGTATAATGTAACACCCGAGCCCAATGCTACTATTTTCAGTTACTGTTTGAGCATAATGTGATACTCATTTCATTTAATTTGCTTGTTTGTTGCTTACTGTAAAATTTACCCGGCAAAGTCATTTCTACATATAACAAATTTTGGCATCTAAAATAAAATTGAAAATATTCATCTTGGCCTACTTGACACCCCTAGCCTCGTGGTAGCATCCGTGCATTGTGTTCTCGTCCTGTTCAGTGAAACGGGCGAGTTTGGACGGCTACGCGCGCATACATGTGTCCGTTTTGGGGGTATGCTTTTTAATCATAAAACACTTAATTTTAAAATTTGGATCCCGCTTAAAATCCTATTATTTCAATTTCAAATTTTTGGACTCGACCCGGCCGCGATTTGGAAATGTTTTATTTGGCGCCAAAATCCCAAATTTTAATATTATTAAAACCATCGCATATATTTTTCTAATTAACCTGATATCTTACTGTTCATTAGCTATCTTTTAAATCTTTAAATCAACCTATATATATATCCTACTGTTCCTTAAAATGTTTTGAATCTTTAATTAATATTTATCCCTAACTAACGATTTCCCTTTAGCCAATCGCGTTCTTTTTAATTCCGTGGGCCCCCACCTGCAGCTCTCTCTCTCCACTTTTTCTCTCTCATATATTCTCTCGTACTTCTCTTTATCATTCTTTCTCTTCTTGCTTCATGTCTCGTTTCTCCTTTTTTTTAACTGTTCTTTTGTTGCCGGAATTCCGTCGTGCCGGTGACGCTTCTCGACGTTCCAGCGAGGTACCCCGACCCGTGTGGTTCCTTTGTTCGTCGTTTGGGTTCATTCCGTGAACCGTGCGCCCGTCGCGAGTTTTCCCCGCCGACGGTTAACGTTCCGTTTTCCCGATTCGCGACCCATTGAGGCAAGTTAATCTTGCTACATGCTATATAATTCATTTTATACCTATTTAAATAAATACCATACCTATAGTTTAAATCTAGTGCCCCATGTTTAATTTTATAACATTTCGATGTTCCGTTTGCATCCGTTTATATCATATTAAATCTAGATCATGAAAACTTATCTTGTGACATACTAGATTACATTATACTGCAACCATATCATTTAAAATATATATCGTCGTAATATTTATTATTATTATCTTTAATTAGTTTATAATTTTCATTTTATAATGTTATACATTTGAAAATCTTATAGTTTACACATGAAAAGTCGTTGAAAAATCGGATATGACAAATCTGAAATTTACTGTACACCTTATCTTATAAAATTCATTATAAATCATAGAAAAATCATTAGTATACGTTCTTTAGTTCGTTACGAAGCTAACTCAGAATACTATAACTCTATGAAATATTTACTTACAAAATAAATTGTTTAAATAACGTAAAATGCAAATGAAAATGTCTCCAAACTGCTGTCCAGGGAAATTCCAGCAGCAAACTTTCAACTTCGAATGTTCATAACTTTTTGTAGGGACAACCTGAGATGCTTTTACTTATAAAACTGAAAACCTTATTGAATTATCTTTGTTTTGGTATAAGACACGTCCCTTTTGGAGAACGTTTGTTTTTTTAAAGCTATTTTACAAATTAGGGTGACGCTGAATTTCTGAACGGAACCTTCTTGTGCATGGTTAATCAATACCACTTTTATAGTTATTAATCGCTTTGAATATGCTATCTATATTAATATTATTATATCAATATTTATATCACATATTGCTTAGTTGTACATCCCACATTACCATTTTATAGTTTTATAACTTTTCGGATACCCGTTTGCATCCATCGCATTTAAGATACATATAATTGCATCCATAGATCACATTACTACATAATAATGTGATATTAACACTCCATGTTTAATAAATTGCATCATAATTAATATTGGAACTATAAATGTAACCCTAATCGATAACTGTGCATCCATATCCTTGAAATTATATCTATTTGCATATCATATTACATGTTCCAGTTTATTGTTCTGATAGTACTCATGCTTGTTTATTTATACGCATGCTTATGTTAGTTTGATTATGAGCACCCACATGACATCTTGTGCTTCCTGACATGACCTGTTACACTTCCTACTTGACATGATATGGTACCGTACACTGCTTGACTTGACCTGATGTACCATGACCTGACCCGTTACCTGATCCTGTGTCTAATGCCAACAAACCTGACATGTAGTCCTCATGGACCGTTCCTGTTGTCTATCCAGACAAACCTGTTTACCCGATCCTGTGTTGGCATTAGTTTCTTGATTTCGGAATACCTGACTTGACATACACATAACTTGGGGGTATGGGGAAATCAAAGGTGAAACCTGACTTGTAACTCGGCAGTTCACTACCTGTTCTGAGTGTACACATTCCTGTTTTGTGCCTAGCGGCATGTCTTGGCTTCGGCCGAGAATATTGTGGCCGTGGTCCCGGGTATGTACGGGATACTATCGAGTGTACACATTCCTGTTTTGTGCCTAGCGGCATGTCTCGGCTTCGGCCGAGAATATTGTGGCCGTGGTCCCGGGTATGTACGGGATACTATTGAGTTACATCGATGATTCATCAATTGATTTCAAAGGCTTTAGAATAGAAAACTTGATAGAACAGTTTAGTTTACCCACTGCACGCTACCCTGTACTGGTATGATTCTTATTATTGTTATTCTTGCTGTATTCATGTTTATATTACATTGCCTGCTACACTGTTCATATTATATTACTTGATGACATGACGCGCTGACGTCTGGGTTTTGCATGGCCCAGATTCCGTACCGCTATTGCAGTCCGAGCAGTACTTCAGCCAGCAGGCTGAGCTGTGAGTTCAGTAGTAGTTAGTTTTATTTCCTGCATTTATTTCCTGATGTGAGCCCGCATTATGGGACACACTTTTCAGTTATTTGTATTGGATCATTTGCTTCCACATTTATTTATTATTGACTCCTGTTATTCTGGATTATGGACATATTTTAGATAGTTTTATCTTGTTCTTGATATCTCTACAGCCTAATGTGACTGTGGATGGATACTTCCTATCCACAGGTAGCATGGTTGGCTATGTCACGTGCCCAATCTAGCGTACTCTGGGAAGCGGGGCGTGACAAGATCATAAGGAGATTTACAAGGTCGAAAGAATTCCTTCACTGCCGTAAAATCTTTTCCTTGCATGCGTATGCTGAAGGGATTCCTCATGTCCGCATGCCTGTCAATGTCGGTCTTAAGAACGTTTGGGTGCACGAACCCGGCAATGAATGCTTCGAAAGTGACCCATTGTCATCCAGAAGCCATGTTCATCTCTTCACAAATACTTAGTATCTTATTAAGCCCCGATCGCTGGAAGGATATAGCATTATCAGCAGTTAAATCTATGGCAGCCGGACCCGCAGCAAATACGAACTCATCATGGGGTTCTATTTCCTTGTAATGTTCCCCCGTGATAGACAATCCGGAGAAATGTTGGAACTCCAATAGGGATATAGATGCTTCTCGGTCAGACATCATGAAAGTACTTATCTGAACGTTCCATTGTTCGGAGAAAGATTTCACCACCAAGGCCCGGTCTTGGGATGATCAAATAAAGACGCGTAGACCGCTCCATAAAGTCCGGTATGTTCCAGCAAGGTCTTCTCCGTCGACAAAATATATACGGCCCCAGCCGACATAGCTTTCCAAATATCGCAGGATCATACCCACATGGTAGGTATTCCCCATGGTCTAGCTTTCTTTTGGCTCATCCGGCGTCCCAAAAGATCGACGGGCGTCAGCGTTACAACTCCTTCCACAGAGGGCTGTAGTCGGTTATGAGTTGTACAATCCTCCATCTCCACCGTGAAAGCATCGGTGGAGGCTTTGTATGTTGAATGGGTCCTAAAGGATCAGATGGCGCCTCACACTAGAAACTGACTCGGCCTTGGACTATCTGAATATACCATCCGGATCATAAATGAAGATGTTGCAGAGCGTCATGATCCCGAATCATCCGGAAGATTTCCCGGTCAACTCTTCTGGGCGTAAGTTTGCCGGGCGTTCGTACCCAAAGTCCGATGGATATGCCGTAATACCTAAAAAGCAAGAAGCAAAAAGGGCGTTAAGTCGCAAGCATGGAAGATCATATAAGTGATGAAGAGTGGAATTTCAAACTATAAAGTTGAGAAACTCTACAGAAGGATTTTTGGCAAAAGTGTTTTAAGTTTTTCAAGTACTTAGCAAAAGCCTAAGCCCTGTTGCCCATAGGTACGCACAGCCTAAAGGCCGTCGTTAATATCAGGTGCGCAAAATTAAGGATTTCTGATCTAAATATGAGCTAATAAATCATAAGCGCGCAGCCCAAATGACAAGTGTGCAATCCATAAGGTGCGCACTAAGCAAATGGAAGTAAAGGCTTCGCACCAAGGGCAGAGAGGTGGATGGATATGTTCCATGTAGTATCTGTCCCCGCATTCAGGCTAGACGCGCTCCCCGCGCCTTAGTCCGGTTTCCGGCAGTAAACAACTGTTAATTCAACTCTGTTGTTGTTCATCACCTATCCAAAAATACCAAATTGAAAAAACAATTAAAATTTGCAGTTGCAACTACCATAGCTGAATGAGCAATTTCAACAGTAAAGATTGTCAAAAATTTATTGCTTAGTTGAACGGAAGATAATTGGATGGGTTTCGGATTTACAAAACCATATTTGATACCATCGACAATAGATACTTCAATGAAACGTTTATAAGATATAGAGTTTCAAAAATATTATTGGTTTAATATTGGATGTATCCTATGTTTATATTAGTTTAAAATTTTGATGGCCATTTCTCAACTAGTAGAATGGTGTTTAAATTATATTTAGTTGGACTTCTAAACACTTGTGTGCAATGTCGAAGTGTCTCCACTGATCAAAATTTCTGTGTCTGCCACAGCCATAGGTGTATAGTGTTCATATGAAATTATCAAAGTATGCATTTGCATTGATCAATATTTTCTAACCGGTTTGGACATATATGTGGCCATCAACATTTTACCAAATTATAATTGTGGTTCTCTAATTTATTTCATAGCTACTTTTCCTATGATACTGTAACAAACTTCAAGTTTAACTTTGCATGACAATTCCTCCTAAACTTCAGGGCGGTCAAGGAATCTGTAGTCAATGTAAAGTACTTCACTGACGCAAAGATTGTTGTTTCGACGATATCTGAAATTATTACACGAGTTCCAACCATAGATCCCAATGATAATGGACAGACAGCAGCTGAAATCAATGGTGAAATTGAGTTCAAAGATGTTGATTTTTGTTATCAATCAAGGCCAGGTAGCATGGTTCTCAAAAAATTCAACCTTCACATTAACCCTGGTCAGACAGTAGGGTTGGTCGGGGGCAGTGGCTCGGGTAAAACCACGGTCGTATCATTGATCGAAAGGTTTTATGATCCAAAGCAAGGTGAAATCCTATTGGATGGAATTGGCATTGAAAAACTTCAGCTGAAATGGTTAAGGGAGAAGATTGGGTTGGTCAGCCAAGAGCCCATACTCTTCGCAACCTCCATCAAGGAAAACATTTTGTTAGGCAAAGAAAATGCTTCGATGGAGGAGGTCATTTCTGCAGCTAAAGCGGCTAATGCCCATGAATTTATTAGTGAGTTACCAGATGGATATAATTCTCAGGTGAGTTCATTTAATTCGGTATTTCTTTTCTTCTTTTCTTATTCCCTCTTTTAAATAACAGATAAGTGCGAGCAAGATGACTATTTGATAAGATATGAAATATCATCAGTGCCATCATCAACTTTTAAGCCTGCTTAGCATTCAAATGGAGTAGTCTATTAGGCTATTTCCATTCATAAATCTGCTTTAATCACTTGACATTGACTCCTTATGACTAGTGATACCCAAAATATCAAAGACTTATTGGTTGATTGTCTCGAAGACTACCCTAGGATGTAACAGGATTTTTTTTCCTTTCCATCTGAGCAACAGATGCCTAAAATTGGAAACTAGGGACAGAATAATATGTAGTGGGCCAATTAGTTTTGTAATATGTGTGATTTATAAGATTCCAGATTTCGAAACTAGCATGGAACAGGGGAGGAATGACAAGTATTTTTATGACCATGAACAATTCAAGTACTAAGTGAAACTCCACCAAACACTCTGTAATAGACAATCACTGATTTAACTCATGCTGTTCACAAGTTCAAAGAAATTTCCTTCCATTCACTGGCGGGGGTCCCTTAGACGAAGGGTAGAAGGTATCCAACTAAAACCTCCGAAAGGGCTAGATGAGATCTATCATATCACATTCATTTAATATAGCAGAAACAATATTCTAGCATGCGGTCCGAAAAATAAAATAGGCTAAATCATACTTCATCTGTTTGATCATAGTGTGCTGCATGCCAAGAATCTCTACAAACTTCACCCTTTCCTGATCGATGAATGGAGACAAACACACCCTCTGAAAGAGCAAGAAGGCAGCGCCTTTTGCTGTGCTGCTAACCTTGACCGGACAAGAGAACAAGAGAGAAGACATCATCTATATTTCTATTGATATGAAGTATATCAGATATGAGAATCCTAGTCCTACACTTATATATATACATATATAGGAAACTGATCCTATGAGGTTCGGTCTCATTTCTTATTTTGAGGCAAACTTTTCAAACATCCAATCCTCCATGTTTTACACCGATCCAAACCGGCTATCTTGATCTACATGGTATAGATAGGTTGCGTATCAAATTTCATAAAATTTCGAGACATCTAACTCATTCATCAAGTGGAGTAAAAAATTATCAATTCTTCGATGCATGAAAAATGTGATCACTTGGACATACTAGAGGACTTCAAATCACTTGAAATTTGAATCATAAGCTAACTATAACATATAGATCAAGATGACCGGTTTGGATCGGTATAAAACATAGGGGTTGGGTGTTTGAAAAGTTGGCCTCAAAATAAGAAATGAGGTCGGACCTCATAGGATCAGCTCCACACACACACACACACATATATATAAGGGAATATTATCAGCAGACCTGAACTCTAGTTAGTCCTACTAATGTTCGATCTCTGTTTCCGTAAATGACCTAGTTTGTGTCGGTCCCTGCGGCTTAAGCCGGCCCTAAGCCTACCTGACCATGGGCCAGGCATGGCACATTACTTACAGGATTTATTTGAACTTCTTAAGAAAACACTACATGCAATTTGCAGTTTGCAGTGAACTGATGCTCTCTGCATCTTCCAGGTGGGGCAACTTGGAAGTCAGCTATCTGGAGGGCAAAAACAAAGAATTGCAATTGCAAGAGCTCTGCTGAAAGACCCTCGGATTCTTCTTCTAAATGAGGCTACAAGTGCCCTAGACTCCATTTCAGAGAAAATGGTACAAGATACTCTTGATCAGGCCTCATTTGGGAGAACAACCATCATTGTTGCCCATCGCCTTTCAACACTCAAGAATGCCAACATAATAGCCGTGATGCAATCCGGGCAAGTGATGGAATCTGGTACTCATAACCAACTACTTGAAATAAAGGATGGATACTATGCTGCCATGGTAAAACTCCAGAAGAGGGTTGCTGAAGATGAAAAAGAAATCTCCACGTTACAAAATGGTCCAGAAAATGACAATCAACCCTTAACAGCAGAAGAAAAGACTGAAGACATCAATAGTCATTTGTCAAGCGAAACTCCTACTCAATGTGTTGGATTTGAAAGCAAGATAAACCAAAAAGGAAATCAGAGCACTCCATCACTGCAAAGCCTGATGAGAATGACAGCCCCAGAATGGAACGAAACTGTATTAGGTTGCTTAGGTGCGCTATGCATTGGAGTTGTTGAGCCCGTGCACTCCTACTGCTTAGGTGCACTCCTTTCAGTTTACTACCTTGGTGATCTCCATGGTATCGAAGTACAAACCAGAAACTATTGCTTTGCCTTCCTGTCCTTCGCAGTTTTAGCATTCCTTGGCAACATAATGCAGCACTACAGTTTTGGACTAGTTGGAGAGAACCTAACAAAAAGGGTCAGAGAGGGCTTACTTACGAAGTTATTATCGTTCGAAGCTGGATGGTTTGACCGAGAAGAAAACAATAGTGGTGCAATATGCTCACGAATAACTTCGGAAGTGAATATCCTGCGATCTCTGGTCTGTGACCGTCTTTCCCTCTTAACCCAAACTTTATCATCAGCAATATTGGCAGCAATTATTGGACTGACACTTTCTTGGAGACTTGCTAGTGTGACCATTGCTTTGCAACCGATCATCATTGCTTCCTTCTACACAAGAACAGTTTTGATGAAGAAGGTCTCTCATAAAGTCCTGAAAGCAATGGGAAAGAGCAGTCAATTGGCAAGTGAGGCAGTAATGAACCACAAAACCATAACTGCCTTCTCATCTCATGAAAAGATTATGGCAATGTTTGATGCCGCGTTAAAAGAACCTCAAAATGCATGCAGAAAGAATGTATGGTTTACTGGCTTAGGTCTTTACTTCTCGCAATTTATCAATTCAGTCAATTCTGCTATTGTTCTCTGGTATGGAGGGTATCTACTGTATCATCATAACATCAGCTACAAGGCCTTATTTCAGATATTCTTTGTTTTCATGGGAACAGGAAAAAAGATAGCAGAAACTGGAAGCATGACTTCAGATTTGTCAAAGGGCACTGAAGCCATAAAATTGATGTTTGCAACTTTGAAAAGGGAGAGCGAGATGGATCTAGATGATCCAAATGGACTCAAGCCAGAAAGGATAAACGGAGTTATTGAACTTAAAGAGGTAGAATTTTCTTATCCAACAAGACCACACCAAATGGTATTAAAGGGACTTAGTTTGAAGATTGCGGCTGGAAAGACCGTCACGCTAGTCGGCCAGAGCGGCTCAGGAAAATCAACAATCATTGGGTTAATTGAAAGATTTCATGATGTGTCGAGAGGCTCGGTGGAAATAGATGGAGTGGACATAAAAAGATACAATTTGAGATCACTCAGATCCCACATTGCATTTGTTAGTCAAGAGCCAACCCTGTTTGCTGGCACCATACATGATAACATATGCTATGGAAAAGAGGATGCAACCGAAGCTGAGGTGATTGAAGCCGCAACTCTTGCCAATGCACATGAATTTATAAGGTAAGAAAATTATAGACAAATGCCTTAATTAATCTATTCTCCATTTACTATAGAACTTTTTTTTTTTTGGCGAAAACTGACGATCTGTGCTAATGATTGGAAACAGTTGCATGAAAGATGGGTATGGCACCATTTGTGGGGAGAGAGGCTCGCAGCTATCAGGAGGCCAAAAGCAAAGAATTGCACTTGCGCGAGCCATCTTGAAAAATCCTTCAATTTTGCTTTTGGATGAGGCAACGAGCGCATTGGACAACCAGTCAGAAGCTATTGCACAAGAGGCATTGGAAAAGATGATGATAAGGACTACTGTTGTTGTCGCTCATCGGTTATCCACTATAGTGAAATCAGACTTGATTTTTGTGATAGAGAAAGGAAGGGTTGCAGAAGTGGGATCCCACTCCGAGCTACTTGCAATGGGAGATAAGGGTGCATATTGCTCCCTAGTGCGGCTCCAACAAAATTTCAATTGAAAGTAGCCAATGCTAGAGGTCCTCTTATTTTCAATCTAATATATTGCAACACCCTTGGCCGATTGTAAGTTTTTTTCTTTTTTTTCCTTTTAAATGTATTGGGTTTTGTTATATTATTATTATTATTATTATTTTACGTTGGAGTTTAATACTTTCTAGTTAAGATAGAATATATTATTATAGTTACTTTAAATTTGTTATAGTTAAGGTTTTCCATATTTATTAAATAAGTATATTATTAGTATTTATATTTGTTTACTATTTGATTAATATCTTAAATTTCTATACATATAATATTTATTTGTCAAACATTAGTTTCGTAACTAAATAGATAATATTAGTATGGTTGTTTTAACAAAAAATATTTAATATTTAAGATTGTTTGATAATTTATTGATATCTTATTTTAATTTGCATCTAATATATTTTGAAATAGTAGATATGTAAACAAATATATTATGGTTATCTAAATTAGTTAAGTATATGATATTTAACTTTTAAAGTTTTGTTTTACTAAATCTAATAATATCTTATTTATATTCTAGTACAATATTTTGTCTACAGTGATATATTATTAATAATCTTTTAATCTTTAAATTCTATTTTAAATCTTTCAAATTAAACTATTGAGGTTATGAGAATTATTTTCCTAAACTTATATATATTTTCTTATACTCCCTCTCCAAATATATTTTATCTGCCTAAACAAATCTATACCTATTTTAATCATACACATTTAAACTAATCTATATAAATCATATCTATTTACAACCCTATATATTTATATAAATATTTCCTATTATCCTATATAATAACAAACTCTACACTTATTTTAACTATATATATATAGAGAGAGATATTATATAGTTTGTTTAAGATATTTATTGGTATGCTAATTTATATTTATATTAATTAATATACATACGATATATATTGTCTACAATATTTTTGTAACCATGGATATATGGTAGATTGTTTTGGTTATGATAAATAATTGAGAAGATCTCTTAAAATCTTTAACAAATAGTTCTTGTGAGGGTTTTCTGATATATTGTTTTATCTAGTTTAACAAATCTTCTCACTTCTACCAATTTTATCCTAACCAATATATAAATAATACACATATATTTTACCTAACCTTAATCTCTCTCTCCAATCAGAATATTTCTCCCTCTTTTCTCTCTCTACTATATATATAAATATATCTAAAACCTATATTCATCTCTCAAATCTCCTTCCTTTAAAAGTTACCAAGCACCCATCACCAACCGCACCCAACTCCAGAACAGCGAAAAACGTGGATCGAGATTCTCTAGCCGAGCGATCAAATTTGGTTTGCGTTTCGTATTGTCGTATTTAACCGTCTCAAAACAAGTAGTCTTGCTCTTTTTTTTTGTCGATGCAATATCGGCGAATTGCTTAATACATTATAAAACTATAGTACATTAATATTAACAGTCTCATATTCTGTTTATGTTAATTAATAATGGTATTAGGTATGATGATATCATAGTAATCATATTATACATACAAGTATATTAGTCACCGATAGTAATTAAGAATACATAATTATATTCATTTTTATTAGTATTTATTTTAAATATATTCCGATACATATCATTGTATTTCATATAGCACAATATTTTTTAGATGTTATTAATCACATAATTTATTGTATACCTTGGCGAAACCCTGGGATTTCTAGAGCACCCATTAATCATATTAACCATTTAAAACCATATTTCAGTTTATTATTCTTTCCAATAATAAATCCGGATATTAAATTGAGGTGTTTGCAAATTTATGTAGATTCTTGTTTACATTATTGATATTATCATATTATGTCGGCTGTAATTGGTCCATGTCATAGAATGTGACAAAGTTTTACGTTGGCTGTCACAAGCCTACCACAACCCTCACCCTTTCTCATCCGGACTTGGGACCGGCAACGGTGGGTTTAATGGCTGACAGATCTGTTTAATAAGATTTGGCAGACAAAAAAGATGCCAAATGAATGGAGGAAAAGTATTCTTGTACCTATCTACAAGAATAAGGTGACATTCAAAGTTGCTCAAACTACCGTGGAATAAAACTAATGTGTCACACCATGAAACTTTGGGAGAGAGTGATTGAACACAGGCTAAGGAAGGATATTAAGATAACAGAGAACCAATTTGGGTTCATGCCTGGACGATCGACGACAGAGGCGATTCATTTGCTTCGTCAACTTGTCGAGCGCTTTCGAGAGAGGAGAAGAGATTTGCATATGATATTTATTGATTTAGAAAAAGCGTACGACAAGGTACCTAGAGAGGTATTATGGGGGACAATGATGAAAAAGGGGGTCCCCGTCAAGTATATTGACATAATCAAGGATATGTACGACGGAGTAGTGGCAAATGTCAGAACTTGCGGTGGCTTAACAAGTGATTTTCCGATTACTATTGGTTTACATCAAGGATCTGCATTAAGTCCTTTCCTGTTTACCATCGTGATGGATGAGCTTACTAGAACTATCCAAGATGAGGTCCCTTGGTGTATGCTATTCGCTGATGATATTGTTTTAGTAAATGAGACGAAAGCAGGGGTTAATGCCAAATTGGAATTATGGAGACAAACATTGCAATCTCGGGGATTCAGATTGAGCAGGTCCAAGACAGCATATATGCACTGCAAATTTAGTAGCCAGAGAAGTCAAAACCATATTGGTATAATATTGGAAGGGCAAGAGATATCACCGAGCGACCAGTTTAGATATCTAGGTTCCATCATCCAAAGGAATGGGGAGATCGATAGTAATGTTAATCAAAGGATCCAAGCTGGTTGGTTGAAATGGAGGAGTGCAACAGGGATTTTGTGTGATCGTAACTTTCCGTTAAAATTGAAATGGAAGTTTTATCGGAGCGATATTCGGCCTGCCTTATTATATGGTACAGAATGCTGGGCTCCTAAGAAGCATCATACACAGAAGATGCACGTAGCGGAGATGCGCATGCTTCGTTGGATGTGCGGTAACACTAGAAAAGACAAGGTGCGAAATGAGGATATTCGTGCAAAAGTTGGTGTAGCACCCGTGGAGGAGAAGATGCGGGAAAACCGGCTTAGATGGTTTGGTCATGTACGACGCAGACCTATGGAAGCACCGGTTCGACGAATAGATACTCTCGATATGGGTAATGGCAAAAGGGCAAAAGGGAGACCGAAGAAAACATGGATGGAGGTGATACGAAACGATATGGTTGCCAAAGGACTCAATGAAAGTATATTGTTCGATAGAAGTGAGTGGAGACAGAGGATTCATGTGCTGGACCCGGCGTGATTCTCATGTTGGTTCATGTAGCCTACCCCATATGCTTGGGATAAAAGGCTCAGTTGTTGTTGTTGTTGTATGTCGGCTGTAATTGACATGCTACTTGAGACCGTTTATTTAACATTGCTTGCTTGACATAATATGCATGTTCACGATTACTGTTTCCTTACATTAAAACGAGATCACTATTAGAATGCTGAGTTACATGCCATGACATCATTTATTCATGTTTAGAAGCTTCTATTCCATACCGTTAACATGATATTACAAGTTCGAGTCCATACAGCATTTTATTAGTGGTCAAGTTCACTTCCATATTGTTATAAATACGTGGGTATTGAGATAGTTTGAGTGTGCGTTCGTTCAACAGGATCTTAGAAGTCCCATTGTCGGCAGCTCGTATCGAGCTATATCGATCATTGGAGGTTGTACCGGGCTATATCAGTCATTAGAGCTTGTACCAAGCTTTGAACAGTCATATATTACTATTGCTGGTACCGGGCTTTATACGGTCACTTGTTCATTCCACAGTTGAGCCGGTGTTTCCTTACCCTTAGGGCCCTACCCTTAGGTTGGGAATACTCCAGCAGAGGTTGACGTACAGACTCGAACTCATGATAGAATAGATTACCCTTTTAGTGACCAATTAAGATATGACTCGACCAACTTGACATGTTTACGTGCTTGCTTCATATTACGGCCATATCTATATCTACATGTGCATGTGGGCTGCACTATACTCATATATTCATGCCATCACACACATATACACACTATTACGATTGAGTACTTGTTGGGATATTCTGACATCCCTAAAACTTGTCATCTCAGGTTTAGAGACCAATTCATAGGCAAACCATGATCAGAGTGGCTATCAGGAGTTTGCCGAAGACCTGTAGTATTTGTAGGTTTATTTTTATTTTATTTCAGTTGCTATTAGAATGTGCGCCCCTCGTAGGACGATAGGAATAATGTATCTTTTTTGGATCTTGTATTTCGTTTATTCAAAACCCTTTGTTATTTGGATCTTTTATTGACTCTATCTTTATCTCGTAGATTCATCAGTGTTATTTGTTATTTATGCAGCATGATTTTAGTATTATATTTTGGATATTATCGTACATATTTAGTTAGAGCCTTAGGCGTGACTATGATAAGACGATTTCGCCTTGTCTAAGAGCACTGGCGGTTTCAACCCATATTTCCGTATTCCGGAAATTAGGGCGTTACATATATCTAATAAAAAGTCATACCGTGGTGGCAGACTTTTGCCCCAAATATACCAATATTACCCTTCCATCAATTTTGAAGCCTGGCATTAATTAATAAGGACATAATTCAATAGTTAGGTTGAATTTTGAAGCAGCCTACTAGCCTAGCATTAATTAATGGGTGCATGATTCAATAGCATGGATGAGCACCCTATGTGTCGTAGCATTGAATTATCTACAAGACTACTCTTCAATGCACAGATAAACTTCGTAAGTCATGTACTGCATTAAAAATTTTGGTTGGCATTTCTCAGACTTCAGCAACACCTTCTACTTCTTTTTCATTCTTATATGTAGCTCATATCTTTGCACTCCTATAACAATCTGCTTCAGAATATGGCAGTTAGCGGAGAAATTGCAAGTTATTTTTTTATCACATACAGTTTTGTGCATATGGAAAATGTTGACCTATTATATTTGAAAACTCTACAATACTTTTAAATTCTACTAATTACAAGATAATCGATGTTCTTCCTCTCACATTTTGCATAGTGTATGGACATGATCAACATGTCATGGTCAACAGCTTCGCCGATTATGAATTGATTAGACAATTGTTTATTACGTTTGTGAGCGGAAAAGTTGCTATTGGTATGGATAGTTTACCTGATCGTTATATAGGCAACTATGTGTGTGTGCGCGGGAGTTGACCCGTAAATGTTTAAGATGGATAAAGATTGTGTTTGTATAGATCAATATAGTAAACTATTCGAATTATATGTTTAAAAATAAGAAGTTGACCCAAATGTATGCAATATATACCGACATCCGGCTGCGAAATTGTTGCCAAGGTATCAAAACGAACGCTATTGAATGTGGTTGCATATTATATTAAAAAATTACCAATTTTAGCTATTTTTATTCAAATTATACTTTTCCTTCAGATATAAAATTAAAGATAAGGGTGTAGATCGTACGGGTGAAATACATGTTATTCTTTATGATAATCAAGCTGAAATGGTTCATTGTCAACCTATTGAATATATACAGTTTGTTTACAGTTAGGTTAAAATTCCCACTTTTATATTTTATATACAAATATATATACAAAAATCTATATTTGTTAATTGATTTTTAAAACTTATCAAGCGGTACAATGAGAGACACATATTCAATGAACATGTGACGTGTGAATGATACACCTACATGTTGAAAACCAATGTGACCGTCAAGTACTTTGGCTCACTGCAGTCACATGAATATCCTATAACAAAAGTTGAACAGGTAATTGATTCTCTTGAATTTGACGAAGAAGATGACAACGACGATGAGGACGATGAGGATTAAAATGATACTGAGATGGATGACCACGATTAAGAATCTAAAATATGAAATCAATACTGTACTAATTATTGGGCAGTATCTTTGCACTTGCGGATTTATATTTCTGGATTAAAAATATTAGTCATATATCTTCTAATGATCTTATAGTCCATTATTATTTGTGTTTTTTATTCAGATAAATAAGAACAGAAATATATCTCATTGTGTTTTACACTTAGTAATTATTGAGTTTAATCAACATAGGTTTCAAATTAGGGTATTGGAATTCAAATTTTAACATGAAAATAATTTAAATATCTCATTGCCCTTGATCTATTACAATGCTAGTATATTCTAATAGCAAGACAGTCAGAATTAAAGTTTGTTCAGTGAGCAAGCTTTCGTAGTGACAATGAATAAGGGTTGATTGGCCATCATGTAACATATGATACCCATAGTCACATTGAAATCAGCAGAGTGCAATTACTTACTCGATTCTCTGAATGCATATGAAAGCATATACAAGATGCTATACATTGTTTTCTGTCGACTGAAGTGAACAATTGTAATTACCATAGTGACTGCTTAATGCACTCATACCTTCTTCCAGATAATGTGATATTTTTTCATGGATCTCGCTTATTAACCTAGATCTGGAGGCCTGCAAAAGAGAAAACGGTAAAGAAGGTATGATCTTCATTGGCTACAATCCTCAAATGCTCATGTTAGCTCTCTTCAATAAGTATAAAGAAAATGCAAGAAGGAAACAAAGAAACCCATACATTAGATCCAGGGAAAGATCACCCTATTTATAAGTATCCATATTCATTCCCGTAATGTTCAGTTTATTTCATTTCAATACCCTCAACGGAAATCTATTGTCTAGTTCATTTGATCTGTAGCATTTGTTAGCCTAAACAGTATTCAACCTACAGTTCAGTTCATCGCGACCTAGAAGACTAATCGGTAGGTTCAGGTCATCTGAGAAAAATAGCAGTTGTCTCCCACTATTATGGCAATTCAAACTTCTCAGACTAGGATGAGCATATGCGTGTATAATAAAAGGAACACCAAATTTTGTCATAATTATGTAAATCATATAGATGAAGCCTAATATATGCAATACTTATATTTTCATATATTACGACTAACAAGGAAGACAAATACTGTATCTATCAATATTTTGGGACCCATCCTAACCAAACAGCAACAAACAAAGATCGCTAGTGCCACATAACAATGTTAGCCTGAAAAAACCTACACCAATCCTTTCCAGGACAAGTAGGTTAAGTATCATTTGTTGATATATTAACAGCAAGTCAGGAATCCCCACATTGCCTGACCGGAAAAGTAAGAGAAAGATATCAAGAGTCAAGTAAAGAGATACTTGGGGGATGATAGCATCCTATGGGACTTCAAATGATAATTAGAAGCATGCATAGATTATAATTGTGGTAATCAAAGCAAAAATAAAAATAATGATCACTTTAAAAAAGTCTTTTAACTACTTCAAATTTTATTTCCTTATGCTTACTTTTCTTGTTCTTTGCTATGTTAAATAATAAGATGGTTTGGACATGTGTAATGGAGACCAATAAATGCTCTAGTTAGGAGAAGTGATAAAATTGTAGCTAATGGTGCAATGAGGCGTAAACGTAGAGGAACATGGATAGAGGCAGTCCAAAAGATATGTTAAGTGTAAATTTAAACCAGGTGTGTTCCTTACTAGAGGAGAATGGAAGAAGCGGATTCATATATCCAAACCCAATAATTTAGGATAAAGGCTCGTTTTCGAGGGGAGTAGTAGTAGTAGTGGCAGCATAGTAGTAGGAGTGATAGCAGTACTAGCAGGAGTAGCAGTAGCAGGAGGAGTAGCAGAAGGAGGCAGAGGAGGCGATGGTGGCGGCATAGGCGGCGGGGGCATAGGCGGTAGCGGTAGAGGTGGTAGCGGTGGGCGTGGCAATAGCGGTAGCGGTAGTCGTAGTTGAAGTAGCAGTAGCGGTAGTCATAGCGTAGTAGTGGTAGCGGTAGTCATAGTGGTGATGGTAGTATTATCAAAAAAATATTTAATCGAACGCCGACGGGTACGGGCGGGTTAGTTCCAACCATTTCTTTAAAAAAATATTGATACTCAAATTACATTAGAGAAAGAATATTCTAAGTAAATCGACACTCAAATTATATTAGAGAAATAATACTTTAAGAGAGAGAAAAGCACATGTTAAGTTGCAGGATCGATATAAAAACAAGCTACTACAATCCATCATATATATACACGCATAGTTTCATTTTTATGAGCAAAGATATGACTAGCCCATGGACATGAAAGAACTTTCCATGAGTGTCCCCATCCAAAATGCTCGCCTCGCCTCTCCTTCACCTCAACCAAATTGTTCACAAACCAACGTCAACATGACCAAAGCAAATATCCAAAAACATAAAAGAACGCAATTGGGCCATTAGTAAGCAATGTTCATCGTTTCATAGCAAGAAACGTGGGAGCTTTGGGCTTTCTCATTTTCTCTAATGCAATTCTAAGAATTGCAAATTCAGATAACAAATTAATTAGCATGTGTAACTGAAACTAATCAGCATATTCTACAAGCAATTGGATCGAAATGGGATGATGATGAACAAGCGATGCAGGCTTGAACATCAACCTAAGATTTGTATTTCTCTTAGCTGTATCATGCGCTTAACCTGTTTGTTCAAATGCCAAAACGAACAACGCGAACAAATCCAAACAAAATTTGAAGAAAAACAAGCTTGAACACGGCAAGAATTGGGAATGAATAGAAAGGATCTTCAAAGAAAGTACCTGAAGGACCCAAGACCTAGAGAGGACATTGATTGCAAAGAATGTGCGCCCTCTCGCAGCAAATGGCGATTCATAAGAGCGCTGATTGGGCGATTTATGGCTTCGATTGCAATTTAGAGTAGAAGAAGCTGCAGAAAAACATTTGTTTTTACCTCACAGCTCCAATAGGGTTAGCGAACCAGGTAAAGTGTCTCTGCATCAAGAGTTCCTCGAGGCATGTTGACTTTTTTTCCCCCTTCTAAATACCAAAAAAAGGCTCCTTAGAGACCTAACAAAGACAATCGCATTAAAGGCTCCGGAAGTGTATCTCATCAAACAACAATATCCGAAACCTCAGGATTTGCTAGAAAGTTAGCAACAACATTTCCTTAACGAAAAATAGGAGAAGCTCGAAAACTCTCAAGCATTCCTATCCACCCACACCTATCATCAAGCATCAATGTTTGAGTATTTGCTATCAAGACTAAATTCTAGTAACATACCTTAAAACCATTTTTTCTTAGGGAAAATTATCTTTAAAAAAACCTTGCAGGTTTTCCCTGACAAAAAACAGAAGCACTCGTCAAAATCCCCTTGGAAAAGTTTTCAAAAAAAAACCTGTATGTGGTATCTGTATAGTTGTATGTTATTATGCAATATAGTTGTATGTTATTATGCAATATCAATGCAGTTGCCTGCAATATGTATACCTATTTAGATATAGCATGCAACTATACAGATGCTGCATGAAACTTTTCTATGGGTTTTTTGAGAACCGCTTTGAGGCCACGGGCTATTTGTCAGCGGGAAAACCTGTTTGGTTTTTTTTGGACAATTTACCATTTTTTAAGGAGTATTTTCTATATATTAAAATAGGGTTTTTTTAATATGTCATCGCAAAATTTACTCATTTCTAAATATCACCCCCAAAACTTCAATATTACCCCAAAATACGCCCTTCACGATTTTTGCAACGACCACAAAATCTTGATCTTCCTTTTCTCCTTATTTAATAAAAGCCCCTCTTGTTTGAATCAGATGTATATAAATATTTCTTTTCTAGTTATATGCATGTTCTACTCTTGTATGTCTTGGGTATCACACTGCATTGTTATTCCATAGGTCATAGATTAAAATGGTCTAAAATCATTGTCTACGACGAGGTTTTCTCTACACGAGTGGACGATCCTAAATCGTCTAGACTGTAAGTCTTCTCAAAACCCTAGATCGTCTCCTCGGTCTCTCGTCTTAGATGTCTTTGATCTCTAATGTTAGTCTCTCTTTACCTTTTATAAAAAAAATATAGTCGAATAAGATGAATTTCACTGGGGTTATAATCATATGTGGTTGTGTACATTGGATATTGTTGTTAATGTTATATGAAATTTCGTGATGATCAATGTTATTATTTCATGTGATTTTCTCAGTTTTTTACAAAAAAATAGGGTTTGTAGACTTTATCGATATATGTGTCATGATTCGTTCTTTTATTCAAGCAAACTATAATGTGAAGGGGTAACGTGGTATGGTCCGCAACCTAACTATATCGAAGGTGGTCTATTCAATACAGTTACGTTAAGCGTATGAATATCTATAACATGCAGAATATGTACCAAAACAAAATAATAAAAGCGGAAGGTATTTATTTGCATTACCAAACTTTATTACATCCCAAAAGAATGAGTAAAATAAACTAAATAGTTTAATTATATTGAAGAAGAAGCAAAATCTCTAAACATGTGGGCAACAAACAAAAATAAAACTAGCCAATCTTTCGTCGTCAAGTCCACATAATCTCCATTAGTAGGCTCCACACCTTGATCCTCCTCATAATACTCATCCTCATCTAACGGACATTTCAGAGGTGGAGAAAAGGAAAGTCTGTCAGCGAGTTACACTCAAGTAGGATTGCATTATAAGGAGGTAAAGGTACAAAAAAATGAGCAAGTGTATATAGGTATGATGTGTGTGTACAGATATGATGTGTATGGGTGTAAGGGTATGAGGTGTATGTAAATAAGGCATGTTGAATGAGGTATATGTGAATATGGATATGTTGTATGAGGTATATGTTTGGTAAAAGTCCGCATTAGTTTGTTAAATAAAGGTTCGGATACTCGCGATTATTCCGTTGTGGCCACGGAACAACAACTGGGGAAGTGAAATGTACAGTTTCACCTTCGAGGATCATGATCGAGTAGTAGAGGAATCCGAGTTCCGCATCTTCTTGCCTAATCAAACTACCCATCCCCGTTATTCAGTGTGAAGATTTTGACGAATTAAAGTTAGTGTGTATATCATCTAGGCATGGAATTTCCACATTGTATGCCATCCACATATTAGATTATTCACCCTCAAAGTAGGGTTAGTATTCGCCCGAAGACCGGGTTAGTATTCGCCCGAAGACTGGGTTAGTATTCGCCCGAATATCGGGTTAGTATTCGCCCGAAGACCGGATTGGTATTCGCCCGAATATCGGGTTAGTATTCGTCCACCTATTGGACTGTTCACCCTGCCTGCAGGGATCTTCATTTATAAAGTATTCCAACCTAGCTTCGCGCATTCTAACTCTAACCGTGTCGTGTATCAGGTATGTCGTAAACTTGTATTCAAATAGTTGATCTCATTTAATATGGCATTCCAGAACCGCTCATTTTATATTGTTATCTTTTAAAGTCTGTAAGGTGTATCATAATATTTTATAGAACGTTTAGTTAATAAAGATTATGGCATTTAATGATAGTCATTGTTTATAAGAAAACCATGATATTTTAGCGTAATTATAATTTTGGGAAACCCATAGTATTTTAATGAAAATGCCTTTTAATGAAAGACTATGGTATTTATTTGAAATTATCTTTCAATAAAGTTCTACGTGTTTTTTAGGGAAATATCTTTTATAAAAGGTTTTGTTGGAAAAAAAATAGTCTTTTAGTATAGGTCAAAGTATTTAAATGAAATTATATCCTTTTAGGATGGATTAAGGTATGTTATGGTAAATAATAATTTATAAAGTTATAGAGTTTATTTGGAGATAACATTTTAGAAATACGTCCGTGTTGGCATCCGCTGCATATGGATGGCAGAATTTGTGTCCTTTTTAGAGACGATTGCCTATCAACCACGAGATATTTACGTAAAACATTATCCTATTTAAATTAGAGTATTTTATTAAAGGTGATATTCTACAAGAACAACTTCGCGTTGACAACCACTGCACATGGACGACAGAATTTGTGTCCTTTTCAAGGACGATTATCTAGTAGCCATGGGGTGTTTTCGTGTAAAATATTACCCTATTAGAATATCTTATTAAACCTTATTGGTTATAGACTAAAGGTGATAATATGAAAATATTCCCTTAAATGAAAGGGTATAGATAAAAACACTATATTTTAATTAACTTATGTAACATGGAAAATTTATGGTATTTATGTGAATGTAGCTTGTTTTGATAATTTTAGGGTATATCTAATATTACGACTTTTCAAAGATTGGGGTATTTTATCGAAACTAAGATTTAACTTATAATATCAAAAAATATATATATTATATTAAAAAAATTTAACCCCATTTAAAATACTTACCTAAACAGTATATGTTTTCAAACATAAACTTTTCATAATATGAAGGCATGTTGTGGAATGGCCTATTTTGATATCGTACTGTATGTGTGATATGTTATCTTAACAAAATAATAACCAATATGATATTAGAAGGTATGTGTGATATGCCAACTTAACTGATAAACAACATCATGAATTTTTTATTGTAAGTATGTGTGTGAGCATGAGGGATAGGTCGTTATCCCGTGAGGTCAACATTAAGTCAAGGATTTTTCATTAATGTAATACCGTAACATAATATGCATGAAGGGTGTAATAACGTATTAATGGGTTGCAGGATTATTATCATGTCTAAGAAATCCTAATTGAAGAAGGTGATAGATGAAGTGGTGAGAGGCGGATCCTATCTTTGTTTCGAGATGAAGATTCAGGTAGCTGAAACGTCTCTTTGTGCTAAAACGCGAATATCTCTATGTTCTGATTTTTCCTCGACGATTGGGTGGAACCACAACGTCGGCGTCGTCGATACAAAGGTCTGGGTATTTTTTTTCAGAATTTTCGGAGTTCTGTAGTGTGAGAAAATAGAGTTTGAAGGTCTCTATTTATAGGGTTTTCTCTCAACAATAAAATCCAAAAAAATCTTGTTCAAATCTCATAAAAAAATCCCAGAATCCATGCCCTCAATGATTGTGAATCATCACTCGATGATTAGCCAGCGCCGCCAGTGATCGAGAGCAAATGGATTTAAATCCAACGGCTCTCGCGAGCCCCTATCTCATGGCCACGAGAATACACGCGCCTGCGATCGCAGGCGCGTGGGCCCCGCGCTCGTGGCTGTCGCCATGATTCCCTGGCCGTTGGATTTGAGATCCAACGGTCCAGGTTATTCTCCCTTTATTATTTTTTTCTTTTAATTTAAAAATCTAAAACTGTTTTATTAAAACCGAATTTATTTTAGAATATTGTTTAAAATATTTTTTAAAATACGGAAAAATACGAGAAAAATATATTTTGTTGTTATCTTCAATTTAAAAATGATTTTGGGGTAAAAATAAATAATATTCCTATATTTAGGATATTTGTTAGTTATTATAATTATTTAAAAATCTAGTTTATCCTTGAAAATATTTTAATTTCGAAATAATCCTTTTAATTAATAATAAAAATATGTAAATTATTTTAAGACATTATAAGATTCCATTAAAACATTTTAAGCCCAGAAGGATATAAATAGTTTTTTTGAAAATTCCATTAATTATATTTAAATGCTTTAAAAATTACTAACATAAAAAATAAAATCATTAAAATAAAATATTTCTCCATCAACTAAATACGCAAATAAATACTTGGTACTAAATAAAAGACCTTTTATTCGGTATTAGAAAACACAGTCGTTACAATGTACCCTCCTTAAAATAATTTCGTTCTCGAAATTTCAGAAAGTAGTGGCTAAGAAAAAAATTACTAAGAAGGGATTATCGAGATTAAAAATTTGGGTTTCGCTCTCTCGCCCTGTTTTCTCGTTTCTGCGTAGGTTCGCGTGGGAGTTCTTTCTCCACATAACTCTAACCAGCTGTATCGTCTTGTCCCTCAAGGTCTTCTCCTTCTCTTCTATTATCCCGACCAGTTGCTGCTCGTAGATTACGCTAGCCCCTACCGAGATTTCAGAATGATCCAAAATATGACTAGGGTCGCCGACATACCCTCTTATCTGCGAGATATAAAAGCATTATGCACGCCCTCCAAGAAGGTGGTTAGGCTAGGCGATATGCAACATCACCGTCTCTTTCCAGGATGTTAAATGGCCGATAAGTCATGGCTGAGCTTCCCGCTGTTTCTGCATCGTATCCCCATTTTCACTGTTTGTACAATCACCTCAATCCCAAAATTCTCAAACTTCAATATCGTCCTCACTCAACTTAGATCACCACTTCCTCCCATATAAAGCTCCAACCATCTTAACTGCTTCATGTTGAGGTCTTCCAAGATGAAGATGTGTTTCAACTATCCGTGTCGACGCGTTCTCCTTAAGATGGTGTCTATCTTTTCAAGTTAATGTTCACAGCTGCCGATCCTGATTCTGGGTAAGATAGTTGCGTTCGTGAATATTTAGTTGAATAGACGCACGCGCAACTACATCACCGTGCTTATACATCACACCACCAAGTCCCTTCCCCGAAGCATAGTAGTGGATGTTAAAACTCTCGGGTCTGTTAGGGATGGCAAGGATGGGTGGGTTAGTTCCGACCTACCCTCCTTAGAATAATTTCATATTTGAAATTTTCAAAGGAGTAGCCATTACTGGGCACGGGAATCGGTAACGCTGTCAAGAACCCTCTTTTACTACATGTGTCGCTCCCGGGAGTTGGTGTATCGCTTGGTGCATGGAAAGTCTATGAATAGTTTAGATATAAAGAATCGGAAAGTGTAAAATCAGTAGTTGCTTCCGGATAGAAAAAGTTTGGAAGTTGAAGGAAGGTTCGAGGTATTTCTAAACTAATGGAAAATGTATAATGGGACCTACAGGAAAACTTGAGAGATAGAAACATAAGGGCAGCTAGTCGAACTATGGATCTAAGAAGAATTATGGTGAGTCTAACTAAGATTTGCATCGAAGGATAAATAAGTATGGTATTGAAAAGGAAGGTTGAAAAAAGAAAAGAGTACATCTGCTATCTTGCCCTGCGGTATCAGCATTCTCGGCCGTCATGGTGAAGGTCTGGCGTTTAGGTCCATTCCGTTGCGCTTGCTGAAACACGCGCTCCTGTGATGGCAAGGGTAGTCCCTTCGGTGACGCCCCTTGACTGGTTGGTTTAATGGCGGAAAGTGGTCGGTTTCCATGTTGTGGTGCCCCATAGTTAGCCGGCCTATTGACGGGGCCTAATTGTCTCCTTCTCTGAGGACAATCCCCAATAGCATGATCCGGAGACCCACAGACTATGCAGAGTTTGTTCAAAATACGACAGTCTCTCATGTAGTGTCCGATTCTACCACAATGGTTGCATATAACGGCTAGTGTTCTTATGACAGTTAGCCCTGCTGGCCCCTTGAGTTGCTGCCCTCCTTTGAATTTGAAAGACGATCCTCCTGAAAATTGACTTGCCGGTCACTTAACACCTGACGAACGGTCATTCTCCCTTATGCGTTTCTGTAGATCTTCAAAGTTGCACGCCGCATCTAAGATTGCATCATAAGTCGAAAGGGCAACAGAAGACATGGAGGACCGCGTCTTCAGGTCCAACCCTTGTCGGAACCTCTTAGCATAAAGTTCTGGGGTTGCCACCAAGTGAAGTGCGAACCGACTTAACCTTGTGAACTCTGAAGCATACTCGTCCATAGGCTTATTCCACATGCTCCCTTGTTGGAGTTGTACAAATTCCCGTTCCATCCCTAGGTGTGCCACGGCTGGAAAGTACTGAGTATCAAAACGCTGTTTGAACGTTTCCCAGTATTTGGGCTCCTTCAGTCTACTTTCCTCTGCCTCCCACTATATTCTGGTATTATCCGTGAGTTGTAGTTTAGTAATGTTTACCCACGCATTCTTAGAAATTTGAGCGGCACCGAGATCATTGACTGTTCCTTTGAGCTATTCCTCAGCTTCTAAGGGAGTTTCCTTCCCTGAAAAGGTCTTAAGGTGAAGTGATCTGAATTGTTTTACTCCCGCTGAACCTTGAGGAATTGGAGCCAGTGCCTTCCCTAAAATTTCAGCTTGTTGCTGCCTACTTTCTCGCAGCTTCTGGTGAAGGGCAGCTGTTTGCTGTTGCTATTATTCTAGTAGCTCTTGCATCATTGTAACATAGCTGCTTGTTGAGCAGCGGCTTCATGGATCCTATTTCCTCTTCTGTTGCGGTTAGGGTGTTATCCGGCCATTGTGATCTGAATAGGAAGGGGTTAGGCTACAAACAGACTGAAGGATGAGACAAGATGGTAACTGTCACGCTCCGCTTCCCAAAATACGGAATACGGAGAGCGACGAAGGCCAGCCGTGCTACCTACGGTAAGGAAAAATCCTTCCATAGTCACATAAGGCCGTCTATATTAACCTGTCAAAAATAAAATCCAAAACCAAAAGGGATAATACTGATAATCATGCTGCAACGAAACCACAAAGAATACTAAAAATGGGTCCATTAGATAATCGATGCAAATAAAGATCTGATACAATAGGTTCGAAATAAAATAAGATCCAAAAGAGATACATAAGTCCTATTGTCCCATAAGAGCGCACATACTAAATACTAGTAGAAAAAGAAAATAAACCTCTTAGCATAAAGTTCTGATAGTCGCTGCGATCCTGCTCGGCCTGAAAATCTGTCTTTGAAGCTGAGATGGCAAATCTCAGGGATGTCAGAACATCCCAGCAAGTACTCAACATATAAGGTGTGTTTGGTATGATAACATGAATATATTAAGGTAGTGAAGCCCATGTGCACAAGAAAAACAGATATATAAATAAATACATTAATACTATGAAACAAACATGTAAGAGGTCAAGTCACATCCTACTGGTCACTAAAAGGTAAACTATCCTATTGTGAGCTCGAGTGTGTGCGTCAACCTCTGCAGGAGTATTCCTGACCCAAGAGTGGTGCCCTAGGGGCTAGGAAACACGGGCCCAACTGTGGAATGAACAAGCGATCGATATAGCACTGTACGAGCAGTAAACATGCGACTGATATAGCCCGGTACGAGCTGTAAACATGCGACTGATATAGCCCGGTACGAGCTGTAATAACATGCGACCGATATAGCCCAGTACGAGCTGTAATAACATGCAACTCCTGAGATCATGTTGTACGAACGCACACTCAAACTACCCCAACACCCGCGTATTTATAGCTACTATGGTAATGCCTAGAACACTAATTAAGAATGCTGAAAAGACTGGAACTTGTGATATGGGAATTGTATAAAAATGAAACTGGTAAATAATAGTATGTCATGTCATGTAGTTCAACATTCTAATCAGCGATCTCGTTCATAAAGACTAGAGTATTGAATAGTCAGGACTTGTCAGTGGCAATTGTTATCAGGTAATAGTAACTGCATGAGGAGTCACAATTTTTATCTTTACCGTTAACCTTAATATGGATATACTAATCACAATCTGGCTAGAAATATATAAATGTGAGATAGGTTAACAACTTTTGAACTTTATTTGTAGTTAAAAATAAATCTCATTTTAAAACCACACTTGCTAATTATTCTCACTTGCTACATAAAAGTTTGCCTATATATATTTTGTACGATATAACGAAAAATATGTACTAACACATTTCTCTTTTATTCTAACAGGAATTCCGATGTATATCGACCAAAAGTAAAGCAAGAATACTTGCATTGAGGATAAATATCACGGGAAGGCGATGTACGAAGATGCGAGGCACGAACTCAGCTAAAGTTCGACATGGGATCAGAGTTATGCGATCTGCCTAGATTGATTTAGCCATACACAATTGTATATAACCAAACATGCGCATTAACAAGCACGTTGTACTATATAACAGTAACATGATATAATCAGGTTCTGGCATACAACTAGATATGTAATAAACAGTATGGATACGAACGGATATCGGAAAACGGTAAAACGGTAACATGGGATGCACAATGAAATAAACATGTAATATTTTTATTCATATGGATATAAATATAGCGATATAGCATGCAGCAAGAGAAACTTGCCTGATCGGATCTCACGACGGGGTGCGTACAGAACAGAACCAAGCAATGCAAGAAAGCGACCACGCTGGCTGGGGACAATGACTGGATCGCCCGGATCATCGGTGACGGGCACGGCTCCGGAGATCACCAGAATCAAGAATCCAAGAAGAGAAAGAGGAGAAAGAAGAAGAAGAAGAAGGGGGAGAAGGAGAGGGTTGTTCTCTGGGCTTGGGTGCTCTGGGGTCAGAGGTGAGGCGAGGGAGTTGTCGATGATGGGTTTCCGGCGAGGTAGTGGCTGCAGTTGGGTTGCAGGATTGTTGGGTCGGGTTCTTGTGCAGGGAAAAGAGGCGTGGGTCTAGGGAGTAGGAAAGGGGAGAGAGGTGGTGGCGAGGGCATGAAGGTGATGACGGGATCGGAGCTCCGGCGACGTGGGTGTGCAGGCGAGGGTCGGGGCTGACGGATAGGTTCGGGGAAAGAGGGTTCTTGGGGTGGTGATGGTTGTGGCATCAGGAGGCGAGATGGAAGGTCGTGGTGACGGGGATGGTGACGACGGGGGTCGGCGGCGTGAGGCGACGGCGACAGAGAAGATGATGGGTTCTCGTCGGGGTCGGGGGTTTTGTGCAGGGAAGAGCTCGGGGAAAGAGAGGGGGAGAAGAGAAGTGGAGGAGAGGAGAGGAGAAGGAGGTGAAGAGAAGGGGAGGTCGACGACGACGAGGACAGAGGTGATGAGGGCCAAGGCGAGGCGTGGGTTCTCGTCGGGGACGTGGGTTCGTCGCGGGTGTTTGCAGGGGAGAGGAGAGAGGTGAGGTGGTCGAGAGCGATGAGAGGAGAAGGTCATGGGTGAGGGTTGCGGGCGATGGCGACGAGGTGTAGGGTCGGGTTTCGGTGGGTCGTAATGGTGACGTGGGTTGCGGGGAAGATGGGTTCGGGAAAGAGAGGCGGTGAGGAGGTCGATGAGAATAGGCGGGTTCTAGGGGACGAGCGGAAGAGGAGAGGGTGAGGCGGCAGCGGCGACGCGGGCGCGAGTTAGGGTTAGGGTTTCGTGGAGGCGGCGGAAAAAGAGACCAAGCAGGAAAGAGAGGGAAGAAGACGTGGGGGGAGTTAAATATGGGTTTAATAAAAAATAAAAGAATATTTATATTTGAGAGACAGAGAGGAGATTGGTAGGTTGTGATAGATTAGAAAATATTTGAAATATATATTTAGTTAAAAAAAATATAAAACGTGTGTGTGTGTATATATATATATATATATATATATATATATAAACAAGTTTATATATATTTGAATATAATATTAGGTAAACTTGAGTTTTCTGGCTAATACAAAATTACTCCAAAATATACCCGGGTTGGGTCTAAATTTATGGTTTGAAAATACGGATAACATACGTGTCAACTAAAACCCAAAAGCGATGTCCGGTTAAAGAAAATGCATACACTCAAGAACGGATACACGTAGTATGCACGTAGCGATCTAAACGAGTCCGTTTCACTAAACGGGATAAGAACAAGATGTACGGATGCCACCACAGGGTCAAGGGTATGATTGAGGTCATGCTAGGTATTTAAAATATATTATTTGACTATAATTGTATTATTAAAAAATGCATATGCCGGATATAAAGCAAGTAAACGGAACATATGTGAGCACGGATCCTCAAAACCAGCAGAGATAAAACGTGATCAAGAATCAAGACGGGTTTCAAGCATGCGGGCAGGGTCGAATACTAAAAACAGATACCAAAACTCTATCCGCACCCAAAACAAATAACACCAAGAAATAGCCACAGGAAAATAATCAAAGAGAATATCGTATAACTGAACTAGGGTGTTATAGTAACTTGCATGAAAGAACAACAATTAATGCAAGAGAAAAACTAATAAAAGGAAAAGCAAGAGACACAAGTGAGATTTTGCTCGAAACAAAGATATTATTCAACTTCAACCAAGAGAGTACAACTGAAAAAGGAAGGACATATCTTTACTGCTATACATCATTTTATTCGGCCAAAGAGAAGAAAACAAGTCTTATTAATCTCGATTATGGAAGTTTAACATGTTGCGATAGGCTCTCGTACTAAGAGGGAGACGGCTATTCCTATAGTGTCTTGCTGGGACGACCGCCTATGGTTCTTCGGCCTCGAGTTCCTCCTCACTCGAAGCTTCATCCTTAGACTCATCCTCGGTTGGAGCCTCATTCTCGGACTTCACCTCTATAGGGTCTTCTTCTTCTGTGGAAGCCATCTCTTCAGGATCATCTTTGTTGGGGTCAAAAATTGTACCCCGGTTGACCAAGTCAAAGTCAAAGTCAAACCCAAGCCTAGTGGGCCCAAGCCTAGATCAAGTGGGCCAATGTCCAAGTCGAGTCCGAACAAGAAGCGGCCGACCTCACCCCATGACAATATGAATATTATGTAATAAATATGTTTGATGTAATTTTTATGAATAAATATAAGAAAAATGGGTATCAAGCCAAATTTTTGTAAAGCACATGGCTCATGTGCAAAAGAAATGAGCACATGAGACATGGGATGGGCAAATGCCATTTTGTAAAGCCCAAGGGGCTATGTATAAATTTATAAGCCTATAAAAGACAACATGATGATTAAATGAAGGACATTTTTTTCATTCCCCTCAAAAGCTAAGGTTTGTACCTCCTTCCCCTTCCTCAAGGTTCTAAACCTTCTTCCCCTTTTCTGAATTAAATCAAGAGTTCAACTCTTCCTTTCCCAAAAATAAACAGTTTTTCACCATCAAACCCTTGAAGGGGAACTCAGATCTTTCATCAGATCTCAAAAATGGGAGATTTTTAAATCCCACCCCCTTTCTCCAAGATCTGGCCAACCGAGAGGAAGAAGAAGGAGACCCATGTTCCCCTCCGAACACAGAGACGCGACCGCGTAGGTCCGTCTTGCCTGAAATTCAGGGCAGATGCTAATTGGTGTTATCCGTCCACGTCTCCGAAGATGCCAAGTTGATTTATGGCACCATGTATCGAAGGTTTAAACGGATGCGGCCGATGTAGCAAACTTCGTCAGATTCTCCCTCGTTTGAGGGGTTTTTGATTGTGGGGACGCTCTTCCCTACAGGCGCAAGCCCCTGCAGTTAATTACGCTACCGCATCGCGGTAACAACTTTCTCCTTCTCCATATGGTGACTTCGTGTCATGGGTGTTTGTTTTGTGTTTGGTTGCCCGTGGATTGTATACGGAGACTAAGTTATGTTGTCGCCCGTAGGGCGCAGATTAGTCCAAATCCGTATCTTTCTTAGATTTGGGTTTGGGGGGGTTGTTTGTGTTTAATGATACGTTAGCCTTATTTGAGGCTAAGATCAACTTAAACGTTTGTTAAGGACACGTCAGTCTAATTTTAGACTAAGATCAACTTAACGGGATCGTTTAGATCCAACAAGAGAGCGATTGGGCTCTGTTGTTTAGTTTAATGACATTGCGGTCGGTAATTAGTTTAAGAACATTACGGTCCATTGTTAGTTTTAAGACATTGCGGTCGAGGTTAAGGACATCATAGTCCGTGAGTTTAAGGACCTCACAGTCTGGTGTTAGTTTTAAGACATCACGGTCGAGGTTAAGGACATCATAGTTTGTGGATTTAAGGACTCCACAGTCCGACGTTAGTTTTAAGACATCACGGTCATGGTTAAGGACATCATAGTCCGTGAGTTTAAGGACCCCACAGTCTGGTGTTAGTTTTAAGACATCACGGTTGAGGTTAAGGACATCATAATCCGTGGATTTAAGGACTCCACAGTCCGTAGCAATGTGTAGTTGTCGGGACCCGTCACCTCTCTGACGACGTTGAAGGATTACAACGACAGATATCAAAGAAGCAAAGAGATGTACCATCGAACCGGGTGTAAGTTGATTGGAAGATCAGATGAGCTCAGTTCAATTTAAATTGAGGACTTATGGTCAAAATTGGGCTAAGTCCAATTAAAAATGTTTAACATTAACATTTTATTTTTATTCTACCTGTTAGGCCTTTATTTGGGCTTTGCCCTTTTAATTGGGCTCTGACATTTCGTCTGGAATTAAATGCATAGCATTTATCAGAACAAGATATGTCCTAACAGCGCGCCATGTGGCGCATCAGGCGTTTTGCGCCAATTAAAGAGCGCATTGCGCTAGCGCACATAAGGGTGACACGTGTCGCTCAGCGCTAAGCGCTGGTTTTTTAGCGCACTGCCCTTTATGAGTGCGCTGCGCCAATTTATGGGTGCACCAGTGAATGACACGTGGCGTGCTTGGTGCTGAGCGCCAACCCAAGAGCGCAGTGCTCTGTTTTCAGGAGCGCAAAGTGCAAGCTGTGTCTGTGGTTGACACATGGTGCGCAGCGCACAGTTCAAGAGTGCAAAGCACTTTCCGGTAGAGCAAAGCACTTCAGATCAAATTTAAGATCAAAGAACAAGTTTTTGTTTTTCAAAGGAGGCCTTGCCTCAAGATCCAAGAACCAAAGTTCTTGTTTTTTTTTTATGAAAAGGCTCTGCCTTTGTAGATCAGAAGATCTGTGAAGTAAAAGTACTTCTTTTAGTCTTTTTATAGTTAGATTTTTTTGATCTTTTTCTTTTTTTATTGAAGACCTTGATCTTGTTCTTAGGTCTTTGATCTTTTTAGAAGAGGGTTCTTCTTTTTTAATGAAATGATTTCATCTCTGTTTATTCAAGAACATAGTTCTTTACCTTTAAAGATGAAGAAATGATCTTCTTTCTTCAAAGGCTTGCCTTTCTTTCTCTTTGAGTTTTTTTTAAAGTTTGCAGAGGATTTTTTTTAGACTTGAAGTCTTGGGGCCTTTATATAGGGCCAATTGATTTGGTAAATTAGTTGAAGAGATCTTTCTCTGATTGATTTTGGGATGTTTCTCCACCGTTGGATCTTTGATCCTAGAGGTTCTGTTTTACAGAAGATAATCTTCTTGTTTTCAACAAGATTGGAAAGATCTCTCTAGAACAGAATTTTAATTCTGATTAATTAATAATTTATTATTATTAGATCTTTTGATCTAACGGTGGGGAATTCTTTTAATTCCAGCGCTGGCGCACTTGGCGCTAGCGCACTTGCGTTTGACACTGGCGCAGAGCGCAGCGCAACTGCGCTAGCGCGTCTGTGTTTGACACGTGGCGCGCAGCGCAGAGCGCAGTACAACTGAGCTAGCGCGCAGCGCAGAGCGCAGTGCAACTGCGCTAGCGCGCCTGTGTTTGACACGTGGCGCGCAGAGCAGAGCACAAGGGATCTGAAGCGTTGCTTCAATTTTAAAATTTGAATTTTGAGATAGAGCTTTGCTCTGATTGGGGGTGCGCTGCCTAGGACGCAACGCTCCTGGTGCTGGCGTGTCTGCTTTTGACACATGGCGTGCAGCGCGCAGCGCAAGGGATCTGAAGCGTTGCTTCAATTTTTGAATTTTGAAATTCAAAACAGAGTTTTGCTCTGATTGGGGGAAACAAATGCCCCCTCTACCATTGTGCTTACGTCGCGCACACGTGAGTGCAGCGGTGGCAACATCTGAGCCCTTGGATCAACTCAAAAGTTGAGGAGGCGTTTCAGCGCCTATAAATAGGACCCTTGGTCCTCAGATGATTATTATCTTCTCTTCAAGAATTTTTTATCTCAGAGCCTTGCTCTTCTTTCCAAGAACTTTCAAGAGTTAGAACTTTACTAGATTTAGGTAAAAATTAAATTAAATTAATTCTAATAAATTGCGGTTCTTACCCATTAGCAGAGCCTTGCTCTCATAGATCTTTTGATCTAAAGAAAACCCCTTTAGGGTTTCGTACACAGAGTCTTGCTCTCATGAACCCATAGATCTAAATAGATCTTTCCTTAGGGTTTCTTAGCCCATGGGTCAGAGCTCTGCTCTTTTGACAATATATAGATCTTTTGATCTTTTGATGAAGAACTCTTAAGAGTTTTTTCATGGATCTTTAAGATCCCAGAATTTTAATTCTCAGGAATTAATTTTCATTAACTTTTGATGGATTTTCCATCATCATTACAGAGCTGGGCTCTTTAAGGAATTTTATTCCCTCGTAACCAGAGTTTGACAAGTGTCACTCTGTTATAGAGCTTTGCTCTAAAAGGGAGATTTTCTCCTTGTCTCGAGGGATTTCTCATTCAATGAGAATATTCTTTGAGGATTTTCTTATTAATTGATAGTCTCATCCAATGATGAGGCTGTCTTATTAATTGATGCATTGTCATCTGGATTTTGTGGGTCCCCCTTTAGTCCCCTCTCCACTGCATTGCAGTGTGGTACAAATTTTAAAGTACCGAGCGTCGGGATTTCTTTTAAAATTAAATTATAACACTGATAATTGAATTTCGTTCTTTCTTGCAGGCGACATGTCTTCTGATCTCTCGTTCCCGTTTTTCCGCTCAGAAGGAGGATTCCCTGAAGCACCGGTAGACCGGGAGGTTCTTGCTCTTATTAAGGATTATGACCCGGAGTACAAAAGCCTTCACCTGTGGGGTAGGTGGTACGACCAAATAATTAAAGGTCGCCGAAGCTTCTCTTGTGCGACACTATCGGATCCGATCTTGTCGATCTCGTACGCAGATATACCCCCGGTGAACTATGCCGTGGAGGTCGTTAACTGGACTTCGGAGGGTCTTCTTCAATCCTCGATTGCTGCCATACCCATGCAGCTGCCGGCAGCCTTAGATATTTTAGGACGGCGCATATGCCAGGGCGAGTCGCGCCCTTGGGGATAACCCTACAACATCGGGTTGACCCCTCGACACTCGGCAGGGTATTTGCAGTGGGCCAGGTATATTTTGTCAGCGAAGAAGGCGCATTTGCTGAAGATCGGTCTATACCCCACAGTTTATGCCTCGTTGTTCGAGTATTCTGCTCCTCCAACATGGTGGATTAAGGCGTTCATGGAGCAATGGAACATCCTCACCCATACCTTTCTTCTAATGGACATGGAAGTTTCCATCTCTCTAGAAGAATTTGCTGAGATTTCCGGTCTGCCGGTGAGGGGGGAGCACTATGAGGAGATACTTCCTCCGGACGAATACGTTTTTGCCACCAAGCCGTTGGTAATGGACTTAACGCCAGAGAACGCTATTCAGCACCAATTTCTGAGTCTGATAAAGGTGCTGAATATGTATGAAAGTCTTTTCTTGGAATCGGGAGGCCGGGGAGTTAGTTTCGCAGACTTCATTGCCCGCTTTCTTCGACCGGAGATTCTATCGCAACTGGGCGAAAAATTTGCCAAGCTCGACGACCCCTTCGGCCTTGACTTAGATCGTCGACCAGCACTGGAAGCCGATCAAAAAGGCTTTTATCTCCTCGATGCCACAATCATCCCTTTGTCAGAAATCGCTGCTCCGGGCATCGACAAGGAGACTTTCTTTCTCAGGTTTCTGGGGCTATAGTTGTGCTGGTTCACGCTCCCCATGCACCCTCGCTATATGAGCCATCCTTCTTCTACCCAGCACATCGAATGGTGGCTGGCATACAATTGGCCATCGGGATTGCTGGCTGGCCCACCTGTACCATGGTCTTAGCGTGGCGGCGGACACAACTGAACCGGGGGTGCAAGCTGCCAATTTCCCGATGAACTACTTTACTTCGTGGATGGAAATGCACGTGCTTGGGGTATTTGGTATTCACAAAAGACACTCGTTTTACGAGAAGTACAAATTCCCGAGAATTATGCGGCTAATCGGTGCTTCTATCGTGAATCCGCCTCCGCGGGAGGCTAGGGGGTTGCTTCTTCGTCCGCGCACGGTCGGAGCGGGTATGTCTTTTACGGACAAGGTCTTGACAATCGGCCTGGAAACCTCCAAAGCGGTGCTGGCGTTGGGCGATAATTTCAAGGACGGGGCCTCCGTGTTGAAAGCCCGGGAGATTCTACATCTATACTCCATCAGGCCGGGCTTCCTCGTATTCAGGCAAAATGAGGCGGCGCTTTTTATGGGATATAACCCCATCGTTTCGCCCAGCAGCTAAGTTATAACCAGGGGGTCCCACTGGAGGCGTTTTTGGAAGAGCCTGCGGCCACCAGAGAGGTGATACGGAGTGCCCTGCATCACTTTATGTGGTTAAATACGGGCTCCCACTTCTTAATTAGTGAGCCGACTTGCCCTCAACGTATACGGGGCCTGGTATCAGCACGCGATGGGCGCTGTCATCAGGGAAGAGAAGCGGCTGCTGCTTGATCGCAAGAGTGCGCCCTCCGCCAGCGATCGCAACGTTCTCTTAAAGCGAAGGACCCCTGTCCCTCCTCCACTGAGAGGAGATGCTGGAGTTGATCTTCCACGTGTGCTAAGCCCCACGCATGGATTGCCCCGCGATCCTGTGGACGTGCCATCAGCGCCCCGTGCTCCCGCGGAGACGGTAAACGTGGTTTCACCCGAATCCGGCGTAGGCTCGGACATCGCGACCCGCCATCCCAAGGTGCCCACGAAGCGTAAGCTGATTTTGGGTGCGACCGGAGTTCGCACGTAGAAGAGGAAGAAGAAGTCGATCCTCTCTGCTGACGTTGTATTTGGTCAGAAATCTCATGCTCCTTATAGTGAGGGCTTGGGTGAGTACGGGACCAACGAGGGCTTATTTATGCCACCAGATGACACTGATCTGGCGGCCGCCATCGCAGCTTCTGAGCGATTGGCAAGGCGCGATGTGTGGCTGGCTAAACTCGCGCAATCAGGTAATCACTAGTTGTATTTTTCGTCATTGCATCGTACCTCTACCGTTGTTTTTGACTAACGTTTTTCCTTCTTTAACAGGCATTTCTACCGAAGAAGCCCTCGCCGCTTCTCTTAAGACTTTCGAGGAAGAGGAACGACTGAGAGCGTCCTTAGGCCTTAGTACATTTCGGTTCGCTATGTTTCTGCTTCCATTTCTTATGAGTAATCTGACCCCCTCTTTGTCTTATCGCAGGGACCACAAAACCTACCTCGCAAGCCGATGCGGAAGTTCTTCCCAGGCTAGCTACCGAAGTCCCGGCCTCTTCGGAATTGCCGCAAGAGGCCCTACTTAAAAAACCGATGATGGAAGCCTTGACGGCTGTGGAGGCAACCCTGAATGCGGACGACGACGACTCGCTGAAGGAGGCTTCCAAAAGGTCTGTCGTGACGGCCCGGGAGGAAAAGAAGCGACTGAGGCGCGCAGCAAGGGAGCGTAGCGCTGTTTTGGCTGCGGAAGCAGGTTCAAGCGCCGTTACTCCCACTGCTACTCCTTCAGAGGAGCTCCCGGTCGCCTTGTCTACTGCTCATAGACGGGCGGCACGTGCAGCTCAGGAAGCCAACGGTAAATCCACCTCAGGTAATGTGTTTTTGAGGTCTCGTTGTTAAAGCTTTAAACTATCAGTTCTTATATATCTTGTCCTGCAGGGCCGAGTCTTACTGAAGGAGTGGCGGCGACCGCTGAGCCTGAGGGGGTAGTGGAGGAGGTAGCTGTGGAACCGAGGCGACGGTAGGCGATATGCCTATAGTTGCCAGGCCCGAGCTAGTGGCTGACGAGACAGTCACGACTGTTATGCCCGAAATGGATACCATGGTCGAGCCCGAGGTGGCGGCGGGTGAGACGGCTGCCACCACTGAGCCTGAGGTGGTGACGGGCGAAACGGGCATGATCGCTGAGCACGAGATGGCCGCTCTTTCTCAAGAGTCGGGCATCGCTCTGATTATCGCTCTCCCTGCCTATGGTTCCTTGTCATCTCCCGGCGTCGCGAGCGTGACGACGGCTCCTGTGAAGTTAGGGGATGAGGCAACGGGAGGTGAGATTACTCCAATGGAGGAGGGAGACGCTACCGTTGTATCAAGTGACGCCCTCATCACGGCTCCGGCTGGCGACTCATCAAGTAAATTTTGGGTCACCGTACTCTTTTTTTATTCTGCAATCTTTCCTAATAAAGTTTATCTTGCTTCTAATGCAGGTGTGGCTAGTGCTGAAATCGAGCTGCTCGAGACAGCGCCGTCAGTTACCGCCCTGACGGTGACCACCTCCCTGCCTTCTCTCGCACCGTCGCAAATGCTGGAAGGTATGGATTTGTAACCCATTAGTCTTATCTCTTTATGGTGTATAATTCATGTACTGACGTTGCGTTATCGCGTTTTTGAAGGAGTCCTGTTTCGCCCAATCAGAGCAAAGCTCTGTTTGAATTCAAAATTTAAATTTTCGAAGCAACGCTTCAAGTCTCAAGCGCAGCGCACCCAATCAGAGCAAAGCTCTGTTTAAAGGAAGCAACGCTTCAGATCCTTTGCGCTGCGCGCTCTGCGCCACGTGTCCAGCGCAGATACATTAGCGCAGCGCACCCAATCAGAGCAAAGCTCTGTTCAAAGGAAGCAACGCTTCAGATCCTTTGCGCTAGCGCTCTGCGCCACGTGTCCAGCGCAGATACATTAGCGCAGCGCACCCAATCAGAGCAAAGCTCTGTTTAAATGAAGCAACGCTTCAGATCCTTTGCGCTGAGCGCAACGCGCCACGTGTCAGGCGCAGATGTATCAGCGCTGCGCCCAAGGAGACGCGCCCAATCAGAGCAGAGCTCTATTTGCCTGAAGCAACGCTTCAGTTGCGCTGCGCTCTGCGCTGCACGACACGTGTCAGTGCAGACGCACTAGCGCAGTTGCGCTACGCTCTGCGCTGCGCGACACGTGTCATGCGCTGGGGCATCTGCGCCAAATTAAATTAAGATTTTTAAGAAATCTTTTCTGTTCTTGTTGAAACAAGAAGATTTTCTTCTGCAAGGCAGAAGCCCTTGGATCAAAGATCCAACGGTAGGGAAAATTCCCCAAATCACTCAGAGGATGATCTCTTTAACAAATTTAACTAATTTGTGAGCACTATAAAAAGGACCTTAGGCCTCAATTCAAAGGCATCGAGTTTTTTTTTTGAGAATTCAAGAACCCTAAACAGAAAGAACTCCGAGAAAATTTCAAGAAAGAGGTAAAGAACCTTCATGGATTAGAAGAAATTCCTTCTAAAAGACCATTAGTCTAAAACAAAAAAAAGATCATGATCTTTATAAAAAAGAAGAAAACAGTGCTTTGCACTTCTTGTGAACCTTCGGTTCTTTAAAAACGATGTAAACAATAAAAGAATAGTGCTTTGCACTTCTGCGAACCTCTGGTTCTTCGAATAAAGAAGAAATTTATTTTTTCTTTGATCTAATTTAGACCAAGAACTTGAACAGAGCTTTGCAATCTAAAAGATTCTTAGTGCTTTGCACTTCTGTTCTGGAATCTAAAAAGATTCTTAGTGCTTTGCACTTCCAAACTGCGCTGTTGCGCTCCTGAGAGCGCGCCACGTGTCAGCTGCAGAACAACTTGCGCTACGCGCCTTGAAATAGAGCTTTGCTCTCTGGAATTGGCGCAACTCGCTGAGAGCGCGCCACGTGTCAACAGCGCATTGCACTGCGCCAGTGCGCTTGCGCTCATCAGAGCACGACACGTGTCATCACCATATGGACTTGCGCTCATTACTTAGCGCAAAGCGCAGATGCATTAAAAAGGGCCAAGCCCAATTAAGAGAAGGCCTAACAGGCTCAATAAAGCGCAAATACATTATTTTAAGGGGCAGAGCCCAAACAAGAACAGATGCTTTGCATCATATATAAATGGGCAGAGCCCAAACAAAATATTCAGAATGCTATGCATTTTAAAAAGGGGCAAAGCCCAAACGAAGTAGATGCTTTTGCAAATGGGCAAAGCCCAAAATAAACTGATATTCTGTATCTTTTGTGAGTAGAGCCTAAATAAAAAAAAATGCAATGCAAATAAAATGTTGAAATGGACTTAGCCCAATCGTGGCCATAAGTCCTTAAATTAAATTGATTGAGCAAAATGGCTCTCCTAAATCAATCTACATCCGGTTCGAGGGTACATCTCCGAACTCCTTTGACATCCGTCGTTGTAATTCCTCAACGACGTCAAAGAGGTGACGGGTCCCAACGACCACACATCGATATGGACTGCGGGGTCCTTAAACTCGTGGACCGAAACGTCCTTAAACTAATAATGGACCGAAACGTCCTTAAACTAATAATGGACCGAAACGTCCTTAAACTAATAATGGACCGAAACGTCCTTAAACTAATATTGGACCGAAACGTCCTTAAACTAATAATGGACCGAAATGTCCATAAACTAATGTTGGACCGAAACGTCCTTAAACTAATAATGGACCGAAACGTCCTTAAACTAATAATGGACCGAAACGTCCTTAAACTAATAATGGACCGAAACGTCCTTAAACTAATATTGGACCGAAACGTCCTTAAACTAATAATGGACCGAAATGTCCATAAACTAATGTTGGACCGAAACGTCCTTAAACTAATAATGGACCGAAATGTCCATAAACTAATGTTGGACCACCACGTCCCTAAACTGGAATATGGACCACCACGTCCCTAAACTGGAATATGGACCGAAACGTCCCTAAACTAATACGGACCGAAACGTCCCTAAACTAACATTCGACCACCACGTCCCTAAACTGGCGATGGACCACCACGTCCCTAAACTGGAATATAGACCACTACGTCCTTAAACTGGCGATGGACCGAAACGTCCCTAAACTAATAATGGACCACCATGTCCCTAAAACTGGCAACGGACCGTCACGTCCTTAAACTGGCACAAAAGAGCCCAAATGTTCTTTTGCCGGATCTAAACGGTCCCGTCTAAGTCGATCTTAGCCCCAAATACGGCTAACGCGTCCTTAGATATTTAAATAAATAATAAAACTCCCAAATCAACTTTGGTTCAAGGGTACATCTCTGAACTCCTCTGACGCTTGTCGTTGTAATCCCTCAACGACGTCAGAGAGGTGACGAGTCCCGACGGCCAGATAATTAAATCAATCATTGCGTCGAGTCGATCTTAGTTCAAAACAGGACTAACGTATCCTTGGCAAACGTTTAAGCTGGTCTTAGCCGCAACGCGACTAATGCATCCTTAAACTAAAAAACACCAAACCCAAATCTAAGCAAATACGGATCTGGACTAATCCACGTCCTACGGGCGACGGCATTACTCAGTCTCCGTATACAATCCACGGGCAGCCACAAACAAAACAAACACACACGACACGAAGTGAAATTCTGGAGAAGGAGAAAGTTGTTACCGCAAAGCGGTAGCGTAATTAACTGCAGGGGCTTGCGCCTGCAGGGAAGAGTGTCCCCACAATCAAAAACCCCTCAAGCGAGGGGGAATCTGACAAAGTCTGCTACATCGGCCGCATCCGTCTAAACCTTCGATACACGGTGCCATAAATCAACTTGGCATCTTCGAAGAGGTGGACGGATAAAAACCAAATAGCATCTGCCCCGAACCTCAGGCACGTGACGTCCCGACGTCGCAGGCCGCCGTTCGGAGGGGAACAGATTCTGGCACGCCCGGTGGGACCTTTTCCTCTTTCCACTCCACACTTCGTGTGTCGTCTTCGCGAATCAATCGCGGTTTATTAAATGGTTGTCTTCGGATTTCAAGTTGCTAAGATTTGGTCTTTTATCTGGCGCAGAGAGAACTCAAGCATCCATGGACTCCCACTGCACCAAATGCGCGAAGCACCATTGCAACGGACGCTCCACCTCACCGAGAGGTGTAACATATGGGCCCCAAGCGTCCTCTTTCCTTACTCTGCCGGTAGAGCAGGTGACCCAGGCCACCACCGGCCTATTTTTCGGGACCATGGTCCCCCCTGCAAGCTTCTCTATGCCGATACCCGCACCAGAAGCGAACAAGAAGTCGGTATTCGACCGGCTCGCTGCTGCTACGACCCCTGTCAACGGGTCGCCCGCTACTAAGTTGACAGCCTCTGTTTTCACCAGGCTAGGTCAGGATCATAAAGTGGCTGTCCCAAAGAGGGCAACGGCCACAGCTTCGGAAGTCGTTGAAGCAGTTTCTCCTATCAGGAAGTCAGTCTTCACAAGATTGACGGTTCCTACTCCTCCTTCAGCTGATCAAAAAGCATCAGTCTTTGATAGGCTGACACCGGCAGTTGCCCCACTCCCAAACAAGGGGCAACAAGAAACTGTCCCGATATCTGAGCCAGTCCCAATGGCTCGTCGTGCGCGACGTCGCCATTGGCAGCGATTATGGAAAGCAGGAGGCAACTCCCCTTCAGGGTTAACCCCGCCTGCTCCAGTGGCGGAGGTCAACGCTGCTGTTCCAACTGGGAACAGCTTTGAATTGCTAAGGAAGGTGAGAAAGAACTCCCCGGTTGCTACATTGAAAAGGTCTCCTCCACCCATGGAAAAAGCTCCGGAGACGAAACAGGAACAGCCCCCTCAACGGCTGTCATCAAAAGTTTATAAAGTATGGCGCAGGGTTCAAAACTCTGTGATCGATCCGGACCACCTGCGTCACCAGAAGAAGGCGAAGGTGGAGAATAACAAAAGCTGCCCCATTAAACAGCAGGGGGCAACAAATGCTAGAATGCCCGCTTCGACAGCTCCTTCAACCTCAAAGGTCTACAAAAGAAGGAGGCCAGAGAAAGCTCCCGCAACGGCAGCAAGAGTTAACAATGGTGAACCTAAACGCCCCAAGTCAGGGGGCATAACAGTTCATACAATCTATATGGCCTCAGGAAAAGAAGAAAGTCGTACTTCTACAGGTCACCGACCGCTTACCCGGTCAGTGACCAGGTCTCAGGAGCAGCAACAAAAGCTCCAGGAGATGATGACTACAATGGCTGCACTCACGGGGCCAAAAGAGAATCCTGAGACGTCCTTAGATGAACGTCAAGAGGAGGAGACCGACGCTGAGTTCCTCCGCCGAATACTGGAAAAAAGAGACAAAGAGGCTGCAGAACAGGCGGCCAACATAAAGAAAATGGCCCTCCTGTTCCAGGATGTGGTGGGTATGATGATTCAACCAGATCCACCTGCTGGAGATTCCCCGATCATTCTTGAAGATGATAGGGGAGAGACATCGAATCCTCCACCGGCTCTATCCGCAGCTAAAGAGGATACCATATCAAAAGCTGATTTGGATGAATATATTGCTCAACAAATACGGGCGCATCAGGCGGTTGAAGCAGCCGGTCAGATCGTGAAAACGGGGCGGCCATATCCGGGCTGGTATGATCAAATTAAGTACCCGCCAGGTTACACAATTCCTAAGTTTCATGTCTACAAGGGGACCGGCAACCCCCATCAACACGTTGCCCAGTTCAGGGCGCTGTGTGGTAACACTGGAGGCGACGACAAACTCTTGCTGCGCCAATTCGTTGGAAGCTTATCAGACACGGCTTTCGAATGGTATTCCGAGCTCCCCAACGACTCTATTAAAACCTTTGCGGAGATGGAGCTGCTCTTCACCCAACGTTTTGCAAGTGCCAGCGAGCGTACCCCGATGACGGCACTGATCAATGCCAGGGTAAAACCAGGCGAGACGTGGGTTCAGTACGCTATACGGTGGCGTAATCTATGGTCTAAATGTGAACAGCGCATAGAAGAAGCCCCTGCAGTGGGAATGTTTGTTGGAACCCTTGATCCACAAGCAACTATTTCACAATTTATGATGTTCTTCAAGCCGACTTCCTTCCAGGCTTTGATCGACAAATTGGCGCAGATGGACCAGATGGGCCATAAACCCCCTCTCCCGAAGCCGGATTCCCGAAACGATAAAGGAAAGGGAAAAGCAATCATCGTCGCCAATGCCCAACAACAACCGAGCGACTCGAAGCCGGCTGCTCGTCCAAACAATACACGCCCATATGTACCCCTTGAGGACAGGATGGGACGTGCTTACTCCTTCCCCCGTGATAAAACAAGGAGGCTATTCGAGCTGGCGTTGCGCAACAGGCTCATAAATCTGCCAGATCCAAAACGTCCGTCACAACCGAATGACGTCAACGATCCTAGTTACTGCCCTTATCACAGAGTGTTGGGACATCCAATCGAAGACTGTTACGTTTTCAAAAATTGGCTTGAGAATCAATACCGTCAGGGCAAATTTGCGCTGTTTGACAAATGGAAGGTGAACCCTCCGCAGCCCCACACCTATAAGGGGACGAATACGCCGGGGGCAACATGCTCCGTTATTGAAGAGGCTCCCTGGGAGGTTGTATTATCGGCCAAAACGAGGAGAATGCTAAATGATCTTCAAACCTGCCCAGCGGTCAAGTGGAAGAACCCCTTTGAACCGCAGGTTATTGAAGGGATGTTGAAGCCACGACCGACTCCGAAGACCGATGGTAGTAGTTCAAGCGTTCATAGCCAGCCGTCAAAATCTTCGAAAAAGAAGAAGAAGAAATCTAAGAAGCCCGTGAAGCCTGGCGACAAGCGCACGGACTTACAAAAGCAAATCGATGCGCTGGATGAATATAACCAAAAGGCGCGAACTCCCATCACGCTCCAAGATTTCCTTGATCACGTCTTCCAAAAAGAAGATGAAGGAGAAAGTTCATCGGATGAATCTGACGAATATGTGGCAAGCTGTCATATGATCTCCCATTCGACCACGAACGATGAAGGAACTTCTGGCACTGAAACGCTGGGGGCAAATGCCGAATCAAAAACCCCAGGGTTACCAGTTGAAATGATTAACGCGTTTCTTAATGAAGCTCGGTTGAAAAGCAAGGCTGATCGAGAACGCGAGATGGCTATATTCGAAAGGGCTAAGCGTCAGCGACTTGAGGAAGGAGCTGAAATGATCCCGTTGGAGCAAAATGCCTCCACCACTGACAAAAGCCAATTCAAGATAAAAAAGAAATTTGCTAAGGCCATATCGATGGGCATGAAGCTACCACCCTCTGAAGAAAAAGTTACCGGCGCGATAGAAATGCACCCCTTTTATTGCTTATACCATCAGAAGGTCTCGCATTCCACCCAAGATTGCAAAGCTTTCAATGGATGGTGGCAAGGATACGTCGCTGATCGACAACGATTTAAACGGGAAAAACGTAAAATTCGCCGAGGCCAAAGAAATACGACTAAAGAACTTGAAAGAACTGCCGGCAATTGTCACATGGTTAACACTACCGGGTCACAAGTGCCTACACTTGGGAGCGACTCCGATGAAGAGCTAGAGCTTGGCCCTCTCTTCGAAGAATCCACTTCAGGAAAAGAAAAAGAACTAAAGGCCTGCGAGAATATACAGCTGCGCAATCGAACATTACCCGAAAAGAACCTCGGACCCTTGAATAAGAAAAACAAAGGGAAAGAGAAGGTCTCTGAAGACATCGCTTTGGATGACCAAGTTGCGGAAGAGTTAACCGCCAAGAATCCCCCAAAAAGGGATAAAGTAGATTACAATGTCTTGGCGCATCTGAGAAAGCTACCCTCACAACTCAGCATTCTCGATGCCCTATTGCTATCGAAAGAAGCGAGGGATTCTCTGATTAAGGCCCTACAAGATCCGGACCAGTTCCAGGCTTTCCTAGCCGAACAAAAGATGAAGGATGAATTGGAAGAGGTGCACACAGCCGACGTTGCTTTTGGTGATGAAGACCTTCTCCTCGGAACATGTGAGCACAATCGCCCACTTTATGTTTCAGGATACTGCCATGACATAAAGATAGGAAAAATCTTGGTCGATAACGGATCGTCTGTCAATTTACTCAATGTGCGAGTGTTAAAGGAGATTTGCATGAGTGTCCAACACCTCGCCCGGGACAAAATCACCATCTCCGGTTTCGACTCTCAATCCTCAAAGACTCTCGGATCTGTGATATTGACGCTACGCTTCGGGGTGCTCGTCACAGACATCAAATTCCATGTTATAGACGCCAAGACGTGCTACAATGCTCTGCTAGGCCGACCATGGCTACACGAATACAATATCATCCCTTCTACACAGCATCAGTGCATGAAGTATTCTAGGGACGGCCTCGAGTACACAGTGGCAGGAGAGTTGAATCCATTTTCCGTGAACGAAGTTCGCAAGTATGAAGATGCCAAATACTTCTTACCGAATTTCGAAGACGCGGAAAGGTGTCACAAACCGGAGAACAAAACTAACGCAACCATCCCTATCTTCGGCAGTGACACCGAGGAGGAGGAGGATATAATTTATTCAGGTCCGTCCCGGTCCACCAGGCCAGGACCATCTGGTCCTTCATTGATCTTCGGTAGTGACTCAGAGGATGAAGTTCATGCTGTATTCCCTGCTCGGCCTTCGATACGGGCCTCTGCCGAGGAAGAGCGAAGTCTACAGATAACCTTGGTGCCGCTCGAGCATTACAAAGAACTGGATGCACTCGACACCAACAGCATAGAAGAATTGCAGACATTCTATATCCCTCCTGGACGAAAAGGCGAGAAAGCAATCCTATTCTACCGTTCTGAAGAAAACAAGGTGGAAAAGGAAATTTGGCACGGCGCGGATCCCACGCTCGACAGGCTCCAGCCTATCCGTCTTCCCAGGTATTATACCGAAGGTTTGAAGAAGCTGCTGAAACGCCAAGGGATGTCCTTCACACAGACCGTCAGAAAGGCCAAATTCTATGACAAGGTCTGGAACGTTCCCGGAACTCAATGCAAACTGCCTAACGGAAGAACGGAAACGAAAGGGCTCGGGTATATTCGCTCAAAGAAACGTGAGCTAATAAACAGCTGTTATGTCATGTATGACTTTGATGAAGAAGCAGACGCTCACTGGGAAGAAACTAATCCGGAATCAGTGAAAATTCCCTATGCAAGACCTCCTAACCCATCGCCTGAAGGCCAAATGAGCAAACCTATAAGGGATGCCAGTCGAGAATCCCGAGATGATCATGATCGTGAAATGGCAATCTATGAGAAGGCCAAGACACGGCGCCTCCTTCAGCGGGCGATGAAAGACGAAAACGCCGCCCCTTGTCAACCTACTATTAAGAAAGTTCGACTCGAAGGCGGAAATAAGTCGAAAGGCAAGAGAAGCGCTCGACAACCGCAAAGCAAAGCTAAGAAGCCACGCATCCGAGAGTCAAGCGTTGTTGACCAAGCCATCATGAAGAAAATGGGTCGAGCATACTCATTTCCTCAGAACAAAACAAGGAAAATACTTGAGCTTGCTCTGAAACATCAAATGCTTACTCTGCCAGAGTCTAAACATCCTGAGCAGGCGGGCGAAGTCTCCAACCCAAAATATTGCTTTTACCATCGAGTAATAGGGCATCCACTCGAAGATTGCTTCACCTTTAAGAATTGGGCGGAGGATCAATATCAGCTTGGCAAGTTCGCATTGTCTGACAGTTGGAAGGTAGCGCCGCCGCAAAAGCACGAACCCAAAAACACAAGAACAAGACCAACCTCGCATTGGGATCAGCAGGAAACTCGCACCTGCCATGTGATAACAATATTAAAAGAAGGGTTCGAGGACATGAACAACCTCCCTTGGTGCTTTGAAAGCGGCAGCGATGAGGTAATCTCAGAATTTCCCCCAGCTCCGAAAGAACTGGAGGATGGAATCCATACCACTGCAGATAATCTCAAGAAAATTGAGTTGGGGACGGAAAATGACCCGCGACCGACATTCATCAGCGAACTGCTATCTGAAGAAAGGGTGGCTGCGTTAAAGGATGTGCTTCTGCAACACAAAGATTGCTTCGCGTGGAACTATTCCGAAATGCCGGGACTAGATCCAGAAATTGCAGTACACAAGTTGGCGATATCCCCGGACATTAAGCCAGTCAAACAAGCGCCGAGAAGAATGCGACTCGAGCTTGAGATGAGCATCAACGCCGAAGTCAAAAAGCTTATAGACTCTGGTTTCATCCAGGAAGTTCAATACCCTGAATGGATCGCTAACATCGTCCCAGTGATGAAGAAAAATGGGACAGTGCGCATCTGCGTAGACTTTCGGGATCTTAATAAAGCCTGCCCAAAAGATGATTTCCCAGTGCCAGTTACTGAACTTATGATAGACAATACATCCACTCATGAGGTTTTCTCCTTCATGGACGGCTCGTCGGGGTATAACCAGATAAAAATGCATCCCGAAGACCAGAAGCACACAGCCTTCAGAACTCCTCTTGGTATATTTTGTTATAAAGTGATGCCCTTTGGTTTGAAGAACGCCGGTGCTACTTATCAGAGGGCCATGACAAAGATTTTCGACGACCTTATACACGAAATCGTTGAATGCTATATCGACGATCTCGTGGTTAAAAGCAAATCATACGAAGAACATCTCGAGCATTTAAAGATCGTGTTTCAACGCCTTCGGCAATACAACTTGAAGATGAACCCTCTTAAATGTGCGTTCGGGGTTTCCTCGGGCAAGTTCCTAGGATTCGTCGTTCGACACCGGGGTATTGAAATAGATCCGTCAAAGATTAAAGCGATCATGGAAATGCCTCCGCCGAGAACTCTCAAGCAACTTCGGTCTCTCCAAGGGAAACTCGCATACATACGGCGATTTATAGCCAACCTTTCAGGAAAGTGCCGTCCCTATAGTCACCTAATGAAGAAAGGAACCCCATTCGTTTGGGATCAAAAATGCCAGGGCGCACTGGATGAGATCAAGCAATACTTGCAGAACCCACCCGTGCTGGCTGCCCCGGTTAAAGGGAAGCCTCTCATTCTTTATACAACCGCCCTTGAAGGTTCCTTAGGTGCATTATGGGCACAAGAGAACGATCAAGGGAAAGAAAGAGCACTCTACTACCTAAGTCGAGTTCTGCTGGGGGCAGAAAGCAATTACTCTCCCATTGAAAAACACTGCCTGGCGTTGATCTTCGCAATAACAAAGCTTAGGCACTATGCGTTGGCGCACGAGGTCCGTTTGATTTCAAAGGTGGACCCTCTCAAATATTTAATGTCAAAAGCCATATTGACAGGGCGTCTCGCTAAATGGGCCCTACTCTTGATGGAATTTTCGATAACATATCAACCTCTCAGGGCAGTAAAAGGCCAGGCCATCGCCGACTTTCTTGCTGAGCATCCCATACCTGCCGATTCTCCTTTAAACTGCGATTTGCCAGACAGACATGCGTTTGACACAATCGACAGTGGTGATACCCGTTGGGAACTTTATTTCGACGGAGCATCTTCCATGAAAAAGCACAAACAAAGTACGCCAATGATCAAATCGGGGGTGGGACTCATCTTCGTGACTCCACAAGGAGGGATAATGCGCTTCGCCTTCTCCTTGACAGAACCGAGAACGAATAATGAAGCTGAATATGAGGCTCTGATAGCAGGCCTCGAGATCGCCATCGACATGGGAATTGAGAGCCTCCTCATATACGGGGACTCCCAATTGGTCGTCAGTCAAGTGAACGGCGATTACCAAACATGTAAACCAGAATTAATAAAATACGGTGAAAAAGTGCAGCAACTGCTAACCCAAATTCCCTCCTACACGTTGGAAAGCATACCGCGTGCGGAAAACAGCAAAGCAGACGCACTAGCCAAACTTGCTAAAGAATTGGCTGACGAGAACTTCGACGACGTTAAAATCATGGTACAAAGCCGTCGAGTGCTCGCCCCAACAGAAATATCTCCAAAATCGTCTGAAGAAAAAGAAGCGGAAGAGGAGACAACCCTGCAAACAAAAGACAGGGAAAATACCGAGGACTGGAGAGAAGTCTTCATAGATTACTTCAAGTTCCACCGAATACCTGAAGAAGCGTCCACAAGACATCAGCTCACGAAACGGGCTCTGTCTTTCGCCTTCGTCAATGATACTTTGTATAAAAGGTCATTCGACTCTCTGTGGCTAAGATGCTTAGGACCTGACGAGGCGAGAAGGGTCGTCCAAGAGGTTCACGACGGACTCTGTGGTTCCCACCAAGCAGGCCCTAAAATGAAATTAAAGATAAAGCGGATGGGCTACTACTGGCCTACGATGATGCAGGATTGCCTGGAATACGCCGGACAATGTCACTCGTGCCAAATTCATGGGGACTTCATCCATCAGCATCCTAATCCACTGCACCCAACAGTGGCTAGTTGGCCGTTCGAAATGTGGGGAACTGACATAGTCGGTCCCATCGAACCAGCATCGTCAAAAGGACATCGTTTCATCTTGGCAACGACTGATTACTTCTCCAAATGGGCGGAGGCGGTGCCGTTGAGGGAAGTGAAGACGGAGAACATTCTCCATTTCTTCAAAACGCACGTCATATACCGGTTCGGAACCCCGAGAAGGATCATCTCTGACAATGGGCCAGCCTACCGAAGTCATAAGATTAGCCGTTTCGCACAGCAGCACAATATAGACTGGAGATATTCATCAGTTTATAATCCGCGAGCTAACGGTCTAGCTGAGGCCTTCAACAAGACCTTGACGAAGATCATAAAGAAAACAGTATCCCGAAATAAAAAAGACTGGCACGAGAGGCTGCAAGAAGCTCTTTGGGCGTATCGAACTACGTTCAAGACAGCCACAAAAACAACGCCATACGCGTTGGTATTTGGGACGGAAGCAATACTCCCCCTCGAGATAGAGTTACCCTCTCTACGAGTAGCAGTCCACCACGAGCTGACGAACGTAGAAAATGCTCACCTTCGGCTTGAGGAGCTTGACGCCCTTGAAGGAACACGGCTCATAGCGCAACAAAATCTAGAGGCTTATAAAGCAAAGATGACGCGCTCATACGAAAGATTGACCCGACCGAGAACGTTCCATCAAGGTGAACTAGTGCTAGTGGTCAAAAGGCCCATGATCCCCAATCGCGCCAAGCGGGGAAAGTTTGAGCCAAACTATGAAGGACCCTACATCATCGATAAGGTCTACCAGGGCGGGGCCTATCTACTCATGGACATGCACGGTGAAAGACCCTTCAGACCAATAAACGGTCGCTTCTTAAAGAAATACTACGCTTAATGGGCCACAGCCTAGGTCAATAGCAGATGACGACGACTATGTCCGCTCGCTGTCTTCCTAAGCCCAAGCTTTATAAGCAGTAGTCAGCCCTCTCCACATTGGACCGAAATGTCCTTAAACTAATAGTGGACCGAAATGTCCTTAAACTAATAGCGGACCGAGATGTCCTTAAACTAATAACAGACCGAAACGTCTTTAAACTACTACCACATCATCTTTAGGCTGACGAGATAAAAAAAAAAAAAAAAAAAAAAAAAAAAAAAAAAGCGGTAAGTCCATAAGCAAAATGGGCACGGATGAAAACCCGAAAGGGCTCCGTGAGTAAAAACAACAGGACTACCGGCGAGTGTTTGTGAAAACCTGAAAGGGCGCAACCTCGTTGAAGACACTTATAGGGTCCTCACGACCTTATAAGGAGAAACCACCCGCGTGAGATCCTTACGACTCACAAGGGAGCAACACACTTAGGAATCCCCACGACTCCTAAGGAGAAAATACACTTGCGAGATCCTCACGACTCGTAAGGAGAACTCTCTTATGGGACCCTCACGGCTCATAAGATTTGAAAGTCTTAAGTCACAGAGACCTAAACCTGTGCTTAAGCAAACCCCCACAAACTTCCAATGCTGCCCTACAAGCGGCTCATATTGACCCTTGTATACAATCCACGGGCACAAATAAATATTTCCCTAACAAAGTCCCATCCATGACTAGGGATGTGCTTGTACAGCAAACGACACTTGTAAGTCCTCTCGACTTACAAGGAGAAAACCTTCCTGTAGGATCCTTACGACTTACAGCGGAACAATACACTTAGGAATCCTCACGATCCCTAAGGAGAAAATGCACCTATAAGATCCTCACGACTTGTAGGGAGAAATAACTTTTTGAGACCCTTACGGCTCATGAAGTCAAAAGCCTTAGTCGACGGGACCTTAACCCCGGTCGCTAAGCCTCCTTTGTTCGACAACGACAGAGGCAAATGATGATTCGCTCCTGGTAATATCACAGTTGTAGCGGTGCTGATGCCGAAATCGGTGTCCAATTTCAGGTTTACGGCAAAAGCCAGCAGGCCGCTCATGCATACAAAATAGCCGAAATGATAGGGCAACTTGCAATAAAAAGCAGCAAGTAAAATGTATGCATGCGAAATAGCCGAAATGATAGGGCAACTTGCAATAAAAAGCAGCAAGTAAAATGTATGCATGCAAAATAGCCGAAATGATTGGGCAACTCGCAATAAAAAGCAGCGAGTAAAAATAAAAATAGCCGAAATGATTGGGCACCGCGAAAAATTGCCGAAATGTTTGGGCAATCGCGACCTTCGCGATATAAAAGCTGAAATGATAGAGCATCGCGGAAATAAAATAAAATAAAAGAAGAAATGATAAAACTTTGGCCCTACAGTCGAGGTCACATCGATCCCTGTATACAATCCAAGGGCGTAAACAAAGAAGAAACCATACTTCCCCAGCGGATTCCGTCGAACGACGAAGCCAAACCTCAACGGTTCATTTCAACCGAAGAAGCCAGCAAATTCCTCGACTCACGGATACAAACACTCCTTGACGAGAGCCTTCTGATCCGCGTCGACCTGTAAAGCCGCCAGAGCCTCCGTGGGAATCATCGACTCGTTTCAAACCCCAAGGACACAAATAATCCTTGGCGCTTGGGAAACAAATAATCCCTCGCAAAACTTCTCAACTCACGGATACAAACACTCCTTGACGAGAGCTTCCTGATCCGCGTCGACTCGCAGAGCCACCAGCGCCTCCGTGGGAACCATAGACTCGTTTCAAACCCCAAGGACACAAATAATCCTTGGCGCTTGGGAAACAAATAATCCCTCGCAAAACTTCTCAACTCACGGATACAAACACTCCTTGACGAGAGCTTCCTGATCCGCGTCGACCTGTAAAGCCGCCAGAGCCTCCGTGGGAATCATCGACTCGTTTCAAACCCCAAGGACACAAATAATCCTTGGCGCTTGGGAAACAAATAATCCCTCGCAAAACTTCTCAACTCACGGATACAAACACTCCTTGACGAGAGCCTTCTGATCCGCGTCGACCTGTAAAGCCGCCAGAGCCTCCGTGGGAATCATCGACTCGTTTCAAACCCCAAGGACACAAATAATCCTTGGCGCTTGGGAAACAAATAATCCCTCGCAAAACTTCTCAACTCACGGATACAAACACTCCTTGACGAGAGCTTCCTGATCCGCGTCGACTCGCAGAGCCACCAGCGCCTCCGTGGGAACCATAGACTCGTTTCAAACCCCAAGGACACAAATAATCCTTGGCGCTTGGGAAACAAATAATCCCTCGCAAAACTTCTCAACTCACGGATACAAACACTCCTTGACGAGAGCTTCCTGATCCGCGTCGACTCGCAGAGCCACCAGCGCCTCCGTGGGAACCATAGACTCGTTTCAAACCCCAAGGACACAAATAATCCTTGGCGCTTGGGAAACAAATAATCCCTCGCAAAACTTCTCAACTCACGGATACAAACACTCCTTGACGAGAGCCTTCTGATCCGCGTCGACTCGCAGAGCCACCAGCGCCTCCGTGGGAACTATCGACTCGTTTCAAACCCCAAGGACACAAATAATCCTTGGCGCTTGGGAAACAAATAATCCCTCGCAAAACTTCTCAACTCACGGATACAAACACTCCGTGACGAGAGCTTTTCTGACTCATATCTCGGGCAGTAAGGATTCAAAAACTTGCTTCCTGAACAATGGGATCCTGCAAGTCAATCCTAAATGGTCTCTTGCATACTATCCACGGATCTCACTCTCTGAAGTCGATTCTCGACAAAGAGGGAAACAACCGCTTACGAGCCTTTTCGACTCGTAAGAGGGGCAATGGAATCCTGCAAGTCAATCCTAAATGGTCTCTTGCATACTATCCACGGATCTCACTCTCTGAAATCGATTCTCGGCAAAGAGGAAAACAACCGCTTGCGAGCCCTCTCGACTCGCAAGAGGGAGAAATTCTCTTATAGGATCCTTTTGACTTATAAGAGAAAACCACACTTAGGAATCCTCACGATTCCTAAGGAGAAAACCCACCTGCGAGATCCTCTCGATCCGTAGGGAGAAAATTCTCTATGAGACCCTCACGGCTTATGGAGTTGAAAAGTCTCAGGCAGCAGATTTGAACCTGCGACCTAAGCCATCGCCGATTATGAGGAAAGTCAAGATGTGCCCTACTATCCGTCGACCATGTTCGCTAAGATGATATGCTGATAATAAAAGAAAGAAAAGACGGAGAAATGACACAAGGCATTACAAAAAAATATGCATCCTTCATTCATAAGATTTGATTGAGTTTAGGATACATCGTACTAAAGAATACAAGATATACATATATGTTACAAATACCAACGATACAAAGAAAATTACTGAGAAGGAAGCGTCTTGCACAGATCCAGCAATTGCTCGCACACTTCCTTCCATGCCTTTTCCCGATTGGCCACCACTGCCAACTCCGCCTCCACTTGGGCCCGCTGCTGTGCGACGGAAGCAAGCTGGTCCCTCATAGCCTGATGAGCAGCCTCACGGCCTGCGATGTCACGCTCGGCAATATCGAGTGCCCGCTTCAGTCTCAGCCCATTCGACATGCGCTCCAGAAGACCCTCGAACACGGTCTTTACCTCAGCAGCGTTCGTCTCAACTTCGGCACGCAAGCGAGCAGTTCTGCTCGAAGAATCTTGGCAATCCTTCAGCCTCAAAACCACCTCTTGTTCCAGATGACGGAAATGAGAAGCGCTTTGCTCGAGCCACGCCCCCCGTTGAGTGCTTGAGGCCAAAATCTCAGGAGACAAGCGCATTGACTCTAGCTGATGAAGGCAAGCCTCAATTTCCCGACAATAGTTAACCCAAGAGGCAACAGCACCCTCGTCATGAAAGGTAGCAAATATCGCCAACATCGGGTTAACCGTCGTGGCGAAATCCTCAGCAGACACCGGAGCCGCAATGTCGAATTCCTCGATGTAGTCACTCAGCATGCGCAAACTATTTGCGACACCTTTCGAAGACGGACGTCGCTGAGAAGGGCCACCCGGTACTGTAATACGAGACTCAAAAGGCACTGAGACTGAAACGACAGCTGAAAAAGACGAAATGCGATTAGATGATGATGCAATAGATATGAAGGAAGTCATTGATAAAATGGTTTACTATACCAGTGGAGACAGGTGGCAAGTCCGGAAGGACTGGTGGCACAGCCGATCTTCCTGCTCCCCCTTCGATTTGCAACGCTGCAGTCACAACAAGAGAGAGTTGGAAATAATTCTACCGCTAAAAAGACAAAGCTACCAATCGGGAACAAGTACTCACCAGCGCCACCAGACGGGGAGGCGAATTCAGATGGGAAGGAGAAGTGTGGGAGCAACACTTGATAGAGATGATCAAAAAGCACTCCTGAAAGATACAACGGTGTGACTTCAGTACATAAACTGTATATCTCAAACATAGGATTAATAAGTTATAAACCCATACCTTCCAACATCTTTGACGGTGTAAGAGAGGGCCGAGGGGTAACCATCGCCAAAGCAGTCGTGGAGGGAGCTCCCTCAAGTAGTGGGGCATCAACACTAGCTGCACCTGCATTACGAAAAATGAACTTGTCAGAAAAGATTGTAAAGCAAATAAAAAAAAAACAACAACTTAAGGTGTACCTGAGGAGCTCCCGGCGGAAACAGAGACGACTCCCTCCTCTATCGACATGAGACCACCGCCTGTGGCCTCATCGCCCGATTCAATAGGGACTGTCGTCGTGCTCACAAGCCCGGGAGACGGCGGAGGACCGTAGACGGGAAGAGCTATGACTGGAGTATTGCCAGATTCCAGAGAAGGAGCGGTTGGCTCGTCTTCAGGAATCGTGGCCACCTCGCCCACTACCATCTCAGGCTCAATAGTGGCGGTTGTATCGTCCACCATCGCCGGGGGATCACCGGTCTCGAGCGCCTCATTCGCCGCCACTCTGGGCTCAGTTATAACGATCACGTCATCTGCCACCACTTCGGGTTCAGCATCCGTGACCTTATCGGCTGCAGGCCCCTCAACCTCTACCCCAAGCTCCAAAGCCACAACGACGTTGCCCACCGTCGGCTCGAGTTCGGCAGGTACTGCCCTCTCTGTCCCTTCGAGATTGACGGTTTCCGCTTCCCCCTCAATCCAACGGTCAGAAGGGGTTGCCACCGTTGCACTCACGTGTGCGCCACGTGAGCGCAACGTTGGGGGGGCATTTGTTTCGCCCAATCAGAGCAAAGCTCTGTTTGAATTCAAAATTTAAATTTTCGAAGCAACGCTTCAAGTCTCAAGCGCAGCGCACCCAATCAGAGCAAAGCTCTGTTTAAAGGAAGCAACGCTTCAGATCCTTTGCGCTGCGCGCTCTGCGCCACGTGTCCAGCGCAGATACATTAGCGCAGCGCACCCAATCAGAGCAAAGCTCTGTTCAAAGGAAGCAACGCTTCAGATCCTTTGCGCTAGCGCTCTGCGCCACGTGTCCAGCGCAGATACATTAGCGCAGCGCACCCAATCAGAGCAAAGCTCTGTTTAAATGAAGCAACGCTTCAGATCCTTTGCGCTGAGCGCAACGCGCCACGTGTCAGGCGCAGATGTATCAGCGCTGCGCCCAAGGAGACGCGCCCAATCAGAGCAGAGCTCTATTTGCCTGAAGCAACGCTTCAGTTGCGCTGCGCTCTGCGCTGCACGACACGTGTCAGCGCAGACGCACTAGCGCAGTTGCGCTACGCTCTGCGCTGCGCGACACGTGTCATGCGCTGGGGCATCTGCGCCAAATTAAATTAAGATTTTTAAGAAATCTTTTCTGTTCTTGTTGAAACAAGAAGATTTTCTTCTGCAAGGCAGAAGCCCTTGGATCAAAGATCCAACGGTAGGGAAAATTCCCCAAATCACTCAGAGGATGATCTCTTTAACAAATTTAACTAATTTGTGAGCACTATAAAAAGGACCTTAGGCCTCAATTCAAAGGCATCGAGTTTTTTTTTTGAGAATTCAAGAACCCTAAACAGAAAGAACTCCGAGAAAATTTCAAGAAAGAGGTAAAGAACCTTCATGGATTAGAAGAAATTCCTTCTAAAAGACCATTAGTCTAAAACAAAAAAAAGATCATGATCTTTATAAAAAAGAAGAAAACAGTGCTTTGCACTTCTTGTGAACCTTCGGTTCTTTAAAAACGATGTAAACAATAAAAGAATAGTGCTTTGCACTTCTGCGAACCTCTGGTTCTTCGAATAAAGAAGAAATTTATTTTTTCTTTGATCTAATTTAGACCAAGAACTTGAACAGAGCTTTGCAATCTAAAAGATTCTTAGTGCTTTGCACTTCTGTTCTGGAATCTAAAAAGATTCTTAGTGCTTTGCACTTCCAAACTGCGCTGTTGCGCTCCTGAGAGCGCGCCACGTGTCAGCTGCAGAACAACTTGCGCTACGCGCCTTGAAATAGAGCTTTGCTCTCTGGAATTGGCGCAACTCGCTGAGAGCGCGCCACGTGTCAACAGCGCATTGCACTGCGCCAGTGCGCTTGCGCTCATCAGAGCACGACACGTGTCATCACCATATGGACTTGCGCTCATTACTTAGCGCAAAGCGCAGATGCATTAAAAAGGGCCAAGCCCAATTAAGAGAAGGCCTAACAGGCTCAATAAAGCGCAAATACATTATTTTAAGGGGCAGAGCCCAAACAAGAACAGATGCTTTGCATCATATATAAATGGGCAGAGCCCAAACAAAATATTCAGAATGCTATGCATTTTAAAAAGGGGCAAAGCCCAAACGAAGTAGATGCTTTTGCAAATGGGCAAAGCCCAAAATAAACTGATATTCTGTATCTTTTGTGAGTAGAGCCTAAATAAAAAAAAATGCAATGCAAATAAAATGTTGAAATGGACTTAGCCCAATCGTGGCCATAAGTCCTTAAATTAAATTGATTGAGCAAAATGGCTCTCCTAAATCAATCTACATCCGGTTCGAGGGTACATCTCCGAACTCCTTTGACATCCGTCGTTGTAATTCCTCAACGACGTCAAAGAGGTGACGGGTCCCAACGACCACACATCGATATGGACTGCGGGGTCCTTAAACTCGTGGACCGAAACGTCCTTAAACTAATAATGGACCGAAACGTCCTTAAACTAATAATGGACCGAAACGTCCTTAAACTAATAATGGACCGAAACGTCCTTAAACTAATATTGGACCGAAACGTCCTTAAACTAATAATGGACCGAAACGTCCATAAACTAATGTTGGACCGAAACGTCCTTAAACTAATAATGGACCGAAACGTCCTTAAACTAATAATGGACCGAAACGTCCTTAAACTAATAATGGACCGAAACGTCCTTAAACTAATAATGGACCGAAACGTCCTTAAACTAATATTGGACCGAAACGTCCTTAAACTAATAATGGACCGAAATGTCCATAAACTAATGTTGGACCGAAACGTCCTTAAACTAATAATGGACCGAAATGTCCATAAACTAATGTTGGACCACCACGTCCCTAAACTGGAATATGGACCACCACGTCCCTAAACTGGAATATGGACCGAAACGTCCCTAAACTAATACGGACCGAAACGTCCCTAAACTAACATTCGACCACCACGTCCCTAAACTGGCGATGGACCACCACGTCCCTAAACTGGAATATAGACCACTACGTCCTTAAACTGGCGATGGACCGAAACGTCCCTAAACTAATAATGGACCACCATGTCCCTAAAACTGGCAACGGACCGTCACGTCCTTAAACTGGCACAAAAGAGCCCAAACGTTCTTTTGCCGGATCTAAACGGTCCCGTCTAAGTCGATCTTAGCCCCAAATACGGCTAACGCGTCCTTAGATATTTAAATAAATAATAAAACTCCCAAATCAACTTTGGTTCAAGGGTACATCTCTGAACTCCTCTGACGCTTGTCGTTGTAATCCCTCAACGACGTCAGAGAGGTGACGAGTCCCGACGGCCAGATAATTAAATCAATCATTGCGTCGAGTCGATCTTAGTTCAAAACAGGACTAACGTATCCTTGGCAAACGTTTAAGCTGGTCTTAGCCGCAACGCGACTAATGCATCCTTAAACTAAAAAACACCAAACCCAAATCTAAGCAAATACGGATCTGGACTAATCCACGTCCTACGGGCGACGGCATTACTCAGTCTCCGTATACAATCCACGGGCAGCCACAAACAAAACAAACACACACGACACGAAGTGAAATTCTGGAGAAGGAGAAAGTTGTTACCGCAAAGCGGTAGCGTAATTAACTGCAGGGGCTTGCGCCTGCAGGGAAGAGTGTCCCCACAATCAAAAACCCCTCAAGCGAGGGGGAATCTGACAAAGTCTGCTACATCGGCCGCATCCGTCTAAACCTTCGATACACGGTGCCATAAATCAACTTGGCATCTTCGAAGAGGTGGACGGATAAAAACCAAATAGCATCTGCCCCGAACCTCAGGCACGTGACGTCCCGACGTCGCAGGCCGCCGTTCGGAGGGGAACAAGTCCTTCTTGACCACCTGTACCAAGTGTTGCACCCACACTTCTCCTTCTTGTCAAAGATTAGTCCACCTGCTGGTGTTGGTAAGCATTTTCTCTAAACGACGTCCTCTTCTTTGATGGGCAGTCGCATTATTGCTAAATCTTCTTTATATTGTTTGTAGCCCTACGAATCGAGGGAGGGGACGAGGCTGTCGTTGCGCCACCAGTACTCCCAGCTCTGCCTCCTGCTGCAGCCGGTATAGTAGACTCTACTTTTTGCGTGTTTTCTTTATTTCCTGAGCCGACCTCTGATTATGATCTATTTTGTAGCAATCACATCGACTCCAGTCCCGTTCGAGTCTCGTATTATAATGTCGGCCGGGCCCTTCTCCAGGCATCCATCATCTAAAGGTGCTGTGACCAGCCTACGCATGCTGAGCGAGTATATCGAGGAGTTCGACGCAGAGACTCCCACATCCGCCGCAGAGGTTAACCCTATGCTGGCGACACTCATGAACTTTCATAGTGAGGGCGTCGTCGAGTCTTGGGTTAATCGCTGCCGGGAGATTGAGGCTTGCTTGCATGAGCTTGAGCTTAAACGTCCGGCACCTGAGGTCCTGGCTATGAGCACTCAACGGCCGGCATGGATTGAGCAGAGCGCTTCTTACTTCCACCATCTTGATCAAGAAGTGGCTTTAAAGTGAAGGGAATGTAAATAAACTTCAAGCGAGTCTGCTCGACTGCATCCTGAGGTCGACGCGAATGCTGCCCAGGTGAAAGTTATCTTCGAAGGCCTTCTGCAATGTATCTCTAATGGGTTAACATTGAAGCAGAAGCTCGATGTCGTTGAGCGTGATGTACAAGATAGTGAAGCAGCTCAGTGGGCCGTCGAGGAATAACTCTCGTCTTACTTGCAGCAGCGAGCCCAGGTCGAAGCGAAGTTGGCCGCGGCAGCTGATCAGGAAGAGGGGCTGAGGGAAGTGCGCGAGCGGTTGACTGGATTATTGAAAGTGCTTTCCTCTCAATAAAAATTTTGTACCATTTGTAATTTTAAATAAAATGTATTTGTTCTTTTATTCTTTTATATGATGTATTTTGTACCTAATCGAATTCATGAATAAAAGATACGCGTTCTTCGTGATGTCTTGTGTCATTTCACTGCTTTCTTCTTTCTTGCTGTGTTGTTTGCCATGTGACTTTAGCAAGTGCGGTCTATAGATAGCATATAGCTGTCAATTTTGGATTCTTTGTAGAGTGGTGATGGCTTAGAAAACAGGGTTAGGATCTATCACCTAAGACTTTTCAACTTTATGAGCCGTGAGGGTCTCATAAAGAATTTTCTCTCTACCGGTCAAGAGGATCCCGTAGGTGTAATTTCTCCTTAAGAATTGTGAGGATTCCTAAGTGCGTTTTCTCTTGAAAGCCGTAAGGATCTCACAAGAGAATTTACTCTCTTACGAGTCGTGAGGACTCACAAGCGATAGATGAAGTTGTCCTGATCTGCATTTCACGGAGTCAGGGGTTGCTCTGGATGCTTCCCACGGGTTCACTGCCGTATTCTGCGAGGACCAGGCTCCACTCTGGACGTTTTCCAGAATACCGTAGTTTAAAGACATCGCGGTCGAGATTAAGGACATCATAGTCCATGAGTTTAAGGACCTCACAGTCCGGTGTTAGTTTTAAGACATCACGGTCGAGGTTAAGGACATCATAGTCCATGAGTTTAAGGACCTCATAGTCCAATGTTAGTTTTAAGATATCACAGTCGAGGTTAAGGACATCATAGTCCGTGGATTTGAGGACTCCACGGTCCATCGTTAGTTTTAAGACATCACGGTCAAGATTAAGGACATCATAGTCCATGAGTTTAAGGACCGCATAGTCCAATGTTAGTTTTAAGACATCACGGTCGAGGTTAAGGACATTATAGTCCGTGGATTTAAGGACTCCACAGTCCAATGTTATGTGTGGTCGTTGGGACCCGTCACCTCTTTGAAAACGTTGAGGAATTACAACGACAAATATCAAATGAGTGAAGAGATGTACCCTTGAACCAAGGTAAGATTAGTTTAAGGACATTACGGTCCATTGTTAGTTTTAAGATATCACGGTCGAGGTTAAGGACGTCATAGTCCGTGGATTTAAGGACTCCACAGTCCGATGTTAGTTTTAAGACGTCACGGTCGAGGTTAAGGACATCATAGTCCGTGGATTTAAGGACTCCACAGTCCAATGTTTGCTCTGGATGCTTCCCACGGGTTCACTGCCGTGTTTGGCGAGGACCAGGCTCCGCTCTGGGTGCTTCACACGGGTTCACTGCCGTGCTCTGCGAGGACCAGGATCCACTCTGGATGTTTTCCATGGAGTCAGAAGTGACATAATCCGCGTTCCACGTAGCCAGGAATTTTGCTCTAGATGCTTCCCAAGGGTTCACTGCCGTGTTCAGCGAGGACTAGGCTCCGCTCTGGATGCTTCACACGGGGTCAGAAGTGACGTTATCCGCATTCCACATGACCAGGAATTTTGCTCTAGATGCTTCCCACGGGTTCACTGCCGTGTTCGGCGAGGATTAGGCTCCGCTCTGGATGCTTCACATGGGTTCACTGCCGTGCTCTACGAGGACCAGGATCCGCTCTGGATGTTTTCCACGGGGTCAGAAGTGACGTTATCCGTGTTCCACGTGACCAGGAATTTTGCTCTAGATGCTTCCCACGGGTTCACTGCCATGTTCGGCGAGGACTAGGCTCCGCTCTGGATTATTCACACGGGGTCAGAAGTGACGTTATGCGCGTTCCACGTGACCAGGAATTTTGTTGATTATATCCGCATTTCATGGAGTTGGGATTTGACTCTCGGTCATCTGTACACCGCCGAGTCATGGAACTAGGAGTTGCCGTTGTTCCACTTTGCTTGATGTTGTGTCTGCTGAGACGAATGTTGAGATGATCTCCAGGCTATCTGTGACCCATCGAGATTTGGCTTCTTCTTCTGATGAAACCTGGGAAAGAGGAGTGTGATTCCTTCTCTATTTGCGCCCCTGTATTGTATACAGGGATCGATGTAATACCACCTGTAGGGCATAAATTTCATTTTTATTTTTATTTTATTTCTTTCCGCGATGCTCTATCATTTCAGCTTTTATATCGCGAAGGTCGCGATTGCCCCATCATTTCGACTATTTTTCGCGGTGCCCAATCATTCCGGCTATTTTGCATGCATACATTTTTACTTGCTGATTTTGTTACAAGTTACCCCATCATTTCGGCTATTTCATATGCATGTGTGGCTTGCTGGCTTTTCGCTGTAAACTTGGGATTAGATACCGATTTCGGCATCAGCACCGCTACAACTGGGATATTGGCATGAGCAAATCATCATTTGCCTCTGTCGATATCGAACAAAGGTGGCTTAGCGAACATGGTTAGGATCCTGTCGACTAAGGCTTTTAACTTTGTGAGCCGTAAGGGTCTCACAAAGGTATTTCTCCCTGCGAGTCGTGAGGATCTCGTAGGTGTGTTTTCTCCTTAGGAATCGTGAGGATTCCTAAGTGTATGTTCTCTTATAAGTCGTAAGGATCTTACAAGAGAGTTTTCCCCTTATAAGTCGAGAGGACTCACAAGGGTTGCTCATCGTGCGAACATATCCCTAGTCACGGAAGGGACTTGGTTAGGGTAATATTTATTCGCGCCTGTGGATTGTATACAAGGGTCAGCACCGAGCCGCTTGTAGGGCAGGATTGGAGGTTGTGGGGGCTGCTCAAGAACAGGTTCAGGTCTCTGTAACTTAAGACTTTTGAATCTTATGAGCCGTGAGGGTCTCATAAGAGGGTTCTCCCTATGGGTCGAGAGGATCCCGTAGGTGTAATTTCTCCTTAAGAATCGTGAGGATTCCTAAGTGTGTTGCTCCCTTGTGAGTCGTAAGGATCTCACGCGGGTGATTTTTCCTTACAAGGTCGAGAGGACCCTGCAAGTGTCTTTTAACGGGGTTGCGCCCTTTCGGGTTTTCACAAACACTCGCCGGTAGCCCTGTTGTTTTTACTCACGGAGCCCTTTCGGGTTTTCATCCTTGCCCGTTTTGCTTATGGACATACCGTTTTCTTTCTATTTTTTTTATTTTTTTATTCTTTTTTTTTGTATCGGCTTTGGGATGCTGCAATCCATCGTAGTTTATCGACATCTCGGTCAACAGCTAGTTTTAGGACATAGTGGTCTGTTGTTAGTTTTAAGGACGTTTCGGTCCGCTGTTAGTTTAAGGACGTTTCGGTCCGTTGTAAAGTAAGCCGGTTACTATTTATAGAGTTTGGGCTTAGGAAGATAGCGAGCGGACATAGTCGTCGTCATCTATCATTGACCTAGGCCGTGACTTGTCAAGCATAGTACTTTTTCAGGAAGCGACCGTTTATTGGCCTGAAAGGTCTTTCACCATGCATGTCCATGAGTAGATAAGCTCCACCCTGGTAGACCTTGTCTATGATGTACGGGCCTTCATAGTTCGGCTCGAATTTTCCCCGCTTGGCGTGATTGGGGATCATAGGTCTTCTGACCACTAGCACGAGTTCGCCTTGGCGGAATGTCCTCGGCCTAGTCAATCTTTCGTAAGAGCGCATCATCTTTGCTTTATAAGCCTCCAGATTTTGTTGTGCTATGAGCCGGGTTTCATCAAGGGCATCAAGCTCCTCAAGCCGAAGGTGAGCGTTCTCTTCGTCCGTCAGCTCGTAATGGACTGCAACTCGGAGAGAAGGTAACTCTATCTCGAGAGGGAGTACTGCTTCTGTACCGAATACTAACGCGTACGGTGTTGTGTTCGTGGCCGTATTAAACGTAGTTCGATATACCCAGAGAGCTTCATGCAGTCTCTCGTGCCAGTCCTTCTTATTTCGGGACACCGTCTTTTTCACGATCTTCGTTAAGGTTTTGTTGAAAGCCTTCGCTAGACCGTTGGCTCGGGGATTATAGACTGATGAATATCTCCAGTCTATGTTATGTTGTTGTGCGAAGCGGCTGATTTTGTGGCTTCTATAGGCTGGCCCGTTATCGGATATGATCTGTCTCGGAGTTGCAAACCGATAAATGACGTGTGTCTTAAAGAAATGGAGGATATTCTCCGTCTTCACCTCCCTCAGCGGTACTGCTTCTGCCTATTTGGAGAAGTAATCTGTCGTCGCAAAAATGAATCGATGTCCTCTGGACGATGCTGGCTCGATGGGGCCGATTATGTCAGTTCCCCACATCTCGAACGGCCAGCTAGCCACCGGTGGATATAGTGGATTTGGATGTTGATGGATAAAGTCCCCATGAATCTAGCACAAGTGGCATTGCTTCGCATACTCGAGGCAATCCTGGATCATCGTGGGCCAATAATAACCCATCCGTTTAATCTTCAACTTCATCTTCGGGCCTGCTTGGTGAGAACCGCAGAGTCCGTCGTGAGTTTTCTGAACGACTCTCTTCGCCTCTTCAGGTCCCAGGCATCTCAGCCACAGGGAATCAAATGACCTCTTGTACAGAGTATCATTGACGAAGGCAAAAGATAGGGCTCGCTTCATGAGCTGATGTTTTGAGGACGCATCTTCAAGCGTTCGACGGGATTTGATGTAATCTATGAAGACTTCTCTCCAATCTTCAACCTTCTCTTGGTCTTTTACTTGTAGAGCCGCTGGCTCGGTCATTCCCTTTTCCTCGGACGTCTCTGGAAATATTTCTGCTGGTGCGAGGACTTGACGGCTTTGAACAACGATCCTCACTTCATCGAGGTTTTCGTCAGCCAGTTCTTTAGCGAGCTTGGCTAGTGCATCCGCTTTGATATTTTCTGCACGCGGTATGCTTTCCAAGGTGTATGAAGGAATTTGAGTCAGCAGTTGCTGCACTCTTTCGCCGTATTTCACCAACTCTGGTTTGCACGTCTGATAGTCGCCATTTACTTGACTAACGATCAGCTGGGAATCTCCGTATATGAGGAGGTTTTCAATTCCCATGTCGATGGCGATCTCGAGGCCTGCTATCAAAGCTTCATACTCGGCTTCATTGTTCGTCCTCGGCTCTATCAAGGAGAAGGCGTGTAAATCCCCGTTTCCTTTTTAAATGAAATTTCCTATTTTCTGAATTCTAGTGATTACCTTATTCTTGACTTCATATATTTTTAGTTGGTTGTCTAAACCCTATTTTCCAGCTCTTTTGAAATTATAGTCCAAACCCTAAAAACTAAAACCTAAGATTTAAAACCAAAGCCGAAACAAACCAAAATGAGCAAAACACTTAACATTAAACCAATTTTTAATCATTCAGCCCATTTAGAATTTTAAATAAATCCCTTTTAAATATTATTCCCTCAGCCCAATTTAATTCCCTCAGCCCACTTTAAGATTTTTCTTAATATTTTCATTGTGAAATTCCACGGCCCAAAGTCTTTACTCAGCCCAATCCTAATTTAATTAATTCATTACCCAAATTTGAGCCGGCCCATCTCACTGCAGCCCACGACTTTATTTTAGAAAGGAAAATTTCTTTTTTTTGTGCCGGCCCACTCCCGTTAACCCAAGCCCGCTCCCCCCTCACTGTTCTTCTCCCTTCGAATTTTACCCAACGGCTACCTCCCTTAAACGCGCGCGCGACACGCCTCCTCCGCCGTCGCCCACGCCTTCGCCCTACCGTTGCCCCCACGTTTTCAACCCCGTCTCCCTTATCACTTTCCCACCTCGCTCACCTTTCTCATTTTTCCAGTCCCCTCATCTCTCCCCCTCTCGAAGCTTACAAACCCATTTCTCCCCGATCACGCGTCGCCCCATCGACGGCGACAACACCATCGACAGCCCCTCAGCAACCCTCAAATCACTCCTCTACCAACCCTCTCCCCTCACGACTCCACCTCCACCAACTCGAGTCACACCTGCACACTAACCCATTTCAACTTAACTCGGCCACCTTATCACCCCATCGACGCCGGTGAACCCCCATCTCATCTGAACCATCCATCGACCTTCCACACCCTCAGCATCACCCTCATCTCTCCAATACCCGACCCCACTGCCCCTCTTCTCTCTCTCTCCAAAACTCCAAAACCAGTTTCCAAACAAAATTTTTCCCCACTGTGAGCTGCTCTGTACTCGCTGCCGGAGCGACGCCGTCGACCGTCGGCAACCCCAATACACTCTCAGAGGATCATAAAGCATCCCTCAACGTCTAGTGGCTGTGCAAACGACTCCGAACAACCCCGACGCGAGATCCACATCTAGATCGAGGCTCGCGGGAATCCGATACGTGGCGTATACCGCGCGTTCGCGACGACACTGTTGCCGTACGATCCCGAGGCGTTCTCCAGGCAAGTGTTTACTTGCTTCATGCTAAATTATTAGTGGTGCAACCTTAAAATCATATAAATTGAAACTTACCGAGTAACTAAATATATTGAGACGTATGTGTTCGATGTATGATCCTAATGGAAATATTTGTCTAATTTGACGGTAACCTATACGCTCTGTTGGCCCTTGTAATGATATATAACGTGTGCGAAATTCGCTGGAAAATACGATCGTTTGTGACAAAAAGTGATACCCCCATATATGTTGTTTAAACTAGAACTCTCTCGTACCTGAAAACGAATAAAATTACCTTAAATCGTATACATATTGGAAAACTGCGTTCGAGGGTTTAAATCGGAGCCGACTCGATGAACTTTAATCCTATGAAAATTTCTGATCATTTCTGTTACGTAACCATGAAGATAATTGGATCGGAACACGACTCTGGACTGCAGTCCAGAGCGTTTCTGATTAGTGTGTTCTGTCTAAAGTCCTGCGTCCCCGTGTTTCCTGAAATCGCATGATACGGAACTTTATAGTAGTTATAAGATATTCCTGTTAGTGAAAGAAAACAAGTGGTTTCATTCCGATTCATCGCAGTTTGTTATTTTAACTTATTTTAAAAGGGCAGAACGTAAAGCTGTTCAGAACACTTTCTGAAATGACAATTGAGATTGAAATGTGTATAACTTTCAACGTACAGATGCGATTGAGGATCCGTCTGCTGCGTTGAATACTTTATCAAAAACCCTAAATTTCATCTAACTGTGACATCGCTAAATTCTGAGCCCATCTGGGTGCAATTCGGGTCGCGAAACAGACGTTCAGTTCTGAAATTTAAATTCCAGCCGCGAACACTTAAACTGAAACAGTTATATCTTGAAAACCGAAACTCCGATTGAACTGAAACAAATTTTGATGAATTACTGACTGATTGTTCTATATATCTTACCTACATCATATTTGCTGAATTCGTAACATATTATCTGTGCAATTTATTTTAGTTCTTGACATGCATGCTAATTCATAACATACAAAGCTTATTGGTAGCATATAATACATATATCATACCCTTGTCATTTACACAGTGTTAGTGCGTGTGGACATTGCATTATCGTGCGTGATAGATGTTGGTTTAGGAGTGACGAGTACACCAATGGAAAGTGAATATTCGTGATAGTGATTGATACAGTGGACAGTGATGAAACCGTGCCTTTGGTATACTCGTACACAACTAGATCAATATCTTAAATAGTGTAATCTGGGGAAAAAGGGGAAATCAAAGTGGAAAGAGTATCGTATTTAGCGGGACCGTGTTTAGAGGATGATCATTCGAACCGTGATACTTATACGTGTAGGACAGGATCTAGCGATCCGGCTGACATGGTTATGTCCCGGGCATGTGGGCCGTTGTCTCGGGTATGTACGAGACTCCTGTTAAACATGATCCTCCTTCCACTATATGATTTCAAACATGACCTAGAGACCGATAGGGACACATAACATATTCTGCATCATACTGTGACATAGTGTTTACTTGCATTATTCTCATACCAGTAATACCTCATTTACCTGTTTCATCTGATTATAATAATATTATTATTTGTGTCGCTCTGACGACCTGAGTATGCATGCTCAGATTCCGCGCGAGGACCGGCACCGGAGACGGATCTATCCTTCGAGTTCACGGAGATATAGTTGGTGTACCTACTTCGTTTACTTCTTTCCATAAAAGAGATTGTGAGATTGAACTTGGTTAGTTATCGTTTTTATTATCTGTACTCTGTGAACAATGAAATTTTAATGTAATAAATTAGTGATGTGATTCCTTTAATACTGTGCTTTATTACTGATTACCATGTAGTGCTAGAAGCCGAAGTGTGACTACGGCGGGACGATCCTTTGACCGTAGGAGCATGGCTGGCCTAGTCATACCTCGTATTCCGTATTTTGGGATGCGGGGTGTGACATGGTTTAGTTGGTATCAGAGCCTGTGTTTAGTATCAAGGGATAACATTAACTAAACTGTATTACGTTATTCTTGTTTCACTACTCTTGATTTCTATTCTTGAATCTGATCCTATCCTTTTGAATCTCCCAGTGATATGACGTCCCCGAACGACCCCTCCTCGGACTCCAGCTCTCAGGACCGCACGGAAAGAATACTCAGTGCACTGACCACTCTCGCGGAAGCTCAGGAGAGGAAGACCGATTTGCTTACCGAGGGACTCAGGGCGATTACCGCCGCAGGAGGACCCTCCGCACTTATTACTGCCCCCGAGAGTGTTGTTCCCCCAGCATATCAGGCTAGGGCTGGTACCGTATCAGACTTCCGACGGTTACACCCAGCTGCATTCACAGGGCTAGCTGAACCTCTTGAGGCTGAGCAATGGCTGGTAAACATGGAGAATTTATTGGCAGCCGCCAGGGTTCCAGAGGAAGACAGAGTGAATGTGATAAAGATACAATTAGAAGACGAGGCCCGCACTTGGTGGTCGGTAGAAGAGAGCAGACTTGAAGAGCCGATTGAATGGAACAAGTTTAAGGAGTGCTTCTTAGATCACTATTTTCCTCCCACAGCCAAGGCAGAAATGGAGGAAAGGTTTATTCTTTTGAAGCAGAATGGACGCCCAGTGGACGTCTATGCGGCAGAGTTCAACCGTCTGAGCCGCTTTGCTCCATACATGGTCAAATCAGAAGTCACCAGGGCCAGGCGTTTCCTTCAGGGGTTAGATTTTGAGTTGCAGCAGCTGATTGCATCGTTAGATCTACAGACTTTCGCACAGGTACTCAACGCGGCGAGAGTTCAAGAGCAATTGATTAGCAAGTTCAGGAGACCCCCGGTCGTTCCAGCACGTACCCACGCGCCTTCTCGAGGAACTATACCGATTCACAGAGCAGGGACGATGCAAATGAAGCGCCCGTTTGTACCACAGCATCGCCCCCAGAGACAGGGCGTAACTTGCGGCTATTGCGGTAGAGGAGGACATACTCAGAAGGACTGTCACCGTGCCAAGGGACAGTGCCTGATTTGCGGTTCCAGTCAACACAAGATTAACAGTTGTCCTGAGCGAGCAGAAATACAGGGAGGTTCTGGACCGTCACAGCAGAGGCCGCAGGAACAGAGACAGCCATTTACAGGTCGCGGTCAGGGACGGGCTTTCACCTTGACCGCTGAGCAGGCAGAGGCATCAGGAGACGTGGTCACAGGTACTCTACTTGTACATTCCTTGCCAGCTAGAGTACTATTTGATTCGGGGGCATCACATTGTTTCTTATCTGAGCATTTCATTAACACACACTCAATACCACATGAACCATTAACCAAAGGATGGGAAATTCATACGGGTAATGGCATTATTATATCTAGTCGAGAATGTAGATTATGCCCAGTTGTAGTGTGTGGCAGGGAATTCTATGCGAATTTCCTTCTGATCGGGACAGGCAGTTACGACGCAATTCTCGGGATGAATTGGATGAGCACTTTCCATGCAGTTATCGACTGTCGTGCAAGGAAGGTGATCTTCCGCATTCCCAATCACCCGGAGTTTATTTTTGAGGGCGGAAGCGAATCTTTGGAACCAGCTAAGTACAGAGCAAAGCCTAAGGAACTGACAGCTATGGAGATTGATAAGAGCCCAGCCCCAGAAATTGTTCGGGACTTTCTAGACGTATTTCCTGAAGATCTACCAGGTCTACCACCTCCTCGAATCTTGGAGTTCTCGATCGATTTGATTCCAGGCACAGCCCCAGTATCCAGGGCTCCATACAGAATGGCACCAGTCGAGTTGGCGGAATTGAAGAAGCAGGTTGAAGAACTGTTGGAGAAGGGGTTTATTCGGCCAAGCGCTTCACCGTGGGGTGCACCAGTTCTATTGGTGAAGAAGAAGGATGGATCGTTGCGAATGTGCATAGATTACCGGGAGCTGAACAAGGTCACAATAAAGAACAAGTACCCAATCCCGCGTATCGATGATTTATTCGATCAGCTAAGTGGAGCCAAGGTTTTCTCGAAGTTGGACCTCCGTTCTGGATATCATCAAATCAGAGTAGCAGCTGAGGATGTATGCAAGACGGCTTTCAGGACCCGATACGGACATTACGAGTTCCTTGTGATGCCGTTCGGTGTTACCAATGCCCCAGCAATATTCATGGATTTAATGAACAGGGTGTTCGCAAAATACTTGGACACGTTTGTCGTTGTGTTTATCGACGACATACTTATCTATTCGAAGACCTGGGAAGAGCATGCTGAGCATTTGCGCACGGTCCTACAAATTCTTCGGGAAGAGAAGCTGTATGCGAAGCTGAGCAAGTGTGAATTCTGGCTCGACAAAGTTCAGTTTTTGGGACATATTGTTTCGGGCGAAGGGATCTCGGTGGACCCGGCGAAGATAGAATCGGTTAGAGATTGGCCAACGCCAAAATCAGTAGCTGAGATCAGGAGTTTTCCGGGATTGGCAGGTTATTATCGGAGATTCGTCCAAGATTTCTCAAGGATCGCGGAACCGTTGACAAGGCTGACACGGAAGGACGTGCCGTTTACATGGACAGAGGAATGCACTCAGGCATTCGACACACTAAAGCAGAAACTAACCACGGCGCCTATTCTTACTATACCAGATAATTCAGGTAGTTTGGTGATACACAGTGATGCCTCGGGGAAGGGTTTAGGCTGTGTTTTGATGCAGCACGGCCGTGTGGTTGCTTACGCCTCTCGACAACTGAGAAACCACGAGAAGAACTACCCTACTCATGACTTGGAGTTAGCCGCGGTAGTCTTTGCATTGAAGATTTGGAGGCATTATCTATTGGGTGAGAAAGTGGAGGTTTACATGGATCATAAAAGTTTGAAGTATGTTTTCACTCAGAAGGAACTGAACATGAGGCAGCGTCGATGGCTAGAGCTAATGGCATATTATGATCTGGACCTTCAGTATCACCCGGGGAAGGTCAATGTTGTACCAGATGCGCTCAGTCGCAAACCAGCGGTCATGATGTTGACCGATCAGAGGAGCATTATTGAGGATTTCCAGAGACTTGAACTTGAGGTCGTTACGCCGAACGCACTCAGTCAATTTTGGCAACTACACGTGCAATCTTCCCTGGTGGATCGCATCAAGATTGCACAAGCGGATGATCCCCGATTGCAAAAGTTCAGAGAGCAAGTGGAAGCTGGATTGAGAACGGATTTGATTATACATGAAGATGGCTCTCTGAGATTCGGTAGCAGACTCTGCGTACCTAAAGGTGATGTACGAGAAGAAGTGTTGGCTGAAGCACACAGTTCAGCTTATTCTGTGCATCCAGGAGATACAAAAATGTATCAGGACCTAAAGCAGCACTTTTGGTGGAACGGAATGAAGCGGGAAATTGCGAGGTTCGTATCCAGATGCTTGGTATGTCAGCAGGTGAAGGCGGAACATCAGAGAACAGCAGGATTATTACAACCATTGCCAATACCTGAATGGAAGTGGGAGCACATTACTATGGATTTTGTGACGGCCTTACCACGGAGCCCTAGAGGCAATAATGCTATTTGGGTTATCGTCGATCGCCTCACAAAAGCGGCACACTTTCTACCTTTCCGAGTGGGACAGTCGACAGAATCACTGGCAGAAAGATATATGCAGGAGATTGTGCGACTTCACGGTGTTCCAGTCAGCATTGTGTCAGACCGGGACACGAGATTCTTGTCACACTTTTGGAAGAGCTTACAGGAGAGTTTGGGAACCCGCCTCAAATTCAGCACAACTTATCACCCACAGACGGATGGACAATCCGAGCGTACAATTCAGACGCTCGAGGATATGTTGAGAGCCTGTATGTTGGACTTTCAGGGTTCCTGGGAGGACCATCTGCACCTAGTCGAGTTTTCTTACAACAATAGTTATCAGGCTAGTATTCAGATGGCTCCTTTTGAAGCGCTATATGGGCGGAAGTGTCGATCCCCAGTATGTTGGGATGATGTGGGAGAGCGAAGATTACTGGGCCCCGAACTCATTGTTCAAACAGTCGACAAGGTTCAAATGATCAGACAACGTATTAAGACGGCTCAAGATCGACAGAAGAGTTGGGCAGATACCAGCAGAAGGGCACTTGAGTTCGAAGTTGGAGATCATGTGTTCTTAAAGATTTCCCCTACTCGTGGAGTTATCAGGTTCGGAAGTCGGGGAAAGCTTAGTCCCCGTTTTATCGGACCTTTTGAGGTGCTAGAGCGAGTAGGAGAGGTGGCCTATCGACTTGCCTTGCCTCCATCGCTAGCTGGTGTGCACAATACCTTCCACGTGTCACAGTTGCGGCGTTATGTCCGGGATGAGAGTCATGTCCTGGACCATTCAGAGCTAGTTTTGGGAACCGATCTGTCTTACGAGGAGCAGCCTACTACCATCCTCGACCGCAGAGAGAAGGTGCTGAAGAATAAAGTCATTCCGTTAGTCCGAGTGTCTTGGGGCGGTCGTTCCCCAGGGGAATCCACCTGGGAGCGGGAGGAAGACATCCGTGATCGTTATCCACATCTCTTTGCTTAGTACATTATATTCTTGTGTCCCTATCAAATTTCGAGGACGAAATTTTGTTAAGGGGGGGTATGATGTAAATCCCCGTTTCCTTTTTAAATGAAATTTCCTATTTTCTGAATTCTAGTGATTACCTTATTCTTGACTTCATATATTTTTAGTTGGTTGTCTAAACCCTATTTTCCAGCTCTTTTGAAATTATAGTCCAAACCCTAAAAACTAAAACCTAAGATTTAAAACCAAAGCCGAAACAAACCAAAATGAGCAAAACACTTAACATTAAACCAATTTTTAATCATTCAGCCCATTTAGAATTTTAAATAAATCCCTTTTAAATATTATTCCCTCAGCCCAATTTAATTCCCTCAGCCCACTTTAAGATTTTTCTTAATATTTTCATTGTGAAATTCCACGGCCCAAAGTCTTTACTCAGCCCAATCCTAATTTAATTAATTCATTACCCAAATTTGAGCCGGCCCATCTCACTGCAGCCCACGACTTTATTTTAGAAAGGAAAATTTCTTTTTTTTGTGCCGGCCCACTCCCGTTAACCCAAGCCCGCTCCCCCCTCACTGTTCTTCTCCCTTCGAATTTTACCCAACGGCTACCTCCCTTAAACGCGCGCGCGACACGCCTCCTCCGCCGTCGCCCACGCCTTCGCCCTACCGTTGCCCCCACGTTTTCAACCTCGTCTCCCTTATCACTTTCCCACCTCGCTCACCTTTCTCATTTTTCCAGTCCCCTCATCTCTCCCCCTCTCGAAGCTTACAAACCCATTTCTCCCCGATCACGCGTCGCCCCATCGACGGCGACAACACCATCGACAGCCCCTCAGCAACCCTCAAATCACTCCTCTACCAACCCTCTCCCCTCACGACTCCACCTCCACCAACTCGAGTCACACCTGCACACTAACCCATTTCAACTTAACTCGGCCACCTTATCACCCCATCGACGCCGGTGAACCCCCATCTCATCTGAACCATCCATCGACCTTCCACACCCTCAGCATCACCCTCATCTCTCCAATACCCGACCCCACTGCCCCTCTTCTCTCTCTCTCCAAAACTCCAAAACCAGTTTCCAAACAAAATTTTTCCCCACTGTGAGCTGCTCTGTACTCGCTGCCGGAGCGACGCCGTCGACCGTCGGCAACCCCAATACACTCTCAGAGGATCATAAAGCATCCCTCAACGTCTAGTGGCTGTGCAAACGACTCCGAACAACCCCGACGCGAGATCCACATCTAGATCGAGGCTCGCGGGAATCCGATACGTGGCGTATACCGCGCGTTCGCGACGACACTGTTGCCGTACGATCCCGAGGCGTTCTCCAGGCAAGTGTTTACTTGCTTCATGCTAAATTATTAGTGGTGCAACCTTAAAATCATATAAATTGAAACTTACCGAGTAACTAAATATATTGAGACGTATGTGTTCGATGTATGATCCTAATGGAAATATTTGTCTAATTTGACGGTAACCTATACGCTCTGTTGGCCCTTGTAATGATATATAACGTGTGCGAAATTCGCTGGAAAATACGATCGTTCGTGACAAAAAGTGATACCCCCATATATGTTGTTTAAACTAGAACTCTCTCGTACCTGAAAACGAATAAAATTACCTTAAATCGTATACATATTGGAAAACTGCGTTCGAGGGTTTAAATCGGAGCCGACTCGATGAACTTTAATCCTATAAAAATTTCTGATCATTTCTGTTACGTAACCATGAAGATAATTGGATCGGAACACGACTCTGGACTGCAGTCCAGAGCGTTTCTGATTAGTGTGTTCTGTCTAAAGTCCTGCGTCCCCGTGTTTCCTGAAATCGCATGATACGGAACTTTACAGTAGTTATAAGATATTCCTGTTAGTGAAAGAAAACAAGTGGTTTCATTCCGATTCATCGCAGTTTGTTATTTTAACTTATTTTAAAAGGGCAGAACGTAAAGCTGTTCAGAACACTTTCTGAAATGACAATTGAGATTGAAATATGTATAACTTTCAACGTACAGATGCGATTGAGGATCCGTCTGCTGCGTTGAATACTTTATCAAAAACCCTAAATTTCATCTAACTGTGACATCGCTAAATTCTGAGCCCATCTGGGTGCAATTCGGGTCGCGAAACAGACGTTCAGTTCTGAAATTTAAATTCCAGCCGCGAACACTTAAACTGAAACAGTTATATCTTGAAAACCGAAACTCCGATTGAACTGAAACAAATTTTGATGAATTACTGACTGATTGTTCTATATATCTTACCTACATCATATTTGCTGAATTCGTAACATATTATCTGTGCAATTTATTTTAGTTCTTGACATGCATGCTAATTCATAACATACAAAGCTTATTGGTAGCATATAATACATATATCATACCCTTGTCATTTACACAGTGTTAGTGCGTGTGGACATTGCATTATCGTGCGTGATAGATGTTGGTTTAGGAGTGACGAGTACACCAATGGAAAGTGAATATTCGTGATAGTGATTGATACAGTGGACAGTGATGAAACCGTGCCTTTGGTATACTCGTACACAACTAGATCAATATCTTAAATAGTGTAACCTGGGGAAAAAGGGGAAATCAAAGTGGAAAGAGTATCGTATTTAGCGGGACCGTGTTTAGAGGATGATCATTCGAACCGTGATACTTATACGTGTAGGACAGGATCTAGCGATCCGGCTGACAGGGTTATGTCCCGGGCATGTGGGCCGTTGTCTCGGGTATGTACGAGACTCCTGTTAAACATGATCCTCCTTCCACTATGTGATTTCAAACATGACCTAGAGACCGATAGGGACACATAACATATTCTGCATCATACTGTGACATAGTGTTTACTTGCATTATTCTCATACCAGTAATACCTCATTTACCTGTTTCATCTGATTATAATAATATTATTATTTGTGTCGCTCTGACGACCTGAGTATGCATGCTCAGATTCCGTGCGAGGACCGGCACCGGAGACGGATCTATCCTTCGAGTTCACGGAGATATAGTTGGTGTACCTACTTCGTTTACTTCTTTCCATAAAAGAGATTGTGAGATTGAACTTGGTTAGTTATCGTTTTTATTATCTGTACTCTGTGAACAATGAAATTTTAATGTAATAAATTAGTGATGTGATTCCTTTAATACTGTGCTTTATTACTGATTACCATGTAGTGCTAGAAGCCGAAGTGTGACTACGGCGGGACGATCCTTTGACCGTAGGAGCATGGCTGGCCTAGTCATACCTCGTATTCCGTATTTTGGGATGCGGGGCGTGACATGGCGAATCGCATTATCCCCCCTTGTGGAGTTACAAAGATGAGGCCTACCCTGATTTGATTATAGGCGTGTTCTGTTTGCGCTTCTTCATGGAAGACACTCCATCAAAATAAAGTTCCCACCGGATACCAGCGTCGATCGCATCAAATGCATGTTCATCTGGCAGTTCACAGTTCAAAGGGGAATCGGCCGGTATCGGATGTTCAGCGAGGAAGTCGGCGATGGCCTGGCCTTTCACTGCCTTAAGAGGCTGGTAAGTTATCGAGAACTCCATTAAGAGCAAGGCTCATTTAGCAAGCCGCACTGTCAATATGGCCTTTGACATTAAATATTTGAGAGGATCCACTTTCGATATGAGACAGACTTCATGTGCCAACGCATAGTGCCTGAGCTTCGTTATCGCGAAGATTAACGCCAGGCAGTGTTTCTCGATGGGAGAGTAATTGCTTTCTGCCCCCAGGAGAACTCGACTCAAGTAATAGAGAGCTCTTTCTTTTCCTTGATCGTTCTCTTGTACCCATAATGCGCCTAAAGAACCTTCGAGGGCTGTTGTATAAAGAATGAGGGGCTTTCCCTTGACCGGAGCGGCCAGCACTGGCGGGTTCTGCAGATACTGCTTGATTTCGTCTAGCACGCCTTTGTATTTGTGATCCCAGACGAACGGGGTTCTCTTTTTCATCAGGTGACTGTAAGGACGGCACTTCACCGAAAGATTGGCTATAAATCGCCGTATATATGCGAGCTTTCCTTGGAGAGACCGCAGCTACTTGAGAGTCCTTGGCGGAGGTATTTCCATGATCGCCTTGATCTTTGACGGATCTATCTCGATACCCCGGTGTCGGACGATGAATCCTAGGAATTTGCCCGAGGAAACTCTGAACGCGCATTTGAGAGGGTTCATCTTCAAGTTGTATTGCCGAAGACGTTGAAATACGATCTTCAGATGCTCGAGATGTTCCTCGTATGATTTGCTTTTAACCACGAGGTCGTCGATGTAGCATTCGACGATTTCATGTATAAGGTCGTCATGGCCCTCTGATAGGTGGCACCGGCGTTCTTTAGACCGAAGGACATCACCTTGTAGCAAAATATACCCAAAGGGGTCCGGAAAGTGGTGTGCTTCTGGTCTTCGGGATGCATCTTTATCTGATTATATCCTGATGAGCCGTCCATGAAGGAGAAAACTTCGTGAGTGGACGTGTTATCTATCATCAGCTCAGTGACCGGTACCGGGAAATCGTCCTTCGGGCAGGCTTTATTGAGATCCCGAAAGTCTATGCAGATGCGCACCGTCCCATTCTTCTTCATCACTGGGACGATGTTGGCGATCCAGTCATGATACTGAACTTCTTGGATGAAGCCGGAGTCGATTAATTTCTTGACCTCGGCGTTGATACTCATCTCAAGCTCGAGCCGCATTCTTCTCGGTGCTTGTTTGATTGGCTTGACGTCCGGGGATATTGCCAATTTGTGGACAGCAATCTATGGGTCTAGTCCTGGCATTTCGGAATAGCTCCATGCGAAGAAATCTCTATACTGCATAAGCACGTCTTTTAGCGCATCCACCCTTTCTTCAGATAGCAGCTCACTGACGAATGTCGGTCGCGGGTCATTCGCCGTCCCCAAATCAATTTTCTTGAGGTTATCTGCAGTGGTATGTATTCCATCTTCCAGCTCTTTTGGCGTCGGCGGAAACTCTGAGATCACATCGTCATCATTGTTTTCGAAGCACCAGGGAAGGTCATCCATATTCTCGGGTTCTTCTTTTGATATCGTTATCATATGACAAGTACGAGCTCGCTTCCAAGACCGATGTTGATCTGGTTCCACTCTCGCTGCTTTGGGTTCATGCTTCTGCGGCGGTGTTACCCTCCAACTGCTGGATAGAGCGAATTTGCCAAGCTGTATTGATCTTCGACCCAGTTCTTGAAGGTGAAGCAATGTTCGAGAGGGTGTCCTATTGCTCGGTGATAAGAGCAGTAGTCTGGATGAGAGACCTTTTTGGCTTACTCGGGGTGCTTGGACTCCGGGAGTGTAAGCATTTGATGTCTTATGGCAAGATCAAGTATCTTCTTTGTCTTGTCTTGAGGAAAAGAGTATGCTCGACTCATCTTCTTCATAAGGGACAAATCCGGACCGCTCGATTCCCGATCGCTTGACTTCTTGGTTCCGCTTTGTCGTTGCTGAACGCCTTTTCCGCTTTTTGACTTGTTTCAGCCTCTGCGTCGAGTCTTTTGTACAACAGGTTGACAGGGAGGGGCATTTTCATCTTTCGCGGCCCGTTGAAGAAGGCGCTGAGTCCTGGCTTTCTCGTAGATGGCCATTTCACGATTATGGTTGTCTCGAACTTTTTGACCAGCTTCCCTTATAAGCTTGTCCATTTGTTCTTCGAACGACGGACTGGGCATTTTCACGTCGGGGGCTCTTTCTGGTTCAGGGTTAGCATTCTCCTATTGGGCATCTCCTTCTTCATCAAAGTCATATATGACATAGCAATCGCGGAGTAGCTCCCGTTTCTTGGACCGAACATATCCAAGCCCGATCACTTCCATTCTCCCGTTGGGCAACTTACGCTGAGTTCCGGGAACGTTCCAGATCCTGTCATAGAACTTAGCTTTCCGAGCGGTCTGTTTGAAGGGTATCCCTTGGCGCTTCAACAGCCTTTTCAAGCCTTCTGTATAATATCTAGGCAGACGGATGGGCTGGAGCCTGTCAAGTATAGTATCCATGCCGTGCCAGATTTCTTTCTCCACTTTGATTTCCCCGGAGCGGTAGAATAGGATCGCCTTTTCGCCTTCTCGCCTGAGAGGGACATAGAACGTCTGCAGCTCTTCCACACTGTAGGTATCAAGCACGTCCAGTTCTTTATGATGTTTGGGCGGAACCATGGCAACTTGCAAACTTTGCTCTTCATCAGCGAATGTTTGTATTGAAGGCCGAGCGGAGAATATAGCATGGACCTCATCTTCCGAGTCGCTGCCAAAGATCAACATAGGAGCGGACGGTTCCGGCTTGTTGTGCTGGGGTGGACCTAAATAAACTATCGCTTCCTCTTCTTCAGCATCACTCCCGAAGACTGGAATGGTGATGACAGCTTTGTTCTCCAGTTTGTGACATCTCTCCGTGTCCTCGAAATCTGGTAAAAAGTATTTTGCATCTTCATACGTGCGGACTTCATTCACGGAGAATGGATTCAGCTCTCCTGTTACGGTATACTCGAGACCATCCTTAAAGTATTTCATACACTGATGTTGTGTAGACGGGATGATATTGTACTCGTGTAACCAAGGCCGGCCGAGCAAAGCGTTATAGCATGTCTTGGCATCAATGACATGAAATTTAATGTCCATGACAAGTAGCCCGAATCGTAATGTCAATATCACAGACCCAAGAGTCCGCGATGACTGGGAGTCAAAACCAGAGATGGTGATTTTATCACGAGCGAGATGCTGGATGCTCATGCAGATTTCCTTCAACACTCGCACGTTGAGAAGATTGACGGAAGACTCATTGTCGACTAGGATTTTGCCTATCTTTATATCGTGGCAGTATCCTGAGATATAGAGGGGACAGTTGTGCTCGCACGTCCCAAGAAGGAGGTCTTCGTCGCCGAAGGTGATATCGACCGTGTGTACTTCCTCCAGCTCATCCTTCATCTTTTCCTCGGCGAGAAAAGCTTGGAATTGCTCTGGCTCTTGTAGCGCCTTGATCAATGAATCTCTCGCTTCTTTGGATAGTAAAAGGACGTTGAGAATGCTGAGCTGCGAAGGTAACTTCCTCAGGTGCGCCAGAACGTTGTAGTCCACCTTACTCTTCTTTGGTGGGTCCTTGGCAGTCAGCTCTTTCATGACTTGGTCATCTAGGGCGATATCCTCAGAGACCTTTTCTTTTCCCTTATCTTTTCTATTCGTGGGTCCGAGATTCTTTTCTGGAACCGTGCGATTGCGCAGCTGAATGTTTTCACAAACCTTCGGTTCTTCTTCTTTCCCCAAGGTGGATTCTTTAAAGAGAGGGCCAAGAGCCATCTCTTCATCAGAGTCGCTTCCGAAAGTGAGAACCTGTGATCCCCCGGTGTTGATCGTGCGACAGTTACCGGTAGTTTTTTATGCTCCTCGGTCGCACTTCTTTGCTCCCGACGAGTTTTGCGTTTCATCCGTTTAAAATGCTGCCGGTGAGAAACATATCCCTGCCACCATCTTTTAAAAGCGTCGCACTGTTCAGTAGGATGCGAAATCTTTCGATAATATGAGCAGTAGCTAGGATGCACCTCTGCTTCACCGGGAGTGTTTCCTTCGGAGGGTGGTAGCTTCATTCCCATTGATATGGCTTTAGCGAACCTTTTCCTCGTCTTGAACTTGTTTTTATTCTCGACGGATGTTCCTTGATTCGGCGGGAGTGTCTCAACTCTTTCGTCTAGTCACCGGCGTTGGGCTCTTTCAAATATGGCCATCTCACGCTCCCGATCGGCTTTACTTTTCAGATGAATCTCATTCAGGAAGGCGTCGATCATTTTGTCTGACGGCCATAGAAGTTTCGGCTCGGGACCTGTCCCCGGTCTTTCTGTGCAGGGAGCTTCTTTATTGTCTAGCGATGAATGAGAGATCACATGGTAGCTTGCTACGTAATCCTCAGATCCATCCGACGATTCTTCTCCATCATATCCGTCTTCAAGAACGTGGCTGAGGAACTCTTGGAGCGTGATTGGAGTCCGCGCCTTCTGGTTATACTCTTCTAACGCGTCAATCTGTTTCTGTAGGTTCGTGCGCTTGTCGCTAGGCTTCACGGGCTTCTTGGATTTCTTCTTCTTTTTCGAAGATTTCGACAGCTGGGCATGAACGCTTTGGCTATCACCACCAATATTTGGAGTTGGGCACGGCTTCAGCATACCTTCGATGATCTGGGGTTCCAGCGGATTCTTCCACCTGATTGCTGGGCATGCCTGGAGATCATTCAGCATCCTTTTGGTTTTGGCTGAAAGCAAGACCTCCCATGGAGCTTCTTCAACAAAAGAGCATGTTGCCCCCGGTGTGTTCATCCTCTTAGGAGTGTGCGGTTGTGGTGGGTTTACTTTCCACTTCTCAGACAGCGCAAACTTGCCTTGTAGGTACTGATCCTCGATCCATCCTTTAAAGACGAAGCAATCTTCGATTGGATGGCTTACCGTTTGGTGGTAAGGGCAATAATTGGGATTATTTGCTTCGCCGGGTTGCAATGGTCGCCTTGGATTTGGAAAATTGATGAGCCTGTTGCGCACCGCCAGTTCGAACAGCCTCTTCGTTCTATCCTGCGGGAATGAGTAAGGGCGCTTCATTTTCTTATTATAATAGCGCCGTCTTTCCTCCAACTGATCCACTAGTCTTGGACCATTGGGCTGTTGTTGGGTGTTCGCAACAAAGATCGCCTTCCCTTTACCCTTTTCGTTCCGCGGTTCCGGCTTCGGGGGAGATGGTCTATGACCCATCTGGTCCATTTGGGCCAGCTTATCGATTAGAGCCTGGAATGTGGTCGGTTTGAAGAACATCATGAACTGTGAAATAGTTGCATGAGGGTCTAGGGTGCCCACGAACATGCCCACTGCTGGTGCTTCTTCGATGCGCTGTTCGCACTTCGACCACAGGTTCCGCCATCGGATTGCATATTGAACCCAAGTTTCGCCCGGCTTCACCCTTGCATTAATCAATGCCGTTATTGGGGCGCGTTCACTTGCGCTCGCGAATCGCTGGGTGAACAATAACTCCATTTCTGTGAAAGTTTTGACGGAGTCATTTGGAAGTTCGGAGTACCACTCAAACGCCGTTTTCGATAAGCTGCCGACGAATTGGCGGAGAAAAAGCTTGTCATCACCACCAGTATTGCCACACAGAGCCCTGAACTGAGCGACATGTTGATGGGGATTGCCTGTCCCCTTGTACACATGGAATTTCGGGATCGTGTAGCCTGGCGGGTACTTTATCTGATCATACCAGCCTGGATATGGTCGCCCAGTTTTGACGACTTGGCCGGCCGCTTCATTTCCCTGGTGAACTCGTATTTGTTGAGCAATATAATCATCCAGGGCGGCCTTAGAAATGGTTTCCTCCTTGGCTGTTGATAGAGCCGGCAGGGGATTCGATGTTTCCCCTTTGTCGTCTTCAATAATGATCGGAGGGTCTTCGGCTGGAGGATCCGGCTGTATCATCATCCCGACCATGTCTTGGAAGAGAAGTGCCATTCACTTTATATTAGCCGCCTGCTCTGCGGCTTCTTTGTCCTTCTTTTCGAGTACTCTGCGAAGGAAGTCAGCATCGGTTTCTTGTTCATAACGCTGCTCGGATGACGCCTCCAGGCTTTCTTTTGGTCCGGTGAGTGCGGCCATCGCAGTCAGCATCTCCTGGAGCTTCTGCTGTTGCTGTTCCTGAGCCCTTGTGATGGATCGGGTGAGTGGTCGGTGGCCCATAGAAGTGCGGCTTTCCTCTTTTCTGGAAGCCATGTAAACAGTATGGACCGTTATGCCCCCAGACTTAGGGCGTTTGGGCTCAGTGCCTTTGGCATTTGTCGCAGGCATGGGGATCTTCTCCGGCCTTCTCTTCTTATGAGCGGTCAAAGTTGAGGGGGCCGTCGCAGTGGGCACCCAGATAGCCTTTTGTGGCTTGGCAGGATGGCTTTCTTCTTGTTGAGCCTTCGCCCTTTTTTGTCGGCGAGGGTAATCTTGATCAACCACCGAGCCTTGGACTTGACGCCAGATCTTGTAGATTTTAGAGGACAGCCGCTGAGGGGACTGTTCTGGCTTTGCTTCCGTAACATTCTCCACCGGAGGAGGAGATCTTTTCAGTACGGCGGTAGGAGAATTCCTGTGCACCTTATTCAGCAGCTCGAAGCTGTTCCCAGTTGGAACAACAGCATTAATTTCCGCCGTCGGGGCTGGTGGAGTTAGCCCAGAAGGGGAGTTGCCTCCGGCCTTCCTCACTCGGCGCCAGTGGCGACGTCGAGCGTGTCGAGCTGATAAGTTGGCTCGGTGACGGGGATGGCTATGTCTTGCCCCCTGTTCAGGTGAGGGGCTGTTGCTGGTGTCAGCCTGTTGAAAACTGATGTCCTTTGAGTAGCAGGAGCGGGAGTGGGAGTTGGGACAGTCAGTCTTGTAAAGACCGACCCCTTAGCAGGAGAAGCCGCCTTGACGACTTCGGGAGCAGGGTTGGTTACTCTCTTCGAGACAACCTTTTCTTGAGGTGCAGGCTTCATCATGGACCCACCTAAACTTTGGCCCAATCTGGAGAAGACCGAGGTGCCGGTGCTGGACGACCCGTTGAGAGGGGCCGCAGTAGCTGTAAGCAGATCAAAGACCGACTTCTTGGGAGCTTCCGGTGTTGGTAGAGGAGTGCCGAAGCTTGCTGGCGGGAGCATGGTCCCGAAAAACAACCCTGTGGTGGCTTGAGTGACCTGTTCCACGGGCATCGTGAACAGGGAAACCGCTTGGGGCCCGTAGGCTATGCCGCCAGTTGAGGCAGGACGTGCTTTGCAGCTGCATGTGGAGCACTTTGAGCAGGTGAACGCCATTGATTCTTTGCTTTCTGCACCAAGCAAAACGCCAAATCTTAGTACCTCGAAACCCCAGGGCAACCATTAGCAAACCGCGATTGGTTCGCGAACACGACACACGAAGTGTGGAGTGGAAAGAGGAAAAGGTCCCACCGGGCGTGCCAGAATCTGTTCCCCTCCGAACACAGAGACGCGACCGCGTAGGTCCGTCTTGCCTGAAATTCGGGGCAGATGCTAATTGGTGCTATTCGTCCACCTCTCCGAAGATGCCAAGTTGATTTATGGCACCATGTATCGAAGGTTTAAACGGATGCGGCCGATGTAGCAGACTTCGTCAGATTCCCCTTCGTTTAAGGGATTTTTGATTGTGGGGATGCTCTTCCCTGCAGGCGCAAGCCCCTACAGTTAATTACGCTACCGCATCGCGGTAACAACTTTCTCCTTCTCCATATGGTCACTTCGTGTCATGGGTGTTTGTTTTGTGTTTGGTTGTCCGTGGATTGTATACAGAGACTAAGTTATGTTGTCGCCCGTAGGGCGTGGATTAGTCCAAATCTGTATCTTTCTTAGATTTGGGTTTGGGGGGGTTGTTTGTGTTTAAGGATACGTTAGCCTTATTTGAGGCTAAGATCAACTTAAACATTTGTTAAGGACACGCCAGTCTAATTTTAGACTAAGATCAACTTAACGGGATCGTTTAGATCCGACAAGAGAGCAATTGGGCTCTGTTGTTTAGTTTAATGACATTGCGGTCGGTAATTAGTGTAACGACCATAATTTCTAATACCTAATAAAATATATTTTATCTATATTTCTACTATCAAATAATTATTTACGCGTTTCTTTTATATAATACTAATTTTTAAAGTAGTGTTAATAATTTTTAAAGCAGTAAATATGATTAAAGGAAATTTCTAAAATTTATTTATTATTTTTCTAAGCTTAAAATGTTTTAGAAAGATTTTATAATACCTTAAAATAATCTACATATTTTTATTATCAATTAAACTAATCAATTCGTAATTTAAAAATAATTTAAAGATTAACTAGATATTATATAATTATTATAACTAGTTAACAAGTTAGAAATAAATATACTAATTGTTTTTAGCCCAAAACTATTTTTATATTAAAAATAATAACAAAATATATTTTTTGGAATTTTTCCATAATTTTTCCGTAATTTTTACTATTTTTAACAATTTTTTCAAAGCCAAATCAATATTCTGCTATTTATTTATTTTTATTAAATTTTTTTAAAAAAATTTTTAAAACCTTTTTAACCTGGACCGTTGGATGCAGATCCAACGGTCCAGATCTCTGCGACGGCGCCAACGTGGCGATCCGCACCCGAGGCCACGGGCCAATCGTATCGCGCCACGTGGCGACGGGGCGGCGCGCTGTGGGCCGTTGGATGCAGATCCAACGGCCAGGAAGCTTAGGCGGCGGCGGCGCAATCATTGCAGAAATGATTTGTGCGCAGATTTTGAGGATTTTTGGATTTTATTGTTATTTTTGAATGCTATAAATATGCACCTTCAAACCTCATTTTCTCACAACTCAGAACTCCAAAAATTCTGAAAAAAAATACCAGTGCCTTCGTATCGACGACGCCGACGCTACGGCTCGATCCAATCGCAGAGGAAAAATCGGGACGCGAAGTTATTGAGGATTTAGTACGAGACTACGTTTCCAGCTCTTCGGCTTTCCGACTCAAACAAAAGGTAGGATCCGCCTCTCTCTCCTTTTCCTGTCACCTTCTTCTATCTCAATTCCAATTTCTAATCATCAACCCACATTTAAAAAGTGTTATTATATTTGTGCATACCCTTTTTCCTTGTACCCTTAATCATGATAATGTTAACCCATATTTTTAAAACGGTGTTTAAATTTCATCTGTACAAAATTATATTGCATACCCATAATACCTGGAATCTGATATAACTCATGAATTTTCATTTCACCTCTGACATACCCATACTATAAAATGATCTCGAAATAGGTTACTTCCACAAGATACTCTCGTTTAAATATTATATTTTAAAGATATGTAAAATGAATATTTTAGATATATTTTACTTACAAATATCTTTAAAACCCCCTCAACTTTTTAAGAAAGAAAATATTATTTGAATAACGATATCTTTTTAAAAGGGAATATTTAGTATCTTTTAAAAGGTAATTTTTAAAACCGATCTAAAATAAAGGAAAGGTTGTAGGCATCGATCGTTTATCTAAACCAGACTTTGTGCTGTCTAGGCAAGTGTGTCTAAGGCTAGTGGTTATTAATTAGGCCCACTACTTACATAGTGGAGTACCTTCCCACTTACCTGACACTTACCTAGCCATAATTGGCGGTGAAGAGGCGATTTGAGGACCTCATAACTTGTCCTTTTGGAATATTAGGAACAGTCTAGATTTTTCAAATAAAAACCCCTTTTAAAAGATTTTCAAATAAACATCACAATCTTGTATCAAAAGGATATTTTCTGTAAAACCTTATTCTTTCCCAAAATAATAAATATCCCAAATATCATGATTTTTCGTAGAAGTAAAAAACGAAATTTAAACCTTATTATTTTAACTAAGCTTTTTCCGAAGAACACGAAGCACTTTACAAAATTCTAGAAAATAAAATGAGTGGTTGTGGAAGGCCATATTAAATGAGATCAAATACTCTTTCTAAAAATTCCAGTTTATGACAACATGACATATACAAAACATGATACGGTTAGGGTTAGAATGCGCGGACCTAGGTATGGAATATTTTATGAAGATCCCGATATTCCGGGTGACCAGTCCAATATATGGGCGACTATATAAATATGAAGATCCCGATATTCCGGGTGACCAGTCCAATATATGGGCGACTATATAAATATGAAGATCCCGATATTCCGGGTGACCAGTCCAATATATGGGCGACTATATAAATATGAAGATCCCGATATTGCGGGTGACCAGTCCAATATATGGGCGACTATACAATATGGAAATTCCATGCCTAGAAGTATACGCACTAACTCTAATCCGTCCAAACCTTTATACTGAACCACGGGGATGGGTAGTTTGATTAGGCAAGGATAATTTGGAGCTCGGATTCCCCTACTACTCGATCATGATCCCGGGAAGTGAAACGGTACATTTCACTTCCCCAGTTGTTGTTCCGTGGCCACAACGGAATAATCTCGAGTATCCGGACCCTTGTTTAACAAACCAATACAAACTATTACCTTCATCTACATATAACTTGCAACATATATAACCTACTCATATTCACATATCCAATTTGTACTTAACCTCATACCTTTATACTCATGTACCTCATATTCATTATACACACCTGTTCGTTTCTATACCTTTACTATCTTATGAGGCAACCCTACCCGAGTTCAACTCGCTGACGGACCTTCCTTTTCTTTCTCCATCTTTGGAATGTCCGACAGATAAGAATGAGCATTACAGCGAAGATCAAGGTGTGAAGCTAACTTATGAAGATTTTGCAGGCAGGACAATGGAAGATTAGATAGTTTTAATTTTTATTGTTGCCCACATGTTTAGGGCTTTTTGTTTCTCCTTTGACGTAAATAAACTACTTAGTTTATTGTACTATTTTCCTTTGGGATGTAATAAAGTTTGGTTAATGGAAATAAAATGCCTTTCGCTTTTATTACTTTTGTTTTGGTACACATCCTGCATATTAATTATTTATACGCTTAACGTAACTGTATTGAATAGACCACCTTCAATACAGTTAGGTTGCGGACCTTGCCACGTCTTCCTTCTCCTTTTTTTGGGAAGCGGGACGTGACAGGTTTTTGTGGTGGCCCATGCAGGTCCTCTTGTGTACTAAAATAAAACCATTAACTGGCTTATTATATTTGTGAATCTTATCCATCTATACCGATATCATAGTTTTCCCTATGTCTTTTGTTCCTTCCTTGACATTCTGTACCTTGACCATGATATTTCCTTCTGGTCATGGCAAATCTTTCCATCAATTCATATCTTTCCTTCAACTTCCAAACTTTACCATCCGGAAGCAACTACCAATTTTATAATTTCCAATTCCTTATACCTAACCCTTCAAGACTTGCCATGCATCAAGTGATACACCAACAAGCGGGAGCAACACATGCAGCAAAGAGGATTCCTGGTAGCGTTACTGATTTTCCATGCCTAGTAGTGGCTACTCCTTTGAAAATTTCAAGCATGAAATTATTCTAAGGAGGGTAGATTGTAACTATCACAACCATTCTTGCAATTCTTAGCAAGCCCAGAAGTTTAAACATCCACAACGATTTTCGGAGGAGTGACTTGGTAATGTGATGTATCAGCGAGGCAATATAGCTGCATATGCGTCAAGACAACTAACAATTTATGGATGCAACTGTTCCTATCCAGAAACAGAACCGACGATGGTAAATGTTTATCTTGAAGACATAGAAACACCACTCTAAGGAGAACATGGGAATACGGATGGTTGAAACACGTGAAACGGATGAGAGAGGTCAAGTTTTATATAGGAGAAGTACCGATCGATTAGGAAGATCCTGAAGATGGAGAATTTGTAAGATAATAATGTAGAAAAAGGTGGAAATGGTGATACAATGCAGCGAGCGAAGAAAGCTCAGCCCACGACTCATTTTCCGTTTAACATCTTGGAAGAAAACGGTGGGTTTATATATAGCCTACTTTTGCTACTTTCATTGGAGGGAACCCTAGTCATACTTTTGATCATTCCGAGATTATGGAAAGGTTACCATAACCTACGAGCAGCAACCAGTCGGAATACTAGAATAATGAAACCTTGAGCGACAAGACAATCCAGCTGGCCAGAGCTATATAAAGGAAGAACTACTAGGCGGACATACTCGGAAGCGAGGAAACGGGATGAGAGTGCGAGATCAAAATATTTAACCGCGAAAATCTCTTCTTAGTGATTTCTTTCTACCTTTGACCTACCTTCTGAAATTTCGAGGACGAAATTTTTTTAAGGAGGGTAGATTGTAACGACCATAATTTCTAATACCTAATAAAATATATTTTATCTATATTTCTACTATCAAATAATTATTTACGCGTTTATTTTATATAATACTAATTTTTAAAGTAGTGTTAATAATTTTTAAAGCAGTAAATATGATTAAAGGAAATTTCTAAAATTTATTTATTATTTTTCTAAGCTTAAAATGTTTTAGAAAGATTTTATAATACCTTAAAATAATCTACATATTTTTATTATCAATTAAACTAATCAATTCGTAATTTAAAAATAATTTAAAGATTAACTAGATATTATATAATTATTATAACTAGTTAACAAGTTAGAAATAAATATACTAATTGTTTTTAACCCAAAACTATTTTTATATTAAATATAATAACAAAATATATTTTTTGGAATTTTTCCATAATTTTTCCGTAATTTTTACTATTTTTAACAATTTTTTCAAAGCCAAATCAATATTCTGCTATTTATTTATTTTTATTAAATTTTTTTAAAAAAATTTTTAAAACCTTTTTAACCTGGACCGTTGGATGCAGATCCAACGGTCCAGATCTCTGCGACGGCGCCAACGTGGCGATCCGCACCCGAGGCCACGGCCCAATCGTATCGCGCCACGTGGCGAAGGGGCGGCGCGCTGCGGGCCGTTGGATGCAGATCCAACGGGCAGGAAGCTTAGGCGGCGGCGGCGCAATCATTGCAGAAATGATTTGTGCGCAGATTTTGAGGATTTTTGGATTTTATTGTTATTTTTGAATGCTATAAATATGCACCTTCAAACCTCATTTTCTCACAACTCAGAACTCCAAAAATTCTGAAAAAAATACCGGTGCCTTCGTATCGACGACGCCGACGCTACGGCTCCATCCAATCGCAGAGGAAAAATCGGGACGCGAAGTTATTGAGGATTTAGTACGAGACTACGTTTCCAGCTCTTCGGCTTTCCGACTCAAACAAAAGGTAGGATCCGCCTCTCTCTCCTTTTCCTGTCACCTTCTTCTATCTCAATTCCAATTTCTAATCATCAACCCACATTTTAAAAGTGTTATTATATTTGTGCATACCCTTTTTCCTTGTACCCTTAATCATGATAATGTTAACCCATATTTTTAAAACGGTGTTTAAATTTCATCTGTACAAAATTATATTGCACACCCATAATACCTGGAATCTGATATAACTCATGAATTTTCATTTCACCTCTGACATACCCATACTATAAAATGATCTCGAAATAGGTTACTTCCACAAGATACTCTCGTTTAAATATTATATTTTAAAGATATGTAAAATGAATATTTTAGATATATTTTACTTACAAATATCTTTAAAAACCCCTCAACTTTTTAAGAAAGAAAATATTATTTGAATAACGATATCTTTTCAAAAGGGAGTATTTAGTATCTTTTAAAAGGTAATTTTTAAAACCGATCTAAAATAAAGGAAAGGTTGTAGGCATCGATCGTTTATCTAAACCAGATTTTGTGCTGTCTAGGAAAGTGTGTCTAAGGCTAGTGGTTATTAATTAGGCCCACTACTTACATAGTGGAGTACCTTCCCACTTACCTGGTACTTACCTAGCCACAATTGGCGGTGAAGAGGCGATTTGAGGACCTCATAACTTGTCCTTTTGGAATATTAGGAACAATCTAGATTTTTCAAATAAAAACCCCTTTTAAAAGATTTTCAAATAAATATCACAATCTTGTATCAAAAGGATATTTTCTGTAAAACCTTATTCTTTCCCAAAATAATAAATATCCCAAATATCATGATTTTTCGTAGAAGTAAAAAACGAAATTTAAACCTTATTATTTTAACTAAGCTTTTTCCGAAGAACACGAAGCACTTTACAAAATTCTAGAAAATAAAATGAGTGGTTGTGGAAGGCCATATTAAATGAGATCAAATACTCTTTCTAAAAATTCCAGTTTATGACAACATGACATATACAAAATATGATACGGTTAGGGTTAGAATGCGCGGACCTAGGTATGGAATACTTTATGAAGATCCCGATATTCCGGATGACCAGTCCAATATATAGGCGACTATATAAATATGAAGATCCCGATATTCCGGGTGACCAGTCCAATATATGGGCGACTATATAAATATGAAGATCCCGATATTGCGGGTGACCAGTCCAATATATGGGCGACTATACAATATGGAAATTCCATGCCTAGAAGTATACGCACTAACTCTAATCCGTCCAAACCTTTATACTGAACCACGGGGATGGGTAGTTTGATTAGGCAAGGATAATTTGGAGCTCGGATTCCCCTACTACTCGATCATAATCCCGGGAAGTGAAACGGTACATTTCACTTCCCCAGTTGTTGTTCCATGGCCACAACGGAATAATCTCGAGTATCCGGACCCTTGTTTAACAAACTAATACAAACTATTACCTTCATCTACATATAACTTACAACATATATAACCTACTCATATCCACATATCCAATTTGTACTTAACCTCATACCTTTATACTCATGTACCTCATATTCATTATACACACATGTTCGTTTCTATACCCTTACTATCTTATGAGGCAACCCTACCCGAGTTCAACTCGCTGACGGACCTTCCTTTTCTTTCTCTATCTTTGAAATGTCCGATAGATAAGAATGAGCATTACAGCGAAGATCAAGATGTGAAGCTAACTTATGAAGATTTTGCAGGCAGGACAATGGAAGATTAGATAGTTTTAATTTTTATTGTTGCCCACATGTTTAGGGCTTTTTGTTTCTCCTTTGACGTAAATAAACTACTTAGTTTATTGTACTATTTTCCTTTGGGATGTAATAAAGTTTGGTTAATGGAAATAAAATGCCTTTCGCTTTTATTACTTTTGTTTTGGTACACATCCTGCATATTAATTATTTATACGCTTAACGTAACTGTATTGAATAGACCACCTTCAATACAGTTACGTTGCGGACCTTGCCACGTCTTCCTTCTCCTTCTTTTGGGAAGCGGGGCGTGACAATTAGTTTAAGGACATTACGGTCCATTGTTAGTTTTAAGACATTGCGGTCGAGGTTAAGGATATCATAGTCCGTGAGTTTAAGGACCTCACAGTCTGGTGTTAGTTGTAAGACATCACGGTCGAGATTAAGGACATCATAGTCCGTGGATTTAAGGACTCCATAGTCCGACGTTAGTTTTAAGACATCATAGTCCGTGGATTTAAGGACTCCACAGTCCGACATTAGTTTTAAGACATCACGGTCAAGGTTAAGGACATCATAGTCCGTGAGTTTAAGGACCTCATAGTCTGGTGTTAGTTTTAAGACATCACGGTCGAGATTAAGGACATCATAGTCCGTGGATTTAAGGACTCCACAGTCCGTAGCAAAGTGTAGTTGTCGAGACCCGTCACCTCTCTGACGATGTTGAAGGATTACAACGACAGATATCAGAGGAGCAAAGAGATGTATCCTCGAACCGGGTGTAAGTTGATTGAAAGAGCAGATGGGCTCAGTTCAATTTAAATTGAGGACTTATGGCTAAAATTGGGCTAAGTCCAGTTAAAAATGTTTAACATTAACATTTTATTTTTATTCTGCCTGTTAGGCCTTTATTTGGGCTTTGCCCTTTTAATTGGGCTCTGACATTTCGTCTGGAATTAAATGCATAGCATTTATCAGAACAAGGTATGTCCTGACAGCGCGCCACGTGGCGCATCAGGTGCTTTGCGCCAATTAAAGAGCGAATTGCGCTAGCGCACATAAGGGTGACACGTGTCGCTCAGCGCTGGTTTTTTAGCGCACTGCGCTTTATGAGTGCGCTGCGCCAGTTTATAGGTGCACCAGTGAATGACACGTGGCGTGCTTGGCGCTGAGTGCCAACCCAAGAGCGCAGTGCTCTGTTTTCAGGAGCGCAAAGCGCAAGCTGTGTCTGTGGTTGACACGTGGTGCGCAGCGCACAGTTCAAGAGTGCAAAGCACTTTCCGGTAGCGCAAAGCGCTTCAGATCAAATTTAAGATCAAAGAACAAGTTTTTGTTTTTCAAAGGAGGCCTTGCCTCAAGATCCAAGAACCAAAGTTCTTGTTTTTTTTAATGAAAAGGCTCTGCCTTTGTAGATCAGAAGATCTGTGAAGTAAAAGTACTTCTTTTAGTCTTTTTATAGTTAGATCTTTTTCTTTTTTTATTGAAGACCTTGATCTTGTTCTTAGGTCTTTGATCTTTTTAGAAGAGAGTTCTTCTTTTTTAATGAGATGATTTCATCTCTGTTTATTCAAGAACATAGTTCTTTACCTTTAAAGATGAAGAAATGATCTTCTTTCTTCAAAGGCTTTCCTTTCTTTCCCTTTTAGTTTTTTTTAAAGTTTGCAGAGGATTTTTTTTTAGACTTGAAGTCTTGGGGCCTTTATATAGGGCCAATTGATTTGTGAAATTAGTTGAAGAGATCTTTCTCTGATTGATTTTAGGATGTTTCTCCACCGTTGGATTTTTGATCCCGGGTCTTCTGTTTTACAGAAGATAATCTTCTTGTTTTCAACAAGATTGGAAAGATCTTTATAGAACTGAATTTTAATTCTGATTAATTAATAATTTATTATTATTAGATCTTTTGATCTAACGGCGGGAAATTCTTTTAATTCCAGCGCTGGCGCACTTGGCGCGAGCGCACCTGCATTGGACACGTGGCGCGCAGCGCAACTGCGCTAGCGCGCCTGTGTTTGACACGTGGCGCGCAGTGCAGAGCGCAAGAGATCTGAAGTGTTGCTTCAATTTTAAAATTTGAATTTTGAAACAGAGCTTTACTCTGATTGGGGGTGCGCTGCCTAGGGCGCAACGCTCCTGGCGCTGGCGTGTCTGCTTTTGACACGTGGCGCGCAGCGCAAGGGATCTGAAGCGTTGCTTCATTTTTTGAATTTTGAAATTCAAAACAAAGCTTTGCTCTGATTGGGGAAACAACCCATCTCCATCTTGGGAAGATCCAGGGCCAAAGGGGAGAAAAATCAAAGAGCCCCCTTTGATCATTTCCAAAGATTTCTAAGAGTTTAACTCCATTCAAGATCTGTTAGAGTTTAACTCCATAAATTAATCTCTTTTTAGGAGTTTAACACCAGAAGTCAAATCAGGAGTACAGCTCCCAGTGCAGGGACCGAGTCCACTCTTCTGCGGACGCCCAGCGCCCACGTGCCAGGTACGCGAGGCGCTGGCGCCCGGCATGCGAGGTGCCTGCGCCCGGCATGCCCGGCGCCCATGCGCCCGGCACGCCCGGCGCCCATGCGCCGGGCACGCGAGGCGCTGTTGCCCGGCGCCCGGCTCCATGCACGCGTCTTTTAGACGCTTCCTCCCCTCATTTTATATGCACTCCACACTAAATATACTTTCCCCATTAGAAAAAATTTCTAACGGGGCGCTGCCCCACATCCTGCAAGGGGGCTGCTAGCTCCCTTGACCCCCAGCCCACTATCCGGGTAGCGGGACCCCCGTAAACTCTGCGAGGCCCCCGATATATCCAAAACCCGTCAAGACACATATACGTACACTGCACGTTGAGTTTGCATGACCTGTTTGACCCGTCAATCGGAGGTTCCCTCGCTCCAAAGGCGAGGGGTAATTAACAACAACTTAGTTCGCGGCTGCCGGAGATTCGGATCCCCACAATCAATAAACCCCAGCCTACCCTGGATAGGGGGAATCTGTAATGCGCCTGACAAGTGCGCGTATTCCCATCTCAATGGGGTGACAATAAACACCCTACAGATTTCTGGCACGCCTGGTGGGACGAATCTCTCCTCCTATATTTCGGGTTAAACGTTCATGCGAACTCAATCAATATACATGTCGATTGCCTGTACTGAAATCATGTTTCTATTTGCAGGTTAACAATTTCCAATTGCAATCTTCGGACGCAGCAAAAATGTCTCCAAGGACAGGCTCAGCTCCCAACACAGCTCCCATCTCCTACACAATGAAGATGGACGCTAGGATAGTCCTCTTGGCCAGTCTCGGTCCATAGTGGGAGGAGCCGCTGCTACCATTTGGCTCTATTCTGTTCGTGCCAGCTAGCGCCGTCCTAGCTTCTCAAGCTCCAGTTGTTTCCCCCAATCAGAGCAAAGCTCTGTTCAAAATTCAAATTTTGAAATGAAGCAACGCTTCAGAGGCAGCACCAAGTGCGCTGCGCCCTAGGCAGCGCACCACGTGCAAAGCACGTGTGCGCTAGCGCTAGGAGCGCTGCACTTAAGCAGCGCACCATGTGCAAAGCACGTGTGCGCTAGCGCTATGTGTGCTGCACTTAAGCAGCGCACCACGTGCAAAGCACGTGTGCGCTAACGCTAAGATCGCTGCACTTAAGCAGCGCACCACGTGCAAAGCACGTGTGCGCCAGCGCTAAGTGCGCTGCGCTCTGAGCAGCGCACCACGTGCAAAGTACGGGTGCGCTAGCGCTGGAACTAAAAGATCCCCACCTTCAGATCAAAAATCCAATAATAATGATAAATTATTAATTAATCAGAATTAAATTCTGTTAAGGAAAGATTCCTCAAAATCTTTCCAAACAACAAGATTGTGCTCTGTGAATCAGAGCACCGTTGGATCAATGATCCAATGGTGATTAAAAATCACCAAAAACACAGAATAAATTCTGTTTAAGAAGATTTCCCAATCTTGTTAAAAACAAAAAGATTTCCTACTGTAAATCAGAAGCCCTTGGATCAAAGATCCAACGGTGGAAAATTCCCCAAATCAATTGGAGAAAAGATCTCCTTAACTGATTGAACTGATCAGCGCCCTATATAAAGGCCCTTAGACTTCAAGTCTCATGGACAGAACCATAGAGAGGAACCCCCCCATAAGCTTTGAGAGATCTCAGAAAGAAGAGCGAAACTCTCAGAAAAAGAAGAGTTTCTTCAAGGTAAAAAATGATGAACAGAGAGATGAAATCTTCTCATAATTAAAAAAGAAGAATTCACTTATTTGAAGATCATAGATCTGTCAGACCAAGGTATTTTACAAAGAGATCAAAAGATCTCATCATAAAACAAAAGGAAGAACATATTTCTTCTCACAGATCATAGATCTATAAGACAAATTGTCTTTTAGAGATTATGAACATCTCATAAAGGGGGAGAGAATAATCCAATTCTCTTAGGATCACAGATCCATAAAGGCAAAGCCTTTCATCAATACAAGAGATTGAAGTATCTCCTATAAAATAAGAACTTTTGTTCTTAGAATCTTGAGACAAAGTCTCTTATAAAAGAACATAAATTTATTTCTTAGATCATAAAAATTGATCAATTAGCGCTTAGCGCTCATAACTTAGTGCTCTGTGCTCAAGACTGGCGCACAGCGCCAAGCGCGCCACGTGCTCCTCACGTGTGCGCTACTTAGCAGAAGCGCCTCAGCGCTCAAGACTAGCACAAAGCGCTGCAGAGCCTTAGCGCTCCAAATATAGCGCACTGCGCTCATAAGACTGGCACTCAGCGCTAAGCGCACCACGTGCTCCCCACGTGTGCGCCACTGAACAAATAGCGCTTGCGCTCATAAGATAGCACTCTGCGCTCATAAACTGGTGCAATGCTCCCATCATCTGGCGCTTAGCACTAAGCGCACCACGTGTCCCTCACGTGTGCGACACTTAACAGTTAGCGCTTTGCGCTCATAAATTAGCGCACTGCGCTCTTTGACTGGCGCTCAGCGCCAAGTACGACACGTGTCCATCACATGTGCGCTACTCGGCAGAAGCGCACTGCGCTCTTTGATTGGCGCAAAGCGCCAAGCGCACCACGTGCTCCTCACGTGTGCGCTGATAGAACATAAATTGTTCTTTAATAAGCCTCAGAGCTATTATGAGTGCGCAGCACTAAAAGACAGAAATGCTGTCAGAATCCAAATCAATGCTCAACATTATTAGAAGGGCCGAGCCCAAATAAATGCTCAACAGCCCAAAATAAATGTTAAACATTTTAACTTGATTGGACTTAGCCCAAGATTGGCCATAAGTCCTCAACTCAGATTAATTGAGCCCATATGCTCATAAATCTTTTTGATCTTAGTCCCAAATTGGACTACAGATCCCAACTAAAATTGATTCAAGGGTACATCTCTGAACTCCTCTGATATTTGTCGCTGTAATCCTTCAACGTCTTCAGAGAGGTGACGGGTCCCGACAACCATGAATTTCATAGACTATGATGTCTTTAAACTGGACCGTGGGGTCCTTAAACCCACGAACTATGGTGTCCTTAACCTTGGACCGTAATGTCCTTAAACTAGTTATGGACCGTAATGTCCCTAAACTAACGTTGGACCACCATGTCCTTAAACTGGTAATGGACCGTAATGTCCCTAAACTAACGTTGGACCACCATGTCCTTAAACTGGTAATCGACCGCAATGTCCCTAAACTAAACAATAGAGTCCAAATGCTCTTTTGTTGAATCTAAACGATCCCGTTAAGTTGATCTTAGTCTAAAATTAGACTAACGTATCCTTAACATACGTTTAAGTTGATCTTAGTCTCAAATGAGACTAACGTATCCTTAAACCCAACCCAAACCCAAATCTAAGAAAGTACGGATTTGGACTAATCCACGCCCTACGGGCGACAACATAAATTAGTCTCCGTATACAATCCACGGGCAACCAAAAAACAAAACAAACACACATGACATGAAGTGACCATCTGGAGAAGAAGAAAGTGGTTACCGCGATGCGGTAGCGTAATTAACTGCAAGGGCTTGCGCCTGCAGGGAAGAGCGTCCCCACAATCAAAAACCCCTCAACGAGGGGGAATCTGACGAAGTCTGCTACATCGATCACATCCGTTTATACCTTCGATATATGGTGTCATAAATCAACTTGGCATCTTCGGAGAGGTGGACGGATAGCACCAACTAGCATCTGCCCCGAATTCAGGCAAGACGGACCTACGCGGTCGCGTCTCCGTATTCGAAGGGGAATAGATTCTGGCACGCCCGGTGGGACCTTTTCCTCTTTCCACTCCACACTTCGTGTGTCGTGTTCACAAATGAATCACGGTTTAATATGGTTGCCCTTGGGTTCGAGGTACTGAGATTTGGTGTTTTACTCCGTGCAGAAAACAGAAGATCAATAGCTTCAAACTGCTCCAGCTGCAACTGCAACTCCGGTTCCGCCTCATCTGGAGGTGCAACCTACGGGCCCCAAGCGGCCTCTCTGTTCAAGATGCCGGTGGAGCAAGTAACTCAGACCACCACTGGACTATTCTTTGGGACCATGCTCCCACCCATGAACTTCAATGCCCCAATACCGTTGCAGGAGGCCCCAAAGAAGTCGGTCTTTGATCGACTTACCACCACTGCGTCCCCTCTCAACGGGTCGTCCAGCTCTAATGCCCCAGTCTTTGACAGACTGGGCCAAAGCTCCAACGGGCCCGTGAAGAAGCCCGCAATACCAGAAGGGGTTATCCCGAAAAGGATAGCCATTCTGGTCCTGAAGTCGTCAAAGTGGCTTCTCCTGCCAAAGGGTCGGTCTTCACAAGACTGGCCGTTACAACTCCCCATCCAAGCGAAGTCGCTAAGGCTGCTTCCCCCGTTCGAAAGTCTGCCTTCGACAGGCTAGCCATTCCCTCTCAACGGACGTCAGTCTTCAAGAGGCTCGCACCGGCAGTAACCCTTCACCAAGACAGGGGGCACGATGAAGCCACCCCTATAGCCGAGCCAGTACCGTCGGCTCGACATGCTCGACGTCGCCACTGGCGCCGAGTAAGGAAGGCTGGGGGCAATTCCCCTTCTGGATTGACTCCGCCAGCTTCAATGGTGGAAGTCGACGCTGCTGTTCCAACTGGGAACAGCTTTGAACCATTGAGGAGGGTCCGCAAGAACTCTCCGATTGCTGTGCTGAAAAGATCTTGTAACAACCCTAAATTTCCTATACAATTTTTTACAAAATTTTTTCAAAAATCCATAAAGGGGTATTTATTGCCTGAGCACAAGACTTAAGTAATTAATTAGCAATTTAATTACAAGAAGGAGCTTGTAGCTCATTGGTAATACCTTGCATTGCCGAACCAAGCCACCAGAGTTCAAATCTCATACCCCATATTATTTTTAAATTTGTTTTATTTTGAAATTTTTAGAAGTTCAAGAGTCAACACGTGCTAACTCCCAAAATTCCCACTACACATGAAAAACTAAATATACCAGTGAGTACACCAACCAACAGGGGACCCACCACATGCCTGACTCAACCCGACTCGGCCGGACGACCAAGTCCCCAACATAAAAGTTGGGGCTCTTGGGCTACTCTACCTCCCTGCACACTTCAATTTTCCAGATCAGTTCCAGAGACCTTTGAAATCCCCATTTACTCCATTTTTAATGTATTTTAATACCTTTTTATATTTTTTTTCAATTTAAACTCTTCATCTACCCCTAGCCTAACCTTATAAATACCACCCCTACCCTCTACCCTCTAACCCCAAAACTCTGAGCCAACTCTCTAAAATTTCCAAGAAACCTTGTGTACTTTGAAATCAAGCACGAAGCGAAGCTACGGCGAATTTCCCGGCGAACTTCCGATAATCATTCTAGGAGCTCCCGGCGACGAAGCGACGCACCGGCGACTCCTTCCGATCAATCTCGCTCTTCTTGTTTTCCTAAACCCGTAAGTCCCCATTTCTATCTTTCTTTTCTTTCTAAAAAATACGGAATTTACAAAACCCGACGGAATCGGAACAAATCCGATTTCCGATTCGGTTTTCTTATAAAACTTCACTTCTCGTTAATACAATTATGCTTAAACTCCCTCATGTTGACTATTAAACACTAATCAACCAAATTGATCAGGTTTCATTTCATAAAATGATGGCTATTTCACTTTATCGTATTTTTCATTTAAATACCATATTGTTTCAATTATACATTTAACTTCATTAAACTTGCTATACCTTTAAGTAGATCACGAGGTAATGACCTACCTCCTCACACACTCATATGCAACATAGCACAATACCTTCGGAAACATAGAATACGGGAAAACGAATCATTGCAAATAAATACCATTTACTTTATAAAAACCGTTTTCTAAAGGATTTAGTATTTTGCACAAATCTTTGCAAAGCTCCGCTACAACCCATTTGGGGAACCCGTTCGGGATGGTGCGGATTATCGCACATCCTCGGGCTTAGTAGTGCGAGATGCAGACCTCCGCAAGGAGCATTCGGTCTCGAAAGATTTAAATACGAAAATCTAAAGAAAATGAGATTTCTAGAAATATAATATATATAAAAAATTATTTTCATATAAATATATGTATATTTATCCTTAAAATATCTATTTCGTAATAATATAAATATTATATTTTTTTCTAAAAATATCACAAGAATCATTTCACATTAAAATACCATGAATTCCATACAAGTCAGTATTACAAATAAATACCCTTTATTATGAAAATTAGGATATTTTCACTAGAAATATCACAATATAAAATCTACATTCATTACAACTCTAAAGATGATTAATAAATACTTGGGGTGTATTTTGAAAACTATACAAAAGTATTTTTACATAAACCCCCCTCAAGTTCTATATATTACCCTAAGGACCCCAGTATACATAGATTTAAACACCAATCTCTTGAGCCTCAGGGAGCCGGAGAAGTGGGTGCTTGCCTATCTAAGGTAAACAATTAACAAACGGTGTTATCAACAAGATAATCGTCTTTGAAAAAGACACAAATCCTGCCGTCCATGTGCAGCGGTTACCGATAACATCAAAACAATCAGGACTTCAATTTACTTTTCTAATTGTCTGACTCAGTTTGAGTCTCATTATAATCTGATTTGAATATGATTCAAATACAATCTACAATCTACAATCTACAATATTACAATTCAACATGAATCCATGAATCCATGAATCTAATTATCAATCTATACAACTTGACTGAACCAAACCATGGAGATACATTCCATTTACATGCTTCTCCAGTTATTCTATTTACATGATTCTACGGTTACATCCGTTTACAGATATCATGGTTTTGGTCAGTCATCCAAATATATAATCAATACAAGTTACAATACAATACAATACAATCAAGATAACACGGGGTTAAAGGGGTAGACTGGTACGGAAAGTGTTAAAAGTGGCACAAGACTGCAAGATTTAAGACACCTAACCGTAATCAATTACCGTTGTTCCAGGTTGTATAACGGAGCGTTATACTCTATATTCCGTTTGCTCTGGTCTCTAGCATACTGAGACTCCTTTCGTATACACTGGCATCCTTCTGTACCAAGCTACAAATAACATCGTTAACACAACATCATAACAATATAATACAATTTTAAAAGCCACACTCTCTATTTCTTCTTTTCTACTTCTCCCTTATTTTTGGGACTTACCGAGCGATTTGTTCGCTGACGACATTCTCTTTCTTTCTTCTTTGAATGTCGTCAGGTGTTTCGGACCTTCTGGAGACATCGAGGACTTGGACCAGATTATTGAAGACCCAGAGCTCTAGCTTCATTGTACACATTTCATTCCAGTACTTTTCTTTTTCTGTTATGCCATTGTTTAGGCATTGTTTTAATCAGATGTATTTACATTTCTATGCATTGTACAGAAAGAATGTGAATAAATAAAGTTGATGTTTTATTATATCTTGTCTCTTGTGTATTTACTTTTATATTGCTTAGATACGCTTAGCGTATTTACTTCACAATAAATACGTAGCGGCCTCGTCGCGTCCTCTGTCCGTATACTGGGAAGTATGGCGTGACAGATCTTCTCCATCTGTGGAGAATGCTACAGAAAAGAAGCCGGAGCAGCCCCCTCAGCGGCTGTCCTCCAAAATTTATAAAGTCTGGTGACAGGTTCAAGAATCGGTGATTGACCAAGACTATTCCCACCGATCAAAGAAAATTAAAGCTCGGCAAGAAAAGGACCATCCCGTGATATCACAGAAGATGTCACCTGTCTGGGTACCCACTGCAATGGCTCCCTCAACTTCAACCGCTCATAAGAGAAGGAGGCCAGAGAAGGCCCCCGTGTCCGCGACGAACGGCAAGGACACCAAACTTCAACGCCCCAAGTCTGGTGGCATGGTGGTGCACACTGTTTATATGGCTTCCGGAAAAGAGAAAAGCCGTGCTTCTACGGGTCATCGACCGCTTACCCAATCGATAACAAAGGCTCAGGAGCAACAGCAGCAGAAACTTCAGGAGATGCTGACTGCAATGGCCGCACTCACTGGGCCAAAGGAAAGTCCAGAGACCTTAGAGCAGCGTCAGGAACAAGAAACTGATGCTGAATTCCTTCGAAGAATGCTCGAGAGGAAAGAAAAAGAGGCCGCGGAACAGGCGGCCAACATAAAACGAATGGCACTTTTGTTCCAAGACATGGTCGGGATGATGTTACAGCCGGAACCTCCAGCTGAAGACCCCCCGACTATTATTGAAGACGACAGAGGGGAGACATCGAACCCTCCTCCGGCTCTTTCAGCAGCCAAGGAAGAGACCATCTCCAAGGCCGCTCTGGATGATTACAACGCTCAGCAAATACGAGCTCATCATGCGAGCGAAATGGCCGGGCAGATCGTTAAGACTGGAAGACCCTATCCGGGCTGGTATGACCAAATAAGGTACTCGCCGGGATATACGATCCTTAAATTCCACGTATATAAAAGGACGGGCAATCCCCACCAGCATGTCTCCCAGTTCAGGGCGCTATGTGGCAACACTGGAGGTGACGATAAACTGCTACTTCGCCAGTTCGTCGGCAGCTTGTCATAGACAGTGTCACGCCCCGCTTCCCGGTGTACGGGGAAGGAGGACGCGACGAGGCCGCTACATATTTACTCTGAAGTAAACACGCTTAGCGTATCTAAGCAATATAAGTAAAATGCATAAGAGACAAAATATATCAGCAACTTTATTCATTAACATTCTTTTACAGTACATGGAAAAGTAAATACAAGGAATGGAAAGCGATGCCTAAACAATGACATAACTGAAATAAAAAAAATGTACAAGTGAAGCCTAGTGATCGTGCTGCTGAGTGGTCTGCTCCAAATGCTCCTGGTTGGTCTCGTGCTCCTCAGAGTCGGGCCCTCCTGACGACATTCCAAAGAAAGAATAGAAATAGGAATGTCGTCAGCGAACAATTGCTCGGTAAGTCCCAAAGATAAGGGAGAAAATAGTAAAGACAGAATAAGAAGGTATCTTTTACAGTTGTATTATATTGTAATAATGTAGTGTTAACGCTGTTGTTTATAGCTTGGTACAGAAGGATGCCAGTGTATATGAGAGGGGTCTTTATATGCTAGAGACCAGGGTAAACGGAATGTACAAGGAACCGTTAAGCCACGGTACAACAGCAACGGAATATAGGTTAGGTGTCTTAATCTTATTGTCTTGTGCCACTTTTAACACCTTCCGTACTAATCTACCCCTTAAACCTCGTAGTGCTTTGATTGTATTGTTTGTCTTGGATGATTAGCCGTAACCATGATATCAGTAAACGGATGCAACTGTATAATCATGTAAATGGAATAACTGGAGAATCATGTAAATGGATGTATATCCATGGTTCGGTTCAGTCAATATAAATTGAATAGATTGAATATATGGATTCACGGATTCATGTTGAATTGTAATATTGTAGATTGTGCTTGAATCACATTCAAGTCAGATTATTAAAGAGACTCAGTCTGAGTCGGACAATTAGAAAAGTAAATTGAAGTCTTGATTGTTTTGATGTTATCGGTAACCGCTGCACATGGGCGGCAGGATTTGTGTCTTTTTCAAAGACGATTACCGTATTGATAACACCATTGTTAAGTTGTCTACCTTAGATAGGCAAGCACCCACTTCTCTGGCTCCCTGAGGCTTAAGTGATTGGTCCCGCTTAAACCTATATTTACTACGGTCCTTAGGGTAAATTATAGAACTTGAGGGGGTTTTATGTAAAAATACTCTTGTATAGTTTTCAAAATACACCCCAAGTATTTATTAATCGTCTTTAGAGTTGTAATGAATGTAGATTTTATATTGTGATATTTCTAGTGAAATATCCTATTTTCATAATAATTGGTATTTATTTGTAATATTGGTTTTGTATGAAATTCATGGTATTTTAAGGTACATTGATTCTTGTAATTTTTAGAAAAAGGTAGAATATTTATATCATAACAAAATAGGTGTTTTAATAATAAATATACATATATTTATACAATATAATCTTAATATATATTTTATATTCTAAAAATTTCATTTTCTTAAGATGTCGTATTTTAAATCTTTCGAGACCGAATGCTCCTTGCGGATGTTTGAATCTCGCACTACTAAGCCCGAGGATGTGCGATAATCCGCACCATCCCGAGCAGGTTCCCTAAAATGGGTTGTAGCGGCGCTTTGCAAAGATTTGTATAAATACTAAATACTTTAGAAAACAGTTTTATTAAGTAAATGGTATTTAAACGTAAAAGTGCAATAAAAGTTACATAGCATGGTATTTGTTGTGAAATACCCAAATTAGCAAAAAATATGATTTTACAGGTTTATGATTAATTTTACCAATATATAAAAATTTACTATAATTTTTTTTCCATGTTTTAATATTAAGGAACTAATTATCGATAACCTTTATTTATCACTGTAGAATAATTACATTTATTCCTGCAAAAGTTGTCCCGGTCAAGATAGTTGTTTTAAGACTTAGTTTCATATGTCCAAGCATGAATTTAGGGTCGTTCGTTATCCCGTGATTTTATCGTGAAGGATAACTGCTAAAGGTTCATTATATTATTATGGTTTAATATTGTTTTTTTAATCATCATACTCCAAAAATAGATAATACAGTTAAATCTTCATAATTAGGTAATAAAATATTTTTCACAGATATATATTTTCATGATGAAAATAACAAGGGGTCAAGTGTTGAGAGATCTTACCTGAAATAATCTAGGAAAATAAAAGTCGGCGAGCGTTGGTTTGTACGAGAAATGGTATATCTCAAATCCTAGAATTTTTCTGCCTTTAGAGCTTGTTCCAAAGTGTAGAGGACTCAAATAGAAAGCTCTGAAAATTGTTTGGGATTTTTGTGTCGAACAGATATTTTGTGATGAATTTTAGAATTTCAGTGCTATTTACAGGGATTTCTGGGATTAAAAAACTATTTATTTATTTATTTATTTATTTATTTATTTGCTACAGTAACCGACCAGATCCGACCATTGGCCGACCAGATCTAACGATCCATGTCCTCTCACATGTGTGGGGCCCGGCTGAAAAATAAAATAAAATAAAATTATTTTTAATATTTAAAAATGTTTTTTTTAAAAAAAAATTGTGTTTGGCTTCTAAAAATTATTTTAAAATAGTAAAAAATATTTTTAAAATCTGGAAAAATTATATAAAATGTATTTTGATATTTTATATCTTTTGCAACCAAATTTGGTCTAAAATTGATCTTCGTATCGGTTATAAAAAAAATTCCCTTCGATTAAAAAAAACATTTAAATTCTTAAAAATTCCTAAAATTTCCTAAAAATCATATTAATTTATTTTAAACATGGAAAAATATTTTTAAAGTGTTTTCTATCACTATAAGCAGTAAAATAATGGTTTTGATATCGAAAAATTATAAAATGTTTTTATTACGTATCTAAGGTATACAGTCGTTACAGACAGCGTTCGAATGCTACTCTGAACTCCCGAATGACTCTGTCAAGACATTTGCAGAAATGGGGTTACTGTTCACGCAGAGGTTCGCAAGCGCTAGCGCGTACTCTAATTACCGCACTGATTAACGCCAAGGTAAAGCCAGGCGAAATATGGGTGCAATACGCGATACGGTGGCTGAATTTATGGTCAAAGTGCGGGCGACGCATCGAAGAAGCACCAGCAGTGGGCATGTTCATGGGTACTCTTGATCCGCAGGCGACAATCTCCCAGTTCATGATGTTTTTCAAGCCCACCACCTTCCAAGCCTTGATTGACAAGCTGGCCCAAATGGACCAGATGGGCCACATGCCTTCCTCATCGAAGCCGGAGCCGCGGAATGAAAAAGGGAAAGGGAAAGCGACTTTCGTCGCTAACACTCAACAGCAGCCTAGTACTCCAAGACCAGTTGATCGCCAAAATGATAGACAGCGATCCCTTGGAGAAAAAGTGAGACGCCCTTACTCGTTCTCTCGGGATAAAACGAAGAGGTTATTCGAGCTAGCACTGCGCAACAGGCTTATCACTCTGTCGGAGCCAAGACGCCCAACGCAACCAGGCGACATTAACAATTCTAATTACTGCCCTTATCACCGAATATTGGGTCATCCGATCGAAGATTGTTACATCTTCAAAAGCTGGATCGAAGATCAGTACCAACAGGGCAAGTTCGTATTTTCCGAAAACTGGAAGGTGAACCCGCTCCAGCCGCACGCTCTCAAAAAGGCGGACACACCGGGGGCATCGTGTTATTTTATCGTAAAAGCTCCATGGGAAGTCGCTCTTTCAGCCAAGACGAAAAGAATGCTGAAGGATCTCCAAACATGCCCGGCAGTCAAGTGGAAAAATCCACTGGAACCCGAGGTCATCGAAGGAATGCTGAAACCGCGCCTAACTCAAAAAATTGACAGTGATAGTCAAAGCACCCATACCCAGCCGTCAAAGTCTTCGAAGAAGAAGAAGAAGACCAAAAAGCCCATGAAGCCTGATGACAAGCGCACGGACCTGCAAAAGCATATTGATGCGCTGGAAGAATATAACCAGAAGGCGCGAACCCCGGTCACACTTCAAGAGTTTTTCAGCCACGTCCTTGAGAACGAAGATGATGACAATGGAGAAGACTCGTCAGACGAACCTGAGGATTATGTGGCAAGTTGCCATATGATCTCTCACTTGTCGATAGACGATGAAGAAGCCCCTTACGCAGATAAACTGGGGGCAGATCCTGAGCCGGAACTTCTAGGACCATCAGACGAAATGATTGATGCATTCCTGAACGAAGCCCTTCTTAAAAACAAAGTTGATCGAGAGTGCGAGATGGCCATATTTGAAAATGCCAAACGCCGGCGACTAAACGAAAGGGTTAAAACACTCCAACCAGATCAAATCATGTCCGCGGCAGACAAGAGCAGGTTCAAAACGAGGAAAAGGTTCGCCAAAGCCATATCGGTGGGAATGAAGCTGCCACCCTCCGAAGGAAACATTCATAATGAAGAGGATGTGCATCCTAACTACTGCTTATATCATCAAAGGATTGCGCACCCCACTGAAGAGTGCAACGCCTTTAAAAACTGGTGGTAGGGATATGTTGCTCACCGACAACATTTCAAGCGGATGAAACGCAAAACTCGTCGGAAGAAAAGAAATACGACCGAAGAGCGCAAAAGAACTACCAGCAACTGTCATATGGTTGACTCCGGGGGATCACAGGTTCTCACCTTCGGGAGCGATTCTGATGAAGAAATAGCCATTGGCCCTCTCTTCAAAGAACCCACATCCGAAACGGAAGAAATGAAGACCTGTGAGAACATTCAGCTGCGCAATCGCACGCTGCCCGAAAAGAATCTCGGGCCCGCGAACAGTGGGTCGAATAGAAAAGATAAAGGGAAAGAAAAAGTCCCTGAAGATATTGCCCTCGATGATCAAGTCGTCAAAGAACTGACAGCCAAGGACCCGCCCAAGAGAAACAAGGTGGATTACAACGTTCTGGCACACCTGAGGAAGCTACCTGTAGGGTTCCTGGGCACACTATAGAGGTCTCACAAGGCATCAACCATGCCAATTTCAAATTTTATGGGTGCCGAGAAACCCTAATACGGATCGTCGACTAGAAATTTAGGCGATAAACAAATCTAGTTAACAACTTAACTAAAGATAAGAAGCTACAACCTTTGTAGATCCGGATATCCACTTCCTTGGCTCCACGTAGGCATCCTCTCGCTGTCCATCTCGAATCCCGGACTCAATCGTCGGCTTGATCGGAGAAATGGGCGGACTAGGTCGTCGGCTTCGTGCCGAAGATGATCTACGTCGAGGCATCACAAGTTCAAGCTCCGACTTCATAAATTTGTGAAACTTGTGAAGAAAACACCCAAAACAACTTGGTAAGAGGTAGAGGGTGAAGAAATAGGAGGTGGGTTCACTTTGGAATTGGATTTCTCACTTTAGAACTCAAGTTGCCATTGATGGCATCAAGCTTTCTTGAAGAAGAAGATGATGAAGAAGAAGAAAGAATATGATAAGTGTTGAATTAAAATAAAAAATAATTCAATACTTATCATAAGCTAACCATAGTTGAGTGTAGAGAATAGACCATGGTTACTTGGATGGATTAGGGTTAAGCATGAAGACAAGAATGGTTAAGAAGTCAAAGCTTCATGAAACTTCAACTAGAAACAAACATAGCCACCATTCTTATCTAAATCTTTTCCAAATAAATAAACAAATAAATAAATGAAAAAAGCAAAAACCCTAATCATCTCTTAACCATGGTTTAATCCTTTACACTTAACCACATGATCAAGTATCATCAAACATGATACAAATATGTGCACAAAAATATATCACATATACAATGTGCATCAAGTGAGAAAATCCTTTTAAAATGAACCAATACTAGTTAATGCAAAGTAATATATCAAATATATAATTATACATTAAATCATTAAATCAACACTTGACTTAACGATCCGGTCATATCGCATATAACCGACTAGTATCCTATGTATCGGCTTATCGAACCAACCCTTGATTCGATATCTAGGTTATATCGCATATAACCAATCGATACATCCATCGCGAGAATGGAATACGGTATCACATACACGCATCATTCTCGGTCCTGCACATATCTCATATGCACTCCTATTTCGTTTCGCTTGAGCCAGGAAACCTCTGTGTAGGACTCTAAAGACTCGTCAATACGCCGGTAGCAGATGATGATCATATCAAGCACCCACAAGCCGCAAGCGGTCTGCTAAACGTAACGGCCATCCGGGTATTGAGCGATCAGAAGATCGACGAGCTAGCCCGCTCACACTCCTGTGAATCCAACCAGTAACACTTACTGTACAGTCCGGTCTGTTCATCTGATATGTCGCATATCAAGTCTAGGGGTGGTATACGTCAGACCCCAATAACCGATAAGTCGTGCCGATGTGAGGCTCATAACGGGTCGAGAAACTACTGGTAACACTTACCAGCAAATCTCTGATCAGCCCTGGCCAGGGACTTCCCTGTTACGGCCAATCGAGCACAGCGCAACATCAACCCCCAATACCGGGAGAGACGAAACCCCTCCTATCGCTCATTGCCTCCATGTGACTTGGGACTGTACCTAAAGACCACCGTTTTGCACGCCCTCATGGACGTGGTAAGGTGGAGATCAAAGCACAGTGGGAATCACACAAGACTCTATGACGATCTCGGGTCTACAGACTAACCTGTACAAGTGTCACCTGAGAACTGCCATCTGACGTGAGGTATAATACCATCTGGGAGTTCTCGGCGAGTCCGTCCAGTGTACCCAGTCTCCACTGAGCACCCGTATACCATCTCTGATGTCAAACACCAATGGATATGGGATCATCCATCGCCCATCTCATGGGTCGAGAAGCGCATACGCTAGTCTACACTGGTATATCGATGCCCTGTCTCGATACACCCACGACTAGGGACCTTGAAGGATATACTTATAGACTACCATGTCCCCACTAGTATGATCTGCATCATAGTCCAGGTAGTCAAGTACACATCCTAAGGGCTTTATCAACATGTAACTATAAGACAGTTTAAAGAGACAAGTGTACATGTTAAGATAAAGAGCAACCAGATAGCATACTATCATATCGAGCAAGAAAGTCATCTCTATATATGTCCAAGCATCCAATATAATATACATCATTTGTACAATACTGGCCTCTAGGGCATACATACAACTAACACTACCCTTGCAGCTGAGCATTCTCGATGCCCTCCTACTATCAAAAGAGGCGAGAGATTATCTGATCAAGGTATTACAAGAGCCTGACCAATTCCAAGCTTTTCTCGCCGAAGAAAAGAGGAAAGACGAGCTGGAAGAAGTGCACACGGCCGATATCACTTTCGGCGATGAAGATCTCCTCCTCGGGACGTGTAAGCATAACCGTCCCCTTTATGTCTCTGGATACTGTCATGATATTAAGATAGGCAAGATCCTGGTTAACAATGGGTCCTCCGTCAATCTCCTCAATGTAAGAGTGCTGAAGGAAATCTGCATGAGCATTCAACATCTCGCTCGGGATAAGATCACTATCTCCGGGTTTGACTCCCAGTCATCATGGACGCTCGGGTCTGTGATACTGATGCTACGCTTTGGGCTACTAGTCACGGATATCAAGTTTCACGTCATTGACTCTAAGACCTGCTATAACGCTTTGCTCGGCCGGCCTTGGTTACACGAGTATAACATTATCCCTTCTACACAACATCAGTGTATGAACTTCAAAGATGGTCTCGAGTACACTGTGACGGGGGAACTAAACCCATTCTCCGTGAACGAAATCCGCAAATATGAGGATGCCAAGTACTTCCTGCCAGATTTCGAAGACACAGAAAGATGTCGCAAACCGGAGGACAAAACCAAAGCCATCACTACTATTCCGGTCTTCGGGAGTGATACCGAAGAGGAAGAAGAGATAGTTTATTCAGGGCCACCCCAATACAACAAGCCGGGACCGTCCACCCCTATTCTGATCTTCGGCAGTGACTCGGAAGATGAAGTCATTGCCGTATTTTCTGTTCGGCCATTAATACAAGCCTTCGCTGATGAAGATCAAAGTTTGCAAATCGCTATGGTTCCGCAAGAGCATTACAAAGAGCTCGACGCACTTGATACTTATAGTGTGCAAGAACTGCAGGCATTCTACGTCCCTCCCAGGCGAAAAGATGAAAAGGCGATCTTCTTTTATCGATCCGCGGAAACCAAAGCGGAGAAGGAAATTTGGCATGGTGCTGATTCTACGCTTGACAGGCTCCAGCCCATCCGTCTGCCCAGATACTATACAGAAGGATTAAAAAGGTTGTTGAGGCGCCAAGGCGTACCCTTTAAACAGACTGCTCGACAAGCCCAAATCTATAACAGGATCCGGAACATCCCCGGAACTCAATGAAAGTTGCCTAGCGGGAGAATGGAAATGATCGGGCTTGGATATGTTCAATCCAAGAAACGGGAGAGATTCCGCGGCTGCTACGTCATACGTGACTTCGATGAAGAAGGAGATGCTCTGTGGGAAGATGCTAACCCTGAACCATAACGAGCTCCCGCCATGAAAATGCCAAGTCCGTCATTCGAAGAACAAATGGACAAGCTTATAAGAGAAGCGGGTCAAAAGGTTCGAGACGACCATAATTGCGAAATGGCCATCTACGAGAAAGCCAGGACGCAACGCCTCCTTCAGCAAGCTACAGATAATGATGACGCCCTTCGTCGCCAACCCGTCATACAAAATACCCGACGCAGAGGCATAAATAAACCCAAGAACGGAAAATATGTTCGACGGCAGCGTAGCGGGTCCAAAAAGCCACGCGAAGTAGAATCGAGCAACTAGGATTTGTCTCTTATAAAGAAGATGGGTCGAGCGTATTCTTTTCCCCGAGACAAGACAAGGAAGATATTCGACCTCGTCGTGAAACATCGGATGATTACGCTCCCAGAGTCCAAGCACCCCGAGCAAGCAGACAAGGTCTCTCACCCAGACTATTGCTCTTATCACCGAGCAATAGGACATCCTCTCGAAGATTGCTTCACCTTCAAGAACTAGGTCGAAGACCAATATCAACAAAGCAGGTTCCTCTATCCAGCAGTTGGAGAGTAACCCCGCCACAGAAGCATGTACCGAAAGCCACATATGCAACGAGAGTAGAACCAGATCAACATCGGTCTTGGAAGCAATCTCGCACCTGTCACGTGATAATGATGTCAGGAGAAGGTGTATACGAAGATATGGCTGATCTTCCCTGGTGCTTCGAAAACGATGATGACGAGGTGATCTCAGAGTTTCCACTGACTCCAAAAGAGCTGGAAGACGGAATACATACTACTGCAGATAACCTCAGAAAAATCGACCTGGGAACGGCAAACGACCCTCTGCCGACGTTTGTCAGTGAGCTGTTGTCTGAAGAAAAGGTGGCTACGCTCAAGGACGTGCTCATGCAGTATAAAGACTGTTTCACATGGAACTATTTCGAGATGCCCGGATTAGATCCAGAAATAACCGTCCACAAATTGGCAATTTCTCCGGACATCAAGCCAGTCAAACAAGCGCCGAGAAGAATGCGGCTCGAAATTGAAATGAGCATCAACGCCGTGGTTAAGAAGTTAATCGACTCCGGCTTCATCCAAGAGGTTCAGTATCCTAACTGGATCGCTAACATCGTCCCAGCAATGAAGAAAAACGGGACGGTGCGCATATGTGTGTACTTTCGGGATCTCAACAAAGTTTGCCCGAAGGACGACTTTCCAGTACCGGTCACCGAGCTGATGATAGATAATGCGTCCACTCATGAAGTCTTCTCTTTCATGGACGGATCATCAGGATACAATCAGATAAAGATGCATTCCGAGGACCAGAAGCATACCGCTTTCCGGACCCCTTTGGGCATATTCTGCGACAAGGTGATGCCTTTCGGTCTAAAGAACGTCGGTGCCACCTATCAGAGGACTATGAAGAAGATTTTCGATGACCTCATACATGAAATCGTCGAGTGTTATATCGACGACCTCGTAGTTAAAAGCAAATCATACGAGGAACATTTAGAGCATCTGAAGATCGTGTTTCAGCGCCTTCGGAAATACAACTTGAAGATGAACCCTCTCAAATGTGCATTCGGAGTTTCCTCGGGCAAGTTTCTAGGATTCGTCGTCCGACACCGAGGCATCGAGATAGACCCGTCGAAGATCAAGGCGATCATGGAAATGCCTCCGCCAAGGACTCTCAAACAACTGCGGTCTCTCCAAGGGAAGCTCGCGTATATCCAGCGATTTATAGCCAATCTCTCCGTCAAGTGCCGTCCCTACAGTCACTTGTTGAAGAAGAGAACTACGTTCGTCTGGGATCACAAATGCCAAAGCGCACTAGACGAAATTAAGCAATACCTACAGAATCCGCCGGTGTTGACTGCTCCGGTCAAGGGAAAGCCTCTCATTCTGTATACAACCGCCCTTGAGGGTTCTTTAGGCGCCCCGTAGGCACAAGAAAACGACCAAAGGAAAGAGAGAGCTCTCTACTATTTGAGTCAAGTTCTCCTGGGGGCAGAAAGCAATTACTCCCCCATCGAAAAACACTGTCTAGTGTTGATCTTCGCAATAACGAAGCTCCGGCACTGTGCGTTGGCACATGAGGTCCATCTCATATCAAAGGTGGATTCTCTCAAATATTTGATGTCAAAGGCCATATTAACGGGACTACTCGCTAAATGGGCCCTGCTCTTAATGGAATTCTCGGTGACATACCGACCCCTCAAGGCGGTGAAAGGCCAGGCTATCGCCGACTTCCTCGCTGAATATCCAATGCCTGCCGATTCTCCCTTGAACTGTGACTTGCCAGACGTACACGCGTTTGACATGATCGATGGGGAGAGAAAAGAGAATGATACCCAGTGGGAACTCTATTTTGATGGAGCATCTTCCATGAAGAAGCGCAAACAAAGCATCCCCTTAATCAGATCTGGAGTGGGCCTCATCTTCGTGACTCCACAAGGAGGGATGCGCTTTGCCTTCTCTTTAACGGAGCCGAGGACGAATAATGAAGCCGAATATGAAGCTTTGATAGCGGTCTTGTGATCGCTGTCGACATGGGAATCGAAAACCTCCTCATATACGGAGACTCCCAACTGGTCGTTAGCCAAGTAAACGGCGACTATCAAACATGCAAACCAGAGTTGGTAAGGTACGGCGAGAAAGTGCAGCAACTACTGACTCAAATTCCTTCCTACATGCTGGAAAGTATACCGCGTGCGAAAAACAGCAAAGCGGATGCATTAGCCAAGCTCGTTAAAGAATTGGCCGACGAAAACCTCGATGACGTAAGGATCGTTGTGCAAAGCCGACGGGTTCTTGGGTCGGTCTTTCAATTGCTTCCTGAGCCGCACGTGTTGCCTGTCTGTAAGCGGTAGATAGGGCAGCCGAAGCACTCTCTGAAGGAGCAAAGGCAGGGGTAGTAGCGCTCGAGCCTGCACCCGCGGCCAATGCGGCGCTACGTTCTCTTGCTGCACGCATTCTGCGCTTCCTTTCCGCCCGAGCCGTGAGAGCCGATCTTCTCAAGACCTCCGTCAATGGGATGTCATCATCCACACCAGGAGCTACCTCTGGAACCGTTACGGCGTTCGTCATCGGTTGCTTGAGTAAAGCCTCTTTTGGCAATGCCGAAGAGGCCGGGACTTCGATAACTGGCCCTGGAAGCATCTCCGCATCACCCGGCGGGATTGGCACTGTACTGGACATGACCTGAGTCGAGGTAATCCCTGCAATCAGATGAAAAAGGGGTCAGATTATCCATAAGAAAGGCGAATGAAGGCACAATAAGCCGAAATATACCAACGCCCAGCGAAGCGCGAATCCTCTCCTCCTCCTCAAAAGTCTTGAGGGAAGCCGCGAGAGCCTCTTCAGGGGAAATGCCTGTTAAAGAAGGAAAAGTGTCAGTCAAAACATGATAATAAAAATATAATTCAATGACAAAAGGTACGGCTGATGTTTACTTGATTATGCGAGGATGGCCAGTCCCGCTTTGTGGCTTGCTAATCGCTCGGAAGCTGCAATAGCAGCCTCAAGGTTGGTATCGTCTGGCGCCATAAATAGACCCTCGTTGGTCCCATATTCGCTCAGGCCCTCGCTATAAGGAGCATGCGGCTCCTGACCGAGTATAACGTCTGCAGAGAGAATCGACTTCTTCTTCTGCGAGCGAGCACTGGTCGCCGCTAGAACAAGCTTACGCTTGGTGGGCACCTTGGGACAACGAGTCCCGATATCTGAACCCACGCCAAACTCGGGAGACGCTACAGTCACCTCTTTCACAGGAGCACGGGGTATCGGTAGCTCAGGCACATCACTCGGGACCTCGACCGCAGCAACTTCTCTTAAGGGAGGGTGGACAATGGTCCGTCGCTTCAGAGGAACACTTGGATTGCCAGCCGGAGCGGTGCCCTTGGGATCAAGCAACAATCGCTTCTCCTCCCTAATGACGGCGCCCATCGAATGTTGGTACCACACCACATACACATTTAGGGCCTTCGGAACACAGCTCGGTTCACTAATGAAGAAGTTGGACCCCGTGTTCAGACACATAAAATGATGCAACGCGCTTCGTATTCCCTCTTCGGCAGCAGCAGGTTCTGCCAAGAAAGCCTCAAGCGGGACGCCCTGATTATAGTTCAGCTGCTGGGCGAAACGATGCGGGTTGTATCTCATGAATAACGCCGCATCATTTTGCCTAAATACGAGAAAGCCCGACCTGATGGAGTACAGATGAAGAATTTCCCGTGCTTTCAATACAGAGGCCCCGTCTTTAAAGATGTCCTGCAATGGCATCACTGTCTTCGCGAATTCCTGGCCGACGGTCAAAATTTTGTCGGTGAAGGACATACCATCTCCAACCGTGCGTGGACGAAGGAGCAAACCCCTAGCTTCCCGCGGTGTCGGACTTACGATAGATGCATCGACTAGCCGCATTATCCGAGGGAATTTACATCTGTCATAAAAGGAAGGTCTTCTGTGGATACCGAAGACCCCAAGTACGTGCAACTCGAGCCATGAGGTAAAATAATGCATTGAGAAGTTGGCAGGCTGCACCCTTGGCTCAGTAGTATCCGCTGCCAAGCTGAGGCCGTGATACATGTGGGCTAACCCAGCAATCCCGATGGCCACTTGTATCCCGGCAACCATTCGATGCGCGGGGTATAAGACAGAAGACCTCATGTAGCGAGGGTGCATGGAAAGCGCGAACTAGCTTAACCATAAACCGAGGAACCCTAGAAAGAACGTTTCCTCATCGATGCCCGGAGCGGCAATTGCTGAAAAGGGGACGATCGCGATGTTTGGAAGAAAGAAATCATTTTGATCAGCTTCCAATATTAGCCGGCGATCCAAACCAAATTCGAAAGGATCATCAAGTTTGGCAAACTTTTCACCTTGATGCGATAAAACTTCCGTAAGGAGAAACGAGCGATAAAATCCGTAAAAGTAACCTCGCGGCCTCCGGATTCGAGAAAGAAGCTCTTATACATATTCAACACCTTTATCAGACTTGGGAACTGGTGTTGAATGGCGTTCCCTGGGGCAAGACCCATTACCACTGATCTAGTGGCAAAAATATACTCATCCGGAGGAAGCAGCTCCTCGTAATGCTCTCCCCTAACGGGTAAACCAGAGACTTCGGCAAATTCCTCTAAGGAAATGGAGACTTCTCGATCCAATAAGAGGAAGGTGTGGGTCGGGATGTTCCATTGCTCTAGAAACACCTTGATCCACCATGTGGGAGGTGCAGAATACTGGAACAAGGAAGCATAGATCGCAGGGTACAATCCGAGCTTCAGCAGCTGCGACTTTTGCGCCGATAAGATATATCGGGCCCACGCATGTATCCGGCCGGGTGGCGGGGAGTTAGTCCTATGTTGTAGGGTTGTCCCCAAGGGCGCGACTCACCCTGGCATATGCGCTGTCCTAAAGTATCCAAAGCTACCGGCGGCTGTATGGGTATTGCGGCCATAGAAGGCCGAAGAAGACCTTCCGAAGTCCAATTTACCTCCTCCACAGTATAGCTTATCGGGGGTGAATCTGCATAAGGGATCGCAGAGATAGGCTCCGAGGGTGTCGCACAAGAAAAGCTTCGGCGGCCTCTGATAATCTGATCGTACCATCTACCCCATAGATGAAGACTCTTTTGCTCCGGGTCATGATCTTTGATCAGCGCAAGAACCTCTCGGTCTACGGGTGCTTCGGGGAATCCGCCTTCTAAGCGGATGAACGGGAAGGAAGTGTCGAAAGACATAGTACCTGCGCGAGAAAAGAATAAATTTTCAGCCGCTCATGCTACAATTTAAGTTCTGTCACTAGGTACATTAAATCTGTGCCACACTGCAATGCAGTGAAAAGGGACCAAAGGGGACCTACATAATCTAGATGACAGTTCATCATTAATAAAACTGTCTCATCATTTGATGAGACTATCATTAAATTAGGAAATCCTCGATTGATTCTCATTTAATGAGAATTCCTCGGGCCAGCGAGTAAATCTCCCCTTGAGAGCAGTGCTCTATGACAGAGTGACATTTGTTAACTCTAAGGATGAAGGAATAAAAATTCCTCAAGAGCCTTGCTCTGTAAAAACGATGGAATAATCATCAGAAGATTTAAAATAAGAGTTTTAATGAATTAATAATTCTGAGATCTTCAAGATCTATGAACAAACTCTAAAAGTTCTTCATGAGCAAAGCTCTGTTAATGGGCTAAGAAACCCCAAGAAAGATCTTTGTAGATCTATGGGTTCAAGAGAGCAAAGCTCTGTCAACAAAATCCTAAAAAAGGTTTTCTTTAGATCAAAGATCTATGAAGAGCAAAGCTCTGTTAATGGGTAAAACCCTAGATTATTAAAAGGTTCTTTTAAAAGATTTAATCTTTACCTAAGATTTTGACAGAGTTCTGTCCTTAAGAAAGTTCTTAAGAAAAGAGCTATGCTCTGCAAGAGATAATAATTCTCAGAAGGAAGAAGATGAACAGAAATCATCCTAAGGGCCAGGGTCCTATTTGTAGGCATTGAGATGCCGTTTCAACTTCTGAGTTGATCCAAGGGCGCAGATACTGCCACCGCTGCAATCACGTGTGGACTACATGAGCGCAACGGTGGGGGGGGCATTTGTTTCCCCCAATCAGAGCAAAGCTCTGTTCAAAATTCAAAATTTGAAATGAAGCAACGCTTCATAGGCAGCTCCAAGTGCGCTGCGCCCTAGGAAGCGCACCACGTGCAAAGCACGTGGGCGCTAGCACTAGGAGCGCTGCACTTAAGCAGCGCACCACGTGCAAAGCACGCGGGCGCTAGCGCTAGGAGCGCTGCTCTTAAGCAGCGCACCATGTGCAAAGCACGTGTGCGCTAGCGCTAGGAGCGCTGCCCTCCAAGCAGCGCACCACGTGCAAAGCACGGGTGCGCTAGCGCTGGAACTAAAAGCTTCCCACTGTCAGATCAAAGATCCAATAATAATGATAAATCATTAATTAATCAGAATTAAATTCTGTTAAGGAAAGATTCCTCAAAATCTTTCCAAACAACAAGATTGTGCTCTGTAAATCATAGCACCGTTGGATCAATGATCCAATGGTGATTAAAAATCACCAAAAACACAGAATAAATTCTGTTTAAGAAGATTTCCCAATCTTGTTAAAAACAAGAAGATTGCCTTCTGTAAATCAGAAGCCCTTGGATCAAAGATCCAACAGTGGGAAATTCTCCAAATCAATTGGAGAAAAGATCTCCTTAACTGATTGAACTGATCAGCTTGCCCTATATAAAGGCCCTTAGACTTCAAGTCTCATGGACAGAAGCATAGAGAGGAACCCCCATAAGCTTTAAGAGATCTCAGAAAGAAGAGCGAAGCTCTCAGAATAAGAAGAGTTTCTTCAAGTTAAAAAATGATGAACAGAGAGATGAAATCATCTCATAATTAAAAAAGAAGAATTCACTTCTTTGAAGATCATAGATCTGCAAGACCAAGGTCTTTTACAAAGAGATCAAAAGATCTCATTATAAAACAAAAAAAGAACATAATTCTTCTCACAGATCATTGATCTATAAGACAAATTGTCTTTAAGAGATTATGAACATCTCATAAAGAGGGAGAGAATAAGCCAATTCTCTTAGGATCATAGATCCATAAAGGCAAAGCCTTTCATCAATACAAGAGATTGAAGCATCTCCTATAAAATAAGAACTTTTGTTCTTAGAATCTTGAGACAAAGTCTCTTATAAAAGAACATAAATTTATTTCTTGGATCATAAAAATTGATCAATTAGTGCTTATCGCTCATAACTGAGCGCTCTGTGCTCAAGACTGGCGCACAGCGCCAAGTGCGTCACGTGCTTCTCACGTGTGCGCTACTTAGCAGAAGCGCCTCAGCGCTCAAGACTAGCGCAAAGCGCTGTAAAGCCTTAGCGCTCCAAATATAGCGTACTGTGCTCATAAGACTGGCACTCAGCGCTAAGCGCACTACGTGCTCCCCACGTGTGCGCCACTGAACAAATAGCGCTTGCGATCATAAGACAGCGCTCTACGCTCATAAACTGGTGCAATGCGCCCATCATCTAGCGCTCAGCGCTAAGCGCACCACGTGTCCCTCACGTGTGCGCCACTTAACAGTTAGCGCTTTGCGCTCATAAATTAGCGCACTGCGCTCTTTGACTGTCGTTCAGCGCCAAGCGTGACACGTGTTCCTCACATGTGCACTACTCGGCAGAAGCGCACTGCGCTCTTTGATTGGCGCAAAGCGCCAAGCGCACCACGTGCTCCTCACGTGTGCGCTGATAGAACATAAATTGTTCTTTAATAAGCCTCAGAGCTATTATGAGTGCTCAGCACTAAAAGACAGAAATGCTGTCAGAATCTAAATCAATGCTCAGCATTATTAGAAGGGCCGAGCCCAAATAAATGCTCAACAGCCCAAAATAAATGTTAAACATTTTAACTTGATTGGATTTAGCCCAAGATTGGTCATAAGTCCTCAACTCAGATTAATTGAGCCCATATGCTCATAAATCTTTTTGATCTTAGTCCCATATTGGACTACAAATCCCAACCAAAATTGGTTCAAGGGTACATCTCTGAACTCCTCTAATATTTGTCGCTGTAATCCTTCAACGTCTTCAGAGAGGTGACGGGTCCCGACAACCATGAATTTCATAGACTATGACGTCTTTAAACTGGACCGTGGGGTCCTTAAACCTACGGACTATGATGTCCTTAACCTTGGACCGTAATGTCCTTAAACTAATTATGAACCGTAATGTCCCTAAAATAACGTTGGACCACCATGTCCTTAAACTGGTAATGGACCGTAATGTCCCTAAACTAACGTTGGACCACCATGTCCTTAAACTGGTAATCGACCGCAATGTCCCTAAACTAAACAATAGAGTCCAAATGCTCTTTTGTTGGATCTAAACGATCCCGTTAAGTTGATCTTAGTCTAAAATTAGACTAACGTATCCTTAATATACGTTTAAGTTGATCTTAGTCTCAAATGAGACTAACGTATCCTTAAACCCAACTCAAACCCAAATCTAAGAAAGTACGGATTTTGACTAATCCACGCCCTACGGGCGACAACATAAATTAGTCTCCGTATACAATCCACGGGCAACCAAAAAACAAAACAAACACACACGACATGAAGTGACCATCTGAAGAAGGAGAAAGTGGTTACCGCGATGCGGTAGCGTAATTAACTGCAGGGGCTTGCGCCTGCAGGGAAGAGCGTCCCCACAATCAAAAACCCCTCAACGAGGGGGAATCTGACGAAGTCTGCTATATCGGCCGCATCCATTTAGACCTTCGATATATGGTGTCATAAATCAACTTGGCATCTTCGGAGAGGTGGACGGATAGCACCAACTAGCATCTGCCCCGAATTCAGACAAGACGGACCTACGCGGTCGCATCTCCGTGTTCAGAGGGGAACACCAGTAAATGACAGACCGGCCTCGAAAGGTAGGAAGCAAAATCTGGTGATCTCGAGGGTACCACTACCCAAACGCAAGTCGGTGTTTTAGCGATTTTCCTTAGCCCCAGCTGGGGGCAAGGCCATCAACACCAACAAAGCAACAAGACGTCTCGAGCAAGCTCCAGCGGTGCCCCTGACAACCGCTCGATCGGGTGTCTTCTCTAAGCTCCTTGCCAATCGACTCACAATGGCTTCCTGGATGACGGATGCCCGCCAAGCCCTCAAAATTAAGAAGCTAAGACAGAAAAGACTCAGATACAGAGCCAACAAAAAGGCCAGGGCTCATGCTATGCCGAACTTCATGAGGTTCCAAGAACAGGGTTACCCCGCCAAAGATAAAGAGACGGCTGGATATGTGGTCCACACTGTCTACATGGTGGGCACGCGCAGCAAGAGTAAGGACGGGGCCACCACATCTCAAATCCAATCTGGTATGAATATGGCTGCCGCTTCCCAAGGGCAGCATCCTCTGGGAGGTACTGAAACCCCTTCCAGTGATGCTGATAAGCAGAGAGATCCCTCGATTCATGAGGAGTCGGGCTCGGAAAGCGAAGATGAGCCAATATTTCGTCCTAAGACCGCAGAGCAGCAACTTCTCCAAGAGCTCCGAAAATAGCTCAGAAGTAAAGACAAAGAGATGGCCAAGCTCTACGCAAAAATTAACGACTTGGCAAACGTCGTCTTACATCTTACGGCCCAACTTGCCTCTCATCCGCCTAATCAAGCGCAGGACTCTGCTCATGAACCAGGAAATGGTGTCCCGAGACAGTCGACGCCTATTCCCTCAAATCCAAAGGTGGGAAGACCGCATGAAAGTCAGTCGCATCCTATCTCGGGAAATATCTTGGCTACCGATGACAGTAGCCCGCTAACTCAAGATCAAATCATGGATTTGGTTGCCAACAAAGTCAAAACATTGGTAGCCGAATCCGAAGTGCAAAAAGATGTTAGCAGTAGCGGGAGACCATATCCTGCTCAGTATGATCTGGTATAATTTCCTAGCGGCTATGTCATCCCCAAATTCGGAAGATTTGTGTAACGACTGTGTACCTTAGATACATAATAAAAGCATTTTATAATTTTTCTCGATGTCAAAATAATTATTTTACTGCTTATATTGGTAGAAAACACTTTAAAAATATTTTTCCATGATTAAAATAAATTAATATGATTTTTAGGAATTTTTGGAAATTTCTAAGAATTTAAATGTTTTTTTTATCGAAGGGAAAATTTTTTATAACCGATAAGAGATCTATTTTAGACCAAATTTGATTGAAAAAGATATAAAATATCAAAATACATTTTATATAATTTTTTTCAGATTTTTAAAATATTTTTACTATTTTTAAATAATTTTTAGAAGCCAAAAACAATTTTTAAATAATAAAAAAAATTATTTTATTTTTTTATGCTGAAATAAATATGGACCGTCAGATTTAAAAATCAACGGCCCAGATTTTGCCGACAGTTTTTTTATAATAATATATATATATATATAGCCGCCTTTAATCTGGACCGTCGGATCAACGATCCAACGGTCAAGGATCATCCACAACAACCAGCCGGGTCCCGCCACTGTTCACACGTGAAAAACGTGGGCCGTCGGATCTGATCAAATCAACGGTTGGATTTGCTCAATTACTGTAGCAGTTAAAATAATAATAATAATTTAATCCCATAAATCTCTATAAATAGCCCTGAACTTCTAAAATTCACCAACAAATATCTGTTCGACAAATAAATTTCAAAAAATTTCCACAGCTTCCTATTTGAGTCCTTTATACTCTGGATCAAGCCTCAAAGGCAGAAAAATTCTCAGATTCAAGATATCCTTTTTCTCGTACAACCCGACGCTCGCCGACTTCCATTTTTATAGATCATTTCAAGTAATATCTCTCAACACTTGATCCCTTGTTATCTTCATCATAAAAATATCTATCTGTGAAAAATATTTTAGGACCTAATTATGAAGATTTAACTGTATTATCTATTTTTGGAGTATGATGATTAAAAAACAATATTAAACTATAATAATATAACGAATTTTTAGCAGTTATCATTCATGATAAAATCACGGGATAACGAACAACCCTGAATTCATACTTGGACATATTGAACTAAGTCATAAGACAACTATCATGACCGGGACAACTTTTTCCGGAATAAATGTAATTATTTTACGGTTTAATAAAACTTATCGATAATTAGTTTATTAATTATTAAAATATGGAAAAATTATATTAAATTTTATATATTGTTTTTCTCAAAAATAAAATTAATGGTAAACATTTAAAACCATATTTTCGCTAATTTATGTATTTCACAAAAAATACCATGCTATGTAACTTTTATTGCACTTTTACGTTTAAATACCATAAACTTTACATACGATATCTTTTATCATATTTGTTTATATTACCTTTAGAAAACTCACGAGGTAATGACCTACCTCTCACAACACACATCTTGATATAGCACGATTGCTTGAAAACAATATTTTGGGGCAAATATGAATTTACATAAAAATACCATATACTATTCAATTTAGAGTTATATCCACAAGAATATCTCGTCTTATAAAAAAAATCACATCTATGAAAATTTTAAAGACGATAAATAAATACTTGAGCTTTATTTTGAAAATATATTAAAACTATTTTTCATAGAACCCCATCAAGTTATACTAAATTATAATAAGGACCCTAGTAAACATAGGTTTAAGCGGGACCAATCTCTTGAGCCTCACGGAGCCGGAGAAGTGGGTGCTTGCCTATTTAAGGTAGACAACTTAACAACGGTATTATCAACACGGTAATCGTCTTTGAAAAAGACACAAATCCTACCGCCCATGTGCAGCGGTTACCGATGATATCAAAATAATCAGGACTTCAATTTACTTTTCTAATTGTCTGACTCAGAGTGAGTCACATTATAATCTGACTTGAATATGATTCAAGTACAATCTATAATCTACAATTTACAATCTACAATATTCTGATTCAACATAAATCCCTATATTCAATCTATTCAATACATTCAATCTACATTGACCGAACCGAACCATGGATATACATCCATTTACATGATTCTCCAGATATTCCATTTACATGATTATACAGTTACATCCGTTTACTGATATCATGGTTTTGGTCAGTCATCCAATTATACAATCAATTTAATTTACAATACAATACAATACAAACAAGACATCTCGGAGTTTAAGGGGTAGATTGGTACGGAAGGTGTTAGAAGTGGCACGAGACTGTAAGACTTAATACACCTAACATGAATCGAGTTGCTGTTGTACCGTGGCATAAACGGTTCCTTGTACTATATTTACCTCTAGTCTCTGGCATATAGAGACTCCTCTCGTATACACTGGCATCCTTCTGTACTAAACTACAAACAAAAGTGTTAACACTAAATACAACATCATAACAATATACTCTCTTTTTTGTGTATTCCATTCACAACATACAACATGAATCCGTCTATCCAAGCTACAAACAACTACGCCCACATAACAATCAAACATTATAATAGATATATTTTCCTTCCTGTCTATTCTTCTCCCTCTTTCTTTAGGACTTACCGAGCGATTGTTCGCTGACGACATTCCTATTTCTATTCTTTCTTTGGAATGACGTCAGGAAGGCCCGACTCTGAGGAGCACGAGACCAACCAGGAGCATTTGGAGCAGACCACTGAGCAGCACGATCACTAGGCTTCACTTGTACATTTTTTCTTTTATTTCAGTTATGCCATTGTTTAGGCATCGCTTTCCATTCCATGCATTTACTTTTCCATGTACTGTAAAAGAATGTTAATGAATAAAGTTGCTGATATATTTTATCTCTTGTGCATTTTACTTATATTGCTTAGATACGCTTAGCGTATTTACTTCGAAGTAAATACGTTGCGTGCCCGTCACGTCCCCTTCGCCGTACACCGGGAAGCGGGGCGTGACAGTTTTTGTTGGTGGCCCATGTAGGTCAACACTGTATGGACAAACCTAAGCAATATAATACAAGAAACAGCAACTAAAAACATTCTTTACAATTTCGTATTCCTTGAAATATTACCATTTCATATTCGTTGAATCTATCATAACTCTATTTTCTCATTCAAGGTAACACTGGTATTTTCCTTCAACCTTTTCAAACCCTTGTACCACTTTGTTATTTTTCATACACTATCAGTACTTCTATCACCAAACTTTCCTTGAATCTGTAACACTTTCTTTTCAAGCTTTCTTTTCAATCTTTAATACCTACCTACATATTTTTCCCTATACCTAAAACCCATCCTACATAACTTAGGTATAATCTTAGTAGCCTTACTTCCTGCACTAGCGCTCTTCGATACTGGAGCATCTCATTGCTTTATGTCGCAGCGGTTCGTCCGAACACATGCGATTCCAGTTAAACCCCTCGTATCCAGCTGGAATGTCAGTTCAGGGAACGGCGTTCTAAAGGCAACAACGTGATACGACTTGTATCCAGTAGTCATCTGCAGCAGAGAATTCTATGTTGACTTCAAGGTGCTGGACATACCGAACTTCGATGTGGTTCTAGGTATGGATTGGCTCGGAACTTTTTATACTACCATCGACTGTCGTCAAAGGATGGTAGTATTCGAGATTCCAGACCATCCGGTCTTCTATTTCAAAAGCGGAGACCGTACCATGGAGCCAAGTACCTACACAGCGAAGCCACGGGAAGCAGTAGTTGCAGCAGCTCAAGCGGAGGAAGAATCAAGACCAGATGTGGTTCAAGAGTTCGACGATGTGTTTCCTGACGATATATCAGGTTTGCCTCCCGAACGAGCTCTTGAATTCGGTATTGATTTAGTACCAGGAGCACAACCAGTGATCAAAGCACCTTATCGACTAAGTCCAGAAGGATTGAATGAAGTTCGAACACAGTTGGACGAATTACTGGCGAAAGGATGGATTCGTCACAGTACTTCAAGTTGGGGATCACCTGTATTGCTTGTGAAGAAGAAGGAAGGTTCATACAGAATTACAGAGCCTTGAACGAAGTCACTATAAAGAACAAGTATCCACTTCCGCGCATCGACGATTTATTCGATCAGCTAAGTGGATCTTGTGTTTTCTCTAAATTGGATCTTCGTTCGGGTTATCATTAGGTGAAGGTCAAGGAATCTGATATCCACAAAACGGCTTTCAGATCTCGTTATGGACATTACGAATTTCTTGTGATGCCATTTGGAGTGACCAAACGCACCGGCGATATTCATGAACCTAATGAATCAAGTTTTCCGGGAGTACTTAGACAGGTTTGTTGTCATCTTTATCGACGATATCCCGGTGTATTCCAAGAGTCGGAAAGAGCATGCCGAGCACCTGCGAATTGTCCTGGAAACTCTACGACAACATCAATTATATACCAAGTACAGCAAGTGCGAGTTTTGGCTAGATCAAGTCGGTTTCCTGGGACATATAGTATCAGGCGATGGAATCTCTGTGGATCCAGCGAAAGTTTTAGCAGTAAGTGAATGGACGACACTAAAGTCAGTAAAGGACATTCGGAGTTTCTTGGGTCTAGCTGGATATTACAGAAGGTGCATTGAAGGATTTTCGAAGATAGCAACACCCATGACCAAGCTCACACGTAAAGATGAAGACTTTGTGTGGTCAGAAGCATGCAAACAAGCTTTCGTAGAACTCAAGTCAAGATTGACATCAACGCCTATTCTCGTTATACCGGACCAATCTGGAGATTTCGAAGTGCATTGCGATGCATCCGGTAAGGGATTAGGATGTGTTCTACATCAGCACGGAAAGGTTGTGGCTTATGCTTCAAAACAGCTGAAGATTCATGAGCGCAATTACCCGATGCATGACTTGGAATTAGCAGCCGTTATCTTTGCTCTTAAGATTTGGCGTCATTATCTACTTAGTGAATGAGTGAACATCTACACAGATCATAAGAGCCTGAAGTACGTGTTTACTCAGAAGGAGTTGAATATGCGGCTGAGAAAATGGTTAGAACTCATGGCGGACTTTGACATCAACTTGCAATATCACCCAGGGAGGGTGAATGTGGTTCTTGATGCTCTTAGTCGTCAACCTTTATCAATGAATCACACCGCTTAATGGAAGCTTCAACAAGACTTGCATCAGATGGAAATTGAAGTAGTCATGCCAGGTAATGCTTCAAGTTTGATGAATTTACAAGTTCAATCAACCATTGTCAATCAGATCAAAGCAGCTCAAGCAAGTGATGCTAAGTTGCAAAGGATCAGAGAACAAGTGGAGAATGGACTCAGAACAGACTTCATCATCCATGAAGACGGATCTTTGAGATACGGCAGCAGATTGTGTGTACCAAAAGGTCCTGTTCGGGAAGAGTTAATGAAAGAAGCTCACAGCTCTCCCTACTCAGTACACCCTGGAGGTACCAAAATGTACAAAGATCTATGTCAGAATTATTGGTGGCATGGAATGAAGCGTGAAGTAACCAGAAGCGTCGCAAATTGCTTGGTGTGTCAACAAGTAAAGGCTGAACATCACAGGACAGCTGGACTACTTCAACCGTTACCAATCCCAGAATGGAAGTGGCAACACATCACGATGGATTTTGTGACTGCTCTTCCTCGCAGCACAAAGGGTAACGATGCCGTATGAGTCATTGTGGATCGACTCACAAAGTCAGCTCACTTCATCCCATTTCGATTTGGCCAATCAACTAATACACTAGCAAAGAAGTACATGGAGGAAATTGTGAGACTTCATGGAGTGCCGGTCTGCATTGTCTCCGATCGTGACACCAGGTTCCGATCGCAATTTTGGCAGAGTCTGCAAGCGAGCTTGGGAGCAAGTCTGAACTTCAGCACGGCTTATCATCCACAAACAGATGGTCAGTCTGAGCAAACTATTCAGATCTTGGAGGATATGCTCAGAGCATGTATGTTAGACTTTAAAGGATCGTGGGAAGATCACCTACATCTTATGGAGTTTTCGTATAACAACAGCTACCAAGGAAGCATAGGAATGGCACCTTTTGCGGCATTATATAGAAGGAAGTGTCGATCACCATTAAGTTGGGACGACAACGGAGATAGGGAACTTCTTGGATCAGAGATGATAGTAGCGACTGTTGATGTGGTTCGTACTATTAGGGAAATGATGCGCATAGCCCAAGATCGACGAAGCACTGGGCTGATGCAAAGCGCCGTCACTTGGAGTTCCAACCGGGTGTATTTTTGAAGATATCTCCGAACCGCGGAGTGATCCGATTTTGAAGACGGGGTAAATTAATTCCGAGATACATTGGACCGTTCGACATACTCGAACAAGTCGGTGAAGTGGCATACCGTTTAGCGCTTCCACCCTCATTGGAAGGAGTGCATAATGTGTTCCACATATCCCAACTCAGAAGGTATGAGAGTGACCCCAGCCATATTCTTGATCATTGCGAGCTCACTATACAGCCCGACTTGTCTTGTGAGCAACAGCCTGTGGAGATCCTGGACAAGAAAGTGAAGACACTTCGGAACAAGGAAGTTAACTTGGTCCGAGTGATGTGGAGGAAAGACACTCCGGGAGAGTCCACTTGGGAAAGGAAAGCCGACATGCGTGCAAGATACCCATTCCTATTTGTAAATTAGTCCTTATATAATTGTAAATTTCGAGAACGAAATTTTTCTAAGAAGGGTAGATTGTAACGACTGTGTACCTTAGATACGTAATAAAAGCATTTTATAATTTTTCTCGATGTCAAAACAATTATTTTACTGCTTATATTGGTAGAAAACACTTTAAAAATATTTTTACATGATTAAAATAAATTAATATGATTTTTAGGAATTTTTAAGATTTTAAATGTTTTTTTATCGAAGGGAATTTTTTTTATAACCGATAAGAAGATCTATTTTAGACCAAATTTGATTGCAAAAGATATAAAATATTAAAATACATTTTATATAATTTTTTCAGATTTTAAAAATATTTTTTACTATTTTAAAATAATTTTTAGAAGCCAAAACCAATTTTTAAAACAATTTTTAAATAATAAAAATAATTTTATTTTATTTATTTATGCTGAAATAAATCTGGACCGTCAGATTTAAAAATCAATGGCCTAGATCTTGCCGACAGTTTTTTATAATATATATATATATATATATTTATATATATATATATAGCCGCCTTTAATCTGGACCGTCGGATCAACGATCCAACGGTCAAGGATCACCCACAACAACCAGCCAGGTCCCGCCACTGTTCACACGTGAAAAACGTGGGCCGTCGGATCTGATCAAATCAACGGTTGGATTTGCTCAATTACTGTAGCAGTTAAAATAATAATAATAATTTAATCCCATAAATCCCTATAAATAGCCCTGAACTTCTAAAATTCACCAACAAATATATGTTGAACAAATAAATTCCAAAAAATTTCCACAGCTTCCTCTTTGAGTCCTTTACACTCTGGATCAAGCCTCAAAGGCAGAAAAATTCTCAGATTCAAGATATCCTTTTTCTCGTACAACCCAACGCTCGCCGACTTCTATTTTTATAGATCATTTCAAGTAATATCTCTCAACACTTGACCCCTTGTTATCTTTATCATGAAAATATCTATCTGTGAAAAATATTTTAGGACCTAATTATGAAGATTTAACTGTATTATCTATTTTTGGAGTATGATGATTAAAAAACAATATTAAACTATAATAATATAACGAATTTTTAGCAGTTATCATTCATGATAAAATCACGGGATAACGAACAACCCTGAATTCATACTTGGACATATTGAACTAAGTCATAAGACAACTATCATGACCGGGACAACTTTTGCCGGAATAAATGTAATTATTTTACGGTTTAATAAAACTTATCGATAATTAGTTTATTAATTATTAAAATATGGAAAAATTATATTAAATTTTATATATTGTTTTTTCTCAAAAATAAAATTAATGGTAAACATTTAAAACCATATTTTCGCTAATTTATGTATTTCACAAAAAATACCATGCTATGTAACTTTTATTGCACTTTTACGTTTAAATACCATAAACTTTACATACGATATCTTTTATCATATTTGTTTATATTACCTTTAGAAAACTCACGAGGTAATGACCTACCTCTCACAACACACATCTTGATATAGCACGATTGCTTGAAAACAATATTTTGGGGCAAATATGAATTTACATAAAAATACCATATACTATTCAATTTAGAGTTATATCCACAAGAATATCTCGTCTTATAAAAAAAATCACATCTATGAAAATTCTAAAGACGATAAATAAATACTTGAGCTTTATTTTGAAAATATATTAAAACTATTTTTCATAGAACCCCCTCAAGTTATACTAAATTATAATAAGGACCCTAGTAAACATAGGTTTAAGCGGGACCAATCTCTCGAGCCTCAGGGAGCCGGAGAAATGGGTGCTTGCCTATTTAAGGTAGACAACCTAACAACGGTGTTATCAACACGGTAATCGTTTTTGAAAAAGACACAAATCCTGCCGCCCATGTGCAGCGGTTACCGATAACATCAAAACAATCAGGACTTCAATTTATTTTTCTAATTTTCTGATTCAGAGTGAGTCACATTATAATCTGACTTGAATATGATTCAAGTACAATCTATAATCTACAATTTACAATCTACAATATTCCGATTCAACATAAATCCCTATATTCAATCTATTCAATACATTCAATCTACATTGACCGAACCGAACCATGGATATACATCCATTTACATGATTCTCCAGATATTCCATTTACATGATTATACAGTTACATTCGTTTACTGATATCATGGTTTTGGTCAGTCATCCAATTATACAATCAATTCAATTTACAATACAATACAATACAAACAAGACTTCTCGGGGTTTAAGGGGTAGATTGGTACGGAAGGTGTTAGAAGTGGCACGAGACTGTAAGACTTAATACACCTAACATGAATCCATTTGCTGTTGTACCGTGGCATAAACGGTTCCTTGTACTATACTTGCCTCTAGTCTCTGGCATATAGAGACTACTCTCGTATACACTGGCATCCTTCTGTACTAAACTCCAAACAACAGCGTTAACACTAAATACAACATTATAACAATATACTCTCTTTTCTGTGTATTCCATTCATAACATACAACATGAATCCGTCTATCCAAGCTACAAACAACTACGTCCGCATAACAATCAAACATTATAATAGATATATTTTCCTTCCTGTCTATTCTTCTCCCTCCCTCTTTCTTTGGGACTTACCGAGCGATTGTTCGCTGACGACATATTTCTATTCTTTCTTTGGAATGTCATCAGGAGGGCCCGACTCTGAGGAGCATGAGACCAACCATGAGCATTTGGAGCAGACCACTGAGCAGCACGATCACTAGGCTTCACTTGTACATTTTTTCTTTTATTTCAGTTATGCCATTGTTTAGGCATCGCTTTCCATTCCATATATTTACTTTTCCATGTACTGTAAAAGAATGTTAATGAATAAAGTTGCTGATATATTTTATCTCTTGTGCATTTTACTTATATTGCTTAGATACGCTTAGCGTATTTACTTCGGAGTAAATACGTCGCGTGCCCGTCGCGTCCCCTTCGCCGTACACCGGGAAGCGGGGGGTGACAATTTGATGGGACGGGAAATGCGAATCAGCACATCGCCCGCTTTAAAGCCTCATGCGGGAATACTGGAGGCAATGATGCGCTTCTCGTCCATCAGTTCGTTAATATCTTAACCGATGTCGCTTTCGACTGGTACGCGAGCATACCGGATGGCTCCGTTACTACTTTCGTCCAAATGGAATCTCTGTTCCGACAAAGGTTCATGAGTGTCAGCGATAAGATCACCATTGTCAACCTTTTAAGAACCAAGCCAAAGAACAACGAAAGCAACACGGATTTTATAAGCCGATGGCGCAATCTCTCCGTAAAATGTGAACAGCCGATAGATCATGACCAATCTGTCAGCCTCCTCGTCGGAAATCTCAACAATTGGATAGTCCCGTTTCTATACATCGCGGGTCTCAGAACATTCCAAGTGCTAACCAGAAAAATTCAGATGTTGGAGCGCTCAAAACAGGAGTCCTCCTCTGATTCCCAAAATAACAATAGGTCCTGGAGAAACCGAAAGGATGACAATCGCAAAGGCGGAAATTCCGACGATACTGAATCTTTTAACGCTTCGGGTAACCGAAATAAGCGAGGGATGAGCGGGCCTAATGCCAACCAGCCTCGGAAGCCAGTGTTCGGAGAGGGAGGAGAATATCCACTGAAAGAGAAGCTGGATAAGGTCTATTCCTTCAGAAGGGACAAAATCCACAAGATATTCAAGGACGCCCTGAGAAATGGTCTATAATTGCCAGAATCAAAGAGACCGCAAGAAGCGAATATGACCGACGACCCTAAATATTGCCCTATCACAGAGTGATAAGTCATGCCATTGAGGACTGTTTCGTCTTTAAAGATTGAGTTGAAAAGCAATACAAGGCGGGAGAGATAGAACTGTCTAAAGGCGTGTTAACAAACAGTCAAGTTGCGACCGTCAATTTCATACAAACGGAGACCGAAATCCTTCGGGAACCTGATTCTCTCAGACATCTGCCTTTCTCTAAAAAGAGCAGACCACCACGTTGTTAAACTGGGAATAAATTACCCCTAAGTCGTTAAACTGGGAATGTAAAAAAATGTGTGTAATTAAAAAAAATGTGTGTTTAAATAAATAAATAAATAATATAAAAAAGCAGAAATGATGGGGCAACTCGCAATAAAAATCAGCGAGTAAAATAAAGATGAAAATAAAGCCGAAATGATGGGGCAACCGCGAATAAATAGCCGAAATGATAGGGCAATCACGACCTTCGCGATAAGAAAAGCTGAAATGATAGAGCAATCGTGGTAAAAAAACCTTCAAATGGCGAATGATGAGTCGCTCCTGGTACCATATTCCAGTGCAGTGATGCAGACGCCAACCGAAATCCATATCCCAATGGCGAATGATGAGTCGCTCCTAGTACCATATTCCAGTGCAGCGATGGAGACGCCAACCAAAATCCATATCCCAATGGCGAATGATGAGTCGCTCCTGGTACCATATTCCTGTGCAGCGATGAAGACGCCAACCAAAATCCATATCCCAATAGCGGATGATGAGTCGCTCTTGGTACCATATTTCAGTGCAGCGATGCAGACGCCGACCAAAATTCAAATCCCAAATGGCGAATGATGAGTCGCTCCTGGTACCATATTCCAGTGCAGCGATGCAGATGCCAACCAAGATCCAAACCTTCCAAATGGCGAATGATGAGTCGCTCCTGGTACCATGTTCCAGTGCAGCGATGCAGACGCCAACCGAAATTTCAAATCTCTAAATGTCCTAACGGCGAATGATGAGTCACTCCTGGTACCATATTCCAGTGCAGCGATACAGATGCCAACAAAATTCCAAAATTCTCCCAGCCCTACGGTTTCCCCGAACTGACTACCGTATGCAATCCATGAGCTCAAATAATTCTCATCATACCCGTACCCCACCGCAATCACCAGTCCGGCGGTCGGTCTCCGCCCTTGGAATTATGTTCCATTTGGGAAGACCCACTCATGTGTCCTCACGATATATGAGGAGAACAAAACTTATGAGATCCTCTTGACTCGTAAGAAAACACCTTTGTGGGATCCTTACGACTCACAAAGGAAAAACACACTTGGGGGTCCTCACGACTCCTAAGGAGAAAATACACCTACGGGATCCTTTAGACTCGTAGGGAGAAAATGCTTTTATGAGACCCTTACGGCTCATAAATTTGGAAAGCCTTAGGTGATAGGGACCTAAACCTGTCTCCTAAGGCATCGCTTCTCAACAAGAAAAGGCAAATGATGAATTGCTCCTGGCACTTGTGCTCCAGTGTTAGCAACGCTGATGCCGACCCCTACCCCAAAATTCCAAACTTCCGATCCAATAGACCCATAAGTCTTTAAACTGGGAACATATGACCTCTGATTCATTAAACTGAGAACAGAAGACCCCTAAGTCTTTAAACTGAGAACAGATGACCCATAAGTAGTTAAACTGGGAATAGATGACCCCTAAGTCGTTAAACTGGGAATGAGGGAAGTCCCCTCATGGCAAATGATGATTTGCTCCTGGTACCATATTCCAGTGTAGCGGTGATGACACCAAACCAAAACCAAAATACCCAAATCCTCTCATGGCAAATGATGATTCGCTCCTGGTACTATATTCCAGTGTAGTGATGCTGATGTCAATCCAAATCAAATCAAATCAACAAGACAACCAACGACCTCCTTGGCAGAATCAAGCTTTACCTCGGAAACAAGTCGAATCTTGACACCGCAAGAAGCGGAGCAAGTCAAATCAAGCACCGACCGTCTAAGTCGTAAAAAGGACAGCAATGACCTCCCTGTCGAAATTATGCTTCGTCTCGGAATCAAGTCAACTAACGACCTCCCCATCGGAATTAAGCTCCGCCTCGGAATCAAGTCAACCAACAAGCTCTGCGACGAAATCATGCTTCGTCTCAGAATGTACCCCGTGTCGAAATCATTCTTCGCCTCGGAGTATCTGCCTTCCCTGTCGGAATTATACTCCGCCTGGGAATCAATCTCTGCATTGAAATTATGCTTCGGTCAGAATGTCTGCCGTTCATCGGAATTATGCTCCGACCCCTTAGAATCATGCTCCGCTCGTCGACATCATGCTCCGATCCTCAGAATTATGCTCTTTGGAACGATGCTCCGATTCCGGAATTATGCTCTTTGGAACGATGCTCCGATCCCGGAATTATGCTCTGATCCTCGGAATTATGCTCCGATCCCCGGAATTATGCTCCCGGAATGATGATCTGCCCCCTGGAATGATGCTCCTCCTCGAAGTCCAACTACAAGATCCATCAATTTCATGCACACAACACATACATGCGGTGTGCATTTATTGATGGGGGGCACTTTGTTGGGGTCAAAAATTATACCCCGGTTGACCAAGTCAAAGTCAAAGTAAAACCCAAACCAAGTGGGCCCAAGCCTAGATCAAGTGGGCCCATGTCCAAGTTGAGTCCGAACATGAAGCGGACGACCTCACCCCATGACAATATGAATATTATGTAATAAATATGTTTGATGTAATTTTTATGAATAAATATAAGAAAAATAGGCATCGAGCCAAATTTTTGTAAATCCCATGGCTCATGTGCAAAAGAAATGAGCACATGAGACATGGGATGGGCAAATGCCATTTTGTAAAGCCCAAGGGGCTATGTGTAAATTTGTAAGCCTATAAAAGGCAACATAATGATTAAATGAAGGACCTTTTTTCCATTCCACTCAAAAGCTAGGGATTGTGCCTCCTTCCCCTTCCTCAAGGTTCTAAACCTTCTTCCCCTTTTCTGAATTAAATCAAGAGTTCAACTCTTCTTTTCCCAAAAATAAACAGTTTTTCACCATCAAACCCTAGAAGGGGAACTCAGATCTTCCATCAGATCTCAAAAAAGGGAGATTTTTAAATCTCACCCCCTTTCTCCAAGATCCGGCCAACCGAGAGGAAGAAGGAGACCCATCTCCAAAAATCCCATCTTGGGAAGATCCAGGGCCAAAGGGGAGAAAAATCAAAGGGCCCCCTTTGATCATTTCCAAAGATTTCTAAGAGTTTAACTCCATTCAAGATCTGTTAGAGTTTAACTCCATAAATTAATATCTTTTTAGGAGTTTAACTCCAGAAGTCAAGTCAGGAGCACAGCTCCCAGTGCAAGGACCAAGTCCCCTCTTCTGCGGGCACCTAGAGCCGGGCACACGAAGCGCTGGCGCCCAGAGCCCACGTGCCGGGCACGCGAAGCGCCGACGCCCAGCTCTATGCACGCGTCTTTAAGACGCTTCCTCCCCTCATTTTATATGCACTCCATACTAAATATACTTCCCCCGTTAGAAAATTTTTCTAACGGGGTGCTGCCCCACACCCCGCAAGAGGGCTGCTAGCCCCCTTGACCCCCAGCCCGCTATCCGGGTAGCGGGACCCCCGTAAACTCTGCGAGACCCCCGATATATCCAAAACCCCTCAAGACACATATACATATACTGCACGTTGAGTTCGCATGACCTGTTTGACCCGTCAATCGGAGATTCCCTCGCTCCAAAGGCGAAGGGTAATTAACGACAGCTTAGTCCGCGGCTGCCGGAGATTCGGATCCCCACAATCAATAAACCTCAGCCTACCCTAGACAGAGGGAATCTGTAATGCGCCTGACAAGCGCGCGCGTATTCCCATCTCAATGGGGTGACGAAAAACACCCTACAATCTTCAATAGGTTCATCTTCTATAGGATCTTCTTCTTCGTCTTCGAAGTCATTGGCCATCATAGGCTTCGGTGCTGCAGCATCGACTTCCTCATCCTTCAAACCGCTGTCAGAAATAACTGTCTAGGGGCTTAATACTTCGTCATCCGAATATTCAAGCGTAGACTCAAAGGTCATGTATGACATGTGTTCCCCTCCGAAAGACGGCGCGACGCAGGGACGTCTTGCCTGAGATTCGGGGCAGATACTAATTGGTGCTATCCGTCCACCTCTCCGAAGATGCCAAGTTGATTTATGGCACCGTGTATCGAAGGTTTAAATGGATGCGTCCGATGTAGCAGACATCGTCAGATTCCTCCTCGCTTGAGGGGTTTTTGATTGTGGGGACGCTCTTCCCTGCAGGCGCAAGCCCCTGCGGTTAATTACGCTACCGCATTGCGGTAACAACTTTCTCCTTCTCCAGATGATCACTTCGTGTCGTGTGTGTTTGATTTGTGTTTGGTTGCCCGTGGATTGTATACGGAGACTGAGTTATGTCGTCGCCTGTAGGGCGTGGACTAGTCCAAATCCGTATTATCTTAGATTTGGGTTTGGGGGTTGTGTTTAAGGATACGTTAGCCTCATTTGAGACTAAGATCGACTTAAACGTTTGTTAAGGATATGTTAGTCTAGTTTTTAGACTAAGATCAACTTAACGGGATCGTTTAGATCCAACAAGAGAGCAATTAAGGGAGCCCTATTGTTTAGTTTAGTGACGTTGCGGTCAATAGGTAGTTTAAGGACATTGCGGTCCAGTATTAGTTTTAAGACATTGCGGTCAAGGTTAAGGACGTCGTAGTCCATGGGTTTAAGGACTCCACAGTCCGATGTTAGTTTTAAGACATCACGGTCAAGGTTAAGGACGCCATAGTCCGTTGTTAGTTTTAAGACATTCCAGTCAAGGTTAAGGACCTCATAGTCCATGGGTTTAAGGACCCCACAGTCCGGCGTTAGTTTTAAGACATCCCGGTCAAGGTTAAGGACCTCATAGTCTATGGGTTTAAGGACCCCACAGTCCGACGTTAGTTTTAAGACATCCCGGTCAAGATTAAGGACCTCATAGTCCATGAGTTTAAGGACCTCACAGTCCGTGTCAATGTGTGGCCATCATGACCCGTCATCTCTTTGAAGACGTTGAGGAATTACGACGCCAAGTATCAAAAGAGTGAAGAGATGTACCCTTAAGCCAAGGTGGATTAAGTGATCCGTAGTCCAACTTGGAAACTAAGATCAATTATTACATTATGAGCCCATTGGCCCAACTAAGTTTGAATTGAGGACTTATGGCCAGCTTGGGCTAAGTCCAATCATGTTTGAGACATTGGCCCTCTGCTGGTTCATTGAAGGAGAGGCTTTGCCTCTGGAAACTTAGCCAATTGGGCTAAAGCTAGTGTTAAACACTAGAGACCAACAGTGTTGAACACTGGGAATAAGATTAACAAGTTAGTGTTAGACACTAAAAGATAGTCAGTGTTGAACACTGGGAACAGAGTTTTCAAATTAGTGTTAAACACTAAGCAAATCAGTGTTAAACACTGGGGACAAAATCTCCAGACTAGTGTTAAACACTAAGGAGAGAGAGGGGTCACATGTGGACACGTGAGGGCGCCCTGATTCCCCTTATTCTGTTCTGTCAAAAGTATTGAATACTTTGAAACATCACGTGCTGTCACGTGATGGGGATTTAATTGTTTGTCTGTTAGAGCTTCAGCCAAGGGGTCACGTGGTAGCACGTGAGAGTGCCTTGCCTCCTTTATTTCATTCTGCAAGTAACTGTTTAACACTTTTAATTCTGACGGCCATCACGTGTGAGCACGTGATGGAAGTCCACCCTCTCGTCTGTTAGAATGCTCATTAGGGGTCACGTGTTGACACGTGAGGGCGCCCTAGAGCTCTTTTCTGTTTCCTTTTGCCTTTTTCTCTGTGTGTTTTAGAGGTCACGTGGGGCACGTGAGGCATTGCCTCAAAGTTCTTTTTTTATGGATCTTTGCAGGAGTCACGTGGTAACACGTGAGGTGTTTGCTTCAAATTTCTTTTCTGTGGGTCTTTGCAGGGGTCACGTGGCAGCACGTGACTCTAATTCTTTTCATGAACAGAGATCTTTTAATTCTCTTTAATTTAAGAATTGAATTCTCTGTAGGGTTAAACCTTAATCTCTTTTCTTAAGAGAATTAAGTTCCTGTGATTTTGAGAGAATCATGTCCTCAATTAGGGTTAAACCCTAGTTCTATTCATTTTGAAGGAATTAAATTCCTGTAACATAGGGTTAAACCCTAATTTTATCTCAAAGGAATTGAATTCCTATCATTTTGTGAGAATTAAATTCTCAAGACTCAGTTCCTCCTCTATGTTTTAGATCTGCATGGCAGGATCTCAACCCAATGAGAATTAAATTCTCAATTCATGGGGAGATGTGCACTTTGCAGATCCTCCACCAGAGGAAGAACTAAGTTCTTTTCTTTATATAAGAGTTAAACTCTTTTGAGAATTAAATTCTCTTTTGAAGCCTCCCTTTTCTTTTCTTACCTAAGTTTTTCTTTTGCAGAGAATCAAAGGCTCTACATCTCTCTCTCTCTGTGTATCAAAAGAAAAGGTCCAAAGGTCTAGAAAAAAGGTCCCTTTCTTCTTTTCTTGGCTCCTATTTATAGGAGAAGGAAAAGAATCAATCTGTTTAGTAAATCTCTCAATGAGAGATTTGATTTGTGTATTGAGAGATTTGATTTATATTTATCTGGGCCTTTAGATTGTTAGGTGAATTTTATTCACCATTGGATTTTAAATCGAAAGATATCTTCTTGATATTTCGGTTGGATTTAGGGGGAAATCTTTCCAAGTCCAAGATTTTACCATAAACTGGTGATATTTAATCACCTTTAGATTTTTAATCCAATGGTTTTAGATAATCCTTCTTTATTTTGGAAAGATTTGAATGATTTATCCTCATAATTTAATTCTGTTAAAGAATAAGGCGCTTAAAGCCGGTCACGTGTGGCCACGTGACCCCTGGTCACGTGTAGGCACGTAACCCCTGGAATGGGGTCCCCTTCTTCTGCGCTCTGTTCTCTGGCCGCTGCTCAACCATCACGTGCCAACACGTGACCACTGGTCACATGTGAGCACGTGATGCCTCTTCTGAAGCTTTTTCTTGATTTTTAATCAAGGGATGAGTGTTCTTTTTGCCGCTGCTTTAAGCGTCACGTGCCAACACGTGCCAACTGGTCACGTGTGAGCACGTGATGCCTCTTCTGAAGCTTCTCCTGATTTTTAATCAGGGAACAAATTCCCCCACAGCGTTGTTCTCACGTGTCTGTACATGAGTGCAACGCTGTCACTTTTGTGACCGTCGGATCTGCTTTGGGAGTAGGATAGACGAAACGTTTTCCATCCCATCCTATAAATACCCATGTCTTTTCAGAAGAGCCTCCACTTTGCTCATCTTCCTCCTTTGAGAACTTCCTTCTCTTGAGAATTTAATTCTCTTTTTCCAGAGCTTAGTTCTCTGCCTTGAAAAATTTTCAGAGTTTAACTCTGTTCAAAAAGAACTCTTTTCTTCAGGTAATCCTTTTGAACGAACGATGAACTCTCATGTCCTTCTGGATTTTAAATCCATAGCAAGGGTTTCACCCCTTTTAACATGAACCCATTTTTCCTTCAAGTTTTTTTTAACCGAAATATGAAATCATTTAATCTTCACCAGTAAATCTCCTTAGGGTTCATCTGATCCTTTAGGGAGATGATGATGTTGGTTGCTTTTTTATGGAATTTAATTCCATCCCCAAGAAGCTTCGGCTGTGGAACAGAACTTTTATGGGAATTTAATTCCCTCTTTCAAAAAAGGAATTTAATTCCTATGAAGAACTAACTTCTTCCTAAAGAACCTCATGTGTTTTCCTGCCCTAAATCATTTCTTTCACATCCGAGAAGAAAAGGTTTGTAATAAATTCTCATGATCTTTACTTCAGGTATTATGGATGCCCATATGTATGATCTTGACGAAATCATTTCTTACGGGAATATTCGTGCATTAGGCCGTAGCCAGAACCAGGAGTTCACCAACGCTCAGTGTGCTGAGATCATAAGCCGCTTTGACGAGTACAACCATCGGCTACTCCCCCATCGCTCTTCTCTTCTGAGACTCATCGTGCTGGCGATCTGGGAGGCACTTCCTCTCTTCTGCACCGGTGTACCGCTCAGGGCATTGGACGCTGCCGAGGATAAGATACATTCGGTGTATCTGATGAGCCTAATCTCGAAGAGAAGGCGCGACAGCCTCATTGATCTCTTGCACCAGCCTTTTCAACAGTCGGCTATTCTTGCTGCCTATCGGAGGGTGGAGGACATTCGTGAGGATCCCGACGCTTGTGACCGTGAGAGAAAACATACTAGGATGGTTCGAAATGCCTGGAAGATCTTGGACAAAGTTATATTTGAGTTTCTCAATCCATGCCCCGCGTCTGAGGTCTTACCGTTGTAAACGTGTTTCTTTTTATTTTGTATGAACTTTTAAAGTATGAATGATAAGTTTCATCGTGCCTTTCTGTGTTTGCATGCCTTTTTTGTGGGATTTTGTCACTTTGTCCATTGTTGCTGTTGATGTTTTTTAACGTGCAGGGCACTATTCCACTTTTCAGTACACACCAAGCATGGTGCTCACGTGCTCCACACGTGGGGCCTCTTTAATGGATTATTTAATTTTTCACGCCATATTTTCTGTGTATGGCATTAGATGCAGGAAAGGAGCCTTGGAAATAGTCCCATCTCCTTGATTTCCAATGCCTTCCCTTTTTTGGGCCTTAGAAATAGTTCCACCATGCAGCATTCTTCGTGCGCAGCATTTAATGCTCCTCTTTATAACCTGAGGCCATGGCCTTCTTTTTCTCTTCACAGAGAAATTTATTCTCAATCTAGTGTGATTTATTTTGAGGAGACGACTGAGTGCCATGGCCTGGAACCGCTCACATGCTCGTCGACAGCCATGGGAAGTACCTATCGAGGAGATGATACCTCGCTTTGCTGCACGGTTGGTGGATCCCCTCCTCACTGACGACGAATGCGACTCAGCGACATATGAACTCTCGATCCGTAGGGGGTCCCCCTTCCAATGGGCTCCTCTGGCTTCGGATGATTCTTGCTGCCGTGCTTTCCGACATCCCTCCTCACCCGGCGGAGGTGACGCGATGCTAGACGCGGCTGAAGAAAAGCTCGAGGGTTTTCACGAAGCGTGCCTGATTACTCAGGCTTTGAAGGATTGCTCAATTCACCTGTTGAGCCAAATAAGAGCCCGACGGGCTATCATGTCTGCTTTTGCGGACGAACATGGCGCCAATCGGTGGGGAGCGACTCCTCGCGAGAACCGTCGCTTCGATGTGCTGGAGAAGGCGGCGAGGGAGTTAGAAAATTTTGAATAATGTTTTGTTCACCCTTGTGCCACTGATCCCTTGTTTGGCGATCTTTTCCCGGTAGTGTAGTATGCTTAAATCGATGTACTTTTTTTTATTGGCTGTTTGTATGCTTTTCTGTTGAATTTTCATGTTGGTCGGGTACTTGTATGTGCGTCTTGCTAGCGTAAATGCGCTTCATATTTTCCCATGGAAATTTTCTTTAATTGCTAGCACTATCGTTATGTCGCATGCACATCAGAGCTTCGGGTGTCATTTCCTTTCGAATATTCATATAGTTGTAAATGCATGCTCAGTAGGATATGCATCGGAGATTTTCCTTGTCGCCTCCTATATCAGGTGATTTGTGCGTGTTCTAGATCGGGTATCACTGTTGAATGGAGGCTTGTTTATACCGTGCTCGAGTGTACCCGTCTTCCCTCGGAGGCCGTGGCTGCAAAGGCGGAGTTGCGAGGACTGATAGCACGGTGCGCGGCAAACATGACATCATGCGAGAAGAGGCTTGGCCGTAAATTCTCGGAGAGGGAGCTGGCTTCTAAGGCGCTGAGCGAGCTTCAAGCTAATCTTACCGCCAAGGCCAACAAAGCGTATGAACTTTGGCGGGTGCTTCAAGAGTCTATCAAAGAGGTGGTGGCTCTTGATAAAGCTGCCGTGTTCACTCGTGAAAAGGTCGAGGCTCACAAGGCCACTGAGAAAGAGCTTGAAGGCCGGCTTGCCTCGTATCAGGCCCAGCAGGCTCAGGCGGAGGCCCGTTTTCTGGCGATCTTGAATCATGAAGCCGTGGCCCAGCAAAAGCAGGATGAGCTAGCAAAATTGCTAAATCGCCCGCCGGCTTGAAAAACTTGTATCTTTTCCTTTCTTTTTGTACATACTCTTGAATGAGAGTATCTTCTTTTTGTTCTTTAATGAATTGTACTTTGTACCCATTTTGGTTTATAAATAAAGACATATTTTTCTTCTCAATGGTGTGTCTCCTTCTTATTGAATGTGTTCTGCGGACAATTTATCTAGGTCTTCTTGCAGGGCAACGATGGCTTAGGATTCAGGGTTAAGATCTGCCTCCTAAGACTTTTGAGCTTTATGAGCCGTGAGGATCTCATAAAGAGTTTTTCTCCCTACAGGTCGAGAGGATCCCGTAGGTGTAAGTTCTTCTTAAGAATCGTGAGGATTCTTAAGCGGGTTTTCCCTTGGGAGTCGTAAGGATCTCACAAGAGAGTTTTCTTCCTTGCAGGTCGTGAGGACCCGCAAGTGCTGGGTGCGGTCACCCTTATCCGTATTTTACGCGGTCAGGGGTTGGTTTAGGATGGTTTCCGGGGTATCATAGTTTAAAGACATCGCGGTCAAGGTTAAGGACCTCATAGTCCGTGGGTTTAAGGACTCCACAGTCCAATGTTAGTTTTAAGATGTCATGGTCAAGATTAAGGACCTCATAGTCCGTGGATTTAAGGACTCCACAGTCCAATGTTAGTTTTAAGACATCACGGTCAAGGTTAAGGACCTCGTAGTCCGTGGATTTAAGGACTCCACAGTCCGATGTTAGTTTTAAGACATCACGGTCAAGGTTAAGGACCTCATAGTCCGTGGGTTTAAGGACCCCACAGTCCGATGTTAGTTTTAAGACATCACGGTCAAGGTTAAGGACCTCATACTCCGTGGGTTTAAGGACCCCACAGTCCGATGTTAGTTTTAAGACATCACGGTCAAGGTTAAGGACCTCATAGTCCGTGGATTTAAGGACTCCACAGTCCGATATTAGTTTTAAGACATCACGGTCAAGGTTAAGGACCTCATAGTCCGTGGATTTAAGAACTCCACAGTCCGATATTAGTTTTAAGACATCACGGTCAAGGTTAAGGACCTCATAGTCCGTGGATTTAAGGACTCCACAGTCCGATGTTAGTTTTAAGACATTACGTCAAGGTTAAGGACCTCATAGTCCGTGGATTTAAGGACTCCATAGTCCAATGTTAGTTTTAAGACATCACGGTCAAGGTTAAGGACCTCATAGTCCGTGGATTTAAGGACTCCACAGTCCAATGTTAGTTTTAAGACATCGCGGTCAAGGTTAAAGACCTCATAGTCCATAGATTTAAGGACTCCACAGTACAATGTTAGTTTTAAGACATCGTGGTCAAGGTTAAGGACCTCATAGTCCGTGGATTTAAGGACTCCACAGTCCAATATGCAGTTATCGGGACCCGTCATCTCTTTGAAGACGTTGAGGAATTACAACGACAAATATCAAAGGAATGAAGAGATGTACCCTTAAACCAAGGTAAAATCAGTCTAGAATCAAGGTGGTTGATCGTTAGTTTTAAGACATTGCGGTCGAGGTTAAGGACATCATAGTCCATGGATTTTAAGGACTCCACAGTCCGGTGTTTGCTCTGGATGCTTCACACGGGTTAACTGCCGTGCGTGGCAAGGACCAGGCTCCGCTCTGGGCGTTTTCCGCGGGGTCAAAGAATGACGTTATCCGCGTTCCACGTGACGAGGAATTTTGCTCTGGATGCTTCCCACGGGTTCACTGCCGTATTCGGCGAGGACCGAGCTCCGCTCTGGATGCTTCACACGGGTTCACTGCCGTGCTCTGCGAGGACCAGGATCCGCTCTGGACGTTTCCCACGGGGTTAAAGAGTGATGTTATCCGCGTTCCACGTGACCAGGAATTTTGCTCTAGATGCTTCACACGGGTTCACGGCCGTGCTCGGCGAGGACTAGGCTCCGCTCTGGATGCTTCACACGGGTTCACTGCCGTGCTCTGCGAGGACCAGGATCCGCTCTGGACGTTTCCCACGGGGTCAAAGAGTTACGTTATCCACGTTCCACGTGACCAGGAATTTTGCACTAGATGCTTCACACGGGTTCACTGCCGTGTTCGGCGAGGACTAGGCTCCACTCTGGATGCTTCACACGGGTTCACTGTCGTGCTCTGCGAGGACCAGGATCCGCTCTGGACGTTTTCCACGGGGTCAAAGAGTGACGTTATCCGCGTTCCACGTGACCAGGAATTTTGCACTAGATGCTTCACACGGGTTCACTGCCGTGCTCGGCGAGGACTAGGCTCCGCTCTGGATGCTTCACACGGGTTCACTGCCGTGCTCTGCGAGGACCAGGATCCGCTCTGGACATTTCCCACAGGGTCAAAGAGTGACGTTATCCGCGTTCCACGTAACCAGGAATTTTATTGATTATATCCGCATTTCACGGAGTGGGGGTTTGACATTTGGTGATATGTATATCGCTGAGCTATGGAACTGGGAGTTGCCGCTATTCCGCTTCGCTTAAAGTTGTGTCCGTTGTTACGAGACGGGTGTTGAGACGATCTCCAGGTCACTTGCGGCCCGTCGAGATTTGGCTTCTTCTTCTGATGAAACCTGGGGAGGAGGAGGAGTATAGTCCCTTCTTTGCCTACGCCCCTGGATTGTATACAGGGGTCGATGTAACCTCACCTGTAGGGTATAAATTTCATTTTTATTTTATTTCTTTTTCCGCGATGCTCTATCATTTCAGCTTTTATATCGCGAAGGTCGCGATTGCCCCATCATTTCGGCTATTTTTCGCGGTGCCCAATTATTTCGGCTATTTATTTTATTTTCTACTCGCTGCTTTTTATTGCGAGTTGCCCAATCATTTCGGCTATTTTTCATGGATACATTTTTACTTGCTGTTTTTTTTATCGCAAGTTACCCCATCATTTTGGCTATTTCGTATGCATGTGTGGCTTGCTAGCTTTTCGCTGCAAGCTTGGATTTAGACACCGATTTCGGCATCAGCGCCGCTACAACTGAGATATTGCCAGGAGCGAATCATCATTTGCCTCTGTCGATGTCGAACAAAGGTGGCTTAGTAAACATGGTTAAGGGTCCTGTCGACTAAGGCTTTTGACTTCATGAGCCGTAAGGGTCTCACAAAGGTATTTCTCCCTACAAGTCGTGAGGATCTCGTAGGTGTGTTTTCTCCTTGGGAATCGTGGGGATTCCTAAGTGCATGTCCTCCTGTAAGTCGTAAGGATCTTACAAAAGGGTTTTCTCCTTATAAGTCGAGAAGACCCACAAGGGTTGTTCACCGTATGAACATATCCCTAGTCACGGATGGGACTTGGTTAGGGAAATGTTTATTCGCGCCCGTGGATTGTATACAAGGGTCAGTATTGAGCCACTTGTAGGGCATAATCAAAGGTTGGGGGGGTTTGCTTAAGAACAGATTCGGGTTTTTGTAACTTAAGACTTTCAAATCTTATGAGCCGTGAGGGTCCCATAAGAGAGTTCTCCTTACGAGTCGTGAGGATCTCGCAAGTGTAATTTCTCCTTAGGAATCATGAGGACTCCTAAATGTGTTGCTCCCTTGTGAGTCGTAAGGATCTCACGCGGGTGGTTTCTCCTTACAAGGTCATGAGGACCCTGCAAGTGTCCTTCTAACGAGGTTGCGCCCTTTCGGGTTTTCACAAACACTCGCCGGTAGCTCTGCTGTTTTTACTCACGGAGCCCTTTCGGGTTTTCATCCGTGCCCATTTCGCTTATGGACATACCGTTTTTATTATTATTTTTATTATTATTATATATTTTTTTATTTTGTTTTATATCGGCTTTGAGACGCTTCAATCCACCGTAGTTTATCGACATCTCGGTCAACAGCCAGTTTTTAGGACATAGTGGTCCATTGTTAGTTTAAGGACGTGTCGGTCCGTCGTTAGTTTAAGGACGTTTCGGTCCGTCGTTAGTTTAAGGACATTTCGGTCCGTTGTTGAAGAAGGCTGGTTACTACTTATAGAGTTCGGGCTTAGGAAGATAGTGAGCGGACATGGTCGTCGTCGTCTATCATTGACCCAAGCCTTAACCCGTCAAGCGTAGTATTTCTTCAGGAAGCGACCGTTTATTGGTCTGAAAGGTCTCTCACCGTGCATATCCATGAGCAGATACACTCCACCCTGGTAGACCTTGTCTATTATGTACGGGCCTTCATAGTTCGGCTCGAATTTTCCCCGCTTGGCGCGATTGGGGATCATAGGTCTTTTGACCACTAGCACGAGTTCGCCTTGGCGGAACGTCCTTGGCCTGGTCAATCTTTCGTATGAGCGCGTCATCTTTGCTTTGTAAGCCTCTAGATTTTGTTGCGCTATGAGCCGGGTTTCATCAAGGGCGTCAAGCTCCTCAAGCCGAAGGTGAGCATTTTCTTCGTCCGTCAGCTCATAGTGAACCGCCATTCGTAGAGAGGGTAGCTCTATCTCTAGGGGGAGTACTGCTTCTGTACCGAATACCAACGCGTATGGCGTTGTGTTCGTGGCCGTTTTGAACGTAATTCGATATGCCCAGAGAGCTTCTTGCAGTCTCTCGTGCCAGTCCTTTTTGTTTCGGGACACCATCTTCTTCACGATCTTTGTCAAGGTTTTGTTGAAAGCCTCGGCTAGACTGTTAGCTCGGGGATTATAAACTGAGGATTATCTCCAGTCTATGTTGTGCTGCTGCGCGAAGCGACTAATCTTGTGGCTTCTGTAGGCTGGCCCGTTATCGGAAATGATCCGTCGCGGAGTTCCAAACCGATAAATGACGTGCGGCTTGAAGAAATGGAGAATATTTTCCGTCTTCACTTCCCTTAACGGTACTGCCTCTGCCCATTTGGAGAAGTAATCAGTCGTCGCTAGGATGAAACGATGTCCCCTGGATGATGCTGGTTCGATGGGGCCGATTATGTCAGTTCCCCACATTTCGAACGGCCAGCTAGCCACCGTTGGATGGAGTGGATTTGGATGCTGATGGATAAAGTCCCCATGGATCTGGCATGAGTGGCATTTCTTCGTGTATTCGAGGCAGTCCTGGATCATCGTGGGCCAGTAGTAGCCCATCCGTTTAATCTTCAACTTCATCTTCGGGCCTGTTTGGTGAGAACCGCAGAGTCCGTTGTGAACTTCCCGAATGACTCTTTTTGCTTCGTTAGGTCCCAGGCATCTCAACCACAAAGAATCAAATGACCTCTTATACAGAGTATCATTGATGAAGGCGAAAGATAGGGCTCGTTTCATGAGCTGATGTCTTGAGGACGCATCTTCAGGCATTTGACGGGATTTGAAGTAGTCTATGAAGACTTCTCTCCAATCTCCAGCCTTCTCTTGGTCATTTGTTTGCAGGGCTGTCTGCTCAATTGCTCCCCTTCCTTCGGGTGATTCCAGAGATATTTCTGCAGGGGCAAGTACTCGACGGCTTTGTACCACGATCCTGACGTCATCGAGGTTCTCATCAGCCAGTTCTTTAGCGAGCTTGGCTAATGCATCTGCTTTGCTATTTTTGGCACGCGGTATGCTTTCCAAAGTGTAGGAGGGGATTTGAGTCAGTAGTCGCTGTACTCTCTCGCCATACATTACCAGCTCTGGCTTGCATGTTTGGTAATCGTCGTTTACCTGATTGATGACCAGTTGGGAGTCTCCGTATATAAGGAGGTTTTCAATTCCCATGTCGATGGTGATCTCGAGGCCTGCTATCAAAGATTCGTATTCAGCCTCGTTGTTCGTCCTCGGCTCTGTCAAGGAGAAAGCAAAGCGCATTATCCCTCCCTGTGGAGTTACGAAGATAAGACCCACCCCTGATTTGATTACAGGGGTGCTTTGTTTGCGCTTCTTCACGGAAGATGCTTGTTCCCGCCATAAATTTCTGCGCAAAGGAGCCCAAGGTATCAAATGGCAGCGATACGCTTAAGGAAATGCGAACCAGTATCTTCCGGCCTATATTTTTATAAACTCCCGAAGGAGAAACTATTAGATTCTGATAGTATTGGAAGCATCTCGAAAAACCCTTCGATTTGATATATTATGGGCCTCGTAATTCATCCGGGATCAAAAGTTATGAGGAATTACGTGTCCACACGTGATGGACTTTTAAGAACTCGCTGGAGGAGTTAATAAATATAATAAAAACTCAGAAAAGACCCCAATGGGGCATCACGTGCTCACACGTGACCATGGGTCACGTGCAGACACGTGATGGGCTTTTAAGGCCTCTAAAATAATGAATAGAATTTAATTCTAAAAGTCAGAAAATACCTCAACGAGGTATCACGTGCTCACACGTGACCAATGGTCACGTGTTGACACGTGATGGTTAAAACTGAAACATAAATAAGCGACTGAGAAAGGAACCCAATTGGGGCTCACGTGCTCACACGTGACCAAAGGTCATGTGCCAGCACGTGACTGGCTTTAAAAGCCTTATAATTTAATAGAATTAAATTCTAAAAGTTCTGAATCTTTCCAAATGGAAAAGGGTCATGGGGAACCGTTGGATTAAAGATCCAAGGGTGATTAAAAATCACCAATTTATGGAAAAATCTTAAATAAGGAAAGATTCCCCCTAAATCTAACCGAGATAACAAATAGAATATCTTTTGGATTTAAAATCCACGGTGAATAAAATTCACTGAATGATCTAAAGGCCCAGAATTAATGATAAATATAAATCAAATCTCTCAACATACAAATCAAATCTCTTAATGAGAGATTTGCTAAACAAATTGATTCTCTTCCTTCTCCTATAAATAGGAGTCAAGAAGAAAAGAGAGGGGATCTAATTTTTTGGAGAGAAAAACAGAGAGAGGAGAATTTAATTCTCTGCAAAAGAAAAACCCTAGGTAAGAAAAAAGAGGCTTCAAAAGAGAATTTAATTCTCAAAAGAGTTTAACTCTTACATAAAGAAAAGAACTTAGTTCTTTCTCTGGTTGAGGAACTGCAAAGTGCACATCTCCCCATAAATTGAGAATTTAATTCTCATTGGGTTGAGATCCTGCCATGCAGATCTAAAACACAGAGGAGGAATTGAGTTTTGAGAATTTAATTCTCCCAAACTTTCAGGAATTTAATTCCTCCTAAAACAAAACTAGGGTTTAACCCTAATCAAGAATTTAATTCTTTTACATATCTGGGAATTTAATTTCTTTGAAAAGAAATCAGGGTTTTATCCTAAGAAAGAATTTAATTCTTTAACGATAGGAATTTAATTCCTCCAAAATCATAATTAGGGTTTAACCCTACAAAGAATTCAATTCTTAAAAGATCTCTGTTCATGAAAAGAACTAGGGTCACGTGCCCCACGTGACCCCTGAACAGATCCCCCAAAAATGAGAAGAGGAAAGCTTTGAGGCAATGCCTCACGTGTTCCCACGTGACCCTCATTATATATGGAACAAAAGCAAAGGCAGAAACAATTATGGGCGCTCTCACGTGTTACCACGTGACCCCTAATAAATGTTCTAATAAATCAGGGCATGAGTATACATCACGTGCCCACACGTGATGGCTATGAAAATTAAAAGTGTTAAACACTTGTTTGCAGAACAAAATGAAGTGGATCTGGCCCCACTTTTTGATGCCATCACGTGCTCCCACGTGACTCCCAAAACGCAGAAAGAAAATGCAAAGGAAATGAAAGCTTTGGGCGCTCTCACGTGTTATCACGTGACCCCTCAGCAAATGCTTTAACAATTGGCGCACAGATCCCCATCACGTGCCAACACGTGATGCTCTAAAATAAAAATAAAAGTGTTTAACACTTGTTCGCAAATTTAAGGATAAACCAAAAGGAGATCTGGCTCCACATTTAGGGCGCCCTCACGTGTCACTACGTGACCCCTAATGAGCATTCTAACAGACCAGAGCGGGGGCCTCCATCACGTGCCCACACGTGATGGCCGCCAGAATTAAAAGAGTTAAACACTGATCTGCAGAATAAAATAAAGGGAATCAGGGCGCTCTCACGTGTCCACACGTGACCCCTCTCTCCTTAGTGTTTAACACTAATCTGAAGACTTTGTCCTAAGTGTTTAACACTGATTTGCTTAGTGTTTAACACTAATTTGAAATCTCTGATTACCAGTGTTTAACACTGATTTGCTTTAGTGTTTAACACTAATTTGAAAGCCCTGTTGCTAGTGTTTAACACTGATTATCTTTTAGTGTTTAACACTAACTTGTTAATCTTATTCCCAGTGTTCAACACTGTTGACCTTTAGTGTTTAACACTAGCTTTAGCCCAATTGGCTAAGTTTCTAGAGGCAAAGCCTCTCCTTCAATGGACCAGCAGAGAGCCAATATTTCAAACACAATTGGACTTAGCCCAAATTGGCCATAAGTCCTCAAATCATCTTGAACTGAGCACATCTGCTCTTTCAACCAACTCATTGGTTCAAGGGTACATCTCGGAACTCCTCTGATATTTGTCGTTGTAATCCTTCAACGTCTTCAGAGAGGTAACGGGTCCCGACAACCACACATCAACACGGACTGTGGGGTCCTTAAACTCATGGACTTATGCGTCCCTAAACCAAGATACGGACTGTGGGGTCCTTAAACCCGCGGACTTATGCGTCCTTAAACTAACAGACTAATGCGTCCTTAAACACGCCCATATGGACTGTGGGGTCCTTAAACCCATGGACTTATGCGTCCTTAAACTACCAATGGACCACCATGTCCCTAAACTGGTATTGGACCAACATGTCCCTAAACTGGTATTGGACCACCATGTCCCTAAACTGGAACAATAGAGCCCCAAATGCTCTTTTGTCGGATCTAAACGATCCTGTTTAAGTTGATCTTAGCCTCAAATATGGCTAACGTATCCTTAAACCTTCAAACAGACTTTAGTCCTAAATTGGACTCTAGATCCCCCAATCAACTTTGGCTCAAGGGTACATCTCTGAACTCCTCTGACATTTGTCGTTGTAATCCTTCAACGTCGTCAGAGAGGTGATGGGTCCCGACGGCCATACATTTAATGGACCATCATGTCCCTAAACTGGAACAATCGAGCCTCCAAACGCTCTTTTGTCGGATCTAAACGATCCCGTTAAGTTGATCTTAGTCTCAAATTGGACTAACGTATCCTTAACAAACGTTTGAGTTGATCTTAGCCTCAAATATGGCTAATATATCCTCAAACCAAAACCCTAAACCCAAATCTAAGAAAATACGGATTTGGACTAATCCACGTCTTACGGGCGACGACATAAATCAGTCTCCGTATACAATCCACGGGCAACCACAAACAAAACAAACACCCACGACACGAAGTGACCAGCTGGAGAAGGAGAAAGTTGTTACCGCGATGCGGTAGCGTAATTAACTGCAGGGGATTGCGCCTGCAGGGAAGAGCGTCCCCACAATCAAAACCCCCTCAAGCGAGGGGGAATCTGACGAAGTCTGCTACATCGGCCGCATCCGTCTGAACCTCCGATACACGGTGCCATAAATCAACTTGGCATCTTCGGAGAGGTGGACGGATAGCACCTATTAGCATCTGCCCCGAACCTCAGGAGAGACGTCACGCGTCTCGGCCGCCGTTCGGAGGGGAACAGATTCTGGCACGCCCGGTGGGACCTCTTCCTCTTTCCACTCCACACTTCGTGTGTCGTGTTGGCGAACGAATCGCGGTTTACTGTGGTTGCCTGTGGATTCGAGGTACTAAGATTTGGTGTCTTGCTCCGTGCAGAAAACAGAAGATCAATGGCTTCAAACTGCACTTCCTGCAACTGCAACTCTCGCTCGGTCCTTGCTGGAGGAGTGACTTATGGGCCCTAAGCGGCCTCCCTTTTCAAGATGCCAGTGGAGCAGGTAACTCAGGCCACCACTGGATTATTCTTTGGGACCATGCTCCCACTGTTGAGCTTTAATGCCACAATGACGTTGCAAGAAGCCCCAAAGAAGTCGGTCTTTGATCGGCTTACTACTGCCGCGGCCCCTCTCAACGGGTCGCCCAACTTCAATACCTCAGTTTTCAATAGACTGGGCCAGAACGTCTATAAGCCCGTGATACCCGAAGCTGCCATCCCAAAGCGGATAGCCATCCCGGCTCAAGCGGACAAAATTATCGGAAAGGCTCCTCCTTCCAAGAAGTCAATTTTTACAAGGCTGGCCATTCCGATTGCTGCTCCAGGCGAGGTCCTCAAAGCTGCTTCCCCTGCCCAGAGGTCTGTCTTTGACAGATTAGACACTGCTTCTCAACGGGTGTCAGTCTTCGACAGGCTAGCACCAATAACGGTCCCTCCTCAAAGCAGGGGGCATGACGAAGTCGCCCCTACGGCCGAAACAACTCCATCCGCACGACACGCTCGACGTTACCATTGGCGCCGAGTAAGGAAGGCTGGGGGCAACTCCCCCTCTGGATTTACTCCACCAGCTCCAACGGTGGGGATCGATGCTGATGTTCCAACCGGGAACAGCTTTGAATTGCTGAACACGGTGCACAGAAACTCTCCTACTGCGGTGCTGAAGCGAACTCCTTCACCTGTGAAGAATACTCCAGAGAAGAAGCTAGAGCAGCCCCCTCAACGGCTGTCCTCTAAAATTTACAAGGTCTGGCGACAGGTCCAATTGTCGGTGATTGATCAAGACTATCTCCGCCGACAGAAAAAGATGAAGGTTCGGCAGGAGAAGAATTACTCTGTCAAGCCGGAAAAGGCAACAGCTGGATGGGTGCCCACAGCAACGGCTCCCTCAACGTCAATCACTCAAAAGAAAAGGAGGCCGCAAAAAGCCCCTGTGAACATGGCGAACCGTAAAAAAGCTGAATCTAAACGCCCCAAGTTTGGGGGCGTGGTGGTGCACACTGTTTATATGGCTTCTGGAAAGGAGAAAAGCCGTGCTTCGACGGGTCATCGACCGCTCACCCGATCCGTGACGAAAGCCCAGGAGCAGCAACAGAAGCTTCAGGAGATGATGACTGCAATAGCCGCACTTACCGGGCCAAAAGAAAGCTCGGAGGCATCATCAGAGCAGCGTCATGAACAAGAAACTGACGCTGACTACCTACGCAGAGTCCTCGAAAAGAAGGACAAAGAAGCCGCAGAACAAGCAGCCAATATAAAGCGAATAGCCCTTCTGTTTCAGGATATAGTAGGTATGATGATCCAACAAGATCCTCCTGCTGAAGATCCTCCGATTGTCCTTAAAGATGACAAAGGAGAGACATCGAATCCTCCACCGGCTCTGTCAACAGCCAAGAAGGAGACAATTTCCAAAGCTGCCCTGGAGGAATATATAGCTCAGCAAATACGAGCTCATCAGGCGAGTGAAGCAGCTGGGCAAATTGTTAAAACTGGACGACCCTATCCGGGCTGGTATGACCAAATCAGTTACCCGCCGGGATATACGATCCCTAAGTTTCATGTATATAAAGGGACAGGGAATCCCCATCAGCATGTCGCTCAATTCAGGGCCTTATGCGGCAACACGGGAGGCGACGACAAACTGTTGCTTCGCCAATTCGTCGGCAGCTTAACAGAAACAGCCTTTGAATGGTATTCAGAGCTACCTAACGACTCTGTTAAAACATTTGCGGAGATGGAGCTGCTGTTTACACAAAGATTCGCGAGCGCTAGTGAACGCACCCCGATAACAGCACTGATTAATGCCAGGGTAAGGCCAGGTGAGACGTGGGTTCAATACGCGACACGATGGCGGAATCTATGGTCGAAGTGCGAACAACGCATCGAAGAAGCACCTGCGGTAGGCATGTTCGTGGGCACTCTTGATCCGCAAACGACCATTGTTCATATCATAATATTGCATTATTATATTCCTCATTCTTATTCTTTTTATAAATAAGCAGGTGCTTTTGATGCATGTCTGCTACATATTACAGGTTACAGGTTCTTGAACAGAAAACAGTGAAAATGATGAAAAGACGATGCAAAAGTGGACTTTGACCAACAAATAGATGACTCTTGATCAAGCCTGCATCAAAGATAAAATTCACAAAGTACAAGGCAATGCAAGGTCCAAGATTACAAAGCGAACGGTTAAAAGTCCACCGCAATTATTCACTGGAGATATGGAAGAAACATAAAATCTATTTTAATAAAGAACCAAATAATAAGGAAGCCCAAAGATCCAAGGCCCAATACTTTCTTTTAATAAAAGACAGAGACATAAAATTTTACCAAAGCTTGAAGTCTACTTTGACTAGGTCTTCCTAAGGATATTTTGGTAAATGTAGACATGCAAATCAATTGTAACCTAGGGTTTCCTATTCTCTATAAATAGGAACTCTACTCATTGTAATTTCTTATGCCTCCCTTCATTAATAAATTTCAGCATTTTTTTGGAGAGCATCATTTTTTGTAGGTAAATTATTTTCTTGTCTTAGTGTAATTTAGTTTAAGAATTTTATTAACTTGCAATAGATGTTTCTTCTCTTTAATAAAATCATGTCTTTCTTCATCCCTTCAATGAGCGAGTAGTTTCCTCGCTTGTTAGGGTTAGGAATAGGGAAGGATTTGAGAGATGAAGATCTCTCATCTCTTTTCTTTGCCAATCTTTTATGAAAATTAGAACTCCATGCATACCTTCTTATTCTGCTCCCTACGGCACTCTACCCTCGAGGTAACGGTGATTCCGTAGTCTAAAGGCCCGGATTCTAAGGTTTTCCATGGAGGTTAGGGTAAAGATTAAGAAAGGAAGGACAAGGATCTAGAGGAAGAATCAATCTTCCCAATCATCCCAATCCCCTTTGTTAAGATTTACCATAACACTAATATGATATCTTTAATTAAAGGCAATGGAAAGAGGTGTAGATCTTTGTTTACCAAATTTTCCCTAAACCCAATCCTAGCAAGTTTCTAATCCTAGTATCATACAACTTCAATTTTTAGATTTAAATATCAATCCGAACACCCTTCGGAATTAACTCGTTAGCGCGATTAGGAAATTCACAACATCCCTGTGGACCGACCCGTACTCACCGGCTAGCTGCAAAGCGACGCCGTTCTTGATTGCGGTTACAAATATTTTTGATCTATCTTTTAGAAAGCGCAAGCACGCTAAATCTCACCAATCAAATGGCGCCGTTGCCGGGGATAGCGTAGAATTTTCTTTTCGCGATTTCGGGTTAATCAAAATTAAAAAAAAAATCATAAAAATCTGAAAAATATAAAAAATATAAAAATATATCATCTGTTATTTTTGGAAAGGGTATCTTTGTGTGAATTTTGCAGGATCTACGCACAAATTCGGATCTGGAAATCTACAGAAAGCGAAACAGCAAATAGACGATCCTATCAACAGAAGATTGCAACAACAGAGGAACAGAAAAAAATTCAGAGGACCGAGTCAACAAGTCAACCGCGCGATCTGGTGCTGGAAAAAAAAAAAAAAAAAAAACCGACGCTGCCTTTCCGGCCGCGGAACCGCCGCGCAACCCAGCTTCTGGCCGCGGAACCGCCGCGGCCTGGTCGGGTTAAAAAAAAAAAAAAAAACAGAGGCAGAAGCGCGGTAAAAAAGAAAAAAAAAATCAGTAAGTCTTCTGATCTCCTTCTCTGCAAATCTCCGATATATCTTCTGAAAAATCTCCTGCAGGATTCTTTGCGCTTTAAAAATCTTTCTCTTTCCAAATAACAAATCTTGTGCAGGATTCTTTGCGCGCGTTTAAAATAAAAATTGATTGCAAGTGATCTTTTCTGATTTGCATAGCCTTAATCTTTTTGCTAAATATATCTTTCCAAATTAAGAGCAAGAGGGAAAAAAAAGGAAAATTTTAATTAGAAAACTTGCAAATTTTGAAATTCACAAAAAAAGATTTGATTGCAAGTGATTTACTGTTTTGCATATCTTTAATCGGATTTTAAGGGGCTTTTGACCAACTCAGATTGGGTGGGGATTTCATCACCCTTTCCAGGACCCCAGAAAACACCTAAAGCATGTGCATTGACCACAATTAATTAAAAAATATTAGACTCAGACCTAAGGACATCGAGCTCAATAGGAAAAGGACTAGTATAGGCATCGACCGTTTATCCTAACTGACATTGCGGTGTCTAGGCTAGTGGTTATTAATTAGGCCCACTGTAGTGGTGGTTCCTTCCCACTTACCTGGCCGCAATTGGCGGTGAAGAGGCGGTTTGAGGTCCTATTTCTAGCCCTTTGGAACAGTTAGAAGCTGTCTAGCTGACCTAGGTGACCCTAGATTTCGGACTGATTGTGCATTTCTGGTTATTTGCATTTGTGTCTTAGCCCTTTATCGAAAATTTTTGCAAAACAAATAAAAAAGAATAATAAGAGGAATTTTTTAAATAAAAAAAAAAGGACTTGCAACTTTTGTCGCTGAGAAATCCTTGCACCACCTACCTTCTTCATCTTCTCTTTCTTCTATCATGGGTACCCCACATAATAAATCACTTGCCGAACTTTGGTATCCCGAGCCTAATTTTGCGTCGTTCGACAATTTGTTCGATCAATTTAAAGACGATCCTTCCATGCCTAAAATATCTTTGAAAGATCAAATAGAGGCGTCTAGGAGAAACAATTCGACTTTTCAACCCACTTTGTGTCAACCAAGTCAATCTTTACCACCTCCATATGTTGATACCACTTTTTCAAGTCCTTCTGTCACTCCTAAGCCGATGTCCATTGCTGAGCATATTGCTCAATCTCGCAGTCGATCTTTCACCCCTATCCACTCATCCAGTTCTAGGGATCAACACGACTATTCACCTTTTTATCCATATGTTGACCCTACCCCCGCCCAACCACCCACTTCCTACCAGTCTTACCCGACTTTCCCACCGTCACTAGACCCTGTTTCTACACAGCCTTTTGGGAGTTTCACATATCCAAACAATTTCGAATCTTTTGCCGAAACCCCTTTACCACCAAAGTCTAGTTTGGAAGAGGCGTTGGAGGCGTATATCACAGCAACAAACAAAATGGTTAGGAATGTGGAAGCGTCCGTGGCCGCCCTTATGCAACCTGCTGAACCGGTAGCTAGTTTCCAACTAGCTCCAAATTTTCCAATGTATGAGGAGGCGGTTGGACAGAGAGAGAATATGAGAGGATTTCCAAATCAAACCTACCCATACCGTATTGAATCCAACAACTCCAATTTTCAAACATGTGTCCAAAATGATGAGTTGTGTGATTTTGTAGTGCTTGATTTGCCAGATTGTGAGGAACCCCTTTCGAGTGAAACAGCACCTAATCCGTTTGACCTTTACACTTCCACTCTAGAACCTACATTGATAAACATCCATGCTTTTGAGGAGGTGTCTAAAGAAATTGACTTTCACTTGATTGAGGATATAGACGCCGGGAATATTTCGGATGATGAACCTGTCGATTTGATTGAAATTTTATGTTCAACTCATCATTCCGAGTCATTAGATGTTTCTCCCGAACTTCATATGCGTCTTGATTTTGATGATAATGGCATGGATGAGTTGAATTTTGAGGAGAATTATAAGGATAATATTGAGGAGAGTAGTGAGGATCATATTGAGGTTGAACCATTTTTCTTTGATGTGTCGGATTTTCCAATTCATCCTCTTGAACATTTACCTAAATCACCCTCCCTCTTTTCCATCGTTCCGACCACGCCTCATTTCACGCTTGACGACTGTGAGCTTGAAAACTTTTCCTTTGAATCTGACACAGTTCCCACAGCCGATGACACTTACGAGTGTTTCACTTTTTCGGACGATGTTGAAGTCTCACCGCCCGAGTTTGCATCCTTTGCATTTTCAGATGAGTTAGTTAATCCATCAGACTCGGTTGCTTACAGTCGTTTCGAACCATTGATGGAATCCTTCCAGTTCGACACAGTTTACTACGGTGAGAATGAGACTATCCCTAATTCACTCCCTTTCGTCCTTCCCATTGTTCCGACCGAACAAGAGACCGTTACGCTTTCATCTCCTATACCAAGTTCGGCGTACCCATGTTTTGTTGCGAATCTTGAGGGATTTGACCCCATTTCACGACGGGTTGATAGGTTAGCGCAATCGCTTTTAACACATCGGTCATCACAAATTGCGCTAATTTATTCACTCGATTTACACCCTCAAGTTCGCGCGACTCTTCTTTCTCCTTTCCGCCCTTCTTCTCCCCCACCGAGACCATATTCTGCCATTCTTCTTTCCACACGGTCTCGTGTGTTTCTCATTTCTTTCATCCACACCCCATTTTTCACCAACTATACCACTACCACGATAAGATCTTTGAATGGTTGGTGCTAACCTTTGGTTTGTGTAAGGCCAAGCTTAAGTTTGGGGGAATCTTGTTGTATATATGTATATATATTTTTTGTTTTTCTATAAAAAATATATAAAAAAAAAATTCAAAACATTAATAATATAAAAAAATTGTAAATAAATAAACAGGGGAGTATCGGTATTTTGACCCTCTTGGTTTAGCATGACAGTGAGGACACTGTCAAGTTCAAGTTTGGGGGTATGCTCGGTACGTTTTCTTCCTTCGCATTCATTTGTACATATTTTTGCATTTGCATATTTATTTGAAAACCCATAAAAATTGAAAATTTTTGAAAAATTATAAAAATTAATGTATTCAATTTTGGCTAATTGACTTGAGTTTGACAAATAGGTTAACTAGCTAGGAACAACTAGATCTTAGACTTAGTGAATTAAAAACCCTAAAAATAACCTTCCTTAAAGTTTAACGGTAGAAAGTATATGCCTTGTAGTTTATTTAGAAATAAGCAAATTTTGGGTTCACTTCTTAGGCTAAATCGAAACAAGGGAAGAGTATTGATGTTCTTATTAGAGTATAAGTTTGAAAAATAGTTCCTAGCTTAAGTCTAGATTCTGAAAACGTATACCCTACAAAATGCACAATCACGCACCTTGAAACTTGGAATAGTAGAGGAGACCTTGAAATACTCTTGTCTAAAATCCTTAGTACAATGAAAATAAAAGAAGAAAAAAGTGAATAAAGGAAAAAAAAATGGACACTGGTTTTTGTGATTACTTAAGGCTGTAAAAATAGAAAAATATTTAGCGAGGGTGCTTCATCACCTAGTGCCTTAGACCAACTGGTTTGGGAGTCACTGCTAAAAGCCTTGGGTGTTGCAAAACTAGGAAGTACGCTTTAAAGTGATAACGCATCTTGTAATCGGTTGTTGGTACCTCAAGAAGTATTAACAGTCGCATGCAGGATGTGTAAGAAAATTTCATTTAAAAATTCACTAATCAATAAGTGCTTTGGACAATGGACGAGAGTACGATTGCTTGATTTGAATTTCCAAGTGTAGGGGTGATATTTACACACACGTGGGGGTATGTGATTAGAGTTTAGATAAGAGAAAGGAATGAAGAATAGAACTTGTATCTTTAGTAAGGGTTGATAGAAATTCCTAAGTGGAGATGGAAACCTAGAAGGAAAATTTAAGAGATGCCGAAAGCTAAGTAGGTCTGCAGAACATATATAATCTTAAGTTAAATGATGAGGAAGTGTGAAGAATATGGGTGGATAATTTATGAGTCGACGATAATAGAATTCCTTGTTGGAAAACCTAAATGGAGAACTAAAGTTAATGGGCCGAATTGATAGGATTTTGTGGGTAGTATCCGCTGAAAACCCTCAGGAGACAACACTCCTCCTACTAGGGACACCTAGAGGTTTAACGGCTTGTTGCACGTGCTCAGTGCAATCGCGTTTCCCTGCGAAAGTGTGGCTAGGTTAGGATTTTAGTGAATAAAAATAAGTTTGCTCGAGGACGAGCAAAAGATAAGTTTGGGGGTATTTGTTCATATCATAATATTGCATTATTATATTCCTCATTCTTATTCTTTTTATAAATAAGCAGGTGCTTTTGATGCATGTCTGCTACATATTACAGGTTACAGGTTCTTGAACAGAAAACAGTGAAAATGATGAAAAGACGATGCAAAAGTGGACTTTGACCAACAAATAGAAGACTCTTGATCAAGCCTGCATCAAAGATAAAATTCACAAAGTACAAGGCAATGCAAGGTCCAAGATTACAAAGCGAACGGTTAAAAGTCCACCGCAATTATTCACTGGAGATATGGAAGAAACATAAAATCTATTTTAATAAAGAACCAAATAATAAGGAAGCCCAAAGATCCAAGGCCCAATACTTTCTTTTAATAAAAGACAGAGACATAAAATTTTACCAAAGCTTGAAGTCTACTTTGACTAGGTCTTCCTAAGGATATTTTGGTAAATGTAGACATGCAAATCAATTGTAACCTAGGGTTTCCTATTCTCTATAAATAGGAACTCTACTCATTGTAATTTCTTATGCCTCCCTTCATTAATAAATTTCAGCATTCTTTTGGAGAGCATCATTTTTTGTAGGTAAATTATTTTCTTGTCTTAGTGTAATTTAGTTTAAGAATTTTATTAACTTGCAATAGATGTTTCTTCTCTTTAATAAAATCATGTCTTTCTTCATCCCTTCAATGAGCGAGTAGTTTCCTCGCTTGTTAGGGTTAGGAATAGGGAAGGATTTGAGAGATGAAGATCTCCCATCTCTTTTCTTTGCCAATCTTTTATGAAAATTAGAACTCCATGCATACCTTCTTATTCCGCTCCCTACGGCACTCTACCCTCGAGGTAACGGTGATTCCGTAGTCTAAAGGCCCAGATTCTAAGGTTTTCCATGGAAGTTAGGGTAAAGATTAAGAAAGGAAGGACAAGGATCTAGAGGAAGAATCAATCTTCCCAATCATCCCAATCCCCTTTGTTAAGATTTACCATAACACTAATATGATATCTTTAATTAAAGGCAATGGAAAGAGGTGTAGATCTTTGTTTACCAAATTTTCCCTAAACCTAATCCTAGCAAGTTTCTAATCCTAGTATCATACAACTTCAATTTTTAGATTTAAATATCAATCCGAACACCTTTCGGAATTAACTCGTTAGCGTGATTAGGAAATTCACAACATCCCTGTGGACCGACCCGTACTCACCGGCTAGCTGCAAAGCGACGCCGTTCTTGATTGCGGTTACAAATATTTTTGATCTATCTTTTAGAAAGCGCAAGCACGCTAAATCTCTCAATCAACCATCTCTCAATTCATGATGTTCTTCAAGCCAACTACTTTCCAGGCCTTGATTGACAAGCTGGCCTAAATGGACCAGGTGGGCCATAGGCCTTCCTCTTCAAAGACAGAGCCTTGGAATGAAAAGGGCAAAGGGAAAGCAACCTTCGTTGCCAATACTCAGCAATGGCCGAGCAACTTAAAGCCGGTTGTTCGCCAAAACAACGTGCGTCCACGCCCATCCCTCGAGGAGAGACTAGGACGTCCTTACTCGTTTCCTCAGAATAAAACAAGGAGACTGTTCGAGCTGGCAGTGTGCAACACTCATAAATTTGCCGAATCCAAAACGTCCGCTGCAGCCAGGTGATGTCAACGATCCTAATTACTGCCCTTACCACCAAGCGGTAAGCCATCCAATCAAAGATTGCTTCGCCTTTAAGGGATGGATCGAGGATCAGTACCAACATGGCAAGTTCGCGTTATCCGAAAACTGGAAGGTGAACCCGCCACAGCCGCACACTCCAAAGAAAATGGACACGCCGGGGGCAACTTGTTCTTTTGTTGAAGAAGCCCCGTGGGAGGTTGCTCTTTCAACCAAAACTAAAAGAATGCTGAAGGATCTCCAAATGTGCCCGGCAATCAGGTGGAAAAATCCACTGGAACCCCAGATCGTCGAAGGGATACTGAAGCCGTGCCCAACTCCAAAGATCGATGGTGAAGGCCCCAGCACTCACACCCAGCCGTCAAAATCTCCAAAGAAAAACAAGAAGAAATCCAAGAAGCCCGTGAAGCCCGGCGACAAGCGCACGGATTTGCAGAAACAGATTGACGTGCTGGAAGAGTATAAGCAGAAGGCGCGGATTCCAATCACGCTCCAAGAGTTCCTCAGCCACGTCCTCGAGGACGAAAATGATGGAGAAGACTCATCAGATGAATCTGAGGGCTACGTAGCAAGTTGTCATGTGATCTCTCACTCATTGATAGATGACGAAGAAACTCCTTACACAGAGAAACTGGGGGCAGATCCTGAGCTAGAACTTCTAGGACCATCAGACGAAATGATTGACGCATTCCTGAACGAAGTCCGTCTTAAGAGCAAAGCTGATCGAGAACGTGAGATGGCCATATTCGAGAAAGCCAAACGCCGGCGACTGGACGAAAGGGTCGAAACACTCCCACCAGATCAAAGTACATCCGCCGCAAATGAAAGCAGGATCAAGACAAGGAAACGATTCGCCAAAGCCATATCAATGGGGATGAGGTCGCCCTCTTTCAGAGAAAATTCTCCTGGTGGTATACATTTTGATGAAACGTACGTACACCCCAACTTCTGCTTATATCATCAGAGGATCGCACATCCTACTGAAGACTACAACTCCTTTAAGTGTTGGTGGAAAGGATATGTCGCTCATAGACAACACGTCAATAGAATAAAACGGGAAGCTCGTAGACAGCGAAAAAATACGACAAATGAGCATAAAAGAGTTGCCGGCAATTGTCATAGGGACGAGCCCGGGGGATCACGAGTTCTCACCTTTGGAAGCGATTCTGACGAAGAAGCCGCCCTCAACCCTCTCTTCAAGGAATTCATTTCTAAAACAAAAGAATTGGAGAGTTGCGAGAACGTTCAGCCGTACAATCTCACGCTACCCGGAAAGAATCTCGGACCCGCAAACGACGGAGCAAACGAAATGAGAAAGGAAAAGGAAAAAACGGCCTTTGTTGCCGACACTCAACAACAGCCGAGTAACCCGAGACCATTTTGTCGTCAAAACAACAAGCCGCGATACCTCAATGGGAAGTTGAAACGTCCTTACTCGTTTCCCAAAGATAAAACAAAGAGATTGTTCGAGCTAGCAGTGCGCAGCGGGCTCATCACTCTGCCAGATCCAAAACGTCCATTGCAACCAGGTGAGGTCAACAATCCTAATTACTGCCCTTGCCACCAAGTATTGGGCCACCCACTCGAAAATTGCTACGTCTTCAAAAACCGGGTTGAAGACCAATACCAACAAGGCAAGTTCGTGCTGCCCGAAAAGTGGAAAGTAAACCCGCCACAACAACATGCTCCGAAAAGGGTGGATATGCCGGGGGCATCATGCTCATTCATAGGGAAAGCCCCATAGACCGAAAAGTCAGTAAACTAGAGATGAGTCTCAAATACGGCGACGGCGGACCGAAACGTCCTTAAACTAACGGCGGACCGCAATGTCCTAAAACTTGCAAATGACCGAAACGTCGTTAAACTACTCCCAACCCGCAGCATCTTCAGGCCGACGTGGTAAAAAAAAAACGGTACGTCCATAAGCAAAATGGGCACGGATGAAAACCCAAAAAGGCTCCGTGAGTAAAAACAGCAGGGCTACCGGCGAGTGTTCGTGAAAACCCGAAAGGGCTCGACCTCGTTAAAAAAAAGAATAAAAATAAAATAAAAAAAATAAAAAGAACGGTATGTCCATAAGCAAAGTGGGCACGGATGAAAACCCGAAAGGGCTCCGTGAGTAAAAACAGCAGGGCTACCGGCGAGTGTTTGTGAAAACCCGAAAGGACACAACCTCGTTAAAAGACACTTATAGGGTCCTCTCGACCTTGTAAGGAGAGACCACCCGCGTGAGATCCTTACGACTCACAAGGGAGCAACACACTTAGGGATCCTCACGATTCCTAAGGAGAAATTACACTTGCGAGATCCTCACGACTCGTAAGGAGAACTCTCTTATGGGACCCTCACGGCTCATAAGATTTGAAAGTCTTAAGTTACAGAGACCTGAACCTGTTCTTAAGCAACCCCCACAACCTCTGATACTGCCCTACAAGCGGCTCAATACTGGCCCTTGTATACAATCCACGGGCGCGAATAAACATTTCCCTAACAAAGTCCCACCCGTGACTGGGGATATGTCCATACGATGAACAACCCTTGTGAGTCCTCTCGACTCATAAGGAGAAAACACTCTTGTAAGATCCTTACGACTTATAAGAGAACATACACTTAGGAGTCCTCACGATTCCTAAGGAGAAAACGCACCTACGAGATCCTCACGACTCGCAGGGAGAAATATCTTTGTGAGACCCTTACGGCTCATGAAGTCAAAAGCCTTAGTCGACGGGATCCTAACCTTGTTCGCTAAGCCACCTTTGTTCGACATCGACAGAGGCAAATGATGATTCGCTCCTGGCAATATCCCAGTTGTAGCGATGTTGATGCCTAAACCGGTATCAAATTCCAAGTCCTTTCATGGCAAATGATGATTCGCTCCTGGCAATATTCCAGTTGTAGCGATGCTGATGCTGAGACTGGCGTCAGATTCCAAGTTCCACACTCGTGATAAAAAAAATCGGCGAGGCATACATGCATACGAAATAGCCGAAATGATGGGGCAACTTGCAAATAAAAATCAGCAAGTAAAAAAAAATGTATGCATGCAAAATAGCCGAAATGATTGGGCAACTCGCAATAAAAAACAGCGAGTAAAAATAAAACAAATAGCCGAAATGATTGGGCACCGCGAAAAATAGCCGAAATGATTGGGCAATCGCGACCTTCGCGATATAAAAAGCTGAAATGATAGAGCATCGCGGAAAGAATAAAAGAAATGATGAAACCTTTTTGCCCTACAGGTGATGCTACATCAATCCCTGTATACAATCCAGGGGCGCAAACAAAGAAGGAGTCGCACTCCTCCTCCCCAAGTTTCATTAGAAGAAGAAGCCGAATCTCGACAGGCCACAAATAACCTAGAGATCATCTCAACACTCGTCTCGTCACAGCGGACACATCATCAAGCAAAGCGGAACAGCGGCAACTCCCAGTTCCATGACTCGACGATGTACTCCCACAGAGAGTCAAATCCCAACTCCGTGAAATGCAGATATAATCAATAAAATTCCTGGTCACGTGGAACGCGGATAACGTCACTCTTTGACCCCATGGAAAACGTCCAGAGTGGATCCTGGTCCTTGCAGGGCACGGCAATGAACCCGTGTGAAGCATCCAGAGCAGAGCCTAGTCCTCGCCTAATGCGGCAGTGAACCCGTGTGAAGCATCTAGTGCAAAATTCCTGGTTACGTGGAACGCGGATAACGTCACTCTTTGACACCGTGGAAAACGTCCAGAGCGGATCCTGGTCCTCGCAGAACACGGCAGTGAACCCATGTGAAGCATCCAGAGCGGAGCCTAGTCCTCGCCTAACGCGGCAGTGAACCCGTGTGAAGCATCTGGTGCAAAATTCCTGGTCACGTGGAACGCGGACAACGTCACTCTTTGACCCCGTGGAAAACATCCAGAGCGGATCCTGGTCCTCGCAGAGCACGGCAGTGAACCCGTGTGAAGCACCCAGAGTGGAGCCTAGTCTTCGCCTAACGCGGCAGTGAACCCGTGTGAAGCATCTAGTGCAAAATTCCTGGTCACGTGGAACGCGGACAACGTCACTCTTTGACCCCGTGGGAAACGTCCAGAGCGGATCCTGGTCCTCGCAGAACACGGCAGTGAACCCGTGCGAAGCATCCAGAGCGGAGCCTAGTCCTCGCCTAACGCGGCAGTGAACCCGTGTGAAGCATCTAGTGCAAAATTCCTGGTCACGTGGAACGCGGATAACGTCACTCTTTGACCCCGTGGAAAACGTCCAGAGTGGATCCTGGTCCTCGCAGAGCATGGCAGTGAACCCGTGCGAAGCATCCAGAGCGGAGCCTAGTCCTCGCCTAACATGGCAGTGAACCCGTGTGAAGCATCTAGTGCAAAATTCCTGGTCACGTGGAACGCGGATAACGTCACTCTTTGACCCCGTGGGAAACGTCCAGAGCAGATCCTGGTCCTCACACCAACATGGAGTGATCACCACCGCGACATTCGTCTCGATACAGCAGACGCGATACCAGCAAATGAAGCAAAAGGCCAAATTCCTAGTTTCAAGGTCTTGACGGCAAGTCATATAAAGCCTGAAAGACAATCGGAGATCATCTCGCACAAACGCGTAGTAATCACCACCATGACATTCGTCTCGGTACAGAGGACGCGATGCCAGTAAACAAAGCGAAGGCCAAATTCCTAGCTTCATGCGTCTTAACGGCAAGTCATATAAAGCCTGAAAGACAATCGGAGATTATCTCGCACCAGTGCGGAGTGGTCACCACCTCGACGTTCGTCTCGATACAGCAGACACAACATCACCAAAAGGAGCCACGGCAAAATCCCTAGTTCCAAACCTCGACGGTTCACCAGCAACCTAGAGACAACCGCGACATTCGTCTCGATACAGAGGACGCAATGCCAGCAAAACGAAGCAAAGGCCAAATTCCTAGCTTCAGGGTCTTAACGGTAAGTCATATAAAGCCTGAAAGACTGTCGGAGATCATCCCACACCAGCGCGAAGTGGTTATGACTCATCGGGGCTCTCCAAAATAAGCCTAACCTCAAGTAAAAAGCGGCATGGCAAATTCCTAACGCTTGCTCTTCCGACGGTCAAACTACCTAGGAGGATTGCTTGAAGACGTCTTGTCCAGCCCCCGAAGGGATCAGAGACACGGCAGTCGCAGGGCTACTCGAACAGCACGATCGCCTATCGAGGGATACATCAGCCAATGCGACGGTACGACGGCCAAAACCCTAAGTACCACAGACCCTAACGGACTTCTGTCGTAAAGAGCAGAGGTTAACTGTGACGTTAGTGTAGGGTGTTTTTCGTCACCCCATTAAGATGGGAATACGCGCGCGCTGGTCGGACGCAGTACAGATTCCCCCTGCCTAGGGTAGGCTGGGGTTTATTGATTGTGGGGATCCGAATCTCCGGCAGCCGCGGACTAAGCTGCCGTTAATTACCCCTCGCATTTGGAGCGAAGGAACCTCCGATTGACGGGTTAAACTGGTCTTGCGAACTCAATATGCAGTGTGTTGGTGTGTGTGTATTTTTTTGTTTTATTCCACTTGTAAAAAGAGATATGTACATATATATATATTTTCTATATATAAAAACAAAAATAAATAAGTAAATAAATATTTGGAGAATTTTTTTTTATTTTTAAAATATTTTTTTAATTTAAAAATATTATTTATAATTTATTTTTATTTATTTAATATTTTTTTTAAATAGAAAAAGGGATTAAATAAAGAAAAGAAGAAAAGAAAATAATTATGTTTTTTTTTTAATTTTTAAATATTATTTATAATTTATTTATTTTTATTTTAAATAAAAAGAGGAAGAAGAAAGAAGAAAAGAGAATTTTTTTTTTTTTAAAGTGGGGTCACATGCTAACATGTGACCCCTCATATGAGGGGGGTCACATGCTAGCATGTGACATGGAGGGTCACATGTTAGCATGTGACCCCTCATGTGAGGGGGGGTCACATGCTAGCATGTGAGAAGGCCATCACAAGCTTAGCATGTGACCCGTCACATGCTTAGCATGTGACCCGTCACATGTTAAACATGTGATGGACCCGGTCACATGCCTTGCATGTGACCCGGTCACATGCCTTGCATGTGACCCGGTCACATGTTAAACATGTGATGGGGCGGGTCACATGTTAAACATGTGATGGGGCGGGTCACATGTTAAACATGTGACCCCGTCACATGCTTTGCATGTGACCGTCTTTTTTTTTTTTTTTTGGGAAACGTGGAGTTCAACTCCAAAAGAATTTTATATGGCCAAGAAAATTGTAATATGGAGTTAAACTCCCCAAAAAAAAAGGTAGTTTTTTGTGGAGTTAAACTCCAAAAGAATTTCTGTAGTGGAGTTAAACTCCAAAAGAATTTTATTTGTGGAGTTGAACTCCAAAGGAATTTTACTGTGGAGTTAAACTCCAAAAGAAATTTTGTAGTGGAGTTGAACTCCAAAATAATTTTCCTGGTGGTGGAGTTGAACTCCAAAAGAATTTTATTTGTGGAGTTGAACTCCAAAAGATTTTCTCCTTTCTCCTTTGAGAAGAAACCCAAAATGGGTTCTCTTGAAACTTCAAGATCTAGATCTTGGATGATAAAAAAAGAGACCCTTTTCCCTCTCTTGATGGAGTCTTGGGAGGTGGATTTATGGTAAAACTTTGTTCAGTTTTTTAAAAAAAAGAGAGCTAAGCTCTTGATTTATTTTGAAAATAAAAAAGGAAGAGGAAGAACTTGAAGAAGAGAGAGTGGAGGCACAAACCCTAGTTTTTTTTAAGGGAATGAAAAAGTCTATCCTTTATTCATCATCATGTTGCCTTATATAGGCTTACACATTTACATATAGCCCCTTGGGCTTTACAAAATGGCATTTTGCCCATCTCATGGTTCATTTGCCATTTCTTTTTGCACATAAGCCATGGGCTTACAAAAATTTGGCTTTATACCCATTTTGTTTACATTCATGCATAAAAAATTACATAAAAATTATTTATTACATGATTTCATTTTTAGCATGGGAAGGGTCGGCCGCTTCATGTTTCGGACTCGACCTGGGCATGGGCCCACTTGACCTGGGCTTGGGCCCACCTGGCTTGGGGTTGACCTTGACTTTGACTCGATCAACCGGGGTGTAAATTTTTACCCCAACAAAGTGCCCCCCATCAATAAATGCACACCGCACATTTGAGTTGTGTGCATGAAATTGATGGATCTTGAAGCTGAACTTCGAGGTGGAACATCATTCCGGGGGCGGAGCATCATCCCGGGGAGCATGATTCCCGGGGATCGGAGTATCATTCTGATTCGCGGAGCATAATTCCAGGGTCGGAGTATCCCTCGGGGAGCATGATTCCCGAGGATCGGAGCATCATTCCGAAATGCAGAGCATGATTCCAGGGATCGGAGCATCATTCCGATGAGCGGAGCATGATTCCAGGAGATCGGAGCATCATTCAGATGGGCGGAGTATGGTTCCAGGGATCGGAGCATCATTCCGATGAGCGGAGCATGGTTCCAGGGGATCGGACATCATTCTGATTCACGGAGCATAATTCCAAGGATCAGAGCATCATTCCGAAGGGCGGAGCATGATTCCAGGGGATCGGAGCATCATTCCGAAGAGCGAAGCATAATTCTAGGATTCGGAGCATCATTCCGAAGGGCGGAGCATGATTCCAAGGATCGGAGCATCGTTCCGAAGGGCGGAGCATGATTCCAAGGATTGGAGCATCGTTCCGAAGGGCGGAGCATGATTCCAGGGGATCGGAGCATCATTCCGAAGAGCGAAGCATAATTCCAGGATTCGGAGCATCATTCCGAAGGGCGGAGCATGATTCCAAGGATCGGAGCATCGTTCCGAAGGGCGGAGCATCATTCCAGGATTCGGAGCATCATTCCGAAGAGTGGAGCATGATTCCAGAAATCGGAGCATCATTCTGAAGGGTGGAGCATGATTCCAAGGATCGGTGCATCATTCCGATGAGCGGAGCATGATTCCAGGGTTCGGAGCATCATTCCGAAGGGCGGAGCATGATTCCAGGGTTCGGAGCATCATTCCGAAGGGCGGAGCATGATTCCAGGGTTCGGAGCATCATTCCAAAGATCGGAGCATCATTCCGATGGGCGGAGCATTATTCCAGGGATCGGAGCATCATTCCGATGGGCGGAGCATAATTCCAGGATTCGGAGCATCATTCCGAAGGGCGGAGCATGATTCCAAGGATCGGAGCATCGTTCCGAAGGGCGGCAGACATTTTGAACGAAGCATAATTTCGATACAGAGGTTAATTCCCAGGCGAAGCGTAATTTCGACAAGGAAGGCAGATATTCCGAGGCGAAGCATTGATTTCGATACGGGATACATTCTGAGATGGAGCATGATTCCGGCGCAGAGCTTGTTGGCTGACTTGATTCCGAGACGAAGCATAATTTCGACAAGGAAGGCAGGTACACCGAGGCGAAGCATCGTTTCGACACGGGGTGCATTCTGAGACGAAGCATAATTCCGACACAGAGCTTGCTGGTTGACTTGATTCCGAGGTGGAGCATAATTCCGACGAGGAGGTCGTTGGTTGATTTCGAGCCGAAGCATAATTCCGACAGGGAAGGCAGATACACCGAGGCGAAGCATCATTTCGACACGGGGCGCATATTCTGAGACGAAGCATGATTCCGACGCAGAGCTTGTTGGTTGATTTGATTTCGAGGCGGAGCATAATTCCGGCAGGGAGGGTAGATATCCCGAGGCGAAGCATGATTTCGACACGGGGTAAATTCTGGGACGGAGCATGATTCCGCCGTAGAGGTTGTTGGTTTGATTTGATTTGGGTTGACATCAGCATCGCTACACTGGAATATGGTACCAGGAGCGAATCATCATTTGTCATGAGAGGATTTGGGAATTTTGGTTTTGGTCGGCATCTGTATTGCTGCACTGGAATAACGCCAGGAGCAACTCATCATTTGCTCCGGAAGGATTTGGGAATCGGTTTTTGTTTGGCATCAGTATCGCTATACTGGAATATGGTACCAGGAGCGAATCATCATTTGCGCTTGCTTATCAGGAAGCGATGGCTTAGGAGACGGGTTTTAGGCCCCTATCACCTAAGACTTTTCAATTTTGTGAGCCGTAAGGGTCTCACAAGTATTTTCTCCCTACGGGTCGTAAGGATCCCGTAAGTGCATTTTCTCCTTAGGAGTCGTGGGGACTCCTAAGTGTGTTGCTCCTTTGTGAGTCATAAGGATCTCATGCGGGAATTTTCTCCTCACAAAGTCGAGAGGACTTTGTGAGTGCATTTCATCTCTTTTTCACGAGTTTGCGTCCTTTCGGGTTTTCACAAACTCGCCGGCAGTCCTGCTGTTTTTACTCACGGAGCCCTTTCGGGTTTTCATCCGTGCCCATCTTGCTTGTGGACATACCTTTTTTTTATTTTTTTATTTTTTTATTTTTGGAGAGATTGAGATTGTTTTACGCCCGTGGATTGTGTACGGTTTTGCAGGATGTATAATCCAGACCGTAGGGCCATAAAAAATTTTGGGACTTTGTTGGCGTCTGCATCGCTGCACTGGAATATGGTACCAGGAGCGACTCATCATTCGCCGTTTGGGTATGGGATTTGGAATTTGGTTGGCGTCTGCATCGCTGCACTGGAATATGGTACCAGGAGCGACTCATCATTCGCCGTTGGGGTATGGGATTTGGACTTTGGTTAGCGTCTGCATCGCTGCACTGGAATATGGTACCAGGAGCGACTCATCATTCACCGTTGGGGATTTGGGAGCGATGGCTTAGGAGACAGGTTTGGATCCCTATCACCTAAGGCTTTTCAATTTTATGGGCCGTGAGGGTCCCATAAAAGCATTTTCTCCCTGCGAGTCGTTAGGATCCCGCAGGTGTATTTTCTCCTTAGGAGTCGTGAGGACTCCGAAGTGTGTTTTTCCTTCGTGAGTCGTAAGGATCCCACAAAGGTTTGTTCTCCTCATGTATCGTGAGGACACATGAGTGGGCCTTCTCAATGGAGCATAATTCCACAGGCGGAGACCAGCCGCGTAACTGGTGATTACGGTGGGATATGGGTATGATGAGAATTATTTGAGCCCGTAGATTGTATACGGTAGTCAATTTGGGGACTGGCCGTAAGGCGGAAAGAATTTTGGGAAATTGGATTTTAGTTGGCGTCTGTATCGCTGCACTGGAATATGGTACCAGGAGCGACTCATCATTCGCCACTTTTTTTTTGTTTTTTGTTTTTTTTTTGTTTTACCGCGATTGCTCTATCATTTCAGCTTTTCTTATCGCGAAGGTCGCGATTGCCCTATCATTTTGGCTATTTATTCGCGGTTGCCCCATCATTTCGGCTTTATTTCATTTTTATTTTACTCGCTGATTTTTATTGCGAGTTGCCCCATCATTTCGGCTTTTCTTTATTTTTCTTTTATTTACACATTTTTTTTACATTTTTTTTTTACATTTCCAGTTTAACGACTTAGAGGTCGATTATTCCCAGTTTAATGACGTGGTGGTCGACGGGTGTTCCCAGTTTAACGACGTGGTGGTCCTGTGTTCAGAGAAAGGCAGATGTCTGAGAGAATTAGTTTCATGAAGAACTTCGGTCTCCGTTTGTATGAAATTGGCGGTCGCATCTTGACTGTTTACTAATACGCCTTTGGACAGTTCTATCTCTCCTGCCTTGGATTGCTTTTCGACCCAATCTTTGAAGACGAAGCAGTTCTCAATGGCATGACCTATCACTCTGTGATAGGGGCAATATTTGGGGTCGTCGGTCCTATTCGCTTCCTGCGGTCTTTTTGACTCTGGCAGTTGTAGACCGTTCTTCAGGGCGTCTTTGAATATTTTACGGATTTTGTCCCTTCTGAAGGAATAGACCTTATCCAGCTTCTCTTTCAGTGGAGATTCTCCTCCCTCTCCGAACATTGGCTTCCGAGGCTGGTTGGCGCTAAGCCCGCTCATCCCTTGCTTATTTCGGTTAGCCGAAGTGTTAAAAGATTCAGAATCATCGGAGTTTCCGCCTTTGCGATTATCGTCCTTTCGGTTTCTCCAGGACCTATTGTTATTTTGGGAATCCGAGGAGGACTCCTGCTTCGAGCGCTCTAGCATCTGGACTTTCCTGGTCAGCTCTTGGAATGTTTTGAGACCCGCGGTGCATAAAAACGGGGCCATCCAATTGTTGAGATTTCCGACGAGGAGACTGACAGATTGGTCCTGCTCTATCGGCGGTTCGCATTTGACGGAGAGATTGCGCCATCGGGTTATAAAATCCGTGCTGCTTTCGTTGTTCTTGGGCTTGGTCCTTACGAGCTCGGCAATGGTGATCTTATCGCTGACGCTCATGAATCTTTGTCGAAACAAAGACTCCATTTGGACGAAAGTAGTAACGGAGCCATCCGGTATGCTCGCGTACCAGTCGAAAGCAACATCGGTCAAGCTATTAACGAACTGGCGGAGGAGAAGAGCATCATTGCCCCCAGTATTTCCGCATGAGGCTTTGAAATGGGCGATGTGCTGATTTGCATTTCCTGTCCCATCGAATCTTCCGAATTTGGGGATGACATAGCCGCTAGGAAATTCTACCAGATCATACTGAGCAGGATATGGTCTCCCACTACTGCTGATATCTTTTTGCGCTTCGGCTTCGGCTACCAAGGTTTTGACTTTATTGGCAACCAAATCCATGATTTGATCTTGAGTTAGCGGGCTACTGTCATCGGTAGCCAAGACATTTGCTGAGATAGGATGCGACTGATTTTCATGCGGTCCGCCCACTTTTGGATTTGAGGGAACGGGCGTCGGCTGTCTCGGGACACCATTTCCCGGTTCATGAGCTGAGCCCTGTGCTTGATTGGGCGGCTGAGAGGCAAGTTGGGCCGTAAGCCGTAAGACGACATTTGTCAAGTCGTCGATCTTTGAGTAGAGCTTGGCCATCTCCTTATCTTTGCTTCTGAGCTGTTTTCAGAGCTCTTGGAGAAGTTCCTGCTCTGCGGTCTTAGGACGAAAAGTTGGCTCATCTTCGCTTTCCGAGCCTGACTCTTCATGAATTGAGGGCTCTCTCTGCCTATCAGCCTCATCGAGAGGGTTTTCATCATCCAGCGGAGGCGGCTGTTCTTGGGAAGTGGCAACCACATTCAAGCCAGATTGGATTTGAGATGTGGTGGCCCCGTCCTTGCTCTTGCTGCGCGTGCCCACCACGTAGACAGTGTGGATAACACATTCGGCCATCCCCTCGTCTTTGGCGGGGTAACCCTGTTCTTCGAACCTCATGAGGTTTAGCCTGGCAGTAGCCCTAGCCCTTTTGTTGGCTCTATATCTAAGCCTTTTCTCCCTCAGCTTCTCGATTTTGAAGGCTTGGTCGGCATCCGCTACCCGAGAAGCCATTGTGAGTTGATCAGAGGGGAGCTTAGAGAAGACACCCGATCGAGCAGTGGTCAAAGGCACCGCTGGAGCTTGCTTGGGACGCATTGTAGCTTTGTTGGTGTTGATGGCCTTGCCCCCAGCTGGGGCCAAAGAAAGTCGTTCAGACACCGACTTGCGTTTGGGTTGGGGCGCCCTTGAGATCACCACATTTGGTCTCCTGCCTTTCGAGACCGGTTTGTCTGCCACCGGGGCTTGAGGAGCTGGGATGGCGCCAACTGGCATGAACATAATAGAGCCAAATGGTAGCAGCGGCTCCTCCCATTGTCGTCCGAGACTGGCCGGAAGGACCGTCCTGGAGTCTATCTTCATCGTGTAGGAGACGGGAGCTGAGTTCATCATCGAAGACATCGTCGGAAGGTGATTGTTTGAAAATCTGCATGAAAGAGCATTATTTCAGTATAAATATAGGTATATATATTGACTGGGTTCGCATGAATGCTTAACCCGAAATATGGGAGGAGAGATTGGTCCCACCGGGCGTGCCAGAATCTGTAGGGTGTTTTTCGTCACCCCATTGAGATGGGAATACGCGCGCGCTGGTCGGGCGCAGTACAGATTCCCCCTGCCTAGGATAGGCCGGGGTTTATTGATTGTGGGGATCCGAATCTCCGGCAGCCGCGGACTAAGCTGCCGTTAATTACCCCTCGCATTTGGAGCGAAGGAACCTCCGATTGACGGGTTAAACTGGTCATGCGAACTCAATATGCAGTGTGTTGGTGTGTGTGTATTTTTTTTGTTTTATTCCACTTGTAAAAAGAGATATGTACACATATATATATTTTCTATATATAAAAACAAAAATAAATAAGTAAATAAATATTTGGAGATTTTTTTTTTATTTTTAAAATATTTTTTTAATTTAAAAATATTATTTATAATTTATTTTTATTTATTTAATATTTTTTAAATATTTTTTTAAATAGAAAAAGGGATTAAATAAAGAAAAGAAGAAAAGAAAATAATTATGTTTTTTTTTTAATTTTTAAATATTATTTATAATTTATTTATTTTTATTTTAAATAAAAAGAGGAAGAAGAAAGAAGAAAAGAGATTTTTTTTTTTTTAAAGTGGGGTCACATGCTAACATGTGACCCCTCATATGAGGGGGGTCACATGCTAGCATGTGACATGGAGGGTCACATGTTAGCATGTGACCTCTCATGTGAGGGGGGGTCACATGCTAGCATGTGACCCGTCACATGCTTTGCATGTGACCCCGTCACATTTTAAACATGTGATGGATCCGGTCACGTGCCTTGCATGTGACCCGGTCACATGTTAAACATGTGATGGGGCGGGTCACATGTTAAACATGTGACCCCGTCATGTGACCGTCTTTTTTTTTTTTTTTTGGAAACGTGGAGTTCAACTCCAAAAGAATTTTATATGGCAAAAAAAATTGTAATATGGAGTTAAACTCCCCAAAAAAAAAGGTAGTTTTTTGTGGAGTTAAACTCCAAAAGAATTTCTGTAGTGGAGTTAAACTCCAAAAGAATTTTATTTGTGAAGTTGAACTCCAAAGGAATTTTACTGTGGAGTTAAACTCCAAAAGAATTTTTGTAGTGGAGTTGAACTCCAAAATAATTTTCCTGGTGGTGGAGTTGAACTCCAAAAGAATTTTATTTATGGAGTTGAACTCCAAAAGATTTTCTCCTTTCTCCTTTGAGAAGAAACCCAAAATGGGTTCTCTTGAAACTCCAAGATCTAGATCTTGGATGATAAAAAAAGAGACCCTTTTTCCTCTCTTGATGGAGTCTTGGGAGGTGGATTTATGGTAAAACTTTGTTTAGTTTTTAAAAAAAAAGAGAGCTAAGCTCTTGATTTATTTTGAAAATAAAAAAGGAAGAGGAAGAACTTGAAGAAGAGAGAGTGGAGGCACAAACCCTAGTTTTTTTTTAGGGAATGAAAAAGTCTATCCTTTATTCATCATCATGTTGCCTTATATAGGCTTACACATTTACATATAGCCCCTTGGGCTTTACAAAATGGCATTTTGCCCATCCCATGGTTCATTTGCCATTTCTTTTTGCACATAAGCCATGGGCTTACAAAAATTTGGCTTTATACCCATTTTGTTTATATTCATGCATAAAAAATTACATAAAAATTATTTATTACATGATTTCATTTTTGGCATGGGAAGGGTCGGCCGCTTCATGTTTCGGACTCGACCTGGGCATGGGCCCACTTGACCTGGGCTTGGGCCCACCTGGCTTGGGGTTGACCTTGACTTTGAATCGATCAACCGGGGTGTAAATTTTTACCCCAACAGTTAGGATATTCTTGCGAGATCTGCTCGAGCTGTTTCGATTCGTGAGGAAATTGATGTCTTTGCGAGAACTTCTCGATTCGTCTCGACTCGTGAGATAAAGCCTTAGGCAGTAGGGATTAAAAAACCTGTTTCCTAAGCACTGGGACCCTGCAAATCGGCCCAAAACGGTCTCTTGCATACTATCCACGGGTCACACTCTCCAAAGTCGAATCTCGACTAGGAGGGAAACAACCACTTACGAGTCCTCTTGACTTATAAGCGGGAAAATTCTCTTGTGAGATCCTTACGACTTTCAAGAGAAAACACACTTAGGAGTCCTCACGACCCCTAAGGAGAAAATACACCTGCGGGATCCTCTCGACTCGTAGGGAGAAAAGTCTTTATGAGACCCTCACGGCTCATAAAGTTGAAAAGTCTTAGGTGGCAGATCCTAACCCTGTCTCCTAAGCCGTCACCGCCCTGCAAAGGGGTCAAAATGGACCATCTATGAGCCAGACGCGCCAAAGCTACATGCCACTGAAACGGAAAAGCTACTCATGAGCATATAAACTACTTCACGCCAGAGTAAGACATGAAGAAATAAAAGGGTGCGGCTTATGGAGTTGAGAGTTTGGAACTATATCTCTTAAGAGTCGAGATTTGAGTCAATGATAAATGACGACGCTTGTGTCCGCTCGTTATCTTCTCAGATCAAGATTCTGAAAGATGTATGCCAACCCGAAACTGGTCATACGCTATGCATAACTCTACACTACTTCACCCACGTACATACTTACGTGGGCAAAGTAGTGGGGGGCATTTGTTCCCGTCAAAAATTTCTGCGCAAAGGAGCCCAAGGTATCAAATGGCAGCGATACGCTTAAGGAAATGCGAACCAGTATCTTCCGGCCTATATTTTGATAAACTCCCGAAGAAGAAACTATTAGATTCTGATAGTATTGGAAGCATCTCGAAAAACCCTTCGATTTGATATATTATGGGCCTCATAATTCATCCGGGATCAAAAGTTATGAGGAATTGCGTGTCCACACGTGATGGACTTTTAAGAACCCGCTGGAGGAGTTAAAAAATATAATAAAAACTCAGAAAAGACCCCAATGGGGTATCACGTGCTCACACGTGACCATGGGTCACGTGCAGACACGTGATGGGCTTTTAAGGCCTCTAAAATAATGAATAGAATTTAATTCTAAAAGTCAGAAAATACCTCAACGAGGTATCACGTGCTCACACGTGACCAATGGTCACGTGTTGACACGTGATGGTTAAAACTGAAACATAAATAAGCGGCTGAGGAAGGAACCCAATTGGGGGTCACGTGCTCACACGTGACCAAAGGTCAGGTGCCAGCACGTGACTGGCTTTAAAAGCCTTATAATTTAATAGAATTAAATTCTAAAAGTTCTGAATCTTTCCAAATGGAAAAGGGTCATGGGGAACCGTTGGATTAAAGATCCAAGGGTGATTAAAAATCTCCAATTTATGGAAAAATCTTATATAAGGAAAGATTCCCCCTAAATCTAACCGAGATAACAAATAGAATATCTTTTGGATTTAAAATCCACGGTGAATAAAATTCACTGAATGATCTAAAGGCCCAGAATTAATGATAAATATAAATCAAATCTCTCAACATACAAATCAAATCTCTTAATGAGAGATTTGCTAAACAAATTGATTCTCTTCCTTCTCCTATAAATAGGAGTCAAGAAGAGAAGAGAGGGGATCTAATTTTTTGGAGAGAAAAACAGAGAGAGGAGAATTTAATTCTCTGCAAAAGAAAAACCCTAGGTAAGAAAATAGAGGCTTCAAAAGAGAATTTAATTCTCAAAAGAGTTTAACTCTTACATAAAGAAAAGAACTTAGTTATTTCTCTGGTTGAGGATCTGCAAAGTGCACATCTCCCCATGAATTGAGAATTTAATTCTCATTGGGTTGAGATCCTGCCATGCAGATCTAAAACACAGAGGAGGAATTGAGTTTTGAAAATTTAATTCTCCCAAACTTTCAGGAATTTAATTCCTCCTAAAACAAAACTAGGGTTTAACCCTAATCAAGAATTTAATTCTTTTACATATCTGGGAATTTAATTTCTTTGAAAAGAAATCAGGGTTTTATCCTAAAAAAGAATTTAATTCTTTCACGATAGGAATTTAATTCCTCCAAAATCATAATTAGGGTTTAACCCTACAAAGAATTCAATTCTTAAAAGATCTCTGTTCATGAAAAGAACTAGGGTCACGTGCCCCACGTGACCCCTGAACAGATCCCCCAAAAATGAGAAGAGGAAAGCTTTGAAGCAATGCCTCACGTGTTCCCACGTGACCCTCATTATATATGGAACAAAAGCAAAGGCAGAAACAATTCTGGGCGCTCTCACGTGTTACCACGTGACCCCTAATAAATGTTCTAATAAATCAGGGCATGAGTATACATCACGTGCCCACACGTGATGGCTATGAAAATTAAAAGTGTTAAACACTTGTTTGCAGAACAAAATAAAGTGGATCTGGCCCCACTTTTTGATGCCATCACGTGCTCCCACGTGACTCCCAAAACGCAGAAAGAAAAAGCAAAGGAAATGAAAGCTTTGGGCGCTCTCACGTGTTATCACGTGACCCCTCAGCAAATGCTTTAACAATTGGCGCACAGATCCCCATCACGTGCCAACACGTGATGCTCTAAAATAAAAATAAAAGTGTTTAACACTTGTTCGCAGATTTGAGGATAAACCAAAAGGAGATCTGGCTCCACATTTAGGGCGCCCTCACATGTCACCACGTGACCCCTAATGAGCATTCTAACAGACCAGAGCGGGGGCCTCCATCACGTGCCCACACGTGATGGCCGCCAGAATTAAAAGAGTTAAACACTGATCTGCAGAATAAAATAAAGGGAATCAGGGCGCTCTCACGTGTCCATACGTGACCCCTCTCGCCTTAGTGTTTAACACTAATCTGAAGACTTTGTCCTAAGTGTTTAACACTGATTTGCTTAGTGTTTAACACTAATTTGAAATCTTTGATTACCAGTGTTTAACACTGATTTGCTTTAGTGTTTAACACTAATTTGAAAGCCCTGTTGCTAGTGTTTAACACTGATTATCTTTTAGTGTTTAACACTAACTTGTTAATCTTATTCCCAGTGTTCAACACTGTTGACCTTTAGTGTTTAACACTAGCTTTAGCCCAATTGGCTAAGTTTCTAGAGGCAAAGCCTCTCCTTCAATGGACCAGCAGAGAGCCAATATTTCAAACACAATTGGACTTAGCCCAAATTGGCCATAAGTCCTCAAATCATCTTGAACTGAGTACATCTGCTCTTTCAACCAACTCATTGGTTCAAGGGTACATCTCGGAACTCCTCTGATATTTGTCGTTGTAATCCTTCAACGTCTTCAGAGAGGTAACGGGTCCCGACAACCACACATCAACACGGACTGTGGGGTCCTTAAACTCATGGACTTATGCGTCCCTAAACCAAGATACGGACTGTGGGGTCCTTAAACCCGCGGACTTATGCGTCCTTAAACTAACGGACTAATGCGTCCTTAAACACGCCCATATGGACTGTGGGGTCCTTAAACCCATCGACTTATGCGTCCTTAAACTACCAATAGACCACCATGTCCCTAAACTGGTATTGGACCACCATGTCCCTAAACTGGTATTGGACCACCATGTCCCTAAACTGGAACAATAGAGCCCCAAATGCTCTTTTGTCGGATCTAAACGATCCTGTTTAAGTTGATCTTAGCCTCAAATATGGCTAACGTATCCTTAAACCTTCAAACAGACTTTAGTCCCAAATTGGACTCTAGATCCCCCAATCAACTTTGGCTCAAGGGTACATCTCTGAACTCCTCTGACATTTGTCGTTGTAATCCTTCAACATCGTCAGAGAGGTGATGGGTCCCGACGGCCATACATTTAATGGACCATCATGTCCCTAAACTGGAACAATCAAGCCTCCAAACGCTCTTTTGTCGGATCTAAACGATCCCGTTAAGTTGATCTTAGTCTCAAATTGGACTAACGTATCCTTAACAAACGTTTGAGTTGATCTTAGCCTCAAATATGGCTAATGTATCCTCAAACCAAAACCCTAAACCCAAATCTAAGAAAATACGGATTTGGACTAATCCACGTCCTACGGGCGACGACATAAATCAGTCTCCGTATACAATCCACGGGCAACCACAAACAAAACAAACACCCACGACACGAAGTGACCAGCTGGAGAAGGAGAAAGTTGTTACCGCGATGCGGTAACGTAATTAACTGCAGGGGCTTGCGCCTGCAGGGAAGAGCGTCCCCACAATCAAAAACCCCTCAAGCGAGGGGGAATCTGACGAAGTCTGCTACATCGGCCGCATCCGTCTGAACCTCCGATACACGGTGCCATAAATCAACTTGGCATCTTCGGAGAGGTGGACGGATAACACCTATTAGCATCTGCCCCGAACCTCAGGCGAGACGTCCCGCGTCTCGGCCGCCGTTCGGAGGGGAACAATGCTCCATCGAAATAAAGCTCCCATCGGATATTACCACCGTCGATCGCATCAAATGCGTGTTCTTCTGGCAGTTCGCAATTCAGAGAGGAGTCGGCAGGTATCGGATGCTCAGCGAGGAAGTCGGCGATGGCCTGGCCTTTCACCGCCTTAAGAGACTGATAGGTTATCGAAAACTCCATTAAGAGCAAGGCACATTTAGCGAGTCGTCCCATCAATATGGCTTTTGACATCAAGTATTTGAGAGGGTCCACCTTCGAAATGAGACGGACTTCATGTGCCAACGCATAGTGTCTGAGTTTGGTTATCGCAAAGATCAACGCCAGGCAGTGTTTTTCAAATGGGGAGTAGTTGCCTTCTGCCCCCAGCAGAACTCGACTTAAATAGTAGAGTGCTCTTTCTTTCCCTTGATCGTTCTGTTGCGCCCATAATGCGCCTAAGGAACCTTCGAGGGTGGTTGTATAAAGAATGAGGGGCTTTCCCTTGACCGGAGCAGCCAACACTGGCGGGTTTTGCAGGTATTGCTTGATCTCGTCTAGCGCGTTTTGGCATTTTTGGTCCCAGACGAACGGGGTTCCCTTCTTCATCAGGTGACTGTAAGGGCGGCACTTTCCTGAAAGGTTGGCTATAAACCGCCGGATGTATGCGAGCTTCCCTTGGAGAGATCGCAATTGTTTGAGAGTCCTTGGCAGTGGCATTTCCACGATCGCCTTAATCTTTGACGGATCTATCTCGATGCCCCAGTGCCGGACAATGAACCCTAGGAACTTGCCTGAGGATACCCCGAACGCGCATTTGAGGGGGTTCATCTTCAAGTTGTATTGCCGAAGGCGTTGAAATACAGTCTTCAGATGCTCGAGATGTTCCTTGTATGATTTGCTTTTCACGACAAGGTCGTCGATATAGCATTCGACGATTTCATATATGAGGTCATCGAAGATCTTCGTCTTGGCCCTTTGATAGGTGGCACCGGCGTTCTTTAGACCGAAGGGCATCACCTTGTAGCAGAATATTCCCAGAGGGGTTCGAAAAGCGGTATGCTTCTGGTCTTCGGGATGCATCTTTATCTGATTATACCCTGATGAGCCATCCATGAAAGAGAAAACCTCGTGAGTGGACGTGTTATCTATCATCAGCTCAGTTACCGGTACTGGAAAATCGTCCTTCGGGCAAGCTTTATTGAGATCCCGGAAGTCCACGCATATGCGCACTGTCCCATTTTTCTTCATTACTGGGACGATTTTGGCGATCCAATTGGGATACTGAACTTCCTGGATAAACCCAGAGTCGACCAGCTTCTTGACTTCGGCGTTAATGCTCATCTCAAGCTCGAGCCGCATTCTTCTCGGTGCCTGTTTGACTGGCTTGACGTCCGGGGATATTGCCAATTTATAGACAGCTATTTCTGGATCTAGTCCTGGCATTTCAGAATAGCTCCATGCGAAGCAATCTCTATGCTGCATAAGCACGTCCTTTAATGCAGCCACCCTTTCTTCCGATAGCAGCTCGCTGACGAATGTCGGTCGTGGGTCGTTCTCCGTTCCCAGCTCAATTTTCCTGAGGTTATCTGCAGTAGTATGTATGCCATCTTCCAGCTCTTTCGGCGCTGGTGGAAATTCTGAGATTACCTCGTCGTCATTGCTGTTTTCAAAGCACCAGGGGAAGTCATTCATGTCCTCGGGCTCTTCTTTTGATATCATTATCACACGACAGGTACGAGCTCGCTTCCAAGACCGATGTGGATCTGGTTCTGCTCTTGTGGCTTTGGGTTCGTGCTTTTTGTGGCGGCGTTACCCTCCAGCTGTCGGATAGAGCAAATCTGCCTTGCTGGTATTAGTCTTCGACCCAGTTCTTGAAGGTGAAACAGTCTTCGATAGGGTGTCCTATGGCTCGGTGATAAGAGCAATAGCCCAGATGAGAGACCTCGTTAGCTTGCTCAGGGTGTTTAGACTCCGGAAGTGTAATCATTCGATGTTTTAAAGCGAGGTCAAGTATCTTCCGTGTTTTATTCTGAGGAAAAGAGTATACCTGACTCATCTTTTTTATGAGGGACAAATCCGGACCGCGCAATTCCCGATCACATGACTCTTTGATCCCGCGTTGTCGTTGTCGACCCCCTTTTCCGTTTTTTGACTTACTTCTTCCTCTGCGTCGGGCCTTTTGCACAGCAGGTTAACAAGGAGGAGTATTTTTGTCTTCTGCAGCCTGTTGAAGAAGACGTTGCGTCCTGGCTCTCTCGTAGATGGCCATCTCACGATTATGGTCGTCTCGGGCTTTTTGACCCGCTTTCCTGATAAGCTTGTCTATTCGTTCTTCAAACGACGGACTCGGCACTTCGATCGCGGGATCTGGTTCTGATGAGGGGTTGGCATTTTCTGATAAGGCATCCTCTTCTTCATCGAAGTTATATATGGCGTAGCTACCGTGGACTCGTTCCCATTTTCCGGATCTTTCATACCCAAGCCCAAGCGTTTCCATTCTTCCGTTGGGCAATTTGCGCTGAGTCCTAGGGACATCCCAAATCCTGTTGTAGAACCGAGCTTGTCGAATAGTATGTTTTAAGGGTACTCCTTGGCGCTTCAATAGCCTTTTCAATCCGTTTGTGTAATATCTGGGCAAACGGATGGGTTGGAGCTTGTCAAGAGTAGAATCCGCGCCGTGCCAGATTTCTTTCTCCACTCTTGTTTCCGTGGATCGGTAGAATAGGATCGCCTTTTCACCTTTTCGCTTGGGAGGGACGTAAAACGTCTGCAGGTCTTGCACATTGTAAGCTTCAAGCGCGTCAAGATCTTTGTAGTGCTCTCGCGGAATCATGGTGATTTGCAAACACTGATCATCACCGGGGAATTCTTGTATTGGCGGCCGACTGGAGAACACAGCATTAACCTCATCTTCCGAATCGCTTCCGAAGATCAATATGGGGGTGGACGGTCCCGGGTTGTTGCGTCGAGACGGCCCAGCGTAAACTATCTCTTCTTCTTCTTCTTCGGTATCGCTCCCGAAAATAGGGATGGTGGCGGCGGCTTTGCTCTCCGGTTTGCGACACCTTTCTGTATCCTCGAAATCCGACAAAAAGTACTTTGCATCTTCATACTTGCGGACTTCGTTCACGGAGAATGGGTTCAGCTCTCCTGTCACGGTATACTCGAGACCATCCTTGAAATACTTCATACACTGATGTTGTGTAGACGGGATGATGTTGTACGCGTGCAACCAAGGACGACCGATCAAGGCGTTGTAGCAGGTCTTGGCGTCAATGACATGAAACTTAATGTCGGTGACGAGTAGTCCGAAGCGTAATGTTAATATTACAGATCCGAGAGTCTGTGATGACTGGGAGTCGAAGCCGGAGATGGTAATTTTGTCCCGAGCGAGATGCTGGACGCTCATGCAGATTTCCTTTAACACCCGTACATTAAGGAGATTAACGGAAGACCCATTGTCAACTAAGATTTTGCCTATCTTTATATCGTGGCAATATCCAGAGACGTAGAGGGGACAGTTGTGGTCGCACGTCCCAAGGAGAAGGTCCTCATCACCGAAAGTGATATCGGCCGTGTGCACTTCTTCTAATTCATCCTTCATCCTTTCTTCGGCGAGGAAGGCTTGGAATTGTTCGGGCTCTTGCAGCGCCTTGATTAATGAATCTCTCGCTTCCTTTGATAATAGGAGGGCGTCGAGAATGCTGAGCTGAGAGGGTAGCTTCCTCAGATGCGCTAGGATGTTGTAGTCCACTTTACTCTTCTTAGGCGGGTCCTTGGCAGTCAGCTCTTTCATAACTTGGTCATCTAAGGTGAAATCCTCAGCGACCTTTTCCTTTCCCTTATCTTTTCTGGTTGCGGGTCCGAGATTCTTTTCCGGGAGCATGCGATTGCGCAGCTGAATGTTTTCGCAGGCTTCTGGTTCTTCTTCTTTCCCTAAGATGATTTCTTTACAGAGAGGGCCCAGAGCCATTTCCTCGTCAGAATCGCTCCCGAATGTGAGCACTTGCGATCCCCCGGCATTGACAGTGTAACAGCTACCGGTAGTTCTTTTGTGTCCTTCGGTCGTACCTCTCTGCTCCCGACGAGTTCTGCGTTTCATTCGCTTAAAATGTTGCTGATGAGCAACATATCCCTGCCACCATGTCTTAAAAGCGTCGCACTCCTCAGTGGGGTGTGAAATCTTCCGATGATATGAGCAGAAATCAGGGTGCCTCTCCGCCCCATTGAACGTGTTTTCTTCCGAGGATGGTAGTTTCATTCCCATTGACATGGCTTTGGCAAACCTTTTCCTCGTCTTGAATATGTTTTTATCTGCGTCGGGTGTCTTTCGATCTGGCTGGAGCGCTTCGACTCTTTCGTTTAGTCGCTTGCGTTTGGCTCTTTCTGATGCGGCCATTTCACGCTCCTGGTCGGCTTTACTTTTTAAACGAATTTCGTCTAGAAAGGCGTCGATCATTTCGTCTGTCGGCCACACAAGCTCTGGATCAGGCTTTGCCCCCAGTTTCTTCGTGCCAGGAGTTTTTTCATCGTTCGTAAACGAATGGGAGATCATATTACAACTCGCCACGTATCCCTCGGATTCATCCGACGAACTCCCCCCCTCATCTTCCTCTTGAAAGACGTGGTTGAGGAACTCTTGGAGTGTGATCGGAGTCCGTGCTTTTTGATTGTACTCTTCCAGCGCGTCGATCTGCTTCTGTAAGTCCGTGCGCTTGTCACCAGGCTTCACGGGCTTCTTAGATTTCTTCTTCTTCTTTGAAGATTTCGACGGCTGGTTGTGAGTGCTCGGGCAATCACCACTGATCTTCGGAGTTGGGCGCGGCTTCAGCATCCCCTCAATGATCTGGGGCTCCAGCGGGTTCTTCCACCTGATCGCCGGGCATGTTTTAAGATCGTTCAGCATCCTCTTGGTTTTTGCTGAAAGCACGATTTCCCAAGGAGCTTCTTCAATGAAAGAACAAGTTGCCCCCGGTGTGTCCGTCTTCTTGGCAATGTGAGGTTGTGGCGGGTTCACCTTCCACTTCTCGGACAGCGCAAATTTGCCCTGTAGGTATTGATCTTCAATCCATTCTTTGAAGACGAAGCAATCCTCAATCGGATGGCTTACCGTTTGATGGTAAGGGCAGTAGTTGGGGTTATTCACCTCATTGGGTTGCGGCGGTCGCCTTGGGTTTGGCAAGTTGATAAGCCTGTTGCGTATTGCCAGCTCGAATAGCCTCTTCGTCTTATCTCGCGGGAATGAGTAAGGGCGCTTCATTTTCTCATTGTAATACCGTCGTCTTTCTTCCAGCTGATTTGCCAGCTTTAGGGCATTGGGTTGTTGCTGAGGTTCGCAACGAAGGTTGCCTTCCCTTTACCCTTGTCATTCCGAGGTTCTGGCTTTGGGGGAGACGGTCTGTGACCCATCTGGTCCATCTGGGCCAACTTGTCGATCAAAGCCTGGAACGTGGTCGGCTTGAAGAACATCATGAACTGTGAAATAGTTGCGTGGGGATCCAGGATACCCACGAACATGCCCACCGCGGGCGCCTCCTCAATGCGTTGTTCGCATTTCGACTACAAGTTTCGCCAGCGTATAGCATACTGGACCCATGTCTCACCTGGTTTCACCCTGGCATTAATTAATGCCGTTATCGGAGTGCATTCGCTGGCACTTGCGAAACGTTGGATAAACAGCAGCCCCATCTCCACAAATGTTTTAATAGAGTTGTTTGGGAGCTCAGAGTACCACTCGAACGCCGTTTCTGACAAGCTACCGACGAACTGGCGAAGCAAGAGCTTATCATTGCCGCCGGTGTTGCCGCAAAGCGCCCTGAACTAGGCAACATGCTGGTGGGGATTGCCCGTCCCCTTATAGACATGAAATTTCGGTATCGTATAGCCCGGCGAGTACTTGATCTGATCATACCAGCTCGGATATGGTCGCCCTGTTCTGACAACTTGACCGGCTACTTCAGTCGCCTGGTGAACGCGTATCTGTTGGGCTATGTATTCGTCCAGGTCAGCCTTGGAGATTGTTTCCTCCTTGGCTGTTGACAGAGCCGATGGAGGATTTGACGTTTCTCCCCTGTCGTCTTCAAGAACGATCGGAGGATCTTCAGCAGGAGAATCTTGTTGGATCATCATTCCCACCATGTCCTAGAACAGGAGGGCCATTCGTTGTATATTGGCTGCTTGTTCGGCAGCCTCTTTATCCTTCTTCTCCAATATCCTACGAAGGAATTCAGCGTCAGTTTCTTGCTCCTGACGTTGATCAGATGACGCTTCGGGGCTTTCCTTCGGCCCAGTGAGTGCGGCCATTGCGTTCATCATTTCCTGGAGCTTTTGATGTTGCTCCTGAGCTTTGGTCACTGACCGTGTAAGCGGTCTATGACCCGTGGATGCACGGCTGTCTTCTTTTCCCAGCGCCATGTATACCGTATGCACCATCATGCCCTCAGACTTAGGGCGTTTAGGCTTATTGTCCTTGATATTTGCTGCAGGAGTGGGGACTCTATCCGGCCTCCTTCTCTTTTGAGTAGTCGACGTGGAGGGAGCCGTTGCAGCGGGCACCCAAGCAGTTGTCATCCTTTGTTGTTTGACGTGACGGTTCTTTTCTTCCTGCGCTTTCGCCTTTTTAGGTTGACGAGAGTGATCTTGGTCAATTACCGAGTCTTGAACCTTCCGCCAGAGTTTATAAATTTTGGAGGACAGCCGTTGAGGAGGCTGCTCCGGCTTTGTTTCTATAACATTCTCTGCAGGCGGAGGGGATCTTTTGAGAACCGCAGTCGGCGAATTTCTGCGTACCCTGTTTAGCAGCTCAAAGCTGTTCCCGGTTGGAATGGCGGTGTTAACTTCCACCACTGGAGCAGTGGAGTTAGCCCGGAGGGGGAGTTGCCCCCAGTCTTCCTTATCCGGCACCAGTGGCGACGTCGGGCATGACGGGTTGTTAGAATTGATTCAGCGACGGCTTCGTCTTGCCCCCAGTTCAGGTGAGGGGCTGTTGCCGGTGTCAACCTCTTGAAGACTGACGCCCGTTGAGAAGTTGTGTCCAACCGGTCAAAAACGGATTTCTGAGCGGGAGCAGGAGCAGGCGCAGTCAGTCTCGCAAAGACCGACCCTCTGGGAGGAGAAGCCGCCTTGACCACTTCGGGAGCAGCTGTCCTCTTTGGGATGGCCTTCTCAGGTATCACGGGCTTTTTGGCGGGCCCTTTGGAGTTCAGGCTCAGCATAGTGAAGACCGAGGAGTTGGACGACCTGCTGAAAGGGGCCGTGGGAGTAGCAAGCCGATCAAAAACCGACTTCTTTGACGCTTCCGGTACGGGCATTGGGATGTTAACGTTCACCGGCGGGAGCATGGTCCCAAAGAATAGCCCGGTGGTAGCTTGAGTCATTTTCTCCACAGGCATAGTGAATAGGGAAGCAGCCTGCGGTCCATATGCTACACCTTCAGGTGAGACGGAGCGTCGGTTGCATTTGCATTTGGAGCAGTTCGAGCAGTTGGACGCCATTGCTGTTTGATTTCTGCAGCAAACGAAACACCAGGTCTTAGTACTTCGAAACCCAAGGGCAACCATTAGCAAACCGCGATTGGTTCGCGAATCACGATACACGAAGTGTGGAGTGGAAAGAGGAAAAGGTCCCACCGGGCGTGCCAGAATCTGTTCCCCTCCGAAAGACGGCGCGACGCAGGGACGTCTTGCCTGAGATTCGGGGCAGATGCTAATTGGTGCTTTCCGTCCACCTCTCCAAAGATGCTAAGTTGATTTATGGCACCGTGTATCGAAGGTTTAAACGGATGCGTCCGATGTAGCAGACTTCATCAGATTCCCCCTCGCTTGAGGGGTTTTTGATTGTGGGGACGCTCTTCCCTGCAGGCGCAAGCCCCTGTGGTTAATTACGCTACCGCATTGCGGTAACAACTTTCTCCTTCTCCAGATGATCACTTCGTGTCATGTGTGTTTGATTTGTGTTTGGTTGCCCGTGGATTGTATACGGAGACTGAGTTATGTCGTCGCCTGTAGGGCGTGGACTAGTCCAAATCCGTATTATCTTAGATTTGGGTTTGGGGGTTGTGTTTAAGGATACGTTAGCCTCATTTGAGACTAAGATCGACTTAAACGTTTGTTAAGGATACGTTAGTCAAGTTTTTAGACTAAGATCAACTTAACGGGATCGTTTAGATCCAACAAGAGAGCAATTAAGGGAACCCTGCTGTTTAGTTTAGTGACGTTGCGGTCAATAGGTAGTTTAAGGACATTGCGGTCCAGTATTAGTTTTAAGATGCTGCGGTCAAGGTTAAGGACGTCGTAGTCCGTGGGTTTAAGGACTCCACAGTCCGATGTTAGTTTTAAGATATCACGGTCAAGGTTAAGGACGTCATAGTCCGTTGTTAGTTTTAAGATATTCCGGTCAAGGTTAAGGACCTCATAGTCCATGGGTTTAAGGACCCCACCGATGTTAGTTTTAAGATATCACGGTCAAGGTTAAGGACGTCATAGTCCGTTGTTAGTTTTAAGATATTCCGGTCAAGGTTAAGGACCTCATAGTCCATGGGTTTAAGGACCCCACAGTCCGGCGTTAGTTTTAAGACATCCGGTCAAGGTTAAGGACCTCATAATCCATGGGTTTAAGGACCCCACAGTCCGACATTAGTTTTAAGACATCCCGGTCAAGATTAAGGACCTCATAGTCCATGAGTTTAAGGACCCCACAGTCCGTGTCAATGTGTGGCCAGCGGGACCCGTCACCTTTTTGAAGACGTTGAGGAATTACGACGCCAGTATCAAAGGAGTGAAGAGATGTACCCTTAAGCCAATGTGGATTAAGTGATCCGTAGTCCAACTTGGAAACTAAGATCAATTATTACATTATGAGCCCATTGGCCCAATTAAGTTTGAATTGAGGACTTATGGCCAGCTTGGGCTAAGTCCAATCATGTTTGGGACATTGGCCCTCTGCTGGTTCATTGAAGGAGAGGCTTTGCCTCAGGAAACTTAGCCAATTGGGCTAAAACTAGTGTTAAACACTAGAGACCAATAGTGTTGAACACTGGGAATAAAATTAACAAGTTAGTGTTAGACACTAAAAGATAATCAGTGTTGAACATTGGGAACAGATTTTTCAAATTAGTGTTAAACACTAAGCAAATCAGTGTTAAACACTAAGCAAATCAGTGTTAAACACTGGGGACAAAATCTCCAGACTAGTGTTAAACACTAAGGAGAGAGAGGGGTCACGTGTGGACACGTGAGGGCGTCCTGATTCCCCTTATTCTGTTCTGTCAAAAGTATTGAATACTTTGAAACATCACGTGCTGTCACGTGATGGGGATTTAATTGTTTGTCTGTTAGAGCTTCAGCCAAGGGGTCACGTGGTAGCACGTGAGAGCGCATTGCCTCCCTTATTTCATTCTGCAAGTAAGTGTTTAACACTTTTAATTCTGACGGCCATCACGTGTGAGCACGTGATGGAAGTCCACGCTCTGGTATGTTAGAATGCTCATTAGGGGTCACGTGTTGACACGTGATGGCGCCTTAGAGCTCTTTTCTGTTTCCTTTTGCTTTTTTCTCTGTGTGTTTTAGAGGTCACATGGGGCACGTGAGGCATTGCCTCAAAGTTCTTTTTTTATGGATCTTTGCAGGAGTCACGTGGTAACACGTGAGGTGTTTGCTTCAAATTTCTTTTCTGTGGGTCTTTGCAGGGGTCACGTGGCAGTACGTGACTCTAATTCTTTTCATGAACAGAGATCTTTTAATTCTCTTTAATTTAAGAATTGAAATCTCTGTAGGGTTAAATCTTAATCTCTTTTCTTAAGGGAATTAAGTTCCTGTGATTTTGAGAGAATCATGTCCTCAATTAGGGTTAAACCCTAGTTCTGTTCATTTTGAAGGAATTAAATTCCTGTAACATAGGGTTGAACCCTAATTTTATCTCAAAGGAATTGAATTCCTATCATTTTGTGAGAATTAAATTCTCAAGACTCAGTTCCTCCTCTATGTTTTGGATCTGCATGGCAGGATCTCAACCCAATGAGAATTAAATTCTCAATTCATGGGGAGATGTGCACTTTGCAGATCCTCCACCAGAGGAAGAACTAAGTTCTTTTCTTTATATAAGAGTTAAACTTTTTTGAGAATTAAATTCTCTTTTGAAGCCTCCCTTTTCTTTTCTTACTTAAATTTTTCTTTTGCAGAGAATCAAAGGCTCTATATCTCTCTCTCTGTGTATCAAAAGAAAAAGTCCAAAGGTCTAGAAAAAAGGTCCCGTTCTTCTTTTCTTAGCTCCTATTTATAGGAGAAGGAAAAGAATCAATTTGTTTAGTAAATCTCTCATTGAGAGATTTGATTTGTGTATTGAGAGATTTGATTTATATTTATCACTAATCTGGGCCTTTAGATTGTTAGGTGAATTTTATTCACCATTGGATTTTAAATCCAAAGATATCTCCTTATTATTTCGGTTGGATTTAGGGGAAAATCTTTCCAAGTCCAAGATTTTACCATAAACTGGTGATATTTAATCACCTTTAGATTTTTAATCCAACGGTTTTAGATAATCCTTCTTTATTTTGGAAAGATTTGAAGGATTTATCTTCAGAATTTAATTCTGTTAAAGAATAAGGCGCTTAAAGCCGGTCACGTGTGGCCACGTGACCCTTGGTCACGTGTAGGCACGTGACCCCTGGTCACGTGTAGGCACGTGACCCCTGGAATGGGCTCCCCTTCTTCTGCGCTCTGTTCCCTGGCCGCTGCTCAACCATCACGTGCTAACACGTGACCACTGGTCACGTGTGAGCACGTGATACCTCTTCTAAAGCTTTTTCTTGATTTTTAATCAGGGGATGAATGTGCTTTTTGCCGCTGTTTTAAGCGTCACGTGCCAACACGTGACAACTGGTCACGTGTGAGCGCGTGATGCCTCTTCTGAAGCTTCTCCTGATTTTTAATCAGGGAACAACATGTTGTCTTCGTCCGAAAGATAAGCCATGACCTGAAAAGGAAGGCCATGGTCAGGATGCAGAATGCCAAGGAAGGGACAAGGAACGTGGGAAAATTATGAAATCGATATAAGTGGATGAGATTCACAAATATAATAAGTCACTTAATGGCTTCATTTTAGTATATTGAGGACCTGCATGGGCCACCACTAAAATCTGTCACACCCCGCTTCCTAAAAGAAGGTGAAGGGGTGACGTGGTATGGTCCGTAACCTAACTGTATTGAAGGTGGTCTATTCAATACAGTTACGTTAAGCGTATGAATATCTATAACATGCAGGATATGTACCAAAACAAAATAATAAAAGCGGAAGGTATTTATTTGCATTAACCTAACTTTTTTACATCCCAAAAGAATGAGTAAAATAAACTAAATAGTTTAATTACATCGAAGAAGAAGCAAAATCCCTAAACATGTGGGCAACAAACAAAAATAAAACTAGCTAATCTTCTGTCGTCAAGTCCGCATAATCTTCATTAGTAGGCTCCACACCTTGATCCTCCTCATAATACCCATCCTCATCTAACGGACATTTCAGAGGTAGAGAAAAGAGAAAAGGAAAATCCGTCAGCGATTTACACTCGAGTAGGATTGCCTCATAAGAAAATAAAGGTACAAAAAAAACAAGTAAGTGTATATAAGTATGATGTGTGTGTACAGATATGATGTATATGGGTATAAGGGTATGAGGTGTATGTAAATAAGGCATGTTGAATGAGGTATATGTGAATATGAGTATGTTGTATGAGGTATCTGTTAGGTAAAAGTTCGCATTAGTTTGTTAAACAAGGGTCCGGATACTCGCAATTATTCCGTTGTGACCACGGAACAACAACTGGGGAAGTGAAATATACAGTTTCACCTACTAGGATCATGATCGAGTAGTAGAGAAATCCGAGTTCCGCATCTCCTTGCCTAATCAAACTACCCATCCCCATTATTCAGTATGAAGGTTTTGACGAATTAGAGTTAGTGCATATACCATCTAGGCATGGAATTTCCACATTGTATGTCATCCACATATTAGATTATTCGCCCTCAAAGTAGGGTTAGTATTCGCCCGAAGACCGGGTTAGTATTCGCCCAAATATCGGGATAGTATTCGCCCGATTATCGGGTTAATATTCGCCCGAAGACCGGGTTAGTGTTCGCCCGAATACCGGGTTAGTGTTCGCCCGAATACCGGGTTAGTGTTCGCCCGAATACCGGGTTAGTGTTCGCCCGAATACCGGGTTAGTGTCCGCCCGAATATCGGGTTAGTATTCGTCCACCTATTGGACTGTTCATCCTGCATGCATGGATCTTCATTTATAAAGTATTCCATACCTAGGTTCGCGCATTCTAACCCTAACCGTGTCATGTGTCAGGTATGTCGTAAACTTATATTCAAATAGTTGATCTCATTTAATATGGCCTTCCACAACCACTCATTTTATCTTGTTCTCTTTTAAAGTCTGTAAGGTGTATCATAATATTTTATAGAACTCTTAGTTAATAAAGATTATGGTATTTAATGGTAGTCATTGTTTATACGGAAAACATAATATTTTAGAGTAATTATAATATTGGGAAACCCATGGTATTTTAATGAAAATACCTTTTAATGAAAGACTATGGTATTTATTTAAAATTATCTTTCAATAAAGATCGACGTATTCTTTTGGGAAATATCTTTTATAAAAGGTTATAAGTTTTGTTGAAAAAAAATAGTCTATAGGTCAAGATATTTAAATGGAATTATATTCTTTTAGGATGGATTAAGGTCTGCTATTGTAAATAATAATTTATAAAGTTATTGAGTTTATTTAGAGATAACATTTTAGAAATACGTCCGTGTTGGCAACCGCTACACATGGGCGGCAGGATTTGTGTCCTTTTTAGGGACGCAACCATGAGATATTTACGTAAAACATATCCTATTTAATTAGGGTATTTTATTAAAGGTGATATTCTACAAGAACAACTCCGCGTTGACAACCGCTGCATATGGACGACGGGATTTGTGTCCTTTTCAGGAACGATTGTTTAGTAGCCACGGGGTGTTTCATGTAAAATATTACCCTATTAGAATATCTTATTAAACCTTAGTGGTTATAGACTAAAGGTATTAATATGAAAATATTCCCTTAAATGAAAGGGTATAGATAAAAACACTATATTATAATTAACTTATGTAATATGGAAAATTTATGGTATTTATGCGAATGTAGCTTGTTTTGATAATTTTAGGGTATATCTAATATTACGACTTTTCAAAGATTGTGGTATTTTATCGAAACTAAGATTTAACTTATAATATCAAAAAATATATATATTATATTATTTTTTAACCCCTTTTAAAATGCTTACCTAAACAGTATATGTTTTCAAACATAAACTTTTCATAATATGAGGGCATGTTGTGGAATGGCCTATTTTGAGATCGTACCGTATGCGTGATATGTTATCTTAACAAAATAATTATCAATATGATATTAGAAGGTATGTGTGATGTGCCAACTTAACTGATAAACAACATCATCAATTTTTGATTGTAAGTATGTGTGTGAGCATGAGGGATAGGTCGTTATCCCGTGAGGTCAACATCAAGTTAAGGATTTTTCATTAAAGTAATACCGTAACATAATATGCATGAAGGATTTAACAACGTATTAAAATGGGCTGCAAGATTATTATCATGTCTAAGAAATCCTAATTGAAGGAGGTGATAGATCAAATGGTGAGAGGCGGTTCCTACCTTTGTTTCGAGATGAGCCGAAACGTCTCGTTGCGCTAAAATATGAATATCTCCATGTTTTAATTTTTTTCCTCGACGATTGGGTGGAACCACAGTATCGGCGTCGTCGATACGAAGGTCTGGGTATTTTTTTCAGAATTTTCGGAGTTCTGTGGTGTCAGAAAATAAAGTTTGAAGGTCTCTATTTATAGAGTTTTCTCACAACAATAAAATCCAAAAAAATCCGGTTCAAATCTCATCAAAAAATCCCAGAATCCGTGCCCTCAATGATTGCGAATCATCATTCGATGATTCGCCGCCGCCGCCAGTGATCGAGAGCCATTGGATTTAAATCCAACGGCACTCGCGAGCCCCCATCTCGTGGCCACGAGAATTCACCCGCCTGCGATCGCTGGCGCGTGAGCCCCGCGCTCGTGGCCGCCGCCACGATTCCCTGGCTATTGGATTTGAGATCCAACGGTCCAGGTTAATCTCCCTTTATTATTATTATTTTTTTTCTTTTAATTTAAAAATCTAAAACTGTTTTATTAAAACCGAATTTGTTTTAGAATATTGTTTAAAATATTTTTAAAAATATAGAAAAATATGAGAAAAATCAGAAAAATATATTTTGTTGTTATCTTCAGTTTAAAAATGATTTTGGGCTAAAACTAAATAATATTCCCATATCTAGGATATTATTATTTATTATAATTATTTAAAAATCTAGTTTATCCTTGAAAATATTTTAATTTCGAAATAATCCTTTTAATTAATAATAAAAATATGTAAATTATTTTAAGACATTATAAGATTCCATTAAAACATTTTAAGCCCAGAAGGATATAAATAGGTTTTTTGAAAATTCCTTTAATTATATTTAAATGCTTTAAAAATTACTAACATAAAAAATAAAATCATTAAAATAAAATATTTCTCCATCAACTAAATACGCAACTAAATATTTGGTACTAAATAAAAGTCCTTTTATTCGGTTTTAGGAAACACGGTCGTTACAAATTTCCCTAGGGTTATGATCATATGTGATTGTGTACATTGGATATTGTTGTTAATGTTATATGAAATTTCATGATGATCAATGTTATTATTTAATGTGATTTTCTTGTTTTTTAAGAAAAAAAATTAGGGTTTGTAGACTTTATCGATATATGTGCCATGATTCGTTCTTTTATTCAAGCAAACTATAATGTTTATCTCTAGGATAGATTTAACCATAATTGTGCAAGCCATGACCAATTCAGCGGTCGCTCTATCATAGCAAACTAACCTACGAGCGACGTCGCCTCCCCGTGGTTGCCATGATGGGCGTAGTTTAGGTTAAATCATGATAGACCGTTATTTATAATTCTTTTGTATTTTTTGTTGGCTAAATATTTACTGTGCAGTCTATAGTAATTAGAGAAGAACCTTATGTTGCGGTGCTCTTTTAAATTCCCGTTCTTAATATGAAATATTCGGTACACATACACGCACGTTTTCTCTATTGAACCTGAAACCTAATAACGACATATTTTGTGAGTTTTAAGTCCTCTAAGATCATACTTTGTACCGTGCGAAACCTGGACTATTACTGATTGTGAATTTTAAACGCATGTATCTTGTTATTCTTGTAACCAAATAACCTATTTCTTTTTCTGAAAAAATAGAGAAGAAAGTTTCCTACAACTTTCATATTTTACTTTAGGTCTAATTCTTAACCGAGGGCATAGATATATGCAATTTAGATTTGTTGCACATTTTCCTGTTGGCTGGAATCTAGTGACATTGCTAACTTAAAAACTTTTTTATAAAATTACTTGAAATAGATTTTGCAAATCAGCCTTTTGGGACTTATAGTAAACTCATGACCTTGCCACTCTAAATTTTATTAGGACCAATTTTGTTTCTTTTGGACCACGACTTATTGGTTTCCTTCTTCGCTAGGCTCGCTAATTTTTAGAGAACGGCAGGAAAAATAATCGCTTAAATGGTTGTAACTCCCACCTAACACTCCAAACTAGGCAAACCCTTAGAAGTTGCACAAGTACACTGAGTGATTCACACTTCCTCAGTTTATACCGATCTAAAATTCTAAATGAAAACATCTCGAAACCACACTTTCACGTCAGCACTACCTTCTGAAATAGTGGCCGAAACATACGCGCAACCTGATTAAAACCCTTCATAACTCGAGATCGCTATACCTGAATTAGGAAATTCTTTCTGTAGTATCTCCGTAACAGAAAACCCTGCCTTTCTTGTTTATATATGGAAGCTTGAATTTGAAATTTGATATGCCTTGCCTGTGCTTTAAGTTGTCCTAAATAACATGTTATAACATATGATCAAGTATTTAACCAACAACTTGCAAGGGGGGTCATTGATCATTGTAATTGCATGGTGTATGGAAAGAATGGCTCATTGTTAATGGTTCTCCCTCTATTGTATACTCTTACAAATCAAATGTTGTCGGTTAAATGCATGAACGATTAACACGGGGTCAGATAGTTTGGCGAGGGCAGCGGTCAGGGTTTCAGGAGTCCTCTTACATTGTTTCTGTGTTTCCATGGGATTAACGGATTGCTATATATATAATCATTCATTTTTCTATTGTTCTGTAGGACAAACGAAATACTCTTGAAACCCGGTCCAACACTCTCGTTAAACTAAGACGAACGATAGATATGTCAAACCGTGCAAACAAGAAACCTCTATATGCACAATCATTCATGTTCATGAATTATTGATTATACATATGTTTATATGTTTCACCTTATCATTGATAAATATTTCATTTATGTATACTTGCTGTTCTTATTCATGTCTATTGTTATTTTCACGTATAATTTCATTTTACTTAAAAAACTTACATGAGCTCCAACTCTCTAACGACATTTATGTTTGATTGAAATGTTGTCAGGGTTGAAAACTGATCAGGACTTTCAGAGAACACAGGAGCTTTCCGTGGATGACTCAGAGTTTTTCCCAAATCAGCCAGAGTGATTAGCATATTCTGAGCAGTTCATTCATACTTTTCAGATATTTTTTATTTTTCTTTTCCTAGTGAACTTTAGTTTAACAGACAATGCCTTATTTGTTTCAAGGCTTTCCATGTGACTTCTTCGTTTATTATTTGGTGATATAACGTTTGACTATTTATTTATTTTTATTTCGAAAAAAATATTTGTTATTTCTTGTGATATTATTATTAGATTCTTAGCGTATCTTGTAATGACTTTGTTTTTTCTATAATGCTTTTTAATAATTAAAAATATATTTGTTTCGAAATGATTCATTTTGTAAAAAGAAAAGGTTTTGAAAGATTATTTTAAAATATTTGGACTTCTTTAATATAAAGAATTTATTCGATTTCGTTTTGAAAGGAAAAATTTAAAAAGAGAATTTGTTTTATTTGAAAGAAAAAAATTAATTAAGAAAATGATTTATTCCATTTATCTTTTAAATTATTCTCTTTTGAAACTATGTATGTATTTATTTCTATTTCATTATATTCCATAGTAACTTTGTGCCCATTGGTTAAGTCATTTCATTGCTAGTTCATAGATTATAGGTTTGAACCTTGTGTCTTGCAATTATTTTTATCTATTTTTTAAAACTCTTTTCATAACCTACAAAGTGAACATAAATTCCTCTTTATATATTCATTTTCTTCCTTCCTCCTCCTCCTTCTCCTCAATCCTCCACACAAATTTTTAAAAAAAAATCAATAGCTAAAACCCAAAGCTTCCCTTTCTTTTATTTTGCCTTCTTTGGGTTTCGAACGTCGAAAAAATCGTGTAGGGTGTACTTTTTCGACGCCACAGGAGGAAATTCCTTCCTATGGCATCTTTCCTCTATTACTCTCTCTCTCTCTCTATATATATATATAATGAAAGCAAGATATCATAGGAAGGAATTTCTTCTTGTGGCGTTAAAAAAATACACCCTCTACGATCTTTTTCGACCATTGACATCATCATCTTAATTTTTATTATCTAAGACGGGGATGCACAAAATTTCATATTATTCTACCACTTTTGCATCGTTGATTTAGTGGATGCAAAATTAATAGTTTATCGACAATATAACTTTTTACATTGCTCAATGGTGAAAAAATGGCCATCACATGAAATTTGGTGTATCCACATCTTTGATGATAAAGATAAAGATGATGATTTCCGATCGTCGAAAAAATCGTGGAGGGTGTATTTTTTCGACAGGAAATTCCCTCCTACGGCTTATTTCCTTTCTCTCTCTATATATATATATAGAGAGAGAGAGTATAATGGAGGAAAGAGGGCTTACAAGGTTTTTTGTTAGGTGGCGTCTAAAATCTATATTCTCCACGACTTTTTCCAACAATCGGCATCCATTTTTGTCATTTTTATTATGAAAGATGTGGATACAACAAATTTCATGTGATTCCGCCACTTTTTCACCGTTGAATTAGCAATGTAAAAAGTTCTATTGTCGGTAAACCGTTAATTTTTCATCCACTAAATCAACGGTGAAAAAGTGTAGGAATCAAATGAAATTTGGTGCATCAACATCTTAGATGATAAAGATGAAGATGATGGGTGCCGATCGTCGAATAAAATCGTGGAGGACGTATTTTTTCGACGCCATAGGAGGAAATCCCCTCCTACGGCACCTTTCCTCCATTATTCTCATATATATATATATATATATATATATATATATATATATATGAGAATAATGGAGGAAAGAGGCCCTAGGAGGGGATTTCCTCCTATGGCGTCGAAAAAATACCCCCTCTCTCATTTTTTTCGACGATCGGCACTCACCGTATATATGAGAATAATGGTGGAAAGATGCCCTAGGAAGGAATTTTCTCCTATGGCGTCGAAAAAATACCCCCTCTCTTATTTTTTTCGATGATCGGCACCCGCCGTCTTCATCGTTATCATCTAAGATGTGGGTACACCAAATTTCATGTGATTCTACAACTTTTTCACCGTTGATTTAGCAATGTAAAAAGTTCTATTGTCGGTAAACCGTTAATTTTGAACCCACTAAATCAACGGTGAAAAAGTTATAGAATCACATGAAATTTGTTGTACCCACATCTTAGATGACAACGATGAAGATGGTGGGTGCCGATCGTCGAAAAAATGAGGTAAGGGGTATTTTTCGACGCCATAGGAGGAAATTCCCTCCTATGGCATCTTTCCTCCATTACTCTCTCTCTCTCTCTCTCTCTCTATATATATATATATATTATTATTGTTATTTCTTTTCTATCTCTACAATTATCCCAGCAGTTTGGTTACGAACTGCTATGAAGTTTTAGTTGGTTTAAAAGTTTTAACAGTTATGAAGTTTTCATGGAATTTTAAGTTCCTATAAAAGGTTTCTTGTGTTATTGGCTTAAGAAGAAGAAAGTCCATTTCTCTTAGTCTCACATTGAAAATGAAGATGGGATTTCATGTGTATAGACATGGAGTCCTACTTCTACATGTCAAGTGTGTGATTAGAAATAGAGATGGGCTTGCACGCACACGAGCCTAGCCTAAGAAAAAGGAAAATGGGAGGCTGGATTCCGAAACGTGTTAATCGGGCATTTTTGGGTGCATCACATGCGCATAGAAAGTGCAAATCCTAGACTCGGGCCTCGCGGGTGTGCCCAGATCCATTTTTCCGCCCGCTGTGTGCGAGCTTTGTCTAAGCAAGCCGAGGCTCGACGGTCGGCTCCCGAGCTCCGTATGGCTCGAGCTCTTCTCGGCATTCTGTTTTAGATTGCTTGTAGATTTATACAAGGAAAGATATCCTTTTGAACATGTATATTTGAAAAGACATAACGGTCGAAACGTGGGGTGTAAAATCCTCCGTACATTATTCACTCTTTCCAACGTTTTTGTGCTCTTGTTAGAGCCCGCGTTCTGCAGAGAAAAATAGAGAATTATATACAGGAAAACAGAGAGAATTATGAACTTTCCTCTTCTTTTCATCTCGCAAAAGTCCTCTATTTCCACTATGATATTCTGTTGGCTTTGGGCAAAGGCCGAGGTCACATCAACTGGTTCGGAACGCCAAGCGGCTCTAGTGCACGGCTTACTGAGAGGATGGTTTAGTTGTACCTTCAGGGTTGTTCCTGATAATAAAGGATGGTTTAGTTCTTGATAAACCATTAGGGCTGTTCCTCCAATTAATTAATGAAGTAACGAGATGACAACCCGAATGGTTGTTGCTAAAAAAAATATTCAGTAAGGGATTGATGAAGACAGATAAATGACAGAGAGAACAAACAACAATACTTTGTGTAGATACCCTCGACACTATAGGAAAGATCCTTTTAAAGGTAAAAATAAATAGGGTAAATTGTCAAAAAGCGCCCAGCCCTTTTCAAATTAACTTGAGCAGAAACTTGTGAGCTTTTCGCTCTTGTTAAAAAACCCTGGGCCCAATCAAAACCCAATGTATTCCGGTTGCCTGTAATATCTAAGCAGTTGCAGTTGTCTGTAATATCCAAGCAGTTGCCTGTAATATTCAAGCAGTTGAGCGAATACAAAGTCTAAATGAAATACATGCCCTCATAGATCCTACAATTCTACTTTAAACCACCATTCGTTTATTTAAAAAAATTAGAAAAATTAGAAAAGCAATAGACATCTAAAAATATGATTATTTGTATGAAAAATTTCATAGATAGCGCACATCTCTTACATAATCCCCTTAGACTTTATTATTCATGAATATGAATTTCTCAACTCTAATTTATCCCTTGTTCTATCCTTTACTTAATTAGAACAAAAAGGTTAAGACATCCCTAAAAATCCATAAGCACGCTTCTTTGCATCATCAGTCTTTTTTTATACACAATTACCTTCATATATATACACGTGAATCGCACGTGCAAATATCAAGTTAGGAGTCAGATAGAAACAGGAGATTTGAACCACCATGGCCATTATCTACCTCATTCTTCCTTATTTTCACTTATGTTTGTCCTCTAACAAAACCCATCAAATCTCTGCTCAAAAATAATAATTTCTCACAAAAATAACCATGATCGATCTTAAATCTGTCAATAGGCAGTGAAGTTAGATCTCCTCCTCAATCAGAGAAAATAAGGTGTTTAGACCAAGACATGAACAAAGACGAGCTCAAATGGCAACCGAAATCAACCTCATCATGAGTTCACAAAAACCTCAACTTCCAATCTTTGGTGTATATCTAAGGTGTTGGGGATAAGGAACTCCAACAAGTGCTACAACTGTAAGTTGGATAGATAGAAACAGTGTTCCAATAATGTAACTCTATTATAATAAGTTGTTCCAAATAAAGCTTTTGTTTTCCTTTGTATCAAGTTTTATCTGTTACATATATACCACTTCTTCTATCAATACTTCTCTGCTCACTGCATCTATTCTATCGTCAGGTATCCTACAAGTGGTATCATAGCTGGCATCCAAATTTTAGCAGGTCGCATCAGAGCCACAAATTCATTTACTATAAATCATGTTAATTTAGTTGGGAATGCAATGTTGTTTGCTATGGGACATGATGGCTTGCGTCAAACTTTCCTGCTTCATCTTATCACAGCTGTTCAATGTTCCACGTTCAATGGTGGCAATGGCATAGGTAAGTACTTAACCTATCAAGCTTAAAATCCTACCATAATCTATCCAAAAGACAAACATCATGGCCCCACTTGTTTGGCACTAATATCCAGGTGTTGTGGATCCTACCATCTACCAATTTGTCTCTTGGGGTAGATTGTGATAAGATATGAAGCTGGTAGGTAAAGCATTACTCACCTACACAAGGGTTGCGCTCTTTCAAGGGATTGCATATCGTGTTAATCCTTGATAAGGGGTTTTTCTTTCTTTTGGTATTGAATTAAATCACATTCTCTATAGCTTTTATGAGCTACATGATTACAAAGAATAATTCAATGGAAAAATGGTTCCTACACAACTCTTTTATACACAACAAACTACACGGCATCCATAAAATCAGCAGGCTCCGCACTTAAATACGTGGGCTCCACACCAAGTGTTCCAGTGTATTTTGTAGTTTGTTATGTAGGGTAATTGTACGGCTGCTTTACTCTGATTCATTATATGATATGATAATTAAATAGCTACAAGGGGCTTTGACCCCTATAGGGTTGGGATCAACCGCAACCCCATGGTTGCGATTGCAGGACCCAGCCTTGGGGTGGGAGTCTTCGTCCCAATTTAAACATGGACCCCAACCCCCTTGTTTTATGGAGCATAGCGACCACAATCCCATAAATCTCTCTCTCTCTCTCTCTCAATGTGATTCCTTTATAAAAACCATTGTACATGGATTAATCTCGTCCCTACGTTAACATTAATTTGGTCGACCAAATAAAAGATATTTTATTGTGGAATGTCCATTTGTTGTTTTGGTTGGACCCCTTGTAGTCGGTCACTATGCCACTTTGTTTACACCTTTAGATCTTGTTCTTGACCACTATATATGAAGTAGTTATATTGTTTTTGCTTAAAAGAGCAGAGTTGATGATGGCCTAGCATAAATTAATGGGATATTAAATAAGCAAATGATCATCGTGTAGATGCTCTGAAAACTTTGAGAAAGGATCCTTCCCACTTGGTTCGTTTTTTTCGAAATCGCCGAGCGTGTAAAAAGGATAAGGTAGGACATTACTATCTACAGTACAAGAATAAATAAGTAGCAAAACAATAGAGGAGGAAACAACAAATTTATTGAATTTTTGTGAGCCTATATTATCCTGGAACACAAATTTGTTGAAAAACCTTGGGAGAGGAAAAGGCTTTAGTCGACTCGGTGCATCATCAACAACATCAACATCTACAGATTATAACGACCACGACAAAAAACCAACAAAAACTACATTAACGAGGTACAAGATAATAGGTAATAAGTTTTTTTTTTTGGATTTAATTGATTAATCCCGTCTCACTAGCCTTATAATCTCTATACCAATGTTCAAAATAGCGACAGCATATAGCATAGCGTTTCATGCTGAATAGCAAAAAATGCAAACAGTGTTGCACATAGCGTAAGCTATATGAATTATTAATTATTATTATTATCATCTTATTTATAATAAATTATATTATTATTAGCTTAAGAACATAGAACAATAATAACATAACAATATTTTCTTAATTTTCAATCTTTTGAGTTCATATGAATTGTATGAAACATATCGAAAATCAATCAAATATCCTCTATTTGAGACACAAATCTAATAAATATGATTTCAAATTGAGAGACTGGAACTTCTCTTCATATAGTTTAGAATTAGATACTGAAATCTTAAGAACCTCAATAGAAAATCTTATGTGAAAATAGCGCATGCATACTATTAGCGTATACTATTGGTTAAAAAACGTAAACTATTAGGGAAAAAACGTAAGCTGCTTTATATTTAAGCTATTTTTCGCTGCTACGTAGTGAAGAGGCTAAGCTTTACATAGCACAAAATAGCGAGCCACATAGCGAGCTATTTTAAATATTGCTATATACTATGTACACAAAATCTTAGGCACTTCCCAACCTACAAACAAATCTTCTATACTTGCTGAATCAGGAATCGCTGCTGCGACGACAAAATTAGTGAAGAGGTCTAGAACACGACCTATCATATACAGGGCTAGCTGGTTCTGATCAGGCGATGAATTGTTGAAATATCAGAACGGAGAATCGTGTGATTAATGGTTACTTTCCTCACATGCAGCCGTGGCAATCAAACATATTGATGTTCGGATTTAAGAACCCCGACCCAACGGGTCCTATACCTGGATCGGCTTTTTTGTATCAGTTGACACATGCCATCAACTCCAGAACAATGATTAATTCAGCTGGCAATTTTTGATAACAACCTTAGTTGCTTCTCATACATTTTTGACAGTTTCAAGAAAGTGACTGTTTTTGGCATTTCAAAAGGGGAAACAGAACAAAACAAGTGCTAGCTTCAGGTGTAGATGCTCTCAGCAATAGAGCAAAGATTCTTTCAAGCATTTTGGTTCTGTACATAAAGGTGCCTAGTTTTTCTCTTCATCTTAATTTTCCATCTTCATGCATTATGAAGCTCTTCAGATATGCAGATTCGAAGGATAAGTTCCTCATGTTGCTCGGAACAATAGGGAGCATCGTCGATGGGATGATGCAACCTCTCACAATGTTGGTTCTCGGAGGTACCATTAATACTTATGGAGCCGCCGGAAATTCTCTTTCTTATGGTTCTCCAAATAAGGTTAGCTCCTCCCTGCTAGTGCTGCTAAACCTATGTTTGGTCTGCAAAAATTTTTGAAAATAGGTAGGTTTAAATAAGTCACTTTTCAGACAAAAAAAAATTCTCGATGCACAAAAAAAAACGTAGAATGAAAAAGAAAATGCTGCTACAATTTATTCCAAACGTCTGCGGTTGCTAGTTTTGAGTTTGTTGCAATATGGGTTTTGAAGGCAAAATATGTATCCACTCGTTGATAGCTCCATCTAATGTAATTGAAATACCATATGCTTTTGCTAAAATAACCATCCCTTCTTATTTTCATGTTTTTCCATGTTCATATTTTTGTTGCAAAGCAATCATATAATGAATTTAAGTAGGATAAGGGAAGCTGATGAGGATGTTGTTGATTGATGCAGTATGCAATAGAATTGATGTATGTGGCCCTGGGAGTTGGAATAGCTGCTTTTCTTGGTAAGTATACACTAGGGTTCCTTCTAAGCTTATAGACATGAATAACGGTGTCGATCCCCCCCCCCCCCTCCCCACCACCACACACACACACAAAAAAAAAATAGAATATTTTAAAAAATAATGGTGTGGATCTTTACATATGTGGTGTAAAATAAATATTCGGCAATATCACTCGTGAAACCATCATTTGTGCCTATAAGATCGCATACAGAAAGTAGTTACGTCGGTCTTACAGAAAGGTCATCTTATGATAAGAAACGGAAAGGCATAAATATAGATCAAAACAAAGTTATCACAAACAAAGAAGACAATGAGATGAAAGATTCAGATCCAACATTAGTAGCATCAACAGCATATATTTAAGCTCCTAACTTGGAGACCTCTATTCTTTTTCTAAAACCCACCATATTATGTTCCTAAGGTTTCATCCTACCTTTTTTCAAACTCAATAAAAACTACATATAGATTTTATTTTATTTTTCTATATTTATTCATCGACATCGAAGTAAATAAAAAACTTACATGATCGATATACGTTCATGATTGCAGAGGGGTTATGTTGGACCAGAACAGCCGAGAGACAGGCATCCCGAATGAGAAAGAAGTACCTCGAGTCCGTCCTAAGACAAGACGTCAGCTTCTTCGATACAAACTCTTCCACAACCGCCACCTACCAGGTCATCTCCACAATCTCAACCGACAACGACACAATCCAAGACGTTATTGGTGAAAAGGTCTCTTTTCTCTCTCTCTCCTCATATCTACATGCCCACATCAATAACTGAAGGTTAAATTATACTAAAATACCATTAACTACCATTGTTTTTCATCACACAACCTTGAAGTTTTTATTAAAGTGTAGTACCCTTCAAATGTAGCATTTAAGGGTATTTTACAAAAAAAAAATAAAAATCTGTTAAAACCAAAGGTTAGGAAGTGAACTGTAATTAAAATTTAAAAAAAAACTTCAAGGTAGTTAAGTGAAAACAGCAAGTATAGTATTTGTGATGTTTAGCAAAAACCAAAACCAAACTAACTCTAATTTTTAATATTGTAGATCCCAAACATCCTAGCCAACATCTCATCTTTCATCTTCAATCTCGTAGTCGCTTTCGTATTTTCTTGGCAACTAACCTTAGCCGCTCTCCCATTCTCGCTCATTTTCATTGTACCTGGGGTCGTGTACGCAAAAATCCTAATGAAAGTCTCAATAGAAATGAGAGAATCCTATGGGGTCGCTGGGGGAATAGCAGAGCAAGCGATTTCGTCGATTAGGACTGTAGTGGCCTATGTCGGGGAAAATCAAACCATGGAGAGATTTAAGCTAGCACTTGAGAAAACTACTAAGCTTGGGATAAAGCAAGGACTTATGAAAGGGTTAGTAGTTTCGACGACAGGGATGATATTTGCGATGTGGGCATTTCAGTCTTGGGTCGGGAGCGTGTTGGTGACAGAGAAGGGAGCTCAAGCGGGGCATGTCTTTGTCGCGGCGATTTGTGTGATTTTAGGAGGACTGTAAGTACATATATTTTGCAGAACAAGTTGCTAAAATATAGTTTCATTTCATGTATGATTATAGGCTAAATTATAATAAATAAAATATCCTTAATCTTTCTAAATTACCTTGGGTTTTTTAATTACAGTAAGGTCCCTTAAAGTGCTACATTTTAGGGTATTTTGGTAAAAAACAACAATAGTTAAGGGAATTTGTTGTAATAAAAAAGTTCTAAGGTAATTTAGTGAAACCAACAATCGTTAAGAGTTATCGAGTGTAATTTAGCCATGAATCTATATACGATGCGTGCATACAGTTTTATCATCAGTATTAATATCACTACAAAAAGTCAAGATATAAGTTTCTATACTACAAATAATTAATTTCAATAATAGACATGGAAAAATCTGTGGTATTGTTCAATCCATACTAAGGTTGAGACTAGGTAAAAAGATTTTCCTCGAGATGTGGGTTGCTAAAATTTATGTGCCATAGTATTAAGAATGTATGTCTGCAAAATATAGTTTCAAGGGATATATATGTGATGCCTGCATAAAGGTTTGTGATGAGAAGTCGACTAAATTTTATAATAAAGCTGTAAAAGGTCAAGATATAAGTCTGTACATGACAAAAATAATTACTTTTAATCACATATATGGCAATAATTTTGAGGGCTAACCATATATCTTCTTATTTCGGTAACTATGTTTTGAAAAACACATGAATATGCAAGAAAGTTACTATTCAATGGATATTTAATACTCTTTTCATCTTTTGAAGCAAATCTAGGCACCCAAGAGTAACATAACACACAATGGTAGCATATTTGCAACATTATATTTCTACAAATAAACTTTAGCATGAGATGTCAGCAGTTGCTAATTTTATGTTGTTTCAGAATCCAGAATGCTTATATGTATAGGTAAGATATAGTTTCAAGGCATAATGATTCTCTGTCTGATGCATTCAAAATGTTTTATGATCAGTAGTGGTCGACTAAATTCAATATTAGAGCTACAAAAAGTCATAATATAGATGTCTGCACTACCTAATTTGAGCAACATTACAAACTATATTTAATTAATTAGATTTTATTCATAGCTACAGAAATAACATCGAGGTCTCATCATTTTAAACTATACTTATTTCGGTAACTATGTGAAAACCCACAAGATTATCCAAGAATAATACCATTGCTGGCTAAACTTAAAATGCCAACTTGCTCAGACTTTTCTTACCAGAATCAATCTGACACCAAATAATCGATTGATCGTTGAATCGAACGAGAGCAAAAACTCTAAGTACGTTGTCAATTTCTTTTCTAACAGTGCCATTGATGTTTTGTTTCAGGGCACTTATGAGCGTCCTTCCAAATGTCAGATACTTATCAGATGCAATAACCGCTGCTTCTCGAATACATGAAATGACCGAGAAGCTGCCTTCACTAAAATCCACCAACAGAAAAGGAACAACTATAAAATACACACAAGGAGAAATTGAATTCAAAAATGTCGAGTTCACTTACCCTTCAAGACCCGATAGCCCCGTCGTCTGCGGCTTAAATCTTCATATTGAAGCGGGTCAAACGATTGGACTTGTCGGTGGTAGCGGTTCTGGCAAATCAACAATTATATCGTTGCTTCAAAGGTTTTATAATCCCGATAAAGGAAGAATTCTTTTTGATGGCCACGATATCAGCATGCTGCAGATTAAATGGTTTAGAGCACAAATGGGGTTGGTTAGCCAAGAGCCTATACTGTTTGCAACTTCTATCAAAGAAAATATACTATTTGGGAATGTAAAGGCCTCTATGGACCTTATTGTCAGTGCAGCAAAAGCGGCTAATGCACATAATTTCATCAGTAAGCTGCCTGATGGATATGATACTCATGTATGATCTGGTACCGATTGAATTTATTTACGCCGCGTTTGGCTTCGGAATTAGCAAATCTCTAGTTATATTCTAGGTGGAGGTATAAGACATGCAAACTAAAGTTTGCGAGGGTCACTGAGACCTGATATTTGGCTTGCGGTTATATATATATATATATATATATATATATATATATATATATATATATATATATATATATATATATATCAACTCCAGAAGGGTTGCTATTTCCCCTTCCTTTGGAGTTGAGAAAAATGAGGTTGGTGTGGATTTTGGATAATTTCGATTACATGCTAACTATATAGCAAAGCCAAATTTAGAGGGCTGAGATATGAATTTGGAGTTAAGTTTAGATAACTCCATGGCACTCCACTTAATCATCATAGCCTAACTCCAAAGCCGAACTAGGCCTCAGTAAATCAATGAGCTAATCTAATGATTAATCTCTTCCCACAGGTCGGTCAATTTGGATTTCAAATGTCGGGAGGGCAAAAACAAAGGATAGCAATCGCAAGGGCATTAGTAAGGAATCCTAAGGTGTTGCTCCTCGATGAAGCTACAAGTGCATTGGACGCTCAATCTGAGAAACTAGTACAAGACGCACTCGATCAAGCTTCAATTGGGAGGACCACGATAATAGTTGCACATCGTCTCGCTACGCTACGAAGATCAGATCTCATTGCGGTGCTTCAAAAGGGGGAAGTTGTAGAGCTAGGGAGCCATGAGCAGCTCACTGATACAAACAAAGGAGAAGGCGGGGTCTATTCTAAAATGGTTCACCTACAAAAATCATCGGTAACAAGAGAAAGTCCGATGATGTCTCCAATAGGAAGCACTAGAACAAGTCCAATGCATTCAAGCCGATACAGCAGCCCAGAACGATCGCCGATCTCCAAAGAGTCAAATCCAAAGATCTCAAACCCTTCACAGTGGCGTTTAATGAAAATGAATAGACCGGAATGGAGAAGAGGTCTAGTAGGGTGCATTGGTGCAATTACACTTGGGGTAGCTCAAAATGTATACTCCTATAGCTTGGGCTCTATGCTATCGGTCTACTATCTCCCAAGCAACGACCTTATCAAATCCAAAACCAGGCGCTACTGCGTCATCTTTATATCCTTAGCTGTTATCAACATCACTGCCAATATTCTCCAACATTACAATTTCGCAGTCATGGGCGAGCGCTTGACCAAAAGGGTAAGAGAGAAGATGCTTCAAAAGATTCTATCTTTTGAAATTGGGTGGTTTGATGAAGAAGAGAACTCGAGCGCAGCGATCTGCGCAAAGTTAGCCACCGAAGCAAATAAAGTGAGATCCCTTGTCGGGGATCGCCTCTCTTTGCTGCTTCAAACAATTGTAACGGCTTCACTAGCTTTTGTGCTGGCTTTAGTTGTTTCATGGAGGCTAGCAATTGTGATGATATTGGCTCAACCATTAATAGTCAGCAGTTTCTATTTCCGTAAAGTTATGATGGCTAGCATGTCCAAAAAGGCCAAAAGGGCCCAAATTGAAGGGAGTCAGTTAGCATGTGAAGCTGTAGTCAATCACAGGACAATCACCGCATTCTCGTCTCAGGAGAGAATGATGAAACTATTCGAGATCGCATTAGATGGGCCAAAGAGGGAAAATGTCAAACAATCATGGATCTCAGGTCTTTGTTTGTTCAGCTGCCAGTTCATTATTACGGCTGGTACAGCATTGGCATTTTGGTACGGAGGTAAGCTTATTGCTCAAGGATTGATAACTTCGGAAAAACTGTTTATAACCTTTTTTGTTTTGATGAGCACGGGCAAGCTTATAGCCGATACAGGAACCATGACTTCCGACTTAGCAAAGGGCGGGGACGCAGTCAGATTGGTGCTTGAAATACTCGACAGGGAAACGAAGATCGAGCCAGACAACCCGGAAGGAATCAAGAAGAGGCCAATTAAGGGGGACATAGAACTAAAGAATGTGTCTTTTAGATACCCTTTAAGGCCTGAGCAGATTATATTTAAAGGATTAAGCCTTGTGATAGATGCAGGAAAAACAATGGCCCTTGTTGGCGAGAGCGGGTCAGGAAAATCTACCGTTATTGGTTTGATTCAAAGATTTTATGACCCGGAACAGGGTTCGGTTGAAATAGACGGAAAGAACATCAAAGAATACAATTTGAGATTTCTAAGGTCTCATATCGCTTTGGTTAGTCAAGAGCCTACTCTTTTCTCAGGTACGATTCGCGACAACATTGCATACGGAAGCAAGAATGCCACCGAGGATGAGATAGTGAAGGCTGCAACACTTTCAAATGCTCATGAATTCATAAGGTTTTTCTTTCAACTAAACTAAACACTAAATATTTCTCTACTTCGCCTTCTAAATTGTTGTGTTTTCGAACCTGACAGTTCAATGGAAAACGGATATGAAACAAACTGCGGTGAAAGAGGAGTTCAGCTATCGGGAGGCCAGAAACAAAGAATTGCACTAGCGCGGGCTATATTAAAGAGCCCGGCTATTTTGCTTTTGGATGAGGCCACAAGTGCACTTGATAGTCTATCAGAGAGCCTAGTTCAAGATGCGCTTGAGAAGATGATGACGAATAGGACATGCGTAGTTGTCGCCCATAGGTTATCGACGATACAAAAATCAGACACTATAGCAATGATAAAGAATGGGAGAATTATAGAGAAGGGATCACATTCGGAGCTAGTTGCAAAAGGCCGAGCTAGCTTGTACTATAATCTTATCAAACTACAAGGAGGCAATGCAGCCGCCGGGTCATCTTCTAACAGAGAGTGAGAGAGTGATGGCGCTAGTAGTAACGGAAAGTCTAATATGTAGGATACTATTAACAATAGAATAAACCATGGACATATTTGTGTTCTGGTATTTGTGTGCTGTGTCAAGTTAATTGATATAATTACAGGGTTATAACACTATGTGAAGCATAAATAACACGACAAGAATTAGAAGAAAATGTTTAAACAACAGAAAAGAGGGCCATATGAAAGCTAGAACTATACATGCTTCAGTATGTGCAAATCACAAGTTAAATAATTAAATAAATACCTGTGATGGTAGCAAAAGAATGATAAAAGAAGATCCATGGCCGTATATAAACAATCAGAAGAGGCTATCATGGTAATAAATCAGGCTAGAAAATAACGATTACTCATTTATTAATCATAAAAGAAGACAACTAAGTTGTATACTGACCAAAATCGTACTTCAGAAAGGGGCTGGAAATAAACGATTAGCACTTAAATACGCAACATTTTTAAGGAGAAAAAGAGGAAGTGGCAGAACAGTATTACAGTCAGCGGTTGCTATCGATTTTCTAATTTTAATGGAGCAAAATGTTAACTGCTGGCTTGGTTTAATTATAGAAACATTAATAATGTACAACATAAGTTAATCAAGCATAATGTGATCAATTTACCTAAGAATAAATGAAATGTGATGAAGTAGTAGTGTCACGAACTTATTTTCCTTCACTACAACCCTTTACTACAAAACTCTTACCGACAACTATATTAAAGCATATGCACATAAGCAAATTGTCCAACACATTCTTCATTTATTTTAGAAGAAACTCACGAGTTAAACAACAAATGCTATAGGTTTGTCAGCAACTACACCACCTTCAGTACAACCCAATTTTTGTAATTTTGGCAACCAAACTAATTAATGCACAAACTAACCTTTGAACACAATCAAGCTCATGTATAAATTCACAACAAGGTGAGAGAAAGTTACCGAGCCCAAATTGAAATTTTGTCTAGCTGATCGACACTCTTCCGAGCTTTATCAAGTTGATTCCTTCCCTGATCTCTCCAGACAATCTGCGCCCCTTTGGGATTTCTGAATATGATCAAATTGAAACTATATTTTCAAAATTGAAGATCCTAAAATCAGAAACATCGCATTGAGACTTCTGCATATAAATGGCAATCTCATAATTCCCCATCTTAGCATATTCTTACCCTGTTTAACAAGAACAAGTGGCTTCCTGAATATATTTCTTTTTCTAACTTCCACTATCTCAACAATACAAATTGTAGGCAAGCATCACAGTGGAATAAAGACAATCTAAGCAGAAGATCATTGTGCCATGCCTGCCATGCCTGCCATGCCTCATGTTGGGGATGGAGATCCCCTCAAACCTGTTAAAGATGGAAAAATCGTGATTGATTTTATTCCCAATTGTTGCTTATTAGACTACCTTGTATAGAGATCTATTACCTTATTTCGTAGGACAAATTAGTAATAATTTATTTCTTTTTCTAGAATATTTTCTTTCTATTTCCTGTAGCTCTATAGCATCATTATATTAATAAAATTATCATGTTATCATTATTTTACATGGTATTAGAGCTATGATCCTTGATAAAAAAAAGAAATTAAAAAAACACCTCCAATCCATATCATAAAAGTTTGATCTCGTTTCTTGTCATTCCTAAGTTGGTTCTTTAGTGGTCTCCTAAGATGATTTTCCAATCATTTCCTACGTTGATTTCTCCAATCGTCTCCTTCTCCACTACACGTCTTTCTCCAGCAATAAGCTTTGGCGTCTTGCTCCAATGACGACTTCAACGAATTCTTTTCATAGACATGATATTTTGTCCATCTCCAACGACAACCCAATGTCTCTTGATTTTTTTTCCTTAAATAACCCTTTTTTTAAAAAAATCCTAAAATAAAACTGCCCCCAAACTATTTCAGAAAGCAGACCTCCATGCGCATGCGCTACGTAGGACTAAGACTTGCGGATGGCAGTTAGATCAAAAAAAAAAGCTATCTCGGATAGCATTTTATTTTAAACAAAAACGCTGTCCTCAATAGCATTTTCCTTTTAATAAAATCACTAGCACAATCGGTGTTTTTCCTTCTGAGCATTTTGAGCCCTAATCCCCTCCTCAACTGTTCTTTGTTGAACAGTAGAAAGAGAAATATTTGTAAAGAAAGCGCCGACAAGGTTGGCATTTTCTTTTCACGAAAAACGCTATCCGAGTTGGCGTTTTCCATCGCTATATTTCTTGCCTTCCTGCCAGGACTTGGTGTCCTAGATCTTTTTCTTAAATCTAGGCCTCTAAGTCCCAGCTGCTTCTTAAACCTGCGAAACCAAGTCATAGGTTTAAGTTGTGCATTAAACCAGGGACATCACAAGTTTAGCTCAACTTAAATCTGAGATGTCCCAGGTTTAATAAACATAAATACATAATAATCACGGAAAACGTATTAAATTTAACGCCTTTAAAATAAAACGGACATCTCCTTTGTATATATTGTCATTTATCTATAAATACATAATAATCTCTACCAAAAAGCAATACAAGCCACACTCGGCTGTAAAAAAAAACTCACATCGAAGGGTGAAACGACTCAACAGATAATAAAACATTGATCACACCTTGAAGAGTGAATACCATCACAACATGAATAATAACACTATCACAACATGAATAATACCATAACATTAATGATACAAACTACAGATATAATATGAATACAACAAAATACACAATCAAGCAAAGTGAGATAATATCTCTTTTTCTTCTTCGACCAGGGTCCGATGGCTCCGAAGGTCCTGGTATATCAGCCTGAATCAACTGCGACATAGGTGGCTGTGAAGGTGCAGGCCCATCGGGCTCCTCCTGTGGAAGCGAAGGTCTAGCCTGCTCGGGCTCCTCCTGTACATGTTAAGGTCCAGCCTGGTCTCATGGTAAGCTGTCGTGTTTCCGCATAAGAGGAATGGGAGCTGCAACCATCGGCTATAATCCGATACCCTCTCTGATCTCGGTCATAATGCAACGGCACTCCCTGAGGGTTACCTATGCAAACTCCTTCACCCTAGCCGTGATATCGCTCGCTAGAGTATGGATGGAGTAACGTATAAGAGTCCATACATGTGCTATCTGGGAAAAAATAAACAAAAAACAAGATACAACATTTTAGTACAATGAAAATATGAATCGTACAATATGAGAAATACAGAATAGAAGTAGCAAGTAAAATAACATACCATCCTGACTGTAGAAGGAGCTCTGGACTGGTACATAGGTCATTTTCAATCTAGGATTAAATTAAAATAAAGGATTTGTCGAGTAGTCGAGGGCCCAGCATCATTGGCACGAGCAGATCGTCTGTGGTCGGGCGAGACAACGTACAAACGAGCGATTGAACGATACCACATCATGTACTCATTGTGGCGTGCTGGATCATATAGTGGGATATCTCGAATAACACGATCAACATGTTCCATGTCCCACCGGCATACGTGATCATGATACACCAGTCTCCAATCCTCTGTGGGACAGTCTCGCCCATCTATCTAATGCAGAGCATAATCATAGACTCGCTGGTGAAGGACGGCCTGGTGCAAAAGGAACTGCCGCATCACCCTGTCTGGATAATAATCCTCGACAATAGCAAAGTAGATGAGTAGCGCCGTGGTCAACTATATCTCATGGTCAGCTGAGCACATGGGTGGTAGGGATACAACTCGATCCCCTCTGTAGGGTTGTCATGATACAGCCTCATCCCGGCGTGAGTTCAGCTCATCCATGTATTAATCTAGACACTTAGGGGTCCCTCCATGTATGTGCACCTGCCCAATATACCCCGAGTGGGGACCTCAGCTCCTCGGGACCAGTTTGAACCCATCTATATGTCAAACGTGTAATATCAGGACGTCCGACATGCAATCTCTCCCGAGCCTAAAACTGTAAGAACACAGAACATCCAATCATCTGTGTTTCACCCTGCGACGCACAACCTGCGATATAAAAGCAAGTGAGAACCACGCTACCCTATACACTCATGCGCCGACTCTGTAAGCAATGGTAAATACCAGAGTTGTACCATCTCATTGGTGGAGGTCGGGAATATGATACCCTCAAACATAGTCGGAATATAAGCTTTGGCATAACACTCAATCTTATGCGCTGTCGAGAAACCGTACACACGTCTATCTGGGCGCAAGTTGTTCGAGCAAAGTATTCATCCAGATGATCCGTGCGCGTGAACCCTGAATAACACCATGCGCTGGCACCACGCCTAAATACTCTGCTATCAAGGCCGACCAATCGTGATCTGATGCACCGGTCACTGCTCTGCCATCAATTAAAAGTCCTAGTAGCATATTGATGTCCTGTAGTGTAGGCGTCATCTCACCAACTAATACATAGAAGGTATGTGTCTCTGCCATCCAGCGCACTATCAATGCCGTCTGGATGGCATGATCTAGCTGAATAGTCCAAATGAGGTTAAACGCTGTATAATCCGACATCCACTAACGGCCGTATCTGATCTATCATAGGCAGATACTCACGAGAATGGAAAAAAATATCTGGAATTGCAGTACCTGCCCAAACAGCTTCTTATCGATGCTTTCTCTATAGTGTCAGGAGTGTCCGATCAAGAAGGCCCGGATGCATCCCATGTTGCCTAGTGTACAACTGATCCAAGGGCTGATCCCGACCCCGACCACGAACTGGAGCTCCACGACCACACATCTGTGGACTACCTTGACCACCACGAGCAGCTCCACCAACAAGAACTCCACGACCACGCATCCGTGAAGACATTAGTGCGATAGACCTGAAAATCAACATCAACGGGTACTAATATATTTGTGAAAAATCTATAAATGAACATATAATGGAAAATCTATAAATGAAAATCAATCTAAATGGGTAACAATATAAAGCATCAATGAATGACATTCTATATGTAGTAACAGTATAAAGCAACAAAAACGAATAACATTCAATATGTGGTTACAATATAAATGAACATAATATATATCCGCTTCGTTGCGTTGTGGGCACCGACGAACCCTCCTTGTGGCATTTCTTGCATCGTATACCTGATATTCTATCTCGTCTCGCATCCATGTCATTACGAATCCGTGAAGATGTAGGCCAACCTTTCTTACTCCTCAAAGACTCATCAAGGATAACAAATGGACTCTAATAGATAAAACAATACTCTTTATCGATGATCGGAAAGAAATTAGGTGCCCAGGTAGAGGCCAAGCAATTTAAGGAATAATGTAGATTGACGTAGGCACTATTTACCGCCAGAAAACGGACCGAGGCGCAGGTAGCGCATCTAGCCTGAACATATCCATCCACATCTCCGAAAATACCAAGTTGATTTATGACATCGTATATCGGAGGTTTGGATAGATGCGACCGTTGTAGCTGACTTTTCAGATTCCTACTCACGAATGAAGGGTTTATTGATTATGAGAAGGCTTTTTCCTGCAGGCGCAAGCCCTTGCAGTTAATTACGTTATCACAAAGCAATAACTTTCTCTACTCCAGAAAGCTTCGTGTGTCATGTTATGGTTTGTTTATTTTGGAGTTAGCACTTATGCACTGACGATGCGCATGTGTATGGCACGTGGTGCGCATGTCCTCATACAGACTTCTTTCAGCTTGCACGCACGTGTATATCACGTGGCGAAGCGCATGATGCGAACATCTAAATGGGATGCGCACAATATTGGGATGCAATCCAATTTGAATGCATTTATATTTCCTCCAAAGATATATACATATACATATATGTACTTTCATAGAACCAAGGCTCTGTTGTTCTTTGTCTTGGTGGTGCACATGCACTTTATAGTGTGCATCAAAAGTTAGGATATTCCCTGTGTTGAAGAAAGTTCATATCTTTCAAGAAGTTGGGACGAGAAAGGAGGGCTCGTTGGTTGTCGGGACCCACCACTTCTCTGAAGAAGCTGAGGAATTACAACGCCATATATCAGAGATGTGGAAGGAAATACCCTTGAACCAAATTTCATTTATGAGGAACGAGAACATGTTGGAACTTAAGCTCCGATTTGCTGAAAACGCTTCTTTACGAACTTATATTTTATCTAAGGATCATTAGTCGTATTTTGAGACTAAGATCAACTTAGATGTTGTGCAAAGGGCCGTTAGTCGCATTTGAGACTAAGCTCAACTTAAAAATATTGTTAAGGATCGTTAGTCGTATATAAGACTAAGATCAACTTAAGAATTGATAGGCATATGGGCTCGAAGAAGCTTAAGCTTCCCAGACTTGGCCAATTTAGGGCTGAGATTGATCTGCATAGTAAAGACTAGCGCATACATATTGGCGCATATCATCATGGGTGCATGTCCAATGGAGCATGCCTCTAGCGCATATGCCTATTGGAGCATGGGTTCTTGACGCATTGGTGGCTGGTGCATGCCACGTGGCGCATATGCCTCTCGTGAATGTGGGTTTGTGGTACATATTATAGGTCTGGCGCATGCCACGTGACACAAATCCATTGACGCATATACTTCTGGCGCATATGAGTTTATGGTGTATATTATGGGTTTGACACATGCCCAGTGGCACAAGTGCCTCTGGCGCATGCCCTCTATTGGCGCATGATCTTTATTGGCGCATGCCTAAGGGTTTTCCTTTAGAGATTAATCTTTTTATATTTTTGAAACTTAAGTTTCAATGAAGCTTAAGCTTCTATTAATGGCCTTTTACCATTAACAAATATCAAGAGTCAACTTCATGATCTTAAGTTGCATTTTTGTGCATGATTCATATCATATGATCTTTGAAGTATAAACTTCATATTTTCTTCATGATGGTTATTTTCTTCATGATGGTTTTGAGATCTTGATGTTCTTTCATCGATTTGACTTAAGAATTAAGATCCGAGAAAGAACTTAAGTTCTTATAAAGGTTAACCTTCTTATGGATGAAGCTTAAGCTTTTTATTTATAGAGTTTGATCTCCTTTACCTCGGTTTCTTGGAAGAGGAAGAAGGCAGAGAAAGCTCAAGATTTTGGCTGAGATCTCAAGTTGGGCAAGCAAAGATAATCTCTTTTTGAGATTTCTCAAATTGATCTTAAGATCAAGCCCGAATGCTTAAATATCGTTGGATTATAGATCCAAGAGTCCTTGTTAACAAGGCGAAATTTTCCTTTGTTAGAAAAACTATATTTAGTTGATTTCTTGTTAAGGAAAAAATCTTTCTGTTTAAGAAAGATTGAGAAATATTTCCCAAATATAATTAAATATAGTTTAAGCTATAAACAAAGCGGTTGCTTCAGGGGTTCGGCACTTGCGCCACGTGCCTTTCACGTGGGGCAGCGCCCATGGCGTTCTGGTTCTAGCGTTTGCGCCACGTGTCTTTCACGTGGTGCAGTGCCAAAAGGCATTAGCACATGCCCTGCATGTGGAGCAGCGCCAAAGGAGATTGGCGCTCGCTAGATGGTTCTGTCGCTCTTATACCAGCACCAAAGGAAGAACTTAAGTTCTTAGCCAAATTATTTTAGCGGGAATAAATGCCCCCCAAAATTTTGCTCATGTGCATTGCATGTAGGTGAAGTGATGTAAGGCTGTGCACCGTTGATTCTTTTATTCGGGGAGCGATGGATTAGGAAATAAGTTTAGGTCTCTATCATCTATGCCTTTTCAATTTCATTTGCCATAAATGTCTCATAAAAGTATCTCCCTACGGGTTAAGAGGATCTCGTAGGCGCATTTTCTTCTTAGAAGTCGTGAGGACCCCTAAGTGTCTTTTCTCTCATGGGTCATAAGGATCTCTTTCACGCCCCGCTTCCCAAAATACGGAATACGAGGGGTTGACAAGGCCAGCCATGCTCCTACGGTAAAGGAAACATCCTGCCGTAGTCACACTTCGGCTTCTAGCTTTACATGGTAATCAGTAAATAATGCGCAGGCAATGAGAAATGCAGTAACTGAAACGAAACAATATAAAGAACTGACCTGATGGAAACAAAAGAGTATAACTCTGGATAGCAATCAAGATGTCCGTAGTGTACGTCTAGTCCTGGTCCGGGCTAAATCCCCTCCTCACACTGAGCATGCATACTCAGGTCGTCAGAGCGACATAATAGCAATATAATATATAAATCCAAATGACAACTCCAACAGTGATAATAGATATATATAACAGTAAATCAATGACGGTATAGGTATGAACATGAGTAATCAATGCAGTGGAACAGTAAAAGCAGTAAGATAATATGCCCAGTATGTCAACACAGTAAGCATGTATATCGATGCTATCATCCCTATCAGTCTCTAAGTCTCACTGTATAGGTCACTAAGCCTATCGCCAGTCCAAGTGTGAGAATCAACCACTCGCGAGTGTCCTCCACACAAGGGTAGGACCCAAGGGCAAGGGACCACGGGCCCAACATGTAACTCACGGTAATAAACATGTACCCTGTAAATCTCCATATATCTCCATATATATAAGCTGGCAAGGGACTTCCGAGATTCTGTTGAACTCACACTCAAACTACCCCACACTCCGTGGTCTACATCAAACGCTAACCATAACCTCAAATACCAATCGGTCTGTGACAAGTCTGCGCGAGAACTGGAGGCAGGACCTCCATCAAGCACGTCCCGACTAATATCTAAGATAAATGGCAGTGTCTGGTGCCTTATCTGTGACACCCATGCAAGAGTTTCCATAAGTGTCCCATACCACTTATAGTCACACGTACACGCGTCTCACAGACGTCGACAATGCAATAGAATAATAAGGTTCACTGATTGTGTACAAGTACGTATCACTTTCACTTAATCACTTATTCACGAACACTAACGTACTTGCCACAATCATCACTAATACCTAACACTGGGTAATGCACGTTATCACTAAGTTATCAATGCAGCGACATGTAATGATATGATGCGTAAACAGTATGTAAAGCATGATCGAGATGTCATGAATCAGTAATCTACCACTTGCACAATTTATCATAAATCATACTGGTACAATTTAGCGAAATAATGAAAGGGGAATAAATAGTAGGTTCAGTTGTCTATCCAGCGAATTTGGTTTCACGGCAATCGGGTTTCAGGATCATTAGTTATGGCCATTTCATTTTAAGCGTTCACGGCTGGAAATCCGGTTTCAGAATCGGAAGTCCGTTTCGCAACGCATTTTAATCCCAGTTGGGATCAGATTTTAGCGACGCTACAGTTGAATGAAATATAGAGTTTTCAGTAAGGTTTTCAACGCAACAGACGGATTCTCAATCGCGTTTGTACGTCAGTAGATATACACTGTTCAATACTAGTATGTCAATTCTGATTCTGTTGGGACTGTTATACGTCCCTATCTATTAAATTACATATTAAATAACAAACGATAACGAAACAGAATGAAACCACTTGTGTTGTCTAGCTAACAGATTCACCTTTAATATACAGCGGAGTTCCGCAACCTACGAGTTAAGGAAACAGTTTGGTACCCATTACGGGACAGTAAACAACAACTAGAGTCGCTCTGGACTGCAGTCCAGAGTCGCACTCCGATCCAAATATTGTCACAGTTTAAGTACAGAAACAATTAGAAACTTGCATAGGGTTATAGTTCGTCGAGTCGGCTTCAATTTAAGCCCCCGAACGCATCATTCCAGTATGTAAATAATTTATGGTGATTTTAATGGTTTTCAGATACGAGAAATTTCCAGTTTTACGGATGTATTTGGGGGTATTCGTTTTAGTCATTAACAGTCGTATTTGTCAATGAAATTCACACACTAGATTTACATCCATACGGGCCAAACTATACCATTGAGTTCCGTCAAATTAAGTGAGTATTTCCATTGAGATCATACATCGAACAGGTAAATAGTATAAGTTATCACGAATAGTAACATTGCTATTTATACGATTTGGGTTTGTAACATAAATAGATTAGCATGAAGCAAGTAAGAATACTTGCCAGGAGACGATGGATTGATGGCACGGTATGCACGGGCACGACACACGCGGCAACAACGGCAAGAGTTTGGCCTCAACTGCGGTTTGGCCTCGGCTAGACGTGGAGTTTGGAGGCTCTGATGTGCAGCGGGTAATGACGGAGATGGCAGGGGTGTCGGGGCTCAGGGTAGGGTTGAGGGCTCGGGTTTGGTGAAGGAGTTGATGGGGTGAGAGAGAGATCAAGAGAGAGAGATCAAAGATATAAAGAGAGAGAGGAGTGTTGAGAGAGACAGAGAGAGTGAGGGTTTGTAGAGAGAGTGAGAGGGATACAGAGAGAGAGAGAGTTGTAGAGAAGAGAGAGTGCGAGGGACACAGAGAGAGTTGTAGAGGGAGAGAGAGACAGAGATTTGAGAGAAAGAGAGAGAGAAACAGAGAGAAAGAGATTGCAGAGGAAGATAGAGAGAGCTTGGGGAGAGGGGTGTAGAGGCTCGGGTGTGGATGTATGGGGTGATGGTGATGCTGCTGACGACGAGGAGGGTACGGGGGAGTCGATGATAAGCAGTGGGGGCTCGCCGACGAGAGGGCGCAGGTGAAGGGCGCGGGGGTTCGAGCTTGGGTATTCAGAGGGTCGTCACGAGCTCGAGCTCCGGTGATGGAGAGTATGCCGGCGAGGGAGGAGGTGGATGAAGAGATGAGGTGGTCGATGATGGTGGTTGCTGCCGACGACGATGGTGGCTGAGCTCAGTTGCGGGGATGGGTGTGCAGTGGATTTCGTGATGGGTTGAGAGAGTGAGGAATGAGGGAAAGTGATGGGAGTGAGGGAGAGAGAAAGAGAGACGAGGCGCGCGTCGTGGGTAACGCTCGCGAGCGGGACACGACGCGTGACGAGCGGCGACGTGGGTGCAACGGCAGGAACGCGTGGGAATTGTGGGAAAATAGCCGTTGGAGGAGATGGAGGTGTAGAAGGCGGGTCGTGGGCTAGGGGAGAGTGGGCCGGCCCGTAAAAGAATTTCCTTTCTTTAATTTTCTGGTGCTGAAGAGTGGTGCTGGGCCGGGATTGGGCCAGGGAGAATTAAGGAAATTAGGTGGGAAATGGGGGAGTGGGTTGCAGGGAATTTTATTAGAAATGAGGGAAAGAAAAGGCCGGGCTTTTAAAATAGTAAGGAAATTTAGTTTACTTAAAAGTGAATGGGCTGAGAGAATTATGGAAATAGAAAAAGTGAAGATTTAGGGTTTGGGGTTTTAGGGTTTAATGGAGTTTTTAAAACAATAAATAATTATAAATAAAAATTATAGGTTAAAGAGATATACGGATATAGGCGTATATAAAAGAACCGGGTATTACATCATACCACCCTTACAAAAATTTCGTTCTCGAAATTTAAAATAAACGATAAGTTATACAAACATAAGCGAAAGCTATTATATTGCAAACTAACACATAATGCTTTACTTGAAATAGGCAGACGAAGAAATTTGAAGGTTTATATATGTAAGAACAACATACAAAAGGATGAGTCTAAATAAGTATAAGGCAGGAGCAACTATAAGAGCAAACTACATATGCACGGAAATATAAATAATAACAATAACGAACAATATTATTCGAGGCGTACTCGATAAAATCGAAATTCAACTATGTGCACGTATAAGTATATCAAAGGTAGCACGGCAGGAATAATAAGTATAAGGCACAATCATTTATAATAGTAAACATAGGCACAATACCCGAAAAATATAAGAACGACAATAAAGTAATGAAAGATTAGTCGGTAGGTTAAAACATTTTAGGATAATTTATCGATCGAATAGTTTTAAAATAACTTAGAAAACCCACATAATGAAAATAAGAAACATGTAACGAAAATATACACGATGTAAGGTTGCGATACTGAAAATAATGGGAAAATTAGTAGTGGAGTACTTGAAATGCGTAAAACGGGAATAGTCGATAAAACACTCTTCGATAAATATAAAATAATGAAAACCCAATTTTCGAATAATAATGTCCCTATATATATTTAGGGTAACAAGAAAAAAACACAAAGAGGTATAAGGCTAGCTAGGGTAATGATTACAAGGAAGTGTGGCTCATTCAGAAGGTCGGAGTGTGGCGGCTTTAGGCTGAAGATCAAGGAGATTGGGATCGGGTCAGCACAGGGAGTAAGGGTGAGCAACAAAGGACTACAAGGGGAAAGAATGTATGGGGGAAATGACGATCGATACATCATATGAATCAAAAATTTGAAGGGTTAGCGAACTCGGAAATTTCACAAAAATTTCTCCTCCCAGAAGGATCTCAAACGAGGCACAGACGAAGGATGAAGGGTGGACATCTAAAAGATCGGGTGTGGTACTTGTTAATCTCAGTGGGGGTTAAAACAATGTGAGGAGTAGGGTGGACAGATCACAGTAGGAAAATAATTGTATAGAAGAACTAATCAAGCATCAAGGGGACTAAGAAGATCGATAGATTAGCGAACTCAACAATTTATTTCATTCCAGAAGATTTTAAACAAAGCATTCTCAAAGACGAAATGTGGCCCTAAACTATACACAGATTTATTTGGCCAGATAAGACATCTAAAAGGAATCCCGTCAGTCGCGGTTATGGAGATTCAGCAGATTGCGGTAGGCTCGCGCGCTCAGGCAGAGACGTCCATTTCCATAGCGCCTCGCAGGGATCGCCATTGGGAGTTCTTCCACAGTAGGGTCTTGATCTTTTGGTCCTTCTTCCTCGGCTGGAGCTTCTTCATCGAGGTCTGATTCCATGTGATTCTCTTCTTCTGGATTCTCTTCCATAGGATTTTCCTCCACTGGATTTTCTTCTATCGGGTCTTCCTCGGGATCTTCCTCTATCGGGTTCTCTTCAGGGTATCCTTCCTCTTCGTCGGAATCGCCTATCATGTCAAACTCTGGGACGGCTGCTCCTTCGTCCTCTGAATCGCTGTTTTCGAAAATAACCTGGGGATCGTTGATCTCATCGTCAGAACTCATTAGTGTGCGGTCTAAGGAAACGCATGACTGTGCATCCTCATCTAGCTGCGGCGCTGCTGCAGGGTGGGCCATGGTCTGAAAGAAAAGAGTCATGATTAGACAGTGAAATACATCAAGAGAACAGATCAGGGTACGAAGTATAGGAAAATATACGGTGGGCAGGAACTGAAAAATCAGGATTAAAAATGCTGTGGTAATGAATAGTATGAATAAGGGGGGAAACAAGAGAATGATACATATATTACGATTCAAAGTTTTTATTGCATTCAACTAAAAGTTCGACGGATACAAGATTTCAAATGGAAAGAAATATTTATAAGAGGATGACAACATTATTACTGAAATTAGAAAACATGAAAATTCTTCTTTGATTGCTAGACCGCTGCATTCTCGTCACGCGAGTTGAATCCTGTGTTGGGTCCGCTTTATTCTCAAAGTTCGAACTACGCAATAACCATCACTTGGCAGAAGTGGGGAGTGTGGACGAGTCTCCTCCCTATAGCTCTTTCCATTTTGGGCAACCGTTGATGAGATGTTCGCTGGATGCGCAAATCAGACATTTCCCTTGGGCGCGGCGACAATCCCTCTGAAGATGTCCTGGCCTCTTACAGTACCCGTAACACTGGGTCTTCTGTTACTTCTGTCGTGGGGAAACAATTTGGCGCTTCATCTTCTTCTCTTTTCCTCGTCTAACATGAATCCCTTTATGATTGGAGACTCCTGCTGGTGCCTGATTCACCTGCCTTCTCAGTCCTTCAGCTAACAAGTCGTTTGTACGCTCCTGGGCTTCCTTCAAACCTTGCAGTATACTCAGGATCTCAACGGTTTGATTCTGGGGAGTGGAGATAGAGAAAGAGTCGTTAGACGACATGATCCTGAAACAATAATTTTGAGGATGATATAAGGCCAAGCTATAAGAATCAAAATGTAATACGGATTGGACAAAGATTCAAGAATATCAGATGTGATGAAATTCATTACAAGTGGAGACAACTGCATGACTCTGTAGGGTGTTTTTCGTCACCCCATTGAGATGGGAATACGCGCACGCTTCTCAGGCGTACTACAGATTCCCCCGGCCTAGGGTAGGGCGGGGTTTAATGATTGTGGGGACCCGAATCTCCGGCAGCCGCGGACTAAGCTGCCGTTAATTACCCCTCGCCTTTGGGGTGAGGGAACCTCCGATTAACGGGTTAAACTGGTCATGCGAACTCAATGTGTAGTGTACATGTGTTTTGTTTTGAAAGGGGGAGAATGTTGCGGAGTATGTGTATGTGTACATATGTATACATATGTATATATATATACATGTATATATAAACAAAGGGGGGGAAAGACATCCAAAGGATGCGTGGGGCCAGCACCTTGAGCGCTGTGCGCTTAGGTGCTGTGCGCTCAGGCGCAAGCGCGCCACGTGTCGGCACGTAGGCGCTTTGCGCATGAGCGCTGGGGCGCAAGCGCGCCACGTGTCGGCACGTGGACGCTTTGCGCTCGGGCGCAGTGCGCTGGAGCGCAAGCGCGCTTGCGTGTCGGCACGTGGGCGCTTTGCGCTCGCGCGCAGTGCGCTGGAGCGCAAACGCGCCACGTGTCGGCACGTAGATGCTTTGCGCTCGAGCGCTAGCGCGCCGGTGAGGAAAAGAGGGTTTTTAGCCCCAGAAACTCCCGGAAGAGAAATTAGTGGAGTTAAACTCTTGAAAAAAAAATATTTCGGTTGAGGAAATGGGCTCTTCTTCTTCCTCCTCTGTTGGCTGGCTCAAGAGATGTGAGATCTAAAAATCTCTTCTTTTTGAGATCTAATGATAGATCCAAGTTCCCCTTTGTGGGTTTTGTGGTGAAAAACTAATTTGTTTTATAAAAAGAAGAGAAACTCTTGATTTAATTCAAGAGAAAGAAGAGGGTTTTGGAACCTTGAAGAAGAAGAAAAGATCTCAGATCTGGAAAAATTTTTAGAGAGAGAAAAAGTTGTTGAGATATTTCATTATCTTTGCCTTTATAGGCTATACACTTTACACATAGCCCCTTGGGCTTCACAAAATGGCATTTTGCCTTTCCCATGGCTCATATGCCATTTCTTTTTGTACATAAGCCATGGGCTTCACAAAAATTTGGCTTTATGCCTATTTTTCTTACATTTATCCATAGAATAAAACAAAAGAAGTACAACAAAATTGTTTATTACAAAATTTTTATCTTGGCGTGGGGGAGGCCGGCCGCTTCATGTTCGGGCTCGACCCGGGCATGGGCCCACTGGGTCTGGGCTTGGGCCCACTGGGCTTGAGGTTGACTTGGATTTTGACTTGGTCAACCGGGGTGTAAATTTTTACCCCAACAAATTGCCCCCCATCAATAAATGCACACCACATATGTGGGTTGTGTGCATGAAATTGATGGATCTTCTTTTACTTAGAGGCGACCTGATTTGGTTCCCGCTTTTTGGGAAGCTGGCGCTGCCTTTTTTATGACATGGACGGTCATTGCTTGACATGTCTCCGAGACGGAATGTCCGTGACAGACGTTTCCCTGGCCCGGAGCGATCTGATTCCTGCTTTGTAGAAATCCTGTGCTGCCATTTTAGCAACGTGGACGGTCGGTTCTGCCATTTTAGCGACGTGGACGGTCGGTGCTGCCATTTTAGCGACGTGGACGGTCGATGCTGCCCTTTTTGCGACATGGACGGTCGGGGCTGCCATTTTAGCGACATGGACGGTCGATGCTGCCATTTTAGCGACGTGGACGGTCGATGCTGCCCTTTTTGCGACGTGGTTTTTGCGACGTGGACGGTCGATGCTGCCCTTTTTGCGACTTGGACGGTCGGTACTGCCCTTTTTGCGACTTAGACGGTCGGTGCTGCCATTTTAGCGACGTGGACGGTCGATGCTGCCCTTTTTGCGACGTGGACGGTCGGTGCTGCCCTTTTTGCGACTTGGACGGTCGATGCTGCCCTTTTTGCGACTTGGACGGTCGGTGCTGCCTTTTTAGCGACATGGACGGTCGGTGCTTGATTTGACTTTCTCTGCTTCTTGCAGTGTCAGGGGTGAACTTGACTTGCTCCGCTTCTTGCGGCGTCGAGATTGGATTCTGACTTGCTCCGCTTTCTGCGGTGTCGGAGTTTAAGTTGACTTGTTGATTGTGATTTGGATTGACATCAGCATCGCCATACTGGAATACGGTACCAAGAGCGAATCATCATTTGTCATGAGAGGATTTGGGGATTGGTTTTGGTTTGGCATCAGCATCGCTGCACTGGAATATGGTACCGGGAGCGAATCATCATTTGCCATGAGGAGATTTCCCTCGTTCCCGGTTTAACGACTTAGGGGTCATCTGTTCCCAGTTTAACGACTTAGGGGGTCATTTGTTCCTAGTTTAAAGACTTAGGGGTCTATTGGATTGGAGTTTAGGATTTTGGGGTTAGGACAGGCATCAGCGTTGCTAACACTGAAGCATATGTGCCAGGAGCAATTCATCATTTGCCTATTCCTATTGGGGGAGCGATGGCTTAGAAGACAGGTTTAGGTCCCTATCGCCTAAGGCTTTTTAATTTTATGGGCCGTGAGGGTCCCATAAAAGCATTTTCTCCCTACGAGTCGTAAGGATCTCGCAGGTGTATTTTCTCCTTAGGAGTCGTGAGGACTCCTAAGTGTGTTTTCCCTTTATGAGTCGTAAGGATCCCACAAAGGTTTGTTCTCCTCATGTATCGTGAGGATACATGAGTGGGTATTCTCAATGGGGCATCATTCCAAAGGCGGAGACCAGCCGCGTAACTGGTGATTGTGGTGGGGCATGGGTATGACGAGAATTATTTAAGCCCATGGATTGTATACGGCAGTCAACTTGGGGACTGGCCGTAGGGCTGGAGAATTTTGAGAAATTGGATTTTGGTTGGCGTCTGCATCGCTACACTGGAATATGGTACCAGGAGCGACTCATCATTCGCCGTTTGGGGACTTGGAATTTGGATCTTATTTGGCATCAGCATTGCTGCACTGGAGTAATGCCAGGAGCAACTCATCATTTACCTTGGGAGGACTTGGGATTTGGGTTTTTGGTCGGCATCAGCACCGCTAACACTGAAGCGAAATGCCAGGAGCGACTCATCATTTGCCGTTGCCCGTTGGGGAAGGATGGCTTAGGAGACAGGTTTAGGTCCCTATCACCTAAGACTTTACAATTTTATGAGCCGTGAGGGTCTCATAAAAGCATTTTCTCCCTACGAGTCGAGAGGATCTCGCAGGTGTATGTTCTCCTTAGGAATCGTGAGGATTCCTAAGTGTGTTGTTCCTTTGTGAGTCGTAAGGATCTCACGCAGGGGTTTTCTACTTACAAGGTCGAGAGGACTTTGCGAGTGTATTCATCTCTTTTCACGAGTTTGTGCCCTTTCGGGTTTTCACAAACTCGCCGGTAGTCCTGCTGTTTTTACTCACGGAGCCCTTTCGGGTTTTCATCCGTGCCCGTTTTGCTTGTGGACATACCTTTTTATTTTTCCTCTTTTCTTTCCTTTTTTTTCTTCTTTGTTTTTTCCTTCTTTATTTTTTGCCGCTCGTGGGACTTTAAAAGTAGTCTCACCAGCAGAATTTGGGAGAGATAGGGGTCATTTACGTCCGTGGATTGTATACGGTTTTGCAGGATGTATGATCCAGACCGTAGGACTGATGTGCTCAATTCGCATGCGACTTAGAGCATTCACGTGTAGTATTTCTTGAGATATCGGCCATTGATGGGTGGTATGGGCCTTTCTCCCTCGGCACTTATTAGTTGGTAGGACCCTCCGTCGAATACTTTCTCGATGACGTATGGTCCTTCCCAGTTTGGCTCGAATTTTCCCTTGGCGTGTCGATTGGGGATGATCGGTCTTTTGAGGACCAACACCAATTCACCTTTCTTGAAAGCGCGGAGACGGGTTACCTTGTCATAGGCCCGTGACATTTGGGCTCGGTATAGCTCCAGATTTTGCTGCACCGCGAGCCTCTTTTCTTCGAGGGCATCGAGCTCTTCAAGTCGAAGGAACACGTTTTCCTCCTCCGTCAACTCGTGCTGAACGGCCATTCTTAAGCTTGGAACTTCGACTTCAAGGGGGAGGACCGCCTCCACTCCGAAGAGCAATGAGTATGGAGTGGACTGTGTTGGAGTACGGTGCGTGGTACGATATGCCCACAACGCCTCGTGAAGTTTGAGATTCCAGTCTCTCTTGTTGGCTGAAGCATTTTTCCTCAGGAGCTTGCATAGAGTCTTATTAAAGGCTTCGGCTAGCCCGTTGGCTCTTGGATTATAGATGGAGGAATATCTCCGGTCTATCTTGTGCTGAGTAGCGAACCTTGAGACATTGAAGCTCTTGAAAGAAGGCCCGTTGTCAGAAATGATTCTTCTTGGTGTACCGAAGCGGTATAGAATATTATGCTGGAAGAACGTCAGAATATCTTTTGTCTTGACTTCTTTCAACGGGACAGCTTCAGCCCATCTGGAGAAGTAGTCTGTCGCGGCCAGTATGAACCGATGGCCTTTGGATGACGGAGGATCAATTGGGCCAACAATGTCGGTGCCCTAGACTTCGAAGGGCCACGACGCCACCGTAGGATGCAACGGATTGGGATGCTTGTGAATGAAATCACCATGGATTTGGCAGATCTGACACTTCTTTGCATGCTCTCCGCAATCCCGTATCATGGTGGGCCAATAATACCCAAGCCGTTTGATTTGAAGTCGCATCTTGGGGCCAGATTGGTGAGCACCGCAAATGCCCGAGTGAACATCTTTCATGACCTTTTGGGCTTCGGCCAGTGACAGACACCTAAGCCAGAGTTGGTCATATGACCTGCGGTATAACGTGTCATTTACAAACACGTATCGGAGAGCTCTTTTCTTCAGCTGAATCCTCGCAGATTTTCCTTCGGGCAGCTTGTATCGGAGGTACTCTATGAAGGGTTCTCTCCAATCGGGCTCGTCTTGGATGATCGAAGCTTCTTCCGCAGGACTGCTCTCCTGTTCCGCGCTTTCCTCTTCTCGTAGAGAGACTGGGGGTAGAATTTGTCGACTCCTGACTGTGATCAGAATTTCGTCCATGTCAGGATCAGCCAACTCCTTGGCTAGGCGAGCGAGTATGTCGGCTTTTCCGTTCAATGCTCTAGGAACTCTTGTTAGCTCGATGTGAGTGAACCGTTTCATGAGTTCCACCACCCGGCTTCTGTACCGAGCTAACTCGGGTTTGTATATCTTATAGTTGCCGCTTACTTGGTTGACGACAAGCTGGGAGTCACCGTAAACCCGTAGCCGAAGGATTTCCATTTCTATGGCGAGCTCCAAACCAGCTATCAGAGCTTCATACTCGGCCTCATTGTTCGTTCGAGACTCGGTGAGAGCGAAAGAACGCCGTAGGGTTCCCATTGATGGCGTGATGAACACCAATCCTATCCCCGCTTTTACCTCCGGGACGCTTGATCTGCCGGAGCTCCTTATTGATGAGGCTCCATCGAAGTAGAGCTCCCAACATGGCCCATCTTCCTCGAGGTGCAGCACTTGTTCGTCGGGTAACTCACAATTTAGCGGCGACCCTTCTGGTATGAGATGAGCAGCGAGAAAGTCTGCAAGAGCCTGCCCTTTTACTGCTTTTTGAGGAGTATAAACTATGTCAAACTCAAGCAACATGACAGCCCATCTTGCCATTCTGCCGGCTAGGCTTGCTTTGGTCATCAAGTGTTTGAGCGGGTCGACCTTGGAGATCAGCATAACCCGATGAGCCAGCAGATAGTGCTTCAGCTTCTTCACAGCAAATATCAGAGCCAGGCATTGCTTTTCGATTGGGGAGTAGTTGTGTTCCGCCCCGACTAGAGTTCGACTGAGGTAGTAGAGGGCATTTTCTTTTCCCTCCTCGTTATTCTGGGCAAGGAGCGCACCGAGTGACTCGTCCAGCACGGCAGTGTAGAGAATCAGCGGTTTATTTAAAATGGGAGCGGCCAGCACTGGAGGGTGCAACAAGTATTGTTTGATGCTTTCGAACGCTGCTTGACATTCGGCATCCCAAATAAAAGGAGCTCCTTTCTTCATGAGCTTTGAGAAGGGCCTACATCTCCCCGACAAATTTGAGATAGACCTCCGTATATAAGCAAGCTTACCTTGAAAAGATCTTAGCTGCGTCAGACTCTTCGGAGGGGGCATCTCCATGATGGCCTTTATCTTTGATGGGTCAACTTCGATCCCTCGATGCCGGACTATAAAACCCAGGAATTTTCCCGATGACACGCCAAAAGCACATTTCAGAGGATTCATCTTCAGATCGTATTCCCTCAATCTGGTGAGAACGGTCCTGAGATCTTGGATATGATCAGCCTTGGCTTTAGTCTTGATGACCAAATCATCAACATAGCATTCGACGACTTTATGGATTAGGTCATCAAAGATATTAGTCATTGCCCTTTGATATATAGCACCTGCGTTCTTCAGTCCGAATGGCATTACCTTGTAGCAATATATTCCGATCGGGGTTCGAAATGCTGTGTGTTTCTCATCCTCAGGCGACATCTTGATCTGATTGTATCCAGACGAGCCATCCATAAAGGTGAACAGCTCGTAATTTGAGGTGTCATCGACCATCATTTCCATGACAGACCATCATTTCCATGACAGGTAGCGGGAAGTCGTCTTTAGGACATGCCTTGTTGAGGTCCCTGAAATCGACACAAACTCGGATCTGCCCATTTTTCTTCTTCACTGGGACTATGCATGCGATCCAGTCCGCATATTTCTCTTCCCTGATGAAGCCGGCATCGATGAGCTTCTTAGTTTCCTCGATGACCTTTTCTTCTAGTTCCCTTCTCATTCTTCGAGGAGCTTGTTTGACTGGCTTAGCATCAGGGGATATAGCCAACTTATGTACGGCCACTTTAGGGGAAAGGCCAGGCATTTCTTTGTATGTCCACGCGAAGCAGTCGACGAACTCATGCAGCAGGGCAATTATCTGCGCTTTCATTTCCTCTGACAAGAGCGAGCCGATGTAAGTCGGCCTTGGATTATCGGGCGTTCCTAAGTCAATCTCGGTTAGCTCGTCAAAGGTTGCTTGTCCGCCATCTTCGAGCTCTTGAGGAGCTTCTTCTGGCTCGGCTATCTCGTCATCATCATTTGATCTTTCGCTGGCCTCACCAACATGGATCATGTAGCATGCTTTGGAATCAGGTTGAATGTAGCCTATGCCCCGTCTATCTGAAATTCATCCATCGATGAGTGCTCGGACCTGGGGCGGATACCATAGCCCTTCGTAAAACTTTGCTTCAGACTCCGTTTGATATAACCGGCATCCGCACTTCTTAAAGTATTCCTGCATCTCGGGCGCATAGTATCTGGGATTGATGACGGCTCTTATGCCTCTCTCATAGGGAAGGCACGCGACAGAAATATCGTCCGGGTGTACAACGGGGTTTGACCTGTAAAACAGGATGCCCTTCTGTCCATTTTTTCTCCCGGGCACGTAGAAAGTTTTCAGCTGGTCCACGGTAGAGACTGACAATGCGTCGAGCTCTTTGCACATCCTTCCCGGCACCCTTGTGATGGCCAGGGACCCTTCTGCGACTTCGAAGGTCTCTCGTAGTTTCGCCTGCTGCATGGGGGGCCAATCTGCACAGCTGTCGCACGACAGGTCCTCTTCTTCTGACTCTTCAGTGTCACTGCCAAAATGAGGGCGAACTTTGCTGCTAGATGAGCCTTCAGTAACATATTCGTCCGTATCGCTGCCGAAATGAGGGCGAGTTTTACGGAAGGACGGGCTTCCAGCGTCGGACTCATCCGTGTCGCTGCCGAAATGCGGGCGCACTTTGGGTATTTTTGCTTTTGAAAATGACAGCCGGCGCAGATTTGCTTTTGAGTCTTGGGGCCGGTCTATCCTCGGTCAGTTGTAGCTTAGCATTTTGGTGGTTCATAAAGTACCGAGAATCTTCATAGCGAACTTCATGCACACCGAACGGCTGGATGTCTCCGTCAATGCGTCTTTCTTCGCCATTTTTAGTATACTTCATGCATTGATGGAGAGTTGACGGAATGATGCCGTAATCGTGGAGCCACGGCCGCCCCAAGAGAATCTTATAAGACGTGTCGGCGTCGATCACGTATATCTTAGCTTCAGTTTGCAGATCCCCGAATTTGATTGGCAGAGCTATGGACCCCAGAACTTACTGGCAATTTTGGTTGAAGCCTTGAATGACAATTCTTTCCCTTGACAGGTGTCGGACGTCCATTGACAAACTCTTCAGCGTCCGCAAGTTCATGATGTTCACTGAGGACCCCGGATCAATCAATATGCGATTAATTCAATCTCCGTCGCTGTACCCGGTCACGTAAAGCGGCCGATTGTGCTCAGCTGTTCCCAGTAGCAAGTCTTCATCCTTAAATGTGACTGCGGCGGCATGCAAAGCGTGCTGAGCTTCTTTCATATTAATCTCCGCAAAGTGAGCCTGATACCGCTCGGGGTTTTATAGAGCGTGAATAAGAACATCTCTAAGCTCCTTAGATAGGACCAAGACGTCGTAGATGCTCAGGAGAGACGGAAGCCTTCGAAGGTGAGCCAAGACATTATAGTCTACTGGGGAAGGACTCGAGTTTTCATCAGCCGGTTCTCCGCCATCTTCATCATTAGCCATCTGTTTTCCCTTTCCTTTTGGGGCATTGCCCTGATTTGGCGGCAGAGCCCTGCCGCTTCTGAGCTGGATTTGGTTGGCCTTTGTGGCGAGCTCCTCGTCTTCTTCAGGAAAACAGAGCTCATCCTCGGAGTCGCTGCCAAGATGGATGGCGTAGCAGGTCTCTTCATTGGAGTTTTCTTCTAACTCCTCCAGAATTTCAGCCGCTTGTACAGAAAAGAACTCCTTCAATTGAATCAATGTTCTTTCCTTTTGTTCATATTCTTCAAGAGAATCGATATATTTTTGAATGGTCGATCTCCCTGCAGACTCTTTTTCGCGTCGAACTGCACTTTTCTTCTTCTTGAGCTTCTTGGATTTTGATCCTGATGGAGCCGCATTGGCAGCTGGACTGGTAGGCTTCTTCGACCCTGCCCATTCCGTCCTGGGTTCTTTCCGAAGTAGCTTTATCATCTTTTTCGTCTTATTAGATATGTGCGTACTCCACGGAGACCGCGATGAGTCCGTCTCATTTCTCAGGGCAGCGGGTTCGGCTGTTTGCTCCCAGAAGGCTTCAGCTTCTGTCTGTATAAAGTTGGTGGTTGCAACTTGATTGTTCACTAACACACTTTTGGACAGCTCGATCTCTCCAGCCTTGTACTGCTTCTCGACCCAGTCCTTGAAGATATAGCAATCCTCGATCGCATGGCTCACTACTCGGTGGTATGGGCAATACAGGGGATTGTCGGTCATTTTTGCTTCTTGGGGTCTTTTCGACTCCGGCAATTGTAGGCCGTTGTTCAAGGCATCTTTAAATATCTTGCGGACCTTGTCCCTTCTGAAAGAGTAAACCTTGTTCTTTTTCTCCTCTAGAGAAGGCCCATCTCCTCCCAGCAATGGCTTTCGAGACCGGTTGGTTTTGGATTCGCCCGCCCTTCGCTTTTCTTCATTGTCGGAGGCATTGAAGACATTGGTACTGCTGGAACTCCCGCTTCTACGGTTGTCGTCCCGCTTGCTTTTCCAAGTTTTCTCTCTCTGAGAATCCGGCGGGGACTCTTGCTTCGAGCGTTCCAACATTTGGACTTTCTTGGTTAGCTCCTGAAATGTCTTGAGGCCCGCCGTACACAAGAATGGGACCATCCAATTGCTGAGATTCCCAATGAGAAGGCTGACGGACTGGTCCTGCTCCAGCGGCGGTTCGCACTTGACTGTGAGATTACGCCATCGAGCGATAAAGTCGGTGTTGCTTTCATTCTTCCCCGGCTTGGTCCTCACAAGGTCGACAATGGAGATTTTATCACTGACACTCATGAACCTTTGCCGAAACAGAGATTCCATTTGGGCAAAGGTAATGACGGACCCGTCTGGTATGCTCGCGTACCAGTCGAAAGCGACACCGGTCAGGCTGTTGACAAATTGACGAAGGAGCGCGTCATTGCCCCCTGTATTTCCGCACGATGCTTTGAAGTGGGCGACGTGCTGATTTGCATTCCCCGTTCCATCAAATCTTCCGAACTTAGGAATGACGTAGCCGCTTGGGAACTCAATCAGATCGTACTGCGCAGGATATGGACGCCCACTACTGCCGATTTCTTTCTGAGCTTCAGCTTCGGCCACCAATGTTTTAACCTTGCTGGTGACCAAATCCATTATCCGATCCTGTGTTAGCGGGATAGTGCTATCTGGGGCCAAGGCATCCCCAGAAGCAGAGTGTGGCCGGCTTTCATGTGGCTCGACCAGTCTTGGACCCGAAGGAACAGGCATTGGCTGCCTCGGATTGTCATCACCTGGCTGATTAGTAGCGGCTTGTGCTTGATTGGGAGGCGCTCGAGCAATTTGAGCCGTAAGCTGCATCACCATGTTCGTTAAGTCGTCAATTTTCGAATAGAGCTTGGCCATCTCTTTATCTTTGCTCCTGAGCTGTTTTCGAAGCTCTTGAAGCAGCTCTTGCTCCGCAGTCCTCGGGCGGAAAGTCGGCTCTTCCTCGCTGTCCGAGCTTGACTCTGCATGGACCGAGGGGTCTTTCTGCCTATCATCCTCATCGAGAGGGTTTTCTTCATCCAGCAGGGGTGGCTGTTCTTGGGCAGCGGCAACCACATTCAGGCTAGATTGGGCTTGGGATGTGGTGGCCCCATCCTTGCTTTTGCTGCGAAGGTTGTCGCTGGGGCGCCCGCCCGCCATATACACCGTATGGATGACATATCCGGCCGTCTTTCTATCATTGGCAGCTGATTTCACGGATCGCTATCTTGACCCTCTTGTTTCGGTAGCTGGTAGTCGATTGAAGGCGACTGGCCTAACCAGGTTCTTGAATAGTGCTGGCGCTTCTTTTCTGGGTTTGCCCCGCTGCTTTCGTGCGGCACAGAGTGCTTGATAGACTCTTGAAGAGACAGTGTCATACTTTTTCTGTTGGGGCCGGGACACGTCTCTTTGTGGCACTGTTCGGACCGTTGTCTTCTTGATTCTGGCGGTCATGGCATTTTTCTGAATCCACTTCAGAGGCTCGAAGGAATTGCTGATTCTTACGTCCGACTCAGCCGCCGTCGCGGGGCAACCCTGCACTTGGAACTTCACACGATTCCATTTGGCCGAATCCTTGGCCCTCTTGTTGGCTCGATACCTGAGCCGCTTCTGCCTTAACTTTTCTGTTCTAAGCACCTGGCAGACTTCGGCTCTTTGGGAAGACGCCGCAGACCGGTCGATGGAGGGCCTTGGAGATACGCTCGATTGTGCATTTGTTGGAGTCATCGCCAGAGCTCGTCCGCGACATTTGATGTTGCCCTTCGCACCGGAAGTCTTGCCCCCAACTAGAGCGCCAGGGAGTCGTTCAGACACCATCTTAAGTTTCGGTTGTGGTGCCTTAGCAATCACAACATTCGGCCTCTTGCCCCTCGGGACCGGCTTGGCCACCTGTTCCGCCGGGATTTCTGCCAGATGAGCGCTTCCGGCAGGGTAGATGATGACGGAGCCAAACTGGCGGGGCGGTTCCTCCTACTGTCGACTGAGGCTTGCAGGGAGAACCACACGAGCGTTGATCTTGACCACGTACGGAATCGGGGTCACGTTGGAAGCTGAATTCGTCTGGGGAGACATTGTCGTCGAAGGTTGATTGCTGCACAGAAAAGAAATATCATTTCAGTATAGACAGTCGATATGTAAATTGATTGAGTTCGCATGAACATTTAACCCGAAATATGGAAGGAGAGAGGGTCCCACCGGGCGTGCCAGAATCTGTAGGGTGTTTTTCGTCACCCCATTGAGATGGGAATACGCGCACGCTTCTTAGGCGTACTACAGATTCCCCCTGCCTAAGGTAGGGCGGGGTTTAATAATTATGGGGACCCGAATCTCCGGCAGCCGCGGACTAAGCTGCCGTTAATTACCCATCACCTTTGGGGCGAGGGAGCCTCCGATTAACGGGTTAAACTGGTCATGCGAACTCAATGTGCAGTGTACGTGGGTTTTGGATATATCGGGAGCCACGCAGAGTTTTTACGGGGGTCCCGCTACCCGGATAGCGGGCTGGGGGTCAAGGGGGCCAGCAGCCCCCTTGCGGAGTTCGGGGCAGCGCCCCGGCCCAAAAATTTTTTGGAGGGGGAGAATGTTGCGGAGTATGTGTATGTGTACATATGTATACATATGTATATATATATATATATATATATATGTATATATAAACAAAAGGGGGGGAAAGACATCCAAAGGATGCGTGGGGCCAGCGCCTTGAGCGCTGTGCGCTTAGGTGCTGTGCGCTCAGGCGCAAGCGCGCCACGTGTCGGCACGTGGGCGCTTTGCGCATGAGCGTTGGGCGCTAGGGCGCAAGCGCGCCACGTGTCGGCACGTGGGCGCTTTGCGCTCGGGCGCAGTGCGCTGGAGCGCAAGCGCGCTTGCGTGTCGGCACGTAGACGCTTTGCGCTCGCGCGCAAACGCGCCACGTGTCGGCACGTAGATACTTTGCGCTCGAGCGCTAGCACGCCGGCGAGGAAAAGAGGGCTTTTCTCCCGGAAGAGAAATTAGTGGAGTTAAACTCCTGGAAAAAAAAATATTTCGGTTGAGAAAATGGGTTCTTCTTCCTCCTCTGTTGGCTGGCTCAAGAGATGTGAGATCTAAAAATCTCTTCTTTTTGAGATCTAATGATAGATCCAAGTTCCCCTTTATGGGTTTTGTGGTGAAAAACTAATTTGTTTTATAAAAAGAAGAGTAAAACTCTTGATTTAATTCAAGAGAAAGAATAGGGTTTTGGAACCTTAAAGAAGAAGAAAAGATCTCAGATCTGGAAAATTTTTAGAGAGAGAAAAAGTTGTTGAGATATTTCATTATCTTTGCCTTTATAGGCTATACACTTTACACATAGCCCCTTGGGCTTCACAAAATGGCATTTTGCCTTTCCCATGGCTCATGTGCCATTTCTTTTTGCACATAAGCCATGGGCTTCCTAAAAATTTGGCTTTATGCCTATTTTTCTTACATTTATCCATAGAATAAAACAAAAAAAGTACAACAAAATTGTTTATTACAAAAATTTTATCTTGGCGTGGGGGAGGCCGGCCGCTTCATGTTCGGGCTCGACCCGGGCATGGGCCCACTGGGTCTGGGCTTGGGCCCACTTGGCTTGAGGTTGACTTGGATTTTGACTTGGTCAACCGGGGTGTAAATTTTTACCCCAACAGACTCTAAGTCACTTAAACAGAGTATGGTAGTGTAACCAAGATGTAGTTCACAATTACAACCACGTAACTTTGCCAAGTCACCTGAAACCCTAGCGAATGGATAGCTGAATACTCGATGTGAATATGGATCAAGAATGACAAGTTTACAACCTAGACCAAGGAATGTCTTAGATTGCCAAGCTATACACGGAAAACTGCAATCTCAATCGAAACAAAACCTGGCTCTGATACCAACTAAACCATGTTAGCCCCGCTTCCCAAAATACGGAATACGAGGGGTTGACAAGGCCAGCCATGCTCCTACGGTCAAGGAAACATCCTGCCGTAGTCACACTTCGGCTTCTAGCTTTACATGGTAATCAGTAAATAATACGCAGGCAATGAGAAATGCAGTAACTGAAACGAAACAATATAAAGAACTGACCTGATGGAAACAAAAGAGTATAACTCTGGATAGCAATCAAGATGTCCGTAGTGTACGTCTAGTCCTGGTCCGGGCTAAATCCCCTCCTCACACTGAGCATGCATACTCAGGTCGTCAGAGCGACATAATAGCAATATAATATATAAATCCAAATGACAACTCCAACAGTGATAATAGATATATATAACAGTAAATCAATGACGGTATAGGTATGAACATGAGTAATCAATGCAGTGGAACAGTAAAAGCAGTAAGATAATATGCCCAGTATGTCAACACAGTAAGCATGTATATCGATGCTATCATCCCTATCAGTCTCTAAGTCTCACTGTATAGGTCACTAAGCCTATCGCCAGTCCAAGTGTGAGAATCAACCACTCGCGAGTGTCCTCCACACAAGAGTAGGACCCAAGGGCAAGGGACCACGGGCCCAACATGTAACTCACGGTAATAATCATGTACCCTGTAAATCTCCATATATCTCCATATATATAAGCTAGCAAGGGACTTCCGAGATTCTGTTGAACTCACACTCAAACTACCCCACACTCCGTGGTCTACATCAAACGCTAACCATAACCTCAAATACCAATCGGTCTGTGACAAGTCTGCGCGAGAACTGGAGGCAGGACCTCCATCAAGCACGTCCCGACTAATATCTAAGATAAATGGCAGTGTCTGGTGCCTTATCTGTGACACCCATGCAAGAGTTTCCATAAGTGTCCCATACCACTTATAGTCACACGTACACACGTCTCACAGACGTCGACAATGCAATAGAATAATAAGGTTCACTGATTGTGTACAAGTACGTATCACTTTCACTTAATCACTTATTCACGAACACTAACGTACTTGCCACAATCATCACTAATATCTAACACTGGGTAATGCACGTTATCACTAAGTTATCAATGCAGCGACATGTAATGATATGATGCGTAAACAGTATGTAAAGCATGATCGAGATGTCATGAATCAGTAATCTACCACTTGCACAATTTATCATAAATCATACTGGTACAATTTAGCGAAATAATGAAAGGGGAATAAATAGTAGGTTCAGTTGTCTATCCAGCGAATTTGGTTTCACGGCAATCGGGTTTCAGGATCATTAGTTATGGCCATTTCATTTTAAGCGTTCACGGCTGGAAATCCGGTTTCAGAATCGGAAGTCCGTTTCGCAACGCATTTTAATCCCAGTTGGGATCAGATTTTAGCGACGCTACAGTTGAATGAAATATAGAGTTTTCAGTAAGGTTTTCAACGCAACAGACGGATTCTCAATCGCGTTTGTACGTCAGGAGATATACACTGTTCAATACTAGTATGTCAATTCTGATTCTGTTGGGACTGTTATACGTCCCTATCTATTAAATTACATATTAAATAACAAACGATAACGAAACAGAATGAAACCACTTGTGTTGTCTAGCTAACAGATTCACCTTTAATAAACAGCGGAGTTCCGCAACCTACGAGTTAAGGAAACAGTGTGGTACCCATTACGGGACAGTAAACAACAACTAGAGTCGCTCTGGACTGCAGTCCAGAGTCGCACTCCGATCCAAATATTGTCACGGTTTAAGTACAGAAACAATTAGAAACTTGCATAGGGTTATAGTTCGTCGAGTCGGCTTCAATTTAAGCCCCCGAACGCATCATTCCAGTATGTAAATAATTTATGGTGATTTTAATGGTTTTCAGATACGAGAAATTTCCAGTTTTACGGATGTATTTGGGGGTATTCGTTTTAGTCATTAACAGTCGTATTTGTCAATGAAATTCACACACTAGATTTACATCCATACGGGCCAAACTATACCATTGAGTTCCGTCAAATTAAGTGAGTATTTCCATTGAGATCATACATCGAACAGGTAAATAGTATAAGTTACCACGAATAGTAACATTGCAATTTATACGATTTGGGTTTGTAACATAAATAGATTAGCATGAAGCAAGTAAGAATACTTGCCTGGAGACGATGGATTGATGGCACGGTATGCACGGGCACGACACACGCGGCAACAACGGCAAGAGTTTGGCCTCAACTGCGGTTTGGCCTCGGCTAGACGTGGAGTTTAGGGGCTCTGATGTGCAGCGGGTGGTGACGGAGATGGCAGGGGTGTCGGTGCTCAGGGTAGTGTTGAGGGCTCGGGTTTGGTGAAGGAGTTGATGGGGTGAGAGAGAGATCAAGAGAGAGAAAGATCAAAGATATATATAGAGAGAGAGGAGTGTTGAGAGAGACAAAGAGAGTGAGGGTTTGTAGAGAGAGAGTGAGAGGGATACGGAGAGAGAGAGTTGTAGAGAAAGAGAGAGTGAGAGGGACACACAGAGAGAGTTGTAGAAGGAGAGAGAGACAGAGATTTGAGAGAAAGAGAGAGAAACAGAAAGAGAGATTGCAGAGGAAGATAGAGATAGCTTGGGGAGAGGGGTGTAGAGGCTCGGGTGTGGATGTATGGGGTGATGGTGATGCTGCTAACGACGAGGAAGGTACGGGGGAGTCAACGATAAGCAGTGGGGGCTCGCCGACGAGAGGGCGCAGGTGAAGGGCGCGTGGGTTCGAGCTTGGGTGTGCAGGGGGTCGTCACGAGCTCGAGCTCCGGTGATGGAGAGTATGCCGGCGAGGGAGGAGGTGGATGAAGAGATGAGGTGGTCGATGATGGTGGTTGCTGCCGACGATGATGGTGGCTGAGCTCAGTTGCGGGGATGGGTGTGCAGTGGGTTTCGTGATGGGTTGAGAGAGTGAGGAATGAGGGAAAGTGATAGGACTGAGGGAGAGAGAAAGAGAGACGAGGCGCGCGTCGTGGGTAACGCTCGCGAGCGGGGCACGGCGCGTGACGAGCGGCGACGTGGGCGCAACGGCAGGAACGCGCGGGAATTGTGGGAAAATAGCCGTTGGAGGAGATGGAGGTGTAGAAGGCGGGTCGTGGGCTCGGGGAGAGTGGGTCGGCCCGTAAAAGAATTTCCTTTCTTTAATTTTCTGGGGCTGAAGAGTGGTGCTGGGCCGGGATTGGGCCAGGAAGAATTAAGAAAATTAGGTGGGAAATGGGGGAGTGGGCCGCAGGGAATTTTATTAGAAATGAGGGAAAGAAAGGGCCGGGCTTTTAAAATAGTAAGGAAATTTAGTTTACTTAAAAGTGAATGGGCTGAGGGAATTATGGAAATAGAAAAAGTGAAGATTTAGGGTTTGGGGTTTTAGGGTTTAATAGAGTTTTTAAAACAATAAATAATTATAAATAAAAATTATAGGTTAAAGAGATATACGGATATAGGCGTATATAAAAGAACCGGGTATTACAATCTCACAAAAGTATTTTCTCCTTACACGTCGAGAGGACACATAAGTGGCTCCTTCCCATTGATAGCTTAGCCAATGGAGGATGTCTTGGATGAAATTGTCATATGTGGCTCTTGGATAGTATACAGTAATTAGTATGGAGACAGTCCGCAGGACATCGATGGCTTAGAAGACAGGTTTGAATCCCTGTTACCTAAGGCTTTTCAATTTTATGAGCCGTGAGGGTCTCATAAAAATATCTCCCTACGAATTGAGAAGATCTCGTAGATATATTTTCTTTTTAGGAGTCGTGGGGACTCCTAAGTGTCTTTCCTCTTGAGAGTCGTAAGGATCTCACAAGAGTGTTGTCCCCTTATGAGTCGAGAGGACTCGTAAATGGCTCATTTCATCGTTTATGCTGAAATGACCTGGCTTAGCTTATTTGCTCGTCCCAGAACATTCAGTTTATCCTTCCCTTGGCATATGAATAAAGCCAAACTGACGTTAATATACCCCTGTTACTATGAGAGGTCGTCAGGTTTGTGATACTGTGTTTAGTCTATCGCACCGTTACGTCAGCCGATTTCTTCTCGATCTACGTCCACTCGGGTCGCTGGTTCGAGTAGCCACGCACTTGCTGTATCACCCAACCCTTCCGATGCGGTGATACGTCTCAAGTAATCTTCTTAGGCTAAGGTATCCATATTTTTGTCGGATGATTCAGTGTTAGGCGTCACCGTGACGCTTTATCTTGAGGTCAGACTCCATTCTTCGATTCCCGAGAAAGTCATAACCGCAACCTTCCGAGGTGGGATGACATCCGATGGTCTTTAGGCTTTGTATGTATTGTCATCAAAATCCGAAACTAGGAATATGTCATCACTCCGCTTTTGCTTTAATGGTGTCACGCCAATTTCTTCAATGAAGTACGGTAAACATCCATATGGTCTATAAGCTGTATATATCGCCATTGAGATATGGAACTAGGAATTTGCCATCACTCCACTTTTGCTTCGGCTCCGCAGAGGCTTGTTAACACCGCGTCTGTACTCTGCTGGAGTAAGAGGGACATCCAAATAGTATCTAGGCTGTATGTACGTCGTCAAGACTATGAGCTAGAAGATGTCGTCACTCCGCTTTTGTTTTGAGGATGTCGTGCCAATTTCTTCACTGAAGTAAGGTAAACATCCATACGGTCTTTAGGTTGCATATATTGCCATTGAGATCTGAACCGTCAGCAGCGAATTCCCTTACTTAGCGTTTAGTGGAGCACATTGCTCATTTTCATTTATTTGTATCCGTGGAGTGTATACGAGAGTCGGTATTAACCTGCTTGTAGGGTAGAAAAAATTTCTTTTTTTTATTTCCGCAATTACTGTATCATTTCAGTTTTTTCTTATCGTGAAAGTCGCGACTGCCCAATCATTTCGGCTATTTATTCACGGTGCTCAATCATTTCGGCTATTTCATTTTATTTTTATCCGCTGATTTTTATTACGAGCTGCCCAATCATTTCAGCTATTTTATATGCATATATTTTTTCTACTCACTGATTTTTATTGCGAGTAACGGACTTGGAGTCTGATACAAGACTTGATATCAGTATCGGTACAACAGGAATATCGTCAGGAGCGACTCATCATCTGCCGTGAGAGGATTTGGAGTTTAATACCTGATTAGACATCAACATCGCTATAACTGAAATAGTGTCAAGAGCGACTCATTATTTGCCGTTGCCCGTAGGACAAAGATGGTTTAGAAGACAGGTTTAGATCCATATCAACTAAGGTTTTTTTCCATCTTCATAAGCCGTAAGGATGTCATGAAGGTATTTCTCCCTGTGAGTCGAGAGAATCTCGTATGTGTATTTTCTTTTGAAGAGTCATGGAGACTCCTAAACGTCGTTCGCGAGTCGTAAGGATCTCACAAGAGTGTTTTTTCCTTTCAAGTCGAGAGGACTCACAAATGACGTTCACCATGTTGGGAATATCGCTTAGCTCCAGTGGAACTTTGTAGGAGATTTTCTTTTCTTTTGTACGAATTTACGATCTTTCGGGCTTTCACAAACTCGCGAGTAGTCCTGCTGTTTTTACTTACGGAGCCCTTTCAGGTTTTCATTCGTGCACATTTTGTTTGTGGACATACATTTTTTTACGATGGAACTTTCGGATGTAGTTTCGCCGCAAGTGATCCAACATCGCTTGCCGGTGGGATTCGGGGATCACATAGCTAGTGGGGATACATAGCAGGTGGGACTTCAGGTGCAGCTGGATTACGGATGGCCCGAAAGGCAGCGTATACTTGCAGAAAATAATCGAGATCCATATAATTTATGCCCGTGGATTGTATACGGTGATTAATATGGAAATCAGCCGTCGGGCAGAATGCTAGTTTAGGGACATAGCGGTCCATCATGTTTGTTTCGGTCGATGAGTTATATAACTCGTCCCTTCCGCTGCTTGTTTGTTTAGACGTTGTTGCCTGGCCTTTTCATAAATAGTCATTTCCCGCCTTAAGTCATCTTCAACCTCTTGGACCGCTTCTTTTATTATCGTGTCATTCGGATCGTCTTGCAGGAAATTATACATGTTTGACACAAATTATGGGCAAACCTATCAACTGCAGCACCAATTAACAAGTAATTAATGCTTTCAAAACAGATTCTCTCCACAAAAGTATAAAGGAACCATTTTTATAAGAAATTTGCCCATAATGGGATGCTTTAAGCCCAAAACATCACATAGATCCACTCCAAAACAATATCCAATATATTGCTAAGAAAGGATAAGACATCGAGTACCTCTTGGAGAAAGGGCCCTCGGAGGTGACGGTGATCTTTCTCGTCTCTGGTGACGGCGTCTCCCAGGGCTCCGTCCTTGACGCCGGCGACCTTGATGCGCTCCAGCAGGAACTTCTCGAGGGAGGACTCATCTTTCTCTCTCTTCGATTTGCTTCTCCCCCGCTCTCGCTCCGCATCTTATTAGGATTAGGGTTTCGGAATGGAGAAGAGACGGCCACTACTTATAATGGATTTTTTTTTGCCGCGTCTGACGGTTCTAAAAGTAAAGGGCTTTGCTTACATAAAGCGCTTTATGTGGGTAGAAAATTATCGGCCTTGTTTGACTCAATTAAATCTTTTATTATCTATTCATTTTACCTTTTTTTGTAATTGTGAGGAAATTACATGACGATTCATTTTGATTGTGATCAATGCATTGAGTTGTTTTCAACAAATGAGCCTTGCATCTCATCTATTTGGCCCGTGAATCAGAAAGGAAGTGCGCTGAAAATTAGTACACCAAATCCGAATCACTAAATCACACAAGGTGACTGATATGTGACATCCTTCCATATTCTTTGTAAAATTTATATAAAAAAAACTTACGTAAATAAAGATTGCTTAATTTGCACTATGAGGATATTGCTTAAAGACCAACTAAAAACATGTTCAGACTTAAATGTAACTGTGGACGCAGGCAGTGAATTGGCTACAGGCACGAGAGATAAAGGGGTGCGTGAGTATCACCCGATTTTGCACCTAGAGCCAAGTGGTTGCAGAGGCCCGCAGCAACAGCAGGCCATCTTTGTACATTCAACAACAAAGCTTGCATTTGAAATATATTGATATTGTACCATTACCTAATAACAACTCAAGCTTCATTCAATGACACTGCCAAAGAAATATAATGTCCATTCTTTGCTCACAAGCATTAAATTAATAATGAATACAGGAAATTATTTTCCCTCCACAAAAATAAATAAAACTAGGGACAAGCTATCATGAAGGCTTCTTCAAATACACCCATAATCCATGCACAAGAATGCACACTGCAATGGCTCTCACATGAACTCGGCTCACATTCTACAGCCTCGTAAGATTAGCACTGCATTGAATCAATAGAAATTGTACTGCTTGTCTTGATTCATGTACTCTTCTTTGAAGGCTTTCCTCCGGCGGTTTTAGGTTTCCTTGTTTTCAGCTTGTGCCCGCTACATTGAGGTCCGTCGGATTTGCTATGAGGAACTACCTCCTCATAGGCTTAATTATCATGCCAGCTTTTTTAACCACCTGTACAGAAAACATGTTAAGAACAGATACTGCAAAATGACCATTTCTCTTACCTTGGGGGTTAAAGGACGAACCTATGATGCATTCAGTAGCTTGGTAAATTAAGAAAATGTCGATAATGAAAAATTGAAGATTCGGTAAATAGAAAATTTTCAGCAATACCAACTTCTATAGGGCATTGGTCATTCTTAAGCTTTTGAAGTTTCATAGACAACATAATGATTTCCGTTCAGACTGAATGCATAGAAATCAAAGGATTTGCCTACTCGTTGCTCTTTTATCTCATATTTTATATCAAATCTCAAAAATGCGTCCACTAAGATTCACATTTAGAATAAAACACTTGGGAAGGTACAGTCCCACCGCCACTAGACGTGTTCGTTTTCTGCTTACTCTAGAGTCTAGACTACCAATGTTAAAGCTTTTTAACTTTTTTTTACCTGTGCTTTTGAAGTAATTGTTTTCTTTGTTTGGATAATTAGAACTTCTAAAAGAATTTGGTTTTAGGAAAATGCAGATAAAAAATAGATAATAATACTCACAGCTGGCCGATTAAGAGCGTTGACGGATATTGCAGGGTTATACTCTGGTCCAAGGGGCATTCGAATACTCTGCTCGTAGACGTCTTTAGATTTATATGGGAAAGGCAGGGTCGTTGCGTGAAGTTTCTCAGCCTTTAAAAAAGGAACATTATGATGTATGCACAGGTTAACAAGGACGACAAAAGGAATTAAAAAAGGAGCCAGCAGGGACCACGTATTCATGTATAAGCCACATTGTCATCACTGTACTATGCTATCATGATGAATAGATGATGAAAGATCCATATATTAGAACGGATTTTAGGGTACATACTCAATACTATATTAACCAAGTCAAACTTTTACTGTGCAAAATTTGTAAGGCCAGTTGTTCTAACCTCAAAGACTGCAAAAGCATCAACAAATTTGAAAAGACTCAGAGGCTGTTTGGTCAGCAATAATTGGAAATGCAGCATGCAGCCTTTTTTGCAAAACAAAATGGCCCAAATCTGTTGTTTGGGTGTTTTCATCTTTTGTTGTCGACTTCCAAATACAAACGACTTTTTGTGTTTCGTTGAACAAACAAGCAAGCGGTGTTGCACCTATGAAAAGCTAATGTGGCACGCCTAATTATTGTCATGGCTACAATTTCCAAAGCCGCAACAATTTTGTTGCAGTTTCGGCCGCATTTCATTTTTTGCAAGTCCAATTTCTATTCCAACTCAAGCTATTGCTAACTGATTGACCAAACATAGAGAATGCGTGTTTTGGTGGGTGGGTGGGGGGCATGCAAATCCATTTACAAGAAATCAAACAGCCCCTTGGTGAAAGACGTGGATGCTGCTCTTGATATCTATGGTTTGTAGTGAAGAATACCTCGCCCTTTCCCAAATAGCTGGGGAAAGCTTTTATGACATAGTAAAAAATGGAAGTCATACAAGTCGAATAAAGATAGCAGTAGATAAGTTCTACTGACCTTCTTATCAATCTTCTCTGATATAATTACATGCTTGAGATTTGAATCCTTCCTCTTATTAAGGGCTTCCTCCCTCTCCCTTTAGCTTTTTCATGTTCTTCTATCATCCAAGATGGTGTTCCTCTTTTCTGTGACACGGGTCCATTGGCCCCACCCAGGATGCAAAATTGGCTTCTCGGGTTCAGGATTATCCTCGATAAGTACCTCCGTTTTGTCCTTTTAAAATTCTGCTTCCACATCATCACCAGCAAATGCGCTGTGTGTAAGGTCGGCTTGAGATGGAAGTTCATAATTAGGCTTTCGATTAGAAGATAAAATTCCATCCACCATCTCTTCGTCTGAATCAGAATCACTGTTTTGATCAATTACCTTCAAAAGAATCAGCAATTTCATCAGGCGCTGGAGTAATTTATACTCTTGTGATCTACTAGTATTTAGCAAGCATACCTTGATATCCTGAGTAGGTTGTACTTTATCAGCAACTGTTTCATACTTTTTGTTCTTCGCATCTGACTTCTTTTCACTTTCGCCTTTCATCTGATTAAGACACTAAGTGATGATTTCATCAGAATAATGTCTAATTTGACAACTCAGTTTCTGAAAGCATGGTTTCATTTAAGTGAAAACAAAACCGGGATTGCATGCCTACAAATTTGGTTTCGAAACCAAGGTTTCAATAGTGTTGTTTGGCAAAACAAGCTCACTTTAGACTTTCCAAAAGTTGAATGGTGGTAGAATATCAAAACAAAAGGAATTTGATGACTTTTTGAGAAACTCCATTTCGATTCCTAACCATAGCAAAGTTTCAGTTTCGGGTTTTGGCCTCCAAAACCAATGAAATCATGAATTCTGAGAGTGTAACATTGTTGCCAAGCAAGGCCTAAAAATCTTATTATTTAAGGATTAATGAAAAGATATGTTACCATTTTCCAGGAACCGGACGCAAATATTGCGACGTCATATGTTGTCTTAGGACCAGGGTCTTTAACGATATCATCAAAATTCAGGACACAACACACAAACACAAATATCGTTAACACATAACGGACTTCCAATATAAGAAAATTGAAGCAGAAACTTGGTGAACAAAATGACTCGCCTTAAAGACAGATTTCTGACCCATATTTGACTCCTCGTCAAGCAAGGCTGAAGCAATCCGAACATCATCTACGTCATGCATTGATTCATGCTTATCTTCATGTCGCATGGGCTCAAAATCATCTTCTCTATCACTATTTCTTGAATAATCTGACATGAGTTTTTTACGAGGTTGCTCTGGCTGCTTTTTAGCTGCCCCAAAAACCTTTCTACCACTTAGTTTCTCTGGTTTTGAATTTTCTATCTCATCACCATCCCCGAGATGCCCCAATGATGACTCATATTCTTGAAAAGCCATGCGAGCTTCTTCCTCTGCTGCCTCCTTTTGCTTTTGCAAGCTACATTTCTGTATAACACTACACAAATAGATTTACAAAAACAGAAATGAAATTCAAATAACTATAAAAAGCAAATATAAGAGACAATTGAAGGATGCAAGTCAGTATCAGACACAACAAAGACCCAAATCAAAAGCATCATTTCTTATATCTTCAACATCAGTGAAAAAATCATATTCGGTTTCTCTCTCAGCTTTGTAGTATCGCATGTTCATATGTGTTGGCGGTTCTGGGTCAAGGATAATGAAAGGAATTACAGGAAAAAAATAGAGATCAAGGAAAGGAAAGTAATGCATCTAGATCAAATGGAGACCGATAACAATATGATATATGCACCAATGAAAGGAAGGGATTCGGTTCATTAAAGGTTCAATTTTATAAATTTGAGATGAATGAGGAGAACAAAGGTCAAAAGAATGATAAAAGAAACCAAATCCTTCCCTCGCAATGATAGAGACCACTTCAAAGGTAGCATATGTATTATACAAGAGAATTACCTTCACCAAAGATTAAGTACTACTTATTCTAAGGTGCAGGTGCACATTCAGAAACAAGAGGATCCTTTTAATCTCTAGATCTTTTTAGGCATGAAAGGATATCAAGATCGCTACTTACAACCACTGTGATAAAACCAATGAGAACCCTCACCGAATTTGATGTTTAAATTCCCTAGATCTTTATAGGTCGTCGAGAAGCCATTTAAAGTGAACCAACATGATAACTGTATAAATCATATATGTAGGTCACCAAATTCAAAAGTTACAGAATGCAACCAAATATGCTCAAGAACTGTAGAACAATACAATAATTAGACTACACAAGACACGGATTTAATGAAATTCAAGTGGATGCAAGGGACTCAGGAATACATGAAATTTTTTTTAAAAATCGAATCAAAGAGTTGGAGAAACAACAAATTGAGCATCATAAGCTACCAAAGGACATGGCTAATATATATATATATATATATATATATATATATATATATATAAGAATAATGGAGGAAAGAGGCCGTAGGAGGGGATTTCCTCCTATGGCATCGAAAAAATACAACCTCAACCCTTTTTTCCGACGATCGGCATCCATCATCATCATGATCGTTATCATCTAAGATGTGCATACACCAAATTTCATGTGATTCCACTACTTTTTCACCGTTGAATTAGCAATGTAAAAAGTTCTATTGTCGGTAAACCATTAATTTTGCACCAACTTAATCAACGGTGAAAAATGGTATAATCACATGAAATTTGGTGTATCCATATCTTAGATGATAAAGATAGACATGATGTATGCCGATCGTCGAAAAAAATCATGGAGGGTGCATTTTTCCGACGCCATAGGAGGAAATTCCTTCCTATGGCACCTTTTCTCCATTAACCTCTCTCTCTCTCTCTCTATATATATATATATATATATATATATATATATATATGGAGCTGATCCTATGAGGTCCGGCTTCATTTCTTATTTTGAAGCCAACTTTTCAAACACCCAAGCCCCCATGTTTTACACCGATCCAAATCGGTCATCTTGGTCTATATGTTATATTTAGCTTATGATTCAAATTTCAAATGATTTGGAGTCCTCTAGCATGTCTGTCACGCCCCGCTTTCCAAGATACGTAACTACGGCACACGACAGAGTCAACCATGCTATCTGTGGCTAGAAATTATCCCTCCACAGTCACATTACGGCTGTCAAGCGGATATCAAGAACAATAAAATATATAATCTAGCTAACACATGTCTATCTGCCATGATAAATAAAATCAAGAAATACATATAGCGAAAACGAATCAAGATCCAATAAACAATAGCATCTGAATCATGTTCCAATATGGGCTCACATCAATAGAAATAAAACTGCTGAAATAAATAAACTAAGAGTCTCTAAACTAAATAGCTAGCTCCTCATTACTGGGCTTAATTGCTAAAGTACTATTGATCTGCCTGCGATAGATGTAGAGCAATTGGGCCATGCAAAACCCAAACGTCAGTGCATCATAAATATCAAAAGATTAATAATAACCAAGGTAGGATGATATTATTAAACATGAATATGGATAAATAAACACAGGTATAAAACAGTGAGCTGCATGTATGTGATGTGTATTCTAAAATCTGTGCTTCTAGATTATCTATTCTAGAAGTCTTTGAAATCAATTTAATAGAATCGTCGATATAACTCAATAGTATCCCGCGCGTGCCCGGGACCACGGTCAAGACTCTCGAGCTAAATTCGAGAAGTGCCGCTAAGCAGTAAACATGTAACATGTACAGACGAATAATGTCAGTAACATCATTCCAGGGCTGGCCGAGCCCGTAAAGACTTATCAGTATAAGCATAGAACTGTTGAGTTACAAGTCATGTTTCATTATTGATTTCCGCTTACCCCCAAGGTTTTGTGTTCAAGTCATGTATTAATGATATAAAACTAATACCAACACAGGATCAAGCATGTACAGGTTTTATCTATGCAGAGAACAAGTCACGTCCGTCAAGACAACAAGTCAGGATTGCCGGCATTAGCAATAAGATCTAAGTAACAAGTCGGGTAGTGTGTCGTGAACATGTCATGTGATGTATATTAACCAAATAGATACCCAATGTAAAACTGTAATCAATATCTAACACGGTAAACACAACTGATACCAGGATGCATATGCATCTATCTGTATAACCATTATATATCCATTACTATGTATGATGCAAACTAGATAACATGTAGTACTGATGTAGTAGTATAATGATATCATGATATTCCGGCATGTAACTAGATATGCGATTATCAGTACGGATACAAACGGTTACCGTAAAACTGTAAATCTGTAATATTTGTTGCATAATAAAACGCATGCACTATTTTTATTCATATAAATATAGATATAATAACATTGCATGTTGCAAGTTAAAACTTGCTTGATCGGATCTCACGTCGAGATAAGGATACTACGTCCGACGTCGGAAATCACGTTGCGATGCACACTTACACGCGCAGGACTGGACTTGGCTGAGCAATGACGTGACGTGGTGACTGGGTCGTCTGGATCGTCGGCGACGTGCGCAACTCCGGCGAGACGGACGGACTACTAAGAAAAGAAAGAAAGAAAAGGAAGAAAGAAGAATGGGGTGGCTGCTTGGTTTTGGATTCTGGGGTGGCGAGGACAGAGGTGGGATGACGGCGACGATGGACTGTCGTCGACGGTGAGGTGGCAGAGGTTTTCTTGGGTTGGTGTCGGGGTCGGGATGGTGCAGGGTGTGGTGCTGGTGGTGGTCTGGGTATCGGGGAGAGGAGGTAGAGGTGGTGAGAGTGATGAGAACGAGGAGGTGGTGGTAACGACGAGGGGAGGTCTGCGGCGAGGGAACGGGCATCTGGGTGCAGGGGTAGGTCTTGGGTTTCTCACGGCGATGGAACAGAAAGAAGAAAAGAAATGAGAGAGGAAAGAGGTGAGGTTTAGTTATTATTAGGTTAATAATTATATATATTTAGAGAGAGAGACAGCGAGCGAGAGGGGCTAGAAAGATAGAGAATAGGATAATAATTAGTTTATATATATATATATTATATGTTTATATAAGTAACTGTTTGTTAATTTAGATGTATTATTATTATTATATATATATATATATTTGGATTACACAGCTAATATCAAAATACTCGGAATATTACCCAGGTTTCTTCTAAAAATCTGGTTTTTAAATATGGAGAATACACGTACAAGTTAAAACCATAATACGATGTCCGGTTAATAAAAATGCATACCCCCAAATATGGATCTACGTAAATATATGTAGCGATCCAAACGAGTCTGTTTTAGCAATTTGGATATAAACATGATGTATGGATGCAACCATACAAAATGGGGTACGATGACATGCAAAGCTAGATATTAAAAATATATTATTTGGTTTTTATTTGTATTATAAACAGACATACAGGTACAAAATATATCATATATACATGTATAGAATCTTGATGTGCATGGATCCTCTGTACTAGCAAATATTTTACATAATCTTGAACCATGATAGATTTCAAACATGCGAGTCGGGTCGGATAATAACCATAGTTACCAAATGCACTATCCACACCCAAAAACAATAATAATAAAGAAATCTGTCGCAAGATTTGAAATACCCCAAATAAAATATGGTATAATAATGCTAGGATGTTACAATGTCCATCAAGTGATCACATTTTTCATTTATCGAAGAACCGATAACTTTTTACTCCATTTAATGAATGAGTTAGAGGTTTCGAAATCTTATGAAATTTGATATGCAAACTATCTACACCATGAAAATCAAGATGGCCGGTTTGGATCGGTGTAAAACATGGGGGTTGGGTGTTTGAAAAGTTGGCCTCAAAATAAGAAATGAGGCTAGACCTCATAGAACCATCTCCCTACACACACACATACATGTATATTCAGTAATTGTTAAAGAAAAAATTGTTCACCCAAAAGGAAGTCATAACATGAGTAAACACTAATATATACATATTCATATGTTCAGTAATTGTTAAAGAAAAAATTGTTCACCCAAAAGAAAGTCATAACATGAGTAATATATCTATTCAATATTAATGCAAATGACATTGGTTAGAATCAACATTCTCAATTTTTTGAAAAAAACAAAGAAAGAAGGAGAAAATTTCTCAAATCTAGAGCCTCCACACCATTAAAGAAAAAGACAAAAATAATTAAATGTTTTATTAATTTAAGTTTCAAACTCACTCCACATTCTCTAAAACTTAAGACAAAAAAGAACTTTCTAGAAATTAGTTTGAAATCCAAATTCAATCTACATTAGACTCAAATTTAAGACAAAAAAGAACTTTCTAAAAGTTATTTTAATCTTATCATTTTTCAACTTCGACTATCTTCTAGAATGCTCTTGATCCAAGTTACTAAAATGACTATTTTCTTCACTTATTAACATTCAAAATAATGTTAAACCAAAAACCCACTATTTTATATTAATCCATGGGATGAAGAATTTTTTTTGGACTCTAAATAGAATAAAGCTACATAATTCATTGAGATTTATATAAGTATTACACATTTTATTAATAAAACGTCCATCGCATGTGCAAAAATGCTAGTGAGTAATAAACAAATCACTTGATATTAAAAGCATACCATAAAAGGCAATGCAAGGAATCCTGAATCAGGCATCTCATCCTCTTCCTCCATAACTTTTCTCGTCTTCTCCTTTGCTTTATTTAGGAGCTTACAAAGCTTATTGTGCTCTTCTCCTTCTGAAAGTTCATCATCCTCATCATCACCGCTACTACTTTCTTCATAGAATTCATTTTCCTTGTCAAATGTGCATGTTTCTGAAGCTGTTCCAATATAGCAGCTCAAGTGCCTTCGTCATGTGCTGATAATCCAAGCTTAATCATACGTCTTGACCATTTTGTGGTGTTTTGTGTTTCAAAGTTGAAGAAATCAAGAGGAAAATATTTATTGGCTCAATTAGTATAAGAGTTCATACAATCTATATATAGAGAATTATAGAACACCTCTCTATCTCAACAAATCAACCAACCAACACAATAACCAATTATACCCATAACTAATATATAATAACAAATTATATATTCATAACACTCCCCCGTAAGCTGGAGCATAGATGTTAATCATGTCAAGTTTAAATAGAAGACGAGCGAAAACCAGTCGACGAAGAGCTTTAGTAAGAAAACATGTTAGTTGAGTCGCAGAGAAAATATGCTGAAGTGCAACCACTTTATCTGTCACTTTATCATGAATGAAATGACAATCTATCTCGATATGTTTGATCCGGTAATGAAAAACCGGATTCTCAGCAATGTGAATTGCGGCCTTGTTATCACAGAAGAGTGTAATCGGAAGAGAAGAAGGAACTCCAAGATCTGTCAAAAGGGAGGTAAACCATACCAACTCAGCAACGTATGTGTCATAGATCTATACTCGGCCTTTGCAGAAAAACGAGCAACTACATTTTCCTTCTTATTTTTCCATGTAACCAAGTTTCATCCTACGAAGACACAATAGCCACTCGTGGAATGCCGATCATCAACGAATCCAGCAAAGTCAGCATCCGCAAAGGCTGTAAGCGACAACATAGATGGTTTATAAAGAAGACCCTGTCCTGGAGAACTTTTGATGTATCTGAGAATATGCTCAACTGCCTTAAAGTGGGAGGTTAAAGGATTCAGCATATATTGACTCACTGTGCTAACGGGAAAGACAATGTTTGGCCGAGTGATAGTGAGATAAATAAGCTTTCCAATAAGACGTCAATATCGTCCTGGGTCAGGTAGTGGAGGATCCGAAAGAGAACTTAACCGAGATAGCTTGACCGAGAAATCCATAGGGGTGTTTGCTGGTTTAAATCCCAAAAATCTTGTCTCAGATAGAAAATCAAGTGCATACTTGCACTGAGAAAGCTGCAATCTACCAGAATTCTGTGATACTTTAATTCTTAGGAAATATCTAAGTGGCGCAATATCCTTGGTATGAAAGTGTGTAGCCAAATGTTCTTTCACCTTAAGAGATGCCAGCAGAATTATCTCCAGTGATGATAATATTATCAACATACACCAACACAATTATCCTGCTCCGAGGACGATAATGTGTAAAAAGATACGTGTCGGCGCGACTACGTCTGAAGCCAATATGTCGTAAAATCATGCTAAATTTTTAAACCAGACAAGTTGTGACTGCTTCAGTCCATATAGTGATTTGTGTAGAAGACAAACCATAGACTTCCCCGGTCGCTCAAAGTTAGGAGACTGCTGCATATAAATAGTATCCGAAAGATCGTCATTAAGAAAGGCATTCTTCATATTAAACTGATGAGAAGGTCATGGCTTAGAAACAACCAAGGATAGAAGAACACGAACCGATGATAATTTTGCAACGGGTGAGAAAATAACATAATCCAAACCATACTGCTGAGTAAATCCTTTGGCTACCAATCGAGCTTTAAGACGGTCGGTCGTCCCATCTGGATTTTGCTTGACAGTAAAGACCCATTGACAGCCAACAACCTTCTTATTTGAAGGTGGAGGTACCAATTTCCAAATCTGATTTGAGCGTAGTGCGACAATCTTCTTTAACATAGCTGCGTGTCAACCTGGGTGTTGAAGTGCTTTCTAAACAGAGGAAGAAAGTATGATGGCAGACAAGGAAGAAACAAACTGAAAAGCAGATGAGATCAGTCTATGATCGAAAACAAAGTTAGAAATCAGATGTGCAGTAGTACATGACCGCTTACCCTTGCGTAAAGCAATAAGAAGAGAGAAATCTTCGTCGAATGGCAACGATAATGGAGAGGCAGGAACAGAAAACTGTATTATAGTACCTGCAGAAGACTTGTTAGAAGAATCATTAGGAAGAGATGGCTGGACAACTTTCTTACGATGATGGTACACCTGTGTATAAGAGACTACATGCTGATTACTACTAAGAAGTATATGTTGAACAGATGAATGAAGCTCTGGGAAAGGTATGTGGAACCGGAATAAGAGAAGTGGGTTCCTTAACAGATGGTGGAAAATAGGCCTCATCTTCTAAGAAGGTCGTATCACATGAAATACAAACTTTGGATGTGGCTGGGTCAAAGCAAACATACCCTTTTTGGGATCGAAAGTAACCTACGAACACCATATAGCTCTAGGATCAAGTTTGTCAATATGAGGTTCGAGAACATGAGAATGGCATATGCAACCAAACACCTTTTGGAGGAATAGGAAAAAGTTTGCCCTGTGGAAACAAAATAGAGAAAGAAAACTGGTTGCCTATGACCGAAGAAGGCATGCAATTGATATAAAAGCAGACAGCTAAAACAGCAAAATTCCACAAACGTTTAGAAACATACATATGTAAGAAGAGACCGAGCTATCTCAAGTAAATGTCGGTTCTTTCGTTCAGCAATCTCATTTTGCTAAGGAGTATAAGAACACGAAGTTTGGTGCAATATTTCCCGTGCCTTACAAAATGCAGTAAAGTCCCTGCTGATATACTCCTTAGTATTATCTGAACAAAAAACCTTAATGGAAACACCAAATTGATTAGAAATGTAAGTGACAAAGGTTTTAAAAGTAGACAACAGTTCGGGCCTATTATGTAGAAGATACAGCCAAGTCATGCGTGAATGATCATCAATAAATATAACAAAATATTTATAATCAATCACACTGGGAAATTTAAAGGGTCCCCAAATATCAGAGTGGACTAAAGCAAAAGGTAAGTCATGTCTCTTATTAACCGAAGAAAAAAAGGAGCGATGATACTTTTCCAAGAATACAAGATTCACCATTAAATTCTGATAAACTAATAGAAGGTAACATAATACGTAATGAAGAAAGGACAGGGTGACCAAGTCTCCGGTGCCATTGGACAGTAGAAATAGCTATAGATATACTAGTAAGGTGATCAACATAATATAGTCCATTCTTTTCATGCAATCTATATATAGAGAGTTATAGAAAAGCTCTGATACCATTTGAGCATGACTTTGCTGTATCATAGTAGAAAAAATCAAGAAGAAAGAAAAAAAGCTCTGATACCATGAAATCAAGAGGAAAATATTTATTGGCTCAATTAGCATAAGAGTTCACACAATCTATATATAGAGACTTATAAATCACCTCTCTATCTCAACAAATCAACTAACTAACTAAAACCATAACCAATTATACTCATAACTAATATATAAAAACAAATTATATATTCATAACAAAAGTCATGCGCTCCTGTACAACATGATAATGGAGATATGAATAAGGATTACAGCTTGAAAATATTCACCATGTTAATCTCCGAGCAGAAGAATTAGATTAGTGTCCAAAAAACCCAAAGTGACTAATTTGAAATACCTGTGCTCTTTTGGATTCTTGTTTCATAGCTTCTTCTTTGACTGCTTCAGGATTCTACTTTCAGTTTTTCCTTCTTTAGGATGCGATGATATGTCTTCGACTTTATCTTTTTAATGTGTTTGAACCTCGTGTCATTACGAAGAAGAAGACTGCGCATCTTAGCAATCCGATTCTATCGTTCTCGAATATCCTTGACAGAAACCTGTAGAAATATTGGCAACCATTGATTAAAGTTTGAAAACCACAGGATGCACCATGCAGCAAATATTCAACAAAAAGATTTAACCAGTGAATCTTGTGATAATTGTACCCAGCAGAGATCAAAACCTAAATTAAAAAAGAGAGCTTAAAACTCCGATGCTTACAATGTAATAGGTTGTCTTAAGTTAATTGGTATATTAAAAAAAGATACTTCCATATCTTTAATGAAGGACATAGTGAACAGAGACATGAATTGCCTGCTAAAACAATTAGGATGTGTACACTGTGCTAAACATCGGGGGAAAAGAATATTGCAATTCTTGCATAATTAAATTTTAACAGGAGAAGATTAATCAATGGGAAGAAAAGAATATTACAATTCTTGCATAATTAAATTTGAAAGCACAGGAAAAGATTAATCAAGTGATTACAGAGTACATTAAGCCAAAAGAATTTTTTTTTTTGTGATGTACAGAAGATAGAAAATAAAGAATATACCTCTCACACACTCACACAGCCAAGAAAACAAAGACAAATACAGAAAAGGTATCATAAGAAGATTCAAAAACTACGGCACAACCCATAGTCATGACCAACATGTGTCCGATATGCATATGTATGTATTTACTTAATTTCATTGGCCATTGTGGGGAAAAAATAAGATTTTTATAAAAGTATAACAAAAAATTCTAAGAAATACCAAGAATTGAAGATCAAATGCATATTCCTTAAAACATATTTACAAAATGTATAATAAGTATAACTTATTTCTACTATTATAATGCTAAAGGAGGGGGTTCCAAAAATGAAAATCCAATTTCAATGACAACCTCATAAAGGGCTATAAAATTTTCTCCTTTTTCCTAGCAAAAAAATTAAATAAAAGTATAAAAATAATTACTAACTACCCCCCTATCTAGAGTAACTACTCTCCCACTCTCTAACGTGACATTCAAAGAAAAAATCCAAATAATAACCACCTAAGTACTCTCTCTGCCCTATCAAATAATAACCAAATTTAGTAGATGAAATTTATTTTTTCCTTTCTTCTAATAAACTCCTCCCACTGACCCCTCTCTTTTTAAAGAAACCGTTCTCACCATCTAAATTAACTGATTTACTCTTTAAAAAATCTGTTTTATTAAATAAGTGCAGCGTATGTGCAAAACACTAATAGTGTATAGATCAACAATGCATGCTATTATAATATGAAGGAATATATAATAGTGTTTACGTCAACAATGCATGCATGTGATTATATATATATATATATATATATATAAACATTAGCATGTGTGATGCATATATAGCAATACACTGTGTACATGTAGCTATTCTTATTTTTTATTATATTATAAAAACTCAAAGTAGTAGTTTCACCAGGTCCTGCTTTTTAAAGATTTTTAGTGTCGACGTACGAGTCTCGTGCCATGCCTGTGTGTGTGTGTGTCCACACTTCTTATGATAAATTGAAGCACGGGTCTTCCAATTATAGTGTAGTCCCAGAACGAAGCTATTTATCATTACAATCAAAGCCTTTTCCCATATAAAGAGGTCAGCTATGAAGCAAAGCTTCGGCATAGATCTAACAGAGTTTTACGGGTGTTCATTGACTTTACGTCAACCCTCTGTAAATAAATGACAAATTCCTAGCCAAAAAACTATGACAAGAGGGGGGTTTGTCACCGTCCTAGATGACCAGTTGACATTCCCCAAATTCTCGGACTATGGAAAAGTTTGAAAGAATAGAAAAAGATGATATATTTCCAATTATGAAATTATGTTCAACTCTAAGGTACATATATAGCCAAGAGCGAGATGGAACGTGTTCCATTAAGTCTCGGAACGAAGCTGCATCAATATTTCAAATGATCCAGTTTTTCATGAGCACCCTAAACAAATTTAGCGAGATTGTCATTTCGCAACAGAATGATACCTTTAACGATATTGCTAATCCTTATGATATCCATAATTAATTGATGATGACCAACAAGGATTCTATACTAACTAGGTAGATGTGTAGAGTGAAATAGCAGAAGTTTCATCCTTGTGAATTGTCATGTCAGCCTTTTCATGGGCTAGGGCAATCATTTTCATAAAAGATTTTCTTTTTGAGAACCCAAGAGATTAATGGGATGTTAGAGTTACTGTCTACCCTCTTTCCATTATAATCCATAGTTTTTACTCAAATTCTATGCTTAAACTGATGAAATAAATGACATGTTTTCATGGAGGAAATGAGGAAATATGCATGAGATCATACTATTTTGAAGCATAATGAAACCATGTTCCAGCACATGGCATGAACAGGGTTGTGTCAAATAATCATCATCACAAATTCACAATTAACTGAAAACTAAGCTAAGATTATGCCCATTACAATTCATAGTAAATATAGGTAACACCAAATTTTTACATGACATGTTGGCAGGGATGAAATTCAACTTAAAATCCAACAGCCCATATATGCATAATTGCAGCAGAATGTCACCGCCTTGCATACCTTGTTAAGCGCCAGGAGTTTAGCTTCCATAATTTCCGGGTCATGAACTAACTCAGATATCCTCTTCTCAAACTTCGTTCTTGGTTCAAACCCAGAAGAAATTGCTCCTACAGTCGAAACACCCGCATTCACATCCTCTTGAAAATACAGAGTTGGAGCTTCTCTATTCCTCTTTACCAATGGCTCCCACTTAGTGATGTCTTTCTTTGAGTGCTCGTAAGCCACCTTCCTCTCCAATCTCTCCCTCTGCACCTTTGGTAAAGAGGCCTGAACTGTCATTGGGTTCTTCTCCAATTGATGCACACTCTTCCTGAGCTTGCTGTATCCAGCCTACTCATGAAGAGGGTCCAAAAGATCACTAATGCTGAGTTTCCCATCATCCACATCCCCTCGCAAATCCAAAATAGATACTTCCTTTTTCTCATTACCTATCAAAAATAAAGTGCCCATTTATCAGCAACCACCAACATGGAAAGCACAAATTGTAGACTTCGGACTAAAACATAATTGACATAAATTTAATATAGTTAAGCTATGACGCATTCATATCATGTAAAGTGCTTGTAAACTAGCTCATTAGAATCTGACATTGTGTCAAATCATAATATGTCAGCTAAGTGACTATAAATGATCGATGAGGTGTAAACGAAGCGTATTATATGCAGCTAACCCTAATTAGTTCATTTAAGAAAACAATGACGTAAAACTTAAAATAGTTAAGCTATAACGCATTCAAAATCGAGTCATAGTCAAAAGAGTTTGTTTGTCTAACTGTATCTGAATCTCACCATCAAAAGCTACTTTAGGCATTCCAGTGATCCCCTCAAGCATCCTCAAATGCTTATCCCCCTTGTCATCGTCGTCGTCGTCATCGGAGGGCACATCTTCATCATCATCTGACGGCACATCCTCGTCCTACACAAATCCCCTATCAAAATCTCACCTTCAAAAGACCAACAATTCAACGATGGGAAAAAAAGTAAATAAAGTTTGAAAAAAATCGCACCTTGAAGTCTTCTTCAGCGAGCTCGTACTCATAATTCTCAACAGAATCAAACCTCCGATTCTTCTTCGACTTCTCCTCTGCCATCTCCTCCTCGTACTCATACAAATCGCCGGCAACCATCGCTTCAAACTCATCAGCGTCTCCATCAGATTCAGAATCAACCATCCTAAGGTTAGGGTTTCACGAATCGGGCTCTTTGATCAGATACTTCAAGTATTTCTTGGTCAGATACTTCAAGTACCTGAGAAGAACCATGTAATTAAAGGATCAATAAATCAAATCATCATCAAGATTGTCAATAACAGCTTGTTTACCTTAAATCGCATAACTAATAGCGAAATGCAACATCATCATTCAAGAATAATCACAAAAACCCATAAAGAAAAATGTTGTGGAAAATCCATTAAGAAATATGTGGTAATGAATGAAACAGCAGGTTATTTATCATACTTGGAATAGAAACGATCAAGGCATTTGGACAATATAGCTATTGCTATGCATTAAGCCCTGAATGTTCTTCAGATTTATTTTTACTCAAACAAGGTAAAGGTATCACATGAACTCATGGGTATTTCCCACCTGAATAATACTTGGTAGCGGAACTGTTGCAAGTAGAGTTCTGCAATCATTATAGAAGAAGCTTCAAACACATGCAGAATAAGCATTTGATAAAAGTATTAATAAATTATGGTGAAAAAGGGATTAAGTCCCTAGGTTTCAGAAGCAATAGGTTCAAGTCTCTGGGCCAAAAACACTAGTGAAAAACTTCCTAAACTCAAAGATCACTTTGTTTTAGTCCTTATAATACATTAACTAATATGTTATACCAATAATCCCCGTTGAGATAAAGTTATACATTTGCCTTTTAAAGTACTATATTTATCTTTTAAAGTGCTATATTTATTTTATAAAGTACTATATTTATCTTAAAATAGGTCAAATGTAATAGATGTAGTAAGTTTATTAATAAATGTAACAGTTTCACGTCAAATGTAATATTCTAATGCAAATATAGCAATTGCAACATAAATGTAGTACTTAATAAGATAAATATACCACATTAAATGACAAATGTAGTACTTTAAGATATAAATGTAGTACTTTATCTCAAGGGGCGTTATTGGCATAACATATTAGTTAATATATTATAAGGACTAAAACAAAGGAATTTTTGAGTTTAAGGAGTTTCTGACAAGTTTTTTTGGTCCAGGGACTTAAACCTATTGCTTTAGAAACCTAGGGACTTGAACACATTTTCCCATAAACTATTGAAATCGGTGATCAAGGCAATATAAGACAGACAATATTGCCATCAAATCATGTGATAGTAATAAACCAGTGAAGTAATTTAATCTCTCGATCATGAAAGATGTATTTCGACAAAATAGTAAGATCCTATCATAATCAAAGGGTGTAATGAGCAAGTACCCTGACATCAATGGTTACAATCTATAAAGGTGATGGTAAATCAAAGTAATGTGTATACACTAAAGCCATTGTTGGATGCAAGTGAAGAAAAAATGTGTCCATGTACAAACATGAGTGTCGGTGACATAACAATCATAGGACACCAATTCGAATTTCATAATTACAAGCACTCATATTCCTGAAAATTACTCGTATCTAACATTTAGTAGAGAAAAGAATCTTAAATCTACAAAAATCTGACCAAATAAAAAAGAACTCCATCTCAAAAATCTAACAAAATTTTAAAACGGGAAAATCCATCCTTCAAATGAGTAAAAGCTTGCATAGAATTTGACCAAAGAGTCCACATTTAAACACCGGATCACATCGGTTAAAAGCAAATGCTCCAACTTCACTCCTTAAAGAGGGCCATTGCTAGAAACATATTTTCCTGGTGACTTACATGTAAAACATTAACTCGAACTATTTGTTTGCAAGAATCACTAAGAATCTTCTAAGTTGACAGGAAAGATATCCTCGATATACACAGCAGCAGCAGCAAGAAATTATTTCAAATTTTTTTTGGCGGCTTAATGAATCTGTTTCTTCCACTCTACTCACTTAATGGGTGTCCTCTCAGTAAAATTAACAAAAATGTTATCGTTTTTAACTGCCTCTACCCGTTCTCAACTCTCTTAACGGGTGTCCTCTCATGTAAGCTAATAACAACGTATTGTTTTTAACTGCCCCTACCCATTCTCAATACACACTGTATCAATACATTTCAACTATGAGCTATAAACATAGTTTAATAGCTCAATTTCACAGATCACACCACTAACAATTATGATTAAATCCAGATTGATTAGTCCATTAACACTAATATCTTGACACATCCCAACAAATGAACAGAATGGTCCATCTTCATTCAAAAATTATACATGTTTGACACAAATTATGGGCGAAACTATCACCTGTAGCACCAATTCACAAGTAACGCTTTCAAAATAGAATCTCTACTCAAAAGCATAAAGGAACCATTTTTACAAGAAAATTGCCCATAATGAGATGCTTTAAGCCTAAAACATCATAGATCCACTCCAAAACAATATCCAATATATTGCTAACAAGATCAAAAACAAGAAAGGATAAGAGACCGAGTACCTCTTGGAGAAAGGGCCCTCGGAGGTCACGGTGATCTTGCTCTTGTCTCTGGTGACAGTGACAGCATCTCCCAGGGCTCCGGCCTTGCCGCCTGCGACCTTGATGCGCTCCTGCAGGAACTTCTCGAGGGAGGCGATGTCCATGATGTTGTCCTTCACCGGCTTCGCACAGACGATCACGAAGCTCGACCCCTTCTTCTTCCCACCCTTCGCCGCCGCCGCCGTCCGACTCATCTCTCTCTCTCTCTCTCTCTCTCTCTCTTCGCTCTCGCTCCGCAACTGATTAGGGTTAGGGTGGACAAAATTTGTGATTTAGCACTAATTTGAAACTAATCATGGATTTAGACACCTTTTAAAACCATTTAGGAATTTAGCATTTTTGGGTCACATCAGTGACACGTAAACGCAACATAAGACTGGCTGTTTGGACTGGAGGCGAGCTTTTTTCCGCACTTTGCAAATGCGGAATTAGTTTTGGCCCAGGGAGCCAAGTTGCAACACTTGAGGAAAGTTTTACTCCGCACTTGAGCCAAGTTGCAACACTTGAGGAAAGTTTTATTCCGCACTTGCAAAGTGCGGAATAACACTTGAGGAAAGTTTTATTCCGCATTTGCAAAGTGCGGAATAAAACTTGCACTATATTTTACTGTCGGCCCCACCCCTTTTCCCCTTTTAATATATATCAGTCCCTCTCACTCATATTTCACATCTCTCTCCACTCGAACCTCTCTCTCCCCTCTCGCACCTCCCTTTCAGATCTCTCTCTCTCTCCCCCTCTGCCGCCTTCTTCGAAACCCCCTCCATAGGCTCTATCTCCAGCATCCCCTCCTCGTTCTTCGAAGTCTTCTTCCAGAGTTGATCTCTGGCCCCCCTCCTCCTCCGAAGCCCTCTTACTGTTGCCGATCCCTTCGTCGAGCCCGAGCCCATCCTCTTCCAGAACAGCGAGTTTTCATTTAAAATTATTTGTTTGAAATTATTGTTATTTTGGTTTATAAATTGGTTTGTTTTAGGTTATGGTATTTTATTATTAGGATTAGGGTAATTTGGGGATTAGGGTTATAGTAATTTAGGATAATTTGGTGTCAGGGTTAGGGTATTTTGGGGTTAGTGTTAGGGTATTTTAGGGTTATGGTATTTTAGTGTTAGGCTTAGAGTATTTTGGTTATAGAGATAAGGTAATTTAGGGTATTTTCAGGTTAAGGGTAGGGTATTTTGGGGGTTAGGGTTAGGATAATTTAGGGTATTTTGGAGGATTAGGGTTAGTGTATTTAGGGGATTAGGTTTAGGATATTTTTGGGGTTAGGATGTTAGTGTATTCTAGTATTAGAGTATTTTGGAGATTAGAGTTATGATATTTTTGGGGGTTATGGTGTTAGTGTTATGGAATTGAATATTGTTGTTGTGAATGTTATAAAGTGTAAAAGTTTGTTTCTTGAGTTTTCGATAATTTCACTATTATTATTAATATTAGGTGCGATGGCAAATGAGGATGCAGTATTGATTTGTTATTATAACGGCACCTTAAATATTGAAGCGAGTGGAAAGCCGAACTACGTTGGTGGAAAAAGTAAAATGATGAGAGTTAATTAATCGTGCTCATACAATAAGTTGAAACGAAAGATTTATGCAACCACGCAGATAAATCCGAGAGATTATAAGATCGAATTGGTATATAAGATTCTAATCACAAGTCAGGACTACACAAGCGTTGAAATAGCCGATGACGAGTATACAAACATGATGTTTAGCTTGTATCCTGAAAATCTTTCAATACAGGTGTTGGTGGTGAAAGAAGTTGTACAATCGCACCAAAAAGCTGTACAATCGCTTCAAAAAACAGTACAATCACATCAAGCTTATGAACCATAAAAGTAATTTACACGCGTGCTCAATACGGCTATGTGCTATGTGCAGTCCCAGAGAGCCGAACATCCATGATGACGTATTCAATTCCATGCAAGTTCCATTCCACGGCACGCAGATTGACATGGATATGCATAACTGTGATTGGAATTTGTATGGTTAGACAATGTCAAATCCGTACAATACGCATTGCACAATGGGAACCGGAGGGAATAGGTACCATACTATATTAAATAAAACTGACGATACTCATCGTATATCGAATCATAGTTAATTGATAATTGATATTTGAATTTATGTCACGTAGGTCTTCATTTTTTGTACCGGAGCATATGCGAACACAAAATTCAATGCAAGGGGAGTTTGGTGCCGGTGCATCTTTAGGAGCTGGAACACCTTATGCGGGACCATCTTTATCGCATCATGTTGAAGAAAAAGATGACCCCGAAAACGAAGGAGATGGTGATGATATAGATACCGATTGTGAAGGAGATGGTGGCATGCAACAAGATAGTATACAGTATGCAGACCAAGATGAAGTGGACGATCAGTGGGTGCATCAAACATATGTTAACAACGAATATGTTGAGTTCGAAGAGTCACATCCTGATGAGGCGATTGATGATGCCATGATAAAAGCATAAGGTATTGAAAATATGATCATCGATGACACTCGTTGGGCGACGCGAACGGACGATAATGTCGGATTTCAAACCGGACAGATGTTTGCGACGAAGGAAAAAATGATTGAAGAAATCAATACATGGTCCATAAGAGGTGTGTGTCATTCAAAACGTTCAGGAGTACTAAAACAAAATACACTTTGGTGTGTGCTAACAATCCAGTACGGGCCCTTAATAATGTCCTTGGAAACTTCATGCAATCATTTCAACACGGCGGGTGCATTCGACACACTTCACTATAAAGGAATATAATCCGGAGTATCGGTGCCGAAATACTGTAGGGGATGTGGGGCACAAACAAGCCACATAAACATTTATATGCCAGTGCATCTTGTCGACGGTGAAACTGGAGCAAATTGGGAATGGTTCTTCGCATGTATTCGTATGTAAATCCCCAGTGTAAGCCGCCGCCAAATTATATGGTTGTCTGATCGGATGAAGGATCTTCCATGGGCACTAGCTCAAAGCTGGCGTACACCCTATTATCATCGCTGTGTTTGAGGCATGTCAGAACTAATTATTCGAAAAAAATCAAAGACGGATCATTACAGCTTTTGTTGTATGAAACCGACCGTGCTTCAAATCCTTTAATTTATGCTCAAAAAAGAGCTTGAGAATTAAATCCAGAGGCAGATACTTGGAATGACAAAAGTTTAGGGGGATACGAAGATCGTTGGGCGTTATGTATGGACAGCGGTGTAAGATATTGTATTATGACTACGAATTACTCCGAGAACTTTAATAGTGTTCTTAAAGGAGCTCGTGCATTACCGATACAGGCATTGATTGCCAGAACCTTCTACCGTCTCAACACGTACTTCGTTACTCATCGTGAAGCAGTTGCTAAATGGGACACTGTTCACTCCGAAAAATGAGAGTAAATTGGCTAAAAGAAATGCGAATGCGAGACATTGCCAATTTCATCGATTCTCTAAACATCGTTAGGAAGTGGTAGATAAAAATGGAATTACGTATGCCGTGGGAATAGACGATAATGGATGTCGTTGTAGTTGTAATATACATTCACTACAAATGCTTCCATGCAAACATGTGATGACAGCTTGTTCATGAGCTTCAGGGGAGCAAACATATCATACGAGATGTTATGCCGTGGAAAGTATTACGTACAATACTATCGAGAGTCGTATGCCCCTTTGTTTAGCTCTGTTCCAGATCAACAATATTAGGTGGAATATCATGGGCCATGTATATTCCCACCCAGTAATACGAGAAAGAAAGGCAGTCCTCCAAACTGTCATATCAAGGGTGCTATGGATGAAGAGCATGAAGGGATAAAAGTACAGAACATATGCAGCAATTGCAAAACCTATGGTCATAAAAAATTGCAATGTCCTAACCATTCACACCAACCTCAAAATCAACCGCAATGATATATTGTAGCTTTTATTCAGTTATGTATTTTGTTCGTTAATGTCTTTTATCCGTAAGAACCGTTATGTATAGTGTCGCTTGATGTATCGTGTTTGGTGATGTATTGTATCCTTTTGGCAGTATTATATTGCGTCGCCTGATGTATTGTATCATTTATCGTCAGTTACGTATTGTGTTCGTTCGATATATTGTATTGTATCTACAGTTACGTATTGCATTCGTTGATGTATAATTGGTACTTATTTTTGAATTATTACTTTTGGCAGATATTGTATCGATGGACTCAGGACCTGTAGATCCGTCTGTTTAATACCCAGTCGGACCAACATCGGGCGACGACATGCGTGACGGAAAGAAATTAATTCAATTCAATATAGTACTTGTGCTTGCTTCTAATTGTATATTTCTAACAAGTTTGTTTAATGTGCAGGAGAACGTCGTTTTGACATATATTGCTCACAGCAGGTTAGCTCATGGGCGTTTGGAGATGCACGTGTGCAAATTGGGTTAGCACGTACATGATTTTATCACCACTCGAAAATTGACTACATTTGTCTCGACCATACTTTCATTACAGCGTTGGCCGAGCGATGAAGGCCAAAGACCTTCACATTTCATTTGCCTGTGGGGGAAATAACAATCACCCATTTGGATTTTCTATACTACTTGGCTTACGTATCCACAGTCCACCGGTGCTAGGGGATACAGGTCACGACTGGCAAGAGCTTTGCATTGAGCATCTTGGTCGGGCTCCCGCACAAATGAAAAAAGGTGCTCTCAAGCTTACATGGCGTCACGAAGCATTCGATCCCCCGGAGATGATGCAAATTAGGCGGAGATCGAGCAGTACGTACGGGCTTATATTCTTCATCGCCTCGGGACGTCCTTATTTCCCGACACAACGAAGAATATGGTACACATTATGTAGCTACCATTATTAGCTAATCTAGACGTATATGGCACATTGTCGTGGGGGAGTGCCGTGCTGGCTTACCCATACAAGGTGTTGACCTCTATCGCTTTGCAGGAGCACAATATTATAGATGGTTGTCTGTCTTTATCTTCTTCAGGTAAAAATTTAAAATACTTAATAGATTTTGTTATTATTTTAAATATATTGGTATCTAATAAAGTATGATATCTGCTGATGTGGAGCTGGACCCGACTATCCACTGGTTGTCCTACATTAATTCAGGAGGTGCAGCTAGATGGAGATCAGCCATTAGGGTGCGGGTAAAACTATAAGTTATCTAATTAAAATTAACTTTTACAAAATTTGTGGTTGTGAATTGTTAGTGTGACTCCTGAATTACAATGCTTTTTTGTTGCGTTACATGTTTAACGTCGGTCGGAAATGGGATAGAACACCCGCCAGATCTCTCGAATTTTACCAAAATGAGTTAGATATGCTCTCGGACCGAGCTGTACTCAGGATGCCATATACACTGGATATCTACCAGGTTCTACCGGATGTGTGTTTACAGTTTCCAGATATCTGGCATGACCAGACACCTATTCTCTGTTTCGGCATCGTCGCATATCATGTCCCCGACCGTGCATTACCACAGTTCCGGCTTGTACAACACATCCCGGATCCGGTAGAGCAGGTTGATCGAGTCAAACGGAGAGATAGAGTTGTAGATTGGATGGCTTTTCGACATATTTACATCCTTCGACGGGATGCACGAGCTCTGCTTCTCGAAAACCAGAGAGACTCGCCTTTACCGATAGAAGGTTTTCAGGGCTAGTACTCGAGAATAACACGGCGGTAAATTCAGACGGCGTGTCCTCCACGGGTGACATATGAGCCGCAGGGACCCATTGGGCGTGAGATGGTAAACACTTTGTTATTGCTTTCTATTTTTTATTATGTAATGTCTTAAAATTATACATTTGAGATATTTACTTATCTATGTTACAGTTGACGTCTTGTTTCAGGCCTATGACGTCGCGGACAGCATAATAGACAGACATACGACATCAGTTAGTGGGATCGAGGACATATGGAGATCGGTCAGTCGTTTTTTCCAACGACGTCCAATACAATGTCTGGATCCTCCTCCCCCTCGAGCACCGGTGAACGTCACTTATCAATGTCAACGTCACCGACATAGAGGCGAACCTGGTCCTTTCTAGAACTACAGACCAATTTGAACCCTCACAGCCAGCTACACAATCGAAAGATATACCCGGTCCATCTCAGCACCGCCGCGGCCGATCTTGGATTCCACGGGCTTTGTCGTGCTTGATGCGACACTCTTTTGTACTAGTTTTTATCGAATTCATGAGATGTATATATTTGGGTGTCGAACTCGTGTGGAGTCGGCTTTGCTTTATTTATATATTGTTTATTGCGTTCCGCTTGTTGTTTTTCGCCTTTAGGCGTCGTACATTTTACGTGGATTGTGTCTCCGCCATGTTTGGGGTCGAGTTAGCTCCCATGTTGGGTAACGCTTATTTTATTGATGTTATACATGAATTTAGTCAAAATTTAGAAAGGGATTGCTGTCCGTTTTTTTTTTGAACTTTTAAACAGTGGGTTTTTGGAGGAGTTGCAAAAATTGAGGCTTTCAGAATTGCTGGAACTAAGGAGTTGCAAAATTTTACAAATTGGACGTTGTAACCAAGGAGAACGAGGCATTCAGGTTTGCTGGAAGGAGGTTGTGCTAGTCTATTCCGCACTTTTCAAGTGCGGAATAAGACTTAACCCCCAACCAGAGACCCAAGACTTGGCTCTCTGGTTGAGGGCCAAGTCTCTGGGTGGGATGGGGGTATTATTCCGTATTTTGCAAGTGCGGAATTAGACTTGACCCGCAACCAGAGACCCGAGACTTGGCTCTCTGCTTGAAGGCCAAATCTCTGGTTGGGTTGGGAGTTTTATTCCGCACTTTGCAAGTGCAGAATAAGTCCCCTACAACTTGCTGAACTTGGGTCTCTGTGAGAGACCCAAGTCTAATCCGCACTTCCAAAGTGCGGATTAAGACTTGGGCTCTCTCACAGACCCAAGTATAACTTAAAACTCGCCCTCATGTTCAAACCGTCATCCTACGTATCACTGATGTGACCCAAAAATGCTAAATTCCGAAATAGTTTTAAAAGGTGTCTAAATCCCTAATTAGTTTCAAATTAGTGCTAAATCCCAAATTTTGTCTGGGTTAGGGTTTCTGAATGGAGAAGCGAAGGTTACTATTTATATGTGGTTCGTTTTGTGATGATGGTTTCTTTTGTATCTGACAGTTCAAAAGTAACGGTCTTTGCTTACATAAAGCCCATAACAATATATGCGCGTAGATGACGATCATTTTGGTTCTCATAGATGCTTAGAGTTGTTTTCAACAAATAAGCCTTGCCTCTAGTCTAACCGGCTTGTGAATTAGATAGGAAGTGTTGAAAATTAATACACCAAATCCAAATTCATTGAGTCGCACAAGGTATCAATGATGACATTTGTCTATATTTGATGGAGGTCGTGAACTCCCTCAGATGTTATTCTTCGTCGATCTTGTGGCCAGCAAGACTGGAAGGCTGAGATTTGTTACAGAAGATTGAGCGCGTGGATCTCAATGGGTTTGCTGGTTGATGTTGATACCGAGCTACCAGCAAAAAAAGTCCCGGGGTGGAAAACCACCATAGGACTCTCTAACGATCAAGTAAGTACCGGGGGATATTTGGGCAGAGTAGCGACGTATTGGAATGAGTTTAAGTTACCTGAATCGTCTGGAGGAAAGGTTTATATATCGTGTTGGAGCGAACCGTTGCGAGGTCCACGCCGTTAGTTTCACCTACGCGTCATGTCCGTATTGATGGCTAGATACGCTCATTAACGACGAGATACGCTAGCGTGGGATGCATGACGTGGAGTGGCGGAGATCTCGTCGTGGCGAGATACACGGAGCCGTTACGAGAACGCTCGTGCTCCATGCTCCCGGCCAAACAGGGACACTGAGGAATCTCAGCTATAGGATAGCTCGGAGACGAGTAAGGATGCTAAGGAGGCTCAGCTCTATGATTGCTCAGAGACGATCTATTTGTTGGGATCAAAATACCCCACAGCCGAGGTCAAATCAATAAGTCAATACCAAGACCCGAAAAGTGGGCCCGAGCCCAAGCCTGAATCCAAATCAAGTGGGCCCAAGCCCGATCCCAAGTCCAAGCAAGCGGGCCCGAGGCCAATTCAACTGGGCCCATGACCAAGTCGAGCCCGAACATGAAGAGATCGGCCTCCCCTATACCAAGAAGAAAATTATTTAATAAATAATTTTGATGTAATTTTTAAGAATAAATGTAAGGAAAATGGGCATAAAGCCAAATTTTTGAAAAGCCCATGGCTCATGTACAAAAAAAATAAACACATGAGGGATAGGATGGGAAAAATGTCATTTTGTAAAGCCCAAGGGACTATGTGTAAACTTGTAAGCCTATTAAGGCAAAATGATGATGAAATGAAAAAGGATTTTTGATTCCCCTTAAAAATTAGGGTTCCGTGCCTCCTTCCACAAGGTTCTAAACTTTCTTCCTTTTTTTGAATTAAATCAAAGAGTTTAACTTTCTTTTCCCAAAAAGGAATAGTTTTCACTATAAAACCTTCGAAGAGGAGCTCAGATCTCCCATCAAATCTCTAAATGAGAGACTTTTAATTTCAACGCCCCTTTTCTCCAAGATCCAACAAAAAGAGAAGAAGAAAAAGAAACCCATCTCAGAAGAACCCATTTTAGGAAAGTTCAAGGCTTGAAGAAGACGAAAAGGGAGCTCCTTTCACCATCCAAGATCTAAATCTCTTAGGAGTTTAACTCCAAATCATTCTTTGAGGAGTTCAACTCCAAAATCCAAATCCTCAAATGAGTTTAACTCCAAATCCAGACCTTTTGGGAGTTTAACTCCAAATCCACATCCAATTTCCTCCATAGGAGTTTAACTCCAAAATCTCTCAGGAGTTCAACTCCCAGCCTAGGGGCTAAAGCACATTCCTCCGCTGATGTTTCTAGCAGTCACGTGCCGCAAACGTGACCCGCTGGCGCCCACGCGCCGTGCGAGTGACCCTTCTGGCTCCTACGCGCCTGGCACGTGACCCGCTAGCGCCCGGCGCCACCCACGTGATATGTTGTCTTACGCGTCCTTAGGACGCTCCTCATCCCTCTTTTTCTCAAACGTTCATCACTAAAAAAAACCTCCCCCGTTAGACTATGCGTCCTTAGGACCCCCGTAAACACTGCGAGTCCCCCGATACGTCCAATTCCCCTTCAAAACACAATACATACCGCACATTGAGTTCGCATGACCAGTTTAACCCGTCAATCGAAGGTTCTCTCGCTCTAAAAGTAAGGGGTAATTAATGGCAATTTAGTCCGCGGCTACCGAAGATTCGGATCCCCACAATCAATAAATCCCGGCCTGCCCTAGGCAGGGGAATCTGTATACGCCTGAAAAGCATGCGTATTCTCATCTCAGTGGGATGACGAAAAACACTCTACACTATTGGCCGGTAGTTAGGCGAAGAGGGAATGTGCTCAGAGGAGGCCTTCCCAAAGGTCGGATGCTACCTCGGAGGCGAGGCGCCAAGGAATGTCCACATTGCATCATACTTATTCTAGTTCTGTAACCCCAGGAATCTAGTGGGCTTACGTGGACGACACGTTATTTGCGACGTGCCGTGATCTGAGGAATCCCCACTTACGAATATCATCATTAGCCCCCACTCTCGTTCCGGCCTATTTAAGAGTCGGATCGAAAGTAGTCTGCTCGGTCTTCTCTGTTCAGCTTGGTCCGAGGAATTTTCATGGTTGGTTGTCCGAAAACGACATGGCGTTCGGCGGTTGTGGCTATTTGATCCCGAGTCCACGCAGCATCCGTCATGCGTCTAAATTTTCGCGCGCATCCTCGATGATGTCAGTGGATCGCTGAAAAGATGGCGCCATCATGGCGAAGTCATTTCATTTGCTCGGGTCGTCGTGGGGACGGGTCAACCGTCGATCTCGTGCCATGCGGTGGCATATGGAGCGTGGATGCGAGGCGCCGCTTCAACAGATCGGATCCGTGTGAGGGGAAGGCATCCAATGGTCGGCTGCCACATGACGTCACATGGATCATTGAGCACGACACTTCGTTTTGGCGAAAGGATCTGGGCTGCAGGATGGCCTTCGCTGAGAGTATAAATAGGGGCGGTTGTCCCCAGGAAACACCTTTGCACTGACTTTGGATTGCTCGGCGCTCCAACTTTTAGGTCGGTTTTGCAGTTCAAAACCTTTTTCAGCTCTCATCTCCTTTGAATCAGGTCAGATGTCTTCCTCTGATCTCCTAATTGATTTAGTTAGGGTAGAGTCCAATGATGAAGCCTCGTCCTCTGACACCGAGTCTAGTGAGGAAGCTCCTCTTCTTCTGTGTCGGGTTCGCCCCTAAGGGGTGTCAATTCCCTTGTTCCCTAATGCCGGGAGGCCAAGAAGGCCTCTAAGATACGCATCAAGAATGCTCGTGACGTTGCCTCTAAGATATGCATCAAGAACGCTCGTGACGTTGCCTCAGTGTTGAACAAGTTGGGCAAGCTTTCCGACATACGAGCTCGCTTCTATATTCCCTCTGCCTACACACTTCGTTTGGCCAGGGAGGGTGAACGGGCAGACCAGGTACAAGGTAATAAGATTGCCCTGTACTTGGAAGCGTTCCGAGAAGGGATGCATCTTCTCTTTTCGTCTGAGGTTTGTGCAGCTCTTCATTGTTTCCAACTCACCCCGAGCCAGCTAGCGCCGAATTCATGAAGGATTCTTCTCGAATTTCTGGTCCGGCTCAAAATCGATCGTATCCCCTTTGGCCTAGGGCTCCTCTTGGCCTTCCTCAGCTACAAGAACCATCCTAACATCCGCAAAGACGAGCTGAGTTTGGTATATTTTTCCTTTAAGAAGCACAGAGGTAGGACGGCCGGGCCAGAGGTAGTGGTCGTCCCTTCTTCCATTCACGAGTGAAAGGAGAAGTTTACCTTCGTCGGTCCTCCAAAAGGAGAGGACTGGCCGGTTCCCACCGAATGGCATAGGGTGGATTGCCCGAAGGCCAAGGTGTCGAATACCCGGAGGTATAGATTGTGTCCCGGTGGCAACCGATCCAATGCACCGACGCCTTGCTTTCCGAGCAAGCCCTGAGCTGGGCGGGACTCGGTCTCGCGCTCTTCTTAGGTAAGTTAGGTCCCAGCCGCTCAATTTAGACTTAATATATTTTGTTGCTTTTATTACCGACCCTTTCTGGTTTCTCCTCACGCCCATTGTAACACCCTAGTTCAGTTATACCATGTTCGATTTTTTTTTATTATTATTTATCTTGTGGATTTTTCTTGTCTTTATTTGTTTTTGGGTGTGGATGGTGTTTTGGTTCCTGTGCCTGGTATCCGACCCGACCCGCTTGCTAGAAACCCGTCTTGATTCCTGTTTGTTTTATCCTGACGTGTTATGTGGATCCGTGCACTTTCATTATTTGTATACTGCATACTGGCATTATATCTGGCATCTGCATTTTTTTAATATAGCATTTAAACTCACATAAAATATTTTAAAAATACATTGCATGGCCTGCCCGATACCCCTAAACCCGTAGTAGCATCCGCACATCTTGTTCCCGTTCCATTCAGTAAAACGGACTTGTTTGGATGGCTACACGCACATATATGCATCCGTTCTTGGGGGTATGCATTTTCGTTACCTGAGCATTCATTTTTAATTTTGGCCGTTGCATATATTTTTCATATTTTAAAACCGGATTTTTAGACCCAACCCGGGCGTGTTTTGGAGTAAGTTTGTATTTACCAAAATCTCAAAACGTGCTAATATTATATTCTTTAATTCCTTCTAACTGTTAATATACGTTTTTTTAACTAAAATATATTTTTTATATAATAAATCTTTAACAGAACCTCACCTGCTCTCTCTCTTCACACACATATATAAATTATATATTTTAAAAGATTCTTTATAAAATCCTAACCCCCTTTTCTCTTTTACTAATATATATTAATTATATTTCCCTCTCCCCATACATGTTCCTCTCTCCCCCTCATCTTCTCAGAATTCTTCCAGCCTCGTCCTCGCGTGAACCCATGCCTCGCGCTCGTGCTCGTCGCCACGGTCACCAACACCCTCGACTTCGCCTCCTCCTCTCCACGACCCACTCCTCACCCCGCCATCACCGCCTCGACCTCTCTCCTCTGCTGCAGCCTAACCCTAGAAACCCTAACCCTAGCCATCGACTGCCCACACCTGCGTCCACCATGCCGGCGCCGCCTCCACCCTCGACCCCGATCTCCTCATCCTCATCCTCATCCTCACAACCTCCACCTTCTACTTCTCACTCTCTTCCTTTCCCTGCACCCGAAACCTCCACTACCCTTCCCTCGCCTGCACGTCTCGTCTCACCGCCGGCGACCACGCCGTCGTCGCCTTATCCTCACCCCGTCACCATTACCTTCCTCCCTCTTCTCCTCCCCTGCAAGCCACGACCCCCTGAACCAAGCCCGATCACCAAACCCAATCCAAAGAACCCAACACCCACGCACTTTGCCATCGTTGTCGTCACCGTTCCCTCACCGCCGGAAACTCCGACACCATCACCTCGCCTCGTATCTGTCTCAGAGAACCAGCGAACCCCAGACCGGCCCTTCTTCTTCTTTTCTCTTTTCTTCCTCTTTCTTGATCTTGTTTTTCCGGTGATCGCCGGAGACCCATTGCCGACATCACCCCAGTACCACCTCCTCTGACCCCATAGCACCAACCCTAGTGCAACCTTCATCTCTTCTTCTTTCTTCTTCTTCTTCTTCTTTCTTCTTCTTTTCATTTCTTTTCTTGATCCGTATTTTTCCATTCTCTGCCGGAGCCGTGCCGCTGCCGACGATCCGAGTAATCTAGTGGACGCCCCCTACCTGCGTAGTTACCTTCTTGCCGTGCCTGGACTTGTCCCGTGTGCTGTGCGTGCGTTGCGACGATTTACCGACGTCGGACGTGCCGTACGCATCAGTCGTGAGATCCGATCAGGCAAGTCTCTCTTGCTGCATGCTATGTCGCTATATTAATATCCATATAAATAAAATATTACATGTTTATTTCATTGTGCATCCCATGTTAACGTTTTACCGTTTTTCGATATTCGTTCGTATCCGTACTGTTTATCACATATTTATTTGCATGCCGGAACGTGATTCTAACATATTGTTGTTATATAGTACAACGTAATTGATAATGTGCATGTTTGGTTATATACAATCATATGTTAAGTGCGGTACATTGTTGGCTTATGGCAAAATCAATCTAGGAAGAGCGTATAACTCTGATCCCAAGTTGAATCTTAGCTGAGTTCGTGGCTCGCATCTTCGTACATCGTTTTCCCGTGACCCTTATCCTCAAGGCAAGTACTCTTGCTTTACTTTTGGTCGATGTACATCGTCATTCCTTTGTGATTGTATATATATATATATATATCCTGCACTGTTAGAATAAAAGAGAAATGTGTTAGTACCTATTTTTCGTTATATTATACAATATATATATAAGCAACTTTTATGCGGCACGTAAGAATAATTAGCAAGTGTGGTTTTAAAATGAGATTTATTTTTAACTACAAATAAAGTTCGAAAGTTAACCTATCTCACATTTATATATTTCTAGTCAGATTGTGATTAATATACCCATATTAAGATTAACGGTAAAGATAACAATTGTGACTCTTACCAGCCTGTGCATCGCCTTCATGCAGTTACTATTATCATATAACAATTACATTGACATGTCATGATTATCCATTATACAAGTCCACTTTATTTTAAAGACGAGATCGCTAATTAAGGTGTTGAACTACATGACATGACACACCACTATTTACCAGTTTCATTTCTATTCAATTACCATACCACAATTCCAGTCTTTTCAGCATTCTTAATTAGTGCTCCGGTCATTATCATAGTAGCTATAAATACGCGGGTGTTGGGGTAGTTTGAGTGTGCGTCGTACAACAGGATCTCAGGAGTCCCATGCCGGCAGCTCGTACCGGGCTATATCGGTCTCATGTTTACAGCTCGTACCGAGCTACGTCGGTCTCATGTTTACAGCTCATACCGGGCTATATCGGTCTCTTGTTCATTCCACAGTTGGGCCCGTGTTTCCTAGCCCCTGGGGCACCACTCTTGGGTTAGGAATACTCCTGCAGAGGTTGACGCACGCACTCGAGCTTACGATAGGATAGTTTATCTTTTAGTGACCAGTTAGGTTATGACTTGACCTCTTACATACATGTTTCATAGTGTTAATGCATCTATTTATTTATATATCTGTTTTGCTTGCGCACACGGGCTTCACTACTTTCATATATTCATGTTATCATACCACACATACACTTTATTCGTTGAGTACTTGCTGGGGTATTCTGACATCCCTGAGATTTGCCATCTCGGGTTCAGAGACAGATTTTCAGGCCGAGCAGGACCGCAGCGACTACCAGGACTTTGCCGAAGATCAACCCTTAGGTTTATTTCTTTTCTGTTAGTATTTAGCATGTGCGCCCTTCTGGGACATTAGGATCTTTGTATCTTTCAGATTTTGTTTTCTTTTCGAACCTATTGTATCGGATCTTTTTGCATCAATTATCTAGTGGACCCATTTGTAGTATTCCTTGTGGTTTCATTGCAGCATGATTATCAGTATTATCCCTTTTGGTATTGGATTTTATTTTTGACAGGTTAATCTAGACAGCCTTATGTGACTATGGAAGGATCTTTCCTTATCGTAGGTAGCACGGCTGGCCTTCGTTGCTCTCTGTATTCCGTATTTTGGGAAGAGGGACATGACACCCATGGACCGGTCAAAGATTATGGCCGCCTTGGTCGCCAAGGCACAGGATAGGAAGGGCGGCATGCCAGTTTGTCCAAGCCCACGCCGAGCGGAACGTCTCATCATCTGCTTAGCTCATTTAGGCAACAGTGGCTTAGAGAACAGGTTTAGGATCCCTGTAATCGAAGGATTTTCAATCTTTACGAGTCGTGAGGGTCCCATAAAATGATTTTCTCCCCATGAGTCGAAAGGATCTCATAGGCATATTCTCCTTAGGAGTCGTAAGGATTCCTAAACGGATTTTCTCTTGCAAGTCGTAAAGATCTTACAAGAGTAATTTCTCCTTGTAAGTCGAGAGTATTCACAAGTGTCGTTCACCATAGCGAGGGATATCACTCGCCTTTGGTGGGACTTGGTTGGGAACACATTTATTTACGCCCGTGGATTGTATACAAGAGTCAATATTGGACTACTTGTACGGCATAAATTTTGTGGGGTTATGATGGCTTAAGAAACCGATTTAGATCCCCGTAACTTAAGGCTTTTGAATTCTATAAGCCGTGAGGGTTTTATAGAAATATTTCTCCTTACGAGTCGAAGAGATCTCGTAAGTGCATTTTCTCCTTAGGAGACGTGAAGATTCCTAAGGATGTTGCTCTTTGGTGAGTCGTAAGGATCTCACGCGGATATCTTCCCCTTACAAAATCGAAAAGACTTTGTAAGTGTATTTTTTCTTTCCTTTTACGAGTTTGCGCCCTTTCAAGTTTTCAGAAGCTCGTCAGTAGTCCTGCTGTTTTTACTCACGGAGTCCTTTTGGGTTTTCATCCATGCCCTTTTTGCTTGTGGACATACCGTTTTTTTAACGAGCGCGTCGTTGGTGAAGCTTTATTGCCGGTAGGACTTCAGGTGTTACCTCGCCGGTGGGACTTGGTGGAGGTAGGGATCTTTTATGCCCGTGGATTGTATACGACGATCAATATGGAGATCTACCGTAGGGCAAAATATTAGTTTAGGGACATTACGGTCCATCTTTCTGGTACTTGGAGGTGCAATCTTTGCTATGGGTGACCCATGGATAGTATATGGTAGTCAATATGGAGACCAGCCGCATGGCAACATATTAGTTTAGGGACATTGCGGTCCATGGGGGACGTGGAGAACATATGGGGTACATAGATCGTGCCCGTGGATTGTATACGGTCGGTTATATGATCCATACCGTAGGGCAATGTGTATTTGAGGTACCATCATCCGGTAAGGCTTTCATAGTTTTGATTCTGGGAAGATAGCGCGCGGACACAAGCGTCATCTATTTTTGACCCGAGTTGCAACTCTTTAAGCATAATATTTCTTGAGGCATCGACCGTTTATGGGTCGAAAAGGTCTTTCGCCATGCATGTCTATCAGCATGTACGCTCCACCTTAATAGCATGTTCTATAAGTAGGGGCCTTCATAGTTGGGCTCGAACTCCCCACGTTTTGCACGACTGGGAATCATCGGTCTTTTGACCACCAATACGAGTTTGTCTTGACGAAATGTTCTCAGTCTGGCTAGTCTTCCATATGCCCAGGTCAACCTTGCTTTGTAGGCTTCAAGGCTTTGTTGTGCTACGAGACATGTTTCATCCAACGCGTCAAGTTCTTCAAGCCGAAGGTGAGCATTTTCCTTGTCGGTGAGCTCATGTTGAAGTGTCATTCGCAGAGAGGGGGGTTCAATCTCCAAAAGGAGCACTGCTTCAGTTCCGAACACCAATGCATATGGTGTTGCTTTCGTAGCCGTCTTGAACGTCGTTCAGTAAGCCCATAGTGCTTCTTGTAGCCTTTTGTGCCAATCTTTTTTATATTTGGACACTGTCTTCTTTATGAGTTTGGTCAAGGTCTTGTTGAAAGCCTCAACTAGACCGTTGGCTCGGGGGTTATAGACGAAGAAATATCTCCAGTCTATCTTGAATTGTTCGGCGAAGCGATCTATCTTGTGGCTTCGATATGCTGGTCCGTTGTCTGAGACCATCCGTCGTGGGACTCCGAACCGATATATGACATGAGTCTTGAAGAAGTGCAGCATGATCTCCGTTTTTACTTCCCTGAACCGTACCGCCTCCGCCTACTTGGAGTAGTCGGTTGTTGCGAAAATAGACCGATGCCCTTTAGATGATGCTGATTCGACGGGGCCAACTATATATGTTCCCCCACATCTCGAATGGCCAGCTGGCCACAGTTGGATGCAGCGGATTGGGATGTATGAAATCTTTGTGTATTTGGCAAGAATGACATCGCCTTGCATATTCGATGCGGTCTTGAATCATTATGGGGCCAATAGTAGCTCGATCTTTTAATCTTAATCTTCATTTTCGGACCAGCTTGATGGGATCCGCAGAGTCCGTCATAGATTTCTTGAATGACCTTTGTTTCTTCCTTTGGTCCTAATCATCTTAACCATAAGTGATCGAAGGACCTTTTATAGAGAATTCCATTGACGAAGACAAATGACAAGAGTCCGTTTCATGAGTTGATGCCTTTGCGATGCGTCTTCAGGCACTTGTTGTGATTTGAAGTAGTCTATAAAGACATGGCACCAATCTTCGCCTTCTTCTGCATGGAGAACTTCCTCCTCAAGCATTTCATCTTTTTCAAGTGCTTCTATCGGAGACTCTGAATGGAGTTCCACTGGTGCTATGACTTTACGGCTTTGGACGGTGATCCTCACGTCGTCAAGGCTTTCATCTGCCATTTCTTTGGCCAGCTTGGCTAATGCATCTGCCTTGTTGTTTTCCGCTCTCGACACATTTTCTAATATATATATGATGGAATCTATGTTAATAGCTGTTGTACTCTTTCATCGTACCTTTTCAGCTCTGGCTTACACGTTTTGTAGTCGTTGTTTACTTGACTGGCTATCAATTGAGAATCTCCACATATGAGGTCCTCAATGTCCATATCTATTGCGATTTCAAAACCGGTAACGAGAGCTTCATATTCCGCATCATTGTTAGTCATTGGTTCTGTCAACGAGAAAGCATAGCGGAGTATCCCGCCTTGAGGTGTCATGAAGATAAGACCCACTCCAGCTTTGACTATTGGGGTGTTCTTTCGCGCTTTCATTGAGGATGCCTCGTCGAAGTAGAGTTCCCAACGGGTCTTCACTTTATCTTCTTGTTCACTGTCGGTTGCATTGAATGCGTGCTCATCCGGTAGCTCACAATTTCACGGGGAATCGGCTGGGATTGGATGCTCAGCGAGAAAGTCGGCAATAGCCTACACTTTATCGCTTTGAGGGGGAGATAAGTTATCGAGAACTCCATGAGCATAAAAGCCCATTTTGCGAGCCTTCCTGTCAATATAGCCTTATTCATGAGGTACTTAAACGGATCCACCCTTGATATTAAGTGGACTTCATGTGCCAAGGCATAGTGTCTGAGCTTCGTGACGACAAAGATCAACGCCAAGCAGTACTTCTCGATAGGAGAGTAATTGCTTTCTGCTCCTAGCAGGACTCGACTTAGATAGTACAAAACACTTACTTTTCCTTGGTCGTTCTCCTATGCCCATAGCGTGCCTAAAAAACTATCAAGGGCAGTTGTATAAAGGATAAGGGGCTTCCCCTTAACCGGAATGGCCAACACAGGCGGAATCTGCGGGTATTTCTCCTTCAGTGCTTGTTGGCATTTGTGATTCCATATAAAGGGAGTTCCCTTCTTCATAAGGTGACTGTATGGACGATACTTCCCAGAGAGGTTGGCGATGAATCGTCGGATGTAAGCGAGCTTTCCTTGGAGAGACCGCAATTGTTTTAGATTTCTTGGTAGGGGCATTTCCGTAATAGCCCTGATTTTGGAGGGTCGATATTGATTCCTCGATGACGAATTACAAACCCAAGGAATTTTCCACAAGAAACTCCAAAGGCGTACTTCAACGGGTTCATCTTCAAATTGTACTTTCGGAGGCATTTGAAAGCAATCCTAAGATGTCCCCAATGTTCTTCATATGACTTTCTCTTGACCACAAGATCGTCGATGTGGCATTCAACGATGTCATGTATAAGCTCGTCGAATATCTTCGTTATGGATCTTTGATATGTGGCCCCTGCATTCTTAAGCCGAAGGGCATCACCTTGTAGCAGAAAACGCCTAACGGTGTACGGAAGGCTGTATACTACTGGTACTCGAGATCCATCCTTATCTGATTGTATCCTAAAAATCGGTCCATGAACGAGAAGACCTCATGAGTAGAAGTGTTGTCAATCATCAACTCCGTGACTGGTACGGAGAAGTCATTTTTCGGGCACGCCTTATTGAAATCCCGAAAGTCCACGCAAATGCGAACAGTCCCATTCTTCTTCATTACAGGGACGATGTTGGCGATCCAGTCCGGATATTGGACTTCATGAATGAAACCCAAATCTATAAGCTTCCTGACTTTGGTATTGATGCCCATCTCAAGTTCGAGCCGCATCCTTCTTGGTGCTTATTTAACTGGCTTTATCCCTAGGGTTATGGCCAGCTTGTGCACTGCTATATCTGGGTCGAGTCCAGGCATCTCGGAGTAGTTCCGGGCAAAGCACTATCTATATTCCACGAACACTTCTTTTAACGTGGCTACTTGTTTTCGGATCATCCTCCATTCCCAAGTTTATCTTCTTCAATTCATCCGTCGTAGTATGGATTCCATCTTCCAGCCGAGCTCTCCTCATCTTCATTCGTGAAGCAGTTGAATAGCACAAGCATATCTTTGTTTTCTCTCTCATGCGAGAACTTTATCATGTGACAGGTATGTGTCCACTTCTGTTTTCTGGGTTGAGCCGGTCCCAATCTGATGGCGCAAGTTTTCTTCGGCTCATGCTTCCGTGGTGGGTCCACCTTCCAACTCTTAGATAACACAAATTTGCCTAACTTGTACTGTGGTCTTCAACCCAATTCTTAAACACGAAGCAGTTCTCGATCGGGTGGCTTATAACTCGGTGAAATGGGCAATAATCTGGATGGTCGACTTCGTTTGCTTGTTCGGGTCATCGAGGTCTTGGAAGTGACAGTATCTGATACTTCATGACAAGGGTGAATATCTTCCTTATCTTGTCTTGAAGGAAACCCATCTTCTCTATTAAGGAGGGATTGTGGCCGACCTCTTTCTGGTGGACGAGCATCATGGGATTATTTCGCTGCCTTTGAGTATTGACAGCGACCATCGCCTTACTTCTATCTTCATTAGCTTGGAATCTTCCTCTTGAGAATGAAGTTCGAGGCAACCGAGGTTGGGGAGATTCATGTCTCATTTCTTCCGCAGCTTGTTCGCGTAGGTATCATTATCTGGCCATTTCATATTCGGCCATCTCGTGGCTTTGATTGTCCATGCTAGCTTGACAGGCTTTTCTTATCATCTTATGCATCTGCTCTTCTAGCGGCGGGTTTGGACTTCTTCGCGTAGACCCTTCTCCTTGCTTGGCCGTGCCATTTTTTGGCAGAGTGTCATCACTTGAGAGTGTTATAGTGTGGCAACTGTGTGTTTTCCATTGCTTCTTGGGTTGGATATATCCTAAACCAGTAGTATCGAACTTTCCGATAGCCTTGACCCCGCGAGCCCTGGTGTTTTCCAGATTCTCTTGTAAAATCGGACTTGTCGAGCGGTTTGTTCGGTCGGTATCCCTTGTCGTTTCAAGAAGTCCTCAAAACCACTGACGCAATATCTTGGCATGAGGACGGACTTCAGTCTATCAGGACTTGGATCGAGTCCCTCCCAAATTTCTCTTTGTATCCTAATTTCTTCGGACTTATAGAAAAGGATCACTCTCTCCCCTATGCTGGGGAGGTACATAGAAGGTTATTAGCTCCACATTATCAATATTGATGGCGTCAAGCTCTTTATAGTGATGGAACCATGGTAACGTGCAGGACTTGATCCACTTTGTCACGAGTCTTTACCCATGGATGAGCGGAGAACACGACATTGGTCTCTTCTGCCAAATCGCTACCGAAGACCGGAATGAAGGCCGATGAAGTTGGTTAATTACTTTCCACTCGTGGTTGACCCGAGAACACTATCTCCTCGTCTTCTTCAGAATCGCTTCCAAAGATTGGGCCATTGGTCACTTTCTCTTGCGTATCTTCCGGTATGCCGCATTTTTCCGTATCTTCAAAGTCCGGCAGGAAGTATTTGGCGTCTTCATACTTCGCACTTCATATACCGAAAAAGGGTTGAATTCCATTACGACGACGTGCTCTTTTCCATCCGTGAAGTACTTCATACACTAGTGCTGTGTAGAAAGGATTATATTGTACTCGTGTAGCCATGGTCTACCGAGCAAAACTTTATAACATGTTTTGGCTTCAATGACATGGAACTTGACGTCCGTGACGAGCTGTCCGAAGCGAAGCGTTAGAACAATGGACCCAAGTGTCTGTGAAGATTGCGAATCGAATCCGGAAATAGTGACCTTCTCCTGGCCAAGATATTAGACATCTATAGACAGTTCTTTGAGCACTTTCAAATTTAATAGGTTGACCGAAGACCTGTTGTCGACGAACGCCTTATTTATCCTCTCGTCGCCGCAATATCCAGCCACGGAGAGCGGTCGGTTGTGCTCGAAGGTCCCCAGCAGCAAGTCTTCTTCCCTGAATGCGATATCTGCAGTATTAACTTCTGCGAGTTTGCCTTTCATGTTTTCTTTCGCAAAGAACGCTTGGAACTATTATGGCTCTTTCAGCGCCTTGATGAGAACATCCCACAACTCTTTCAATAGAAGGAGAGCGTTATAAATGCTTAGGTGCGATGGCAACTTCTTCAAGTGTGCTAGGACGTTATAATCTACCTTATTTTTCTTCGGCAGATCCTTGGCAGTGAGATCTTTGGCAACTTCTTCATCTACGTCGATCTCTTCAACAACTTTCTCTTTTTCCTTATCATGCTTTCTTGAGGTTTTGTTAGCAGGTCAAGGGTTTTCTCGGACAGGGTACGATTTCGCAACTGTATATTGTCGCACTCTTCTGTAATTTCCTCTTCTTCTGGCGAGGAGCTTACAAAGAGAGGTTTGAATGGGAGTTCAACTTCGGAATCACTCCCGAAGGTGGAAACCTTGAAAGTTCCCACTTCTGAAGACTGATCCTCGGCCATGTTACAACTTTCTACCACCGACCTTATTTTATTGCCGGTTTCGGAACCATCGTCTTCAAGCAGATGAGCCTTTGCCCATCGCTTCTCTCTTTAGCTTCCTTTGATGAGAGATATAACGACACCACCATTTCTTAAATGGGGTGAGTGACTATCCGGCGATATAAGCAGTATCTCGGATGCTCTTCTCCTTCTCTAAAATAAGAGACTCCTGACGTATACATCAGGAGAGACGGCAGCTTCATCTCTTTTGATAGGGCTTTAGCGAAACGTTTCTCGGCTACGACCCTGCTTTTCTTTTTCGGCAGCGAATTTTTCTTCAGCTGGGGAGTTGCATAACTCGCCTCTCCCGCAGCCTTAAATTGTCAATTGGGGACTATTTTTTAAACTCTTTCGATATTTCTTCAGGTATTCATGATGCGAAATTTATCTTTGAGCTTGTAAATAAATAATTGATGATATGAAGGAAGATATAGCGGAAGATAAAATTGTCCAAATAGTCACCGATAACGTATCCAATAACATGGCGGCATCAAAGTCGCTAGCCAATGTTCCCTCATAAAAAATTGCTTTTTAATTCAGTCGGGCAGCGCTTCACGTGTTTCCACGTGAGCGACAGCGCCAGCATTTAGTAGGATTAAAAAGTTCCATGCTGGCGCCTCACGAGCTCACGTGAGCGCCGACGTGCAAAGCACATGTTGCCTGATACCGTTCTTAGGCGGCGCTCACGTGCCAGCGCCAACATTTATTAGGATTGAAAAATCCTATACCGGCGCCTCACGTGAAACACGTAAGCGCCGGCATGCAAGGTACATAAGCGCATGTTATATAAGAATTAAATTCTTAGGCGGCGCCCACGTGCGTACCACGTGAGCGCCAGCACCCAAATTAAAAAGAGTAGAATTAAATTCTACACGAGGAACATTTCCCTAAAAACTGGGGACATTCTCTGTTAAACAGAGCCGTTGGATCAAAAATCCGATGGTAGAATTAAATTCTATTAGGAGAAAATATTTCCCTAATATTTCTGAATGAGAAAGATATTCTCAGTTGAATTAAAGATCCAATGATAAAATAAAATTCTAATGTGGAAAATATTTCCCTACGACTTTCTAAACAAAGAAAAATATTCTCTGTTAAACAGAACATCCTTGGATTAAAAATCCAATAGTGATTAAAAAATCACCGTATGACAGAATTGAATTCTGTATATAGAAAAATATATCCCGAATCTTGTTAAAAACAAGAATATATATTCTGGAAATCAGAAATTCTCTGGATCAAAAATCCAAAGGTGGATAAAATCCCCCAAACAATTTTTGATGCCAATTAAATCAATTGGTATCTATCAAATGAGAGATTTTCTCAAACTAATTAACAATTTGCCACTTCTATATAAAGGATCCGAGACTTTAAGTCTCAGAAGGAGGATCGACACCATAAGCTTCTCTACAAAAGAAAACTGAGAATTTAATTCTCCAAAAAAAAGAAGATTCTCGCTCTCTCGAACCCAAGGTAAAGAAAAACAGAGATAAACATATCTCCTTTGCTAAGTATAAAAAAACAAGAGTTTAACCCTTCAGAAAAAGAACTTAGTTCTTCCTCTGATCTGAGATTTGCAAAGCAAATCTCCCCACAAGTTGAGAATTTAATTCTCATCAGAGAGATTCTGTTCTTCAAATTCAAAATCTAAGGAAAAAGAACTGGATGAAAAGAAAAGAAGAGAACGTATGTTCTAGGAATTTAATTCCTTTGCAAACAGGGTTTAACCCTACATGAAAAAACTTAATTCTTATAAAAGAAACAAAGGAAATTAGTTCTCCAATAAAAACGATCATAGATCTTCAAAACATAGATCTATGTGATCATTAATGACCAAAATGCCATTAACAGGGATTAAATCTCTAAAAAGAAAGGGACTTGGCGCCTCACGTGAAACACAAGAGAGCGCCCAAAAGATTCGCTTAAATGGAACTCGGCGCCTTACATACTTCCCACATAGGCGCTCAAAGTCGAACGCTCAACGCCTCACGTGCTTCCCACGTTAACGCCCAAAACAAAGACCCCCGACGCCTTACGTGCTTCCCACATAAGCGCCCAAAACAGAAGGCTCGGCACCTCACGTGTAACGCATGTGAGCGTTGTATAAAAGTGCAGAGCACTATAAATTTAGTCAAAATGACTAAGTGCCTAGCACTGATTGGGCAGCGTCCATATCTGAGCGCCTCACGTGCTTCCCACATGAGCGCCAAAGCAGAAAATAAATGCTTAGCACTTCTGAATAAAAGGAAAAAGCCCAGGACCAAGCCCAAATCGGCTAAGTTTGGAGTCACTTGCAGCTGAGCCCAAATGCTTAAATATTTAAGTTGATCTTAATCTAAAGACAGATTAACGGTCCTTAAATAAAACAAAATATTCTTTGAACTGAGCGAATACATACAACCTAAGTTCGATCCCCAAATCTAAAATATACTGATTTGGACTAATCCGCGCCCTACGGGCGACGACATAAACTAATCTTCGTATACAATCCACGAGCAATTTTAACAAACAAAATAACACACGATACGAAGTGGACTACTAGAGCAGGAGAAAATGGTTAACGTAATTAACTGTAGTGGCTTGCGCCTGTAAGGAAGAGCGTCCCCACAATCAAAAACCCTTCATAAATGAAGGGAATATGATAAAGTCTGCAATATCGGTGGCATCTATCCAAACCTCCGATATACGGTGCCATAAATCAACTTGGTATTTTCGGAGAAGTGGATGGATATGTCCAAATAGCATCTGCCCCTAAATTCAGGCAAGACGTTCAATCTCAGTTCGTCTCTGTTTTCGGCGGTAAACAGCCATTAAAAAGCCAAACAATTTTTGAACAAGTTGCGTGACACACCGTGAATTTGATGTTGGGTGACATCGACAAGGTAAAACCTATAAGAAAAGTGATTTACCGACGTATTTATAACGGACGTTGTGTCTCTAAAGAGCCTGAAGCCTTTTAAAGCGGTCTGCTATATGGAATTTATGACTTCTCTTCGAAACAGGATGATTCTGTATAGGTGCCTGGACAAACTAAGCTTCAAGCTTTATTTTCCTAAACGTCTTGGGCGTCATATGTGGCTGGATCAGCATATTCCCCTTGAGTTCTCGCCTATAAGAAAGCCACCGACTTTGGCTAGTGCCGGTATGAGCTCAGGTACAATCCTGGGGGTACTCGATTCCTTATTCCTGCATTTGGACGTCGCAGCACGTGTATCATGAGTATTTATGGCCGCTGAGGAAGAACTACCGAGCTTAATTTTCATGTAAACTATCTAAGCTTCTTCGGATGGGAAAAGACAAAGAAGTCCATCCCGGGTTGCTGCTCAGGATTTTCGAACGGTTGTTCGACGCCCGGCAGTGGGTGTTTTAGAGCATATTGCCGGAGGAAAATCATTTTCCCAAGCAGTGCATGTCTTTCAGGCTTATGACAGGATGTCGGTGAAGAGCCGGGCCTACCAAGAGAATGTGAGGTCCGAGGCTCAAAAGTGTCGATAACAGCAATTGTGAGTCGATGCCAATGCGGCGGAGCCCATGTTATATAAGGGGCTGTACGAACGCCGAGCAATGGTGGACGACTGATGATATTCCGGTTGCCCGCCTTATGCCGGAGCAAATTGACGTCTTGGTCAAGACTCAGCAAACCATGGCCCTAGGCCAGTCAGGGGATAAAGCGTGTCATCTTCATATTCATTCTCGACGCTTATTACCCTGCATGTATGTGAAGAATTAGTCGACCGGCATTCTCTCCCTTGCCTTTAGGGGTAAGAAAAGGAGACGTCGAAGGTCGGTTTTCGGCTAATTCCCGCATGCGTCATCTGAACAGATGCATTATCTTAATGTATGACCATAGATTTGGTGAAACACACAGAAGTTAGGGTTGTCTACAAGCTCTTCTTTTCTGGGCATGGTGGAAATAAAATGTTCCACACCGATGCTTCTAATAGCCGGGTAAATTCGCAGCAGCTCTCATCCAGCCATCAAGGTTATAGCCTTATTTATCTGCCCTCTTGATGGCAAGGAGTAAAGAAAACCTTGGTGCAATTTGGTTCTGTGGGTTTGACCAGCACCAGAATTTTCGGACGTTCGAATTCTTATTGAGTGTCCGTGTCACGCCCCACCCCCAATACAGAGAGTATTGTCCGCTCTGGCCGAAGCCGCACGGTTTTGTCCTTCGGGGCAAACCGGACCCGACCAGGGGCCACTTCCCAGGAGGTCACCCATCCCAGAACTTCCCTGGCTCGAACACGCTTAACTACGGAGTTCTTAAGCTCCTGTAGTGCCGGTTCACTTAAAAGGCGCCTCTGTATTGAAGAGCGGTATCATTCCATTTATAATACAGATCTGTCCTCTTTCGGAATGTATTCCGAAAATTCCCCATTATTTTATGGTGGTTCCACATGCTTATCTGGTATAAATGGGTATACCGGATAATACATGGGGTATTACAGTCCGCGTGAAGCGACTGTATTTGCTCGCCTGCATTGGTGTTCTGATATCCAGTTTTGCAAGTCATCGATCTTATCTTCTATATCGATGAACTGTTGCTGGATATCGCTCATCCGTTGACGCACTTCGAGGATGTCATCGTGCAAGTCTCAGACTCCATCATTCAACTGGGAAATGGTTTGCATGGATACTTCGTGCATTTCATTATTCCTCTCAGAGACTCTAGATAAGAAACCAACTTTTTCATTGGACTCCTTTGAAATGAGGGGTGTAAAGGAAGATGTCGGTCTTCCTCCGTTGATAAGGGACTCGGTGCTTCTTCAGCCAAAGGACCGGTATCAGCATTTGCATTGCTACTTTCTCCCTGCTGGAAGGATATGGGAAAATCGTGTCTATGGTGAAGTTATTCGGATTCGTCTTCACTCGTGGTTCGATGGTTTATCCAACATGTATGGACACTATCTGAAGAATGCGAGAAGGTGTTTTGCCTTCTTCTATTTTGAGGGGTGGCCAAGACCTGATTCTGTGTAAAATCTTGTATCATTTTCCTGAACATGCGACGTCTTAGAGAGTGTCCCAATATTGTAAAACACGTATTCATTCACTATTCGTTCAGGACGTGTTTAGCGTCTTATCAGATTATTCGGTGATTAAACGTTTTATACAGATTGTACGGCAACATACATTTCATATTATTTTAGTATAATTATTATATATAAAATTATGACAAATATATAAGATTATAGATATTGAAAATTTGAAATATACTTGTGGTGTAAATGGCAAGGCGTCCAAACAAAAACGGAAAATTGTGGGTTCGAATCCCACTGGGTATGCATTCTTAACATTGGAATTTTTTGAAACACAATATATAACGTTCGCTATGCAACAAAAAACAGCTCATACCAAAAAACAAATTACACCGCAATGCCACATGAAACCCATAAACATAAGCAAACACTAGAGCATACATGCTAAAGCCGAAAAACATAACACCAAAATAACATATAAAAGTCTTATGTCACTACTCGCTGTTACATAAACATAAGCAAATACAAAAGGACTAAGGGCTACAAATAACTTCAAAATCAACAAAATATCAAACCGTAAAATCACTGTTTAAAATTGGATAAACACCATTTAAATACGGTTAAAATTGGATAAATATCGATTAATCACTGTTGAAACCGTATAATCACCGTGTAAACGTTTTGACCGCATAATTGACTGTTTAATGACTTTACCATTCGTTTTGTCACCGTTCACGTTTAAACGGCCGTTTAACCGATTTTTTTGAATAGTGGAGTGTTCTGCTCGCTGATGCAATATGCAGAAATTAGGAGATCTTGCCTTTCCCGGGCATTCTAGGATATAGGAGTTGTCACGTCCCGCTTCCCAAAATACGGAATACGGAGAACAACGAAGGCCAGCCGTGCTACCTACGGTAAAGAAAGATCCTTCCATAGTCACATAAGGTTGTCTAAGCTTAACCTGTCAAAAATAAAATCCAATACCAAAATGGATAATACTGATAATCATGCAGCAACGAAACCACAAGGAATACTAAAAAAGGGTCCACTAGATAATTGATGCAAATAAACACCCAATACAAAAGGTTCGAAATAAGAACAAAATCCGAAAGAAAATGCATAAGATCTAATGTCCCACAAGAACGCACATGCTAAATACTAACAGAAAGGAAATATACCTATGGGTTACTGATCTTCGGCAAAGTCCTGATAGCCGCTCTGATCCTACTCAACATGAAAATCTGCCTCTAAACCTAAGATGGCAAATCACAGGGATGTCAGAACATCCAAGCAAGTACTCAACGTATAAGTTGTGTGTGGTATGATAACATGAGTAGATGAACGTAGTGCAGCCCGTATGCGCAAGTAAAAGCAGATATATAAAAAGATGCATTACTACTACGAAACAAACATGTAAAGAGGTCAAGTCATAACCTAACTGGTCGCTAAAAAGGTGAACTATCATATCGTAAGCTCGAGTGTGTGCGTCAACCTCTGCAGGAGTATTCCTAACCCAAGAGTAGTGCCCCAGGGGCTAGGAAGCACGAGCTCAACTGTGGAATGAACAAGCGACCGATATAGCCCGGTACGAGCTGTAATAACATGCGACCGACATAGCCCGGTACGAGCTGTAATAACATGCGATCGATATAGCCCGGTTCGAGCTGCCGGCATGGGACTCCTGAGATCCTGTTGTACGAACGCACACTCAAACTAACCCAACACCCGCGTATTTATAGCTACTATGGTATGACTAGATCACTAATTAGAAGTGCTCAAAGGACTGGAATTTATGATATGATAACTGTACAGAAATGAAGCTGGTAAAATGGTAGTATGTCATGGCATGTAGTTCAGCATCCTAATTAGAGATCTCGGCTTTAAATAAAGCGGACTTGCATAATGGATAATCATGACATGTCAATGTAATCTTAATATGGTAATAGTGTCCGTATGAACGCGATGCACAAGTTAGCATAAGTCACAAATGTTGCCCTTACCGTTAGCCTTGATGTGTAACTAAAATAATTACAGACTAGATACTTATATATATGAGATGGGTTAACCACCTCGAACTTTTATTTGTATTTAAAATAAATTTCATTTTAAAACCACTTGTTGATTTTTCTTACTTGCTGCATAAAAGTTTGCCTATATATACTTTTTTGTACGATATAAAGAAAAATAGGTACCAACACATTTCTCTTTTATTATAACAGGACAGGAAAATTATATATATTGATATACACGCGAAGGAATACCAATGTACATCGACCAAAAGTAAAGCAAGAATACTTGCCTTGGTGACGGAAGCGAGGCGGATGGAGGCGGCGTAGATGGTGGCGACGAGGGATGGAGAAGGGGCTAGGGGGTTCTCAGGTAAGACTCTGGGTTTGGGACAAAGGCGAGGGATGACGTCGACGATAGGCTTTCCGGCTAGGTTTCACGGCAAGGCAGTGGGTTCGGGTTCTTGATGTCAAGGTCAGGTGTGCAAGGAATGAGCTCGGAGTTTTGGGGAGAAGGCAAGAGGAGAGAGGGAGGTGGTGTCGACGAGGGTGTGGAGACGACGACGAGGTCGGAGCTCCGGCGACGTGAGGGTGCAGGCGAAGGCAGAGGCGACGAGGTCGGGTTCTTATGTTGGTTGCGTGGGTTTGCAGGGGAGAGGCGTCGTGAGGGAGAAGAGAGAGGTGAGGATGCGAGGAGAAGGTCGAGGGTGATGGGCGCGGGTGGAGGCGGCGACGGCGAGGAGAAGCTAGGGTTATGGCTTCGCGAGGAGGCAGGAACTGGGAAAGAAGAGAGAGAGGAAGACGTGGGGAGATTAGAATAGGGTTTTAAAAAATAAAAAGAAATATATATAGTGAAGAGAGAGACAGAGAGTGTTACGAAAATATTTGAAAATATATTTTGAATATATTTTCGTATATTATAAACAGTTTATATTTAAAGAATATAATATAAAATATTTTTGAGTTTTCTCGCTAATACAAAAATACTCTAAAATATACCCGGTTGGGTCTCAAATTACGGTTTGAAAATACGGATAATATACGTGTCAACCAAAACCAAAGTGCGATGTCCGGTTAAAGAAAATGCATACCCCAAGAACAGACACACGTAGCATGCACGCAGCGATCCAAACGAATCCGTTTCACAAAACGGGACATGAACACGATGTACGTATACAACCATAGGGTCTGGGCTATGATGCAGGCCATACTAGGTATTTAAAAATATATTATTTGACTATAATAGTATTATTAAAAAAATATATGCAGATGCCAGATGTATGATGCAGGTATACAGAACATATGTGTGCACGGATCCTCGGCACTAACAAGGGTAAAACATAACCAAGAACCAAGACGGGTTTCAAGCATGCGGGTCGGGTCGGATACTAAGCGCGGTTACCAAAACACTATCCGCAACCAAAACGAATAAAACAAGAAATAGCTACAGAATAATTAAATAATCAAATCGAACATGGTATAACTGAACTAGGGTGTTACACTATACCCAACTACAAAAAGAATTTCGTCCTCGAAATTCCGGAACAAGAAAGGACAAGCAGACATGAATCTAAAAGAAGAGGTGTAGAAACTTCTGTCAAATATCGTCTTCTCGTTCCCAAGTCGGTTCTCTGTGTAAACGCCCGCCCCAAGATACAAGAACTAAAGGGATGATCTTGTTTCTCAACACCTTCTCTCTACGGTCGACAATGGCTGTAGGTTGCTCTTCATACGAGAGATCAGTGCACAAATTTAATTCAGAGTGATCGAGGACATGACTGGCATCGCGAACGTACTGACGTAACTGTGATACATGGAATACATTGTGCACGCCAGCCAAAGAGGGTGGTAAAGCCAATCTGTATGCCATTACTCCAACGCGTTCCACAATCTCGAATGGTCCGATAAATCGGGGACTGAGTTTCCCATGACTACCGAACCTAATCACTCCTCGAGTCGGCGAAATCTTAAGGAAGGCATGATCCCCTACGCCAAACTCAAGAGGTCTTCAACAAGTATCCGCCCAACTCTTCTGATGATCTTGTGCTGCCTTGATACGATTTCTGATCGACTGGATCTTCTCAACGGTTTGGGTTATAAGCTCCGGTCCTAGTAATCTTCGCTCACCCACATCATCCCAGCAAAGTGGGGAACGACACTTGCGCCCGTAAAGTGCCTCGAACTGGGTCATCTGAATACTCGCCTGGTAGCTGTTATTATACGAGAATTCCACCAAGTATAGGTGATCCTCCCATGATCCCTTAAAATCTAGCATACAGGCTATCAACATGTCTTCTAATATATGTATCGTATGTTCAGACTGTCTGTTCTGTCTGAGGATGGTAAGTTGTACTGTAATTGAGACGAATACCCAAGCTCTCTTGCAAGCTTCTCCAGATATGTGAAGAATCTTGTGTCCCTGTCTAACACTATGCTGATAGGCACCCCATGTAGTCTTACGATTTCTTGCATATATTTCTCTACCAACGTCTCCGTCGATTGTCGCACTCGAAGGGTAGAAAATAGGTCGCCTTTGTGAGACGGTCGACGATGACCCAAATAGCGTTATTGCCCTTAGGACTCCGCGGTAAAGCCATCACGAAGTCCATAGTGATGTGTTCCCACTTCCACTGGGGAATGGGAAGTGGTTGCAACAGGCCGGCCACTCGCTGATGTTCGGCCTTCACCTGCTGGCACACTAAGCATTTCGACACATAGCGGCAATCTCCATCTTCATGCCATTCCACTAAAAGTGTTGTTTAACGTCCGTATACATCTTGGTACCAACCAGGTCCACCGAATAGGCTGAACTGTGTGCTTCTTTCAATACTTCTCGAACCTCGCCCTTTGGCACGTATAGTCGACTGCCGAATCTTAAGAAGCCATCTTCGTGTATCAATAAATCTGTTCTCAATCCGGCCTTTACTAACTGCGAAACTTCTGCAATTGCGGATCCCCAACCTGTGCAGCTTTAATACAATCTACTAACGAAGACTGCACTTGTAGTTGCCAATACTGTCCGTGTGTCCCCCGTTCTACCACTTCCAAATCGAGTCTCCGAACTCATCAAGGAGTTCCTTCTGGCTAGTCAACCACATCGTTGTTGGTCTACGGCTGAGAACATCCGGTACCACATTTACCTTCCCGGGATGATATTGCAAATCAAGATTATAATCAGCCATGAACTCCAACCACCTGCGTTATCTCATATTAAGCTCCGTTTGTGTGAATACATACATCAAGCTCTTGTGGTCCGTATAGACTTCCACTCGTTCTCCCAAAAGATAATGCCTCCAAATCTTCAGAGCAAAGATCACTGCGGCCAACTCTAAATCGTGGGTTGGGTAATTTTTCTCGTGTGTCCTCAATTGACACGAGACATAAGCGACAACACTTCCACGCTGCATCAAGACACAGCCTAGCCCTTTACCGGAAGCGTCACTATGAATCACCAGTCCTCCTGTCCTATCTGGTACAGTCTATATGGATGCAGTTGTGAGTTTCTCGTTCAATAACTCGAATGCTCGGTTGCATTCTTCTGACCATACGAACGGCACCCCCTTCCGAGTAAGTCTTGTCAACAGTTCAGCCGCTCGCGCAAAATCTTTAACAAATCTACGGTAGTAGCCTGCGAGTCCTAAGAAACTTCTAATCTCTGTTACTGACTTTGGTGCTGTCCAATCTTTCACTGCTTCCATCTTCATCGGATCTACTGAGATACCATCTCCAGAAACGATGTGGCCCAAAAATTGAACTTGTTCAAGCCAAAATTCACATTTACTAAGCTTGACGCATAACTTTTTCCTGTCTCAGTATCTGTAACGCGATCCCCAGATGCTCGACATGCTCCTCCTTGCTTTTGGAGTACACAAGAATGTCGTCGATGAAAACTACGACAAACCGATCAAAGTACTGCGAGAAAAATCGGTTCAATAAATCCATGAACACGGCTGGGGCATTAGTAACACCGAATGGCATCACTAAAAACTCGTAATGACCGTATCGAGTTCTGAAAGCCGTCTTGCATACATCCTCCGCTTTAACCCGAACTTGATGGTACCCCGACGAAGATCCAACTTAGAGAACACTCGAGCACCACATAACTGATCGAACAAATTATCAATCCGAGGTATAAGTTACTTGTTTTTAATCGTAACCTGGTTCAACTCTCGGTAGTCAATACACATGTGTAACGAGCCGTCCTGCGCCCCATGGAGAAGTACTTGGGCGAATGAAACCCTTGCTGAGGAGATCTTCTATCTGCTTTTTCAATTCTGCTAATTCAACCGGTGCCATCCTATAGGGTGCCTTAGAAATCGGTGATGTTCCTGATAATAAACCTATCGAAAACATCAAGGCACGAGGCGGGGGTAAGACGGGTAAGTCCTCAGGAAAGACATCCAAGAATTCCCGAACTACGACCGGTACTCTATTTAAGTATCTTGGAGTTCTAGCCTTGATCCATATTCAGAATCTATCATCATGCTAATATTGGGTGTTTTGAGTTCAGGATTATGACAGGTAAGAAGTTGAAGACGTACCAGAGGCGTGTGAACGGAGCCGCCATTCTTGGAGTGATAAGAGGAATGCTGGAAATCAAAGAAACAGCCCGAGCTGATCCAGCAGCAAGCGGACTCGTTTCAGGAAGGTTTGCAGATCGTTCAGCAGTCTGTGAACAAGATTGGAACTAGACCAGTTGACCGAGTAGGGACCGTGGCAGAGTTCAGACGTGTGGGTCCTACTACTTTCACTGGTTTGGAGGAGCCATGCCAGCCGAGCAGTGGCTAGTCAGCACGGAGAATTCGCTGATTGCGGCACAGATTCCAGAGGACAAAGGAGTTGATGTGGTGCGCATTCAACTAGTGGATTACGCCGAGAGTGGTGGCTTGTGGAGGAGAACCGTTTGCCCAAGCCAAGCAGTTAGGCGGATTTCTCTAAGAGTTTCCTGGAGAAGTTCTTTCCGCGGACTGCACGGGAGGAAATGGAAGAGAAATTTATTGGGCTGAGGCAGAATGGAGCACCCGTGGACGTGCATGCAGCAGAGTGGACGAGACTCAGCAGTTTCGCTGGACCTTTAGTCGCCAACGATGCAGACAGGGCACGAAGGTCCATGCGCAGCTTGGATGTGGACATCCAAAGGCAAACCGTCTCCCTGGGTTTAACCACTTTCTCACAGGTTCTTACGGCAGCTCGAGAACAGCAGAGCATATCAGGAAAATTGGGAGTTCACAGCAGACAGCAGTTGCGGTAAGGAAGCAGTTCTGTCGGGCCGGTCGAGTTTAGGGCTAGGCCGACAAACAATGTTCTTGCATCAATGGAAGTGATGAAAGTAAAGAGCCGGCTGTTGTTCGTGATTCTATGGACGTGTTTGAAGATATATCGGGCTTACCGCCGAAGCGAGACGTGGAGTTCACGATTGACCTTAGTCCTGGTGCAGCGCCAGTGTCTAAAGCTTACTATCCAGTGGCACCAGTGGAATTGGAAGGAGTTAAGAAGCAAGTTGGTGAATTACTTGAGAAGGGTTGGATTCGAAGCAGCAACTCGCCTTGGGAGCTCCAGTTCTTTTAGTAAAGAAGAAGGATGGCACGAGAAGGATGTGCATTGATTATCGAGAATTGAACCGGGCGACTATTAAGAACAAGTACCCGATCCCTCGCATTGGAGGACTTTTGAGCAGCTTAGTGGCGCGAGAGTATTCTCGAAACTGGATTTGCGATCCGGATATCATTAGGTCCTGCAGATGTTGAGACAGGAGAAGCTTTATGCGAAGATGAGTAGTGCGAATTCTGGCTGGAAGAAGTAAAATTTCTGGGACATGTCGTGTCGGGTGATGGAATCGCCGTCCATCCCGAAAAGATTGCAGCAGTTCGAGATTGGCCTATTCCAAGGAATGTAGCTGAGATAAGAAGTTTCCTTGGATTAGCCGGATACTACAGGAGATTTGTGGAGAACTTTGCTCGTTTGGCAGAACCGCTGACCAAGCTTATGCGTAAGGAGGTACCTTTTGTATGGACGGATAAGTGTGCGTTGGCTTTGAGACGTTGAAGCAGAAGTTGATAACCGCCCCTATCCTAACCGTACCAGACAATTCCGGAGGACTGATGATTCATAGCGACGCATCTGGGAAAGAATTGGGATGTGTTATGATGCAGCATGGGAAGGTCGTAGCATACGCATCAAGACAACTGAAGACCCATGAGAAGAATTATCCAACTCATGACTTGGAGCTTGCGGCTGTGATTTTCGCTTTGAAGATTTGGATACCTTTTGGGCGTAAGAGTCGAAGTTTTTACAGATCATAAGAGCTTGAAATACGTGTTCACGTAGAAGGAGTTGAACATGAGGCAACGCAGATGGTTGGAGCTGACGGCCGACTACGACCTTGATCTTAAGTACCATCCGGGAAAAGTTAACGTCGTGCCAGATGCGCTAAGTCGGTTACCAGCAATTCAGGTATTGACCGCACAAAGGGAGATCATTGCGGATTTTCGGAGATTTGACTTGGAGGTTGTGCTACCACATGCTACGGGACAGTCGATGCAGTTGCAAGTACAGTCGTCCTTAGTTGAGAAGATTAAAACAGCACAATCGCAGGATCCTAGACTACAAAAGTTTTGAGAGCAGGTTGAAGCCGGACTACGAACCGATTTACTGATCCATGAAGATGGTTCGTTGAGGTATGGTAGCCGTGTGTGTGTGCCAAAAGGGGATGTGCGTGAAGAGCTTATGAAGGAGGCACACAATTCAGTTTACTCTGTACATCCAGGAGGGACAAAGATGTACCAAGATATTCGACAGCATTTCTGGTGGAAAGGCATGAAACGGGAGATTGCTCGCTTCGTGGCTAAGTGCTTGGTATGTCAGCAAGTCAAGGCTGAACACCAAATGGTTGCTGGTTTATTGCAACCATTTCCGATTCCTCAGTGGAAGTGGGAACATATAACCATGGATTTCGTGACGGCTTTACCGCGGAGTCCAAAAGGCAACAATGCAGTAAGGGTGATTGTTGATCGGTTGACCAAGGCAGCTCACTTTATTCCTTTTCGGGTTGGTCAATCAATAGAGACTTTGGCAGAGCGGTACATGCAGGAGATCATAAGATTGCATGGAGTACCGGTGAGCATCGTGTCCGATCGGGACACTCGGTTCTTATCACACTTCTGGAGGAGTTTACAGGAAAGTTTGGGGACTCGATTGAAGTTTAGCACAGCTTATCATCCTCAAACTGATGGTCAGTCGGAGAGAACGATCCAAACTCTTGAGGATACGTTGAGAACATGCAGGTTGGACTTCAAGGGGTCTTGGGAGGATCATCTACTTTTGGTGGAGTTGTCTTACAACAACAGTTTTCAGGCAACTATTCAGATGGCTCCATTTGAAGCTTTGTATGGTCGTAAATGCCGTTCACCTGTTTGTTGGGACGATGTCGGTGAACGAACATTATTGGGACCAGATTTGGTTGTGCAGACAGTTGAGAAGGTTAACCCTATCAGAAATCATATGAAGGCAGCACAGGACCGACAGAAGAGTTGGGCAGATACGTCAAGAAGACCTCTGGAGTTCACCGTGGGTGATTTGGTATTCCTGAAGATATCACCGACTAGAGGGGTGATTCGCTTTGGAAGTCGGGGAAAGCTTAGTCCTCGATTCGTTGGACCCTTCGAGATATTGGAGCGTGTTGGAGAGGTAGCGTACCGTTTGGCGTTACCACAGTCATTAGCAGGAGTTCACGATGTGTTTCATATGTCTCAACTACGGAGGTATGTTCGTGATGAGACTCATGTCTTGGATCATTCGAAGTTGACCGTACGGGAGGACCTGACTTTTGAAGAGCGACCAGTTGAAATCAAGGATCGAAGAGAAAAGGTTCTTAAGAACAAGGTTATCCCTCTTGTGCTAGTTTCTTGGGGTAATCGATTGCATGGAGAATCCACTTGGGAACGAGAAGATGAAATCCGGCAGAAGTTTCCTCACCTTTTCTTGTAGTTATCTATCTTTGTATTCTTGGAATTTCGAGGACGAAATTCTTTTTGTAGTTGGGTATAATGTAACACCCGAGCCCAATGCTACTATTTTCAGTTACTGTTTGAGCATAATGTGGTACTCATTTCATTTAATTTGCTTGTTTGTTGCTTACTGTAAAATTTACCCGGCAAAGTCATTTCTACATATAACAAATTTTAGCATCTAAAATAAAATTGAAAATATTCATCTTGGCCTACTTGACACCCCTAGCCTCGTGGTAGCGTCCGTGCATTGTGTTCTCGTCCCGTTCAGTAAAACGGGCAAGTTTGGATGGCTACGTGCACGCACGTGTGTCCGTTTTGAGAGTATGCTTTTTAATCATAAAACATTTCATTTTAAAATTTGGAACCCGCTTAAAATCCTATTATTTGAATTTCGAATTTTTGGACCCAACCCGGGCGCAATTTGGAAATGTTTCATTTGGCGCCAAAATCCCAAATTTTTAATATTATTAAAACCTTCGCATATATTTTTCTAACTAATCTGATATCTTACTGTTCATTACCTATGTTTTAAATCTTTAAGTTAACCATATAATATTTTTACAATCTTTTATATCCTTCTCAATTTATTCTCTCAGCCAATCGCAACCTCCCCTTTAACCCCGTGGTCCCCACTTTCTCTCTCTCCTTCTTCTCTCTCTTCACTTTCTCTCTCTCTCTACCCCTTATATATTCTCTCGTACTTCTCTTTATCATTTTTCTCTTCTTGCTTCATGTCTCGTTTCTCATTTCTTTTAACTGTTCTTTTGTTACCGGAATTCCGTCGTGCCAGTGACGTTTCTCGACGTTCCAGCGAGATACCCCGACCCGTGTGGTTCCTTTGTTCGTCGTTTGGGTTCATTCCGTGAACCGTGCGCCGTCGCGAGTTTTCCCCGCCGACGGTTAACGTTCCGTTTTCCCGATTCGCGACCCATCGAGGCAAGTTAATCTTGCTACATGCTATATACTTTTATAATCTTCATTTTATAATATTATACATTTGAAAATCTTATAGTTTACATATGAAATGTCGTTGAAAAATCGGATATGACAAATCTGAAATTTACTGTACACCTTATCTTATAAAATTCATTATAAATCATAGAAAAATCATTAGGATACGTTCTTTAGTTCGTTACGAAGCTAATTCAGAATACTATAACTCTATGAAATATTTACTTGCAAAATAAATTGTTTAATTAACGTAAAATGCAAATGAACACGTCTCTAAACTGCTGTCCAGGGAAATTCCAGCAGCAAACTTTCAACTTTGAATATTCATAACTTTTTGTAGGGATAACCTGAGATGCTTATACTTATAAAACTGAAAACCTTATTGAATTATCTTTGTTTTGGTATAAGATACGTCTCTTTTGGAGAATATTTGTTATTTTTAAGCTATTTTACAAATTAGGGTGACGCTAAATTTCTGAACGGAACCTTCTTGTGCATGGTTAATCAATACATCTTTTATAGTTACTAATCGCTTTGAATATGCTATCCATATTAATATTATTATATCACATATTGTTTAGTTGTACATCCCACATTACCATTTTATAGTTTTATAACTTTTCGGATACCCGTTTGCATCCATCGCATTTAAGATACATATAATTGCATCCATAGATCACATCACTAAATAATAATGTGATATTAACACTCCATGTTTAATAAATTGTATCCTAATTAATATTGGAACTATAAATGTAACCCTAATCGATAACTGTGCATCCATATCCTTGAAATTATATCTATTGGCATATCATATTACATGTTCCAGTTATTGTTCTGATAGTACTCATGCTTGTTTTTTATACACATGTTTATGTTAGTTTGATTATGAGCACCCACATGACATCTTGTGCTTCCTGACATGACCTGTTACACTTCCTACTTGACATAACATGGTACCGTACACTCTTGACATGACATGACACCTTTATACATTACCTGGTTGACCTGATGTACCATGGCTTTATCTGTTACCTGATCTCATGCCTAATGCCGACAAACCTGACCATTCCTGCTGTCTATCCAGACAGACCTACTTTTACCTGGTTTTCTGTTGGCATTAGTCCTTGACTACTGAATACCTGACCTGACATACATAACTTGGGGGTATGGGGAAACCAAAGGTGAAACCGACTTGTAACTCAACAGTTCGATACTTGTTCTGATCAGTCTTACGGGCTTGGCCAGCCCCGGAGTGGTGATGCTGACATCACTCGCCCATCTTGCTACCTATTACTGCTTAGCGGCACGTCTCGGATTCAGCCCCGAGGACCTTGACCGTGGTCCCGGGCACGCACGGGATACTATTGAGTTACATCGACGATTCATCAATTGATTTCAAAGACTATAGAGTAGAAACCTGATAGGACAGTTCAGTCACCATTGCACCTTACCCTGCTCTGTTATTTCTTAGTACTGCTTTATTCATGTTCATACCTGCATTGCTTATTACCATGTTCATATTATATACTTGATGTCATGACGCACTGACGTCTGGGTTTTGCATGGCCCAGATTCCGTACCACTGTCGACGACCGAGCAGGAGTATTTCAGCCAGCAGGCTGAACTGTGAGTTCTTTAGGGTTTAGTTTATTTATTGCATTTTATTTCCAGGTGTGATCCCGCATTACGGGACGTACCTTTCTATTATTGCATTGGATCATTTGCTTCCGCACTTATTTATCATTGACTCTGGTTATTATGGATTTGGACATGTGTTAGATAGTTTATTTATCTTGTTCTTGATATCTCTACAGCCGTAATGTGACTGTGGATGGATATTTCCTACCCACAGGTAGCATGGTTGGCTATGTCACGTGCCCAATCTTGCGTACTCTGGGAAGCGGGGCGTGACAACAATCCACTGCTCGGCATCAAGTGGACCACCCGAGCCAGTGAAAACTACTGGCTGTAGTCTCCTGAAATCGGCGACGCTGCCCAGACGTCTACCTTCACGAACCTCAGCCATCTTATTCAAAGCTGCAGTAGCGGTCTGCAGAGAAGCAAGTAGACTCTCCTGCAGTAATTCGGTCTGCTGCTGTTGGCTCTCTAGCATACCACGTATAACTCCAAATAGTGCAGCATTGTTGTCACGCCTTCCATATACTCGCAAATTTTCTTCTGCCATGATTCTGAAGTCAAAACGAACGACGAGATTTAGCAACGAAAACGAGTTTCAAATTCAGAATATTAAAACAATTGAGCGAAGCAAATAGATAATGCAATATAATCAACTCAAAAAATACGAATTAAGGGTAGAACTCTAAGTTACTCATACAGAATACCGTATTGTATCCATACCGCGGTATATGGGCACAATATCGTAACTCTATGTAAATCGCCCGAATCCTACAATTAGAGTCAAAGGAATATGCAACATGACATACGAGGGGAAAAACCTAGACATGTGATTCTAACCCTACAGGTCGGTAGAATCCAGACAAACTTCGGCGTCAGCCTGGCTCTGATACCAACAAAAGCTTGTCACGCCCCGCTTCCCAAAATACGGAATACAGATAACAACGAAGGCCAGCCGTGCTATCTACGCTAAGCAAAGATCCTTCAATAGTCACACAAGGCTGTCTAGCTTAACTTGTCAAAAATAAAATCCATTACCAAAAAGGATAATACTGATAATCATGCTGCAACGAAACCACAAGGAATACTAAAAAATGAGTCCACTAGATAATTGATGCAAATAAATACCCAATACAAAAGGTTCGAAATAAGACCAAGATCCGAAAGGAGATGCATAAGACCTAATGTCTCACAAGAGCACACATGCTAAATACTAACAGAAAGGAAATAAACTTATGGGTTACTGATTTTCGACAAAGTCCTGATAGACGCTCCGATCCTGCTCAACCTGAAAATCTGCCTCTGAACCTGAGATGGCAAATCTCAGAGATGTCAGAACATCCAAACAAGTACTCAACGTATAAGCTGTGTGATATGATAACATGAGTAGATGAACGTAGTGCAGCCCGTGTGCGCAAGTAAAATCGGATATATAAAAAGATACATTACTAATACGAAACAAACATATAAAGAGGTCAAGTCATAACATAACCGGTCGCTAAGCTCGAGTGTGTGCGTCAACCTCCGCAGGAGTATTCCTAACCCAAGAGTAGTGCCCCATGGGCTAAGAAACACGGGCCCAACTGTGGAATGAACAAGCGACCGATATAGCCCGGTACGAGCTGTAATAACATGCAACCGATATAGTCCGGTACGAGCTGTAATAACATGCGACCGATATAGCCCGGTACGAGCTGCCGGTATGGGACTCCTTAGATCCTATTGTACGAACGCACACTCAAACTATCCCAACATCCGCGTATTTATAGCTACTATGGTATGACTAGATCACTAATTAGGAGTGCTGAAAGGACTGGAATTTGTGATATGATAACTGTACAGAAATGAAGCTGGTAAATGGTAGTATGTCATGGCAAGTAGTTCAGCATCCTAATTAGAGATCTCGTCTTTAAATAAAATGGACTTGCATAATGGATAATCATGACATGTCAATGTAATCTTAATATGGTAATAGTGTCTGCATGAACGCGATGCACAGGCTAGCACAAGTCACAAATGTTGCCCTTACCGTTAGCCTTGATGTGTAAATAAAATAATTACAGGCTAGATACTTATATATATGAGATGGGTTAAAAACCTCGAACTTTTATTTGTATTTAAAATAAATTTCATTTTAAAACCACACTTGCTAATTTTTCTTACTTGCTGCATAAAAGTTTGCATATATATTTTTTTTTGTACGATATAACGAAAAATGGGTACTAACACATTTCTCTTTTATTCTAACAGGGCAGGAAAAGTATATATATTCATATACACACAAAGGAATGCCGATGTACATCGACTAAAAGTAAAGCAAGAATACTTGCCGTGGGGACTGAAGCAAGGCGGATGGAGGCGGCGTAGATGGTGGCGACGAGGGATGGAGAAGGGGCTGGGGGTTCTCAGGTATGGCTCTGGGTTTGGGATAGAGGCGAGGGGTGACGTCGAAGATAGGCTTTCCGACGAGGTTTTACGGCAAGGCAGTGGGTTCGGGTTCATGATGTCGGGGTCGGGTGTGCAGGGAATGAGCTAAGAGTTTTGGGGAGAATGCGAGAGAAGATTGGGAGGAGAAGGTGTCGACGAGGGTGTGGAGACGACGACGAGGTCGGAGCTCCAGAGACGTGAGGGTGCAGGCGAGGGCAGAGGCGACGAGGTCGGGTTCTTGGGTTGGTTGCTGTGGGTTTGCAGGGGAAAGGCGTCGTGGGGGAGAAAAGAGAGGTGAGGAGAGGATGAAAGAGAAGGTTGAGGGTGATGGGCGCGGGTGGAGGCGGCGACGGCGAAGCTAGGGTTAGGGCTACGCGAGGAGGCGGGAACTGGGAAAGAAGAAGAGAGAGAGGAAGACGTGGGGAGATTAGAATAGGGTTTTAAAAAAATAAAAGGAAATATATATAGTGAAGAGAGAGACAGAGAGAGTGTTAGGAAAATATTTGAAAATAAATTTTGAATATATTTTCGTATATTATAAACAGTTTATATTTAAAGAATATAATATAAAATATTTTTGAGTTTTCTGGCTAATACAAAAATACTCCAAAATATGCCCGGATTGGGTCTCAAATTACAGTTTGAAAATACGGATAATATACGTGTCAACCAAAACCAAAGTGCGATGTCCGGTTAAAGAAAATGCATACCTCCAAGAACGGACACACGCAGCGATCCAAACGAGTCCGTTTCACAAACGGGACGTGAACACGATGTACGGGTGCAACCATAGGGTCTGGGGTATGATACAGGCCATGCTAAGTATTTAAAAATATATTATTTGACTATAATAGTATTATTAAAAATATATATGCAGATGCCAGATGTATGATGCAGGTATACAGAACATATGTGTACACGGATTCTCAGCACTAGCAAGGGTAAAACATATTCAAGAACCAAGACGAGTTTCAAGTATGCAGGTCGGGTCGGATACTAAACGCAGATACCAAAACATTATCCGCACCAAAAACGATTAAAACAAGAAATAGCTACAAAATAATTAAATAATCAAATCGAACATGGTATATCTGAACTAAGGTGTTACAGGAGTTCCGTGCTCAGATTTCTGAGCAAGCGGAATGCTCCGTACAGATCGCGATCAATCATTGATTTGATCGTTTGACCTACTTGTCCCGTCAGATTCGGTGACTGCTGACGCGGAAAGGGTAATGATGTTTATGTGCGAAGTTTTCGCCCCGTGTTTCGAGGAGTATGAAGTGTCTCGAATTCTCAGGCTTTCCTGTCTCTGGCTCGTAGGGTGACTTGTTTGACCATATTGCATTGAAACTCTGAGATCTGTCACTGCAGGTTCCGGGTCAGTAATTGTGATTCACAGGCTTGCTGTCGTAAGAAGACAGCAAGAAGTCGATGTCTTTGCGCATTGAGATGTTAGTCACAGGATTCTTCTATATTCCTCCAAGACTTCTGAAAACACTGTGTTGGTAGCCTCCGTGAAATCGTTGGGACTTTCCGACATTGCAGTTAGATGAGCGATGATTTTAGTTATGGTTCCCATTCTCTTTGCAGCTGAGGGATATGTGTCTCGTCAAGACGTTCGATGGATTGCGGCGTTGTGGGCAGCTTATCTTCAGGTTCTTCTTGAGGAAGATGTTCCGATAGGGCGAGGCCAATAGGAAGCCGGTTCCAAGCTCACCCGTTTTTGTCGGTTGATTCTTCGAGGCGAGATTTGAAACTGGCCGCCGGTAAGTCGCGCAAGGCAATACTTTGATTATTTACTCAGCGGTGTATTCTTCATCTTTTTCCTGCTAAGAAAGGCTACTTTCTTCTCAAAATATCACATGAAGGATGACAACACTTTCTTGGACAGGTGGAGGGTTAGCTTCGGCTGTTGGTTCAGGTTCTTGATGAACTCCATTAGTATCGCTTATATCTGACGGTGTGTTAGGCTCGGGAGAGTCGGTTGCGACCTTGCTCACCTCGTCAGGGTATGAGCGGTATAGCGATACGTGTGAGTCCGTATAAGATGAGTTCGGACATCAATTCTTAATAATGCATTTGCCAGCAAGATCAAGTGCTGCCTTTGTCGCTCTGCTTCTTCTGGATCTGATGGCTCAAAACTGCCTGGTTCCCAGAACTTATCCTGTGGCAATTCGTCATTTATTTCTTCACTCCAGAAATTAAATAGGATGAAGTCGCGTAGTGTTATCAAGGGAAGGTTTAACGGCTCTTCTGGCTGAGGGGCTTTCGCTTTCTTTCCCTTATCTTATGCCGATAGTTAGGACAGATGCCGCCTCCGGTGTGTGCTCCTTATTTCGAAGAATCCCGAGCATCCTTTCTAAATTCCTTTAGAGTTTTGTGGTTTTCTTTGAAATGATCACTTCCCAGAGTCAGTTTAGGCCTCTGAGATTGCGGATGTTAGCTCGTTTTGGCATTTCCTCTACCCCGCATGTAGTTGTATAATGACCGTGTGCGGTGGGAACATCGATCTAGAATTTATCCGCTACAATGATATTCCTAAGCGTATATTGTTCCCCCACCCAATTTTTGAAGACAAACAATCTTCAAAAATGTAAGGTATCATACGGTGGTATGGGCACTACTTCGGGTTATTCTTCTTCTTGGCTTCATCGGGCTTCCTAATTTTAGGTAGTTCCATGCAATACTTCACAGCCAACTCGAAGATGTGTTTGGTGGACTCTTTTGTGAAAGAGTGTTTCTTGTTCATTTTCTTTTCTAGAGAGAATTTTGACCAGGCTCGTTGGGACTTCTTCTTAGCTTCATCGGGCTTCCTAATTTTAGATAGTTGCATGCAATGCTTCACAGCCAACTCGAAGATGTATTTGGTGGACTCTTTTGTGAAAGAGTGTTTCTTGTTCATTTTCTCTTCTAGAGAGAATTTTGACCAGGTTCCTTCGAACGACTTTGTCGGTTGAAGGGTCGATTGTGCTTTAGCTTGGACTGGAAAAGTCTTCATTGATGTCCAATGTCAAGGACATGACCTGTTTGGGCTTCTGCTGGTTATGAGGCTTTTGGCTTCACCCCAACTTTTCACATGCATACGCTTGATAGTCTTCGAGTAGTGCATGATCAGTGTTTTTCAAATCTGCTATCTACTCGGATAACGATGCAAATTCTATGTTTTGCGGAGAAAAGGAACTATCGGATTCGACCTGGAATCCTGCTAAGCAGGAGTTGCACTGATTGTTCCTCAGGAATTGAAGGATCGCGGTGTATGCTCATAGTTCTCCACCTTTGCCCAAATTCTAGCAGTGTTTCAAACCTTAAAAGGGTTCAGCATGGTGAGCTGGGTAAGTGTTGCCTTATTGGTGACGCAACCTTCAAACTTGTATTTGAATTTTTCTGCCAACTAGATGAAAATAAGTATCGAGCCTGGTCTTAGTTCGGTGAACCATTCGAATGCCATACCATGCAAGCTCTTCGGGAATTGCCGCAGCAGAAGCTTGTCGTTTCTGGCTAAATCACTGTATGCCACCTTAAAGTGGGCTAAATGCTGCTCAGGGCTTCCGGTTCCGTTATACATAACGGAACACGGGAATGGCATACTCCATGGGGTATGACACATCATCGTACTCATCAGGGTACGGTTGGTTGGTTGGCTGGCTACTATTACCACTATTGTTGTTGTGGGTCCGGAGAGTACCGGCAGCAGGCCAGCTTCTCTGGAAGGTGAAACAGTTGCTTCGCGCGAGGTAAGTGCTGCTTGAAAAGCTGGAGACGGCAGTTCTTTCCTCGGCGTTGCCATTTCTTGCGAAATCACGGGTTGTTGCACCTTGCGAGACGCATGGATTGCAGAGCTTGTTAGAGTACGTGGTCGTCGCGTTCCTTCTCCTTACGGATCAGGTCGCGGTGCCTCGTTAGGCTTTACAATTGTGCGGAGATGACTCGAATGATATTCGTCATATTGGTCATATATCCTCGCAGTGCATCGATCTAACGATCTCTATCCTTTGAAGGGACGTTTTCGTCAGTATTCTCGTCCCGCTTTACGGACAAAGGATTTTCATTGATATGAAGCGGGTTTTCGGTTGCTTCATTGATTTGAGCGGCCCTTTCTCGAACCATGGGATTAATGGGATCCACATTTAATGCCCTCCAGATTAAAGATGACTGTCGTGGCTTCTGCCTGCTGCTAGACCTTTTGACTGAGAAGGCTGATAATCGTCCGGATTACTCATCCAAACCATCCGACAAATTTGGACAAATCGAACGAACTGGAGAGGCCGTCATGAGGCTAGTCGAGCGATCTCTTACTGGGCTTATGGAAGAAGTCCTTGAAAGGGTTGGGTTCGTTCACTTGAAATAAACCATGCTCGTATCCGGCTCCAAATAACTTAGAATCGGGTATCACTCCTTATGAGTGGGCACATACACCTCACTCGCGAGCTTGTTGAGGATTTTCCTATACTTTTGTAGATGACTCTGGGAGGGATGGTCCATTGGAGGCTCTTTGCCTCTCAGTACGCCCTACAGGTCTTCTAATTGGCGGTTCCTTGTTTGTGAGAAGGACCGGTGATTCGTCCGTTCCACCACGTGTAATCTCTCGGCTGTTGAAGGGAAGAGAACGAGTTTCTGACAGGCAATGTTGCTACTTGTCTTTGCTAGGGGAGGAGATGGATACCCTCCTCTCTAGCTCTTTTAGCGGCCCTTCTCCTTGCATTGCGAGAAGACCCGCTCTTTTTGGTGTAGGACGGGACGGCGAAGCAGCCTGCTTTGAAGACAATGTCATCATCCTCTCAGGGAGCTTGTTGGGGCCCCCGAGTAATCAAAAGTCTTTCAAATACGAACTTTTGTTTGTTGCTGATATGGGAAGCTGGCACCACGAGCGGTTGTTCCCTGTATAGAGTGGTGGTGTCGTTCAGAACCACCTTTCCATCTCGAACTTGTCGGGTAGCCTTCCTGAATGATGAGGGGAAGTTAGGAGTGACTGGGTTGGGGACCGACCTCTTTTCAGGCCTGATTTGTGTTATCCTGACCGACCTCTGAGCTGGTGTCATCGATTGGTTTGCCTGGCGGCTCATTCTCTGTTTTGGGGTTGGGTGTCCCGTGTCCAGATTGTTGCGTCGGGAAGTCATTGACCAAAGGGCACATATCATGGTCATATCCAGCAATGTATAACGAGCTGGGGATTGTCTTCGGTTATGACGAACATTGTTCTTGCTATTTTAGCCGCTGCAGTGAGGTCAGCGGGTAATGGTAGGTCGTTGTTATAGGCCATTTGTTAGTCCTGAAAGGAATAGCCATATAAGCATTAGAAACCTTGTAGATAAAATGGGTCCCAGTCATAGCGCTTGGCCGGACCTCGCTGCCTTGTGTAAATGTCTTAAAGGTTTCGTGATGCTGATATTATAGCTCGTGATGCTGATATTATGCCGTGTGATGCTAATACTATGATACGCAAGCAGCATCTAAGTTGATGTCCAGGCTTAGTGAGCTTTGCTAGTAGGTATGTAGACGTTTGACCCAATGGGTAATGCTCTGGCCTGTGAAACTAGGTTTTCGTTGACCGGGGTTTCTAGGACGAAATAAACAAAGCGATGCGATTTAGAATGAACTAAGGAGAAGTCATTGTCCCCGGCGGAGTCGCCATTTTTATTTACCCTCTTTGGGATCTCCAGCGATTAAACGTTGAAACGAAAATGGGTTTAAACAAAACAAGTTATTTAGTGTTTTAAGAATTGACCGGACGGTCCTAGGTTCGAGACTTCCGGCAGCGCAAGCTCGTACCGTTAATTACACCCTATTATCACATGATGCACCTGGACGGAATATCGTACTAGCTCATTTCAAATCGCATCATTATAGTGTGGGAGTTCGTGTATATATTAAAAAAGCAAATACCAAGCATAGGTCAAACAAAAGAATGTATAATTTATTCATTTTGTTTAAGTTTGTATTTACAATTTGCAAGTAAATACATTGATATTTGGAAAAGGGATGTAAAATTCATAGAGCTCTCATTTGAGAGTTGAATGGAAATACTCGAAGGTATTTTAGGGTCAACTTGATGAAATTTGATGGGCATTGCCATATGTGGGGGCCAAATCACTTCTACTGGTGTGCAAGTGGGACCTCTTAGGTGAGGTCCACATTACCTCCTTTAAGGTAAGGATACCACTTCATTTGAAGTATAGATAATACATCATTTGAAGTATAAGTGGCATTTCATTTTAAATACAAGTGGGACATGCTATTTCAGTTATAGGGAACACTTTATTCGAAGTGTAGATGAGACCATCCTAGATAGGGTCCATATATGTTAAAGAAACAGAGATGTTTCTACCTAGGAAGGCTTATTTAAAGCCTCGAGAGATCAGGCGGGGTCTCGAAGCAACCGGGAAGACATTCTGGGGCCCTCCCGAAGACTGCTTGAAGCCAAGTCAGAAACTCTTTAGAATTTCTTTTGATAAAACTCATTTAAGTTTCATGCACATAATGAGAATATAGGATATCATTATCAATAGTTTGTGCAACATGAACATATGGATTTATGTTCAAGAGTGAAAACATGACTTTTGGATCATGGTTAAGTGACGAATTCAGTGTCATTGGCACTGCATTCACTGAAACAGACATGTTTTTGCATGTCTGATAGATGAAAAAGATATTATTCAAAAGAGGGTTGAGAATGGGGTTTTCCTATTCATTAAATCTCTGAAGATATAATTTATAACTCGGGACATGAATGGAGGGTTCCATTCATACATGTCTGTTATGAACATGCATTATACACAGACGTGTTTATGTTTGAAAATGAATAGGGCTTTCCTATTCACATGACAATGAGACATTATTTTCATGTCTCGTGAATAGGGTTTTCCTATTCATGGATTGTGAATCAGACATATATTTCATGTTTGAAATGATGAACATGGATTTCCTATTTACGGATATCCTAAAGACATAGTTTCATGTCTTAGGGAATGAATGGGATTTCCATTCATATGATTTTAGAAACGCATAACTGTGTCTTAGAGTAAATAGGATGTTCTATTCATTATTTCTGTTTAAAAGAAGGAACATAGAATTTTGACCTATGTTCTTCAAGAAATAGCATATCTATTTCTATTTATATGTTAGGAAATAGGGTGACCTATGTCTCAAATATGCGGAACATGAGATGGCGCGTGTTCTTGGTTCAGTTCATAAGAATTCAGGAACACTTATGTGTTCTAGGTCTTCATCTTTTTCTGTGAAAGTCATGGCCATGGCTTTTCAAGCTCTGCAAATGAGAGCTGAAAACTCATATGAGTTTTCATTCCTCTTTCTAATCGGAAAAAAACAGAGAGAGGGACATATGGAGAGATAAAGACGGAGAGGAGTAAAGGAGTGGGGTTATCCCATTCATATTTCTCACCTTCTTTCTCTTCTTCCGTCTTCTTCTACAGATGGAACTTTTCTAAAGTTCAAGAGCTTCAAGGCAAAGGAGTTCTACCCTTGATCAGTTGCTCACATGGGTATTTATACCCCTCTGTGAATCGGGAGTAGTACATAACTACTCCGTGGATATCAGAGGAGGTGAGACGTGAAAGTCCCCCCACTATCTCCTGAAGTATAGATAAAAGGGGTCCTGACACTGTTTTGTGTCGAGACACCCTCATTTAGAAGCCTCCCGATATCAGAAGGGGGTCTCCCGCCATCAGGAGGGGGCATCACGATCGGAATGCCCAAAACAACTTATTTGTTGTATCAAGAGGACCGCCGATAAGGGCCCATTTGCTTTTGAATAAGTATTGACTTGTTCATATGTATTTAAGACCTATTTTTGGGCTTAATTTTGATCAGAATATTTATAAGTATTCATAGGCATTGGAGGTTAAGATTTTTAACTCCAACAATATGTATTTCCACTTCTTTAATATTGTTTTATGTTTATGTTCTATACTTCTATTGTGATTATCTCTACTATAAATGCTTATTGTCGATATTTCCATATTGAGTTATTTATGTTTAATATCTAATGTCGAGTGTCAATTAAGGTTCGATTTTAGTTCATCGTGATGCAATGAAGGTTTGCAAACTCTTGATCTCAATGTTTTCATTAGTAGACCCTGAGATGTATATTACGGATTGTGTTCTCGAGATGATTAGGCTATCAGACACCAAGATTGGTCCATGTTCGTGAATTGAGTTGGTTGTTAGTCTTTTAGACTGGTGGTTGAATCTTAGGAAATCAGCCATAATCATTGGATTGTATCTTAGAAGATTCATTTCTTGTCCTTGATTGTTTGAAGTGATTAATTGTTGAGTTGTTTACGGAGGATGGGGAGTAAACATATCACTTCCACAGAGGTTGTGTCAACCAATATGGCGGACTTTAAGCCGAACGAGGAAAATTTTCAGACTTAGAAACGAATGGTTGAGATGTACATCGATAGAAAGGAAAAGGGTGATCATTTTAGGGCCCTCCTCCCTCTTCTATGACCCCTATGCGGAACAGGAACAATGCTCGGTTATGTAATCTCATGATGAGCTTTATGGAAAGATCAATTATGGAGCTCATGATAAACTTAAAGACGGTCAAAGAGGTCTGGGACTACGTTACAGATCCCTACTCCGAGCAATAGAACTTCTCTCAGGCATTTGATCTCGTTTAGACTTTGAATCAGATCAAGCAATGATCTCGCTCTCTCCATCAGCTTTACTCTAACTTCAAGAAGATTTCCCATGAGGTTTAGTCACAAGAGTCGTCAGATTGACGGGTTTACTCTCCATCTCTTTAATACACTCCAATCTCAACAATCACCGCTTAAAGAGCGATCTCCTCGATGATTTGATCAACAAAAAAATCAATATCAATAAAGTGGATCTCCCAAGATCCTAAACCAAAGATCATGATTGATCTCCCAAGATCTAGTCACCGTTCTAACAACAAACATCTCAAAACAAAAAAATCGGGCCCGAAATCGATAGCCGATAGCTCAATCATCTCAATAACACAATCCATGCTATAGATGTCACGCCCCGCTTCCCAAAATACAGAATACGGTCAGCAACGAAGGTCAGTCGTGCTGCCTACGGTAAGGAAAGATCATTCCATAGTCACATAAAAGCAGTCTAGCTAAACCTGTCAAAAATAAAATCCAATAACAAAAGAGATACTACTGATAGTCATGCTGCAACGAAACCACAAGGAATACTAAAAATAGGTCCACTAGATAATTGATGCAAATAAAAATCCAATACAATAAGTTCGAAATAAAAACAAGATCCAAAAGAGATACATAAGCTCTAATATCCCGCAAGGGCGCACAAGCTAAATACTAACCGAAAAGAAATAAACCTGCGGGTTATTGATCTTCGGTAAAGTCCCGATAGTCGCTCAAATCCGCTTCTAAACCTGAGATGGCAAATCTCAGGGATGTCAGAACATCCCAGCAAGTACTCAACGTATAAGGTGTGTGTGATATGATAACATGAATATATGAGTGTAGTGAAGTCCGTGTGTGCAAGCAGAAACAGATATACATATAGATACATTAATACTATGAAACAGACACGTAAACAGGTCAAGTCATAACCTAACTGGTCACTAAAAGGTAATCTATCATGTCGTGAGTTCGAGTGTGTACATCAACCTCTGCAGGAGTATTCCTAACCCAAGGGTAGGGCCTCAGGGGTAAGGAAACACGGGCCCAACTGTGGAATGAACAAGCGACCGATAAAGCCTGGTACGAGCTGTAATAACAAACGACCGATATAGCCCGGTACGAGCTATAATAACATGCGACTGATATAGCCAGGTGCGAGCTGGAGTAACAAGCGACCGATATAGCCCGGTACGAGCTGCCGGCGTAGGACTCCTAAGATCCTGTTGTACAAACGAACACTAAAACTATCCCAGCCCCCCGCGTATCTATAGCTAACATGGTAATAAATTCAATCACAATATAGAATGCTGATAGAACCGGAAAACATGACAAGTCACGATGATAGTACAGTATGATAAACATGTAAACACGAGTAATTGTTTCATGGCATGGATGTTCAGCATTCTAATTAGTAATATCGTTTTAATGTAAGGAAACAGTAATCGTGAATAGGCATGTCATGTCAAACAGGTCGATGATAATAGTCTCAAGTAGCATGTCAAATACAGTCGATATAATATGATAGTATCAATAATGTAAACAAGAATCTAGATGAATTTACAAATATCTCCATTTAATATCCGGATTTATTATTGGGAAGAATAATAAACTAAAATATGGTTCTAAAAGATTAATATGATCAATGGGTGTTCTAGAAATCCTAGTGTTTTCATTTCATGCATGATGATCATAAGGTTTCATTTAATAGCATATGGTTTGATTGTTAATAAAAACACAAACCTAAATATATAAAATTAATACTAAGGGTATTAAAACACAAACAATAAAGTTATCTTATATAAATACACTTAAGCGTTCTGTTTCATATTATTAGTAACAATGAGTAATTTCTTGATTTTATTATACATTGTATATTTATTTTCTTGCTGTTACAATGATCTTATCTTATATATATAATTTAATTATCCTGAAGTACTGTTCACTAAGCACTATATTATGTAAACTATATTCTACAAAGATTAAACAAAAAAATAAAACCGAATTGATTATTTAACTTAATGAAATGATAACTCACATATACTAATTAAAATTCATATCAACAATGCAAATAAGTCTAAATATAAGCTATATATATGTGAGCAGCATGCAAACTTATGTGAGCAGCATAAAACTAAGGTTTTCATCATGTAAATAATTACGTGGTATTTTGGTGAAATTGCACAAAAATACAATTTTCATTCAAATATTATAGACTAAGAATTTATTGCGATATTTGCCGATATTGCATCGGCTAAAAAAACAAGAGTACTTGCCTCGAAGACGAATAAACACAACGACACGAAACGCAACTCCAAACTTTGATGGCTCGGCTAATTTTGAAGAAGAAAATATTGTGATGGGAAAGAGAGAAGGTTGATTTATATGAGAATGAGAGATGATAATTATTAAGTTGTTTTTTATAGGGAAGAGAAAGATGCTATTAAAAATTGGAGAGATTATTATAATTGGAGAGAGAAAGAAATATTCTGATGAGATGAGATTTGGGTTTGATTTTAAGAGAGAGAGATATATAAATATAAAAGAGAGATATGATGGGTTATATACTTCTATAAGATATTAGAAAAGTTGTATATATACATATTAGTTTGTATATAGTTAAGATAATAAGAAAGTATATGTATATAAATATATTAATATATAGTAAAAATATATGTAGATGTGTATATGGTTATGGGTTCGTTAAAATAAATATAATTAGTTGCTATATATATATATATATAGGATTTTAAGATATCAAACAACTAAAATATATCTTCAGTTAAAATATCATAACAAAATATCTTCAATTATATATATATTGTTTATATATGTTTGTAGAAAAAGAATTAGAGAGAGTAGATTTAAAAGAAAGAAATATGTTGAAAGAAATTAGATTAGATTAGAAAGAAGGGGATTTTGTTAGGAAAAATATATAGAGAGAGGAAGTGTGTGAGGTTTGGTGAAATATAGTTAGGGATATAGAAAAATATATGTAGATTGAATAGAATGTGGAGAGAAAAATCCGTTGGAAAAGATAATTGTTTGGAGAGAAAGAAAATAGTATCGATTTTAAAAGAAGAGAGAATTATCAGTTGAAAGAGAGATAAGATTAGAGGGAGAGATATATGGTGATTGGAGAGAGAAAATTGAGTTGTTAGTTTAGAAAAAATATTTATATGGTTAAAAGATTTAACAGGGACTCTCATAACCTGTCAAAACTAAATATTTTAACTAAATAAATATTGTTAAACAAAATATCTTATAAATAATATTTAAAAAGAGGTAAAACCTTGTGTATATATATTGTTTAAAGAAATACCAAACAAAATATCTTTTGTTTAAACTATAATACTAAAATATAAATATGGTTACAAAATAGTGTTAAACAAATAAATATATAAATACTAATAATATGCCTATTTAACAAACTTGAAAAACCATAATTATATGCATATATCTTAATTAAAAATATTAAACTCCAAGTAATAATAATAATAAAACAAAACGCAATATATCCAGAAAGAAAAAGAAACGTACGATCGGACTAGGGTGTTACAATAGATCTTTACACAAACATCACCAAGATTTATGTTTTAACAGTGGGATGAATTTGATAAAAGAAGAAAGGCGTTGAGGGATTTACAACTAAATCTTGCTTAGACATAAGGATATCTCAGATCGTAAGGCAAGATCGAGACGGTAGTTAATAAGGTGAGGGTATCTGAAGCTCTCAGGGTGAAGATGGCCAGATCTGAGTTGACCTAGAAAGGAAGTCGAGATTTGAGTTGCAGGGCGTCAATCTCAAAAAGGAGTCATCGATCTCGAGTTGAAGAGGCATTGATTTGAGTTGAAGAGCTCAGGATCTAAAGAGGAAATCAATATCTGAGTTGAGGATGTGTCGAGGCTAGTCGATCTTGAAGAGGAGTCGATGATCTTGAAGAGGAGTTGAGATTGGTCGATCTATAAAGAAGAGGCGCCGGTGGCTAGATTTCACAGAGGAGAAGAGGAGGTATCGATGGGGGCGGTGGCGGCGGCGGCATCTCAAAGAAGGTAGGGACGGCTACTCTCTTATCATCATTATTATTATTGTCACGCCCCGCTTCCCAGAGTACGCTAGATTGGGCACGTGACATAGCCAACCATGCTACCTGTGGGTAGGAAGTATCCATCCACAGTCACATTACGGCTATAGAGATATCAAGAACAAGATAAAACTATCTAAAACATGTCCATAATCCAGAATAACAGGAGTCAATAATAAATAAATGCGGAAGCAAATGATCCAATATAAATAACTGAAAAGTGTGTCCCATAATGCGGGCTCACATCAGGAAATAAATGCAAGAAATAAAACTAACTACTACTGAACTCACGGCTCAGCCTGCTGGCTGAAGTACTCCTGCTCGGACTGCAACAGCGGTACGGAATCTGGGCCATGCAAAACCCAGACGTCAACACGTCATGTCATCAAGTAATATAATATGAACAGTATAGCAGGCAATGTAATATAAACATGAATACAGCAAGAATAACAATAATATGAATCATACCAGTACAGGGTAGCGTGCGGTGGGTAAACTAAACTGTTCTATCAGGTTTTCTATTCTAAAGTCTTTGAAATCAATTAATGAATCGTCGATGTAACTCAATATTATCCCGTACATACCCGGGACCACGGCCACAATATTCTCGGCTGCAGCCGAGACATGCCGCTAGACACAAAACAGGAATGTGTACACTCGATAGTATCTCGTACATACCCGGGACCATGGCCACAATATTCTCGGCCGAAACCGAGACATGCCGCTAGGCACAAAACAAGAATGTGTACACCCAGAACAGGTAGTGAACTGTCGAGTTACAAGTCAGGTTTCACCTTTGATTTCCCCATACCCCCAAGTTATGTATGTCAAGTCAGGTATTCAGTAGTCAAGAACTAATGCCAACACAGGATCAGGTAAAAACAGGTTTGTCTGGATAGACAACAGGAACGATCCATGAGGACTACATGTTATGTTTGTTGGCATTAGACACAAGATCAGGTAACAGGTAAAGCCATGGTACATCAGGTCCAGCCAGGTAATGTATAAAGGTGTCATATCATATCAAGAGTGTACGGTACCATGTCATGTCAAGTAGGAAGTGTAACAGATCATGTCAGGAAGCACAAGATGTCATGTGGGTGCTCATAATCAAACTAACATAAGCATGTGTATAAATAAACAAGCATGAGTACTATCAGAACAATAAACTGGAACATGTAATATGATATGCAAATAGATTTAATTTCAAGGATATGGATGCACAGTTATCGATTAGGGTTACATTTATAGTTCCAATATTAATTAGGATGCAATTTATTAAACATGGAGTGTTAATATCACATTATTATGTAGTAATGTGATCTATGGATGCAATTATATGTATCTTAAATGCGATGGATGCAAACGGGTATCCGAAAAGTTATAAAACTAAAAAATGGTAATGTGGGATGTACAACTAAGCAATATGTGATATAAATATTGATATAATAATATTAATATGGATAGCATATTCAAAGCGATTAATAACTATAAAAGTGGTATTGATTAACCATGCACAAGAAGGTTCCGTTCAGAAATTCAGCGTCACTCTAATTTGTAAAATAGCTTAAAAATAACAAACGTTCTCCAAAAGGGACGTGTCTTATACCAAAACAAAGATAATTCAATAAGGTTTTCATTTTTATAAATATAAGCATCTCAGGTTGTCCCTACAAAAAGTTATGAATATTCGAAGTTGAAAGTTTGCTGCTGGAATTTCCCTGGACAGCAGTTTGGAGACATTTTCATTTGCATTTTACGTTATTTAAACAATTTATTTTGCAAGTAAATATTTCATAGAGTTATAGTATTCTGAGTTAGTTTCGTAACGAACTAAAGAACGTATATTAATGATTTTTCTATGATTTATAATGAATTTTATAAGATAAGGTGTACAGTAAATTTCAGATTTGTCATATCCGATTTTTCAACGACGTTTCATGTGTAAACTATAAGATTTTCAAATGTATAACATTATAAAATGAAAATTATAAACTAATTAAAGATAATAATAATAAATATTATGACGATATATATTTTAAATGATATGGTTGCAGTATAATGTAATCTAGTATGTCACAAGATAAGTTTTCATGATCTAGATTTAATATGATATAAACGGATGCAAACGGAACATCGAAACGTTATAAAATTAAACATGGGGCACTAGATTTAAACTATAGGTATGGTATTTATTTAAATAGGTATAAAATGAATTATATAGCAAGTAGCAAGATTAACTTGCCTCGATGGGTCGCGAATCGGGAAAACGGAACGTTAACCGTCGGCAGGGAAAACTCGCGACGGGCGCACGGTTCATGGAATGAACCCAAACGACGAACAAACGAACCACACGGGTCGGGTATCTCGCTGGAACGTCGAGAAGCGTCACCGGCACGACGGAATTCCGGCAACAAAAGAACAGTTAAAAAAAATGAGAAACGAGACATGAAGCAAGAAGAGAAAGAATGATAAAGAGAAGTACGAGAGAATATATGAGAGAGAGAGAGAAAAAGTGGAGAGAGAGAGAGAAAGCTGCAGGTGGGGGCCCACGGAATTAAAAGGAACGCGATTGGCTAAAGGGGAATCGTTAGTTAGGGATAAATATTAATTAAAGATTCAAAACATTTTAAGAAACAGTAGGATATATATATATATATGTTAATTTAAAGATTTAAAAGATAGGTAATGAACAGTAAGATATCAGGTTAGTTAGAAAAATATATGCGATGGTTTTAATAATATTAAAATTTGGGATTTTGGCGCCAAATAAAACATTTCCAAATCGCGCCCGGGTCGAGTCCAAAAATTTGAAATTGAAATAATAGGATTTTAAGCGGGATCCAAATTTTAAAATTAAGTGTTTTATGATTAAAAAGCATACCCCCAAAACGGACACATGTACACACGCGTAGCCGTCCAAACTCGCCCGTTTCACTGAACGGGGCGAGAACACAATGCATGGACGCTACCACGAGGCTAGGGGTGTCAAGTAGGCCAAGATAAATATTTTCAATTTTATTTTAGATGCCAAAATTTGTTATATGTAGAAATGACTTTGCCGGGTAAATTTTACAGTAAGCAACAAACAAGCAAGTTAAATGAAATGAGTACCACATTATGCTCAAACAGTAACTGAAAATAATAGCATTGGGCTCGGGTGTTACAATTATTTTAATGGAGGGTGGAGATTTGATGTCGGGTTGAGATCAATGGCTCTGATACCATGATATTTTAGGGTTTAGAATAAGAGAGTGAACAGAGAGACAGATTTAGGGAATAATGTTTTGGATGAATAGGGCTATCCCCTAAGCTCCCTTATATAGAGTTTGATATGTACTCATGCATCCCTCTTTAATTACATATGACAACTCATGTTGGAATACTCTAGAACCCTCTAGAATATCGCAGTCTATTCTGACAGAATGCAAGTATTGTTGATGGCAATAGTTAGCTGTAGGTGCAAACATACTACTCCTATAACATTAGTTGAAAATAACTGCAGCCTACTATTAATTTTTTATCTTATACTAATAAAATGGTTTTAAAAGCTACATATTAGTAAAGGAGAGGGGAGTAATCCGTGTTTTGAGAGGTCAGCGGCTCTTGTACTCCTTGTGCCAATAAAGACTTATTAAATAGAAAAGTTCCGAGCATACCTTTTGCTTTCTTAGGCATAAAACATATCAAAGAAAAGATTGACGAGAACTAATTCAATGTGATATACGATTGTGTTGCGTATTGCTTTTCTCTACAATTATTACACCAGCTTCCATTCGAAACTTTTGGTGTCAGCTATATGAATCCTCTTCTTCAATTCAGCAATGTTAAGGGACGTCTCCTTGATTAAGTTGACAACTAGCATATCTGTTAATTCCACCACTACGACCACCAAGTCCACCACCAAAGACTTATCTAATAAATAAATGGTCAGCGCTATAAAACAGAAGATCCAAACAGAATTTGGCAAAATCAAACCACAGGATTTGAACACAGGTCGGTTTTTTCCTGCACGTTGTGCATTGATACCATCATAATGTCCCATGCACTACACAGATCCGAATTCATCAAACGACAGTTGATGACTCATTTCAGTCCCATACTCCGCACATCTAATAACATGTTAGAACAACTAAAATAGTCCCTCAAGATAAAACCACAGCTACCAATAACCAACTTCAAGTTATCTCTTTCTCTCAATACCTCCAAAGATCCTAACTTCAATGACCTTGACCCTAACACAAGAACCCACATCTAAAATAGATTCATGTCAAACTAAATTTACAGATAAACATGGTCCATATCCGAGCTCCCTTCTTTCTATTTCTAATCTTCAAAAACGCCGCTCACTTCCTAACAGAATCCAGATCTTAAACATGGACTCATAAAACATGGGCATACACCCAAACAATTTATCTATACTAAATAGATGGAAATGCTTCTGGATCGAGTAGCTCACGTCAACGAGTGGAAATCTATATCTATAACAATGCGAATGACTATACATAAATATCTGATACATATATAGTGATACTATGATAGTTATGGTTGGAATGCGATTAAAATTTTCCATATTTACAGTTACCCCCAACTAATTACCAAAGAAATGAATCCAGACATCTCCCTTCTCCAAAGGAGGGGGAAAAAAGAGAAAACCATCAAATTACCCAATGAGAACAAAAACCAAATAAGAAATATAATTCAGCTAGTTAAGATTTCATTACCCCCGTGAGATCAACTCTCGAGTGACTGCTCAATTCGATGAAGAGCTTGGAACTCGTTCCCATGAGAGCAAAGCACAGCGTAGATCACGAGAGTCCGATTCCCAACATAGATAGCAACGATCCCGCCCCCTTTTCGAATATTTTCATGATTTCTACTACATTTTCTCGATGAGGAAGCGATGGAGAATGATGAGGCCAGTTATGCCATCAGTTGTGAGATTGTGAGGAGCTTCGCCGCCATTGACGAAGCCATTCCTCCCATTTGCTTTGAGAATTTTGAGATCGAAGTTGTCTGCAGTAAGAAAAAAAATAAACTAGGGTTTAATTTTAGGGTGAAATGTCACCGAAAAAACCAAGGAGAGTATCCCGCTCACAAAATACACTGAGCCTCGAAACAGTTGCCAAAAACCCCAGAAAATTTTCATTTTGTATCTGTTTCGCTGCTTATTATATATGAATAGGCCATACATATCGTACGCAACTGCAAAGATAGATAGCAAGCAACTACATAGATATTGCATAATAATTAGATATAGCAAGCAACCATTCATATACCGTAGGCATGGGCTTTTTTACAACCGAAAACTTTTTAAGGGATTTTTGACAAGCATTTCAGGGCCAAATTTTTTTTACCTTTATTTTTAAGAGCATGAAGAGACTATTCGTTCTAATTTGCAAACCACTATAAAATGGGTGTTTGTTTTGTATTTAAAATGCTCTTATAAAGTAGCAACCCTAGCACTGATTTCGGACTAGCTCCAATACAGCACTTGGAAGTGTTTATGGATCAGTCCTGAATTATGAATCCTAGGTGTCCCAGATGGCCCGTCAAACGAAAGAGTACCTAAAGTTTTCCCTGGTTGATGATGCTCGTAAATGGGAGCTCCCCAGATCATGACACGTGGCAAAAGACGTGTCCCAATGCATACGGAAACAGGGCGAGAACTGCACATTGGAGACGTCCCCCGGGCTATCTTCCCGTTGCTTGGACCCGACCTTCGAGGATTCCCTGAAGAGTCCTGTTTCGACCAATGGCTCACCTTCGAGCCCTCCTGCACGCTGAGCTTCCTCAGCCCTCCCAGCTCGTCTCCGAGCTGCCACGAAAGCAAACTTCCTCGGCTTCCCGCTCGCCTCCGAGCCTCCCGCCGAGCTGACATTCCTCGGTTCAATTGGGTGACCCAAAACGCAGATCACAGGCGTCTCCGCCACGGCTCCGCGAATCTCGCCAAATGCGAGATATCCGCCACCCCACGATCCCGCGTTCCACGCCGTCGCATCCCCCATTTAACGAGCGTATCTTGTCATTAATAGATCCCGCCATTCTCGCGGACGCAACGCCATGGGCATAACGGCCGACGAGAATCTCACGCCCGCTAACCCATGGCTGCCGCTATATAAACCCCTCTCTTAGACGACTCAGGTAAGGCAATTCTTATCCAATAAGCCGCTACTCTGCCCAAATACCTCGACTAACTTGATCGTCGGAGGGTCCACGGTAGTACAACCACCACGGGACTTCTTTACAGGTAGCTCGGCTTCACACCAAACCAAACCCATTGAGATACACACGCCTCAGGAGACGGTCCTTAAACCCAATCTCAGCCGTTCGCCAACGCTGTCGGCAGATCATTGGAAGTTAATATCTGAAGGAGATCCAGAGATCCATTAGCTGGCGCCATCTGTGGGAACTTCGAAAATTCCACTCATCGAAAATTGATCTTCCGATCTCGAGCTGATGGCGAGTGATCATCGCAACGATCCCAGCACTAGCCGTCGTCCTCCCCACAACGGGGACGCGGACAGATCCTCTCCTCCCCCTAACGCGTTCACGCCCTGTCTGCACGGATCGACAGGATCGCGTCCATCGTGGATGCCCTTGTCCATGTCCAAACAGCTGGACAAGCCACCCAGGTCGCCGTTCCCCCACCTCGGGACCGTGACCTCCGCAAAGGGGAGATGACACAGCTCACGCTGGCACGACGGAACAGCGCCTGGCGACCAATTCAATGACCCACTGGGCACCTCACAGTTTCACGCCGAGGTCTCATGCAAGAGCACCCCGTCCCGAGGCCCATCGCGCTCCATTCCCTCGCGATGAGGTGTCAGTCAGCTCGCCTACTCCCAGGCATGGCCGACACCCTCTCCCTCGACAGGGTCGTGCCGACGGCACTCACCACGGTGGCTCGAGGACGACCTCACCAGGGGACCTGAGGAACCTTATAGAATGGAACCGGAACCGCAGTCAGGCATAGGCCGCCAGCAGGAGGGGCCATGACTCCGAGTACGCCGAAGCCTCAGGATACCACGACCGCCTCGATGCCCTCGAAAAAAGATCGAAGGTATACATCGGGAGAATCGTCCTTCAAGCGAAGGGGCCAGGTATGCCGCCAACTCTCTTACGAAGCCCTTCACCGAAGAACTGCTCGCTGCCCGCGTCTCCTCCAGGAACAAGCCTCCGAAGGTAGCTCTTTTCGACTGAAAGTCTGATCCGAAAGACCACCTAGACGCGTTCACGGCGGGGATGGGCTTCCAGGACAACCTTGACGCCGCCCAATGCCGAGCGTTCCCCACCACTCTCATCCGCACCGGACAAGATTGGTTCTGAGGACTCGCGCCACGCTCCATCTCTACCTTCGATGAGCTGGCCGCCCAGTTCCTCGGGCATTTCGTCAGGAACAGAAGGCAGAAGTGGACCATCGATTACCTCTTCACTATAAAGAGCGGGGACAAGGAATCTTTCAAAGGATACGTCACCCGCTTCTACAACGCTCTTCTCGAGGTCCCGGAGCACCGGGACGAGACTGTCATCACGGCCCTTAGGTCGGGTCTTAGGCACAAAGAGTGGCTCTACTCCTTTGCATTAGCGCAACCTATGACCATGGCTGATATAAAGTCCTGGACCGAGCGAGAAATCCAGCTCGAATCAGAGGTAAATGCGAACCTACCTCGGGGCAACCAGGCCGATCAAAAGAAGAAGGGTAGAAAAGAGAAGAAGAAGATTGACCGGCCAAAGCCGTACTCCCCGAAGTTCCAGGAGTATACCTCGCTCAACATCTCCCAGACTGGGTTGTTGGAAGAGACAAAGGGCGAGCGATTTTTCAAACTCCCTCCAGTCACCAATAGGGCGGCCAAACGGACACGAGGCCCTTACTGCGCCTTCCATAGGTCGCAGGGACACCCCATCGAGAACTGCAAACAGCTCCGCGACTATATCGAGGAGTTAATTCGCTCAGGGCACCTAGAAAAGTACTTGCGAGAAAAGCGACAAGCAGACCGAGAGCAAGAGAACCATCCCCCTCCCGGTGAGTTGACGATCGGCCAAATCATGGTCGTGTCAACGGGGAGTGCGCCTGGAGCCAGCGGGCTTCGACGCCTCCTGCCGGTCAAGGGGACTAGCGGCCAGCCCCTGTCACGCCCCGCTTCCCGGTATACGGGCAGACGGCGTGATTGGCCGCTATGTATTTACTCTGAAGTAAATACGCTAAGCATATCTAAGTAATATAAAGAAATGTACAAAAGAGACAAATGTAATGAACAACGACTTTATTTATTAACATTCTTTTGTACAATGCGTGGAAAAGTAAATAATCTGAATGGAAGCAATGCCTAAACAGTGGCATAACAGAAATGGAAATACAGAATGTAAAGGAAAATGTACAAGTGTAACTACAGCTCGGGATCTTCAGTAAATTGGTCCAAGTCGTCACTGGTGGGCTTGATCTCTGGAAAGTCCGAATCACCTGACGACATTCAAAGAAGAAGAAAGAGAATGCCGTCAGCGAACAAATCGCTCGGTAAGTCCCAAAGATTAGGGAGAAATATAATAGACAGAGAGAGAAAGTAGCTTTTAAAGTTGTATTATATGGTTAACGCTGTTGTTGTACCTTGGTACAGAAGAATACCAGGGTATACGAGAAGAGTCTCTATATGCTAGAGACTAAAGGCAAATGGAATACAAGGCTCCGTTATACAACCCAGAACAACGGCAATTGAATTCAGGTCAGGTGTCTTAAATCTTGCAGTCTCGTGCCACTTCTAACACCTTCCGTACCAATCTACCCTTTAAACCCCGCGATGTCTTGATTGTATTGTTTGTATTGTATTGCAACTTGTATTATCTTGTAATATAGATTGAATAATTGGATGACTTGCTGAAACCATGATATCAGTAAATGGATGTAACTGGAGAATCATGGATGTAACTGGAGAATCGTGTAAATGATGTATATCCGTGGTTCGGTTCGGTCAATAAAGATTGAATAGTTTGAACAGATTGAATATATGGATTCATATTGAATTATTATATTGTAGATTGTACTTGAATCATATTCAAGTCAGATTGATTATATTGAGACTCAGTCTAAGTCAGACAATTAGAAAAAAAATTGAATTCCGAATTAGGTTTTGGTGTTATCGGTAACCGCCGCACATGGGCGGCAGGATTTGTGTCTTTTTCAAAGACGATTACCGTGTTGATAATACCGTTTGTTAAGTTGTCTACCTTAAATAGGAAAGCACCCACTTCTCTGACTCCCTGAAGCTCAAGAGATTGGTCCCGCTTAAACCTATATTTACTAGGGTCCTTATTATAATTTATAAAACTTGAGAGGGTTTTATGTAAAAACATTTTTGTATAGTTTACAAAATACACCCCAAGTATTTAATTATCGTCTTTAGAGTTTTCATAGATGTAGATTTTATATATGTGACATTTCTAGTGAATAAAACCTATTTTTCATAATACAAGGTGTTTATTTGTAATATTGAACTTGTATGGAATTGCATGGTATTTTCATGTAAAGTGATTCTTTTGACTTAGAAAAGTTGGAATATTGATATTATAACAAAAATAGATATTTTGATAATACACACACACACACACACACACATATATATATATATATATAAAATAATTTTAATTTATTATTTTCTAGAAATCTCATTTTCTTAAGATATTTGTATTTTAAAATCTTTCGAGACCGAATGCTCCTTGCGGAGGTCTGCATCTCGCACTACTAAGTCCGAGGATGTGCAATAATCCGCACCATCCCGAACGGGTTCCCCAAAATGGGTTGTAGCGGTGCTTTGCAAAAACTTGTTTAAAATAAATAATCTTGTGAAAATGGTTTTTATAAGTTAGAGGTAGTTTTGTGTAAAACGGTATTTTCCGAATCTATATTTCCTAAAAGATATCATGCTATGTTGCATATGAGTGTTGTGAAGAGGTAGGTCATTACCTCGTGGTCTATCTAAAGGCATAGCAAGATTAATGATATTTTAAAGTCGAAACTAAACTACATGGTATTTTACTGAAAAAGTACGATAAAAAATGCAATAAGAAATATTTTGCTATGAAACTTGTTCAACATATTTTGTTAATGATTAATAGTCAAGATGTAAGAGTTTAGTACGGTTGTATTTGAGGAAAGTTGATCTTTTTAAAGAAAACCGAATCGAAAATCGGATTAACTCCGCTTCCGTCGGGATTTAGTTTTACAAATTTTTAGAATGGAATAGAGAAGGGGAAGGAAGGACTTACAAGCTAACAAGAAAGAGGGAAGATAGAGGTAGAGAGGAGAATCGCCGGTGCGTCGTTTCGTCGCAGGAAACTCCTCGTATCGTCGTCGGAATTTCGCCGAAGCTTCACCCTTCGCTAACTCCACCTGTACACAAAAATTCTAGAGAGTTTTCTTGAGAGTTTGGACAGAATTTGTGAGTGAGGGTGTGTGTTTAGGGATGGTATTTATAGGGTAAAACTAGGGTTTAGGGTATGAAAGGCTGTATTGAAAAATGGTATGAAAATTGTATTAAAAATTGGTTTAATTGGATTTTATTAGGCTCTGGAAATGTGCAGGGTAATTAAAGTATACAGGGGTAATAGGGATACAAAAAGACACAAGTTCACAGAAGGACCCAAGCCGATCCGACTGAGTATGGCCAGCGGCGCCGGCCGAGTCACGGCGAGTCGGGCCGGGGTCGGCTGCCACGTGTCCAGTGTCTCTTGGTGAAGGTCCTGGGTCAGTTTGTTTTATTTGTGACTTTTGGTTTTACGGGTTTAGCGCGTGTAGACTCTTGGAATTCTAAAAATTAAAAAAGAAATCAATATTAAAAATAATGTAGGGGATGGAATTTGAACTCTGGTGCTTTGGTTCAGCAGTGCAAGGTCTTACCAATGAGCTACAAGCTCTTTCTTACTATTAAAAAGCAAAACAAACTTATAACTTATGCTCAGGCAAAAGTACCCCTTTCTGTATTTTTTTAAAAATTGTACAGAAAGTTGTACAAAAAGTTTAGGGCTGTTACAGCCCCGAAAGAAAAGTAAAGCAGCCGAGCCCATCACCTTCACCGACGAGCACCTCCACGGGATATCCATATCCCACAACGACCTCCTGGTGATTACAGCACGGGTCCACCGCTATGAGGTTCAAAGGATACTAGTCGACTCGGGGAGCTCGGCAGATATCCTTTTCTACGACTGCTTTTTACGTATGGGGCTCGGCCTGTCAGACCTGAGGCCGACCACCCACATTCTGTTGGGGTTTACTAACCACTCCATCCCGGCAGAAGGAGTGGTCGCCCTCCTACTTAACATCGGGGGGCAGGCCGTACACGAACCGTACCAGTGGAGTTCATCGTCGCTAGAATTCCATCTGAAGGATTCCTTAGCATGACTACTGGGTTTCGGAAGGCATCAACCATGCCAATTTAAAAATTTTAGTGTGCTAAATAACCCAAACCAAGAATCTAACTAGAGGAATTAGGGTAAGCAAGCATGTAATCAAACATCACACTAAGTGAATAAGGAATACAACCTTTGTAGACCGGTCCTTCACTTCAGAAGCTCCGTGTAGGAGTCCCTTCGCTCCAAGTAGTGGTCTTCCAGACTCTCGCTAGGCTCCACTAGACGAAAGGAACAAGCTTGCTCGAAGCCTTCGAGGCCGAAAATGATCTACGTCGAGAAATCACCAACTCAAGCAATCTCTTCATTAATTGAAAATTAGTGAAGCAAACAGCCTAAACTAAATGGCTAATCTAGTGTAGATTGATGAAGTATGATTTTTGCTCTCTTTAGAATTATTTTTCTTACTAATTTTCTTCACCTCTTGAAAACATAGAGAGATTTTCTTTTTGGTGAAGAAGAAGATGAAGTGTAGAATAGAATGGCAACCATGCGTGAGAAATATCTCATATAACTCATGTAGAGACTTAACCATGGCTTTAGATGATGGTTAGGTTAATAAATATCTAAGGTACGACAAAATTGGTGGACTAAGTCAATGGTTCCACAAGCTTCTCCAAGCTTCATTAAACATGACAATTTTCCACTTAATTTTGATTTACCCTTAATAATTAAAACCTCATAGTATCTCAAATATGGTGTGAATCTCATACACCCATGTACAATGTATCATCAAGCATGACATATAAAAACAAATACAATAATATATATCACATATATATATTATATGCATAAGTGAGAAAAAGAAATACTTAAGTGAGCTTAATATTAGTTAATATATGTTAATATATCAAATATATAATTATACATTAAATTATTAAATCAACATTTGATTTAATTATTTCGGCTATATCACATATGACCGACTAATATCATATATATCAACTTATCGAATCAACACTTGATTCGATAACCCGGCTATATCACATATAACCGACCGATATCACATATCGTGAGATTAGAATATGGTATCACATACGCGTATCAATCTCGGTCCCGCACATATCACATATGTGCTCCTATTTCGTTTCGCCTGAACCAGGAACCCTCTGTGTAGGACTCTAAAGACTCATCAATACGGCGGCAGTAGGTGATGATCATATCAGTCACCCACAAGCCGTCAGCGGTACTAGCTACATGTAACGGCTACTCGGGTATTGAGCGATCGGAAGATCAACAAGGAAGTCTGCTCATACTCCTGTGAATCCAATAAGTAACACTACCGTACAGTCCGTTCTCTTCGTCTGATATGTCGCATATCAAGTCTAGGGGTGGTAAACGTCAGACCCCAATAACTTGATAAGTCATGTCAATATGAGGCTCACAACGGGTCGAGAAACTACTAATAACAGTTACCAGTAAATCTCCATATCAGCCATGGACAGGGACTTCCTGTTATAGCCAATGGAGCACAGCGCAACATCAACCCCTAATACCGGGAAAGACGAATCCCCTCCTATCGCTCATTGCCTCCGTATGACTCGGGACTGTACCCAAAAACCACCGTTTTGCACACTCTTTTGAACGTGGTAAGGTGAAAATCAAAGTACAGTGGGAATCACACAAGACTCCATGACGATCTCGGGTCTACAGATTAACCCGTACCAGTGTCACCAGAGAACTGCTAGCTGGTGTCAGGTATAATACCATCTAGGAGTTCTCAGCGAGTCAGTGTACCCAGTCTCCACTGAGCACCCGTATACCATCTTTGATGTCAAACACCAATGGATATGGGATCATCCATCGCCCATCATATGGGTCAAGAAGCGTATACGCTAGTCTACTCTAGAATATCGATGCCCCGTCTCGATACACACTCGACTAGGAACAATTAAAGGATGAACTTATGGACTACCCTGGCCCCACTAGTATGATCTCCATCATAGTCCTGGTAGTCAAGTACACATCCTAAGGGCTTTATCAACATGCGAGAGAAAGACAGTATCGCAATACAAGTCTGCAACGAATACCATATACTGATGAAGTTTGCCGCAGTCGCGCATCCCCAGTGCAACAGGAAAGCCGAGGTCGCTAACCGGGACGTCATTCGAGGTCTTCGAGCTCGCCTGGAAGGACGGCAGGGCAGTTGGGTCAACGAATTACCCCGGGTTTTAAGGGCTTTGCGCACATCGAAGAAGACCCACACCCTTCAGCCTCTGCTATGGCACCGAGGCGATGGTCCCAGCGGAGATCGGGCTGCCCAGCTACATGGTCGAGCACTTCGACGACGAAGCAAACACTTCGGCCCTCCGGACTAATTTGGACATCTTGTTGGAGAAACGAGACCGGGCACAGATCAAAGCTGACACTTATCAACAACAAACTGCCCACTACTACAACGCACGAGTCAAGCATCGCGCCTTCAAGACCGGAGATTTGGTCCTAAGGCGGAACGAGTTCGTTGACCAGGACAAGTTGCACAAGTTTTCCCCAAAGTGGGACGGCCCATTCCTCGTCTCCAAAGTATTTCTTGGCGGGGCCTATCGCTTACAACGCGGCGGGTCGCAAATTTCCGCGGCCCTACAACGCCGAGAAGCTCAAGTTGTACCTTTGAAAATTGTATCTATGAATATATGTTTCTTCTTTGCCAAAGCGATGTAAATTTTTCTAAGTCTTTTGAATTAGAAGAAATTCCTCCTATATGTTTCCCTCTTCCTCGGTTCAAAGGTCACAAAGTTCGCTTCGTGAAAATACTCAAACACACCCAGAAGACAAAAAGGAAGCAATAATACGTTGGAAAAAGAGAACTTTATTCATCAAAGGTATTGTGGGCTCCTCAGCCTTACATGAAAAATAAAATTATAATAGAGGGGGTACGGGATCAAGGTAGCACTGCTGGTGGTACTCCGTGGAGATCTCCGCCAGCCGAGTCCTATCCTCTTCAGCCCGTTCCCGGCGATGCTGCCTATGTACCCGGGACGCCACGGAAGCACCGGGCCCCCCATCGGCCGAGCAGGGGCCTGCGATATGCCTCTTTCGGAAGCACTCTAAAATAAGGGCCAAAGATCGGTCGTGCATGTTCTTCGAGATGAGGCCGAGGACATAGATCGTACGCATCTTGTCGAGTGCCTCATCCAGCAGCTCTTCGGAGAGGGGGTTGTACAGCCCCGGGGACCTCTTCCAAATTGCGTACATCAGCAATTGGAGAGTGACGACCGACGAGGAAGTAGACGGCCGAAGTGGTCCTCGCTACACTGGACCACACCCCGGTACGTCTCCTTGAAAACGGACTGGTCGTACAGGTAGACGTCATCGGAAGTGACGATCTCTTCAATCGCGTAGATAGGCCCAGCCATCTCAGAAAAGCGATGCTGAAAGAAACCTATATCCTCCTCTATTTATAGCCTCAACAGAATCCCCCAAGGTTCCAAATTTTTGCGCGCGAGGGCGTGAATCCTGGGATTTTCTCGGCTCTTCCAATACCGAATTGCCACGTGGCGGGCATCCCATATTTCTCGGCCAACCGAAATCGGAACGAAACGAGTCTTGGAATGCCTCGCATCGCCTATGCGTTTCCGCCACGTGTCGCCCGCAATGGTCACTCTTCCAGATTTTCACACGTTGAGGGAGGTCGGGAGACGCCTCGCAAAACCGAGCAGCTTCCCTGCTCGGTCCATCCCTGGCAATAGTTTACTACCCACCGACGCCAATGATCAAAGCTCTCATCAAGAGGTCACCGAGCAACTTCCCTACTCGGTTCATCCTTAGTGGGTAACTTCTTGCCCATCTACGCTAAGAATCAAAGCTCTCATCAAGAGGCCACAGAGCAGCTTCCCTGCCCGATCCATCCCTGGCTGGTAGTTTACTACCCACTGACGCCAAGGATCAAAGCCCTAATCAAGAGGCCACCGAGCAGCTTCCCTGCTCGGTCCATCCCTGGCTGGTAGTTTACTACCCACCGATGCCAAGGATCAAAGCCCTCATCAAGAGGCCACCGAGCAGCTTCCCTGCTCGGTCCATCCTTAGTGGGTAACTTCTTGCCCATCTACGCTAAGGATCAAAGCCCTCCTTAAGAGGCCGCCGAGCAGCTTCCCTGCTCGGTCCATCCCTGGCCGGTAGTTTACTACCCACCGACGCCAAGGATCAAAGCCCTCATCAAGAGGCCACCGAGCAGCTTCCCTGCTCGATCCATCCTTAGTGGATAACTTCTTACCCATCTACGCTAAGGATCAAAGCCCTCCTCAAGAGGCCACCGAGCAGCTTCCCTGTGTAAGGTTCCCTAGCACGACAGCAAGGTTTCGGGAGACATCATCCATGCCATTTTCAAAAAATTGTCATGCTAAACAACCCTAATCCTAGAATCTTTAACTAGAGATTTAGACAAAACCAAATGTAAACTACTTTACATCTAGAGAACAAGAATACAACCTTTGTAGTTCGAGTCCTTCCCTTCTAAAGCTCCGGGGTGAAGTCCACGTGACTCTACAAGGCTCCTCTTCAAGTTGAACAACCCTCCTTCGTGATCTTCATGCCAAAGACGATCCATCCGAAGTTCCTCTAGATCAAGCTAACTCTACACTAAACTTCTTTAGTGTATGAAACATACCACACTAAATTGCTAGTTTGGTGTGGGATGATGAAGTAGGGGATATGATAAGCTCACTAGGTTACTCACAAGCTCAATGATTCACATCTCATGTGAGGGTTTGAGCTTGGAGGTGAGATGAAGAAATTGTAGAGATGAAGAGGAAAAAGAAGCTCAAGGAAAATGGCTAAAGCATTAAGCATGAAGTAAGTGCAGAAACAATAATATGAATCATCCCTCTCCTCACTCATTCAAGCATGAAATAAATTGCAATCCTAAATTGAAACCATGCTTGAATAGTGAGTCAAGACTAATAAAAAACCATATAAACCCATGCCTCATCCATACCCAAAATATCTCCACAATTTACACCTCATTTTTCCATTTTCTAAAAATAGAAAAACAAGCCATGCTTCATATAATATATATATACATACATATATATATACATACATATATATATATATATAAAGCAATTAGTGAGCTAATGATATTAGTTAAGATATAATTATATCACATATAATATATATCACATTATTAAATCAACACTTGATCTAATAATCCGGTTATATCACATATAACCGACTAATATCATTTATCTGAATATCACATTATCAAATCAACACTTGATTCGATAATCTGGTCATATCACATATGACCTAACCGATACCAGATAATTGCCTAATTAAATACATGTAATTGCCAGAATTCAATACGGTATCACATACATGTATTTAATCAGGCCCACGCACATATCACATATGTGCCCTACTTCATTTCGCTCGAACCAGGAAACTTCTGTGTGGGACTCTAAAGACTCATTAATACGCCGGCAGTAGGTGATGATCACATCAGTCACCTACAAGCCATCAGCGGTACTAGCTGGACGTAACGGCTACCTGGGTATTGAACGATATGAAGATCAACAAGCAAGCTCGTCCATACTCTCCATGAAGCATATCAGGAACACTACCGTACAGTCCGGTCTCTTCGTCTGATATGTCGCATATCATGTCTAGGGGTGGAAATCGTCAGACCCCAGTAACGTGATAAGTCATGCCGATGTTTAGCCTATAACGGTTCGAGAAACTACTGATAACACTTATCAGTAAATATCGGCAGCATCCTTGGCCAGGGACTTCCACTTATAGCCAATCGAGTATAGCGCAACATCAAACCCCAATACTGGGAGAGACGAAACCCCTCGTATCGCTTATTGCCTCCATGCGACTCGGGACTGTACCCAAAATCCACCTGTTTGCACGTCTCCTTTGAGCGTGGTAGGGAGGAAATCAAAGCACAGTGGAAGCCGCACAAGACTCTATAACGATCTCGGGTCTACAGACTAAGCTGTACCAGTGTCACCAGAGGACTGCTATCTGACGATAGGTATACTACCACATAGGAGTCCTCGGTGAGTCCTGTTCAGTATACCCAGTCTCTACTGAGCACCCATATGCCATCTTTGATGTCAAACACCAATGGATGTGGGATAATCCATCGCCCATCATATGGGTCAAGAAGCGTATACGCTAGTCTACTTGTGAACTACCCTGGCCCCACTAGTATGATCTCCATCATAGTCCTGGCAGTCAAGTATATATCCTAAGGGCTTTATCAACATGTGAGAGCAAGATAGTATCACAATACAAGTCTACATGTTAAGACAAATAACAACCGGATAGCATACTATTATGTCGAGTAAGAAAGTCCTTTCTATGTATATCCAAGCATCCATTATAATATACATCATATGTACAATAATGGCCTCTAGGGCATACATATAACTAACAATCTCCCACTTGCACTAAGACCATGTGTTATAGTATCTCATACCCAACATCCCAAAAAGTCTCTCAAATTGTGTCTGGGGGGGCCTTTGTGAGTGGATCCGCTACATTGTCCTTCGTGTCAACTCTCCTGACTTTGATCTCCCGACGATCAACTATCTCCCGGATCAGGTGATACCTGTCACACCCCGCTTCTCGGTATACGGCGAAGGGGACGCGACTGGTCCACTACGTATTTACTCTGAAGTAAATACGCTAAGCGTATCTAAGAAATATAAAAGTAAATATACAAGAGACAAGATATATAAACAGAGCAGCAACTTTATTTATTAACATTCTTTTGTACAATGCATGAAAAGTAAATACAACTGAAATAAAAGCGATGCCTAAACAATGGCATAACAGGAATGTAAAGTACTGAATAGAAATATGTACAATGAAACTAAAGTGCTGGGTCTTCAGCAAATTGATCCAAGTCTTCAGCAGAAGGCTCGATCTCTGACGTGTCCAGATCACCTGACGACATTCAAAGAAGAAAGAAAGAGAATGTCGTCAGCGAACAGGTCGCTCGGCAAGTCTCAATGATAAGAGGAAAGTAGAATAGACAGAATAAGAATGTATCTTTTAAAGTTGTATTATATTGTTGTAATATTGTATTAACGCTGTTGTTTGTAGCTTGGTACAGAAGATACCAGTGTATACGAGAGGAGTCCCACTTACACCTTGGACTTTGGTAACCCGTAGTACAAGGCTCCGTCGATAATACCACAGAACAACGGCATGGATGTAATTACGTCTTAAGTGACCACCTCGTGCCACCTTTAACATATTTCGTGCCACCTTTAACATATTCCGTACCAGTCTACCCCTTAAACCCCGTAGTGTTATTTTGATTGTATTGTCTTGTATTATAAACTGTATAGATTGTATAATTGGATGACTGACCGAAACCATGATATCAGTAAACGGATGTAACTGGAGAATCATGTAAATGGATGTATATCCATGGTTCGGTTCAGTAAAGTTAATATATTGAATATATGGAATAATGAATTCATGGATTCATGTTAAATTGTAATATTGTGGATTGTAGATTGTGATTGTAGATTGTAGACTGTACTTGAATCATATTCAAGTCAGATTATAATGAGACTCAAGAGCTTGGTCCCGCTTAAACCTATATTTACTAGAGTCCTTAGGGTAAATTATAGAACTTGAGGGTTTTTTTATGTAAAAATACTTTTATATACTTTTCAAAATACACTCCAAGTATTTATTATTCGTCTTTAGAGTTGTAATGAATGTAGATTTTATATTGTGATATTTCTAGTGAAAATATCCTAATTTCATAAATAGAGGTATTTATTTGTAATATTGATTTGTATGGAATTCATGGTATTTTAGTGTAAAATTGATTCTTGTGATATTGTAGAAAAGGTGGAATATTTATAATACTTCAAAAATAGATATGTTTATGTTACATATACATATATTTATATGAAAATAATTTTTTTATATTTATAATATTCTAGAAATCTCGTTTTCTTAAGATGTCGTATTTTAAATCTTTCGAGACCGAATGCTCCTTGCGGAGGTTTGATTCTCGCACTACTAAGCTCGAGGAGGTGCGATAATCCGCATCATCCCGAACGGGTTCCCCAAATGGATTGTAGCGGCGCTTTGCAAAGATTTATAAATACTAATCCTTTAGAAAACGATTTTATTAAGTAAATAGTATTTAAATGAAAAGTGTCGTTTTCCCGTATTCTATGTTCTAGGGTCTCCTAAGTCAACTAGACTGCTCCTAACTGGTCCAAAGCGACAACTTGTGAGATACCTCAAATCGTCTCTTCACCGCCAATTGTAGCCAGGTAAGTACAAGTGAAGAAAGGAGAGATCCACTCACGAATCACCATGAGACAGGCCTTTTAAAGTTACCTTTCTCACTTGTCTAACCTAGACACCACAAAGTCGGGTTTAGATAAACGACTGAATGCCCACAACCTTCCTCTGTCCAAATGATCGCGAGAGTCCTTAATTAGCTGAGTCTAGATATTTTTTATTAGCTCAAAAGTTATTTATTTGTAAAGATGTATCGATACTAAATCTTTTAGAAATGGTTTTATTAAGTAAAGGGTATTTAAATGAAAATGTTTGTTTTCCGTATTCTGAGTTCTCGAAGGTATCGTGTTATGTTGCATATAAGTGTGTGAGGAGGTAGGTCGTTACCTCGTGATCTACTTAAAGGTATAGCAAGTTAATGGAGTTAAATGTAGAATTGAAACAATGTGGTATTTAAGTGAAAATACGATAAATTGAAATAGTCATCATTTTATTAAAAGAAACTTGATCAATTTGGTTGATTGGTGTTTAATAGTCAACATATGGGAGTTTAAGCATAATTGTATTAACGAGAAATGAAGTTTTATAAGAAAACCGAATCGGAAATCGGATTTGTTCCGATTCCGTCGGGTTTTGTAAATCGGTATTTTGAGAATAGAAAAGAGAGGTAGAAAATGGGACTTACGGGTTTTGGACAACTAGGAGAAAGAGATAGAACGGGAGGAGTCGCCGGTGCGTCGCTTCGTCGCCGGGAGCTCCTAAAATGATCGTCGGAAGTTCGCCGGAAAATTTGCCGTAGTTTCGCTTCGTGCTCGATTTCAAAGTACACAAAATTTCTTGAGAATTTTTTAGAGTTGGCTCAGAGTTAGGGCTGAGAGGGTAGAGGGTAGGGGTGGTATTTATAGGGTTAGGATAGGGTTAGGGTAGATGAAGAGTTAAATTGAAAAAAATGTAAAAATAATATGATAAATTGTAATAAAATGGAGTAAATAGGGTTTTATGACCTTTCTGGAACCGATCTAGGAAAATGAAGTATACAGGGGGGTTTAGAAGATGAAGAGCCCCAACTTTGATGTTGGGGACTCGGTCGTCCGGCCGGCGGCGCCGGCCTGGGTCGGTCGGTCCGCCGTTCGAGTCGGCCGAGTCGGAGGTCAGGGAGATGGGGGGTCGTCTGGTGTAGCCTCTGGTATATTTAGTTTTTCATGTGTAGTGAAAAATTCTGGAGTTATCACGTGTTGACAGTTGGGCTATTATAAAATTTAAAACAAAATAAATATTAAAAATAATGTGGGGCCTGGGATTTGAACTCTGGTGGCTTGGTTCAGCAGTGCAAGGTATTACCAATGAGCTATAAGCTCCTTCTTGTAATTATGGAGTTATTTAATTACTTAAAGTAGTTACAGAAAATGTAAATACCCCAAGTATACATTAATTTTCAAGCAAATTTTTGTACACTACAAATGGAGTTGTTACATTCTTTTAATTTGTAATTAAAAAGCAAAATAATTACTTATATCTTGTGCTCAGGCTAAAATATCCCTTTATGAATTTTGAAAAAATATTTGAAAAAATTTGTATAGGAAAATTAGGGTTGTTACAATACCGCCTCAAAATATGTCTGGATCTCTGATGGGACCTGGGTTCCTTGGCTAAAACCACTGCTCCATTGTTATCACAATACATGGGTATTGGATGCTCAATGGATAGAACCACACCAAGCTCAGCAATGAACTTCTTCATCCAGACAGTTTCTTTGGCAGCATCGTTGGCAGCGATATATTCAGCCTCCATCGTCGAGTCTGCAATGGTGTCTTGCTTGGAACTCTTCCAACACACCGCCCCTCCGTTGAGGGTAAAGACAAAACCCGAGACTGACTTACTGTCGTCTTTATCACTCTGGAAGCTTGAGTCGGTAAAGGACTCCACTTGGAGTTCACCATTACCGTACACCAAGAACATCTCTTTAGTCCTTCTCAAGTACTTGAGAATGTTCTTCACAGCTGTCTAGTGATTCTCTCCTGGATCTGTTTGAAACCTACTCACTATACTTAGTGAGTATGCTACATCGGGTCTGGTATATAACATCGCGTACATGATAGAGCCTACTGCCGAAGCATAGGGTATCCCTTGCATGCGAGCTCTCTCCAAATCAGTCTTGGGAGACATCTCTTTGGAGAGAGTGAGTCCTGAGATCGTGGGTATATTCCCACGCTTAGAATCTTCCATACTAAACCTCTTTAGTACGGTGTCAATGTACCTGGATTGGGACAATCCTAGTATCCGTTTAGATCTATCTCTATAGATCTTAATCCCCAAGATGTAGGAGGCATCACCTAGATCTTTCATTGAGAATCTTTGTGATAAGAAGAGCTTGATCGAGTGCAGCATATGAACATCATTTCCTATCAAGAGTATGTCATCTACGTACAATACGAGGAAAACGACCTTACTCTCTGCGACCTTCTTGTATATACAAGGTTCATCTACATTTTTGATGAAGTCAAACTCTTTGACTACCTCATCAAAACAGATGTTCCAACTCTGCGATGCCCGCTTCAACCCGTAGATTGATTTAAGCAGCTTGCACACCTTTCCGCTGCTCCCACTGTCTACAAAGCCCTCCGGCTGAGTCATGTACACGCTCTCTTCTAAATCACCATTTAGAAAGGCGGTCTTAACATCCATTTGCCAGATTTCGTAATCATGGTATGCAGCGATGGCAAGTAGGATCCGGATGGACTTAAACATAGCCACCGGAGAAAAGATTTCATCATAATCCACACCTAGTCGTTGACGAAAATCTTTTGCAACAAGTCTAGCTTTGAAAGTCTCAACTTTTCCATCTACACCAAGTTTCTTCTTAAAGATCCATTTGCTCCCAATGAGTTTTACCCCTTCGAGGGCAACTTCCTAAGTCCATACTTTGTTGGTGTACATGGATTCCATCTCAGATCGTATCGCATCCAGCTATTTCACAGAGTCCCCACTCGTGATGGCCTGCTCGAAGCTAGTTGGGTCATCATCTTCCATGATGCAATCCTTGCTCCCACCATCAGTGAGAAAACCGTCGTATCTCTCAGGTGGATGAGGAACCCTACTAGATCTGCGGAGAGGCTGGGGTTCGTTGGAGACTATTGGATCCTCTGGTTCCAATAAATCATCAGTTGTAGTTTGTGTAGCTGGAACTTCTTCAAGCTCTACCTCTTTGCCACTAATTTCTTTTACAAGAAATTCCTTTTCCAAAAAGGTGGCATATTGAGAAACAAACACCTTTTGTTACTCAGCGTGGTAGAAGATATATCCTTGTGAATTCTTTGGATATCCCACAAACTTGCAAAGAACTGATCGTGTCTCGAGTTTGTCCGGATTTTGCCTTTTGACATAGGCCGGAGAACCCCATATCTTAACTCGTTTAAGATATGGTCTCCTTCCACTCTATATCTCATATGGTGTGGTAGGTACCAATTTAGATATAACTTGATTCAATAGGTATGCTGCTGTCTCAAGCACATAACCCCAAAAAGAAATAGGTAACTCAGCAGTGCTCATCATAGAGCACACCATATCCAATAGAGTGCGATTCCTCCGTTCCGATACACTATTGTGTTGTGCTGTATACGGAGGAGTAAGCTGAGAGAGAATCCCATTCTATTTTGGATAGTCACGAAATTCCGTGCTCAAGTATTCTCCTCCCCGATCAGATCGAAAGATTTTAATACTTTTACCCGTCTGGTTCTCAACTTCATGCTTATATTCTTTGAATTTCTCAAAAGCTTCAGACTTGTGTTTCAACAGGAACACATGACCGAATTTTGAGAGTTCGTCAGTGAATGTAATGAAGTACGAGGAACCATTCCTGGCATGTGTAGACATGGGACCGCATACATCGCTATGTATCAGTCCCAAGAGTTCCGTAACTCTTTCTCCGTGTCCTGTAAACGGAGTTTTGGTCATCTTGCCTTTGAGACATGACTGGCAAGTTTCATAAGATGAAAGTTTGAACAGATTCAAATATCCATCTTTATGTAACTTAGCTAGTCGTGTCGCATTGATATGACCTAGTCTACAATGCCACAAGAAGGATTCGTTCATTTCTGAACTTTTCCTCTTGTGTGTGTTCTGTACGTTAAAAACTGTGTTTTGATTCAGAACGTATAATCCGTTACATAAAGCACCAAACCCAATCAACACTTGATTTAGGTAAATGTTCATAACATTATTCTTTACTACAAAGTTATATCCTTCTTTATCTAATAAACAAATTGATATTAAATTGCATATCATAGAGGGTACGTAATAACAATCGTCCAGGATCAATGTATTCCCAGTTAGCAATACAAGGTGATATTCACCAACTGCCTTGGCTGCAACACTTGCACCATTCCCTACTTTTAGAGAATGATCACCTTTTCCCAGTTCTCTACCTTTTCTTAGCCCATGCAACACATTGCATATATGGGATCCCGATCCGATATCTAATACCCAGGATGTAGAATGTACTGAGAAACAGTTCTCGGTAACTAACACACCCGAAGAAGATGAATCAACATGCTTATTCTTCGTTTGGGTAGCGTAGGAATCTGGATATGTTCCTATTTCCTGCTCGGACTTATAACACTTATAAGTTGGAACCAACTTTTCCCTACTCAGTATAACAAGCGGGTTCGGTCAATACATCCATATTATTATCTTGATTAAGGCGTGACATTGGTTGTTGCCTGGAGAGAGAGAGAGAGAAGGAAACGTGTTAGCTGCGCTCTTTGCAAGATTAGATTGGTTATTATCTTATTTAATCAGGACAGCTCCCACTATTTTTATCAAATCTTCCTTAAAACCCTAAAAGGTAAGACTGGCCGGGATTAATTACACCTTACAAGTCCGCCAATCATTCCGCCAGGCCAGTGCCAGTACTTTGAGGGAGGTTCCCCGTGCTTTCGCACGGACCTAATTAAAATAAAGCTCGTTTTCCCAGGGGAGTGACCCCGTTAACACTTTTCTAGACACCTGCTTGATTGGTTAATTGTGATGTGTAAAACTCTCTAAGGAGTAACTCTTACTCGCAGTGGGTATCGAGATCCAACTATCTCATAGAAGGTATGCAATCTCATTGCAAATTTCAACACTTGAAATTCCCGATAATATTTTGCAAACAGCTGATGCTCCTTCAAGGTCCGCAACGTAATACGCAAATGCTGCTCGTGCTCCTCTCTACTCCGGGAATAAACGAGAATGTCATCAATGAATACTATAATAAACTGATCAAGAAAAGGCCTGAAGATACGGTTCATCATATCTATAAAAGCTGCTGGAGCGTTGGTGAGTCCGAACGATATCACCAGAAATTCATAGTTCCCATATCTTGTGCGAAAAGCAGTCTTCGGAATGTCGTCTTTCCGAACCCTCAACTGGTGGTACCCTGACCGCAAATCGATCTTCGAGAAGTAGCCAGCTCCTTGCAACTGATCGAATAAGTCATCTATACATGGTAGTGGATACCTGTTTCGCACAGTGACGCGATTCAGCTGTCGGTAGTCGATGCACAGTCTCATACTACCGTCCTTCTTCTTTAGAAATAAGACAGGAGCTCCCCACGGTGATACGCTGGGACAAACAAGTCCTCTATCTAACAACTCTTGCAACTGACTTTTGAGTTCCTTCAACTCCGTCGGTGCCATACGATAGGGTGGTATAGAAATAGGCCCCACACCCGGAATCAAGTCAATGCAGAATTCAATGTCACGATCAGGCGGTAATCCTGGTAACTCAGCAGGAAACACCTCCGGAAATTCTCGTACGATCGGAACCTGGTCCAATGGAATCTCAGCAACTCCTAAGTCCTGAACAAATGCCAAGAATCCATGACACCCCTTCTTCAAGAGTCGTCCCGCACAAAGAGCAGAAATCATGTTGGCAGGAGTAATATTACCGTCCCCGTGCACAACAAAAACGGGTTCACCTGGAAAACAAAATCTAACCGTTTTCCCCCGACAATCTACACAGGCATGACAAGCGGCCAACCAATCCATACCAAGAAGTATATCGAAATCTAACATATCCAGGAGAATCAGATCAACCAGTGTATCTCTATCACCAATACGTACAGAACATGACCTGAATACGTGTCGAGTTATAAAAGAATCTCCCACTGGGGTAATCACCACTAATGGTAACTCTAATAACGACGACTCTCTCTCCAAAGAAAGTGCAAATCGTGAAGATACATAAGAATGTGTAGAACCGAGATCAAATAAAATATGTGCCTCTAACGAACATACTTCAAGAGTACCTGTCACGACTGCATTTGATGCCTGGGCATCCTGTGGAGTTAGCGCAAAAACCCGTGCCTGGCCCCTGCCTGCATCTTGTCGTCCTCTACCTCTATCTCCTCGACCTCTCTGAGAGCGTCCTACAAAGCCTCGACCTCGTGGTGCAACTGCCTGGCGTATAGCGCCAACTGGGGGAGGAAGTAAAGCCATCAGCATAGAAGGTGGAAGGGATAAGGCAGCCTGTGGAACAACGGTCCCTCCCTGGGATCTACAATCCCGCGCAAAGTGTCCGGGAAGTCCACAACTAAAACATGTAGATGAGGGCCTCTGATCATCGGGATAAGAACTGAACATCTGGCCCTGGGTCCAACCACGTCCGAAACTGCGGCCTGGAGTATGCCTATCTCTACCTCTCCCAAACTGCCTAGTCATCGGCCTAAACGGTCTACTCCTCTTTGGCTCTGAAACAACCACTGCCTCGCTCAAACACTCCTCCACTCGTATCGTTGCATCCATGGCCTGTGCATACGTATCAAAATGCTGGGAGCCTATAGCTAGATACAACTGCGTGTCCAGACTCCGTAGAAACCTCTTCACCCGAAGCTCCTCCGTAGGAACTAAATATGGAGCGTAGCGTGATAACTGGGTGAAACGTAAATCATAGTCTGCCACTGACATACTCGCCGATTTCCGCAACGCTTCAAAACTGCTAGCTCTAGCGTCCCTCACACTCTGTGGAAGAAATCTAGCAAGAAAGACCTCGGAAAACTCGGTCCATAACATCGGAGGAAGACCCGTAGCTCGTCCTCTCTCCATCGATTCACACCACTCCTGTGCAAGTCTCTCTAAACGAAATCTAGTCAGCTCAACTGACCTCGCAGCAGAACATCGCAATGATCTGCCAATCCTCGCCATCCTATCAAGAAAGGACTGAGGATCCTCCACTACATCGGTCCCTGTAAATACCGGGGGTCGCAACCTCATGAACTCTGCAAGTGATACCTCCATCACTCTCGTATCTACAAGTGCTACCGTCTGCGTAGGCCGTACCTCGGACTCTGCCATGGTCGGTGCCGGATCCTGCCTCAATACTCGAGTGGCCTCAGCTAACTGTCCTACCACTCGCTGCAATCCTAACATGCCCTCCTCTATCTTAGTCATGCGATCTGGAGGAGGAGGATCAACATGCTCATGCACCGCTGGAACGTCCAGTATACCAGTCACCGTCACAGGAGGACTCGCCCTAGCTGCATCTCTGGCTGCGGCTCGCCTAGCACGCGTAGCCATAGCAACCGGAACAAGAAACGAGAGTTGATAAGGCTTATGAATAGGAACTGTCACGCCCCACCCCCAATACAGAGAGTATTGTCCGCTTTGGCCGAAACCGTACGGTTTTTCCCTTTAGAGCGAACCGGACCCGACCAGGGGCCACTTCCCAGGAGGTCACCCATCCCAAGACTTGCCTGGCCCGAGCACGCTTATCTACGGAGTTCTCAAGCTCCTGTAGTTCCGGTTCACTTAAAAGGCGCCTCTGTATTGAAGAGTGGTATCATTTCATTTATAGTACAGATCTGCCCCCTTTCGGAATGTATTCCGAAGAGTCCCCATTGTTTTTACAATGGGTCCCACAGACTCAAGAGGTGGCCCCCACGGATTCAAGAGGTGGCCCCCGCCCACTTAACACGACACTTGGCGTGGCACTTTGTTCCGTGTGGCACTTTGCTCCGTGAGCAAGAACCGGGTCCCGACATTCTCCCCACTTTTGAACAATGGTTCGTCCTCGAACCACAGACCCACATGCCCGGGACATAACCCTGTCAGCCGGATCGCTAGATCCCATTCTACACGTATCAGTATCACAGTTCGAATGATCATACTCTAAACACGGTCCCGCTAAATACGATACTCTTTCCACTTTGATTTCCCCTTTTCCCCCAGGTTTACACTATTTATGATCTTGATCTAGTTGTGTACAAGTATACCAATGGCACGGTTTTTATCACTGTTCACTGTATCAATCACGGTCATGAATATTCACTTTCCATTGGTGTACCCGTCACTCCTAAACCAACATCTATCATGCACGATAATGCAATGTCCACACGCACTAACACTGAATAAATGGCAAGGGAATGATATATGTATTGTATGCTACCAATAAACTATGTATATTATGAACCAACATGCATGTTTTTAACTAAAATAAATTGCATAAATTAATATATTACGAATCCAGCAAAATGATACAAGTAGGTTAAATAGAACACTCAGTCAGCAATTTATCACAATTTGTTTCAGTTCAATCGGGGTTCCGGTTCTCAAGATACAGCTATTTCATTTTAAGTGCTCGCGGCTGGAAATTCAGTTTCAGAACTGAACGTCTGTTTCGCGACACGAATTGCACCCAGTTGGGCTCAGAATTTAGCGATGTCACAATAAATGAAATCTAGGGTTTTCGATAAAGTATTCAACGCAACAGACGGATCCTCAATCGCATCTGTACGTTGAAAGTTATACACAGTTTAATCTCAATATGTCATTTCAGAAATTGTTCTGGACAGTTATACGTTCTGCCCTTTTAAATACAGTTTAAAATAGTAAATGGCGATGAAACGGAATGGAACCACTTGTTTTGTTTATCTAACAGAATTATCTCTAATCCACTGTAAAGTTCCGTAACGTACGATTTCAGGAAACACAGTGACGCAGGTCTTTGGACAGAACACAATAATCAGAAACGCTCTGGACTGCAGTCCAGAGTCGCATTCCGATCCAATTTTCTTCATGGTTACATAACAGAAATCATCAAAATTTTACATAGGGTTAAAGCTCATCGAGTCGGCTTCGATTTAAGCCCTCGAACACATCTTTCCAATATGTATATGATTTATGGTGATTTTATTCGTTTTCAGGTACGAGAGAATTCTAGTTTTAACGACATATATGGGGTATCAATTTTTACCACTAACAATCGTATTTTCCAGCGAGATTCCTACACTATATTTATCATCCTATGGGCCAACAGAAATTATCAATTTCCGTCAAAATAAACAATCATTTCCATTGGGATCTTGCATCGAACACATACGTCACAAGATATATCGTTATTCGGGAAGTTTAAGTTTGTACCACTAATATTGTAGCATGAAGCAAGTAAACACTTGCCTGGAAAACGTCTCGGGGTCGCACGGCAGCAACGATGTCGCGAACGCGCGTTGTACGCCGCGGAACAAGTTCGCGCGAGCTTGGCTCGAGACACGGGTTTGACGTCGGAGTTTACCGGAGTCGTCCTGTGCGCGCTGGAAGCTTAGGGGGTTCTCTGTGGTTCGCCTGAGAAGTGTTGGGGTTGCCGACGGTCGACGGCGTCGTTCCGGCGACGCGCACAGTGGAGTTTACAGTGAGGGAAAAAGTTAGAAAATAGGTTTTTTGGAATTTTTGAAGAGGGGGATAGGTTGAGCTGTGGGCTGGGGATTGTTGTGATGGTAATGATGCTGAGGAGATCTTAGGGAGATCAGCGATGTGATGGGGAGTTCACCGGCGTCGAGGGTGTAAGGTGGTGACTCGAGCTCGATCGGTTAAATGGGTTTCTGTGTGCAGGGTTGGATTGATGGAGGGGCTCGGGTTGATGAAGTGTGAAGCCTTAGAGGGAGAAGATTGGTGGAGGAGGGATGAGCGAAGGTTGCCGAGGGCTGTTGAGGGTTGTCGCCGGCGGCGAAGTGATGAAAAATATTTTGTGCTCGGTGAGTTTTTGTGAGAAATGAGGGATCGATTTCAGATGCAGAGAAGAGAGATGGAGTGTGAGGGAAAAGAACAGGGTTGAAGTCGTGGGTGAAACGGCAGGAGCGAGGGCATGGGCGTGGGCGTGAAACGCGGCGGAGGAAAGGGATCGCGCGCGGAGGGGAAGGTTACCGTTGGAAAATTTTCAAAGAAGATGAACAGTGAGGGGTCGGGTGAATGGGGATTGGGTTACGGGCCGCAGGGAGTGGGCCGGGAAATGATTTAGGGGTTTTTCTATAAAAAATATGTGGGCTGATGAAAAGGGGATTGGGCCGAAGGATTTTATAAAAGGGATTTATTAAAAAAATCGAGTGGGCTGGGAAATTAAAAGAATTTATTTAGTGTGTGGGCTGAGGGATTAGGAAAAATAATGGTTAAATTAAATTGGTTTTATTTGTGTTAGTTTTTGGTTTTAAATTCTGGGTTTTGACTTTTAGGGTTAAGGAAAAATATAAACTTTGGGATTCAAGCAACCACCTTCTACAGAATAATTACGAGGCAAGGTTAATCTCAGGAATTTGGAAAATACAGGGAAAAATTCTTATAGATGGAGAACGGGGATTTACAGGAACAATCAATAACGAAGAATCAATGGAAGAATAGATCAAGATATACATCCTAAGGTTAGTTAGGCTGAGTATGGTAACGTAAATATGCCGCGGAATATACGTACGGTACTGCACTCATCCTAATTTACCTACTCCATCAAACCAAATGTCATCCTAAATCACGGACTCACGTCAACCTATTTTAATTTCCTACTCGATTCCGTAAGGTTAATCCTACTCTCTGATACCAACTTTGTCACGACCCAAAGTTTGGATGTGACCGGCACTTAGATTGTATAATATCTAAAGATATGCACACAGTCCAAGTAAGCCGAAAACCAAGATTAAAATCCTTTTTGCGGAATTCTATATAGAAATTTAGTTTTAAGTAAAAATCACAGTTTATGAAGTTAAATATTAAACAAGTATAAAGTTTAAGTTTTGTTGCATCCCTAGTTGGGATCAACAACATCAATAGTGGAGACAAATATCCAAGAGTATAAGACATTAACAAGAATTTCCAATAAGTAAGAAACTTACTAATATATAGAACTAAACCGTCCCATCTGTCAAATAATATACATATAATCATCTCTCACTCTAAGTCATATACATGTCTGATGGAGATTTTCTAGATACAAAATACAATACCAAAAGAGAAGGTTACTACATATGTAACCCACCTATCAAAAGATGCGATATAAGCTGCGAAAAGTAGATCTGCCCGGCCGTTATCTGTCCCCTCTACCCCTGCAAGGAACTGTGGCACAACGGGGGTGAGTTGCCAACTCAGTGAATAAACTAACATATAACGGATAATAATGTAATTATGACGATCATACTAACTAAAATGTGAACAAGTAAAATGTATGATGATATGTGGAAAGCATGGATCTGTACTATAAATATCATAACCAAAGTGAAATCTTATCATTTATTTCCAATAATTGATATCTTTCCGTGTCCATCATCGACACAAAACTTCCCTTTCTCTCAGGCATCATTCCTCGAATGACTCTGCAATCAAAACACCGATCGGTATCATCTAGACATCCGCCGTGTTTCACAACTATCTCCGGTATCGAGTATCCTCGCTAGGCTCGCCCGCCTCAAATGCGGCTATCCTGCCCCTCGATCTCGACCGGGTCCACCATGTATCCAACCGTATATCTCCCCCACTCAGTATGGATAACGTAAAATCCGCGACCGTATATCTCCCCCACTCGGCCCGGAATAAAACCAAATCATAAAACATCTCATGGTGGACATGACACATCAATCATGAAATCACTGGATTTATGTAATAGTATTCAAAACTCAAAACCATAAATCCTCCATAATACCATTACCTCTTATTTCAATATAAAATACTCAAATACATAAAAATGATGTTAATGATGCAATTTACTACTGTTATTGATGTTTAAGATATGATATGAATCATTTTTAACAAGAATTTACTAAGTGTAAAAGTGACATGGTAATATCGACAAGGTGCGTGTAACATATAAGATGTGCCCATGGCATAACTCGTCGATACTTGTGCAGTGTCCTAGCAACTAGGCAAAGTATATGTGAATTATGAATGCATATTATCAATTTAGCCTACCAAAGTAAAGCATTTATTTAAATAAAACTACGGGCGTAACACGCCATCTTTACAAAATTTCCCGGTAGATGTTTAGTCTACTCACCGGAAAACGTCGTATTTATTCAGGAATTGCCAACCCTTTTCCTTTTCTCCCTGCCTCCGAAAATCCCGTATTTGAATGTAAAATCAAAGTTTAACTTATATAAGGAAACGGTTACGCCGATATGACGGAAATGAAAAACACCCGTTCCCACATACGAGTTATATGGTATACGACTATATCTAGCTATTTAACACTCAACCTTACTGGATATTTAACCTTAACCTGCATTGCTACAGAAATTAAATCGCGATGCGTTTTAACCGTGTCGTATTTTGTATTTTTAGATAACTTTTCCGATATTTGCTTCCAGGTTCTATATTCAGTGAAACTAACTTGTTTAAATAATACCAAAATAGCCAAAATCATACACAGAAACCTACCCAACAAACCAAAACTCCCTAGCTCTCTACAAATTCGGCGACGCCGGAATTCTCTTTATGGTCGCCGGCCAAAATCCGATATCCCCTGCTCGTATTCCTATGAGTTGTTCTAGGTCCAACATACATCATTAAGACTATGTTTAGCTAAATAATTTCCTCTCTAAACTACAGCAGATTTAAACAGAGCCTAGCTTTTACTAAAATACGATATTATAGAATTTATTCATTTTAAAATTAAACTACTTACAGAATCTCAATTCCTACTGTGGTTAAGAGTTTTACCTATACTTGATTTGCTGGAATAACACCTTCCAAGATGTACAAGCTCCTTGTCCTAGCTTGATGGTGAGGAAATCCTAGAACTTAGCTTTTCTTCTCCCTTCTCTTGCTCTCCTTTGTTTGGCTTTAGTTTTCTTTTCCTTTCTTTAAATTTTTAGGTTTTAATTTTTTGCTACTGATCTGAATAAGGTTTATATATAGTGATGGGAAGAAGGAGGTGGTAGAAGGAGGTGTCAATGAATTAGATGTGCCCTCTTCATGCGAGGTGAAGGAGTTGGAGTGTGTGTGTGCATGCAAGGAGGAGGTGTTATTACCTTATCTCCTAATTTTGTATTTTAATTACGCATAAAAATTCTGAACTAAGTGGTTTTCTACTCCTTTTCAATTATACCCTTAACAAATTCCCATTTGCACAAGAAACTTAAACTTTACCTAGAAACCCTTCACAACTTATATTATTATAAAACACACATTTTATTAAAATGAAGCTAAAATTCACCTTAAAACCCTTATAACTTATTTATGTTGCATACTAAAGTTTTTATTTAATTTGTTTTACAAACATCTTATGAAATTGTCCTATTTGGTTTTAAAAACTTTTTAATTTGGCACTTTATTATTTAATTAATTAATTTTATTTATTTCTAAAATTTCAGAATGCTACAATATTCCCCCTTAAGAAAATTCGGTCCCCGAATTTAAATTTAACTAGACATACCTTCAAAAAGATGTGGAAATTTTTTTCGCATCGCATCCTCCGTCTCCCAAGTAATTTCCTCGCAATTCTTTTCTTACCAAAGAACCTTTACAGATGGAAGTATCCTTGATCGTACTCAAATACATAAGCGTGACGACGGCTCTCGTGAAGTCAGGGGATGAGGCGACGGGAGGTGAGACCACCCCGATGGAGGAGGGAGACACTGCTGTTGTATCAAGTGACGCCCTCGTCACGGTTCCGATCGGTGACTCATCAGGTAGATTTTAGGTCACCGCCCTTCTTTTTATTCTGCAATCTTTTTCAATCTTTCCTGACAGGGTTTATCTTGTTTCTAATGCAGGTGCGGTTGGTGCTGATGTCGCGCTACCCGAGGCAGCGTCGTCAGTTACCGCCCTGACGGTGACCACCTCTCTACCTTCTTTCGCACCGTCTCAGATGCTGGAAGGTATGGATTTGTGACCCATCAGTCTTATTTCTAGGCTGTATAATTTATGTACCGACGTTGCATTATTGCGTCTTTGTAGGAGTCCTTTTTGACCACCTGTACCAGGTGCTGCACCCCCACTTCTCCTTCCCGTCGGAGATTGCTTCATCCAGTGGCGCTGGTGAATACAGTCTTTAGTTAATGTTCTTTCTTTTACCAACAGTGAAATCATTTCTGATTCTTCTTTGTTTTGATTGCAGTACTACAGATTGACGGAGGAGATGAGAGAACAGTTGCGCCATTGGTCCTCCCGGCTTTGCCACCTGCTGCAGCTGGTATAGTAAATCCTATTTTTCATGAACCTCTTATATTTCTTGATCCGTCATTTGATTGTGATTTGTTTTGCAGCGGTCGCTTCGACTCCGGCTTCTTTCGAGTCTCGCATTATGATGCCGGCAGGGCCCTTTTCCAGACGTCCATCCTCAAAAGATGCTGTGACCAGTCTGCGTATGCTGAGCGAATACGTCGAGGAGCTTGAGGCGGAGGCTCCTACATCTGCCGCAGATTTCGCTGCCGAGGTTAATCCAATGCTGGTGACGCTTGTGAATTTCCATAATGAAGGCGTCGTCGAGTCTTGGGTTAATCACTGCAGGGAGGCCTGTCTGCATGAGCTTGAGCTTATGCGTCCTGCCCCTGAGACTCAGGCTTTGAACTCCCAGCGGGCCGCATGGGTTGAGCAGAGTGTTCCATTCTTTCGCCATTTCGAAAGAGAGGCAACTCTTAAGCGTAAGGAACGTGAGGCGACTGCTGCTGAATCTGCCCAACTGCGCGCTGAGGTTGCAGCTAATGCTGCCCAGTTGAACACCATTTTTGAAAACCTTCAACGGTGTATCTCTGACGGGCTGGTGTTAAGGAAGAAGCTTGATCTTATTGAGCAGGTCGCGCAGAGTCAGGAGGCTGCCCAGCAGGAAGTTGATCAGAAACTCTCATCTTGTTTGCAGCAACGGGCCCAAGTTGAAGCAGAGCTGGCCGCGGCGGCTGATCGCGAAGAAGAGTTGAGAAGAGTGCGCGAGCAGCTAGCTGGTCTATTGAAGGCCCCTCCCTCCCAATAGCTGCTTTTGTATAGATTGAACACTTGTAATCTTTGAACAACATGTATCAATTTTTTATTCTTTTATACGATTTGCCTTGTACTCAATTGAATTCATGAATAAAAAATACATATTTTTTGTTATACTGTTGCTTTCTTCTCCTTGCTGTGTTGTTACCAGGTGATTTTAGCAAGTACGGTCTGTAGATAGTATATAGCTGTCAATCTTGGGCTCTTTGTAGAGTGGTGATGGCTTAGAAAACATGGTTAAGGTCTGTCACCTAAGACTTTTCAATTTTATGAGCCGCGAGGGTCTCATAAAGAATTTTCTCCCTACCGGTCGAGAGGATCCCGTAGGTGTAATTTCTCCTTAAGAATCATGAGCATTCCTAAGTGTGTTTTCTCTTGAAAGTCGTAAGGATCTCACAAGAGAATTTACTCCCTTACGAGTCGTGAGGACCCGCAAGTGATGGATGAAGTTGTCCTTATCTGCATTTCACGGAGTCAGGAGTTGCTCTGGATACTTCCTACGGGTTCACTGCCGTGTTCTGCGAGGACCAAGCTCAGCTCTGGACGTTTTCCACGGGGTCTGGATTGACATTATCCGCGTTCCACATGACCAGGAATTTTGCTTTGGATGCTTCCCATGGGTTCACTGCCGTGTTCGGCGAGGACCAGGCTCCGCTCTGGACGCTTCACACAGGGTCATTGCCGTGCTCTGCGAGGACCAGGATCCGCTCTGGACGTTTCCCACGGGGTCAGGATTGACATAAGCCGCGTTCCACGTAGCCAGGAATTTTGCTCTGGATGCTTCCCACGGGTTCACTGCCGTGTTCGGCGAGGACCAGGCTCCGCTCTGGATGCTTCACATGGGGTCATTGCCGTGCTCCACGTAACCAGGAAGGGTTGACTTCATCCGCATTTCACGGAGTCAGGGATTTTGCTCTGGATGCTTCCCACGGGTTTACTGCCGTGTTCGGCGAGGACCAGGCTCCGCTCTGGATGCTTCACACGGGTTCACTGCCGTGCTCTGCGAGGACCAGGATCCGCTCTGGACGTTTCGCACGGGGGTCAGGATTGACATAAGCCGCGTTCCACGTAGCCAGGAATTTTGCTCTGGATGCTTTCCACGGGTTCACTGCAGTGTTCGGCGAGGACTAGGCTCCGCTCTGGATGCTTCATACGGGTTCACTGCCGTGCTCTTCGAGGACCACGATCTGCTTTGGACGTTTCGTACGGGGTCAGGATTGACATAAGCCGCGTTCCACGTAGCCAGGAATTTTGCTCTGGATGCTTCCCACAGGTTCACTGCCGTGTTCGGCGAGGACCAGGCTCCACTCTGGATGCTTCACACGGGGTCATTGTCGTGCTCCACGTAACCAGGAAGGGTTGACTTCATCCGCATTTCACAGAGTCAGGGTTTGACTCTCGGTCATCTATGCACCGCCGAGTCATGGAACTGGAGGTTGCCGCTGTTCCGCTTTATTTTATGTCGTGTCTGTTGTAATGAGAACGAATGTTGAGATGATCTCCAGGCTATCTGTGAGCCGTTGAGATTTGGCTTCTTCTTCTGATGAAGCATGGGGAGGAAGGGTGTGATTCCTTCTTTGTTTGCGTCCCTGGATTGTATACAAGGATTAACAAGATATCACCTGCAGGGCATAAATTTCATTTTTTTAATTTCTTTTCGAGATGCTATATCATTTCAGCTTTTATATCGTGAAGGTCGCGATTGCCCAATCATTTCGGCTATTTTTCGCGGTGCCCAATCATTTCAGCTATTATTATTATTTTTTTTACTCGCTGTTTTTTATTGCGAGTTGCCCAATCATTTCGGCTATTTTGCATGCATACACTTTTACTTGCTGATTTTGTTTGCAAGTTGCCCCATCATTTCGGCTATTTCGTATGCATGTGTGGCTTGCTAGCTTCTTGGCTGCAAGCTTAGAGTTAGATACTGATTTCGGCATCAGCACCGCTACAACTGGAATATTGCCAGGAGCGAATCATCATTTGCCTCTGTCGATGTTGAACAAAGGTGGCTTAGCAAACAGGGTTAAGATCCTGTCGACTAAGGCTTTTGACTTCATGAGCCGTAAGGGTCTCATAAAGGTATTTCTCCCTTCGAGTCGTGAGGATCTCGTAGGTGCATTTTCTCCTTAGAAATTGTGAGGATTCCTAAGTGCATGGTCTCTTATAAGTCGTAAGGATCTTACAAGAGTGCTTTCTCCTTATAAGTCGAGAGGACTTACAAGAGCTGTTCACCGTGTAGGCATATCCCTAGTCGTGGATGGGACTTTGTTAGGGAAATGTTTATTCGCGCCCATGGATTGTATACAAGGGTCAGCATTAAGCCGCTTGTAGGGCAGTGTTGGAGGTTGTGGAGGCTACTTAAGAACAGGTTTAGATCCCTGTAGCTTAAGACTTTTGAATCTTATGAGCCGTGAGGGTCCCATAAGAGGGTTCTCCTTACGAGTCATGAGGATCTCGCAAGTGTAATTTCTCCTTAGGAATCGTGGGGATTCCTAAGTGTGTTGCTCCCTTGTGAGTCGTAAGGATCTCACGTAGATGGTTTCTCCTTACAAAGTCGAGAGGACCTTGCAAGTGTCTTTTAACGAGATTGCGCCCTTTCGGGTTTTCACAAAACTCGCCGGTAGCCCTGCTGTTTTTACTCACGGAGCCCTTCCGGGTTTTCATCCGTGCTCATTTTGCTTATGGACATACCGTTTTCTTTTTCTTTTCTCTCTTTTTTTTAATTTTAACGAGGCTGCGCCCTTTTGAGTTTTCACAAAACTCGCCGGTAGCCCTGCTGTTTTTACTCATAGAGCCCTTTCGGGTTTTCATCCGTGCCCTTTTTGCTTATGGACGTACCGTTTTCTTTTTTTTTTCTCTTTTTTTATTCCTTTTTTGTTTGTATCAGCTTTGGGATACTGCAATCCATCATAGTTTATCGACATCTCGGTCAACGGCTAGTTTTAGGACATAGTGGTCCGTTGTTAGTTTAAGGACGTTTTGGTCCGTCGTCAGTTTAAGGACGTTTCGGTCCGTTGTTAGTTTAAGGACATTTTGGTCAGTTGTTAGTTTAAGGACGTTTCGGTCTGTTGTTAGTTTAAGGACGTTTCGGTCCTATAAGCCGGCTACTACTTATAGAGTTTGGGCTTAGGAAGATAGCGAGCGGACATAGTCGTCGTCATCTATCATTGACCTTGGCCGTGACTCGTCAGGCGTAGTATTTCTTCAGGAAGCGACCATTTATTGGCCTGAAGGGCCTTTCGCCATCCATGTCCATGAGTAGATAGGCTCCACCCTGGTAGACCTTGTCTATGATATACGGGCTTTCATAGTTTGGCTCGAATTTCCCTCGCTTGGCGCGATTAGGGATCATAGGTCTTTTGACCACTAGCACGAGTTCGCCTTGGCGGAATGTTCTCGGCCTAGTCAATCTTTCGTATGAGCGCATCATCTTTGCTTTATAAGCCTCCAGATTTTGTTGCGCTATGAGCCGGGTTTCATCAAGGGCATCGAGCTCCTCAAGCCGAAGGTGAGCGTTCTCTTTGTCCATTAGCTTGTAATAAACTGCCACTCGTAGAGAGGGTAACTCTATCTCGAGGGGGAGTACCGCTTCTGTACCGAATACCAATGTGTACGGCATTGTGTTCGTGGCCGTCTTGAACGTAGTTCGATACGCCCAGAGAGCTTCATGCAGTCTCTCGTGCCGGTCCTTCTTATTTCGTGACACCGTCTTTTTCATGATCTTTGTCAAGGTCTTGTTGAAAGCCTCAGCTAGACTGTTAGCTCGGGGATTATAAACTGAGTATCTCCAGTCTATGTTGTGTTGTTGTGCGAAGCGGCTGATTTTGTGGCTTCTGTAGGCTGGCCCGTTATCGAAGATGATCTGTCGCGGAGTTCCAAACCGATAAATGACGTGTGTCTTGAAGAAATAGAAGATGTTCTCCGTCTTCACCTTCCTCAGCGGTACTGCTTCTGCCCATTTGGAGAAGTAATCAGTTGTCGCCAAAATGAATCGATGTCCTCTAGACGATGCTGCTTCGATGGGGCCGATTATGTCAGTTCCCCACATTTCAAACGACCAGCTAGCCACCGTTGGATCTAGTGAATTTGGATGCTGGTGGATAAAATCCCCATGGATCTAGCATGAGTGGCATTGTTTCGCATACTCGAGGCAGTCCTGGATCATCGTGGGCCAATAATAACCCATCCGTTTGATCTTCAGCTTCATCTTCGGCCCGGCTTGGTGAGAACCGTAGAGTCCGTCGTGAGTTTCTTGGAAGACTCTTTTTGCTTCTTCAGGTCCCAGGCATCTTAACCACAGAGAATCAAATGATCTCTTATACAGAATATCATTGACGAAAGCGAAAGATAGGGCTTGCTTCACGAACTGATGTTTTGAGGACGCATCTTCAGGCGTCCAATGGGATTTGAAGTAGTCTATAAAGACTTCTCTCCAATCCTCAGCCTTTTCCTGGTCTTTTATCTGCAGGGCCGTTTGCTCGGTCGCTCCCTTTTCTTTGGATGACTCCGGAGATATTTCTGCTGATGCAAGAACCCGACGGCTTTGCACAATGATCCTCATGTCATCGAGGTTCTCATCAGCTAGTTCTTTAGCGAGCTTGGCTAATGCATCCGACTTGCTATTTTCCGCACGCGGTATGCTTTATAAGGTGTAGGAAGGAATTTGAGTCAGCAGTTGCTGTACTCTCTCGCCGTACTTCACCAGTTCTGGTTTGCACGTTTGATAGTCGCCGTTTACTTGACTGACGACCAGCTGGGAGTCTCCGTATATCAGAAGGTATTCAATCCCTATGTCGATGGCGATCTCGAGACCTGCTATCAAGGTTTCATACTCGGCTTCATTGTTTGTCCTCGGCTCTGTTAAGGAGAAGGCAAAGTGCATTATCCCTCCTTTTGGAGTTACGAAGATAAAGCCTATCCCTGATTTGATTATGGGGGTGTTTTGTTTGCGCTTCTTCATGGAGGATGCTCCATCGAAGTAAAGTTCCCACCGGGTATCACTTCCGTCGATCGTGTCAAACGCATGTTCGTCTGGCAGTTCGCAATTTAAGGAAGAATTGGCAGGTATCGGATGCTCAGCGAGGAAGTCGGCGATGGCCTGGCCTTTCACTGCCTTAAGAGGCTAATAAGTTATTGAGAACTCCATCAGGAGCAAGGCCCGTTTAGCGAGCTGCCCCGTCAATATGGCCTTTGACATCAAATATTTGAGAGGATCCACCTTCGATATGAGACGAACATCATGCGCCAACGCATAGTGCCCGAGCTTCGTTATTGCGAAAATCAATGTCAGGCAGTGTTTTTCGATGGGAGAATAATTGCTTTCTGCCCCCAGTAGAACTCGACTCAATTAGTAAATGGCTCTCTCCTTCCCTTGGTCATTCTCTTGCGCCCATAATGCGCCTAAGGAACCTTCGAGGGCTGTTGTATAAAGAATGAGAGGCTTTCCCTTGACCGGAGCGGCCAGTACTGGCGGATTCTATAGGTACTGCTTGATTTCGTCCAGCGCGCTTTGGCATTTGCTATCCCAGATGAATGGGGTTCCCTTCTTCATCAGGTGGCTGTAAGGACGGCACTTGCCTGAGAGATTGGCTATAAATCGCCGAATATACGCGAGCTTCCCTTGGAGAGATCGCAATTGCTTGAGAGTCCTTGGCGGGGGCATTTCTATAATCGCCTTGATCTTTGACGGATCTATCTCGATACCTCGGTGTCGGACGACGAATCCTAGGAATTTGCCCGAGGAAACTTTGAACGCGTATTTGAGAGGGTTCATCTTCAAGTTGTATTACCGGAGGCGTTGAAATACGATCTTCAGATGCTCTAGATGTTCCTCATATGATTTGCATTTCACCACAAGGTCGTCGATATAGCATTCGACGATTTCATGTATGAGGTCATCGAAGATCTTCGTCATGGCCCTTTGATAGGTGGCACCAGCGTTCTTTAAACCGAAGGGCATCACCTTATAGCAGAATATACCCAAAGGGGTCCGGAAAGCGGTGTGCTTCTGGTCTTCAGGATGCATCTTTATCTGATTGTATCCTGATGATCCGTCCATGAAGGAGAAAACCTCGTGAGTGGACGTATTGTCTATCATCAGCTCGGTGACCGGTACTGAGAAGTCGTCTTTCGGGCAGACTTTATTAAGATCCCGAAAGTCTACACATATGCGCACTGTCCCATTTTTCTTCATCACTAGGACGATATTGGCGATCCAGTCAGGATACTGAACCTCTTGGATGAAGCCAGAGTCGATCAGCTTTTTGACCTCAGCATTGATACTCATCTCAAGCTCGAGCCGCATTCTTCTCGGTGCTTGTTTGATTGGCTTGACGTCCGGGGATATGGCCAGTTTGTGGACAGCAATCTCTGGGTCTAGTCCCGGCATCTCGAAATAGTTCCATGCAAAACAATCCTTATGCTGCATAAGCACGTCTTTTCGTGTAGCTACCTTTTCTTCAGACAATAACTCACAGACGAATGTTGGCATCGGATCGCTTGTCGTCCCCAAATCAATTTTCTTGAGATCGTCTGCAGTAGTATGTATTCCATCTTCCAGCTCTTTCGGCGCCGGTGGAAATTCCGAGATCACCTCATCGTCATTGTTTTCGAAGCACCAAGGGAGGTCATCCAGATTCTCGGGCTCTTCTTTTGATAGCGTTATCATATGACAAGTACGAGCTCGCTTCCAAGACCGATGCTGATCTGGTTCTACTCTCGCTGTATGCGTGGCTTTTGGTTCATTCTTCTGTGGCGGATTTATCCTCCAACTGCTGGACAGAGCGAACTTGCCGAGCTGATATTGGTGTTCGACCCAGTTCTTGAAGGTGAAGCAGTCTTCGAGAGGATGCCCTATTGCTCGGTGATAAAAGCAATAATCTGGGTGAGAGACCTCGTTGGCTTGCTCGAGATGTTTAGGCTCCGGAAGTGTAATCATATGATGTCTTATGGCGAGATCAAGTATCTTCCGTGTTTTGTTCTGAGGAAAAGAGTATGCTCGACCCATCTTCTTAATAAGAAACGAATCCGGATTGCTTGGTTTCCGGTCGCGTGGCTTCTTGGTCCCGCTTTGTCGCCTTTGAACGCTTTTTCCACTCTTTGATTTGTTTTTGCCTCTGCGTCAGGCCTTTTGTATGACGGGCTGATAAGGAAGAGCATTGCTGTTCTCCGCAGTTTGTTGGAGGAGGCCCTGTGTCCTGGTTTTCTCGTAAATGGTCATCTCGCGGTTATGGTCATCCCGGATCTGTTGACCTACTTCCATTACTAGCCTGTCCATTCGTTCTTCAAATGACGGACTCGGCGCTTTGATGACCGGACCTTGTTTTGGTTCAGGATCAGCATCTTTTAACAGGGCGTCCTCTTCTTCATCGAAGTCATATATGACGTAGCTACCATGGACTCGTTCTCGCTTTTTGGATTGAACATATCCAAGCTCGATCGTTTCCATTCTCCCGCTGGGCAACTTGCGCTGAGTTCCAGGGACATCCCAAATCCTGTTGTAGAATCGAGCTTGTCGAGTGGTCTGTTTGAAGGGTACCCCTTGGCGCTTCAATAGCTTCTTCAAGCCTTGTGTGTAATATCTAGGCAGACGGATGGGCTGGAGCCTGTCGAGCGTAGAATCTGCGCCATGCCAGACCTCTTTCTCCACTTTAGTTTCCGTGGATCGATAAAAGAAGATTGCCTTTTCATCTCTTCGCCTGGGAGGGACATAGAACGTCTGCAGTTGTTGCACACTATAAGTTTCAAGCGTATCGAGCTCTTTGTAATGCTCTCGTGGAACTATGATAATTTGCAGACTCTGATTATCGCCAGCGAAGGCTTATATTGGTGGCCGAGCGGAAAATATAGCATTAACCTCGTCTTCCGAGTCGCTGCCGAAGCTCAACATGGGGGCGGACGGTCCCGGGTTGTTGTGTTGTGGCGGCCTTGAATAAACTATCTCTTCTTCCTCCTCGTTACCACTCCCGAAGACTGGAATTGTGGTGATAGCTTTGTCCTTCGGTTTGTGACATCTCTCCGTATCCTCGAAATCTGGCAAGAAGTATTTTGCATCTTCGTATTTTCGGACTTCGTTCACAGAGAATGGGTTTAACTCTCCCGTCACAGTGTACTCGAGACCATCCTTGAAATACTTCATACACTGATGTTGTGCAGAAGGGATGATGCTGTACTCGTGTAACCAAGGCCTGCCGAGCAAAGCATTGTAGCATGTCTTGGCGTCAATGACGTGAAATTTAATATCCGTGACCAGTAGCCCGAAGCGTAGTGTCAGTATCACAGATCCGAGAGTCCGTGATGACTGGGAGTCAAAACCGGAGATGGTGATTTTATCACGAGCGAGGTGCTGAACGCTCATGTAGATTTTTTTCAATACTCGTACGTTGAGGAGATTGACGGAAGACCCATTGTCGACCAGGATTTTACCTATCTTGATGTCATGACAATATCCAAAGACATATAGGGGACGGTTGTGCTCGCATGTCCCAAGGAGGAGATCTTCGTCGCCGAAGGTGACATCGGCTGTGTGTACTTCTTCCAGCTCGTCTTTCATCCTTTCTTCGGCAAGGGAAGCTTGGAATTGCTCCGGCTCTTGTAGCGCCTTGATCAATGAATCTCTTGCTTCTTTTGATAGTAAAAGAGCGTCGAGAATGCTGAGCTGCGAGGGTAGCTTCCTCAAGTACGCCAGAACGTTGTAGTCCACCTTACTTTTCATTGGCGGGTCCTTGGCGGTCAGCTTTTCGACGGCTTGGTCATCAAGGATGATATCCTCAGGGACCTTTTCTTTCCCCTTATATTTTCAATTTGACCCATTGTTCGAGGGCCCAAGACTCTTTTCGGGCAGCGTACGATTGCGTAGCTGAATATTTTCACAGGTCTTCGGTTCCTCCACTTTTCCCAAGGTGGACTCTTTAAAGAGAGGGCCAAGAGCCATTTCCTCGTCAGAGTCGCTCCCGAAGGTGAGAACTTGCGATCCCCCAGCGTTAATCACGCGACAATTGCCGGTGGTTCTTTTATGCCCCCCGGTTGTATTTCTTTGCTCCCGACGAGTTTCACGTTTCATCCGCTTAAAATGTTGTCTATGAGCAACATATCTCTGCCACCACCTTTTAAAAGCGTCGCACTCTTCGGTGGGGTGCGAAATCTTTCGATGATATGAGCAGTAACTAGGATGTGTTTCTACTTCACCAGGGGCATTCGCTTCGGAGGATGGCAGCTTCATTCCCATTGATATGGCTTTGGCGAACCTTTTCCTCGTCTTGAACCTGTTTTTATTCGCGACGGATGTCCTTTGATTCGGCGGGAGTGTCTCGACTCTTTCGTCCAGTCGCTGACGTTTGGCCTTTTCAAATATGGCCATCTCACACTCCCGATCAGCTTTACTTTTCAGAAGAACTTCGTTTAGAAATGCATCGATCATTTCGTCTGACGGCCTTGGAAGCTCCGGTTTAGGACCTGCCCCCAGTCTCTCGGTGCAAGGAGCTTCTTCATCGTCTGTCGACGAATGAGAGGTCATATGGCAACTTGCTACGTAATCTTCAGACTCATCTGACGAGTCTTCTCCATCATCTCCGTCTTCAAGGACGTGGCCGAGAAACTCTTGGAGCGTGATTGGAGTCCGCGCCTTCTGGTTATATTCTTTCAGCGCGTCAATCTGCTTTTGCAGGTTTGTGCGCTTGTCGTCAGGCTTCACGGGCTTTTGGGATTTTTTCTTCTTTTTCGAAGATTTCGACGGCTGGGTGTGAACACTTTGGCTATCACCACCGATTCTTGGAGTCAGGCGCGGTTTTAGCATCCCCTCGATGATATCAGGTTCCAACGGATTCTTCCACCTGATCGCCGGGCATGTCTGGAGATCATTAAGCATCCTTTTGGTTTTGGCCGAAAGAGCCACCTCCCATGGAGCTTCTTCAACAAAAGAGCACGTTGCCCCCGGTGTGTCCATCTTCTTAGGAGTGTGCGGTTGTGGTGGGCTTACTTTCCACTTCTCAGACAATGCAAACTTGCCTTGTTGGTACTGATCCTCGATCCATCCCTTAAAGACGAAACAATCTTCGATTGGATGGCTTACCGTTTGGTGGTAAGGGCAATAATTGGGATTATTCGCTTCGCCAGGTTGCAATGGCCGCTTTGGATTCGGCAGATTAATAAGCCGGTTGCGCATCGCCAGCTCGAAGAGTCTCTAGTTTTGTCCCGTGGGAACGAGTAAGGACGCTTCATTTTCTCATTATAATAGCGCCGTCTCTCTTCCAGTTGAGCCGTTAATTTTGGGGCACTGGGCTTCTGTTGGGTATTCGCAACGAAGGTCGCCTTCCCTTTACCTTCTTCGTTCCGCGGCTCCGGCTTCGGAGGAGACGGTCTATGACCCATCTGGTCCATCTGGGCCAGCTTGTTAATTAAATCCTGGAATGTGGTCGGTTTGAAGAACATCATGAACTGTGAAATAGTTGCATGAGGGTCTAAGGTGCCTACGAACATGCCCACCGCTGGTGCTTCTTCGATGCGTTGTTCGCACTTCGACCACAGATTCCGCCATCGGATTGCGTACTGAACCCACGTCTCGCCCGGCTTCACCCTGGCATTGATCAATGCCGTTATTGGGGTGCGTTCACTAGCACTTGCGAATCGCTGGGTGAACAACAACTCCATTTCTGCGAAAGTTTTGACGGAGTCGTTTGGAAGTTCGGAGTACCACTCAAACGCCGTCTCCGATAAGCTGCCGACGAATTGGCGGAGCAAAAGTTTATCATCGCCAACGGTGTTGCCACAAAGAGCCCTGAGCTGAGCGACATGTTGATGGGGATTGCCTGTCCCCTTGTACACATGGAATTTGGGGATCGTGTAGCCCGGCAGGTACTTTATTTGATCGTACCATCCTGGATACGGTCGCCCAGTTCTAACAATTTGCCCAGCCGCTTCATTCGCCTGGTGAACTCGTATCTGCTGCGCAATATAGTCATCCAGGGCGGCCTTGGAAATAGTTTCTTCCTTGGCTATTAAAAGATCTGGCAGAGGGTTTGATGTTTCCCCTCTATCATCTTCAATTACTAATGGAGGATATTCGGCTGGAGGGTCCGGCTGGATCATCATGCCCACCATATCTTGAAATAAAAGGGCCATTTGTTTTATGTTGGCAGCTTGTTCCGCAGCCTCTTTGTCCTTCTTTTCAAGCATTCTCCGAAGGAATTCGGTATCAATTTCCTGCTCACGGCGCTGCTCCGAGGATGCCTCCGGGCTTGCTTTTGGTCCTGTGAGTGCGGCCATAGTCGTTAACATCTCTTGGAGCTTTTGTTGTTGTTGCTCCTGAGCCTTAGTCACTGATCGTGTAAGCGGTCGATGACCTGTGGAGATACGGCTATCCTTTTTTCCGGATGCCATATAGACGGTATGCACCACCATGCCCCCAGACTTAGGGCATTTAGGCTCAGTGCCTTTGACATTTGTCGCAGACATGGGGATTTTCTCCGGCCTTCTCCTCTTATGAGCAGTTGATGTTGAGGGGGCCGTTGCAATGGGCACCCAAGTAGCCGCCGCCTTCTGTGGCTTAACAGGACGGTTTTCTTCCTGTCGGACCTTCAGCTTCTTCTGCCGGCGAGGATAGTCTTGATCGACCACCGACTCTCGGACTTGTCGCCAGATTTTGTAAACTTTGGAGGACAGCCGTTGAGGGGACTGATCCGGCTTTATTTCTGTGACAGTCTCCACAGGTGGTGGAGATATTTTCAGTACGGCGGTAAGCAAGTTCCTACGCACCTTGTTCAGTAGCTCAAAGCTGTTCCCGGTTGGAACAGCAGCATTAACTTCCACCGTTGGAGCTGGTGGAGTTAGCCCAAAGGGGGAGTTGCCCCCAGCCTTTCTTACTCGGCGCCAATGGTGACGTCGAGCGTGTCGAGATGTTGGGGTTGGTTCGGCGATGGGGATGGCTTTGTCTTGCCCCCTATCCAGGTGAGGGGCTGTTGCTGGCGTCAGCCTCTTGAAGACTGATGTCCGTTGAGAAGCGGTATCCAACCGGTCAAAAACAGACTTCTGAGCAGGGACAGGAACCGGAGCGGGAGCTGGAACAGTCAGTCTTGTAAAGACCGACCCTTTGGTAGGCGAAGCCGCCTTGACGACTTCGGGAGCAGGGTTGGTTACTCTTTTCGGGATAACCTTCTCTTGAATTGCGGGCTTCATCTTGGGCCCACAGGAACTTTGGCCCAATTTGGTGAAGACCGAGGCGCTGGAGCTGGACGACCCGTTGAGAGGGGCCGCAGTAGTTGTAAGCCGGTCGAAGACCGACTTCTTGGGAGCTTCCGGTATTGGCACAGGGGTGCTGAAACTCATCGGTGGAAGCATGGTCCCAAAGAATAAACCAGTGGTGGCCGTGAACAGGGAAGCCGCTTGAGGCCCGTAAGCTATGCCTCTAGATGAGGCAGAACGTGGGTTGCAGTTGCAGTTGGAACACTTCGAGCAGGTGAACGCCATTGATCCTTTGCTTTCTGCACCAAGCAAAACGCCAAATCTTAGTATCTCAAAACCCAAGGGAACCATTAGCAAACCGCGATTCGTTCGCGAACACGACACACGAAGTGTGGAGTGGAAAGAGGAAAAGGTCCCATCGGGCGTGCCAGAATCTGTACCCCTCCGAACACAGAGATGCGACCGCGCAGGTTCGTCTTGCCTGAAATTCGGGGCAGATGCTAATTGGTGCTATCTGTCCACCTCTCCGAAGATGCCAAGTTGATTTATGGCACCATGTATCGAAAGTTTAAACAGATGCGGCCGATGTAGCAGACTTCGTCAGATTCCCCCTCGTTTGAGGGGTTTTTGATTGTGGGGACGCTCTTCCATGCAGGCGCAAGCCCCTGCAGTTAATTACGCTACCGCATCGCGGTAACAACTTTCTCCTTCTCCAGATGGTCACTTCGTGTCGTGGGTGTTTGTTTTGTTTATGGTAGCCCATGGATTGTATACGGAGACTAATATATGTTGTCGCCCGTAGGGCGTGGACTAGTCCAAATCCATATCTTCTTAGATTTGGGTTTGGAGGTTGGGTTTAAGGATACGTTAGTCTCATTTGGGACTAAGATCAACTTAAACGTTAGTTAAGGATACGTTAGTCTAATTTTTAGACTAAGATCGACTCAACGTTTGTTAAGGACACATTAGTCTAATTTTAGACTAAGCTCAACTTAACAGGATCATTTAGATCCAACAAAAGAGCATTTGAACTCTATTGTTTAGTTTAGGGACATTGCGGTCGATTACCAGTTTAAGGACATGGTGGTCCAACGTTAGTTTAAGTGTTAGTTATATGTATGCCCTAGAGGCCATTACTGTACATGAGATGTATATAGTAGTGGATGCTGGGACATATATAGGTAGGACTTTCTTGCTCGACATGATAGTACGCTATCTGGTTGCTCTTTATCTTAACATGTATACTTGCTGTCTCTCTATTACATGTTGATAAAGCCCTTAGGATGTGTACTCGACTTCCAGGACTATGATGTAGATCATACTAATGGGGCCTGGATAGTCAATGAGTACATCCTTCAATTTTCCTAGTCGTGGGAATATCGAGACGGGGCATCGATATTCCAGAGTAGACTAGCGTATATCTTCTCGACCCATGTGATGGGCGATGGATGATCCCATATCCATTGGTGTTTGACATCAGATACGGTATGCGGGTGCTCAGTGGAGACTGGGTACACTGAACGGACTCGCCGAGAACTCCCAGATGGTATTATACCTCACGTCAGATGGCAGTTCTCTGGTGACACTGGTACAACTTAGTCTGTTGACCTGAGATCATCATAGAGTCTTGTGTGTCTCCCACTGTGCTTTGATTTCCACCCTACCACGGCTCTACTGAGTCGTGCAAACAGGTGGTTTTTGGGTATAGTCCCGATGCACATGGAGGCAATAAGCGATAGGAGGGGATTCGTCTCTCCCGGTATTAGGGGTTGATGTTGCGCTATGCTCGACTGGCCATAACTGGAAATCCCTGGCCAGGGTTGCACTGATTTACTGGTAAGTGTTATCAGTAGTTTCATGCTTGTTATGGACCTTACATCGGCATGACTTATCAAGCTACTGGGGTCTGACGTTTACCACCCCTAGACGAGATATGCGACATATCAGACAAACAGACCGGACTGTGCGGTAAGTGTTACTGATTGGATTCACAGGAGTGTCAGCAGGCTTGCTCGTTGATCTTCTGATCGCTCAATACCCGGGTGGCCGTTACGTTTAGCAGACCACTTGTGGCTTGTGGGTGATTGATATGATCACGACCTACTGCCGACGTATTGACGAGTCTTTAGAGTCCTACACAGAGGTTTCCTGGCTCAGGCGAAACGAAATAGGAGCGCATATGAGATATGTGCGGGACCGAGAATAATACCAGTATGTGATACTATGTTCTATTCTCATGATTTGTATCATCGTACGGTTAAATGTGATATAGCCGAGTTACCGAATCAAGTGTTGATTCGATATATTGATACACTAGATATTAGTCGGTTATATGCGATATGACCGGATCATTAAATCAAGTATTGATTTAATGTATAATTATATATTTGATATATTACTTTACATTAACTAGTATTTATTCACTTATGATTGATTTTCTCACTTGATATGCACAAGTTGTATATATGATATATGTTTGTGCACTAGTTTGTATCATGATTGATGATACATGCAAACTTGGGTGTGTGTGTATGACTTACACCATGTTTAGGTTAATGGTTGGGGTTTTATTTATTTTATTTATTTTGGCAAAAACAACATGGTGGCTTTCTTTGTTTTTTGCTTGAAGCTTCATGAAGCTTTTAAGCATTTTTGACAAAATCTAACCATTTTGTTTTGCATGAGATTTTCACTAACCTAACCATTAAATCAAACTAGAGTTTAGTCTCTACAAAGGTTAACTCACCCATGGTTGCATTATGATATACTTCACTTGATTATTCATTTTAGTTAAGTGATAATTCATTTTCTTTTCTTCTTCTTCTTCTTCAAGAAGAAGAAAAACCTTGCTTGAAATTTTTAAATGAAGATTTAGAGTGAGAAATCCAAATCTAAAGTGAACCCATTTCCTATTTCATCATCCTCTACTACTTGCCATTTAGTTTAGGGTGTTCTCTTTACAAAGTTCTTGACCTAGTGAAGATGGAGCTTGAGTTTGAGTCTCCTCGACGTAGATCATCTTCGGCCTCGAAGTCAATGACCTAGCCCGCTCATTTCTCCGAAGAAACCATCGCTAGAGTCCGAGATTCCGATGATCGCAGCGAAGGGACGTCAACACGGAGCTAATGAAGTGAAGAACCGGATCTACAAAGGTTGTAATCCCTTTCACTTAGTAGTAAAGTTGTTTGCTTGCTTTTAGTTTCGCCTTATCTCTAGTAAACGATCTTGCATAGGGTTGTTTGGCACATAAAAATTTTGATTTTGGCATGGTTGATGCCTTGTGGAACCTTGTTAGTGTGCCTAGGAACGCTACATTAAGGACATTACGGTCCATTGTTAGTTTAAAGATATCGCGGTCGAGGTTAAGGACATCATAGTCCATGGGTTTAAGGACCCCATGGTCCAATGTTAGTTTAAAGACATCACGGTCGAGGTTAAGGACATCATAGTCCATGAGTTTAAGGACCCCACAGTCCAATGTTAGTTTAAAGACATCACGGTCGAGATTAAGGACATCATAGTCCATGAGTTTAAGGACCCCACAGTCCAATGTTAGTTTAAAGACATCACGGTCGAGGTTAAGGACATCATAGTCCATGAGTTTAAGGACCCCACAGTCCAATGTTAGTTTAAAGACATCACGGTCGAGGTTAAGGACATCATAGTCCGTGAGTTTAAGGACCCCATAGTCCAATGTTAGTTTAAAGACATCACGGTCGAGGTTAAGGACATCATAGTCCATGAGTTTAAGGACCCCACAGTCCAATGTTAGTTTAAAGACATCACGGTCGAGGTTAAGGACATCATAGTCCATGAGTTTAAGGACCCCACAGTCCAGAGAAATGTGTGGTCGCCGAGACCCGTCACCTCTCTGAAAACGTTGAAGGATTACAACGATAAATATCAGAGGAGTAACGAGATGTACCCTTGAACCAGTGTGAATTGTTTGAAAGATCTGTAGCCCAGTTTGGGACTAAGATCCGTTGAATATTTATGAGCAGATATGCTCAGTTCAATATAGGTCGAGGACTTATGGCCAGAATTGGGCTAAGTCCAATTAAAAATGTTTAACATTTTTATTCTTGCTCAGGCTATTAAGCCTTTATTTGGGCTCGGCCCTTTTAATAATGCTAAGCATTGGTTCTGATATCTTTTGTCTTCATCAGAACAAAGTGTGTTCTGATAATGCGCCACGTGGCGCGTCAGGCGCTTTGCGCCAGTTAAAGAGCGCATTGCGCTTTTGTCAGGTAGCGCACACGAAGAGGACACGTGTCACGCTTAGCGTTAAGCGCTAGCTCATTAGCGCATTGCGCTTTTAATTTATGAGCGCTTTGCGCTAGTCTATTGGCGCACCAATGAGTGACACGTGGCGCGCTTGGCGCTGAGCGCCAGCACATGATCGCAGTGCGCTGTTTCAGAAGCGCAAAGCGCAGATTGTGTCTTTGGTTGATACGTGGCATGTTTTGGCGCTGAGCGCCGGTCCAAGAAGCGCAAAAGCGTAATTCATGAGTGCAAGGCACTTTCAAGATCAAAGAATAAATTTATGTTCTTCTTAAAGGAGGCTTTGCCTCAAGATTCAAGAATAAAAGTTTTTGTTTTATAAAAGGGCTCTGCCTTTATAGATCAAAGATCTGTGAATGAAGTAAAATACTTCTTTTAGTTTTTTATAATTAGATCTTTTGATCTTTTTTCTTTTTATCAAAGACTTTGGTCTTTTGTAGATCTATGATCTTTTTAGAAGATGGTTCTTCATTTTACGAGATGATTTCATCTCTGTGGTTCAAGAACTAGTTCTTTACCTTGAAAATGAAGAAATGATCTTCTTTTTCTAAAAGCTTGCCTTTCTTTCTCTTTGAGTTTTCTCAAAATTTGCAGAGGGTTTTCTCTCTTTTTCTGTGTATTTTAGACTTGAAGTCTAAGGGCCTTTATATAGGGCCAAATGATTTTTTGAATCGGTTTAAGAGATCTTTCTCTGATTGATTTGGGAATATTTCCCACCGTTGGATCTTTGATCCTAAGGCTTCTGTTTTACAGAAGATAATTTTCTTGTTTTGGAAAGATCTTTCCATAACAGAATTTTAGTTCTGATTAATTAATAATTTATTATCATTAGATCTTTTGATCTAATGTTAGGGAATTTTTAATTTCAGCGCTGGCGCATCTACGTTCGACACGTGGCGCGCAGCGCAGAGCTCGGCGCAACTGCGCTAGCAGACCCGTTTTATTGATACGTGGCACGCAGCGCAGAGCGCAATGCAACTGCGCTAGCGCACCCATGTTTGACACGTGGCGTGTAGCGCGCTGCTTCAACTTTTAAATTTTGAATTTTAAAACAGAGCTTTGCATTGATTGGAGGTGCGCTGCTTAGGGCGCAGCATACCTGGCGCTAGCGCGTCTGCGTTTGACACGTGGCGCATGGCGCATGGCGCGCAGCGCGCAGAATCTGAAGCGTTGCTTCAATTTTTGAATTTTGAAATTCAAAACAGAGCTTTGCTCTGATTGGGGGAAACAGTCACCTCTCAGGCGACGGGGCTAAGTACGCTGCCGACTCGCTCACCAAGCCGTTTACCGAGGGACTGCACACTGTTCACGTCTCCTCGCGCAACAAGCCCCCGAAGGTCTCTCTGTTCAATGGGAAAACCGACCCGAAAGACCATTTGGATGCTTTCACCGCGGGGATGAGCTTCCAGGACCATTCCGACGCCGCCCAGTGCAGAGCCTTCCCAGCCACCCTCATCCGCTCTGGTCGGGACTGGTTCCGAGGACTCGAGCCTCACTCAATCTCGACCTTTGACGAGCTGGCTACTCAGTTCCTCGGCCACTTCGTCGGGAACCGTCGGCAGAAGCGCACGGTCGACTACCTCTTCACAATTAAGAGCAGGGACAAGGAGACGTTCAAACCATACATCACCCGCTTCTACAACGCCCTCTTTGAGGTCCCCGAGCACCGGAACGAGACCATCATCACGGCGCTCAGATCCGGTCTTAGGCACAAGGAGTGGTTGCACTCCTTTGCATTGGTACAGCCTAAGACCATGGCCGAGGTCAAGGCGTGGACCGAGCGTGAGGTCCAGCTCGCGTCCGAGGTGAACGCGAACCTCCCTCGAGCAGAACGGTCCGACCAGAAGAAGAGGGCTCGGGAAGAGAGGCCGGAGCGTCAGCAGCCCTATCACCCGAAGTTCCAGGAGTACACCCCGCTCAACGTCTCCCTCGCAGTGTTACTAGAGGAGGCCCATGGCGAGGGATTCTTCAACTTCCCTCCAATCCCGCGTCAGGCCTCAAAGCGAACCCGGGGCCCCTACCGCGCCTTCCACCGGACGCTGGGCCACGCCATGGAGGATTGTAAGCAACTCCGGGACTACGTTGAAGAGCTCATCCGATCAGGGCACCTCGCCGCCTACTTGAGGGATAAGCGGCAGGCCGACCGCGAGCAGGAGCAGCGTCCGCCTCCCGCCGAGCTGACCATCAGCCAGATCATGCTCGTTTCGGCAGATGACCAGTCCGGAACCTAGGGAGCCCCGTAGCCGGTGCCGAGCATGGAGACCAACAAGCCTCTGGGGAGCTCGGGCCACGCTAATAAGGTCATCTGTTAGCATGTACTTTTTTTAGGGGCAATGTAAACTCTTCTAGGGTCTGTTGTTAATTTAATAAAAGGTCAATGGAACATTGCGAAAAACAAGGAAATGTCTTATTTATTCAAAAAGGTATTATAGGCTCCTCATCTATACATACAAAAAGAAAAAGAAAATTACAGCAGCAGGGGAAGGGCGTGCAGAGAGCACTGCTCATGGTACTCAGTGAAGATCTCCGCTAGCCGATGCCTCGCGAGATCCAACCTCTGCCCTCGATTCCCCCCGCGCGCGTTGACCTCGAGCCTCAGTTCGTAGCACTCATGGACGAGTGCCATCGAGCGAGCCAGCCGACCCGCGGAGATCAGACCAAAGAGCCTCAGAGACCGCAGCTTGCCCACGGCCTCGTCGTAGAGCTGCTCGGACAGAGAGTTGTAAAGCCCCGGCGACGCCCTCCAGATGGAGTACATCAGCAGCTGCAGCAGAGGGGAGCGCCGGGGGAGCAGCCGGCCGAAATGGTCTTCGATGCTCCCATAGACCAACTGAACCGTGTCCTCGGTGCAGTTCTGGTCGTAGAGGTATACGTCTTCAAAGTGGATGATTTCGGGGATGGTAAAAGGGAAGTCTTCCATTCTCAACTATCTGTTTGTGAAGAAAGGAAGGACCAGCACTCCCTCGGCTTTATATAGCCCACTGCGCCCCAACGGAACCCAACAGTCGCCCGTTTTCGCCCACAAAGTCGCTGCCACGCAGCGATCATTGAGCCTTCTCTGGCGGAATCGAAACGACGCGACTCTGGCGCTTCGCCTCCCCATACATTCAATGCGCATGCTGCGCGCACGGTCGCCGCGACCGTTCATGTTCCCCATACCAGCAACGGGGTGGTCGGGCGAAACCTTATGAAGAATCGGCCAAGCATCTATTATGCTCAGCTATGCCTGGCCAGTAGCTTCCCTACACGCAACGCCGGGGATCAAAGCCCTCGCCAAAAGGCAACCTCGTAGCTTCACTGTCCGGCTATCCTTAGCAGGCCTCCTACGACCCCTCCAACGCTAAGGATCAAAGTCCTCCTCAGAGGCAGTCAAGCATCTTACCTGCTCGGCTATCCCTGGCCGGTAGCTTCCCTACTCGCAACGCCAGGAGTCAAAGCCCTCGCCAAGAGGAGACCGCACGGCTTCACTGCCCGGTTATCCTTAGCAGGCCTCCTAGGGCCCCTCCAACGCTAAGGACCAAAGTCCTCCTTAGAGGCAGCTCACCAGCTACCCTGCTCGGCTATCCCTGGCCTGTAGCTTCCCTACTCGCAACGCCAGGGATCAAAAAGACCTCCCAGAGGCAGTCGAGCCCGACCCTCGCTCGGCTATCCCCGGTCGGTAGCTTCCTACCACAACCGACAGGGATCAAGAGCCCTCCTAGAGGCAGTCGAGCCCGACCCTCGCTCGGCTATCCTTCAGGACAAAAGCCCTCGCCAAGAGGCACCGGGCAGTAACCCTGCTCGGCCAAGGGTCCTTGGTAGGTTTCTTACAGCCCCTCCCGCGCCAAGGACCAAAGCCTTCCTTTGAGGCGGTCGAGCCTGACCCTTGCTCGACTATCCCCGGCTGGTAGGTTCCTACCACAACCGACAGGGATCAAAGTCCTCGCCAAGAGGCACTGGGCAGTAACCCTGCTCGGTCCCCGTCCTGAAGGATCAAAAGCCCTCGCAAGAGGCAACCGAGCCCGACCCTTACTCGGTCATCTCCGGCTGGTAGCTCCCTACCCATAACGCCTGGGATCAAAGCCCTCGCAAGAGGTATCTGAGCGGATACCCCGCTCGGTCATCCCAGGCTAGTAGTTACCTACCCACGATGCCAGAGATCAAAGCCCTCGCCAAGAGGCCACCGCGCAGCTTCACTGCCCGGCTATCCTTAGCAGGCCTCCTACGGCCCCTCCAACGCTAAGGATCAAAGTCCTCTTTAGAGGCAGCCGAGCGGCTTCCCTGCTCGGCTATCCCTGGCCGGTAGCTTCCCTACTCGCAACGCCAAGGATCAAAGCCCTCGCCAAGAGGCAACCGCGCAGCTTCACTGCCCGGTTATCCTTAGCAAGCCTCCTACAGCCCCTCCAACGCTAAGGATCAAAGTCCTCCTTAGAGGCAGCTCAACAGCTACCCTGTTCGGCTATCCCTTGCCAGTAGCTTCCCTACTTGCAACGCCAGGGATCAAGGCCCTCGCAAAAAGGCAACCGCGCAGCTTCACAGCCCGGTTATCCTTAGCAGGCCTCCGACGGCCCTCCAACGCTAAGGACCAAAGTCCTCCCAGAGGCAGGCGAGCCTGACCCTTGCTCGGCTATCCACGGTTGGTATCTTCCTACCACAACCGACAGAGATCAAAGCCCTCACCAAGATCAACCGAGCAGCTTTCCTGCTCGGTCATCCCCAGCAGACAACCTCATGCCCAACAGACGCTGCAGGTATGTAGCCCTCATAACGAGGCCGCTGAGCCCTTTATGCTCGGCACAACTACGACGGACATTCCTCTGCCCATCACAGGCAGCGGATCCGAAGCCCCAACAAGAGACATCAGGTCTATCCAAGTCTGAGTGAATCCCTTCGACTTCGGGGCCATGGAGATGCCTCCTTCTCAGCAGCGCTTGGCACTCTTAGCAAGTGATCGAAATCAACTCGACGAACGATCGCTAGACAGATAGCCGACCTGACATGGAAGCCCATCAGTTCAAACAGAAGATAAAGTACAAGCTGATGAAACAAAACGTTTTACTACCAAAAGTGAAGTCTTTACAAAGGGTATTTTGGGCTCCCCAGCTTTACAGACTGCCCGGAGGCTTACAAAAATTAAAGAAGCGGCAAAATAAAAGGAGGAGGAAGACGGGGGCTTTAGGCCTTGGGGCCAGGCATGACCTCGGGGTCCTCGATATTTACCACGAGTCGAGCAGGGTCCTCGGCCACCTCCTCGTCAAGAATCTCTTCCCCCTTGCTCATCGACGTCCGCGATGGGGTATTCGTCCTGGAGCTCTTCATCGGCGAACTCCGGCATTTGGACCTTAACGGCATCGAGGGCCTCGTGCTAGATGCAGGTAGTGGCCACAGCTAAGTCATTGTAGAAGTCCTTCGACTTCTTATAGCTCTCCACCGCCTTTGCCGCCGAGAGGTCGGCCTGCTTCACCGCCTCGACCGCCGCCCCCAACTCCTTCCGGAGGGTCCTCACCGTCTTTTTCATGTTGCCGGCGAGCGCCCGAGCGTCCTCAATCTTGACCTCGCCAGCCACGGCGGTCTCGCGGTGCCGGGAAACCTCCCGTTTCCCGGCCTCCACCTCGCCCTCCAAGGCGGCAACCCTCGCCATCGCCGCCTCCAGCTCCCGTTTAGAGCTCTCTTCCAGCGAGGAAAGCTGGTCCGCGGCCTTCATCGCCGGGGCCATCACCTCGGCCTCCATGCGTAAGGCAAGGGCGACGTGCTGGAGGACCAGAAAAAATAAGAAAGAGGTCAGGAATACGAAGGAAGCACCAAATCTCACAAACAACTGAGCACTTACATGCACAGACTCCTAGGCGATGGACGCCGTCTGGGCCCTGAAGGTCCCCCCGGGGACCCTGCCCCCTGCTGACTTCTCTATTTCGTGCAGCAGACTATCCGCGACAGATAGCCCCGAGGGCACCGCGAACCGGAGGCCTCCCTCCTCCACCATGATCGGCGAGGGCGGGCCCCGAGGAGACCTCCGGGGACCCCTCCTGAGTGGCTCCGATGGAGAGCCGGTCTCCACCTCCGAGACCGGGTCCTCCAGAATTCGAGCGCGCTTCCGGCCCTGCGCTCTGCTAGACCCCGGGATGGGATCCGCCCCCGAACTCTCAAGGGACGCGGCCACCGGAGGCACTCGGATGGAGGCCGAAGAAACCGGGGCAGGCTTCGAACGGGAAGAGCTGGCGCCTCCAGCCTTCGTGACCTTTCTCGGCTGGCGCATGGAGGCTCCGAGCTCGTCCATATCCATAAGTCCCGCACAAAACCAAATGCAAAGAAGTAAGCGACATATGCAATATAAAAGCCAAAAAGCAATCCTAACTTACCGACGAACTCAACGGGGCTGAGCCCTGTCCAACTCAGGACCCTCTCAGACAACATCACGTCAAATCGGGGGACGGGTTCCCACGACGCCACTCTCACCGCGGCGGGGTCATTGGACTGGTTCCTCGGCAAGCATTTTTTCCTCGACCACTTGGTGGGCATGGGCCAGTCCTCGCCCTTGGGCGGCATGACGAAGAAAAACTTCTTCTTCCAGTCTTGAATGGAAGAAGGCAGGACTACAACTCCTATCCCGGCGGTGCCCCCCTGTCGCTTCCTAAAAGAGAGGTAGACCCACCTCGGGTCGCCCACTCAACCCCTAGGATGATTTTTGAAAACAAGGGAAGAATCAAGGATGGAGAGGCTGAAGGGAACGACCTGTAGCTGTAACAACCCCAAATTTCATGTACAACTTTCTGTGCAAATTTTTCAAAATTTAAAGAAAGGGGTACTTTTGCCTGAGCACAAGTTAAATATTTGTTTTGCTAATTAATAGCATGAAGGAGCTTGTGGCTCATTGGTAATACCTTGCACTGCTGAACCAAGCCACCAGAGTTCAAATCACATACCCCACATTATTTTTAATATTGTTTTATTTTTTATTTTTAGAATACCAACAGTTTACACGTGCATTACTCACAAAAAACCCCCACTACACCCATAAATATTAATGTACCGGTGAGAAGGTGAGACGACGGCGCACACCCCGGTGGCCGGACTCGGCCGGGATCGGCCGAGTCGGTGCCGCCGGCCGGACTCGGCTAGACCGCCGAGTCCCCAACTGATGAAATCTGCCTCTTGGGCACCCCTACCCCCCTGTACACTTCATTTACCTAGATCGGTTCCAGAGAATTCATAAAGCCTTATTTACTCAATTTTTTAATACATTTTAATATATTTTTACATTTTTTTCAATTAAACTCTTCATCTACCCTAACCCTATAAATACCACCCCTAAACACTACCTCCTCACCCCAAAATTCTGAGCCAACTCTCAAGAAATTCCTAGAAACCCTAGTGTACTTTGGAAGAAGCGAAAGGCGAAGCTCCGGCGAATTTTCCGGCCATCTTCTGACGGCGATCCTAAGAACTCCCGATGACGAAACGACGCATCGTCGACTCCTCTCATCTCCCCTTCCTCTCCCCTATTAACTAAACCCGTAAGTCCTCATCCCTCTTCTCTATTCTTTTTCTAAAAATACGGAATTACAAAACCCGACGGAATCAGAACAAATCCGATTTCTGATTCGGTTTCTTCCTAAAACCTCACTTTTCTTTAATACAATTATGCTAAAACCAATTCATGTTGATTATTAAACACTGACTATGTAGGATAGGCTCTTTGTTTGCGCCTTAGACGGTCTTGCTCGTGTAATCATATTGAACAAGTTCCATATCAAAAGTAATTGCTATTTCCATTTTACTGTATTTTTTCATTAAAATACCATACAGTTTCTTTTCTACATTTAAACCATAAAAACCTTGCTATACCTTTAAGTAGATCACGAGGTAACGACCTACCTCCTCACACACTCATATGCAACATAGCACAATACCCTCGGGAACATAGAATACGGGAAAACGATATCTTTACAAATAAATACCATTACTAATAAACCATTTTCTAAACGATTTAGTATTTATACAAATATTTGCAAAGCGCCGCTACAACCCATTTGGGGAACCCGTTCGGGATGGTGCGGATTATCGCACATCCTCGGCCTTAGTAGTGCGAGATGCAGACCTCTGCAAGAAGCATTCGGTCTCGAAAGATTTAAAATACGACATCTTAAGAAAATGAGATTTTTAGAATTATAATATATATATTAAAATTATTTTTATATAAATATATATATATGTAACATTAAAAGATCTATTTTTGTAAGAATATAAATATTATAACTCTTTTCAAAAATTATAAGAATCAGTTTACATTAAAATACCATGAAATCCATACAAGTTTAATATTACACTTTAATACCATATATTATGAAAATTAGGTTATTCTCAATAGAAATGGCATATGTATAAAATCCACATTTATTACAATTCTAAAGACTATAACTAAATACTTGGGGTGTATTTTGAAAACTATAGAAAAGTATTTTTACATAAAACCCCCTCAAGTTTTATAAATTACCTTAAGGACCCTGATAAATATAAGTTTAAGCGGGACCAATCTCTTGACCCTCAGGGAGCTGGAGAAGTGGGTGCTTGCCTATCTAAGGTAGGCAATTAACAAACGATGTTATCAACACGGTAATCGTTTTTGAAAAAGACACAAATCCTGCCGCCCATGTGCAGCGGTTACCGATAACATCAAAACAATCAGGACTTCAATTTACTTTTCTAATTGTCTGACTCAGATGAGTCTCTTTAATAAACTGACTTGAATATGATTCAAGTACAATCTACAATCTATAATCTACAATATTACAATTCAACATGAATCCATGAATCCATTATTCCATATATTCAATCTATCAATCTATACAATTTGACTGAACCGAACCATGGATATATATTCCATTTACATGATTCTCCAGTTACATCCATTTACCTGATTCTACAGTTACATCCGTTTACTGATATCATGGTTTCGGTAAGTCATCCAATTATACAATCTACATTACAATATAATTCAAGTTACAATACAATTACAATATAAACAATACAATCAAGATAACACGGGGTTTAAGTGGTAGACTAGTACGGAAAGTGTTAAAAGTGGCACGAGACTGCAAGATTTAAGACGTAATTACATCCATGCCGTTGTTCCATGGTATTATCTACGGAGCCTTGTATCCTATATTCCGTTTGCCCTGGTCTCTAGCATATAGAGACCCATCTCGTATACACTGGCATCCTTCTGTATCAAGGTACAAACAACAGCGTTAACACTAAAACAATATACTATAACTTTAAAAGCCACTTTCTTATTCTGTCTATTCTATTTCTCCCTTATCTTTGGGACTTACCGAGCAACCTGTTCGCTGATGATATTCTCTTTCTTTCTTCTTTGAATGTCGTCAGGTGATCTGGACACGTCAGAGATCGAGCCCAGCGCTGAAGACTTGGACCATTTCGTTGAAGACCCAGAGCTTTAGTTCATTGTACACTTTCATTTCAATACCTTTTCATTTCTGTTATGCCATTGTTTAGACATAGCTTTATTTCAGTTGTATTTACTTTCCATGCATTGTACGGAAAGAATGTGAATAAATAAAGTTATCGTTTTATTATATCTTGTCTCTTATGCATTTACTTTTATATTGCTTAGATACGCTTAGCGTATTTACTTCGCAATAAATACGTAGCGGCCTCGTCGCGTCCTCTGCCCGTACACCGGGAAGCGGGTCGTGACAGTAGCTTCAGGTAGATCAGGAACCCAAGGAGAATCTTCCATGAGTTCGGCACTAACTGGCCAGGGGCTAGCCCGAAGAAGTTCAGTGCTTTGATGACTTCGGGAAAGAAGGGCAGGCGCATTCCACCCCAATTCCAAGTACAGGGCGATCTCCCTACCCCGTATTTGGTCTGCCCTCTCTCCCTCCTTGGCGAGACGAAGCGTATAACGTGAGGGGATGTGGAAGCGAGCCCGAGCATTGGCAAGCTCGTCCTCATTTCTCACCCAATATGAAGAGTCGGGGCCAGCGTCTACCGCCTCCTCCCTGGGGGCTGCCCCCGCCGCACGATCCTGGGAAGAGGATCCGATCCCTGCTCCCCGGGAAGACTCAGGCTCAACTAGAGGGTCCCTAGAACCTACTCCTACGACATCTATAGATTCTGCGAAAGAAGACATCTAACCTGGAGAAGAGGGACCCTCGGGAAACGAAAGCAGAAGAAAGAAGACGAGCGCCGAGCAACCAGGACTTAGAGCGAAGAAATATGGAGTAGAGGCCCTGGAGCGGGCCCCACCCCTATTTATCACCGCAATCGCCCTCATCCAACGACGCCCTTCATCTCCCGCCAAAGCGTTTCCTCACGTCCAACGGCTCCGATCGCTCCACTTATCATTCCCACACTGGGACGCCGCAAATCTGCACACGTCGCGTCAGCTAACCGATGCTTGACATGCGGACCGTCGCTTCAGTGACAGGATGCACGAACCGGCATACCTTCCTTAAATGCAGAGATCTCGCCCTGATTCGCTGGCAGAAAAGACAACTGACAGCCCAGGGACGCGTCCCGACGAAATCTTAAGTAGGAGCACACCCTGGGCAGCCCGGCAGTCCACTCTTGACCCGACCCGCCAGCTGGTCGGGACAAGAGTGGGGGGCTAATGATGATGCTCTATATTGGCGATCTCCCAGATCAGGACACGTGGCAGATGACTAGGCCACCTATGTACCCGACCTGCAAGCACAAGCTGGCTCTCCTCAGAGCCCCCTGCAAATTGGCCTCCTCGGCCTCTCAGCTCGCCCCGAGCTACCACAGGACCAAGATGCCTCGGCACTCTCGCTCGTTCCCGAGCTGCCCCGCCGAGGCCATCTTCCTTGGTCCCTCCGACCGACCAACTCCACCACTCACAGGCGTAATCGCCGCTCCGCAAATCTCGCCATGCGCGGATTCTCCGCCGGCAACATCCCACGTTCCACGCCATCTCGATCCCCATTAGCGGGCGATCCGCTCAATACGCGGGCGTGACGTCGGGAGCGTAACTGCTGGCGAGATTCTCGCGCCTACTACTGCGTTCTGCCGCCACTATATAAACCCCCATCACAGAGGGGTCAAGTAAGCTTTTTTCACCCTACTTAGCCGTTACTCTGCTCGGATCTTGTGCTAACTTGATCGTCGGAGGGTCCTCGGTGGTACCAAACCATCCTGGGACTTCCTTGCAGGTACTCGGAGCAAACTCCTCAAAACCACCAATCTCCTCAAAACCCATTGAGACCCACATGCAACAGGAGATCACCTTTAAGATCCACCGGGAGATCAACGGAAGACAACATCTGACGGAGACCCGAAAAGGACCTCCATCACATTGCGACGGCTACTGCATCGATGACGACAATGATTAGACCGACCGAAGACATGGTTTAATCAGCAATGATGGCAACTGGGACAACGGTGTTTGCGACAACTATAAATGTTCGCTGAAATGACGGGCCTCGATTTGGCTACGATGATGGTATGTTACGATGGGCAGGCGATGAGGCAGTGGGGGTGGTCGAGATTGGCGAAACGAAGATGACTGAGATAATGGCACAGGCAGCAAGAGCTTGGACAACGACGGCTAGGTTTGGGGGTGCTCGGTTGAGCTTTGAAGGCTGAGGAGGAGTCGAGGAGGAAGGTAGCGGAGCTTGGGCGGTGCAAGGGGTCGGTGCAAGGTGATGGTGGCCGGGGATGCTCGTCGGCAATGGTAGGAGGTTTGTGGCAGCAGTGAGTGCAGTTAGGGGATAGGTTTGAGAGGAGTGGGCTTGTGGGTAGGGATGGGTCTCGTGCTTGTGGTGCAAGGGGATGGCCTAGGGTATTGTCAATGGTGTTGGTGGTGTCACGATGGTGGTCGAAGGTAGCGGGAGATGGCGGGTGTGGAGCTTAGGGTGCGGCAAGTTACAGGGGGCTTGACGAAGGAGGTGGGTTCGGTGGTGACACGGGCTCTGGAGGAGTAGGTTTGCGAAGGTCGGTGGTGGTTTGAGGGGAGGTTCGTCGGTGAAGTGATGGAGGAATGAAGGCGGTGACGATGGGGGACCGACGAGGTGGCCAGCGGCATGGGGTGACGGTGACAGAGGAGGTGGGTACGTAGGTTCTTAGGTCGGGAAGTTTGCAGTTGGGTGTCGGGGATGGAGGGAAGTGGAGGAGGAAGAGGGTGTGGCGATGGAGATGATCGGCGACGACGAGGAGGGGGCGATGGTTGCGGGCGTGCGGGTTGGAGTCGCGGTGGTGGTTGTGGTGTTGTGAGGAGGAGTGATAAGGAAGAAGGAGGTGGCGACGGGGATGCGGTGAGGTCAAGGGTCGGCGAGGTGAAGGTAGAGGTGCACTCGGGGGGGAAGGCTCGAGCTCCGGGGAAGAAGGAGAGGGAAGAACGAGCGGGGAAGAAGAGAGAGAGGGGAGAGAGAGAGAGAGATCAAGAGGAGAGAGGGGGGAGTGAACAAGGAGTGTGAGAGAGAGACGTGTGTGAGAGAGAGAGAGAGAGAAAACATGGGTATTAAGAAAATTAAGAGGGAAATAATGGAGGGATTAAATGGGTGTTAATGGAAATTTATGGGGGATATCGGTTGGGATTTTAAAGGTGGAATTAATTTGAATTTAAGGGAAAGAGAAGGAGAAGCAACAATAACAACAAAGAAAGAGAAGGAGGTGGGGCCGGTTTGCATAAGTTTGATGGGTTTTGGGGTTAAGAAAAATAATAGAGGGAGAGAGTTTTGGGTTTGGATTTGTGGGAATTCAAAAAGAAATGAGAAGGGGTAATTGTTTGGGCTTGGAAAAAATATAGAGGGGAAGGAAAATTAATAATGGAATTGAAATTTTTAAAGGAAAATAGTGGGAAGTAATTGAGGGGTTTAAAGGGAATATTATGGAAGTTTAATTTGGTGTTAATGCAAATGTTATGGGAAAATTCATGTTGAGGTTTGCAGGAATTCATTTTGAATTTTTGAAATTTGAGAAGGTATCTGTTGGGTAAAATACGTGAAGAATCATTGGGCTTGTTGGGCTTGGGCTCAAGAAAATTTAGAAAGAAAAAAGGGAGTGAGAATAAAGATGGATTTGGGCTTTCAGTTAGGTTTGTTTAGTGAAAACTATTTGGATAAAAGTATAAGTTAGGGTTTTAAAATAAATAAAATAATTTTAAATATAATTAAACAAATTTTGTAAACAACACTTTATTTAAATACGGATATTGGCGTACAAAAGGAACTGGGTATTACAATATCGATGCCCTGTTTCGATATTCCCTCGACTAGGAACAATTAAAAGATGCACCTGTGAATTACCCTGGCCCCACTAGTATAATCTCCATCATAGTCCTGATAGTCAAGTACATATCCTAAGGGCTTTATCAACATGTGAGAGCAAAACAGTATCACAATACAAGTCTACATATTAAGACAAAGAACAACCAGATAGCATACTATTATGTCGCGCAAGAAAGCCCTCTTTATATATATCCAAGGATGCACTATAATATACATCATATGTACAATAATGACTTCTAGGGCATACATATAACTAACACCCTGCTCGGTCCATCCCTGGCTGATAGTTTACTACCCACCGACGCCAAGGATCAAAGCCCTCATCAAGAGGCCACCGAGCAGCTTCCCTGCCCGGTCCATCCCTGGCTGGTAGTTTACTACCCATCGACGCCAAGGATCAAAGCCCTCATCAAGAGGCCACCGAGCAGCTTCCCTGCCCTGACCATCCCCGGCTGGTAGTTTACTACCCACCGACGCCAAGAATCAAAGCCCTCATCAAGAGGCCACCGAGCAGCTTCCATGCTCGGTCCATCCTTAGTGGGTAACTTCTTACCTATCTACGCTAAGGATCAAAGCTCTCCTCAAGAGGCCACCGAGCAGTTTCACTGCTCGGTCCATCCTTAGTGGGCAACTTCCTACCCATCTGTACTAAGGATCAGAAGCCCTCAATCTCGGCAAACGTCGACCAGTCCGGACTAGGCACTTGTCTAACTCATTCCAAGAGATGTGGTCACCGGTCCAACTCCAAGGAATAGGAAAATCTATGCCTTTCTACTCGAAGGAGCCAACCGATGCCGCCTTAAGTGAGCGATCGCCACCTCGACTCCGGGGCCATAAGGACACCGACCTTACATCGGCCTTTGTACACTTAGACAAATAATTGGGCTTCGCTCGACGGGTGATCGCCAACTAAAGGACAGGTCGGCGACCTAGCATGTGGCTCGTCAAGCAAGGAAAACGCTAACGGGCTCACACAAATGAAAACATTGCCACACAAAGGAAAACGCAAGACAACTTTATTCACAACTCGGGAGTCTTTACAATGGTATTATAGGCTCCCCAGCCTTCCAAAATTGCCTGAAGACTTACAAAATTCCAAAACAAAAAAAGAGAAGGTAGAAAGGCTCAGGCCTCGGGACTGGGGAGGACCTCGATATGCTTTGCGACAGCATCGGTAGCCGGGGTGGCGGCTTTAGGGTCGGCACCCCCAACAGGAGCTTCGGCACTGGGAGCCGAGGTGATCGCTTTATCCCCAACGCTCCCACTGGGAGCCTCCCCCCGGCGGCACTTCCAGCGGCATCCCCTTGCGTCTCATCGTCGAAGGGGTACTCGAGCTAGAGCCCGCCGTCGGAAAACTCCGGCATCAACGCCTTGACGGCATCGAGAGCCTGATGCTAGACGAGGGCCGAGGCGTCGGCAAGGTCGGTATAGAATTGATCCGACGTCTTGTAGCTTTCCACCGCCTTTGCGGCTCGGAGGTCGGCGCACTTCAATCCTTCCTTCGCCGCCTCATTCTCCCTTTTAAGGGTGTCCTGCGTCTTCTTCATAGTGGCATTGAGCATCCTGGCCTCCTCCAACTTAGCCTCGACGACCTTGTTGGACTCCTTCAAAATTCGGATGGACTCCCTGCTGTCACGTCCCGCTTCCCGGTGTACGGTGAAGGGGACGCGACTGGCCGCTACGTATTTACTCAGAAGCAAATACGCTAAGCATAACTAATTAATATAAATAAAAATGCACAAGAGATAAAGACAGTAGGTGTAATGAAACAACAACTTTATTTATTCACATTCTTTCTGTACAATGCATAGAAAAGTAAATACATCAGAATGAAAGCAATGCCTAAACAATGGCATAACAGAAAAGGAAAAGTACCGAAATAAAAGTGTACAGTGAATTAAAGCTCTGGGTCTTCAATGAAGTGGTCCAAGTCTTCACTAGTGGCCTCGATCTCCGGAGTGTCCAGATCACCTGACGCTATTCAAAAAAGAAAGAAAGAGAATGTCGTCAGCGAACAAATCGCTCGGTAAGTCCCAAAAATAAGGGAGAAATAGAATAGACAGAGAGTAAGAGAAAGAGAGTGTGTGTGTAGCTTTTAAAGTTGTATTATTTTATTATATTGTTGTATTTAGTAGTAAAGCTGTTGTTATCGTAAGTTCAAGGGTGAATGTCAACTAATCTCAAAAGTGTTCTCAAACCCAACAGGCTCCAATCCAGGGGTTGGGAATCACGGGCCCAAATAAAATGTTAGTAGCGGGACTTCGACCGTCGTCGAAGTATTCCAAACTCAACAGGCCAGAGTCCAAGAGTATGGAAACACGGGCCCTCATGATTACTTGCTTGTATTAGTAGACATGGATTCATGATCTAGGGGGACTCTTGAGATTCTGTTGGATTCACGCATGAACTACCCCAATACCCCGTGCATTTATTGTATTGATAGTAATGATTGTACTGATGATATTGTATTGTATTGTATTGTCTTGTAAATTGAATTGTATAGATGACTTGCCGAAACCATGATATCAGTAAATGGATGTAACTGGAGAATCATGTAAATGGATGTAACAGGAGAATCATATAAATGGAAGTATATCTGTAACACCCTAGTTCATTTATACCAGTTCTATTTTGAGTATTTCTTTATTTATGGTATTTTTCCTGATTTACTGTGTTTTGGGTGCGAATAGTATATTTGACATCTGTATTTGCATCCGACCCAACCTGTTTGCTTGAAACCTGTCTTGATTCATGTTTATGATCTATCCTGACTTGTTACGTAGACTTGTGCACTTTCATTTTAATTTATACACTGCATACTCGCATTATATCTGGCATCTGCATTTTTATATAACATTTAAAGTCACATAAAATATTTTAAAAATATATTGCATGGCCGGCATGATACCCCTGACCCTGTGGAAGCATCCGCGCATCTTGTTCTCGTCCCGTTCAGTGAAACGGACTTGTTTGGATGGCTACGCGCACGTACGTGCATCCATTCTTGGGGGTATGCATTTTCGTTACCCAGATATCCAACTTTAATTTTGGTCGACATGTATATTTTTCGTATTTTAAAACTGAATTTTAGACCCGACCCGGGCGTGTTTTGGATTATGTTTGTATTTACCAGAATATCAAATTTTATTTATATAATATTAATTTTATAAACTGATACAAATTAAAATTTAGTTAACTAATAAAAGATTTTTTTAAATTTAAATCTAAACTAATTTCCTAACAAACTAACAACCCATTTTTCTCTCTCCTCTCTCCCCCCCTCTCTCTGTTACTTTATAAATATCAATTCTTTCAATATTTACAACCCCTGCATCTCTTCTCCACACACACACACACACACACACACACACACACACATATATATATATATATATATTTGATATACTTTTTAAATCCCATATAAAAAAAAGCACTGTTCCCTTTCTTCTTCACGTTTTCCCGCCTACGAACGAAACCCACGCCTCGCCTCTACCCTCGTCCTGCGTGGCGTGTGTGCGTTGCGGCAATTTACCAACGTCGGACGCGCCGTACGTATCCGTCGCGTGATCCAATCGAGACAAGTTAATCTTTCTACATGCTATATTACAATATATTGCACACATGTGAATAATAACATTACTTATTGTTTAATTATGCATCCCACATTACCATTTTACTATTTTACTGTCTTCGGACATCCGTGTGCATCCATATCACTATTTACATATTTAGTCGCATTCATCTTGCTACATGCTAGGTATATTATTATGCATCCATATGAGTAAAATATTACCCGTTTATCACATTATACATCCATATTAAAGTTTTACCATTTTCGAATACCCGTTTGCATCCATATCATTTAAAATATATATAATTGCATCTATAGATCATATTAATTCATGTAATTATTGTAGTAACACCCCATACTTAATAATGTGCATCCCACTTAGTCTTGGAACTGTAAATATAACCCTAATCGATAAGTGTGCATCCATACCATTAATTATACATCTATTTGCATTCCAAGTCACGTTATTTCATATTACTACTGCATTAACACCCCATGCTAGATAATGTGTATCCTACATAGTCATGAAACTATAGTTGTAACCCCTGATAGTTATTTATGCATCTATGTTTATTTGGGTATCCATACCATTAATTCTGCATAACTAGTTGCACCCCATATTACATTAACTCATATTATTAATACATTAGTACCCCATGTTTGATATTGTGCATCCTACTTAAGTCATGATGTAACCTCTGATCGATATTTGTGCATCCATGCTTTTATTGTACATCCGTACTTTCACCCTGATTCAATACTTGCTACAGTTTGATTATGAGCACCCGCTTGATACCTGTGCACTACCTGACATGACCTAATACACTACTACCTGACATGACTTGATACATGTACACTACCTGACATGACCTGATATATCATTACTTGACATGTTACCTGATCCTGTTTCTAATGCCGACAATCCTGACATGTTGTCCCGATAGACATATCCTATTGTCTGTATAGACAAACCTGTTCCTACTTGATCTTGTGTTGGCATTAGTCTTAGATTTATCAATACCTGACTTGAACACACAACTTGGGGGTAAGGGGAAATCAATGATGAAACCTGACTTGCAACTCAACAGTTCGACGCTTATACTGATCAGTTTTACGGGCTAGGCTAGCCCCGGGATGATGATGCTGACATCATTCGTCTGTACATGTTACATGTTTACTGCCTAGCGGCACGTCTCGGATTCAGCCCGAGTGTCTTGACCGTGGTCCCAGGAATTCACGGGATACTATTGAGTTACATCGACGATTCATTAAATTGATTTCAAAGACTTGAGAGTAGTTAACCCAGTAGTTTAGTTCAGATTACTCACCGCACGTCACATGTGCTTATACCCTTCACTGTTTCTTATTCGTATTACTGTTATACTTTTATTACTGTTCATACTCATGCCTGCATGACTTGTTACCCCCTAATTATATTATTATTGATATTATGACGAACTGACGTCTGGGTTTTGCACGACCCAGATCCTCTACCTTTGTCGCAGGCCGATTAGGAGTATTTCCGCCGTCAGGCCGAGCAGTGAGGATCTTGTTAGTATCCAGTTAGTTTAGTTATTTCCGTACTTTCCAGATGTTACTGTTTATTGGATTTATTGCTTCCGCATATTATTTCTTGACTCGTTTATTCTGGCATATGGACATGTACTAGATAGTTTATTTTACTTTCCTGTTCTTGATATCTTATAGACAGCCGTAATGTAACTGTGGAGGGATGTTTCCTATCCACATGTAGTATGGTTGGCTCTGTCATGTGCCGATCTTAGCGCACTCTGGGAAGCGGGGCGTAACAATATCCATGGTTCGGTTCGGTCCAGTTGTATAGATTGTATAGATTGAATAGTTTGAATATATGGATTCATGGATTCATATTGAATTGTAGTTTGGATCCTTAAATCATATTCAAGTCAGATTATTAAGAAGAGACTCTGTCTGAGTCAGAATAATTAGAAAAGAAATTGAAGTCCTGATTGTTTTGATGCTATCGGTAACCGCTGCACATGGGCGGCAGGATTTGTGTCTTTTTCAAAAACGATTACCGTGTTGATAACACCGTTGTTAAGTTGTCTACCTTAAATAGGAAAGTACCCACTTCTCCATCTCCCTGATGCTCAAGAGATTGGTCCCGCTTAAACCTATATTTACTAGGGTCCTTAGGGTAATTTATAGAACTTGAGGGGTTTTATGTAAAAATACTTTTGTATAATTTTCAAAATACACCCCAAGTATTTAATTATCGTCTTTAGAGTTGTAATAATTGTATATTTTATATTTATGATATTTCTAGTGAAAATAACCTACTTTCATAATATATGGTATTAAATTTTAATATTGATCTTGTATGGAATTCATGGTATTTTAATGTAAAGTGATTCTTGTGATTTTGGAAAATTGGAATATTTATATAATAACAAAAATAGATATTTTGATATTACATATATATATATTTATATTTATAAAAATAAATTTTAATATATATTATAATTCTAGAAATCTCATTTACTTAAGATTTTCGTATTTTAAATCTTTCGAGACCGAATGCTCCTTGCGGAGGTCTGCATCTCGCACTACTAAGTCAAGGGATGTGCGATAATCCGCACCATCCCAGTCGGGTTCCCCAAATGGGTTGTAGCGGCGCTTTGCAAAGATTTATAAAAAATACTTAATCCTTTAGAAAACGGTTTTATTAATTCATGGTATTTATTTGAAATGTTTCGTTTTCCCGTATTCTTTGTTCCCGAAAGGTATTGTGCTATGTTGTATATGAGTGTTGTGAGGAGGTAGGTCATTACCTCGTGATCTACTTAAATGTATAGCAAGTTTGTGATGTTTAAATGTCGAAATGAAACTATATGGTATTTTAGTGAAAAGGTACGGTAAAAGTTACAAAATAAATTAGATTGTCGTGAAACTTGATCAACATGTTTATTAATGTTTAATAGTCAACATGTAAGAGTTTTGTGTGAATATATTTAAGAAAATGTTGGATTTTGAGAAAGAAACCGAATCGGAAATCGGTTTAACTCAGATTCCGTCGGGTTTTGTAATTACGTATTTTTAGAACAAGATTAGAGAAGAGGGAGGGGGACTTACGGGTTTAGCTTAAAGAGGAGAGGGAAAGGTAACGGTAGACTTCGCCAGTGTGTTGTTTCGTCGCCGGAATCTCCTAAGGTTGTCGTCAGAAGATGGCCAGAGTTTCGCCCCTTTGCTCACTTCGAATGCACACTAGAGTTTTAGGAAATTTCTTGAGAGTTTGCTCAGAATTTTGGAGTGAGGGGTGTGTGTTTAAGGGTAGTATTTATAGGGTAAAGCTAGGGTTAGGGTTAGGTGAAGAGGTGTGAGAAAAAATGTATTAAATTGTATTAAAAATTGGGTTTAATGTGATTTTAAAGGTGCTCTGGAACCGATCCAAGAATTTAGAGTATACAGGAGTGATGGGGAGCTGAAGAGACAACTTTTTCATGTTGGCGACTCGGCGGTCCGACCGAGTCCGGCCGGCCGGCGGCGGCCCGAGTCGGCCGATCCCGGCCGAGTCGGGTGGTCGGAGCACTCCACGTCGGTTCATCAGTCCCCTGGTACAGTTACTTTTCAGGGTGTCGTGGGGTTTTTGTGAGATATGCACGTGTAAACTCTTGGTATTCTAAAAATTCAAAATAAAACAATATTAAAAATAATGTGGGGTATGGGATTTGAACTCTGGTGGCTTGGTTCAGCAGTGCAAAGTATTACCAATGAGCTACAAGCTCCTTCCTGTAATTAATTAGCAAAACAAATATTTAACTTGTGCTCAGGCAAAAGTACCCCTTTCTTTAAATTTTGAAATTTTTGCACAGAAAGTTGTATAGGAAATTTGGGGTTGTTACACCTACAGTTGGAGTTCACCCCCTCCTTGACGGCCACCCGATCTTCGAGGACGGCGATCCTCTCCCTCACCTGACGCAGCTCCCAGCTCAGGCTCTCCTCCCGCAAAGAAGACCCGCCTGCTATCTGCATCGCCGGGGAAATTTCCTCGTGCTCCATGTTGGCGACGAGGGCGCAGTGCTGGAGGACCTAAGGAAAACAAAATGAGGGGTTAAAAAGTATCCGATCCGACAAACAAAAGAGGTTTAATGAAAACCCGAACGGGAGGCGGACACTGATCTGCACAGCCTCCTGAGCTATGGCCGCGATTTGGGCCTTGAGGGTCCCCCGGGGAATTTTGCCCCCGGCCGATTGTTCCATCTCCGAGAGCAAGCTATCGGCGGCAGAAAGCCCCAAGGGCACCTTGAAGCAAACGTCCCCCTCCTGCATGAAGACCGAGGAAGACGGAGGTCGGGATACCGTCATTTTATGCCGCTTGAGGGGGCCTCGGAGGGGGTCGGCCTCATCCGCCACCTCCAAAACCCGGGGCTCCGACTCCCGAGGTGTGGTATAACTCCTAGCCGATGCGGCCGCCGACAGGACCGGGCTTGGAGCTGGGCGTGACGAGCCGGCGCCTCCGGCCTTCCTCCCCCTTTTCTCGGTCATGACAGCCAGGAATTTGAATCGGTCCATCGGTTATGCAAAAAAGGAAAATACACAATGGGAATTAGTGACGCCGGAAAGAACAGAAGAAAAATATGCATGTCTAAACAGGTCGCCTAGGCTCCTAACTTACCTATGAATTGGGCAGGGCTGAGCCCGGCCAAGCTAAGGGCCTGCTCGGAAAGCAAAACATTGGCCCGTTGGATAGGCTCCCACGCCAACACCGCCCTCGGTTCGGAAGAGGATGACCGCCTAACCCGCGGGCAGCCGGCCCTGTGCTACCGAACAGGCTTAGGCCAATCCTCACGCTCGAGTGGCCTGACAAATAGGAACTTCTCCTTCCATTCGTGGATGGAAGAAGGAACTGCTATGACCCCCGACCCGGCCGTCCCTCCCCTATGTTTTCTAAAGGAAACATATACCCAGCTCGGCTCGTCCTTACGGGTGCCGGGATGATTTTTATAGAAAAGTGAGGAAAGGAGAAGGGTCAAGCTGAAGGGGATTTCTTTGAGTCTCAGCCGGACCAGGAATCCGAGGAGAATCCTCTACGAGTTCGGCACTAACTAGCCCGGAGCTAGTTGAAAACAACGCAACGCGGCGCTGACCTCGGGGGAGAAAGGCAGACGTATTCCAGTCCAAAAGGCATCCACGTACAAGGCGATCTTCTTGTCCCACACCTGGTCCGCCCTCTCTCCCTCCCTAGCCAAGCGAAGTGAATAGCTAAGGGGAATGTGAAAGCGAGCCCGGATTATGGTGAGCTCGTCCACATTCCTCAGGAAGGAGGGTGCATTGATTGATCAAAAAATTGTTTATAACCGCAATCAAGAACGGCGTCGTTTGGTAGCTAACCGGTGAGTACGAGTCGGTCCACAGGGATTTTGTGTATTTCCTAATTGTTCTAACGAGTTAATTCCGATTGTTGTCGGACTGATTAAATCTAAAAACTAAGGTTGATCTAGACTAGAATTAAAATCTTGCTACGGTTAGGTTCAGGTTAAGTTTGGAAACTCAATATTCCTCACCGCTTTCTATGCCCTATTTAAGATCTATGAGGTGTTATGGTAATAATTACTAAAGTGGATTAGTACCATCGGGACGAAACGATGTTTCTTCCTCTAGGTTCTTGTCCTTCCTTTCTTAATTCTTACCCTAACCTCCATGGATAACATACGCAACCGGTCGTTTATACTACGGTATCACCGCTACCTCGTGGGATAGGGTGCCGTAGGGAGCGGTGTGTGCATGTATGCATGGAGTCCTATAAAAACGTGTGATGGGCAAGAAAGGGGTGAGAGATCTTCATCTCTCAAGCCTTCCCCAAATCTAACCCTAACAAGCGAGGAGACTACTCACTCATTAGGGAATTGAAAAACATTTTCTAAACTATTTAACCAGGGCAGAGAATAAAATTTAGCTAGGGAAGATAATAAAAATCTATACTAGGTCAGGAAAGAAATTACCTAGGGCATGGAAATAAAAAACTACTTACTTTATTTGATGCTCTCTTCATCTATTGCAGAAATTTACAGATCTGAATTTTGATACAATGAAAATGAGGCACAAGAAGAGACATAACCTAAAACAGGTTTTAGGGCTTCTATTTATAGATCATAGAAACCCTAGGGTTACAATCGACGCACATCTGCAATTACAAGTTTACCCCCTAAGAAAAGACTAGTCAACGCGCCGCCAGACTTCACAAGAATTTCGCACCGACACGGGCATTATATGATCGCGGATCCACGGCCAAAACCCCTGTTTGGCCGCGGTTCCGCGGCCAAATAGAGTGATCTTGGTCTGAGATTTTTAGGGAATATTCTGGTGGACATTAGCTTCTTGTTTCTTTGCTTGTTTTCTCAGGTTGTCTTCTAGTTCTCTTCCAGATCTCCACAGTGAATAATGTAGTGGACTTTTACCGTAGCTTCATATTGAAGTCTTGAACCTTGCGCTGCCTTTGTGCTTTGTGAACTTGTTTGTTGATCTTCGTTTAGTCTCCAAACTGTAGGCTTGATCAAGATTCTTCCATTTGTTGGTCGTAGTCTCACTTTTGCATCGTCATTTTATCATTTCACTGTTTTTGTTCCGAGAACCTGTAACCTGCAACTATGTAGCAGATATGGGTCAAAAGCACCTGTTTATTTGTAAACTGAATAAGAATGGGGAATAAAATAATGCAAAATTATGGTATGAACAAATACCCCCAAACTTATCTTTTGCTCGTCCTCGAGCAAACCTAGTTTTATTCTCGAAAAAGATATGGCCTCACTTTTGCAGGGAAACGCGATTGCACTGAGCTCGTGCAACAAGCCGTTAAACCTCTAGGTGTCCCTAGTGGGAGGAGTGTTGTCTCCTGAGGGTTTTCAGCGGATACTGCCCACAAAATCCTATCAATTCGGCCTATTAACTTTTATTCTCCAATTTGGTTTTTCAACAAGGAATTCTATTATCTTTGACTCAGAAATTATCCACCCATATTTTTCACGCTTCCTTATTATTTAACCTAAGATTATATATGTTCTGTAGACTTACTTAGCTTTTAGCATCTTTTAAGTTTTTCTTCTAGGTTCTATCTCAACTTAGAAATTTTTATCATCTCTATTAAAGATATAAGTCCTATTTTTCATTCCTATCTCTTATCTAAACCCTAATCACATACCCTATGTGTGTATATATCACCCCTACGCTTGGAAATTCAAATCAAGCTATTATACTCTTGTCCATCATCCAAAGTACTTTTCAATTGGTGAATTTTTAGATGAAATTGCTCACACTTTCTTCATGCGACCATTAATACTTCTTGAGATACCAACGACCGATTACAAAATGTGTTCACACATTAAAGCGTAATTCCTAGTCTTGTAACACCTAAGGTTTTAGCAGTGACTCCCAAACCAGTTGGTCTAAGGCACTAGGTGATGAAGCACCCTCGCTAAATATTTTTTCTATTTATGCAGCCATAAGTAATTACAAAAACCAGTGTTTATCTTTTTTATCTCTTTATTCACACTTGTATTTTTTTATTTTATTTTCCTTCATACTAAGGATTTTAGACAAGAGCATTTCAAGGTCTCCTCTACTATTCCAAGTTTCAAGGTTCGTGTTTGTACAATTTATAGGGTATATATTTTCAGAATTTAGACTTAGCTTAGGAATTATTTTTCAGACTTATACTTTAATCAAAATATCAATACTCTTCCTTTATTTTGACTTAGCCTAAGAAGTGGACTCAAAATTTGCCTATTTCTAAATAAAGTACAAAAACATATACTTTCTACCATTAAATTTTAAGAAAGGTTATTTTTAGGGTTTTTAATTTACTAAGTTTAGGATCTAGTTGTTCCTAACTAGTTAACCGTCTTGTCAAACTTAAGTCAATTATAGCCAAAATTGAATGTTTCAATTTTTATAATTTTTCAAATTTTCAATTTTTTTATGGGTTTTAAAATAAGTATGCAAATGCAAGAATATACACATGAATGCGTAGGAAGAAATCTTACCGAGCACACCCCCAAACTTAAACTTGACAGTGTCCTCACTGTCATGCTATAGCAAGAGGGTCAAAATATCGGCACTCCCCTGTTTATTTATTTATAGTTTTTTTAATAATTTTTATAATTTTTATGGGTTTTTTAAAAAAACAAAAAAAAACAAAATATATACAAAAAGGCCTGTTCCCCTCCGAATGGCGGCCAAGACGGACTGTCTTGCCTGAGTTTCGGGGCAGATGCTATTTGGTTTTATCCGTCCACCTCTCCGAGGATGCCAAGTTGATTTATGGCACAGTATATCGAAGGTTTAGACGGATGCGGCCGATGTAGCAGATTTCGTCAGATTCCCCCTCGTTCGAGGGGTTTTTGATTGTGGGGACGCTCTTCCCTGCAGGCGCAAGCCCCTGCAGTTAATTACGCTACCGCATCGCGGTAACAACTTTTTCCTTCTCCAGAATTTCACTTCGTGTCGTGGGTGTTTGTTTTGTTTGTGGTTGCCCGTGGATTGTATACGGAGACTAATTTATGTCGTCGCCCGTAGGACGTGGATTAGTCCAAATCCGTATTTTCTTAGATTTGGGTTTGGGGTTTTGGTTTAAGGATACGTTAGCCATATTTGGGGCTAAGATCAACTTAAACATTTCTTAAGGATACGTTAGTCCAATTTGAGACTAAGATCAACTTAACAGGATCATTTAGATCCGACAAAAGAGCATTTTGGGACTCTATTGTTCCAGTTTAAGGACATAGTGGTCCATTGAATGTATGGCCGTCGGGACCCGTCCCCTCTCTGACTTCGTTGAAGGATTACAACGACAGATATCAGAGGAGTTTAGAGATGTACCCTTGAACCAAAGTTGGTTGGGAGATCTTTAGTCCAATTTGGGACTAAAGTCTGTTTGAAGGTTTTGGTTTAAGGATATGTTAGCCATATTTGAGGCTAAGATCAACTTAAACGTTTGTTAAGGATACGTTAGTCTGATTTGAGACTAAGATCAACTTAACGGGATCATTTAGATCCGACAAGAGAGCATTGGGCTCTATTGTTCCAGTTTAGAGACATAGCGGTCCATTGCCAGTTTAGGAATATGATGGTCCAACAATCCCATTTTGGAGACGAATATTGGTTTAAGGACGCATTAGTCCATGAGTTTAAGGACCCCACAGTCCGTATTACTAGTTTAGGGACATGGTGGTCCAACATTCCCATTTTGGGGACGAATGTTGGTTTAAGGACGCATTAGTCCATGAGTTTAAGGACCCCACGGTCCGTATTACCAGTTTAGGGACATGGTGGTCCAACATTCCCATTTTGGGGACGAATGTTGGTTTAAGGATGCATTACTCCATGAGTTAAGGACCCCACAGTCCGTATTACCAGTTTAGGGACATGGTGGTCCAGCATTCCCATTTTGGGGACGAATGTTGGTTTAAGGACGCATTAGTCCATGAGTTTAAGGACCCCACGGTCCGTATTACCAGTTTAGGGACATGGTGGTCCAATATTCCCATTTTGGGGACGAATGTTGGTTTAAGGACGCATTAGTCCATGATTTAAGGACCCCACAGTCCGTATTACCAGTTTAGGGACATGGTGGTCCAGCATTCCCATTTTGGGGACGAATGTTGGTTTAAGGACGCGTTAGTCCATGAGTTTAAGGACCCCACAGTCCGTATTACCAGTTTAGGGACATGGTAGTCCAACATTCCCATTTTGGGGACGAATGTTGGTTTAAGGACGCATTAGTCCATGAGTTTAAGGACCCCACAGTCCGTATTACCAGATTAGGGATATGGTGGTCCAACATTCCCTTTTTGGGGATGAATGTTGGTTTAAGGACGCATTAGTCCATGAGTTTAAGGACCCCACAGTCCGTATTACCAGTTTAGGGACATGGTGGTCCAACATTCCCATTTTGGGGACGAATGTTGGTTTAAGGACGCATTAGTCCATGAGTTTAAGGACCCTACAGTCCGTATTACCAGTTTAGGGACTTGGTGGTCCATCGTTCCCATTTTGGGGACGCATATTGGTTTAAGGACGCATTGGTCCATGAGTTTAAGGACCCCACAGTCCGTATTAATGTGTGGTAGTCGGGACCCGTCACCTCTCTGACGACGTTGAAGGATTACAATGACAAATATCAGAGGAGTTCAGAGATATACCCTTGAAACGGGTGTAAATTGATTTGAGAGAACGGTCGTGCTCAATTCAATTTAATTTGAGAACTTACGGCCAGAATTGGGTTAAGTCCATTTGAAAATATTTAACATTTTATTTGTGTTTGGCCTGTCAAGCCTTTATTTGGGCTCTGCCCCTTTTTTAAAGCATTGGGCTTTTAATTAAATGCACATCATTTATTTTGGCCTGTTAGGCCTTTTTAATTGGGCTCTGTCCCTTTCCTTTAATAATGCAGAGCATTTAATGGTCTGACAGCACGCCATGTGGCCTATCAGGCGCTCTGCGCCAATTAAAGAGCGCAAGGTGCTAGCGCATGTGGAGGTGACACGTGTCACGCTCTGGCGAGCGCAAGCGCAGTGGGCTGCGCTGTTGCGCTGCGGACACGTGGCGTGCTCTGGCGCAGTGCGCCAATCCAAGAGAGCAGTGCTCTGTTTTTAGAAGCGCAAGGCGCAGTTGTTCTGTGATTGACACGTGGCGCTCTCTGGTGGCTTGCGCCAATTCAAGGAGCGCAACAGTGCAGATTTCAAAAGTGCAAGGCACTGTTTAATATCTTGATCAATTTTAGATCAAAGGGAACAAATTTTTCTTGTTTCCAGAGAGGTTCTACCTCAAATCCCAAGAACCAGTGGTTCATCAAAAGGCAATGCTTTTATATAGATTAAAAGATCTAATCTTTTCTGGTCCTCTTTTTTTATGTTGAAGATCTTGATCTTGTTCTTAGATCTTTGATCTTTTTAGAAGAAATTCTTCTCCTTTTTTTTTATTCTAAGAATTAAATTCTTTAAACGAAGAAGTTGATCTTCTTCTTTTCCAAAGGTTTACCTTTTTTCTTTTTTGAGTTCTTTCTCAAAGTTTTCAGAGGATTTCTGTGTTTCTCTATCTCTGTGTGTCAATGTCTTTTAGACTTGGAGTCTAGGGGCCTTTATATAGTGCCAATTGATTTGTTAAATCAGTTAAAGAGATCTTTCTCTGAGTGATTTAGGGATTTTTCCCCACCGTTGGATCTTTGATCCAAGGGCTTCTGTTTTACAGAAGATAATCTTCTTGTTTTAACAAGATTAGAACGATCTTTCTGGAATTTTAATTCTGTTTTAGTGCTGGCACAATTGGCGCAAGTGCACCTGCGCTTGACACGTGTCGCGCAGCGCAGAGCGCGGCGCAACTGCGCTGACACGTGTCGCGCAGCGCAGAGCGCAAGTCAACTGAAGCGTTGCTTCCTTTATTTTTATTTGAATTTTTAACACAGAGCTTTGCTCTGAATGGAGGAAACAGAAGCGTTGCTTCATTTTCCATCTTGGAATTTGAACAGAGTTTTGCTCTGATTGGGGGAAACAAATGCCCCCCCACCGTTGCATTTACGTGGCCCCAGACGTGAGCGCAGCAGTGGAAGAATTCCAACCGTTGGGAAGTTGAAACGTCTCCCAATGCCTATAAATAGGACCTTTGGTCCCTTAGATGATTTCCATCTCTTCATACGAATTTTTATTTAGAGCCTTGCTCTTTGGTTCAAGCGCTTTTAAGAGTTAAAACTCTAGAAAAAAATTTAGGTAAAAATTAAATTAATTTTAAGAGCCTTGCTCTCAATAGATCCCTGATCTAAAGAAAACCCATTTAGGGTTTCACTAGTAGAGCTTTGCTCTATAGGTCTAAAGGGATCTAAAGGGAATTAAAGAGAACCCTATTAGGGTTCCATTAATAGAGCTCTGCTCTTTAAAAGATTTTCCTTGTATTTTCTCAACTCATCACTGGAGCTTTGCTCCTTCCAAATCATATAGAAGAACTCTTAAGAGTTTTTAATAGATCTTGGAGGTTAAAGATGGCATTTCATTTTTTTTATGAATTATATCATCTTGCTTAATCAGTCTGTCTGCTAATTTTGCTGATTTTCTTTTGCAGGAGTAATGGACGCCCACATGTACGATCTCGATGAAATCATCTCTTACAGAGACATCCGCCAACTCGGCCGTTCTCAGAACCGAGAATTTACTAACGCCGAGTGTGCCGAAATCATGAGCCGCTTCGACGCATACAATGGTCAACTGCTTCCTCGGCGCTCCCCTCTCCTGAAGCTTATTGTGGGAGCAATTTGGGAAGCGCTTCCTCTATTCTGTACTGGTGTGCCACTTGGGGCATTGGAAGCGCTTCCTCTATTCTGTATCTGATGAGCCTAATCTCAAAGAGGAGGCGAGATAACCTTATCGATCTTCTGCACCAAGCTTTTCAACAGTCTGCAATACTTGCTGCCTATCGGAGGGAGGAGGACATCAGTGGGGATCCCGACGCTCGTGCTCGTGAAAGGGAGCACACTAGGATGGTTCGCCAGGCTTGGAAAGTCTTGGACAAGGTCACTTTTGAGTTCCTCAATCCATATCCTGGATCTGAGGTTTTTCCATTGTAATCATTTGGATAATGTCTTTGTTTATTGCCTTTATTGATGTAAAAACTTTCCAAGTATGAATGACAAATCTTTTGCTTCCTTCCTTTTATTTTCTGCGTTGTTATTGACATATTCCTCAAGTAAGCGTAGCCTGTCGGTGATATAGAACATTCTGTCTTGAATACTCTGGGGAGCAGTGATGGCTTAGGAAGCAGGTTCAGATCTGTTACCTAAGGCTTTTCAACTTTATGAGCCGTGAGGGTCTCATAAAGACTTTTCTCCCAACGAGTCGAGAGGATCTCGTAGGTGTATTTTCTCTTTAGGAATCGTGAGGATTCCTAGGTGCGTTTTCTCTTATATGTCGTAAGGATCTTATGAGAGAATTTTCCCTCTTATGAGTCGAGAGGACCCGTAAGCGGTTGTTTCCCTCCTTATCGAGATTCGATTTTGGAGAGTGTGACCCGTGAATAGTATGCAAGAGTCCATTTTTGGACCGACTTGCAGGGTCCCAGTGCTTAGGAAACAGGTCTTTTAATCCCCGCTGCCTCAGGCTTTTCCTCACGAGTCGAGACGAATCGAGCATTTCTCGCAAGAATATCCTAACGTCACAGTTAACCTCTGCTCTTTACGACAGAGGTCCGTTAGGGTCTATGGTACTTAAGGTTTTGTCCGTCGTACCGTCGCGTTGGCTGATATATTCCTCGATAGGCAATCTTGCTGTTCGAGTAGCCTTGCGATTGTCGTGTCTCTGATCCCTTCGGGGGCTGGACAAGACGTCTTCAAGCAATCCTCCTAGGCAGTTTGACCGTCGGAAGAGCAAGCGTTAGGAATTTTGCCATGCTGCTCTTTACTTGAAATTAGGCTCATTTTGGAGAGCCCCGATGAGTCATAACCACTCCGCGCTGGTGTGGGATGATCTCCGATAGTCTTTCAGGCTGTATATGACTTGCCCTTATGACCCTGAAGCTAGGAATTTGGCCTTTGCTTCGTTTGCTTTATCACGTCCGAATCCTGCTGGAGTAAGAACGCTGTGGTGACATCTCGTCTGCTGTATCGAGACGAACGTTGAGGTAGTGACCACTCCGCGCTGGTGTGGGATGATCACCGATAGTCTTTCAGGTTTTATATGAGTTGCCGTCAAGATCCTGAAGCTAGGAATTTAGCCTTCGCTTCGTTTGCTTTGGCGTGTCCGAATCCAGTTGGAGGAAGGACGCTGTAGTGACATCTTGTCTGCTGTATCGAGATGAATGCTGAGGTGGAGCTGGGATTTTGCCGTCACTCCGCTTTGTTTCGACCGTGAGGTCTTTCATTGACGCTGCATCTGCATCCTACTGGACGGCGAAGGGACGCCGTTGATGACATTGCGTCTGGTGTAACGAGGCGAATGCTGAGGTGGAGCTGGGATTTTTCCATCACTCCGCTTTGTTTCGACCATGGGGTCTTTTGTTGACGTCGCATCTGCATCCTGATGAAGTAAAGAGAAACGCCGTTGGTGATCTCTAGGTTGTTGACGAACCGTCGAGATTTGGAACTAGGAAACTTTGTCATAGTTCCGTTGTTTTGACCCTGGGGTCGTTTGTTGACTCCGCATCTGCATCCTGCTGGAGTAAGGAGAAATGCCGTTAGTGATCTCTAAGTTGTCGATGTTGACGTCGAGACCCTGGAGCTAGGGATCTTCCCTTGCTTCGTTCGTTGGCATTGTGTCTGCAATATTGCGACAAATGTTGAGGTTGTCTTTAGGTTGTCTATGAACCATGGAGATTTGGCTTTGCTTTCTGATGGAGCCTGGGGAGGAAAGGTGTGATTCCTTCTTTGTTTGCGCCCCTGGATTGTATACAGGAATTGATGTGATATCACCTGTAGGGCAAAAGTTTCATTCTTTCAGAGTTTTTTTTATTTCTTTCCGCGATGCTCTATCATTTCAGCTTTTTATATCGCGAAAGTCGCGATTGCACAATCATTTCGGCTATTTTTCGCGGTGCCCAATCATTTCGGCTATTTTTGTTTTTTTTTTGTTTTTTTTACTCGCTGCTTTTTATTGCGAGTTGCCGAATCATTTCGGCTATTTTGTATGCATATATTTTACTTGCTGATTTTGTTGCAAGTTGCCCTATCATTTCGGCTATTTCATATGCATTTTTGGCTCGCTGATTTTTCTATCACGAGTGTGGAACTTGGGATCTGGTGCCAATCTCAGTATTAGTATCGCTACAACTGGAATATTGCCAGGAGCGAATCATCATTTGCCGTGAAAGGGCTTGGAATTTGATACCGATTTAGGCATCAGCATCGCTACCACTGGGACATTGCTAGGAGCGAATCATCATTTGCCTCTGTCGATGTCGAATAAAGGTGGCTTAGCGAACAGGGTTAAGATCCTGTCGACTAAGACTTTTGACTTCATGAGCCGTAAGGGTCTCATAAAGGTATTTCTCCCTACGAGTCGTGAGGATCACGTAGGTGCGGTTTCTCCTTAAGAATCATGAGGATTCCTAAGTGTGTGTTCTCTTATAAGTCGTAAGGATCTTACAAGAGTGTTTTCTCCTTATAAGTCGAGAGGACTTACAAGGGCTGTTCACCGTGTAAACATATCTCTAGTCACGGATGTGACTTTGTTAGGAAAATGTTTATTCGCGCCCGTGGATTGTATACAAGGGTCAATACTGAACCGCTTGTAGGGCAGTATCGGAGGTTGTGGGCGTTGCTTATGAACAGGTTCAGGTCTCTGTAACTTAAGACTTTCAAATCTTATGAGCCATGAGGGTCCCATAAGAAAGTTCTTCTTACGAGTCGTGAGGATCTCGCAAGTGTATTTCTCCTTAGGAATCATGAGGATTCCTAAGTGTATGGCTCCTTGTAAGTCGTAAGGATCTTATAAGAGAGTTTTCTCCTTATAAGTCGAGAGGGCTTACAAGGGTTGTTCACCGTGCGAACATATCCCTAGTCACGGATGGGACTCGGTTAGGGAAATGTTTATTCGTGCCCGTATATTGTATACAAGGGTCAGCATTGAGCCGTTTGTAGGGCAATATTGGAGGTTGTGGGGATTGCTTAAGAACAGGTTCGGGTCTCAGTAGCTTAAGACTTTCAAATCTTATGAGTCGTGAGGGTCCCATAAGAGAGTTCTCCTTATGAGTCGTGAGGATCTCGCAAGTGTAATTTTTCTTAGGAATCGTGAGGAACCCTAAGTGTGTTGCTCCTTTGTGAGTCGTAAGGATCTCACGCGGGTGGTTTCTCCTTACAAGGTCGAGAGGACCCTGTAAGTGTCCTTTAACAAGGTTGCGCCCTTTCGGGTTTTCACAAACACTCGCCGGTAGCCCTGCTGTTTTTACTTACGGATCCCTTTCGGGTTTTCATCCGTGCTTGTTTTGCTTATGGACATACCGTTTTTTTAATTCTTTTTATTTTTTTTCTTCTAACGAGGTTGCGCCCTTTCGGGTTTTCACAAGACTCGCCGGTTGCCTTGCTGTTTTTATTCACGGAGCGCTTCCGGGTTTTCATCCGTGCCCATTTTGCTTATGGACATACCGTTTTTTTATTCTTTTTATTATTCTTTTCTTCTTTTTTTGTAGCGGCTTTGGGATGTTGCAATCCACCGTAGTTTATCGACATCTCGGTCAACAGCTAGTTTTAGGACGTAGCGGTCCGTCATTAGTTTAAGGACATTTCGGTCCGTTGTTGAAGAAGGCCGGCTACTACTTATAGAGTTTGGGCTTAGGAAGATAGCGAGCGGACATAGTCGTCGTCATCTATCATTGACCTAGGCCGTGACTCGTCAAGCGAAGTATTTCTTCAGGAAGCGACCGTTTATTGGCCTGAAAGGTCTTTCACCGTGCATATCCATGAGTAGATAGGCTCCACCCTGGTAGATCTTGTCTATGATGTACGGGCCTTCATAGTTCGGCTCGAATTTTCCCCGCTTGGCGCGATTGGGGATCATAGATCTTTTGACCACTAGCACGAGTTCGCCTTGGCGGAATGTCCTTGGCCAGGTCAATCTTTCATATGAGCGCGTCATCTTTGCTTTATAAGCCTCCAGATTTTGTTGCGCTATGAGCCTGGTTTCATCAAGGGCATCAAGCTCCTCAAGCCGAAGGTGAGCATTTTCTTCGTCCGTCAGCTCGTAGTAGATTGCCACTCGTAGAGAGGGTAATTCTATTTCGAGGGGGAGTACTGCTTCTGTACCGAAGACCAACGCGTACGGCGTTGTATTCGTAGCTGTCTTAAACGTAGTTCGATATGCCCAGAGAGCTTTGTTTCCCCGAATTAGAGCGAAACTCTATTTCTAAGACTGAAAAGTAAAACAATGCTTCATAAAAAGGGGCTAAGCACCAAAGGCATTTTATCCTTGCAAGAATCACCTGCACCTAATAATAGCAAATTAAATTATGCAATGCACAAGCATATCAGAGGACTAAAATAAAAAGGAACCCTTAACGGATAATAAAATACTCGATTAAAACACTTGTTCATTATTGTTATTATTACATTGAAAAAAGATCACCAAATATTGGATCGAAAGGACAAGGGTTCACAAAGATAAAAAGAAGATTCTCCAGTGCCTTTTCCGTCTTCTCCACCACATTAAAGCGGCAGTCTTCCCGAGAGGTAGACATCCAACGATCGTCGCCGCATTCATCAGAAAAGGTGGCGATGACAACCCGACGAGACCGTATCTGGCTTAGCAAGTGGAAAGAGCAGTCCCTCAGGGCTTTAGTGATCAAGTGCGCTTCGAATAAGCACTCGATCTTATCCTCGACGGCATCAAGCATTGCCGAGGACATCTCTACTGGAGAAGGGGGAAGATCGGTGAGCACCGATGCAAGGATCATCCGAAGCCAAATGGAGTGTGGAGGAAGAGGAGACCCCACACGAGTCAAAAGCTCGTACATTGTAGCATCGCATTGCTCATCTGTAAGAGAAGAATCCACCAAGCGCGCAGCAAAACGGGGAACAATGTCCTGAATGGGCACTTCCCATGGTTGTCGACGGGCATGAGGGCGGTTGCAAGCCATGATTGAAAAGGTTCTTTGAAGATGAAAGAAGAAAAGGCTCGGCTTTGAGTTATATAGACCAAGCACAGAAAATTCTGTACACAGTGGAATTATTTCCAAGACTCGGGAAATGAAAATTCTGGGAAATACAAGTCTGACTTGAAAAAGGAATGTGAAAAGACATCTCAGGTGAAGCAACGCTTCCGATTCCCCTCAATCAGAGCAAAGCTCTACTTTGAAAATTTACATTTTAATAAATGAAGCAACGCTTCAGATCCTCTGCGCTGTGCGCAGGGCGCCACGTGTCAAAATCAGGCACACCAGCGCAGAGAGCACGGCGCCCAAGAAAACGAGCCCAATCAGAGCAAGGCTCTATTTAAAACAAAAATTAAAGAAAGCAACGCTTCAGTTGCGCAAGCGCTGCGCTGCGCGACACGTGTCAGCGCAGTTGCTCAAGCGCTGCGCTGCGCGACAAGTGTCAGCGCAAACACAGTTGCGCTGCGCTGTGCGCTGCGCGACACGTGTCAACACAGTTGCGCTGCGCTCTGCGCTGCGTGACACGTGTCACGCGCTGGGGCGTTTGCGCCAAACAGAATTAAGATTCTAGTAAGATCTTTCTGTTCTTGTTAAAACAAGAAAATTGTCTTCCGTAAAACAGAAGCCCTTGGATCAAAGATCCAACGGTGGGGAAAATTCCCCAAATCACTCAGAGAATGATCTCTTTAACAAACTTAACAAGTCTATGGGCACTATATAAAGACCCCTAGACCCCAATTCAAAAGAGGATCAACATCAAGAATCATCAAGAACTTCAACTCTGAAGAAACTTGAAAAGAAACTCAAGAAAAAGGTAAAAACCTTTAAAATAGAAGAATTTCTTCTGAATAGATCATTGATCTAAGAACAAGATCAATGATCTTCAATAAAAAATAAATAACAGTGCCTTACACTTTTTATGAACCATTGGTTCTGGAATTTCAGAAAAATTCTTTTCTTGAATCCAAAATTGGATCAAGTTATTGAAACAGTGCCTCGCACTTGCAAAACTGTGCTGTTGCGCTCGCGTGACATGTGTCACCACCATAAGCGCTCGCGCTCAATAATTGGCGCAAACCGCCTGACAAATGCACTACATTGTTTACTGAAAGGCCAGGCCCAAATCAAAAAGGCCTAGTAGGCCAAAATAAAATGCAATGCAATAAAAGGGCAGAGCCCAAACAAAATAGATGCTCTGCATCATTTATAAAAGGGGAAAGCCCAAACAAAATAAAAATGCAATGCATTAAAAGGGCAAAGCCTAAACAAGATAGATGCCGTGCATCATTTATAAAAAAGGCAGAGCCCAAACAAAATAGATGCCCTGCATCATTTATAAAAGGGCAGAGCCCAAACAAAACAAAAAATGCAGTGCATTATTAAAAAGGGGCAAAGCCTTAGCACAAGCCTAATAGGCCAAAGACAAATAAAAATGTTGAACATTTTTCAACTGGACTTAGCCCAATCATGGCCGTAAGTCCTCAAATTAAATTGACTGAGCACAGCTGCTCCCCTAAATCAATTTACATCCGGTTCGAGGGTACATCTCCGAACTCCTCTGATTCCTATCGTTGTAATCCTTCAACGACGTCAGAGAGGTGACGGGTCCCGACAACCACACATCAACGCGGACTGTGGGGTCCTTAAACCCACGGATTTATGCGTCCTTAAACTAAGATACGGACTGTGGGGTCCTTAAACCCACGGACTTATGCGTCCTTAAACTAAGATACGGACTGTGGGGTCTTTAAACCCGTGGACTTATGCGTCCTTAAACTACCAATGGACCACCATGTCCATATACTGGTAATGGACCACTATGTCCCTAAACTGGAACAATAGAGCCCCTAAATGCTCTTTTGTCGGATCTAAACGATCCCGTTTAAGTTGATCTTAGCCTCAAATATGGCTAACGTATCCTTAAACCTTCAAACAGACTTTAGTCCCAAATTGGACTATGGATCCCTCCAATCAACTTTGGTTCAAGGGTACATCTCTGAACTCCTCTGACACCTGTCGTTGTAATCCTTCAACGTCGTCAGAGAGGTGATGGGTCCCGACGACCAAACATGCAATGGACCATTACGTCCCTAAACTGGAACAATAGAGCCTCCAAATGCTCTTTTGTCGGATCTAAACGATCCCGTTAAGTTGATCTTAGTCTCAAGTTGGACTAACGTATCCTTAACGAACGTTTGAGTTGATCTTAGCCTTAAATACGGCTAACGTATCCTCAAACCAAAACCCCAAACCCAAATCTAAGAAAATACGGATTTGGACTAATCCACGTCCTACGGGCGACGACATAAATTAGTCTCCGTATACAATCCATGGGCAACCACAAACAAAACAAAAACACACGACACGAAGTGAAATTCTGGAGAAGGAGAAAGTTGTTACCGCGATGCGGTAGCGTAATTAACTGCAAGGGCTTACGCCTGCAGGGAAGAGCGTCCCCACAATCAAAAACCCCTCAAGTGAGGGGGAATCTGACGAAGTCTGCTACATCGGCCGCATCCGTCTAAACCTCCGATACACGGCGCCATAAATCAACTTGGCATCTTCGGAGAGGTAGACGGATAAAACGATGTAGCATCTGCCCTGAATCTCAGGCAAGACGTCTCCGTGTCGTCGCCGCCATTCGGAGGGGAACAGATTCTGGCACGCTCGGTGGGACCTTTTCCTCTTTCCACTCCATGCTTCGTGTGTCTTCTTCGCGAACGAATCGCGGTTTGTTAATGGTTGCCTTTGGGTTGCAAGTTACTAAGATTTGGTCTTTTTCCTGGCGCAGAAATCAAGCATCGAAGGCCTCTAACTGCTCGAACTGCTCGAAGTGCCAATATAACCGACGCTCCACCTCACCTGGAGGTGTAGCATATGGGCCTCAAGCGGCCTCCGTCCTTACTATGCCTGTGGAGCAAGTGACTCAGGCCACCACCGGCCAATTTTTCGGAACCATGATCCCTCCAGCAAGCTTCACCATCCCTGTGCCCGCACCGGAAGCTTCAAAAAATTCGGTCTTCGATCGACTTGCTACTCCCACGGCCCCTCTCAACGGGTCGTCCAATTCTTCAATCTTCACCAGGCTGAGCTTGAGCACCAAAGGGCCTATCAAGAAGCCCATAACACCTGAGGCGGCCATCCCAAAAAAGACAGTTGCTCCTGAAGTCGTCAAGGCGGCTTCTCCTTCCAGAGGATCGGTCTTCGCGAGACTGACTGCTCTCGTTCCCACCCCCGCTCAGAAATATGCTTTTGACCTGTTGGACACAACTTCTCAACGGACGTCAGTCTTCAAGAGGCTGACACCGGCAACAGCCCCTCACCTGAACAGGGGGCAAGAAGAAGTTGTCTCTGTCGCTGAACCAATACCGACAACTCGTCACACCTGATGACGTCACTGGCGCCGGATAAGGAGGACTGGGGGCAACTCCCCCTCTGGGATAACTCCGCCAGCTCCAACGGTGGAAGTTAATGCTGCTGTTCCAACTGGGAACAGCTTTGAGCTGCTGAACAGGGTACGCAGAAATTCGCTAACTGCGGTGCTCAAAAGGTCACCTCCACCGGTAGAGACCGCCAAGGAAGCAGAACCAGAAAAGCCGGAGAAGTCTCCTCAACGGCTGTCCTCCAGGATCTACAAGACTTGGCGATGAGTCCGAGAATCGGTAATTGATCCGAATTTCTCTCGCCAATACAAGAAGTCGAAAGGTCGGCAAGAAGAAAATCCCCCTGTCAAGCAACGAAAGACGACGACCGCTTGGGTGCCCAAAGCAACGGCCCCTTCAACTTCGACGGCCTACAAACGAAGAAGGCCGGAGAAAGTCCCCACACCTGCGGCGAATATCAAAGGTGGTAAACCCAAACGCCCTAAGTCAGGGGGCATTGTGGTTCATACCGTCTACATGGCGTCTGGTAAAGAGGACAGCCGCATATCCACAGGTCATAGACCGCTTACGCGATCGGTGACTAAAGCTCAGGAGCAACAGCAAAAGCTCCAGGAGATGATGAACGCGATGGCCGCACTCACTGGGCCAAAAGAAAGCCCTGAAGTGTTCTCGGATGAACGCCAGTAGCAAGAAACTGACGCTGAATTCCTTCGTCGGATATTGGAGAAGAAGGATAAAGAGGCTGCTGAACAAGCAGCCAACATAAAGCGTATGGCCCTCCTGTTCCAAGACATGGTGGGGATGATGATCCAACAAGATCCTCCAGCCGAAGAGCCCCCGATCGTCCTTGAAGACGATAGGGGAGAAACGTCAAATCCTCCACCAGCCCTGTCGACAGCCAAAGAAGAGACGATCTCCAAAGCTGACTTGGACGAGTATATAGCCCAACAAATACGGGTTCATCATGCGACTGAAGCAGCCGGTCAGGTCGTAAAAACAGGACGACCATATCCGAGCTGGTACGATCAAATAAAGTACTCGCCGGGCTATACAATACCCAAATTCCATGTCTATAAGGGGACGGGCAATCCTCACGAGCATGTTGCCCAGTTCAGGGCACTCTGCGGCAACACCGGCGGTGATGATAAGTTGTTGCTTCGCCTGTTCATTGGCAGCTTGTCAGATACAGCGTTCGAGTGGTACTCTGAGCTCCCAAACAACTCTATTAAGACATTTGCGGAAATGGAGCTACTGTTTACCCAGCGTTTTGCAAGCGCCAGCGAACGCACCCCGATGACAGCATTGATTAATGCCAGGGTGAAGCCAGGCGAGACATGGGTCCAATATGCTATACGGTGGCGGAACTTATGGTCAAAATGCGAGCAACGCATTGAAGAAGCTCCTGCAGTGGGTATGTTTGTGGGAACCCTCGATCCGCAAGCAACCATCTCGCAATTTATGATGTTCTTCAAGCCGACTACCTTCCAGGACCTGATCGACAAGCTAGTGCAAATGGATCTGATGGGCCATAGACCTCCACTTCCAAAGCCGGAATCCCGAAATGAAAAGGGGAAAGGGAAAGCGATCGTTGTCGCTAATGCTCAACAACAGCCGAGCAACTCGAAGCCGGTTGTCCGCCAAAATAATATGCGTCCATACGTACCCTTTGAAGAGAGGCTAGGACGTCCTTACTCGTTTCCCCGAGATAAAACGCGAAGATTATTCGAGCTGGCGTTGCACAGCCGACTCATAAATCTGCCGGATCCAAAACGTCCGTCGCAGCCAAATGATGTCAATGAACCCAACTACTGTCCCTATCACCGAGTACTGGGTCATCCGATCGAAGATTGCTACGTCTTAAAAAATTGGCTTAAAGACCAGTACCAACAGGGCAAGTTCGCGTTATCCGACAGATGGAAGGTGAATTCGCCGCAACCTCACGCCTCTAAAAGGATGAATATGTCGGGGGTAACGTGCTCTCTCGTCGAAGAAGCCCCATGGGAGGTTGTGCTGTCAGCCAAGACAAAGAGGATGCTGAACGATCTTCAAACATGCCCAGCGATCAGGTGGAAGAACCCATTGGAACCTCAGATCATTGAAGGGATGTTGAAGCCGCGCCCAACTCCAAAGAGCGATAGTGGTCGCCCAAGCACTCTCAGCCAGCCGTCAAAATCTTCGAAGATGAAGAAGAAGAAATCTAAGAAGCCTGTGAAGCCTGGCGACAAACGCACGGACTTACAAAAACAAATTGATGCGCTGGAGGAATATAACCAGAAAGCACGGACTCTCATTACACTCCAAGAGTTCCTCAACCACGTCTTTCAAGAGGAAGATGAGGGAGACAGTTCGTCGGATGAATCTGAGGAATACGTGGCGAGCTGTCATATGATCTCCCATTCGTTTACAGACAATGAGGAAACTCCTTGCACTGAGAAGCTGGGGGCAGATCCTGAACCAAAAATTCTGGGGCCATCGGATGAAGTAATTGACGCATTCCTCAACGAAGCTCTGTTGAAAAGTAAAGCTGATCAGGAACGCGAGACGGCTATATTTGAAAGGGCCAAGCGCCAGCGACTTGAAGAAAGAGCTGAGACACTTCCGCTGGAGCAAAATACATCCACTGCGGATAAAAGCAAATTCAAGACGAGGAAAGGTTTGCTAAGGCCATATCAATGGGCATGAAGCTACCTTCCTCTGAAAGAAGCATTACTGGTGAAGTGGAAAGGCACCCCTCCTACTGCTTATATCATCGGAAGATTTCGCACCCCACCGAATAGTACAAAGCTTTCGATAGATGGTGGCAAGGATATGTTGCTCATCGACAAAATTTTAAGCGGGAGAAGCGCAAAACTCGTCTGGAGCGGAAAAATACGACCGAAGGGCTTAACAGAACTACCGGCAATTGTCGCATGGTTAATGCCGGGGGATCACAAGTGCTTACATTCGGGAGCAATTCCGACGAGGAGCTGGCTCTTAGCCCCCTCTTTAAAGAGTCCATCTCGGGAAAAGAAGAAGAACTGAGGGCCTGCGAAAATATCCGGTTTCGTAATCGCACGCTACCTGAAAAGAATCTCGAACCCTCAAATAAGAAAGATAAAGGGAAAGAAAAGATCTCTGAGGATATCGCCCTAGATGACCAAGTCATGGAAGAGTTAGCCGCCAAGGACCCGCCGAAGAGAAATAAGGTGGATTACAACGTCTTAGCGCATCTGAGGAAGCTACCCTCGCAGCTCAGCATTCTTGACGTCCTTTTACTATCAAAAGAGGCGAGAGATTCATTAATCAAGGCACTACAGTAGCCAGAACAATTCCAAGCTTTCCTGGCCGAAGAAAAGATGAAGGATGAATTGGAGGAAGTGCACACGGCCGATGTCACTTTTGGCGATGAAGACCTTCTCCTTGGGACGTGCGAACACAATCGCCCCCTCTATGCCTCAGGATACTGCCACGATATAAAGATAGGCAATTTCCTGGTCGACAATGGATCCTCCGTTAATCTCCTCAATGTGCGAGTGTTAAAAGAAATCTGCATGAGCGTCTAGCACCTTGCTCGGGACAAGATCACCATCTCCGGGTTCGACTCCCAATCATCAAGAACTCTTGGGTCTGTGATACTGATGCTGCGATTTGGGCTGCTTGTCACGGATATTAAGTTCCACGTCATAGACGCCAAGACATGCTACAATGCTCTGCTCGGCCGACCATGGTTACACGAGTATAATATCATCCCTTCTACACAGCATCAGTGTATGAAATATTTTAAGGATGGTCTCGAGTATACCATGACGGGAGAACTGAACCCGTTCTCTGTGAACGAGGTCCGCAAATATGAAGATGCCAAATACTTTTTACCGGATTTTGAAGACACGGAGAGGTGTCACAAGCCGGAGAATAAGGCTAATGCCACCATCCCTGTCTTCGGCAGTGATACCGAGGAGGAAGAGGAGATGATTTATTCGGGTCCACCCCAACACAACAAGCCGGGACCATCTGCTCCTACGTTGATCTTTGGTAGCGACTCGGAAGATGAAGTCCATGCTGTATTCTCTACTCGACCTTCAATACAAACGTCCGCTGACGAAGAGCAAAGTCTACAAGTCGCCATGGTTCCACCTAAACTCCATAAAGAACTGGATGCGCTTGATATCTACAGTGTAGAGGAGCTGCGGACGTTCTATGTCCCTCCCAGGGGAGAAGGTGAAAAGGCAATTCTATTCTACCGTTCTGAAGAAACCAAAGTGGAGAAAGAAATCTGGCACGGCACGGATCCTACGCTTGACAGACTTCAGCCCATTTATCTCCCCAGATATTATATAGAAGGCTTGAAGAGGCTGCTAAAGCGCCAGGGGATATCCTTCAAACAGACCGTTCGGAAAGCCAAATTCTATGACAGGGTCTGGAACGTTCCCGGGACTCAGCATAAGTTGTCTAATGGGAGAATGGAAACAATCGGGCTTGGATACATTCGGTCCAAGAAACGAGAGCTACTCCACGGTTGCTGCATCGTGCATGACTTCGATGAAGAAGCGGATGCTCAATGGGAGGACGCTAATCCTGAACCAGTAAAAGTTCCCGATGCAAAAGTGCCCAGTCCGTCGTTCGAAGAGCAAATGGACAAGCTTATAAGGGAAGTTGGTCAAAAAGTTAGAGACGATCATAACCACGAAATGACCATTTACGAGAAAGCCAAAGCGCAACGCCTCTTCTAACAAGCTGTGAAAGATGAAAATGCCGCTCCCTGTCAACCTGTTATAAAGAAGGCTCGACCCAGAGGCAGAAATAAGTCGAAACGCGAAAAAGACGCTCAACAGCAACAAAGCGGGACTAAGAAGCCACGCAAGCGGGAATTGAGCGGTTCCGATCTATCCCTCATAAGAAAAATGGGTCGAGCGTACTCTTTTCCTCGGGACAAGACGAAGAAAATACTTGACCTCGCTCTAAAACATCAGATACTTACACTGCCGGAGTCTAAACACCCCGAACAAGCAAGCGAAGTCTCTCACCCGGACTATTGCCCTTATCACCGAGTGATAGGGCACCCTCTCGAGGACTGCTTCACCTTTAAGAATTGGGTTGAAGATTAGTATCAGCTTGGCAAGTTCGCTCTGTCTGACAACTGGAGGGTAACGCCGCCACAAAAGCACGAACCCAAAGCCACGAAAGCAGAACCAGTTCAACATTAGGCTTGGAAGCGAATTCGTACCTGTCATATGATAACGATATCAAAAGAAGAGCCCGAGAACATGGATGACCTTTCCTGGTGCATCGAAAACAGCAGCGATGAGGTGATCTCAGAATTTCCGCCAGCACCGAAAGAGCTGGAGGATGGAATACATACCACTGCAGATAACCTCAAGAAAATTGAGTTGGGGACGGCGAATGACCCGCGACCGGCATTCATTAGTGAGCTGCTGTCTGAAGAGAGAGGACCTGCTTATGCAGCATAAAGATTGCTTCGCATGGAACTATTCCGAAATGCCGGGACTAGATCCAGAAATTGCTGTGCAAAAATTGGCAATATCCCCGGACGTCAAGCCAGTCAAACAGGTACCGAGAAGAATGCGGCTCGAGCTTGAGATGAGCATCAACGCCGAGGTCAAGAAGCTGATCGACTCTGGTTTTATCCAGGAGATCCAGTATCCTGAGTGGATCGCCAACATTGTCCCGGTGATGAAGAAAAATGGGACGGTGCGCATATGCGTGGACTTCCGGGATCTCAATAAAGCTTGCCCGAAGGACGATTTCCCAGTGCCAGTCACCGAACTGATGATAGACAATACGTCCACTCACGAGGTTTTCTCTTTTATGGATGGCTCATCAGGGTATAATCAGATAAAGATGCATCCCGAAGACCAGAAGCACACCGCCTTCAGGACCCCTTTGGGTATATTCTGCTACAAGGTGATGCCCATCGGTCTAAAGAATGCCGGTGCCACCTATCAGAGGGCCATGACAAAGATCTTCGATGACCTTATACACGAAATCGTCGAATGCTATATCGACGATCTCGTGGTTAAAAGCAAATCATACGAGGAACATCTCGAGCATCTGAAGACCGTATTTCAACACCTTCGACAATACAACTTGAAGATGAACCCTCTCAAGTGTGCATTCGGAGTTTCCTCGGGAAAATTCCTGGGATTCATCATCCGACACCGAGGTATTGAGATAGATCCGTCAAAAATCAAGGCGATCATGGAAATGCCTCCGCCAAGGACTCTCAAACAACTGCGGTCTCTCCAAGGGAAGCTCGCGTATATACGGCGATTTATAGCCAACCTTTCAGGAAAGTGTCGTCCTTACAGCCACCTGATGAAGAAGGGAACCCCGTTCGTCTGGGACCAAAAATGCCAAAGCGCGCTAGACGAGATCAAGCAATACCTGCAGAACCCGCTAGTATTGGCTGCTCCGGTCAAGGGAAAGCCCCTCATTCTTTATACAATCGCCCTCGAAGGTTCCTTAGGCGCATTATGGGCGCAAGAGAACGATCAAGGGAAAGAAAGAGCACTGTATTATTTGAGTCGAGTTTTACTGGGGGCAGAAAGCAACTATTCCCCTATTGAAAAACACCGCCTGGCGTTGATCTTCGCGATAACAAAGCTCAGGCACTATGCGTTGGCGCATGAGGTCCGTCTCATTTCGAAGGTGGACCTTCTTAAATATTTAATGTCGAAGGCCATATTGACGGGACGACTCGCTAAATGGGCCTTGCTCTTGATGGAGTTCTCGATAACGTATCAACCTCTCAAGGCGGTGAAAGGCCAGGCCATCGCCGACTTCCTCGCTGAGCATCCGATATCGGCCGATTCTCCTTTGAACTGTGAGCTGCCAGACGAACATGCGTTTGATGCGATCGACGATGGTAATATCCGATGGGAGCTTTATTTCGATAGAGCATCTTCCATGAAGAAGCGCAAATAAAGCACGCCCATAATCAAATCGGGGATAGGCCTTATCTTCGTAACTCCACAAGGAGGGATAATGCGCTTTGCTTTCTCCCTAACAGAGCCGGGGATAAACAATGAAGCCGAATACGAAGCTTTGATAGCAGGCCTCGAGATCGCCATCGACATGGGAATTGAAAACCTCCTCATATACGGAAACTCCCAACTGGTCGTTAGTCAAGTAAACGGTAACTACCAAACATGCAAGCCAGAGCTGGTGAAGTACGGCGAAAAGGTGCAGCAACTGTTGACCCAAATTCCTTCCTATACTTTGGAAAACATACCGCGCTCGGAAAATAGCAAAGCGGATGCATTAGCCAAGCTCGCTAAAGAATTAGCTGACGAGAACCTCGATGATGTCAGAATCGTGGACAAAGCCGTCGGGTGCTTGCCCCAGCAGAAATATCTCCGGAATCATCCGAAGAAAAGGGAGCGACTGAGCAGACGACCCTGCAAATAAAAGATCGGGAAAATACCGAGGATTGGAGAGAAGTCTTCATAGACTACTTCAAATACCGTCGAACGCCCGAAGATGCGTCCTCAACACATCAGCTTATAAAACGAGCTTTGTCTTTCGCCTTCGTCAATGATACTCTGTACAAGAGGTCATTTGATTCTCTGTGGTTGAGATGTCTGGGACCTGACGAAGCGAAAAGAGTCATTCAGGAAGTTCACGATGGACTCTGCGGTTCTCACCAAGCAGGCCCAAAGATGAAGTTGAAGATCAAACGGATGGGCTGCTACGGCCCACGATGATTCAGGACTGCCTCGAATATGCGAAGCAATGCCACTCATGCCAAATCCATAGGGACTTCATCCACCAGCATCCAAATCCACTCTATCCAACGGTGGCTAGCTGGCCATTCGAAATATGGGGAACTGACATAGTTGGCCCTATCGAACCAGTATCGTATAGAGGACATCATTTCATCCTGGCGACGACTGACTACTTCTCCAAATGGGCAGAAGCGGTACCGTTGAGGGAAGTAAAGACGGAGAATATCCTCCATTTCTTCAAGACGCGCGTCATATATCGGTTTGGAACTCCGCGACGGATCATCTCCGATAACGGGCCAGCTTACAGAAGCCACAAGATCAGTCGCTTCGTGCAACAGCATAATATAGACTGAAGATATTCCTCAGTTTATAATCCGCGAGCTAACGGTCTAGCTGAAGCCTTCAACAAGACCTTGACAAAGATCATGAAGAAAATGGTGTCCCGAAATAAGAAGGACTGGCACGAGAAACTGCAAGAAGCTCTCTGGGCGTATCAAACTACGTTCAAGACAGCCACGAACACAACGCCATATGCGTTGGTATTCGGTACAGAAGCAGTGCTCCCCCTCGAAATAGAGTTACCCTCTCTACGAGTGGCAGTCCACTATGAGCTAACGGACGAGGAGAATGCTCACCTTCGGCTTGAGGAGTTTGATGCCCTTGATGAAACTTGGCTCATAGCGCAACAAAATCTGGAGGCCTATAAAGCAAAGATGACGCGCTCATATAAAAGATTGACCCGGCCGAGGACATTCCACCAGGGCGAACTCGTACTAGTGGTCAAAAGACCTATGATCCCTAATCGCGCCAAGCGGGGAAAATTCGAGCCAAACTATGAAGGCCCGTACATCGTAGACAAGGTCTACCAGGGTGGAGCCTATGTAATACCCAGTTTTTCTTATACGCCAAAAATCCGTATTTCTCTTTAAACGATGATTTTTGTTATTTTTATTATTTAATTATTTAAAAGAAACTTCTTTAAACCCCAAACCCAAACTTATATTTCCCTAAGCACAAATTTTTGCCATTTAATAACCCCGTCCCATTCTTTATTTTATCCAAAATTTTCCATATATTTTCTTCTGAACCAGCCCAACTCAACCGGCCCCTTCATCTTATTTATTTGTTAATTTTCTTTCTAACTCAGCCCGGCCCCATTTCATTTAATTTGTTTCCTATTTAAATTTTTAGCCCAGCTCTTTCCCAACCCGGCCCCCTCATCCAATAATCTAAATGTTTTACTTTTCATGAGCCGGCCCACTCCAAATTCCCATTCCCTTAACATGTTTTCTGTTTTCTTTAGTCACTCATTTTCTTGGCCCAGCCTCTTTTCTTTAATTCATTTTATTTAAATTCTTGGCCCGGCCCTCATTCTTCAGCCCACGCCCGCACACACTCACCCGACCCGCTACTGTTCATCTTCGTTTAAAATCCCCAACGGTAACGCGCGCGATCTGCTTCTCGCGCCGCCTCCCCCGCCCGCGCCCACGTCGCCGCTCATCACGCGCGACGAGCGTTACAACCGCGTTGCTCACCCCTCGTCCCCCCATCCTTTTCCCTCACTTCCCACATTCCCTTCTCCCTCCTTCGCTCTCAAACCACTCCCGCTGCAACCATCTTCGACGACGACGGCAGCCATCTCACCCACTGCATCCCTCGCGACCCACGACAACAACACCGTCGACCTCGCTCACTCCTCCTCCCCTCCTCCTCCACTGCCCCGAGCGCCCTCACCTGCACTCACTCCCCTGCGCCCACGCACCCGTACACCGAGCCCCCTGCCACGACGCCGGCGAGCTCCTCGTCTCGTCGTCGACGCCCCGCATCATCGTCATCGTCGACGTCGTCGTCTCGTCGTCGACCCTTCATCCCCTCTCTTCCCCTCTCTCAATCTCACTGCTTCCCTCTCTTTCTGCCGACTCTCACTCTTTCTCTCTCTCCCCTGTGCTTCTCTTTCTCTCTCTAGCTCAGCTCTCTCCCTCTCTGTGTTGCTCTCTCTCTGCTCATCCCTCTATCTCTCTGTCTCTCTCACTCTCTACTCTCCCTCTCCTCTCTCTCACTGCATACACAATTTTCCCTCTCTCTCCCTTTCTCTCTCTCACTGAACCCTCTCTCTCTCTCTCTGTGTGCACTTTCTCTCTCTCTCACCCTCTCTCTCTCTCCAAATCCTTCTCCCTCTGCAAATCCCTCATCCTCGGCATCGACAACATCCGCAAACCCCTAGCAAAACCAATTCAACCGAGCCCGTGCCATCCAGTTCAAGCCGAGACACGAGTCCAAGCCAAATCAAGTTGCCGTGCCGCGCGTGTGTCGCGCGTTCGTGACGTCACAGCCACCGTACATCCCGGGGCACCTCCAGGCAAGTTTTTACTTGCTTACATGCTATTTTACTTAAGTTACGATCGTTACAAACATAGATTATTAAAGTTGCAAGTTTAACCAATTATGTGCCATAACTGTTCGGTGTGTGTTCCCAATGAAAATACCCATCAAATTTGACGGAACTCAATGGTGTAGGTTGGCCCGTAGGGCTGTGAACATAGTGTGTGAATTTTGTTGGATGATGTAATCGATAAAGACTAAAACAACTACCCCCAAAATTAACCGTAAAACTGTAATTCTGTTGCACCTGAAAACCGTTAAATTCTCCATAAATCATATACATATTATAATGGTGCGTTCGAGGGCTCAAATCGAAGCCGACTCGACAAACTTTAACCCGGCACTAGTTTCCAGACATTCCTGTACTTAAACCATGATGAAAATTTGATCGGAGTGCGACTCTGGACTGCAGTCCAGAGCGACTCCAGTTATTGGTTGCTGTTCCGTAATGGGTACCACAGGATTTACTTAACTCTTAGGTTGCGGAACTCCGCTGTTTATTGTAGATAAACCTGTTAGCTAGACAACACAACTGGTTTCATTCTGTTTCGTTACCGTTTGATATTTTATCGGTAATTTAATATATCGGGACACATAACAGTCCCAGCAGATTCAGAATTGACCTGTTGATATTAAACAGATTATAACTCCTAACATACAGACGCGATTGAAGATCCGTTTGTTGCGTTGAAAACTTTACTGAAAACCCTAGAATTCTTTCAACTGTAGCGTCGCTAAATTATGATCCCAACTGGGGTTAAAATGCATTGCGAAATGGATTCCTGATTCTGAAACCGGATTTTCAGCCGCGTGCGCTTAAAATGAAACAGTTATAACTAATGATCCTGAAAGCCGATTGGCTCGAAACCAAATTAGATGGATAGATAACTGAACATATTGATTACTACCTTTTTATCATTTCGCTAAATTATATACATATGTTTCATGATAAACCGTGCAAGTGATAGACTGTTGTTTTATGACACCTTAATTGTGCTTCTTATACTGTTCATGCATCACATCATACCCATATCATTGTAGTGATAACCTAGTGACATCGTGCATTTACCCAGTGTTAGATTTTAGTGATGATTGTGGCAAGTACGTCAGTGTTCGTGCATTCGTGATCAAGTGAAACTGATACGTACTTGTGCGCAATCAGAGTCCCTTTTATTCTATTGCATTGTCGACGTCTGTGGGATGTGTGTACGTGTGACTATAAGTGGTATGGGACACTTATGGGAGCGCTTGCACGGATGTCTCAGATAAGGCATCCGACACTGCCATTTATCTTAGGTATTAGTCGGGACGTGCTTGATGGAGGTCCTGCCTCCAGTTCTCGCGCAGACTTGTCACGGATCGATTAGTATTTAGGGTTGTGGTTAGCGTTTGATGTAGACCACGGGGTGTGGGGTAGTCTAAGTGTGAGTTCAACAGAATCTCGGGAGTCCCATGCCGGCTTATATATTTAGGGAGTTATATGGAGATTTACAGGGTACGTGATATATACACCGTGATGTTCTTGTTACATGTTGGGCCCGTGGTCCCTTGCCCTTGGGTTCTACCCTTGGGTGGAGGACACTCGCGAGTGGTTGACTCTCACACTTGGACTGACGATAGGCTTAGTGACCTGTACAGTGAGACTTAGAGACTGATAGGGATGCTGGCATTTATATTACTTCTATACCGTGTTGACATACGTGACATATCGTTATACTGCTTTACTGTTCCGCTGCGTTGATTACTGCACATGCATATTCATGATGTTATTTATTTACTGCTTCACATACCTATTATCACTGTTAGAACTGTCACTTGATTTTATACATATTATATTGCTATTGTGTCGCTCTGACGACCTGAGTATGCATGCTCAGTGTGAGGAGAAGATCTAGCTTGGATCAGTACTAGACGTGCATCACAGACTTTCTGACTCGCTACTCCGAGTTACTTTCGTTTATTTCCACTTCAGGTTAGTTTATATTATTGTATCTTTCAGTTACTGCATTTCTCTTTACCTGCGCATCGTTTACTGTTTACCATGATAAACTAGAAGCCGAAGTGTGACTACGGCAGGACTTTTCCTTGACCGTAGGAGCATGGCTGGCCTTGTCTACCCCTCGTATTCCGTATTTTGGGAAGCGGGGCGTGACAGCCTATCTACTCATGGATATGCATGGTGAAAGACCTTACAGGCCAATAAATGGTCGATTTCTAAAGAAATACTACGCTTAGCGAGCTACTGCCTAGGTCAATGATAGATGACGACGACTATGTCCGCTCGCTATCTTCCTAAGCTCAAATAAGCAGTAGCCAGCCTTCTCCTGGATGGACCGAAACGTCCTTAAACTAATGGTGGACCGAAACGTCCTTAAACTAATGGCGGACCGAAACGTCCTTAAACTAATGAAGGACCGAAACGTCTTTAAACTACTACCGCAGCATCTTTAGGCTGACGAGATAAATAAAAAAAAATATATATATATATATAAAAATATAATAAACGGTATGTCCATTAGAAAAATGGGTACGGATGAAAACCTGAAAGGGCTCCGTGAGTAAAAAAACAGCAGGGCTACCGGCGAGTGTTCGTGAAAACCCGAAAGAGCGCGACCTCGTAAAAAAAAGAAAGAAGAAGTGAATAAAAAGAATAAAAAAAAAGGTATGTCCATAAGCAAAATGGGCACGGAAGAAAACCCGAAAGGGCTCCGTAAGTAAAAACAGCAGGACTACCGGCGAGTGTTTGTGAAAACCTGAAAGGGCGCAACCTCATTAAAGGACACTTACAGGGTCCTCTCGACCTTGTAAGAAGAAACCACCCGCGTGAGATCCTTACGACTCACAAGGGAGCAACACACTTAGGGATCCCCACAATTCCTATGGAGAAAATACACTTGCGAGATCTTCACGACTCGTAAGGAGAACTCTCTTATGGGACCCTCACGGCTCATGAGATTTGAAAGTCTTGAGTTACAGAGACCTAAACCTGTGCTTAAGCAACCCCCACAACCTTCGATATTGCCCTACAAGTGGTTCAATACTGACCCTTGTATACAATCCACGGGCGCGAATAAACGTTTCCCTAACCAAGTCCCATCCGTGACTAGGGATATGTACGCATAATGAACAACCCTTGTAGGTCCTCTCGATTTACAAGGAGAGAACCCTCTTGTAGGATCCTTACGACTTACAAAGGAACATACACTTAGGAATCCTCACGATTCCTAAGGAGAAAATACACCTATAAGATCCTCGCGACTTGTAGGGAGAAATACTTTTGTGAGACCCTTACGGCTCATGAAGTTAAAAGCCTTAGTCGACAGGATCTTAACCCTGTTCGCTGAGCCACCTTTGTTCGACATCGACAAGAGGCAAATGATGATTCGCTCCTGGCAACATCCCAGTTGTAGCGATACTGATGCCGAAATCGGTGTTTAATTTTAGGTTTACGGCAAAAAGCCGGTAAGCCGCATATGCATATGAAATAGCCGAAATGATGGGGCAACTTGCAATAAAAAGCAGCAAGTAAAAACATATGCACATGAAACAGCCGAAATGATTGGGCAACTCGCAATAAAAAGCAGCGAGTAAGAATAAAATAAATAGCCGAAATGATTGGGCACCGCGAAAAATAGCCGAAATGATTGGGCAATCGCGACCTTCGCGATATAAAAGCTGAGATGATAGAGCATCGCGGAAATAAAACAATAAAAATAAATGAAACTTTTGCCCTACAGTTGAGATCACATCAATCCCTGTATACAATCCAAGGGCACAAACAAAGAGGGAACCATATCTTTCCAACAGGCTCCTCCAGAAAGCTAAGCCAAATCTCGACGGTTCACCAACAGCCTAGAGACAACCGCGACATTCGTCTCAATACAGCAGACGCAGTGCCAGCAAATGAAGCGAAGATCAAATTCCTAGCTTCACGGTTTCGACGGTAACATATATAAAACCTGAAAGACCACCACCGATCAGTTCGACCCCCAGGGTAACAAGTGTCCTTGGCAAATACCTCAACTCAAGGGAACTAGCGTCCTTGATGAGAGCCTCCTGATTTGCGTCGACTCGCAGAGAAACCAGTGTCTCCGTGAGAAATTCCCGATATGTTTCAACCCCGAAGAAACCAGTGTCTTCGGCAAAATCCTTCGACTCAGGGAAACCAGTGTCCTTGACGAGAAAATCCTGATTCGCGTCTACCCGCAGAGAAACTAGCGTCTCCGCGAGAAATTCTCGATTCGTTTCAAACCCAGGGAAACAAGTGTCCTTGGCAAACTCCTCAACTCAGGGAAACTAGCGTCCTTGATGAGAGCCTCCTGATTCGCGCCGGCTTGCAGAGAAACCAGTGTCTCCATGAGAAATTCCCGATTCGTTTTAACCCCGAAGAAACCAGTGTCTTCGGCAAAATCTTTCGACTCAGGGAAACAAGTGTCCTTGACGAGAAAATCCTGATTCGCGTCGACTCGCAGAGAAACCAGTGTCTCCGCGAGAAATTCTCGATTCGTTTCAACCCCAGGGAAACAAGTGTCCTTGGCAAATACCTCAACTCAGGGAAACTAGCGTCCTTGATGAGAGCCTCCTGATTCGCGTCGGCTTGCAGAGAAACCAGTGTCTCCGTAAGAAATTCCAGATTCATTTCAACCCTGAAGAAACCAGTGTCTTCGGCAAAATCCTTCGACTCAGGGAAACCAGTGTCCTTGACGAGAAAATCCTGATTCACGTCGACCCGCAGAGAAACTAGCGTCTCCGCGAGAAATTCTCGTTTCGTTTCAACCCCAGGGAAACAAGTGTCCTTGGCAAATACCTCAATTCAGGGAAACTAGCATCCTTGATGAGAGCCTCCTGATTCGCGTCGGCTCACAGAGAAACCAGTGTCTCCACGAGAAATTCCCGATTCGTCTCAACTTGCAAGATAAAGCCTCAGGCAGCAGGGATTAAAAAAAAAACTTGTTTCCTGAGCACTGGGACCCTGCAAGTCGGTCTAAAACGGTCTCTTACATACTATTCATGGGTCTCACTCTCCAAAGTCGAATTTCGACAAGGAGGGAAACAACCGCTTACGGGTCCTCTCGACTCGTAAGAGGGAAAATTCTCTTATAGGATCCTTACGACTTATAAGAGAAAAAGGAATCCTCACGATTCCTAAGGAAAAAATCCACCTACGAGATCCTCTCGATCCGTAGAGAGAAAAGTCTCTATGAGACCCTCACGGCTCATAGAGTTGAAAAGTCTTAGGCGACAGATCTGAACCTGCGGTCTAAGCCATCGCTATTTCTTGGGGAAAAAAACTAAGACGCTTACTCTATTATCTGTCAACCATGTTTATTAAGACAGCATGCTGATAATAAGAGAAAGAAGAAAGCGACAAAAGAACATCTGATTTGCGCTGGAGCAATCATTCTGTTAGTTATATGTATGCCCTAGAGGCCATTACTGTACATTGGATGTATATTGTAGTGGATGCTGGGACATATATAGGTAGGACTTTCTTGCTCGACATGATAGTACGCTATCTGGTTGCACTTTATCTTAACATGTATACTTTCTGTCTCCCTCATTACATGTTGATAAAGCCCTTAGGATGTGTACTCGACTTCCAGGACTATGATGTAGATCATACTAGTGGGGCCTGGGTAGTCCATGAGTACATCCTTGAAATGTTCCTAGTCGAGGGAATATCGAGACGGGGCATCGATATTCCAGAGTAGACTAGCGCATATCTTCTCGACCCATGCGATGGGCGATGGATGATCCCATATCCATTGGTGTTTGACATCGAAGATGGTATGCGGGTGCTCAGTGGAGACTGGATACACTGAACGGACTCGCCGAGAACTCCCAGATGGTATTATACCTCACGTCAGATGGCAGTTCTCTGGTGACACTGGTACAGCTTAGTCTGTTGACCCGAGATCGTCATAGAGTCTTGTGTGTCTCCCACTGTGCTTTGATTTCCACCCTACCACGGCTCTACTGAGTCGTGCAAACAGGTGGTTTTTGGGTACAGTCCCGATTCACATGGAGGCAATGAGCGATAGGAGGGGATTCGTCTCTCCCGGTATTGGGGGTTGATGTTGCGCTATGATCGACTGGCCATAACAGGAAATCCCTGGCCAGGGTTGCAGTGATATACTGGTAAGAGTTATCAGTAGTTTCACGAATGTTATGGACCTCAAGTCGGCATGACTTATCAAGCTACTGGGGTCTGACGTTTACCACCCCTAGGCGAGATATGCGACATATCAGACGAACAGACCGGACTGTACGGTAAGTGTTACTGGTTGGATTCGCAGGAGTGTGAGCGGGCTTGCTCGTCGATCTTCTGATCGCTCAATACCCGGGTGGCCGTTACGTTTAGCAGACCGCTTGCGGCTTGTGGGTGTTTGATATGATCATCATCCGCTGCCGGCGTATTGACGAGTCTTTAGAGTCCTACACAGAGGTTTCCTGGCTCAAGCGAAACGAAATAGGAGCGCATATGAGATATGTGCGGGACCGAGAATAATGCGTGTATGTGATACCGTATTTCATTCTCGCGATGAATGTGTGTCGAATGGTTGTATGCGATATAACCTAGTTATCGAATCAAGGATTGATTCGATAAGCCGATATATTGGATACTAGCCGGTTATATGCGATATGACCGGATCATTGGATCAAGTGTTGATTTAATGATTGAATGTATAATTATATATTTGATATATTACTTTACATTAACTAGTATTGGTTCACTTTAAATGGATTTACTCACTTGGTTTGTGCACATTGTATATGTGATATATTTTGTGCACATGATTGTATCATGTTTGATGATACATGCAAGCTAGGGTTAGTGTAAAGAATTAGACCTTGGTTAGGTTTATGATTAGGGTTTTCTTTTTATTTACTTATTCATTTATTTATTCTTTTGTTTATTTTGGAAAAAGAAAAAGGTAAAGAGGAAAAGAATGGTTGCTAGTTTTGTTTGTAGTTGAAGTTTCTTGAAACTTTGACTTAGTCACCATTCTTATCTCATCCTTAACCCTAACCATTCAAGTTAACCATGGTCCATTCTCTACAACTAACCAAGGGTTAGTAAATGATAAGTATTGATTTATTTATCATTTTCATAACACTTATCATATTCTTTTTCATCATCTTCTTCTTCTTCAACAAAAGAAAAAGCTTGCTACATCAATGGTGTTTGATGAAAAAGTGTGAGAAATCCAAATCTAAAGTCTACCCACTTCTTATTTCTTCATCCTCTACCTCTTGCCAAGTTGTATAGGGTGTTTACTTCACAAGTTTTCAAAGCTTGGTGAAGTTGGAGCTTGTTCTTGCGATGCCTCGACGTAGATCATCTTCGGCATCGAACCGACGATCAAGCCCGCCCATTCTCCAATGAAGCTAACGCGAGGGTCCAAGATCGGATTTGTACAGCGGAGAGGACTTCTTCATGGAGCCTAGGAGGTGGTGGACCGGATCTACAAAGGTTGTAGCCCCTTCCCTATTTCTATATTTCTGTTTTCTTGCATGCTTTGCCTAAATATCTAGTTAACGATCCGTTCTACCGTAATTTTTAGAAATTTGCATGTTTGATCACTTGTAAGACTCCATTAGTGTGCCTAGGAACCCTACAGTGGTATCAGAGCCTAGCTAGAGCCTTAGGCGAAGTCCCGACGGAATCAGAAGTCCGATCGACCCAAAACCACGACTTTGAATATGCTCTCTGTACATTTTCTAATTTCGAGGATTTTTCCACATTAAAAATATCCAGAAAAATAAGCAGGCTAATTTAAGAATTACTGTGAATTTCGATGGAGTAATTCCATCAAATAGCCGCGGATCCGCGGCACGAGCATGGCTCGTGCGGCGGATCCGCGGCCAGTTTGTCGTTTTGTGCATCCACTGTTACACAGTAATTCTTAGTTATCTGTGCTGGATTTCCTGGGGATTTTAATAATTTTTTCCAGAGTTGCATTTTCTGGGTTGTATTGGGGACTCGGTGTATTCGATCGGACTGTCTAATTTCTGTCGGTGTGCTTTTCCGGGTATTCTTAGAATATGTTAAAAGGTTCGACCGGATATAAATACCCACTTTTTCCCCTGCCGGGAAATTTCCAATTGTTGGATTTTTCCGTAGTTTAACGACGTTCTAAGTAGTGCAAGTAACGCGATGGACCCTCTAGAAGACAACAAACCTTAACTCGATTATGTGACCGTCTTGAACTGCCCTTTGAACCTTCGGGTTTGGGGCAGTACGGCGTGCCACATGTGAGGCGTTGGCTTGACCCTTCTACGGCTGGACCGTTGGTACTGAGGCATGAACTGAATGTTGTTAGACTTATTTCTTGTGTTGAGTTGTATCGGGAAAACTTGGGTGTTCGATTGTTCGATCGAAAAGTTTAGCATTTTCTATTTATCCGGAATGTGATACAATAATTGGAATTCGCAAATAGTTATGAGATAACGGAATGAATGTTATAAACATAGCAGTTTAGTCTCATTTGATCGGTTGCCACGGAGTTTTGATGTGATCAAAAGTCCGTCGCAATCACGTAGCGTACGCGGATACTCGCCGGGTAAACTTAATAGACAGCCTCACCCCATAGCCCCGACCAAGTGACTGTAGGAGAACCCCGTCGCCGAAAGCATCCGTTCGGGTGCTCCCGGTAGCGGTGTTCCTCCTTGGTGCACTTCGTCGACGGCGTCGGGGGTGCGGCCGCCTACTAAAGTTTGCGACGAGCATTCGATCAGAATGTCGGGAATCCTGTTGAATTGCCCGACTTGATATTGAAAAGAGTTTTCGATAATGAGACTAAAATGCGGGGTTTATAATTGTTAGGCATGCGATATCTAAGTAATTCATTTGGTCAGGCATGCGATGTCTGAGGAGGTTGCGGATTCCAACTGTTGTAGTTTTACACTTTCTTTTCTGTGACCGTAAGTGTAATATGTGATATCGCCGGTTTCGTTGCTATATGTCAACGACAATTGGGATACGCATGTTTGCTTACGTTGATGACATGTGATGTTATGTGTTGCTGGATATGTTATATTGGATCGTCGTTTTTGAATAGCCGGGGGGTTTTATGTGAGATGAGTTTTTTTTTTCATTTTCATTCATGTAAAAACTTGTATGTAATATTCTTTTATTGGGGCGCTTCCAGGTTGCGGAAGTTGTCACCGTTGATGTATATTATTTACTTTTCTGCACTAGGATAGACCCAAGGAGGGGAGCACAAGTAACCGGGTTCTGGGGTCCAGTGGGAGACCAACTCGAGGAGTCGAGTCCGGGTCTCCTAACCCTAGAATTGGTAGGGTTGCTTGCCGCTCTCGTAGGGGTCTTGGGGTGTGGGTTTGGCTATTCATCACGACCGTGGAATCCGTGTTTTATACTGGCTCGTATTGAAAACACGGACGTCCTAGTATATCCAATATTTCATATGTTTCTTCTGCTGTGATTTATCTGTGATCATATGATGTTCTGTGACAGATATTATATATAATGTATATGATATATTATATAGACGTTGCTTATGTTTTACACCCGCGCTAGCCCTGCCTCGCTCTGGCGTTAGTTACCTAACCTAACGGTGCAGACGGGACATCGAGGCGAATGCGGATGGCATAAGCGTACGTTATATTTATCTGTGATGGTTATGTGGACTTAAATGATGGGATATTCATTAATGAGATTAATGAAAGAAAATAAACCTAATTGATGTTGTGGAATCGAATTTCAAAATAAAACAGGTAGCTACAGTTCTTGCTTTGCATCGCGGTGTTCATTATAGAACATCCTGCACCTTATTCGATGAGGAAAGGACCGAGATCCCTTCACCGGGAGTGACTCCTTTAGCAATAACTGGCAGATGCTACACACTCGGTTTGTCTTTGATCGCTTCTATAGTTTTCTCTTTGCACAGTGATATATATGATATATCCCGCACCTCATTCGACGAGGAAAGGGCCGACGATCCCTTCACCGGGAGTGACCCCTTTAGCAAAACTAGAAAAGCTTCAAAAACATTCCATTTAAAAACCATTTGATTCCGCAACGAGATCAAGTTCAAAGCGTTAAAGGTTTTCACAAAAACCATTCGCAACCCTCCGTCATTTTAGGAAGTAGAGTACTTAGTATTCGTGCTGTGTTTGTTGACCATAGTCAAGGCACAGTGTACGGTAGCTAAGTGATGTCTTCCTACACAGCATATGATGCGATTAGTTAGGACAGTCATGTGGCTTTGTTGACCTTAGCCAAGGGTCATGTGGGTGGGTCTAATTAATCACGAAATGACGGGTAGAACTTGACTAGTACCTATGATTTGTTGACCTTAGCCAAGGTCATAGGTGCTAGGGGTAAAAACCATTATCGGGAGTTTCAAGTGTTGAAACTTGCAATGAGATTGCATACCTTCTATGTGATAGTTGGATCCCGATACCCACTGCGAGTAATTGTTACTCCTGGGAGAGTTTTACACTTTACAATTAGCCGATCAAGTAGGTGTCTAGAAAGGTGTCAACGGGGTTACGCCTCTGGGAAAACGAGGTTTACTGTAATTAGGTCCGTGCGAAAGCACGGGGAACCTCCCTCAAAGTACCGACACTGGCCTGGCTGAAAGGTTGGCGAACTTATAGAGTGTAATTAATCCCGGCTAGTCTTTCCTTTTAAGGTTTGAAGGAAGATTTGATAAAAACAGTGGGAGCCATCCTGATTAGATAAAATATATAACCAATCTGATCTTGCAAGAGCGCACGCAGAGTGTTTTCTTCTCTCTCTCTCCTGGTAGCGACCATATCATGCCTTAATCAAGATAATAATACGGATGTATTGACCGAACCCGCTTGTTATACTGAGCTGGGGAACGTTGGTCCCGCTCCAACTTATAATTGTTATAAGACAGAGCAGGAAATTGGGGAATACCAGAATTCCTATGCCGCCCAAACGAAGAAAGTGCATATGATGCATCTCCTTCGGGTGTGTTCATTACAAAGAACTGTTTCTCAGTATCCTCTGCATCCTGGGTATATGATACCGGATCAGGATCCCAGATATGTAATCTGTTACATAGGGCTACAAAAGGGTAGAAAAACTGAGAACGGGTGATAAGTTTCATGAGACAGAAAACGGGGCAAGTGTTGCAGCCAAGTCTGTTGGTCACTGTCACCCTGTATTACGAATACATTGATTCTGAACAAATGCTATTAGATACCGAACCTGATATACAAAATCATATCAGTCTCTTTATTAGTAAAGAAAGGATATAATTTTGTATTTATGGATAATGTTTTGAACATTTCCTATATCAAAAGTTGATCGGTTCAGGCACGTTATCTAAAAGCATTGACGTTCTAAATCAAACTACAGTTCCTCGTATACAGAACACACACAAGAGGAAGAGTTCAGAAATGAACGAATTCTTCTTGAGGTATTGTAGACTAGGTCATATCAATGCGACCCGACTAGCTGAAGTTACATTTAGATGCATATTTAAATCAGTTTGAATTTACATCTTGTGAAACTTGCCAGTCATGTCACAAAGATATAATGACACCAGCTCTGTTTACTGGAAACAGAGAAAGAGTTAGTAAACTCTTGGGACTGATACATGATGATGTATGTAAGGTCTCCTGTCTACACATGCCAGGACTGGTTCTTTTTACTTCATTATATTCTCTGATAATCTCTCAAGATTCAGTCTTATGTTCCTGTTGAAACATAAGCCCGAACCTTTTGAGGTATTCACAGAATATAAGTTAGAAGTAGAGAACCTATAACCGGGTATAAGTATTATGTCCTATGATGAGATCAGGGAGGAGAATACTTGTGCATGGAATCCTTGGACTATTCTAAAGGAAAATGAGATTCTCTCTCAGTATTACTCCTCTGAATACACTACAGCACAACGGTGTATCGGGGCGGAGCAATCACACAATATTAGATATCGTGTGCTCTATGATGAGTATTACTGAGTTTCCTATTTCCTTTTGGGGTTATGCACTTGAGAAGCTGCATACCTATTGAATTAGGTTTGAATCAAATCAGTGCCTACCACTCCATATGAGATATGGCATGGGAAGAACCCATCTCTTAAGCGAGTTAAGATTTGGGGTTGTCCGGCCTATGTTTAAAGCAAAATCCGGACAAGATCGAGGCAAGGGCTGTAATGTAGAACTGGAAAGGTTCCAGCTATACAAACTACAGCAGATGATTTGACAGAACCAAAGGATTCTATAGTCCCCGACGAACCTCAGCCTCTCCGCCGATCTGGTAGGGTTCCTCATCCGCCTGAGAGATACCTCGGTTTCTCGATGACAGTGGGAGCAAGGATAGCATCATGAGATGATGACCCAACTAGTTTTGAGCAGGCCATCAAGAGTAGGGACTCTGTAAGAATGGCTGGATGCTTAGCGATCTGAGATGGACTCCACATACACCAGCAAAGTATGGACTTTAGCTGCTATATCTGAAGGGTTAAATCCCCATCAGGAGCAAGTATATCTTGAGAAGATTACTTTGTGTAGATAGAAAAGTTGAGAGTTTCAAAGCTAGACTTGTTAAAGGTTTTCGTCATCGACCAGGCGTGGATAATGATGAAACCTTTTTCCAGTAGCTATGCTCAAGTCTATCCAGATCCTACTTACCACGGCTACATACCATGACTACGATATCTGGCAGTTGGGTGCCATGACTGCTTTTCTAAATACTGATTTAGAAGAGAACGTCTATAAGAACACAGCCAGAGGTCTTCGTAAACAGTGGGAGCAGCGGAAACGTGTGCAAGTTGCTTTACATAATGAAGCAGGCATCGCGGAGTTGGAACGTCTGTTTTGATGTGATAGTCAAAGTGTTTGACTTCATCAAAATGGTAGACGAACCTTGTATATACAAAAGGGTAGTAGAGAGTAAGGTGGTCATCTTCGTATTGTACATAGACAACATACTCTTGATAGGAAAAGAGTTTCCTATACTACGATCGGTCAATCTCCTATTATCACAAGGATTCTCCAAATAGGATCAAAGTGATACCTCCTAAATCCTGAGTTTTCATCTATGAGATAGATGTAATTGGATGCTAGGATTCTCACTAGATGTAGTGAGATGGTATCAATTGATCCTGGGGAGAATCACTGGAAGTGTTCCAGGATGATAAAGACGACTGAATGTCAGTCACAGGCACTGTCTTTACCCTCAGTAAAGGGACGGTATGTTGGAAGAGTTCCAAGCTAGATACCGTGGCAAACTAGACGATAAAGGCTGGTAACATCGCTATTGAAGATACTACCAAAGAGGAAGTTTGGGTGTATATTGGTTCATAAGATGAACTTGGTTCCTGCTATTGTATGACAATGGAAGTGTGGCTTTGGCCCTAGAACCATGGTCCCATCAGTGACCCAGACATATTCTGAGGAAGCATTACCTGATCATGGAGATAGTTGATCTCCGAGATGATCGAGGTTAGGAGAGTAGACTCAGAAGACAACACGGCGGATCCACTCACGAAGGCATTTTCCCAGAGAGAGACTCATAAGGGATGGTTGAGTATGTGATACTGCAACCACTGCTACAGATGGCCCTAGTGCAAGTGGGAGATTGTTAGTTATATGTATGCCCTAGAGGCCATTACTGTACATTGGATGTATATTGTAGTGGATGCTGGGACATATATAGGTAGGACTTTCTTGCTCGACATGATAGTACGCTATCTGGTTGCACTTTACCTTAACATGTATACTTTCTGTCTCTCTGATTACATGTTGATAAAGCCCTTAGGATGTGTACTCGACTTCCAGGACTATGATGTAGATCATACTAGTGGAGCCTGGGTAGTCCATGAGTACATCCTTGAAATGTTCCTAGTCGAGGGAATATCGAGACGGGGCATCGATATTCCAGAGTAGACTAGCGCATATCTTCTCGACCCATGCGATGGGCGATGGATGATCCTATATCCATTGGTGTTTGACATCGAAGATGGTATGCGGGTGCTCAGTGGAGACTGGATACACTGAACGGACTCGCCGAGAACTCCCAGATGGTATTATACCTCACGTCAGATGGCAGTTCTCTGGTGACACTGGTACAGCTTAGTCTGTTGACCCGAGATCGTCATAGAGTCTTGTGTGTCTCCCACTGTGCTTTGATTTCCACCCTACCACGGCTCTACTGAGTCGTGCAAACAGGTGGTTTTTGGGTACAGTCCCGATTCACATGGAGGTAATGAGCGATAGGAGGGGATTCGTCTCTCCCGGTATTGGGGGTTGATGTTGCGCTATGCTCGACTGGCCATAACAGGAAATCCCTGGCCAGGGTTGCAGTGATATACTGGTAAGAGTTATCAGTAGTTTCACGAATGTTATGGACCTCAAGTCGGCATGACTTATCAAGCTACTGGGGTCTGACGTTTACCACCCCTAGGCGAGATATGCGACATATCAGACGAACAGACCGGACTGTACGGTAAGTGTTACTGGTTGGATTCGCAGGAGTGTAAGCGGGCTTGCTCGTCGATCTTCTGATCGCTCAATACCCGGGTGGCCGTTACGTTTAGCAGACCGCTTGCGGCTTGTGGGTGTTTGATATGATCATCATCCCCTGCCGGCGTATTGACGAGTCTTTAGAGTCCTACACAGAGGTTTCCTGGCTCAAGCGAAACGAAATAGGAGCGCATATGAGATATGTGCGGGACCGAGAATAATGCGTGTATGTGATACCGTATTTCATTCTCGCGATGAATGTGTGTCGAATGGTTTTATGCGATATAACCTAGTTATCGAATCAAGGATTGATTCGATAAGCCGATACATTGGATACTAGCCGGTTATATGCGATATGACCGGATCATTGGATCAAGTGTTGATTTAATGATTGAATGTATAATTATATATTTGATATATTACTTTACATTAACTAGTATTGGTTCACTTTAAATGGATTTACTCACTTGGTTTGTGCACATTGTATATGTGATATATTTTGTGCACATGATTGTATCATGTTTGATGATACATGCAAGCTAGGGTTAGTGTAAAGAATTAGACCATGGTTAGGTTTATGATTAGGGTTTTCTTTTTATTTACTTATTCATTTATTTATTCTTTTGTTTATTTTGGAAAAAGAAAAAGGTAAAGAGAAAAAGAATGGTTGCTAGTTTTGTTTGTAGTTGAAGTTTCTTGAAACTTTGACTTAGTCACCATTCTTATCTCATCCTTAACCCTAACCATTCAAGTTAACCATGGTCCATTCTCTATAACTAACCAAGGGTTAGTAAATGATAAGTATTGATTTATTTATCATTTTCATAACACTTATCATATTCTTTTTCATCATCTTCTTCTTCTTCAACAAAAGAAAAAGCTTGCTACATCAATGGTGTTTGATGAAAAAGTGTGAGAAATCTAAATCTAAAGTCTACCCACTTCCTATTTCTTCATCCTCTACCTCTTGCCAAGTTGTATAGGGTGTTTACTTCACAAGTTTTCAAAGCTTGGTGAAGTTGGAGCTTGTTCTTGCGATGCCTCGACGTAGATCATCTTCGGCATCGAACCGACGATCAAGCCCGCCCATTCTCCGATGAAGCTAACGCGAGGGTCCAAGATCGGATTTGTACAGCGGAGAGGACTTCTTCATGGAGCCTAGGAGGTGGTGGACCGGATCTACAAAGGTTGTAGCCCCTTCCCTATTTCTATATTTCCGTTTTCTTGCATGCTTTGCCTAAATATCTAGTTAACGATCCGTTCTAGGTTTTCTCGGCACCGTAATTTTTAGAAATTTGCATGTTTGATCACTTGTAAGACTCCATTAGTGTGCCTAGGAACCCTACACATTCGAGACACACTCATTCATACATGTGCAAAAGACTCAGAATGAGGAATAAGACAAGCCGAAATAAAATTCTTCCATTCATATTGCAAAAGGGTTCTTACAATCATAAAGAAATAAATAACAACATTATTGAAATATTTACAATGGTATAACCTCGGACCCAGGACATGGATTGAGAAACTCGAAAGTAACCCTATCTAAGACTTTCCAAGCCTGGCGAACCATCATGGTGTGCTTTCTTTCGCGAGCACAAGCGTCGGGGTCCCCCCTGATGTCCTCCTCCCTCCAATAAGCGGTAAGTATGGCGGACTGTTGGAAGGCCTGGTGCAGGAGATCGATAAGATCGTCTCGCCGTCTCTTCGAGATTAAGTGCATCAGATACACCGAATGCACCTTATCTTCAGCAGCATCCAACGCGCTAAGGGGCACACCGGAACAGAATAAGGGAAGTGCTTCCCAAATGGCTCCCACGATAAGCCTCAGGAGAGAGGAACGTCGGGAAAGCAGTTGACCATTATACGCATCAAAGCGACTCATGATCTCGGCACACTCGGCGTTGGTAAATTCTCGGTTTTGAGAACGGCCGAGTCGGCGGATGTCTCCGTAAGAGATGATTTCATCGAGGTCGTACATGTGAGCGTCCATTGCTCCTGTAAGAGAAAATTAACAGACTTAGCAGACAGACTGATTAAGCGAATTCTTATTAAAACAACAGGCACAGGGAGTTAAACTCCTTGAGGGCAATGTTCTGCACACAGGAGTGACTCCTATCAAATTCAGTAATGAGTGGAATTTAAAGAAATTCCCCAAGAACGCTAAGAGCCTTGCTATGAAAAGATGATAGAATCCATCAAAGATAAAACTCCATTTTTGATCTTCATTATTCATGATCAAACTCTTAAAAGTTCTTCGCAGAAGATTAAGATTCTTCTTGTATCAAGAGAGCAGAGCTCTGATTCATGGGCTAAGAAGCCCCAAGAAAAGATCATGATCTAAGGAGAGCAAAGCCCTATTAATAAAACCCTAAATGGGTTTTCTTTAGATCAAAGATCTATGAGAGCAAGGCTCTGTTATTTAAAATTAATTTAATTTAATTTAATTTTACCTAAAAAGCTTTCTAGAGTTTAACTCTTAAGTTCTTGAAAGCAAGAGCAAAGCTCTGAAGTTCTGAGAAATGAAAAGTTTTGAAGATGGTGATTATCTATTGAGGACCAAGGGTCCTATTTATAGGCATCAAATGCCCTTTCAACTTCCAAAAGTTGCCGCAACGGTTGGAGTTCTGCCACCGTTGCGCTAGCGTTTGGGAATACGCAAGTGCAACGGTGGGGGGGCATTTGTTTCCCCCAATTAGAGCGAAACTCTATTTCTAAGACTGAAAAGTAAAACAATGCTTCATAAAAAGGGGCTAAGCACCAAAGGCACTTTATCCTTGCAAGAATCACCTGCACCTAATAATAGCAAATTAAATTATGCAATGCACAAGCATATCAAAGGGCTAAAATAAAAAGGAACCCTTAACGGATAATAAAATACTCGATTAAAACACTTGTTCAATATTATTATTATTACATTGAAAAAAGATCACCAAATATGGGATCGAAAGGACAAGGGTTCGCAAAGATAAGAAGAAGATTCTCCAGTTCCCTTTCCGCCTTCTCCACCACGTTAAAGCGGCGGTCCTCCCGAGAGGTAGACATCCAACGATCGTCGCCGCATTCATCAGAAAAGGTGGCGATGACAACCCGACGAGCCCGTATCTGGCTCAGCAAGTGGAAAAAGCAGTCCCTCAGGGCTTTAGTGATCAAGTGCTCTTCGAATAAGCACTCGATCTTATCCTCGGCGGCATCAAGCATTGCCGAGGACATCTCTACTGGAGGAGGGGGACGATCGGCGAACACCGATGCAAGGATCATCCGAAGCCAAATGGAGTGTGGAGGAAGAGGAGACCCCACACGAGTCAAAAGCTCGTACATTGTAGCATCGCATTGCTCATCTGTAAGAGAAGAATCCACCAAGCGCGCAGCAAAACGGGGAACAATGTCCTGAATGGGCACTTCCTATGGTTGTCGACGGGCATGAGGATGGTTGCAAGCCATGATTGAAAAGGTTCTTTGAAGATGAAAGAAGAAAAGGCTCGGTTTTGAGTTATATAGACCAAGCACAGAAAATTCTGTACACAGTGGAATTATTTCCAAGACTCGGGAAATGAAAATTCTGGAAAATACAAGTCTGACTTGAAAAAGGAAGGTGAAAAGATATCTCAGGTGAAGCAATACTTCCGATTACCCCCAATTAGAGCAAAGCTCTACTTTAAAAATTTAAATTTTAATAAATGAAGCAACGCTTCAGATCCTCTGCGCTGTGCGCAGGGCGCCACGTGTCAAAATCAGGCACGCCAGCGCAGAGAGCACGGCGCCCAAGGCAGCGCGCCCAATCAGAGCAAGGCTCTATTTAAAACAAAAATTAAAGGAAGCAACGCTTCTGTTGCGCAAGCGCTGCGCTGCGTGACACGTGTCGGCGCAGTTGCGCAAGGGCTGCGTTGCGCGACACGTGTCAGCGCAAACACAGTTGCGCTGCGCTGTGCGCTGCGCGACACGTGTTAGCGCAGTTGTGCTGCGCTCTGCGCTGCGTGACACGTGTCACGCGCTGGGGCGTTTGCGCCAAACAGAATTAAGATTCTAGTAAGATCTTTCTATTCTTGTTAAAACAAGAAAATTGTCTTCCGTAAAACAGAAGCCCTTGGATCAAAGATCCAACGGTGGGGAAAATTCCCCAAATCACTCAGAGAATGATCTCTTTAACAAACTTAACAAGTCTATGGGCACTATATAAAGACCCCTAGACCCCAATTCAAAAGAGGATCAACATCAAGAATCATCAAGAACTTCAACTCTGAAGAAACTTGAAAAGAAACTCAAGAAAAAGGTAAAAAACCTTTAAAATAGAAGAATTTCTTCTGAATAGATCATTGATCTAAGAACAAGATTAATGATCTTCAATAAAAAATAAATAACAGTGCCTTATACTTTTTATGAACCATTGGTTCTGGAATTTCAGAAAAATTCTTTTCTTGAATCCAAAATTGGATCAAGTTATTGAAATAGTGCCTTGCACTTGCAAAACTGCACTGTTGCGCTCCTGGGTTGGCGCAAGCCACCAGAGAGCGCCACGTGTCAGTAGCGCAACAGCGCAGCGCACTGCGCTGTTGCGCTCGCGTGACACGTGTCACCACCACAAGCGCTTGCGCTCAATAATTGGCGCAAAACGCCTGACAAATGCACTACATTGTTTACTGAAGGGCCAGGCCCAAATCAAAAAGGCCTAGCAGGCCAAAATAAAATGCAATGTATTAAAAGGGCAGAGACCAAACAAAATAGATGCTCTGCATCATTTATAAAAGGGCAGAGCCCAAACAAAATAAAAATGCAATGCATTAAAAGGGCAAAGCCCAAACAAGATAGATGCCCTGCATCATTTATAAAAAGGGCAGAGCCCAAACAAAATAGATGCTCTGCATCATTTATAAAAGGGCAGAGCCCAAACAAAACAAAAAATGCAGTGCATTATTAAAAAGGGGCAAAGCCCTAGCACAAGCCTAATAGGCCAAAGACAAATAAAAATGTTGAACATTTTTCAACTGGACTTAGCCCAATCACGGCCGTAAGTCCTCAAATTAAATTGACTGAGCACGGATGCTCCCCTAAATCAATTTACATCCGGTTCGAGGGTACATCTCCGAACTCCTCTAATTCCTATCGTTGTAATCCTTCAACGACGTCAGAGAGGTGACGGGTCCCGACAACCACACATCAACACGGACTGTGGGGTCCTTAAACCCACGGACTTATGCGTCCTTAAACTAAGATACGGACTGTGGGGTCCTTAAACCCACGGACTTATGCGTCCTTAAACTAAGATACGGACAGTAGGGTCCTTAAACCCACGGACTTATGCGTCCTTAAACTACCAATGGACCACCATGTCCCTAAACTGGTAATGGACCACTATGTCCCTAAACTGGAACAATAGAGCCCCTAAATGCTCTTTTGTCGGATCTAAACGATCCCGTTTAAGTTGATCGTAGCCTTAAATATGGCTAACGTATCCTTAAACCTTCAAACAGACTTTTGTCCCAAATTAGACTATGGATCCCCCCAATCAACTTTGGTTCAAGGGTACATCTCTGAACTCCTCTGACACCTGTCGTTATAATCCTTCAACGTCGTCAGAGAGGTGATGGGTCCCGACGACCATACATGCAATGGACCATTAGGTTCCTAAACTGGAACAATAGAGCCTCCAAATGCTCTTTTGTCGGATCTAAACGATCCCGTTAAGTTGATCTTAGTCTCAAGTTGGACTAAAGTATCCTTAACGAACTTTTGAGTTGATCTTAGCCTCAAATACGGCTAACGTATTCTCAAACCAAAACCCCAAATCCAAATCTAAGAAAATACGGATTTGGACTAATCCACGTCCTACGGGCGACGACATAAATTAGTCTCCGTATACAATCCACGGGCAACCACAAACAAAACAAAAACACACGACACGAAGTGAAATTCTGGAGAAGGAGAAAGTTGTTACCGCGATGCGGTAGCGTAATTAACTGCAGGGGCTTGCGCCTGCAGGGAAGAGCGTCCCCACAATCAAAAACCCCTCAAGCGAGGGGGAATCTGACGAAGTCTACTACATCGGCCGCATCCGTCTAAACCTCCGATACACGGCGCCATAAATCAACTTGGCATCTTCGGAGAGGTAGACGGATAAAACGATGTAGCATCTGCCCCGAATCTCAGGCAAGACGTCTCCGCATCGTCGTCGCCATTCGGAGGGGAACAAGCTTCTTGCAGTCTCTCGTGCCAGTCCTTCTTATTTCGGGACACCGTCTTCTTCACGATCTTCGTCAAGGTCTTGTTGAAAGCCTCAGTCAGACCGTTAGCTCGGGGATTATAAACTGAGGAATATCTCCAGTCTATGTTGTGCTGTTGTGCGAAGCGGCTGATCTTGTGGCTTCTGTAGGCTGGACCGTTATCGGAGATGATCCGTCGCGGAGTTCCAAACCGATAAATGACGTGCGTCTTGAAGAAATGGAGGATATTCTCCGTCTTCACTTCCTTTAGCGGTACTACTTCTGTCCATTTGAAGAAGTAGTCGGTCGTCGCCAAGATGAATCGATGTCCCCTGGACGATACTGGTTCGATGGGGCCGATTATGTCAGTTCCCCACATTTCGAACGGCCAGCTAGCCACTGTTGGATGTAGAGGATTTGGGTGCTGATGGATAAAGTCCCCATGAATCTAGATGAGTGGCATTGCTTCGCATATTCGAGGCAGTCCTGAATCATCGTGGGCTAATAGTAGCCCATCCGTTTAATATTCAACTTCATCTTCGGGCCTGCCTGGTGAGAACCGCAGAGTCCGTCGTGAACTTCCTGAATGACTCTTTTCGCCTCTTCAGGTCCTAGACATCTCAACCACAGAGAATCAAACGACCTTTTGTACAGAGTATCATTGACGAAGGCGAAAGACAGAGCTCGTTTCATAAGCTGATGTCTTGAGGACGCATCTTCAGGTGTTCGACGGGATTTGAAGTAGTCTATAAAGGCTTCTCTCCAATCCTCAGCCTTTTCCTGGTCTTTTATTTGCATAGCCATTTGCTCAGTTGCTCTCTTTCCTTCGGATGACTCCGGAGATATTTCTGCTGGGGCAAGCACCCGACGGGTTTGTACCACGATTCTTACGTCATCGAGGTTTTCGTCGGCCAGTTCTTTAGCGAGCTTAGCTAACGCGTCTGCTTTGCTATTTTCTGCACGCGGTATGCTTTCCAGCATATAAGAAGGGATTTGAGTCAGCAGTTGCTGTACTCTCTCGCCATATTTCACCAGTTCGGGTTTGCACGTCTGGTAGTCGCCATTTACTTGACTGACGACCAGTTGAGAGTCTCCGTATATGAGGAGATTTTCGATTCCCATGTCGATGGCGATCTCGAGGCCTGCTATCAAAGCTTCGTATTCGGCTTCATTGTTCGTCCTCGGCTCTGTTAAGGAGAAAGCAAAGCGCATTATCCCTCTTTATGGAGTTACGAAGATGAGGCCTACCCCCGATTTGATTATAGGGGTGCTCTATTTGCGTTTCTTCGTGGAAGACGCTCCATCAAAATAGAGTTCCCATCGGGTATCACTACCATCGATCGCATCAAACGCATGTTCGTCTGGTAGCTCGCAATTCAGAGAAGAATCGGCAGGTATCGGATGCTCAGCGAGGAAGTCGGCGATGGCCTGGCCTTTCACTGCCTTAAGAGGTTGATAAATTATTGAGAACTCCATAAAGAGCAAGGCCCATTTAGCGAGCCTCCCTGTCAATATGGCCTTCGACATTAAATATTTAAGGGGGTCCACCTTCGAAATGAGACGAATTTCATGTGCCAACGCATGGTGCCAGAGCTTTGTTATCGCGAAGATCAACGCCAAGCAGTGTTTTTCAATGGGGGAGTAGTTGCTTTCTGCCCCCAGGAGAACTCGACTTAAGTGATAAAGAGCTTTTTCTTTCCCTTGGTCGTTCTCTTGTGCCCATAATGCGCCTAAAGAACCTTCGAGGGCGGTTGTATAAAGAATGAAAGGCTTTCTCTTGACCGGAGCGGCCAATACTGACGGATTCTGCAGGTATTGCTTGATTTCGTCTAGCGCACTTTGGCCTTTGCGATCCCAGACGAAAGGGGTTCCCTTCTTCATCAGGTGGCTGTAAGGACGGCCCTCTTCCTGCTGAACTTTCACCTTTTTCTGTCGGCGGGGATAATCTTGATCAATTACCGAGTCTTGGACTTGACGCCAGACCTTGTAGATTTTAGAAGACAGCCGTTGAGGGGGTTGTTCCGGCTTCACCTTTGTAGCGCTCTCCTTAGGTGGAGGAGATCTTTTCAGCACAGCGGTCGGAGAGTTCTTGCGGACCTTCCTAAGTGGTTCAAAGTTGTTCCTAGTTGGAACAGCAGCATCAATTTCCGCCGTTGGAGTCGGTGGAGTCAGTCAAGAAGGAGAGTTGCCTCCAGTCTTCCTTACTCGACGCCAGTAGCATATCCCTAGTAGGAGGAGTGTTGTCTCCTGAGGGTTTTCAGCAGATTACACCCACAAAATTCTATTATAAAAGAGAGATGGTGAAAGTTATATAAAGATAAGAACTATAAAAGAAAGAACTTGAAAATAAGAGTTTTCAACTATACCAGCTTTTCAGTTGCTATGAGCCCTATTTTAATGGTCATGAAAAAATGTTAGAAATCACATTATCCCTCAATAAAACATCGCCTTTAGTTTTCATTCCTACCTTTCTTCCAAACATTGATCATATACCCCTACGTGTGTGAACTGGACATCCCTACACTCAGAGAATTCAATTCAAGCAATCATACTCTTGTCCATCTACCTTAGTACTTTTTAATAGATATTTAGATGGAATTTGCTCACACATTCTTCATGCGACCGTTAATACTTCTTGAGGTACTAACCGACCGATTACTCATGTGCTTGCTAATTAGGTGTTTTTCCTCGTCATGCAACACCTAAGGCTTAACAGTGGCTCCCAAACCAGTTGGTCTAAGGCACTAGGTGATAAAGCACCCTCGCTATATTTTTTTATTGTTGCATCGGTGATAACAAAACCAGTGTTCATTTTTTATTTCACCATTTTATCTTTTATTCTCCACTTTTATTTTCTTCATACTTTGGCTTTTAGACAAGAGCATTTCAAGGTATCCTCTACTGTCCCGAGTTTTAAGATGTATGTAAGTGCGTATAGCAGGGTATCAACGTTCAAATGTTTGGCTTTCAGAATATGAACTATTTTTCAGGCTTATTTTTATCCTCAGATTAGTAATTTCCTTCATCTTACTAACCCTTGGGACAACAACTCATAACTACTTATTACTAGTTTCGTTTAAGAAAACTTCTAACTTTCTTGTTTTTCTTAAACTATTCCTATCTTTTAAATATAATTTTTCACCTTCTATTCTTTTTTATCACAATTTTTTTGTGTGTGCTTATATATAGTATAATGCAAAGCAGGGCGTAAATAAGCACAGGAGCGCTGAAAAACGATTTCTTGGGAGCTTCTTGCGATGGTACAGTAGCGCTGAAGCTCGTTGGCGGGAGCATGGTTCCGAAGAATAGCCCAGTGGTGGCTTGAGTTGCCTGCTCCACTGGCATAGTGAAAAGGGAGGCCGCTTGAGGCCCGTAGGTTACTCCTCCAGATGGGACAGAGCGAGATTTGCTGTTGTAGTCAGTGCAGTTTGAAGCCATCGATTTCTTGAAGAGCTTGAATATTCTGCCCCTGCGTCGACCTTGGTCTTAGGCATGTGCCAGTTGTTTGAGGACCGATTTCGTCGGCAAGGCTGCTGCTTGGGGAGCCTGCCTGTAGACGACAGACATTCTCTGGGCTTCCTCCATCGGCGTTGAGGCACCGAGGGTGGGAGGTGGGAGCATCGACCCAAAAAGAAGCCCGTTGATTTCTTGAAGAGCCGGATTGCAGAGATTTGAGGCTGCAAATGACCCATACTTGACTCCGCCGGATATGACAGAGCCTGAGTTGCTAGGGTGGGAGCAAATGCCATTCTTCATAAAGACGAAATGCCGGCTTCAATATCCACTCCCCTAAGGGCAACCAAAAACATACACACCGCGATTATTTGATCGCGGGAAAAACACGACATAAGAAGTGTGGAGTAGAAAGAGGAAAAGGTCCCACCGGGCGTGCCAGAATCTGTTCCCCTCCGAATGGCGGCCAAGACGGACTGTCTTGCCTGAGATTCGGGGCAGATGCTATTTGGTTTTATCCGTCCACCTCTCCGAGGATGCCAAGTTGATTTATGGCACCGTATATCGAAGGTTTAGATGGATGCGGCCGATGTAGCAGACTTCGTCAGATTCCCCCTCGTTCGAGGCGTTTTTTATTATGGGGACGCTCTTCCATGTAGGCGCAAGCCCCTGCAGTTAATTACGCTACCGCATCGCGATAACAACTTTCTCCTTCTCCAGAATTTCACTTCGTGTCGTGGGTGTTTGTTTTGTTTGTGGTTGCCCGTGGATTGTATACGGAGACTAATTTATGTCGTCGTCCGTAGAACGTGGATTAGTCCAAATCCGTATTTTCTTAGATCTGGGTTTGGGGTTTTGGTTTAAGGATACGTTAGCCATATTTGGGGCTAAGATCAACTTAAACATTTGTTAAGGATACGTTAGTCTAATTTGAGACTAAGATCAACTTAACATGATCATTTAGATCCGACAAAAGAGCATTTGGGGACTCTATTGTTCCAGTTTAAGGACATAGTGGTCCATTGAATGTATGGCCGTCGGGACCCGTCCTCTCTCTGACGACGTTGAAGGATTACAATGACAGATATCAGAGGAGTTCAGAGATGTACCCTTGAACCAAAGTTGGTTGGGAGATCTTAGTCCAATTTGGGACTAAAGTCTGTTTGAAGGTTTTGGTTTAAGGATACATTAGCCATATTTGAGGCTAAGATCAACTTAAACGTTTGTTAAGGATACGTTAGTCTGATTTGAGACTAAGATCAACTTAACGGGATCGTTTAGATCCGACAAGAGAGCATTTGGGCTCTATCGTTCCAGTTTAGGGACATAGTGGTCCATTGCCAGTTTAGGGACATGGTAGTCCAACATTCCCATTTTGGGGACGAATGTTGGTTTAAGGACGCATTAGTCCATGAGTTTATGGACCCCACAGTCCGTATTACCAGTTTAGGGACATGGTGGTCCAACATTCCCATTTTGGGGACGAATGTTGGTTTAAGGACGCATTAGTCCATGAGTTTAAGGACCCCACAGTCCGTATTACCAATTTAGAGATATGGTGGTCCAACATTCCCATTTTGGGGACGAATGTTGGTTTAAGAACGCATTAGTCCATGAGTTTAAGGACCCCGCAGTCCGTATTACCAGTTTAGGGACATGGTGGTCCAACATTACCATTTTGGGGACGAATGTTGGTTTAAGGACGTATTAGTCCATGAGTTTAAGGATCTCACAGTCCGTATTACCAGTTTAGGGACATGGTGGTCCATCGTTCCCATTTTAGGGACGCATATTGGTTTAAGGACGCATTAGTCCATGAGTTTAAGGACCCCACAGTCCGTATTAATGTGTGGTTGTCGGGACCCGTCACCTCTCTGACGACGTTGAAGGATTACAACGACAAATTTCAGAGGAGTTCAGAGATGTACCATTGAACCGGGTGTAAATTGATTTGAGAGAACAGTCGTGCTCAGTTCAATTTAATTTGAGGACTTACGGCCAGAATTGGGTTAAGTCCATTTGAAAATGTTTAACATTTTATTTGTGTTTGGCCTGTAAGGCCTTTATTTGGGCTCTGCCCCTTTTTTAAAGCATTGGGCTTTTAATTAAATGCACAGCATTTATTTTGGCCTATTAGGCCTTTTTAATTGGGCTATGTCCCTTTCCTTTAATAATGCAGAGTATTTAATGGTCTGACACCGCGCCACGTGGCCTGTCATGCGCTCTGCGCCAATTAAAGAGCGCAAGGCGCTAGCGCATGTGGAGGTGGCACGTGTCACGCTCTGGCGAGCGCAAGCGCAGTGCGCTGCGCTGTTGCGCTGCTGACACGTGGCGCGCTCTGGCGCAGTGCGCCAATCCAAGAGAGCAGTGCTCTGTTTTTAGAAGCGCAAGACGCAGTTGTTCTGTGATTGACACGTGGCGCTCTCTGGTGGCTTGCGCCAATCCAAGGAGCGCAACAGTGCAGATTTCAAAAGTGCAAGGCACTGTTTAATATCTTGATCAATTTTAGATCAAAGGGAACAAATTTTTCTTGTTTCCAGAGAGGTTCTACCTCAAATCCCAAGAACCAGTGGTTCATCAAAAGGCAATGCCTTTATATAGATCAAAAGATCTAATCTTTTCTGGTCCTCTTTTTTTTATGTTGAAGATCTTGATCTTGTTCTTAGATCTTTGATCTTTTTAGAAGAAATTCTTCTCCTTTTTTTTATTCTAAGAATTAAATTCTTTAAATGAAGAAGATGATCTTCTTCATTTCCAAAGGTTTACCTTTTTTTCTTTTTTGAGTTCTTTCTCAAAGTTTTCTGAGGATTTCTGTGTTTCTCTATCTCTGTGTGTCAATGTCTTTTAGACTTGGAGTCTAGGGGCCTTTATATAGTGCCAATTGATTTGTTAAATCAGTTAAAGAGATCTTTCTCTGAGTGATTTAGGGATTTTTCCCCACCGTTGGATCTTTGATCCAAGGGCTTCTGTTTTACAGAAGATAATCTTCTTATTTTAACAAGATTAGAAAGATCTTTCTGGAATTTTAATTCTGTTTTAGTGCTGGCACAGTTGGCGCAAGCGTACCTGCGCTTGACACATGTCGCACAGGTGCAACTGCGCTGACACGTGTCGCGCAGCGCAAAGCGCAAGTCAACTGAAGCGTTGCTTCATTTATTTTTGTTTGAATTTTTAACACAGAGCTTTGCTCTGATTGGGGGAAACAGAAGCGTTGCTTCATTTCCCGTCTTGGAATTTGAACAGAGTTTTGCTCTGATTGGGGGAAACAAGGCCCCCCTAAACTTAAATGAGACAGTGTTTCCACTATCTTAAGCGTTAAAGTTCAGAGTTAGGGAGGAGAAAAATCAAACTATACATGGCCTTACACAGACCAAAGGTTAGCACCAACCATTCAAAAATTCTATCGTGATAATGGTAGGGTTGGTGGAAGAATGGAGTGTAGAGAAAGGAGTTGAGAAACACACGAGACCGTATGGGAAGAAGGGTGGAATATGGTCTCGGTGGAGGAGAAGAATGGCGGAAAAGAGAAAGAAGTGTAGTACGAACTTGAGGGTGTAAATCGAGTGAATAAATTAGCGCAATTTGTGATGACCGATGTGTTAAAAGCGATTGTGCTAATTTATCAACCCGTCGAGAAATAGGGTCATATCCCTCAAGATTCGCAAGAAAACATGGGTACGTTGAACTTGGTAAACCATCCATTGAAAATGGAAACGCGACGGATTCTTGCGTGGTCGAAACGATAGGATGGACGAAAGGGAGTGATTTAGGGACAGTCTTATTCTCACCTAAGTAAACTGTCTCGAACTCGAAGGATTCTATCAATGGTTCGAAATCACTGTAAGCAACCGAGTCTGATGGTTCAACTAACTCATCTGAAAATTCAAAGGACTCAAACTCGGGCGGCGAGTCTTCAAAATCGTCCGAAAAAGTGAAGCACTTGTAATCGTTATCGGCTGTGAGAACTGTGTCAGATTCAAAGAGGAACGCACTAGTGGCGTCCAAAACTGCTATGATCGAATAGAAATTTTTCAAGCTCACAGTCCTCAAGCGTGATCTTTTGCATGGTCGGAACGATAGAAAAGAGGGGGGTTTGATTTAGGAAGTATAATAGTTAATGGTTCAGGAGGATGAATTGGAAAATCCGACACATCAAACAAAACCGGTTCATCCTCAATACTATCCTCAATACTCTCCTCAATGCTATCTTCATGATTCTCCTCAAAAGTTATCTCATCCATGTAATTATCATCAAAATTAAGACGCATATGAAGTTCGGGAGAAACATTTAATGACTCAGGATGATGAATTGGAGATAAAATTTCAGTCAAATCTACGGGTTCATCATCCAAAATATTCCTGGCGTCAATATCCTCAATCAAGTGAAAATTAATTTTTTCAGACACCTCATCAAAAGTATGGATATTTATCAATTCAGGTTCTAGATTGGAGGTGTAAAGTTCAAAAGAATTAGGTTTGGGTTCACTCGAAAAAGGGCTCTTCACAATCAAGCAAATCAAGCACTACAAAGTTGCACAACTCATTACACGTTTTATTTTTAACTGGTGAATCATTTGGAACACTTGATTGAAAACCGGAGTTGTGGGATTCAATTGGGTATGGGTAGGTTTGATTTGGAAGTGTGTAGAACTCACTCTCACCACTCAAATTCTCACTCTGTCCAACTGCTTCATTATACATTTGAAAATTTGGAGCTAGTTGGAAACTAGCTACCGGTTCACTAGGTTATAGAAGGGCGGCCATGGACGCATCCACATTCCTCATCATTTGGTTTGTCGCTACCATATAAGCTTCCAATGACTTTTCCAGACTAGACATGGTTTGTGAAGGGGTTTCGGTAAAATATTCAAAATTGTTTGGATAAGTGAAACTCCCAAATTGTTGTGTAGAAGCAATGTCTAGGGACGGTGCGGAAGTTGGGTAGGACTGGTAGGAATTGAATGGTTGGACAGAAGTAGGATCAACATTTGGATAAAAAGGTGAATGGACTTGTTGATCCCAAGAACTAGAAGTGTTGAAAGGAGTGAAAGATCGGTTACGAGATTGTTCAATATGTTCAACGATAGACATGGGTTTCGGAGTTACAACAAGACTCGAAAAAGGGGTATCAACGTAAGAAGGTTGTGAAGGTTGAAATGGTTGATACAAAGTGGATTGCGGAGTCGAACTGTTTCTCCTAGACGCTTCTATTCGATCTTTCAAAAAAAATTTAGGCATAGAGGGGTCGTCCGTAATTCGACCAAAACAATTCGCGTATGAAGCAATATTTGGATGAGGGTACCAAAGTTCGGCAAGAGTTTTGGGAGGTGGGGTACCCATGATGTAAGAAAGGAGAAGAAAAAAGAATATAGGGTGCACGGATTTCTTAACGACAAGTTGCAAGTTTTTGTATTTTTTTTTCTTTTTGTGTTTTTTTTATGGAGCTTTTTGCAAAAAGATTTTCAATAAAAGGCTTAGACACACATTCAATCAACCACAAGTGCACAATCAGGCCTAGATGTAGGGTCAGCTAGACAGCTCCTAACAGTTCCAAAAGGTAAGAAGTAGGACCTCAAACCGCCACTTCACCGCTAATTGTGGCCAGGTAAGCACAAGTAGAGAAAGGAGGGATCCACTCACGAATCACCGTGAGACGGGCCTTTTAAAGTTACCTTTCACTACCTGTCTAGCCTAGGCACCACAAAGTCAGGTTAGGATCAACGGTCGATGCCTACAACTATTCCTTTGTCCTATTGAGCGCGAAGCCCTTAGGGCTGAGTCTAATCTTTTTTAATTAAATGATGGTCAATGCAATATGCCTTATGTGATTTTTGGGGTCCTGAGAAGGGTGGTGAAATCCCCACCCAATTTGGATTGGTGTTCAAGCCCCTTAAAGTCAAATTAAATTATGCAAAGCAGTAAACACAATCAAACACCTGCAAATATTTTTTTTACCGCGGCGCAAGGAATCCTGCACAAGATCAATTATTGGAAGGGGGAGAAATTTTTGGTGCAAAAAATCCTGCAGGCAAATTTTACAGAGGAGATATCAGGGTTCAGAGGAAGCTTTAAGGGAGCTTACAGTGATTTTTTCTGATGATGACGTCACCTAATGACCGCGGATGTGCGGTTAAAGCGCTACTTCGGCGGCGGAAACGCGGCGGCGGCGGCGGTTCAGTTCCCAAATTTTTTTCTGCCCCTCTGGTTTAACTTTTCTCTGCTGTTCAGATCTAGGGTTTTCTGTTTTGATCTCTGGATTTTTCCAGATCCGAACTTGTTCGTCGATCCTGCAAAATTCACACGAAAATACCCTTCACAAAATAACAAGATGATAAATATTTATATTTTTTTATATTTCAGTTTTTATGATTTTTCAATTTTTTTATTAACCCGAAATTACAAAAAGAGAATAACAACGCCATCCCCGGCAACGGCGCCATTTGATTGATCAAAAAATTGTTTATAACCGCAATCAAGAACAGCGTCGTTTGGTAGCTAGTCGGTGGGTACGGGTCGGTCCACAGGAATTTTGTGTATTTCCTAATTGTTCTAACGAGTTAATTCCGATTGTTGTCGGATTGATTAAATCTAAAAACTAAGGTTGATCTAGACTAGAATTAAAATCTTGCTACGGTTAGGTTTAGCTTAAGTTTGGAAACTCAATATTCCTCACCGCTTTCTATGCCCTATTTAAGATCTATGAGGTGTTATGGTAATAATTAATAAAGTGGATTAGTACCATCGGGACGAAACGATGTTTCTTCCTCTAGGTTCTTGTCCTTCCTTTCTTAATTCTTACCCTAACCTCCATGGATAACATACGCAACCGGTCGTTTATACTACGGTATCACCGCTATCTCGTGGGATAGGGTGCCATAGGGAGCGGTGTGTGCATGTATGCATGGAGTCCTATAAAAACGTGTGATGGGCAAGAAAGGGGTGAAAGATCTTCATCTCTCAAGCCTTCCCCAAATCTAACCCTAACAAGCGAGGAGACTACTCACTCATTAGGGAATTGAAAAACATTTTCTAAACTATTTAACCAGGGCAGAGAATAAAATTTAGCTAGGGCAGATAATAAAAATCTATATTATGGCAGGAAAGAAATTACCTAGGGCATGGAAATAAAAAACTACTTACTTTATTTGATGCTCTCTTCATCCATTGCAGAAATTTACAGATCTGAATTTTGATACAACGAAAATGAGGCACAAGAAGAGGCATAACCTAAAAGACGTTTTAGGGCTTCTATTTATAGATCATAGAAACCCTAGGGTTACAATCGACGCACATCTGCAATTACAAGTTTACCCCCTAAGAAAAGACTAGTCAACGCACCGCCAGACTTCACAAGAATTTCGCACCGACACGGGCATTATATGGCCGCGGATCCGCGGCCAAAACCCCTGTTTGGCCGCGGTTCCGCGGCCAAATAGAGTGATCTTGGTCTGAGATTTTTAGGGAATATTCTGGTGGACTTTAGCTTCTTGTTTCTTTGCTTGTTTTCTCAGGTTGTCTTCTAGTTCTCTTCCAGATCTCCACAGTGAATAATGTAGTGGACTTTTATCGTTGCTTCGTGTTGAAGTCTTGAACCTTGCGCTGCCTTTGTGCTTTGTGAACTTGTTTGTTGATCTTCGTTTAGTCTCCAAACTGTAGGCTTGATCAAGATTCTTCCATTTGTTGGTTGTAGTCTCACTTTTGCATCGTCTTTTCATCATTTCACTGTTTTTTTTTCCGAGAACCTGTAACCTGCAACTATGTAGCAGACATGGGTCAAAAGCACCTGTTTATTTGTAAACTGAATAAGAATGGGGAATAAAATAATGCAAAATTATGGTATGAACACGCGTCGCGAGCACTCCTGATACACGCTTTGGGGACCGTCCTTATCTCACGACCACGGGAAGCACGGGTAACCCTAACTCCCCCGGGGGAATCCGACTCGGATGGGGCATAGGAAGAAGCAGCGGAAAACTCCCTAGACTCTACCCTGACTATCTCAATAGACTCCCTAGAGGAAGACATCTATCCTGAGTCAAAGAAGGAGTCCTCCGAGGAAAGAACGCAAGAGATCCGACCTAAAGGAAAGAGCGCCGAGCTAACTCTCGCAGCGATGGAGAAATGATAGCGAAGTGTGGACCCTGGGGGGATCCCATATCTATTTATAGCATTTGGCAAACGCATCCAACGGCGCATATCGATTCCCGCCAAAACAGCGCTTTGCGCTCGACGGAAATCGACGTTCCACGTGTCACACGACCATTGAACGTGTCCCTTCAAGCGTAGAGGACAGCGGCGACCCGTCACGTCAACCAACCGGTATCGGACACGTGGCCTGGCACCTCAACGAACGTATGATCGAATCATCGCTCCCTCTTTAATGCACAATCTCCTCTCTGATCCATTGACGTCATCAAAAGATACGCCTAACTGCCCCGGGAATCTATGCCGACGAGATCTTCAATTATGAACTGAGCCCGGGTGACCGATCAGACCACTCTCGACTCGACCCATAAATAGGCCGGGACGAGAGTGGGGGGCTAATAATGATGATCATAAGTGGGAGCTCCCCAGATCATGACACGTGGCAGAAGACGTGTCCCAATGCACACGGAAACAGGGCGAGGGCTGCACATTGGAGGCGTCCCCCGGGATATCTTCCCGCTGCTTGGACCCGGCCTTCGAGGATTCCCTGAAGAGTCATGTTTCGACCAATGGCTCACCTCCGAGCCCTCCTGCACGCTGAGCTTCCTCAGCCTTCCCAGCTCGTCTCCGAGCTGCCACGGGACCGAACTTCCTCGGCCTCCCGCTCGCCTCCGAGCCTCCCGCCGAGCAAAGATTCCTCGGTTCTATTGGGTGACCCAGAACGCAGATCACAGGCGTCTCCGTCACGGCTCCGCGAATCTCGCCAAACACGAGATATCCGCCGCCCCACGATCCAGCGTTCAACGCCGTCGCATCCCCCATTTAACGAGCGTATCTCATCATTAATGGAGGATCCCACCATTCTCGCGGGCGCAACGCCAGGGGCGTAACGGCCGACGAGAATCTCACGCCCGCTAGCCCATGGCTACCGCTATATAAACCCCTCTCTCAGACGACTCAGGTAAGGCAATTCTTATCCAATTGGCTGCTACTCTGCCCAAATATCTCGACTAACTTGATCATCGGAGGGTCCACGGTGGTACAACCATCCCGGGACTTCTTTGCAGGTAGATCGGCTTCACACCAAACCAAACCCATTGAGATCCACACGCCTCAGGAGACAGTCCTCAAACCCAATCTCAGCCGTTCGCCAACGTTGTCGACAGATCGTCGGAAGACAACATCTGAAGGAGATTCAGAGCTCCATCACTGGTTTTTCAAATTTGTTAAGAAACCCAATATTTAGAAAATCGAATATTTCAAGCCAGCAGGTATTCTAATTGAGATGTTTTTGTTTCAAAATACCATCTTCATCCTTTCTCAAGCTAACACAATCTAATTTTAGCAACTTTACTTATTCAATTAGAACTTTATTTATCACATCATAGCAGTAATTCTCAAACCGTAGCATTTTGTATCAAGTCATCACATTATTTGTCCTAATATAGTTTTATTCACCAAATCATAGCATATATTTACCAAATCTTAAAGGGAGCCATTCACAATAAATACACACACACACATATATCCTATGCATATAAATGTTGGGTTTTAAAAAAGTTCAATAATATATATTTTGGGTTTTTCCAGGACTTTGGATTTTTAGATTTGAAAAGGTCAAAGAAACAACGTCCAAAAATAAAAAGATAGATAGATGTTAAACTGATGGTATTTTATTAATAAACCACCCTTCAAAGTTCAAACCATGCTTCTGAGAAACAAACACCCAAGAGTAGTTTCCGCAGCACCAAGGACCAATCAAAGGAAAGCCCCCGCATTCATTCAAGTGGGCCCCGTCTCCAAAAACAACTCAGTCAAATTCTACCCTCCGTCTTCTATAAATCTCATTCCGAATCCCTAGTCTCCTCCCCGCACCATTAATTTCCACCATGCCCCTCTTCGCCTCCTGTCTCTCCTGCTCCACCTCTTCTTCCCCGGTGGATCACGCCACCGCTAAACTCCCCGGACCTGAACACACCCACCTCTCCACGTCATCCTCCTCCTCATCAGCCGCCGGCTCCTCCTCCTCCACCTCCGACGACGCCGTCTCCATCCAAACTTTCCCTTCCCTCCCTTCCCTCCACTCCTTCCCTTCCCTGGATGCCCCTACCCCTCACACCTCCGTTTCCTCCCACCTCCTCTTCTCTAATTTCAAAAACACCCCCCAACAATATCGCTCCTCAACAAACAACTCCGCCCCCGCCGCCCTGGCCCTCTCCTCGACCCTCCTCTTCTCCTTCTCCCAATCCGGAACCTCCGTCTATGACCTAACCGACCTCCGTCAGGTCTCCGCTCTCCCTTCCCTCTCCTCCGCCGGCTCCGTCAAGTGCGTCGCCGTCGCCTACGACGCCATCGCCATCGCCATCTTCACCGCCCACCAGGACGGGAAAATCCGCGCCTGGGCGGTGTCCAACAGCGAGCCGAAACTCCGCCTCGTCTCTTCCCTCCCGACTCTCTCCGACCGCCTTACGCGCTTCGCGCTCCCGTCCAACTACGTCGCGGTCCGCCGCCACAACAGGCGGCTCTGGATCGAGCACGCGGACGCCGTCTCCTCCGTCGCCGTCCGCGGCGGCCTCCTCTACTCGGTCTCCTGGGACAAGACCCTCAAGGTCTGGCGCGCCTCGGATCGCAAATGCGTCGAGTCCTTGACCGCGCACGACGACGCCGTCAACGCGGTGGCCGTGGGCCCGGACGGGACCGTCTACACCGGGTCGGCCGATAGGAGGATCAAGGTCTGGGTTAGAGGGCCCGGTCGCCGCGGGCGCCACGTGGCGGTCGCGACGCTGCTGAGGCACAAGTCGGCGGTGAACTCGCTGGCGGTGAGCGGGGACGGGAGCGTGCTGTACTCGGGGGCCTGTGACCGGTCCATTCTGGTGTGGGAGAGGGAGGAGAGCGCCAACTTCATGGCTTGTTCCGGGGTTCTGAGGGGGCATAGGAAAGCCATATTGTGTTTGTCGACGGTCGGGATTGATCTGGTGGCGAGCGGATCGAACGATCGGACGGTGAGGATCTGGAGAAGGCGTGGCGCAGGGGAGGGGTATAATTGTCTTTGCGTGTTGGAGGGGCACGTGACAGGGGTGAGGTCGGTGGTGGTGGCGAAACAGGAGGAGGAGGGGGCGGGGAGTCTAAGGGTCTGCAGTGGGAGTTTGGATGGGGAGGTGAGGGTGTGGCGGGTACGGGTTGAGAATTGTAAAGGGTCGGATAAGGAATTATGATTTCTCCTTTTTCCATTCTTTCTTTCCTTTATTTTTTTGCTCGAGCCGAACACCCTCCCCCGCCCGTTTTACCTTCCTTTTTGATATGGCTCCTAAACCTCAATCTATACATCCAACACACACGCATCTACGGGATCAACGGGATCAAAGAATTTGTCTTAAAAACGTTAATTTATTTGTTGTCTCTTTTTCTTCCAAGGGGTTCGAATCCTGGAACTGTATACTATTGAGAAGTGGGTCCAGAACGTTGCAGACAGGAGATGAGTTAGCTTGCTACAGCTGTATGTACATATCTATATAGGACCATTGTGGTTGAATATGCTTGAAGAATATGGAGTGGATGTGGTCCTGCAATGCTTTGTAATATGCAGATGGATTGATACTTGACCTGACCTGTAGTTGTTCTACTGTTGTGCGTTTTAATATCACGGTAGTTTATTCCTTGTTTCGAATCAAGACAATAACTATAAACATTCTAAATTCAGTCATACATTTGTGTCCAACGATAACTGATAGTGGGCGTCGGTTCAACGACCTGCGAGCAAACACGGCTTTAATATCGTCTCTATAGTTTGACCAGCCTAGCTCACTCAAGGCAGTCAAATTAAGAGGTTTTTCGTCTTCCACAATTGCTCCAAGACAGCCGTAAATCGTATGTATTTGCAAAAATTTCTTAAATAACAGCCTTCTTAATCCACATAAAAAAACAAAACAAAAACAAGGGTGGATCCACCTATAGAAACGTTGAAGCGAGGCGAACGTCTCATTTGGATTTTGGGGTTTTAAGTATACATATATGTATATTTTCTCTATTACATTACTAAAATAAATAAAAAAAATAAAAACCGGATTGTTTTGGTGGATAAACCGTTTGAGATATAAAGCAATAGCGGCAAGAGGTTGGATTCCCTCAATGATCATTTTAATTTTTAATGATTTTAAACAAATCCTTCTAGAAGATAATGAACTCCTTGCATTTGCAATTTTCTTTTTCCAATTCCTTAGCATTTCTTATGTAAATTTAAAATCCGAATACAAATACAAGTCTAATAGTTATAGAGTTAGTTGTACTGATTGTCTTTTCTTTTAGTAAGGTACTATAAAAAAAAATTTGTCCTCCCTGACTTATAATCCTGGATCCGCCACTGCTTAGGGAAGGAGGTATATAACAACCATTTAAACCCTCCCCTCTGCATTTCTTTGATACTAAAACAGATGCCTAATACTCCATTTCGCTGTGATCGACATAAATATAAAATATAATAAAAAGAAACATTTCACAACCACCCCCGACTCTGAATTTCCTGTATGCCCAAGTTATTGCGGATTTTTGTTTTTCCCGTTGTACAGAAGTCTCATTGATGCTTTGAGGTATTTCTTGATCTTGGTAGCATAGACAACAAATACACAAGTGTTATATGAGGAATTAGCACCGTTGAAAATAGTCCTGTGTCGGGGAAAAACAAGAGTTGCGTATGGATATAAAATATAAACGAGAACCCCACCAAATGGTTTAACCCTTTTGAATTGAACTGAAAGTTATCTGCGCTTGTGAGCCCGTGAGCCCGCCATATTAAATCAATACATATCTACATCATGTGGCCGACAACAGCAAAGGAAAATCAAATCTCTACGTCTAAATTGGAGCCAACTTGATTCAAAGAAGATTCTTTTTAGTTTCCTTTGGTTATTGATTTTGGGAGGTTTGTTTAGTACACTGTAGAGCCAAGATACACTAAGATTCATAAACAGTCGGTGATTTGTTTTGGCTTCTACTTGACAATCTTCATCACTCTGAGTGCAAATTGGTGTCTTTTTAGGCCCTGTTTGGATATGGAGTCAGAATGAGGTTAATTTTTAAATGAAATAGAAAAGACGCAAATTATGGTTTGCAATCCCCAACTTCAAAAATGAAGTTTACAAAACTTTAATCAGATTGGAATTGAGATAACTGCAGTTTTAAGTTTTGAGCTGAGATAACTGTATTTATCTTAGCTCGTAAATGGTTGCCAAATAAGACAAAGTTAGGATTTTGAAGATAGGTTTCGCTAACTTTATGAAACCGCGGTTTAGAAAACTCAACCCCGTTCAAACAAAGGTCTTACTTTTTCCAAAATGTCAACATACGTTTTGTTTATAAGATTAAATGTAAACTCTTGTGATTAATATAGCACTTGGCATCTACATGGATGATTGTATACGCTTATCTTTTGATCACTTTGGTTTTCCGTCATTATCAAGCTTAGCACAACTTGATTCAAATTACATAATCTTATGCTTGGTTTTGCAAGTAATTTTTACTCTTAGTAAGCCGTAGTGTTGTTATCATATAGATGAATATACAGGCAACAACAGCCTTGGCTGTTTGCGTATATATAATTTCCGGTCACATGTATGTATATATCGCTGAACAAAACCATCATGTTCAATTCCATGAACTTTTTTAGACTTTTTCATTCGAATTTCGAACTGGAGATTAATGCTCTAGTATTAAATGAATCACACCCAAAAATCCAACGATAAAAGTTATGGTATTGAAAATGACTTAATTGTAGAAATACCCCTAACATTTTAAAACCACCACTTTACTCCCTCAGTATTAATTTGTTTCCGAGATGTCCGTTATTAAATTATTTATTTTTTGAAATCATTTTTCTCATTCTTCTCATCTCTACTTTTATAATGCAAAGAGGAGAGATGGCATATGATTTTCTCACATTTATTTAAAATTAATAGTTTGAAAAAAAAAGGAGAAAAATTCTTGAATCTAAGATAGTCCACTTCATCTATTTTTTACACATGTGATGCATGTTGATACAAATCAACATCAAACAAACAAGATTTAAAAAGATTTTTTATGACTTTAAGATAAATGATACTTTGAATACTTTTAGTTAAAATAACAAAAATATTCCCATCGAATGAAAATATTCACATCATGCATATTTTTATTTTAACATAGACTAATGCATCACACACACTTGCAAAATACTACTCCTTTTTTCTTAGTTTCACTTGCAACCCCTTCTTTTTTTTTTCCAAGAGAGTGATAATATTTGGCAAGCTTGGAAAAAATCTTGATAGATATTTGATAGATATTGCAATTTTATTTTTTATTTTTTATTTTTAGTTCATAAGAGATTAGAACAAAGAAAGCTGAGAGAGAGAAATAATTCTTTTGCAAAGAAAGATAAATTTTTAGGATGAAACAGGAGGATTTTAACCTATTTAATTTGATGAAAGATATTTGAGAAAAACTATAAACAGATAATTATAATATTAAATAAATGGAAATGATATTTTTTAAACAAAAAAATTAATTGAAGGGTATTTTACGAATAAATCATAAACGAGGGGCAAAATGCCGGTTTTAGAAAGCGGAGGATATCCCCTGTAAAGTTAGAAGTATTTACTGCAGTTTAGCTAATAAATTAATCCATATGTCCCTGCCGAAGACAGGCCAAGCCAAAATAATCACAAACATTTGCATCAACAACATTTTTCTAAGAGGTAATTGTAATTGATTGCGAGATTATCGGAAGTTCCATCGCTTATCCCGTTTCCTTGTGTTTAAAGGACTCTTTTAGACATTAGTGATGTTTTATAATGACTAAATTAACAAATGTTGAAGATTGGCATCACTTCTCACACTAACAAAGTGATAGCATCTGATTTTAGTTATATAAAATTGCATCCTGTATTGAGATTAGCAAATGAAATTAGCCCTCTTGTCTTATTAACTATGGTTTTTAGTTGTCATAATGTACCTTGTCCAATGCAAGGGGGCTAAGAAACCAAGCCAGACCCCACAGGCAAGTTGGAATTAGATAATGAGATATTTGCATAATTTAATGCTTGAGACCGATGGTTTAGGTGAATTAGATTATTCCCATGCATTTAGAATAAAGATATTTTTGTAAAGATATTTGTGACAGTGACATGTACTACAAAGCAAATACCAAATACCAAATTTTCGATTTCAATTTTACACCTTTCACATCCATAATCCAACAATCATTATTCAAATTCCATCTTTTTTTAACTTCTGCGCTCTGGACCACCCAAATATTCAATTTTGATTTCTCAAATTCAACGTCCAAAATTCTAAAACCTATTTGTTGGCTCTAAATATTTTCTGAAAACCCAACTAATTTATTTACAATTACACATTTCCGGCAAAATGAATGTACAAGAGAATGGGAGAACAAACTCATCTTGGTGAGGTTCTCCCAATAAGAGGATTCTTACCAGCTAAGTATGAGAATTATAGAATTACTAGTAACATTACTCTAACAAGAGATAGAAAGTACTCATAGCAGTCATGTCGTATCAACTTGGTATTTACTAGATGATGGAGAACGGGATCTTCCTCAGATGTTATCCTCCATCGATCTTGTGGCCAGTGAGACTGAACGGTTAAGATTTGTGATGGAGGTTGAGTGTAGATCTCAATGGGTTGTTAGTTGTTGTTCACGCCGAGCTACCTGCTAAGGAAGTCCCAGGGTGGGAAACCACCGTAGGACATTCCGACAATCAAGTAAGTACCGAGGAATAATTAGGCAGAGTGGTGACGTATTAGATTGATTTCGAGTTACCTGAATCGTTTGGAGGAGGGGTTTATATAAGGGTCGCATGGAGCGAGCCGATGCGATATTCTCGCCGTCCGTTATGTCCTCCCGTCACGTTCGTGTTGATGGAGGGATACGTTTATTAATGAAGGGATACGTTTATTAATGGCGAGATACGCTAGCGTGGGATGCGTGACGTAGAGTGGCGGAGATCTCGTCGTGGCGAAATACAAGGAGCCGTTACGAGGGCGCTCGTGCTCCGTGCTTCCGGCCAAATAGGGACGCTGAGAAATCTCAGTTATAGGATAGCTTGGAGACGAGCAATGATGCTGAAGAACCTCAGCTATAGGATAGCTCGGAGACGAGCAAAGCCGTTGAGGAAGCTCAACTCTATGATTGCTCGGAGACGGGCAATGGCTGGTGGTTAGGCGAAGATGGAACATACTCAGGGGAGGCCCCCAAAAGGTCGGTTGCAATCTCGGAGGCTAGGTGCCGAGGAATGTCCCCAATGCATCATACCTATTCCAGCTCCATAGCCCCTAGGAATCTAGTGGGCTTACGTGGACGACATGTCATCTGCTACATGTCGTGATCTGGGGAATTCCTACTTATGAGTATCATCATTAGCCCCTACTCTCGTTCCGACCTACTTATGGGTTGGGTCGGGAATGGTCTGCTCGGTTTTCTCTGTTCAGCTTTATACCGAGAATTCTTCGCGGTGGCTTGTCCGGGAATGACATGGCATTTGGCGGTTATGTCTCTTTGATCTCCGAGTACACATGGCGTTTTACCATGCGCCTTAATTTTCGTTCATATCTTCGATGACGTCAACGGATCACTGAGAGGGCGGTGTCATAATGGAGACATCACTTCGCATGTTTGAGCCGTCGTGGCAACAGGCCGGCCGGCGATTTCATGCCACGTGGATGCAATCGAATGGCGGATTGTGAGACCTTGCTTCCGCCGATTGAATCCGCATGAGAGGGAAGCGCCCAATGGTTGGCTACCACATAGCACTATCAGGACCGTTGGGCGCGACACATCGTTTTGGCGGGAGCGGATTTGGGTCGCTAGATGGTCTTTGCTGAGTATATAAATAGGGGAGGCCTATCCCTAGGAAACACCCTTACTTCGCTTGCCTTCTGGCGTCTGTGAATCGCTCGGCGCTCCCACTTTTAGGTCGGATCCCCAGTCCAAACCCTTCTTCAGCTTCTCCTCCTTTGAATCAGGTCGGATGTCTTCCTCTGATTCTCTAATACATGTAGTTAGGATAGAGTCAGCCAATAAGGCTTTAACCTCAAAAGCCGAGTCTAGCGGGTTTTCCTCGTCTTCTAATATCCGAGGAAGTTCTTCCTGTAGGGTTACTAGGCACTTTAACAAGGTTCTACAAGGCATCAACCATGCCAAAATCAAATTTTTATGTGCCGAACAACCCTAACCAAGATCGTATACTAGAGATTAGGAGAAACTAATAGTAAGCAAACAACTTTACTTCTAAGAGTTAGGGATTACAACCTTTGTAGATCCGGTCCTTCACTTCTAAAGCTCCGTGTTGACGTCCCTTCGCTGCGATCATCGAGACCCCGGACTCTTGTGACGGTTTCCTCGGAGAAAAGAACGGGCTAGCTCGTTGACTTCGAGGCCGAAGATGATCTACGTTGAGGAGACTCAAACTCAAGCTCCATCTTCACTAGGTCATGAATTTTGTGAAGAGAACACCCTAAACTAAATGGCAAGTAGTAGAGGATGATGAAATAGGAAGTGGGTTCACTTTGGATTTGGATTTCTCACTCTATTTCTTCACTTGAAAAATTTCTAGCAAGCTTTTCTTCTTCTTGAAGAAGAAGAAGATGAAAGAATGAATAATTAATTATCTATAAAGAATAATCAAGTGAAGTCTATCATAATGCAACCATGGGTGAGTTAACTTTTGTAGAGACTAAACCATAGTTTGAGTTAATGGTTTGGTTAATAAAAATCTTATGCAAAACAAAATGAGTGGACTTTGTCAAAAATGCTTAAAAGCTTCATGAAGCTTCAAGCCAAGACAAAGAAAGCCACCATTTTGTTTTACCAAAATAAATAAAAACCTAAACCATTATCTTAAATATGGTGTAAGTCATACACACACCCAAGTTTGCATGTATCATCAATCATGATACAAACTAGTGCACAAACATATATCTCATATACAACTTGTGCACATCAAGTGAGAAAATCAATCTTAAGTGAACCAATACTAGTTAATGTAAAGTAATATATCAAATATATAATTATACATTAAATCATTAAATCAACACTTGATTTAATGATCCGGTCATATCGCATATAACCGACTAATACCCAGTGTATCATTATATCGAATCAACACTTGATTCGGTAACCCGGCTATATCACATATAACCGAGCGATGATACAAATCGCGAGAATAGAATACAGTATCACATACTGGTATTATTCTCGGTCCCGCATATATCTCATATGCGCTCCTATTTCGTTTCGCTTGAGCCAGGAAACCTCTGTGTAGGACTCTAAAGACTCGTCAATACGCCGGCAGTAGGTGGTGATCATATCAATCAGCCACAAGCCGCAAGCGGTCTGCTAAATGTAACGGCCACCCGGGTATTGAGTGATCAGAAAATCAATGAGCAAGCCTGCTCACACTCCTGCAAATCCAATCAGTAACACTTACCGCACAGTCCGGTCTGTTCGTCTGATATGTCGCATATCTCGTCTAGGGGTGGTAAACGTCAGACCCCAATAGCTTGATAAGTCATGCCGATGTAAGGTCCATAACAAGCGTGAAACTACTGATAACAATTACCAGTAAATCACTGCAACCCTGGCCAGGGATTTCCAGTTATGGCCAGTCGAGTATAGCGCAACATCAACCCCCAATACCGGGAGAGACGAATCCTCTCCTATCGCTCATTGCCTCCATGTGAATCGGGACTGTACCCAAAAACCTCATGTTTGCACGACTCAGTAGAGCCGTGGTAGGGTGGAAATCAAAGCACAGTGGGAGACACACAAGACTCTATGACGATCTTGGGTCAACAGAATAAGTTGTACCAGTGTCACCAGAGAACTGCCATCTGACGTAAGGTATAATACCATCTGGGAGTTCTCGGCGAGTCCGTTCAGTGTACCCAGTCTCCACTGAGCACCCGCATACCATCTCTGATGTCAAACACCAATGGATATGGGATCATCCATCGCCCATCACATGGGTTGAGAAGATATACGCTAGTCTACTCTGGAATATCGATGCCCCGTCTCGATATTCCCACGACTAGGAACTTTGAAGGATGTACTCATGGACTACCCAGGCCCCACTAGTATGATCTACATCATAGTCCTGCAAGTCGAGTACACATCCTAAGGGCTTTATCAACATGTAACAGAGAGACAGTAAGTATACATGTTAAGATAAAGAGCTACCAGATAGCGTACTATCATGTCGAGCAAGAAAGTCCTACCTATATATGTCCCAGCATCCACTACAATATACATCTCATGTACAGTAATGGCCTCTAGGGCATACATATAACTAACACTTCCTCCTCTGAGTCGGGTTCACCCCTAAGGGGTGGCGATTCCCTTGTTCCCCGTCGTCAGGGTGCCAAGAAGGCCCCCAAGGTGCGTATCGAGAATACTCGTAATGATGTCTCGATACTGAACAGGTCGGACGAGCTTTTCGACACCCGGGCTCGTTTCCACATTCCCTCTGGCTACACACTCCGTCTGGCCAGGGAGGATGAATGGGCAGACCAAGTACAGGGTAATGAGATTGCCCTGTACTTGGAAGCATTCCGAGCAAGGACGCGTCAGCCATTTTCGTCCGAGATTTGTGCAGTACTTCATTGTTTTCAACTCGCCCCAGGCCAGCTAGCATCAAATTCATGGAGAATTTTCCTCGGATTCCTGTTCCACAATTTGGATCGACCAGGAAGCTACTCGGCGGCCTTAGGGGAGGGTTTATGATCCACAATTTGGATCGAGCAGCAATCTGCTCATTATGAATCGGTCGGGCAGAAAGCTACCCGGCGGCCTCGTGAGAGGGCTTCCAAGCAAGAATTTATTCGCTGTGAATTGGCCGGACAGGAAGTTACCTAGCGGCCTCGTGAGAGGTCTTCTAACCAACAGTTTGGTCCGAGCAGGAATCTGCTTGTTGTGAATTGGTCGGGCAGGAATCTACCCAGCGGCATCGCAAGTGTCTACTCGCTCTAAATTGGTCGGGCAGGAAGCTACCCCTGCGGCCTCGTAAGAGGGCTTCTGATCCACAGTTTAGACTGAGCAGGAATCTGCTCGCTGTGAATTGGCCAGACAGGAATCTACCCACAGCCTCGTGAGAAGGCTTCTGACCCACAGTTTGGGCGGAGACAGAATCTGCCCGCTGCGAATTAACCGGGCATGAATCTACCCAGCAACCTAGTAAGAGGGCTTCTGAGGTTTATTTTAATTAAAAGCTTATTCTTTAAATTAGTCATATACCTAGAATGCCGTGCTATGAAATCATAGTGTGCGTGCGGGGTAGTTCATTACCCCGTGAAGTTTTCTAACAATTATCGAAAAGAACTTTATATTAAAATTCATGATATTTTAATGAAAAGTTCGTTTTATGATAGTTTCATATGGAAGTTTTGGTTAAACTCAAGTTAAAAGATTGTAATCAAAGTTACAAGTAGAATGGTAAACTTAGTTTGACCTATGTATTAAGGAAAAGGAAGTTCTAAGCTCTAAAAAAAATGTATCGGAGGTAACTCCATTTTACCGATTTATTTTTAGGAGATGATTTGAAATGAAAAGAAGAAGAGATGAGAGGGATTTACTCGCTGTGTGACATTGGAAAGAGATTAAAGAAAAGAGGGGGATTCCTGTGGCGTCGCGGAATCTCCGGAAACGACTTCGATATTTGTCAAAAAGAGCTTGGTTACTAACTCCACTTGACTCCACTTGTACTTAGAACTTTTGGGATAATTTTGATAGAAATTTTCAGAATGAAGGGGTGCTAGAGCATGGGGTGGTATTTATATGAAGAATTAGGGTTTGGGAATTAATAATGTGGATTAAAAGGATTTAAATGGTGTTAAATGGTGAATTGAAAAGTCTCTGTTTGATTGCAGGAAAATCAAACAGTGCAAGGGTGCTGAGGGGAGTTGAAGAGTCAAGTGTGCAAAGCACGTGGGGAATTGGGCTCCATCGAACCGTCGGCGCCGGCCCTTTAGGGATTTTGGACGGTCGGATCTTGATGATCCGTCTCGAGATTTATGCCACGTGTCAATTTGGGTGTGTACACCTCATTGTGCCTGTTTGATTTTTCTGAAACTTTTCGTTTCTCCGTGTATTGCACATGCAACTCTCGGGCTTCAAAAAAATTAAAAAGAAAAATCTTAAAAATGATAGGGTCTGATGGGATTCAAACGCACAGTCTATGTCGCAACAGTGTAGGGTTTTACTAGTGAGCTACAAATTGTTTCTTACTTTTATTGAACAAAAATAACTTATAACTTTACAGCAAGGCTAAAATACTCCTTTTTTGTACAATGAACAAGAAAATTTTGTACAGGTATTTCAGAGTCATTACACACGGTGGATTGATTTGAGAGTATCCGGATATCAAGGTAGGGGAGAGACCGATACAGATACCTTATGGAACACGGCGGATATTCGAAGGATACCGACCGAGATTATATGATGAGAAAAGAAAGGAGGGCTGACCTGAGAGATAGCGCCTCATGATTTTTGGGATTTCGAGTTTCAATGATTGACAAAGATTTGATGATGATGATTTTATGGATGATGCATTTGCATTGTGCGTGATCTGCTATGGTGTACTTACCTTTATATATATATATATATATATATATATATATATATATTATACCTTAGGACTATTAGTTAGTCCGTCTATGCATTTGATTTCTACCTTGTGATATTTTTCTACTTATGAGTTGGCAACTCATCCCGTGGTACCATAGCTTCTTGCAGGACCGACCGTTTGGATCAGTAGCGGTTTCACTGGACACCTTTTTTCTTTCGGGGTGTTATCGCTTTTTGTTAAGTGGGTTATGATGTATATCGTAACCACCTCTTGGACATATTTTCTTTTGTATCTAGTATAACTCCATCTACTACTTGTATATTCGTTTGGTTTCGATTGAGTCGAGACTTAGACGTTTAATCTTTTGGGTATCGAACTCGTGTGGAGTCGATTTGATATTATTTATTTATAGTGTTTAAGGTTTTCCGATTGTTATTTTTTGTCTTGGGCATCGTATATTTTTGTATGGATCGTGTCTCCGCCGTGTGGGCATCGGGTTTGCTCCCGTGTAGGGATGCTTTATTATATTTTATCGATGGATATGGTTTTATTTAACATTTACAAAGAAGTTGCTGCCGGATTTTTAAACGACGAAAATATTTTCTTATTTTTTTAAACAAACTTTATTTGCATTTTATAAACATTTTTCTAAAACTTCACATATATTTTCCGAATTGTTATTGTCTTTTCTTTAAAAACTTATTTAATACTTGGGTTACGGTGGGGTCCACAGGATTTTACGTGATCCTTGTGCTGGTCACGTGCCTTTTCGGGTCATGACAGCCGTCTATAAGCAAGAAAAGCCCAAAAAAGAGATTGTGATGGATTTTTGGATCTCCTTCAGATGTTATCTTCCGTTGATCTGCTGCGAGCGCCGATGGACGGCTGGGATTCAGTTGGAGAGTTGACTCCTGAAGCGTGTGGATCTCAATTGGTTTTGTGTAGTTGAGGCCGAGCTACCTGCAAAGAAGTCCTGGGGTGGTTGTGCCACCGAGGACTCTCCGACGATCAAGTTAGACGGGGTATTTTGGCAAAGTAACGGCTTATTGGGATAAAATTGGCTTACCTCGATCGTCTGAGAGAGGGGTTTATATAGCGGCAGCAATGGGGCGGGCGCGAGATTCACGCCGGCCGTTACGCCTCTGGCGTCACGCCCGCGTGATAGGCGGGATCCCGCATTAATGACGAGACAAGCTCGTTAATGGGGGATCGTGATGGCGTGGACGCGGGATCATGGGCGGCGGATATCTCGCGCCTGGCGAGATTCGCGGAGCCGTGGCGGAGGCGTCTGTGATCGGTGCAGTGGGTCGGTCGATGAGACCGAGGAAGATGAGCTTGGCGGGAGGCTCGGGGATGAGCGGAAGGCCGAGGCATCTTGGTTCTGCGATAGCTCGGAAATGAGCCGGGGGTGGTCTGGAAGGCCACCGTAGGTCGGGAGACTCCTCGGGCCAGAGGCCCTAGGTGTGATCCCAACTGAGGTTCTTGATCCTTTCTTGTAGGTTCTGGGACACGTCATCTGCAATGTGTCAGCATCTGGCGAGTCACCGATATCGAGCCACATCAGATTGGCTTCCTATACCGGATAAAACTTTAAAAAGGTTTTCAACTTGAAAGGAAGAACTCTCATCTCATGGAGGAAGATTGACCTCGAGAAATTTTGTGTACCATATGTCTTTTTATAGATATCTAAAAATGGGTACTGGAAAATATTGATATATCAGAAGATGGTTCTTTTGGGAAATTGAAGATTCAGGAAGTATATTAAGAATGTTGGTAAACCAGAACAAAATTTGTAAGAGAAATAAATATGGTGGACTAGATGTTTTTGACTTGAAAGATTTCAGTATGAGTTGCCATGCAAAATGGGTGTGGAAAGTTTTGAATAATGATAATGTGCTTTGGGTCATACATGGTGGAAATCCTTTTATCCTGCTAAGAAAATTTAGAGGTTCCTCAATACAACAAATGATATAGTGGTGCAAGAATATATGGCTCTTGATGAGAAATTATTGTCTATATATTGTGGTTGGGTCTTGAGTAATGACAATTCAATCTAGGTTTGGCTGGATCAGTGGATGCGAGATTAGTCTTTGAAGTTTAGATTTCTAAATCTTTTTGAAACAATGATAAATAATGAACCTACAATTAGCTATATAGGATATATATCCTCAAGTGGATGGTAGAGGAGATCATCAAATTTTCCCTTGCTAAATTAAAGAAATTGTGACAGAATGGCTGAGCCTTCTAAATAGAGCTTGATGGAATTTCACCGACAAATGGAGAAGATAGCATGGTGTGGAAACTTAATGAAGATGGCAAATTTTTGGTACAAATTTGTTATGAGTATTTAAACTTTGGAGGTCTCTAACCCCTCCGTGTCATGACTTTATTTGGAACTCGATTACGCCATTAAAAGTCAAGATTTTTCCTTCGATTATTTTCCACAGTGGCATTTAATAGATTATATATGAGACAGAAAATATGTGCATGTTACTTTGAGTTTTGTAATCCTATGAAGAAACATATAACTATTTATTTCTAAAATGTCTTTTGAGTATGGAATTTGGACGATAATGACAAGTAGGTTCGGAGTTGCAATGCTACCGATGGGACAGAGGAAATGACTTTTAATTGGCACGTTGAATTTGGAGACTTCTTTTAATTGGAATAAGTTAAAGACAATTATTTGCCTTTACTTAGGGTAGAGAAAGAACTCAAAAAAATTCAATGATAAAGAATCATCAGTGTAGTGTAGGATGTATTATTAAGTATTGAGTTCGGCTTCAAATTCTAGGCAGCAAAAGCAACTTGCAAATCATAAGAGAAATTGAGGAATATACCGAACTATCCCATCCTAGTCTTCTGAATGAATTCTGAACCTTTTGATATTTTCTTGTATTTTTTTTCATCTTAACCAAGATATATGATCCTAACATAGTTAAACTTTTTTTACTACTATTAAATGAGCTACATCACACCTTTTCATCAAAAAAAAAAAAAAGAATAAAAAGAGCACGACATACATATAAGAACTAACAAAGACTAGACAAAGATCAAGATGGGGTAGCAGCTGCCTTAAGCACATACTTATTTGTTACTCGAATGATGACAAGTGTGATTTTTATGGGGCCAGAGGTCAATGATGACAATTTTGTTATATTATCAGATATTGAACTGCATAACCAGCATCAAGGCCGGACAAGCCTCTCAAATTCGGGAGAAAATGATCGAGTATTGGTTGCAGTTAAGATCGGGTGTTTTTTGGATACATGTTTTATATATATTTATATCTTCTAAATTGTTGTAGCTCAAGTGTTATCATATTGGATTCCAAGCTAGAATTTCATGTGTTCAAACCACTGTACACATTTTTTTAATTTTATTTAGTTGTTTTCTTTGAATTTGGAAAACTTGGTCTCATATTAAAGACTTAAAAAAGTACTTTGAAGCAAAATTATGGGTTCAAATCCCACTGTACACATTTTAAATTTTATTTAGCTGTTTTCTTTGAACAAGGAAAACTTAGTCTCATATTAAAGACTCAAAAAGTTTCTTTGAATCAAAATTATGGGGTCCAAAGTTATGAAGACCCAGATATATAATATTATTCTTATATTAATTTATCATTTTTTATTATCAAATCATGATGCCCGTAAATGCACCATATACTTGTGCCTTTTAACAAAAAAATTATCATACATGGTTGTCGACATGCCATCTCCGACAAAAATTCCTGGGTCGGCCCCTAACCAGCATAACAACAACCAACGTCTCTACCATTATAACTCAAAAGTCTATTAGAATACGTGGCATTCTCATATTTAATTCAAAAAAAATATTTAAGAATCGAGAAAAATCATCATCTCTAAAATGACGTACATCATCGACTATTTGCACATGCGATGCATGTGGTTATATGTTAGCATCACAGACAAAAGAGTTGAAAATAAAGGAATAAGAGAATTTTCGTTAAAATCAGAAAATACTTTAAAACTTTATTTTAGCATACAAGTGCATTGCACGTGCAAAAATACCAGTATATATACGAACATGAACACCAACATAACCAAAAACTACATAATAGGCCGGTAATATTTCTACTTAGCACGCTTAATAAGTTCTATGTAAACCTTTTAGAGAGAAAGGAACAAAAAAGGTTTCAGATTGCAGTTAATAAATATGTAAGAAGGTTCTTGGGGTCCATCTAAAAACCGACCGCTACATAAACTCTTTGGAAAACAAGTGGCGGGAGAATAACGTCAACTCTAAAACGTCGAGTCGAGGTCTTATCTGGCTTTTTGGTGCAAAATTTTCAAAGGGCATACAGGGCGAAAAACAAGTTGCAAAGATTAAACAAATCAATAATCTGGTTCAGTGAACATATTGTTTCCTACATGCCTCTTGCTCTCTCCAAACCCTTGGCTGCTTCTCTTTTGGATTTTTGAACACCAAGAATCACTTTTTGTACTCCAATCAGGCAATAGCCATGACATCGTGACGCCGACGGCGGCCATGTTTTTTTAGCTTTTCGTTTCTTTTCTGTATATGTCTCAGTGTGTACACAAATAAACCTCTATCCATAATGTACACAAATTTAGCATTGCTCATATAGTCAGAATTTTCTCTCCAAACTAAGAGGTCGGTTAAAAGGGAGGATTTACAAAAACAGTGAATAGCTTTTATTTTTATTGTCAAATGCTTTAACATCCATATTTTTTGTCAAATACTATTAAAATTCATAAAATTATTTTATAATTGTCTAATCCACAATAATAAAATAAAAGAGAATCGAGATGAGAACAGAGGGAGAAATCAACCTTTTGGTTCTGAATTTTTCTTGAGATGTGATCTAACAAAAAGGGTCCAACCATAAGGGTCATTTCCTCTATTTCCATCAGTGTAGTAGAAATCTCAAATAGACAAAGAAAAATCAAAAAAATACAATAAAAGTTTAAAAAATACACTAAAAAAGGAAAAATAACAATATAACACTAAAGAGGGGGTCTTATATTCCTTGTTTCAAAAGAGTTGTATATGAAGGGTTCAATGATAGGTAGACGATGCAAACTAAGAGGATAGGACCTTCAATTATAAGTTATACTCTCCCTTCTTAACTTAATGATATGTATTTTATTAGTTCTTCAATTTTAACCGCAAATATACAGTTTATCGCGGTCGTGTTTGGGAATCGTTCCCACAGAGAGGTGAGAAAGATGTGTTAACTACTTTTAAACTAAATTAAAGTTGAGCTGCTTTTAAAATCTAACAATTTAATGCGAAATAAAATAAAAGTTGATTTCCAAGAGAGAAAAATATAGGGGCTTTACTTGCTTTATTTATATGGTTGGTTTAAAAAATTCATCTTCTTTTTTAATCCAGTTATAATATATTTCCATTAATTATAACTGAGCATAGGTTATATTTAAATTATAAATATAGCCTATCAAAATTATAATATCTTCTAGATCATGTTAAAACGCTAGTTCCAGCTAATTAGAAGTAACATAATTTTAATTTTCCATAAAAATATGTAGGTCATGAGTCTAAAATTAATATCTTATCGATTAATCTTGATCCCTTTTAACTACCTAAGTTGAATATCTTGTGATTAAATTATTTTCTAATATTTCCTAATTAAGTTTCTAATTTATCAAACTTTCCTTAACCTAATTAGAGCATTGGTGTTATCACCCTTCGCTGATTTTATTCTAGACGTCAACTTTCATTATGAGATTGGTTTATTAGATGAAAATCTATAAAGAGGATAACTAAATCACAAGAAATTCATCATAAAAGTATAGAAGAGAAGAGATAAAAGATTGTCCAACCATAAAATAAATACAAACAAAAACCTAGAAAAGAATTAGAAATATCTTATTCATAATCAAGCGTGCTTACAATAGACTTGATCTATTCTTCCTGAAAATCCTAATTTGGATGCTATGAGAGAGATGAGAGAGATATTAAACGTTAAGGCTATACGAGTGCTTATACAGGGTTAAGGAAGATTGAAGAATAAGTAATACAAAACACAAGAGAATCTACTTTCTAATAATTATGATAATCCAATCTAATTACTCTGTTAGATACTGTTGCGTGCTTTTAGAATCTTTAAAAAACGAAATGCCACATCTCATATTAATATATACGGAAAGACGGTCGTGCCTATAAAAAATCTCATCGAACGGCCCAAAATTGACCGCTGATCCGCCGCCTAATTTTGGCTTCGTGGCTCCAGATTTTTTCTGTGGTTTTATCGTCAATTTAAATGATGATTTTTGAGCACATAAAATCTTGAATGTATCACTGTATCTCTGTGTTTTCATAGATCTCCGAATTGTACCCACAAACAGATTGATTTGTTACTTTTGATTTGATTTGGTTTCTCCAACTGATCTGTTGTTGTGATGATTGATTCATCTCTATTTGTTGCAATCTTTATTGATTTGTAATGATATTCTCAGATTTGTTCCAAATCTAAAAATTGTCTTTTGATTTTCTGAATAATTCCGTTAAGTTTCCATTATACACACGTAGTCATTCTTTAAGGACAATTTTTCGTTTTTTGCATTCAAACACTGTTATCTGTAATAATTCACAAAATATATCCGGAACAGCATAATATATGACAATAACATGATAAATGGGTTAATGTGTAATAAATTACACATATCACTTAACTTCATCCATCCCAGCCTAGGCAGCACAACTCTTTCCGATTCTGCACCGAATTCCAACCTCATATCCTTCATTTTCACAACAGTTTTCTATTCCATCTCCACCTCTAGTTCCAACGGCATATCCTTCATTTCCATACCAATTTCTGACTCCCGCCTCCAATTCCAATGGCGTATCCTTCATTTCCACTACAATATCCATCTCCACCTCCGATTCCAGTGGAATATCTTTCACTTCCCTCATATCCAAAGGATTAATTGGAGGCGAGAATTCAAAAACCTAGAGCAGTAAGGAAAGGTTATGCCAAATCTTAAAGTCAAAAATCTATGTCTATTTCCAGAAGCTCAACTTCCGTCTGATTTCAACCCGATATACTCTATATACTCAAGTATAACAGAGGAGGTTGTTCACCTTAGGATTTATAAAAATTAATTCCATGGCAAGCATTGCCCATGATGAGAGACTACTGGTCAGTCAGGCTCTTTCCAATCTTTTGATGAGACCCGTGAACGTCTTTTTTGCGAGTTTATATGAAATAATCTTAGGTCATGGATGGAACGGGCTAAGGCTTTGCGTTAACCACTGTCACCAACGCGTCAAGACCTCGAGCCTTTATGCCTTTATGCCAAAGATAAGAATGAGTTTGATGGAGGTATGATCTCCTTCGGATGCTGTCCTCCGTCGATCTGTAGCGAGTGCTATTGAATGGCAGCGATTTGATTTGAAGGTTGTCTTCTTGAGCGCGTAGATCTCAGTGAGCTTGTTTTGAGGTGAAGCCGAACTATCTGCAAAAGAAGTTCCTGGATGGTTGTACTACCGTGGACCCTCCGACGATCAAGTTAGCCAAGAAAAATGAGGAGAGTAGCCGCTTAGTGGATTGAAATTGTCTTACCTGAGTTGTCTGGGAGAGGGTTTTTTATAGTGGTCGCATGGAGCGAGTTGGCGCGAGATCTTCGCCGTCAGTTACGCCCCTGACGTTACGCCTACGTGAATGACGGGATCCCTCCATTAATGACGATAGACGTTCGTTAATGGAGGATACGACGGCGTGGAACGCGGGATATTGGGTGGCGGAAATCTCGCTTCTGGCGAGGTACGCGGAGCCGTGGTGGAGGCGCTTGGGCTCTGCGTTTTTGGTTGCTCGGTAAAACCGAAGAGTCTTAGCTCGGCAGGAGGTTCGGAGGCGAGTGGACGGCCGAGAAAGCTCGGTTCTGTGATAGCTCGAAGACGGGCTGGGAGGGCTGAGGAAGCTCAGCGTGTAGGAGGTGATGGAGCTCCTTTTTGGGCCTCCGTCAGATGTTGTCTTCCGTTGATCTCGCGGTGGACTTAGTTGATTGTCTTTCTTCGTGTGCGGGTCTCAATGGGTTTTTGGAGGAAGAGATGAGGTGAGGGAGTTGTTGCCGGGTACCTGCAAAGAAGTTCCGGGGTGGTTTGGTACCACCAAGGACCCTCCGACGCTCAAGTTAGTGATGAGATCCGAGCAGAGTAACGGCATAAAAGTGTAAAAAAAAATGGCTTACTTGACCCCTCTGTGACGGGGGTTTATATAGCGGTGGAGCACACAGCGGCGGGCGCGAGAGTCTCGCCGGCGGTTACGCCCCCCCCGGACGTCACGCCCGCGCAGAAAGCGGATCACCCATTAACGGGGATTGATAGCGTGGAACGTGGGATGTTGCTGGCGTAGAATCAGCTCATGGCGAGATTCGCGGAGCGGCGGTTACGCCTGTGAGCGATGGAGTTGGTCGGGGGACCGAGGAAGACGGCCTCGGCCGGGAGCTCGGGGCCGAGCGAGGAGGCCGAGGGGTCTTGGTCTGGTGGCAGCTCGGGGCGAGCCGAGGGGCCGAGGATACCAATTTGCAGGGGCCCCAAGGAGGGCCAGCTCACGCTTGCAGGTTGGGCACGGGGTGGCCTGGTTGGCCCCTGTGGGCCTTTTCTTCTGAGTCCCGGGACACGTCACCTGCCACGTGTCATGATCTTGGGGAGCGCCAATATCGAGCACTATCATTAGCCCCCCACTCTTGTCCCGACCAGCTAGTGGGTCGGGTCAGGAGTGGACTGCCGGGCCTCCTGAGATGAGATCCCTTCTAGAGTTTCATCGGGACGAGTCCTCGGGCCGTCGGTTGTCTTTTCCGCCAGCGAATCAAAACGAGATCTATGCATTTAAAGAAAGTGAGCCGGTTCGTGCACTCTGCAATTGAAGCGACGGTCCACGTGTCGGGCGTCGGTTGGCTGATGCGATGTATGCAGGCCTGCGGCATCTGATGGGACACGGTTTAGCGCTGGACTGCCATGTGGAACGATCGGAGCCGCTGGGCGCGAGGAGCCGTTTCGGCGGGAGACGATGGACGCCGTAGGATGAGACCGTATGTCGTAATAAATAGGGGTGGGGCCCGCCTCAGGGCCCCCAATCTTTCATTTCCCCCTTCCCTTGAGGCGTCGTTCCGCCGCAAGACCAGGTCCCCGGTCTAGAAGGAGCGGTGTTTCACCCGAGCGTTGTAGTATCGGGCCGTCTGCTGATGATAGGCGGCGGCTCTGATCTGGGCCCGATCCCTTTTCTCCAACAGTATGTCGAGGTTGGTTCGTAGCACCATGGTGTTTGCGTCATCGTCGAAATGCTCGACCCGGTAGCTGGATAGCCCGATCTCCGCTGGGACCATCGCTTCGGTCCCGTAGCAGAGGCTGAAAGGGGTCTCCCCGGTGGGAGTCTTTTTTGACGTGCGCAGGGCCCATAAGATCTGGGGTAGCTCTTCGACCCAACTGCCTTGTCTCCCTTCCAGGCTGGTTCGGAGACCCCGGAGGACGTCTCGGTTAGCGACCTCGGCCTGCCCGTTTCACCGGGGATGCGCGACCGCGGCGAACTTCATGAGGATATGGTATTCTTTGTAGAAGTCCCTTACTTTCTCGTTCTCGAAGTTCGTCCCATGGTCGGTGATGATGCACCTCGGGATTCCGAACCGGAGTATCAGGTTGTTTTGCAGGAACTTGATAGTTGTGGCGGCGTCTGGTTTCCTGATGGGGACGGCCTCGATCCACTTGGTGAAGTAGTCCACCGCGACGAGGACGTATTTATGTCCGCCAGTTCCGGTAGGGAACTGGCCGATCATATCCAACCTCCACTGGGCGAATGGCTACGGGGACGTCAGGGCAGTTAGCTCAGTAGCCGGGAGGCGGGGAATACTGCCGTGGAGTTGGCAGCTCTTGCACCTCCTGACCAGCTTCAGGGCGTCCCCGTGCATGGTGGGCCAGTAGTATCCTTGGAGTAGTGCCTTTTGGATCAAGGTTCGAGCCACCTGGTGTGCGCCGCCCACCCCTTCATGGATTTCCCGCAGGACGTAGTCGGCTTCGTGGGAGTCAGCGGACCGGAGCAGGGGCTGGGTGAAGGCCTTCTTGTAGAGGTTCCCGTTGCTCCAGACGAAGTGGGTGACTTTGGTCCGGAGGCGGCGGGCGGCCGCCCTATCCTCCGAAAGCACGCCGTCCTTCATGAATTCCACGAGGGGCTTCCTCCAATCCTGGTCGCTCTCCTGCGCCGTGTACACGTGGAGTGTCGCCGTCTCGTCTCCCACGCTGGGTCAGGTCAAAGTTTCGAAGAGTATTGACCGCCTATTGTTGGCCGAGCACGACGAAGCCAGCTTGCTCAGGGCGTCTGCTTGAGCATTCTGTTGCCTGGGTATTTGTTCTACCTTGACTTCGTCGAAGCTTTTTCGGAGCTTCCTCACTTTGTCCAGGTACTTCATCATTAGAGGCTCCCGAGCCTCGAAGCGGCTAGTCACTTGGCCGACAACTAGGGCCGAGTCGCTGCGGATTCGAATAATCTTCAGCCCCAGCCCGACGGCCATACGCAGTCCGGCCAGGAGGGCATCGTATTCTGCCGCGTTGTTCGACGCTTTGAAACCGAGCCTCAAGGAATACTCCATCTCAGCTTCGTTTGGGCTCCGGATGATGAGGCCGGCACCGCAGCCTTCCTCCGTAGAAGACCCGTCGATGTAGATGATCCACCCCGGAGATGAGCTAGGGCCTTCCTGGACGGGATGCTAGGCTATGAGGGGCGGCGTGGAATCCGGCTTCCTGCTAGGGATGGTGCATTCAACGATGAAATCGGCCAGGGCCTGCGCCTTGATGGCCTGCCTCGGGCGGTACCTTATGTCGAATTGAGATAGCTCCCATCTCCATTTCTCTAGACGGCCCGAGGATTCCGGCGATGCCAGGATAGTCCCCAACGGGCGCTCAGTGAGGACGATGATGGTGTGTGCTTGGAAGTAGTGCCGCATTTTCCGCGAGGTTACCACGAGGGCCAGGACAATCTTCTCAATGGCGGGGTACCTCGTCTCCGCGTCCTTGAATACATGGCTCACATAGTACACCGACTTCTGTGCTCCCTCGGCCTCTCGGACGAGCACCGAACCTGCTGCTTGGTCGGACACTGCCAGGTACAGCGACAGCTCGTCCCCTTCCACTGGCCGGGTGAGCAGGGGCGGTGTTGCGAGGTGCTTCTTCAATTGATCGAAGGCAGTTTGGCAATCCTCCGACCACTCAAACCTCGGAATTTTCCTCAGCGCTTTAAAGAACGGGAGGCACTTATCCCCCGACCTGGACATGAAACGGCTCAGAGCGGCGACCCGCCCTATGAGCCGCATGATCTCGACGTTGGTCTTGGGTGCGGCCATGCTCAGGATGGCGTCGATCTTCTCTGGATTAGCTTCGATTCCGCGGTGGGTGACCATGAACCCAAGGAATTTCCCCCCGGTGACTCCGAATGCGCACTTGACGGGGTTCAACTTCATGTTGAATTTGCGGAGCACTCCAAATGCCTCGCCCAGGTCCTTGGCATGGTCGGCCGACGAGACGGACTTGACGAGCATGTCGTCAACGTAGACTTCCATGTTCCTGCCGATCTGTGGCTTGAACATGCGATTGACCAGCCTCTGGTATGTGGCCCCGGCATTCTTGAGGTTGAAGGGCATCACCCTGTAGCAGTACACTCTCCGGTCCGTTGTGAATGCGGTCATATCTTCATCGTCAGGATTCATGCGGATTTGGTTGTAGCCGGAGAAAGCGTCCATGAAGCTTAGAAGCTCGTTCCCGGCCGAGCAGTCGACGAGCTGGTCTATGCGGGGGAGCGGGAAGTTGTCCTTGGGGTAGGCCTTGTTGAGGTCGGTGAAGTCGACGCACATACGCCACTTCTCACTCGACTTCTTGACCAGAACCACGTTTGCCAGCCACTCCATGTAGGGTACATTCCTGATGAAGTTGGCGGCGAGGAGCCGGTCAACTTCCTCTTCGATAGCCTTCTGTTTGACCGGGGCAAAACTTCTTTTCTTCTGCCTGACAGGTCGGGCCGTAGGATCAACTCCGAGCTTGTGGGAGATGATTTTGGGGTCGATTCCAGGCATTTCAGCTGGCGCCCAGGCGAAGACGTCGGAGTTGCTTCTGAGGAACTCGATCAGGTCATCCCGCTGAACTTTCGTCAGGAGTGACCCGACCTGGACGGTCTTTCCTTGGTCTCCTTCCGCTAAGGGCACCTCGGTCAGAGGTTCGACCGGTGCTCCCCGGATCTCCTTCCGCTCGTCCCGGGTGTCCAGAGATCCTTTAATGTCGGCGCTAGCAGCGTGCTGCTCGGGGGAAGATGCCTCTGTCAGGCCTACCTCCGCAACCCGCTGGCTCCCGTATGCCCGGCCTACCCCACCCTGATCAAGGGGGAACTTTATCGCCAGGTGGTATGTCGAGATCTGGGCTTGGAGGGAGTTCAGCGTCGGCCGGCCGAGGAGGACGTTGTAGGCCGATGAGACCCTCACCACGATGAAGTCCACAAGCAGTGTGCGCGTGCGGCTGGTCACCCCGATCGTGAATTGCAGGGTGACCATCCCTTGTGCCGGGATGGAGTGGTTGGTGAACCCTGAGAGGACGTGAGAGGTCGGTCTCAAGTCTGCTGGGGCAAGCCCCATACGCAAAAAGCAGTCGTGGAAGAGGATGTCCGCCGAACTGCCCGAATCGATGAGTATTCGGTGGATTTCGTATCGGTGAATTTGTGCTACGATCACCAGCGGGTCGCTATGGGGCACAGATATGCCGTGGAGATCCTCGTCGCCAAAGGTGATGGGCTCTCGGCCCCTAGCCCTTTTGCTCGGGCGGTCGCCGGAGCCTGTGAGAGGGCAGCCAGCGGGGAGACCGACGATCTTAGGCGAGGGTTCGCCCGCGTCTCCGTTGCGAGGGAGGCGACAGCGGGCGTTTGGATCTTTAGGGGAATCGGTTGCCATGTGGGCGGAGATCGGAAGGCCAACTTTTCTTTTTGTAGAGTTGTGTTCCCACAGACGGCGCCAACTGATGGAGCTCCTTTTCGGGCCTCCGTCAAATGTTGTCTTCCGTTGATCTCGCGGTGGACTTAGTTGATTATTTTCCTTCGCGTGCGGGTCTCAATGGGTTTTTGGAGGAAGAGGTGAGGTGAGCGAGTTGTTGCCGGGTACCTGCAAAGAAGTCCCGGGGTGGTTTGGTACCACCAAGGACCCTCCGACGCTCAAGTTAGTGATGAGATCCGAGCAAAGTAACGGCGTAAAAGTGTAAAAAAATGGCTTACTTGACCCCTCTGTGACGGGGGTTTATATAGTGGTGGAGCACGCAGCGGCGGCGCGCGAGAATCTCGCCGGCGGTTACGCTCCCCTCCTCCCCTCCGACGTCACGTCCGCGCAGAAAGCGGATCGCCCATTAATGGGGATTGATAGCGTGGAACGTGGGATGTTGCTGGCGTAGAATCAGCGCATGGCGAGATTCGCGGAGCGGCGGTTACGTCTGTGAGCGATGGAGTTGGTCGGGGGACCGAGGAAGACGGCCTCGGCCGGGAGCTCGGGGGCGAGCGAGGAGGCCGAGGGGTCTTGGTCTGGTGGCAGCTCGGGGCGAGTCGAGAGCCCGAGAAGGCCAATTTGCAGGGGCCCCGAGGAGGGCCAGCTCGCGCTTGCAGGTTGGGCACGGGGTGGCCTGGTCGGCCCCTGTGGGCCTTTTCTTCTGAGTCCCGGGACACATCACCTGCCACGTGTCATGATCTTGGGGATCGCCAATATCGAGCACTATCAGGAGGGCTCGGACGTAAGTCGATGGTTATTTGTAAGGCGAGCATAGAAGTGTCCCGTAAGCTCCGAGACACGCTATCCATCACGTATCATGATCTGAGGAATTCCCATTTATGAGTATCATCATAACCATTCTCGCAGTACACGGAGAGATGGCTGGCTTTGGCAGCTTGGACGAAGAACAAAGAGGACATTAAAGATGCAATTCCCATGATTATTATAAACGCCCCGGTCTTATCTCTCCACATTCACTTCAATCAAGAATCCCTCCACTTTCTTAAACTGACATTGTTTAATTGATAAATCAAAGATGTTAGGTCACACCATGGGCCAATCAATAGAAGGCATTATTGCTAGAAATCCGCATTGGTTCATAGAGGGATCTCGGTTCGAGGAAAAACATATGATAGCGAACATTTTGAGTGCAGAGGACCCAAGTCATGATGATAGCGTCAAAGAGGATAATGTTGTACCATATATCGAAACATATATATAGTTTTGTGTAACTTTATCGATATCACTGGCTACCAAATATAGGGTTTTATTTTGAGATAATAAATCTTAGAATTTTTTGATTCATTAACCAGGGTAAGGATCTAAGCTGACCCTACTCGCAACAAAAACACATGCTAAGCCAAGTGAACTCTTTTTTATTTCTTTTTATTAATTAAAAATTAGATCTTAAACTTGAAACTACTAATTTATCGAATCTACTAAACATGGCATACAAAATATAAATAATTTATAGTTATACATCTCATCTAAATTAATAATGGACATCTCTTATGAATCAAAATTAATAATTTATCTAGATCAAGATTGAAAATTTATGATAAATAATGAAAAATAGAGAGAGCAACCTTTTTCTGATATCAATGTCGGCGGCTGAAGAGCGGTTAACGATCTAGGTTATAAATAAAGAAAATTCTGCAAATTATAAAAACTCATATTGGACAGCTAGCGTGATATCAATTGTCTAGATCCGAACTAAGCATGAACTCCCCTTTCGATCTGCTCGAGGTTGAGCCTCTAACTCTTATAACTCTAACTCTTGTAATCTCAGAATTAATTTATGTTGCAACTATTGAGAAGAGAAAAAGAGAAAATTTCTTCAAATAAAATACATTGCTATTTATTCATAATAATAAAAGTTTGTTATCATAAAAGAATTTTAAGATCACATTTCATAACAAATTTTCGCTTAAGATCAAATCTCATAATAACAAGATATCTTATATTAATCAATCAAAATCTATGGTTTGAGATTAAATCTCATAACCATAAGATATCTAGTATCTTTCTAAATAATTATTAGATCACTAAAATTTATTTAATTGCAATCAAATAGATTTCAATCTAATAAAATGTTAATTAATTTCGTCTATTAATTAATATATTAATTGCTACACCATCTCTAGATTAGATTAGGCTAAAGTAAGATCTAATTAATTATTTTCCAACAAAAATTCTCTCAATAAAAAATTCTCTCAATAATTATTTTAAAGTCTTTCCTTTATAATAAATTTCTCATAATTCCTATATATTTGTTCTAAGTGATTTAAAAATACAGTAGTAATCAAATCAATAGTTTTAGATCACACATAGCCCGGATAGGGGAATTGCCATTCCACAAATGATGGAGCTTCGGATCTCCTTCAGATGCTGTCCTCCGTCGATCCAGCGATGGTGATCTTGGACGGCTGAGATTTAGTTTTGGAGTTGTTGGGTGTGGATCTCAATGGGTTGGTGTTGGACCCTGAGCTACCTGCAAAGAAATCCTGAGGTGGGCGACCACCGTAAGACCTTCCGACGATCAAGTTAGAGCCGAGGAATAGGAGTAAAGTAGCGGCGCATTGAGATAATTCGAGTTACCTGAGTCGTCTGAGAGAGGGGTTTTTATAGTGGTCGTATGGAGTGAGCAGGTGCGAGATCTTCGCCTTCATTTACGCCCATGACGTTACGCCTGCGTGAATGATGGGATCCCTCCATTAATAACGGGATACACTCATTAATGGGGGGATGCGCCAGCGTGGGACGCGGGATATGGGGCGGAGGATATCTCGTCCTAGCGATATACGCGGAGCCGTTGTAGGACGTATGGGATCTACGCCCCTGGTAGGTCAGGGAAGGACGAGGAAGCTCGGCACGACGGAGGCTCGGAGACGAGCCGAGAGGCCGAGGAACTCGGCACGCCAGACGGCTCGGTGATGAGCCGGGAGTCTAAGATAGCTCGAAGACGAGCTGTTGGTAGTTTCCTGGGTGAAGGTGGAATGTATTTAGGGAGGCCCCTCGGAAGGTCGGCCACGTTCCTCGAGACGAATTCCCGAGGAATCCCTATAGTGCGACTCATTTATTCCACCCCCGTAGCTTTCGGGACACGTCATTGGCCACACGTTTCAATCTTGAGGAGATACCACTCATGAGCATCAACATTATCCCCCCACTCTCGTTCCGACCTATCCAAGGGTCGGGGTGAGAGTGGTCTCTTCGGTCTCTCTTTTGTTCAATTTTGCGCTAAGAATCATAATGCAGAACGCCTAGGAACTGCACGGCATTTGGCGGTCGCGTCGTTTCGATCTTTTAGGCCCACGTATCACCTCGTCGTGCGCCTGAATCTTCCTGCGTATCCCTGATAGCGTCAGAGGATCAAATGAAATGCTCGCGCTTTAAAGAGGGGGTGCCGTTTCAGTCGGTCACCAGTTGGGATACGGGCCACGTGTCGGACGTCGATTGGCGGATGCGACAGGCTGTCGCTGTCACCTGCAACCGAAGGGACATCCCTAATGGCCGATCGCCATGTGGAGCTCTGACAAATGGCAGACGCGACGTTTCGTTTTGGCGGGAATCGATCTGGACCGTCGGATGCTTTCTTTGAAGTGTATAAATAGGAGGGGACCCCTTTAGGGCCAACACTTCCACCATAATTTACTTTCGTTGTCGAAAATTGCTCGGCGTTCCTTATTTTTAGATCAGATCACCCGTGATTTTTCCTCGGCGAGCTTATTCCCTTGAATCAGGTTAGATGTCTTCATCTGAGAAGTCTGTAGAGATAGTTAGGGTTGAGTCGGACGATAAGGCTCCAGTTGTTGGGGCCGAGTCCAGCGGGTCTTCCTTCCCCTGGCTTCAGATAGCTGAAAGGGTTCTTCTGCCGCGTCATCTGTGTCGGGCTCGTCCCCTAGAGTCAGGGCCGCCCATGTCGTTCGCCATCGGGTGGCGACAAGGGCCTTTAAGGCGCGCATCGGGAACGCCCGCGATGCACCCTCTGTTTTGAGGAATGTGGACGGGCTTAACGAGATTCGGGCTCGATTCCATATTCCCTCCAACTATTCACTTTACTTAGCTAGAGAGGGTGAGCGGGCGGACCAGGTGCAGTGTAAGGAGATTGCCCTGTATTTGGAAGCATTCCGGGCCGGAATGCGTCTGCCCTTTTTAGCCGAGCTATGTGGGGTTCTTCGCTGCTTCCATCTTGCCCCGGGCCAGCTAGCGCTGAACTCGTGGAGAATCCTCCTCGGGTTTCTGGTCCGGTTGAAACTTGAAAACATCCTCTTCAGTTTGACCCTTACCGTTTCCTTCCTCTGTTATAAGAATCACCCTGGCACCTGCAAGGATGAGCCGAGCTGGGTGTATTTTTTCTTCAGAACACGTAAGGGCGGGGTGGCCAGGTCGGGTGTGGTAGCCGTCCTTTCTTCCATCCATGAATGGAAGGAGAAGTTCATTTTCGTCGGGCCACCCGAGGGCGAGAATTGGCTCGTGCCTACACAGAGGGACATGGATGATAGCCCAAGAGCGAAACAGTCATCTTCACCCGAGGCAAGGGTGGTGTCGTTGTGAGAGCCGATCCAGCGAGCCGACATCCTGCTTTGTGAGCATGCCTTGAGCTGGGCTGGGCTCAGCCCTGCGCGCTTTCTAGGTAAGTTAGGGCCGTAGACGATCTATTTAGATTTTGATAAATTTTCTTTGCCCTTTTCAGCGTCACTAAATCTCTTATGTGTTTTCTCCTTTTTGCAGAGAAAATAGACCGATCCAAGTTCTTAGCTGCTATGGCCGCGAAGGCCTAAAAGAAGACCGGGGGCGGAAGCTTGTCCAGGCCTGGCCCGAGCTTGGCCCCAAAGCCAACTCCACCGGCAAAACCTTCCGCTTCGTCCCAAGCCCCGGAAGATAGCTGTGGGGGTAGCCAGAACCATGCGCGGGACCCGGCGCCCCGGACGAGGGAGGAGGAGGAACTCAAAGACGTTCCCCTCAAAAGGCAAAAAAGGACGGTCTCTCGGGCGCCCTCCACCGGAATTCCAGTGCAGGAAGGGGACTTCTGTTTCGGGGTGCCCTCGGGGCTCTCAGTCGCCGACAGCCTGCTCTCGGACATGGAGCAAGCAGGCGGGGAAAAGATTCCCCGTGGGACCCTGAAGGCCCAGGTGGCCGCCATTGCTCAGGAGGCGGTTCAGGTCGGTATCTGTTTCCCTTTAAGAATTTTCTTAAGTATATTTTTTTCAGTTTGAACATTGCTAACTCCTTTTGCTACTTTTCTCAGGTCCTCTACCACTGCGCCCTCATTGTAAATATGGAATCCGAGAAGATAACCCCGGCCATTAAGAAGGCGGGCGAATCGTCCTCACGGGAGGAGGATCTGTTCCTTCGGCTGCAACATGCAGAGGAGAATATAGCCGCCTTCGAAACCCGGATGGTCGCCGAGGAGCTGACAAACTCCAAATACAAGGAATCTCACCGACTTTTGAGTGAATCCAACCGTGCTATCCAAACCAAGTTGGAGGAGGTGGTAACCTCTATAATTCAATAAAGAAGTCGAGGGACGTCAGCAGGAAGGACGGGTGGCGCTCGAGGCCGTGAAGCTCGCCAAGATCCGAACGGTGAAGTCCATGGAGAGATATAAGGCTTCGGACCAGTTCTACGCCGACCTCGCCGAAGCCTCGGCCATCGTTTGACACGAAGCTCTCGACGCCGTCAAGGTGTCAATGCCGGAGTTTTCCGACGGTGAGCTCCGCGCTAAGTACCCGCTTTTCGAGGATATGCCACAGGGGACGGGTGCCGAGGTGGCCGCAGGGGGCAAAGCCGTCCCAGAGACTGAAGCTCCGGCCCTCGAGGGAGGTGTCGAGCAGGGCGAGACCCCGGCGGAGCCTACGGCCTGAGCTTTCTTCCCTTGGGAGCTTTTGTTTTTCTTTTCAAAATCTTGTAAGCCTCCGGACATTTTTTGTAAGGCTGAGGAGCCCAGAATACCTTATAAAATTTCGGAATATAAATAAAGTTGAGCTCATTTTCCTCTGCATGACTGTCTGCTTTCTGTGTGAGTACTTTAGCTCGTCATTCTTCTTCTTGTTTGAATTTTCATTATGCTGCAAGTGTTAGGTCATAAGCTGTTGCCCGGCTTTTTAGATGACGGTCACGCGTTAAGTGTAAGTCGAATAATAACTAAGTGTATGAAGGTCGGTATCCTCCCGCTTCCCGGAATCGAGATGACGATCATTCATTTAGGATGAATCATAAGGCACTCCAATGTTACGAAGGTCGGTATCGATCCATACCTCGGAGTCGAGGTGATGACCACATGTTTTAGCATGAGTAAAAAATCAGCCAAGCTAGAATAGGTTGGCCATAACTGATTCTTCCTCAATGTGGGTTCTAGATCTATGTCTTCGTAGGGTTGGAATCTACCCCCCGGAGTTTAGTCGAGCAGGAATCTGCACGGTGGCCTATGTAGGAGGGCTTTAGATCCTTTGCGTTGATGGGTAGGAAGCTACCCGCTACGGATGGACCGGACAGGTAAGCTGCACGGTGGCCTCTGTAGGAGGGTTTTAGATCCTTAGCGTTGATGGATTGGAAGTTACTCGCTAGGGATAGACCGGGCAGGGGTGCTGTTCGGTTGCCTAGTGAGGAGGGCTTTTGATCCACAGCATTGTTGGGCAGGAGGCTACTCGCTGGTGGATGACCGAGCAGGAAGCTACTCGGTCGCCTCATGAGGAGGGCTTTGGATCCACAGCGTTGTTGGGAAGGAGGCAACCCATTGGTGGATGACCGAGCAGGAAGCTACTCGGTCGCCTCGTGAGGAGGGCTTTAGATCCTTAGTATAGTTGGGTAGGGAGCTACCCGCTAGGGATAGGCCGGCAGGAAATTGCTCGGCGGCCTCTTGATGAGTGCTTTAGTTCCTTAGCGTTAATGGGTAGGAAGCTACCCGCTAGGGATGAGCCAGTAGGAAATTTCTCGGCGGCCTTTTGGTGAGTGCTTTAGTTCCTTAGCGTTAATGGGTAGGAAGCTACCCGCTAGGGATGAGCCAGTAGGAAATTTCTCGGCGGCCTTTTGGTGAGGGCTTTAGATCTGTCACGCCCCACTTCCCAAAATACGGAATACGGGAGGCAACTAGGCCAGCCATTCTCCTACGGTCAAGGATAATCCCGCCGTAGTCACACTTCGGCTTCTAGCATTACATAGTGTTTCCCCCAATCAGAGCAAAGCTCTGTTTTTTTTTAAAATTCAAAATTTAAAAGATGAAGCAATGCTTCAGATTCAGCGATAGGCGCGTTGCGCGCCATGTGTCAAACACAGATGCGCTAGCGCCAAGGGTACTGCACCCTAGGCAGCGTACCCCCAATGAGAGCAAAGCTCTGTTTTAAAATTCAAAATTTAAAATTTGAAGCAACGCTTCAGATCCAGCGCTAGGCGCGCTGCGCGCCATGTGTCAAACACGGGTGCGCTAGCGCAGGATGCGCTGCGTTCTGCGTTGCGCGGCACGTGTCAAACATAGGTGCGCTAGCGCTGGAATTAAAAATTCCCTACCGTTAGATCAAAAGATCTAATAATGATAAATCATTAATTAATCAGAATTAAAATTCTGCATGGAAATATTTCTCAATCTTATTAAAATAAGAAGATTATCTTCTGCAAAACAGAAGCCATAGGATCAAAAATCCAACGGTGGGGAAACATCCCCAAATCAATCAGAGAAAGATCTCTTTAACTGATTTAACAAATCAATTTGCCCTATATAAAGGCCCCAAGACTTCAAGTCTGATATAGAAAAACCCCCCTACAAAGTTTGAGAAAAACTCAAAGAAAGAAAAGCAAGATTTTAGCAAAAGAAGATCATTTTCTTCAAGGTAAAGAATATAAACTTGTTCTCTGATCATAAATTTGATCAAATGTGCTTTGCGCTACTGGAAAGTTCCTTGCACTCAAGAACTGCGTTTTTGCGCTCCTTGGACCGGCGCTCAGCGCTAAAACGTGTCATGTGTCAACCGTAGATACAACTTGCGTTTTGCGCTTCTGAAACAGAGCACTGCGCTTATGGGCTGGCGCTCAGTACCAAGCGCGCCACGTGTCACTCACTGGTGCGCCACAAAACTAGTGCAAAGCGCTCATAAATTAAAAGCACAATGCGCTTGTAAACTGGCGCATAGCGCCAAGCGCGACATGTTAGTGTATATGTCCTAGAGGCCATTACCGTATCATACTAGTTTGTATATTACTTGATGGAAGCTTGGGATATTCACAGTTGTATACACAATATTGCTCGAAATGGTAGTATGCTACTTGGTTTGTCTCTACTTTAATATGTGCATGTGTTTCTTTTAGCATATCGCTGATATACATATTAGTAGAGCCCTTAGGATCTTTGCTTGATTACCAGCGTTGTGATGGCGCTCACGCTCGTGGGAGCTGGGTGATCTATAAGCACATCCTTATACAGGTCCCTAGTCGTTGGACTATCGAGACAGGGCATCGATACTCCGGAGTAGACTAGCGTATGCGCTTCTCATCCCAGTGTGGGAGACGGTCTGTCCCACAGCCGTCAGTACGTCGTACTTGAGATAGTATGCGGGTGCTCGTTAGGTTACGAGTACACTGGACAGGACTCGTCGGGAACTGTTGGTTGGTATTATACCTATCGTCAGTTATCAGTTCCCAGGTGACATGAGTACAGCTTAGTCCGCTGACTTGACACTGTCACTTCGCCTCGAGTGTGTTCCTACTGCACTTTGATTACTACCCTACCACGGCTCAAAGGAGTCGTGCAAACAGGTAGTTTTTTGGTGCAGTCCCGAAGCACTTGGAGGCAGTGACGATTAGACAGGATTCGTCTCTCCCGGTATTGGGGGTTGACATCGCGCTGTGTCCAGGAGAGCCATTACACGAGTAGTCCCTGGCCAGGGCAAGCGAGATATACTGGTAGGTTTCCAGTGTTATCTCAGGGTGTTCTGGGCTACACTCCGACACGACTTGTACCGCTATTAGGGGACTGACGTTCACCGCCCCCCTAGGCCCGCCATGCGATGTATCAGACGAACAGACCGGACTGTACGGAGACTGTCACATACAGGCTCAGTAGGAGTTCAGATGGGGTTACCTCGTCAGTCTTCTTATCGACATCTACCTGGTGACCGTTACGTACAGCTAGTGCCGCTTGCGGTTTGTAGTTAAACCCACTGCCAGCGTAGTGTCGAGTCTTTAGAGTCCCACACAGAGAGCTATTCGTCTTTAGGCAAAATGAGTAGAGGTCGCATGGTTTTGCGACAGGGTTCGTTCACATCCGCGCACTTGTGCACGTTTGCTGTCTGGACAGCCTATACTAGCGGGCTTTGGTTTAAGCCGGATCCTAGTATATGATTTGGGATTGGTTTTATCTCATTGTATTCGTGTTCCTCGGATCACGAATACGGGTGCCTATGCACAGTTGCTTGAGACAGAGGGAGAAGAATTTGATTAGGGTTAATGACTATTGTCATTTTATTAACCCTAATGCTTATGTATGTATTATGGTTAATTGATATTAGTTTAAATAATTGTGCATGGTTATGGTTGTTGACCATTTGACCTCCTTGACTTGTTGACCTAGGTTGACACTTTGACCATCATCATTTCATTTGGAAGATGCTCTTTGATCCTTGCAAATTGCATTAAAAATGAAATGATAATGGTCATGTCTTGATTAACCATGACAATTATCTAGCTAATCATCTAATTACAATAATTCACACATATATGAGAGAATGCTTCATATTTTCTCTCATTCTGTTATTTCCTTTCTCTCTCTTGTTCTTCCTCTCCCTCAAGCTCTCCCCTCTCATGTGTTGAGAAACACTTGAGCTTGAGAAAAACCTCTTCTTGATAATCTCTACTCTCATCTAGGGTTCTAGAATTAGCACTTCTTGCACCCTAGTTACTTCTAGCTTGGAGTTGAAGCCAAAGGTCGAGGCTTTCGGGTGGATCTTTCTTCGACGTGAGAAGACGACAAAGGCGACCTCTTTCCACTACTCCAAGGAGCAAGGAGAGAAGGACATATAGCCCTAGGTGTAACCCTTCTAACACTTAGCTAGTTTCTAGTTAGCTTTAGCTTGTTTTTGTTTAGCAAAGATCCTTCTTTGTCTAGTTCATGTTGCCTAAGTTGATAAAAATTTGATTTTTATTCCGTTTTCCGCCTCCCCGCAAGTACCGGGGTGGGCAACGTGGACTTACAGTGGTATCAGAGCCTAACTAAACATAAACTAGCTAGGTAGTAAAGTGTATGGAAGTTCGATCGAAAAAAATCGAAAAACCGAGTTTTCAAAACCCTAAGTTTCTGTTAAAATTTTTTCTGTTCAAAACAAAATAAATCATACTCCAAAAATCATCTCAGGGTTTTGTGAAGAAAGCCACCAAAAACGATCCAGAGATTCGACCAAAGAGCCGCGGTTCTGCGGCAATAGCAAGCTATTGCCGCGCAACCGCGGCCGTCTTGGCTCGGATCTGGGTCGATTTTGGTGCAGTGTATTTCTGGCATGGTTTTGGAATTTTTAAGATGGTTTATATGTGCCCAGATTTTCCAGAATAGAAAATTGTTTTTGGGGGCCTATAAATCCGTATTTTTATCGAACTTCACTACATTTTGACTATAAGGGTTATATCTGTGATGTTAATATGTATTGAACGTCGACTAATCGCTATATGTCGATTAGTCGGGGTTATATATATCTGTGATCTGTGTTTGATGATGGTATGTGTATATGAATGTGTTGGATTGTCGCGGGTGAATAGCCGGGGTGGATGTGAGATGAGTGTTTCTTTTTCTTTCATTCATTGTAATATGTAAATTGATGTAATATTATTAGTATGGCCGCACAACCGGGTCGGGGTTGTAGCCGTCATTGTATAATTCTTTTTACTGTTTTTGCTCCTAGGATAGACCCATGGAGGGGGTGCACAAACTACCGGGTATCTCGAAGTGCCGAGTGGCCTACTCACGGTGGTGAGGGAGGTTGCTTCACTTCGGGTACTTGGTGGGTAGTTTGCCGCACCCGTAGGGGTCTTGGGTGGGGTATTGGCTATTCACCGCGACCGTGTAATCCGCTTTTCGTTGCAGGCTCGAACGGATTGCGGATTCCTAGTATATCCAATGTATTCATCTGTGATCTGTAATGTCTATCATTGCTATATATTTATATATGATAACTATTTAGGCGTTGCTTATGTTTTACAGCCGTGCTAGCCCAGCCCCCGCTCTGTCGTTAGTTAAGTAACCTAACGGGTGATGACGGGGCCCCGTGGCGAATGCGAATGGCATAAGCGTACGTCATATTTTGGTTGTTTTCTGCAATGGTAGGATTAAATGATGGGACGCATTAAAAGAACTAATGCAAGAAAATAAACCAAGTAAAAGTCGATTGAAACACTTTGAAAACCACTTGGTTCTTTTCAAAACTAAACTTTTAAACGCGGAGCTTCAACCACTCCTTTTAAAAGCTATCTCGTTCCATCGATTATATCAAGTTCACTACGTTCACAGTTTCGCCAAAACCATTCGTAGCCCTCCGTCATTCCACATGAATGGTCAAAAAGTATTCAAGCTATGTATTTTGGCCAAAGTCAAGGCATAGTGATTGGTAGCTATTGGGTATTCATGTGCAGCATAGATAGATGCGTTGGTTTGGGACAGTCGTGCTGCCATTTTGGCCAAAGTCAAGGATAGGTACGGGTGGGTCCAAATTAACCAGGAGAATGACGGGTAGAACTTGACATGTGACTTATGATATTTTGGCCAAAGTCAAGGTCATAAGAGCATGGGGCAAAAATCCACATCGGGGGTTTCATAAGTACTGAAACTTGCTAGCGCTGCATACCATTTGGAGTGTGATAATTCTGGTAGGATTCCTTCGGTTTTATCACGCGATGATATTTGGATCCCGATCCTACTGTGAGTATATGCTACTCCTCGGGAAAACTCTCACTTAACGATCAATGCTATAAACTTAGTAGGTGTCTAGAAAGGTGTTAGCGGGGCTACGCCCACAGGGAAAAGAGGTTACTTAATTAAGGAACTTTGCGAAAGCGTTGGAAAACCTCCCTCGAAGTACCGACACTGGCCTGGCTGAACGGTTAAGCAAGTATTGTACGGTGAGATTGATCCTGACTAATCCTTTCTTTACGGTTTGAGAAGGGATTCGAGAGACAGTGGGAGCCATCCTGTTTAGACAAACTAAAAACCACTCTAAACTTGCAAGAGCATCATGCTAAAGTGTTTCTTTTCTCTCTCCTAATTGCAGCGACCATTCAACATGACCGGACTTAAGTTATTACTAGATAAAAACATATTGACAGGGCCAAACTACAAAGATTGGCTCAGGAATGTCAAGATGGCAATCACTTACGACAAGTTGGGGTATGTCCTTACCACCAAAGCACCCTCTGTCCCAGGTCCCAAAACCAGTGTCGCGGATAGGGAAATCCGTAAGACATGGGAAATAAATTGCGCGAAGGCCAAATGCCTTGTACTTACCTCGATGGACAACGAACATCAGAGGAGGCACGAGAATATGGACCTAGAGTCCATATTTCTTCATACAAAAGAACTGTATGGAGAGCAGTCTCATATCGCCAGATACGAAGTGTCGAAGAAGTTGTTTTCGGCAAGGTTGGCCGTCGGATCATCGGTAGCGGAACACGTGCTTAAGATGATTGGCTACATAGAGGAGCTCGCGGACCTTGGGACCACGTTGGAGAATGAACTCTATACTGATTTGATTCTCCAGTCCCTTCCTTCCACTTACGCCCAGTTTATTCTTAACTTCAACATGCAAGGAAAGGAGGTTGAACTTTCCGAACTTCTGAACATGTTGAGGAGTGCTGAGGGCACCCTACAGAAGGGTAGGGAGACATCCACTTTGTTTGTAGGAGGATCTTCCTCTTCTAGGTCCAGGGCGAAAGCCATGGGCAAGAAGAAGAAAGCCCCCGCCAAACCAAGAGGCGGTGTCAGTAAAGTGGATACGAAGGGAAAAGGAAAAGCAACAAAGGTAGCGGGAAAGCTGGTGGGGAAGGAAGAATACTTCTATTGTCACAAAAGTGGTCACTGGAAACAGGATTGCAAGGCTTGGAAGGCCAGAACACAGGATTTGAAGCGAGTTGCGGCTTCAGCTTCAGGTGTGTATGTTATTGAAAACTGTCTATCAATAAACTCTACATCCTGGGTATTGGATACCAGATCAGGATCTCATATCTGTAATTCTTTGCAGGCGTTGAGAAAGCGTAGAGTTTTGAAGGCAGGTGACATGACCCTCAGAGTTGCAAACGGTGCTAGCATGGATGCTGAGGCCGTGGGGGACTATCACCTGGGATTGTCGGATGGACAATTTTTGGTTTTGCGTAGTTGTTATTATGTACCAAATGCAACCTGTAATATCATTTCTGTATCTTTATTATCTAAAGAAGGTTATGAATTTGCATTTGTAAGTAATGTAGTGAACATTCACCTTAATCAAGTTTTGATTGGGTCAGGTACATTGAACAACGGTATATATGTATTAAACCAACCACAGATTTTCAATGTCCAGAATACACACAAAAGAAAGTCTCCAGAAATCAATAAAACTTTCTTATGGCATTGTAGACTGGGTCACATCAATGAGAGAAGGTTGACTAAGTTACACACAGAAGGATATTTGGATCCGTTCGAATATCAATCGTATGCAACTTGTCAATCCTGTCTCAAAGGAAAGATGACAAAGACTCCGTTCACTGGACACGGAGTAAGAGCGAGCGAGCTCTTGGGACTCGTACACAGCGACGTGTGTGGTCCAATGTCTACACATGCACGAAGCGGTTATTCTTACTTCATTACTTTTACGGATGACTTTTCAAGGTACGGTTATATCTTCTTAATGAAACATAAATCCGAGGCTTTTGAAAAATTCCAGGAATATAAGAATGAAGTAGAAAAACAAACAGGCAAAAGTATCAAGGCACTGAGATCTGATCGAGGTGGTGAATACTTGAGTGCCGAGTTCCTGGGTTACTTAAAAGAGAATGGAATTCTCTCTCTGCTTACTCCTCCATACACTCCGCAACATAACGGTGTATCGGAGAGACGGAACCGAACCCTATTGGATATGGTACGGTCCATGATGAGTAACGCTGAGTTGCCGCGATCGTTCTGGGGATATGCGCTAGAATCAGCTGCATACCTTTTGAACCGAGTTTCAACTAAGACTGTGCCTACTACACCATATCAGATGTGGTGTGGGAAGAGACCCTATCTTAATCACATTAAGACATGGGGATGTCCAGCTTTTGTAAAAAAGCAGCATGCGGACAAGCTCGAGGCACGCTCAGTACAGTGCAAGTTTGTGGGATATCCAAAGAACTCCAAGGGATATTTCTTCTATTGCGAAGAGGAACAAAAGGTGTTTGTTTCTCGCCATGCCCACTTTCTAGAACACCAGTTCATAGAAAAAGAATTAAGTGGGAGCGCAATAGAACTGGAAGAAATTCCAGAACCACGAGCTATTACTGAAAGCTTAGTAGAACCAAAGGGTTCGAAAGATCAGGACATTCCCACGCCACTCCGCAGGAGTAGTAGGCAGTCTCATCCGCCCGAGAGATACTACGGTTTTCTCATTGACGGGGATAGAGAGGATTGTATCATAGATTGTGATGAGCCTACTAGCTTCCAGCAAGCCATTCAGAGCGTCGACTCGGTAAAATGGCTGGATGCAATGCGGACCGAAATGGAGTCCATGTACACCAACAAAGTATGGACGTTGGACATTGCTCCATATGGGGTAAAACCCGTAGGATGCAAGTGGATCTTCAAAAGGAAGATTGGTGTAGATGGACAGGTTGAGACCTATAAAGCTAGACTGGTAGCAAAGGGTTTTCGTCAGCGACCAGGTTTGGACTATGACGAAACCTTTTCTCCAGTAGCTATGCTGAAATCCATTCGGATCCTTCTTGCCATTGCTGCCTTCCACGATTATGAGATTTGGCAGATGGACGTAAAGACAGCTTTTCTAAATGGACATTTAGAGGAGTGTGTCTATATGGAACAGCCAGAGGGTTTCATTTAGAGTGGGAGCAGCGGAAAGGTGTGCAAGTTGCTTAAGTCCATTTATGGACTAAAGCAGGCATCGCGAAGTTGGAACATCTGTTTTGATGAGACGGTCAAGGAATTTGGCTTTATCAAAAATCCAGATGAACCATGCATCTATTGTATATTTGTAGCGAGAACTGTAGTATTCCTCGTTTTATACGTGGATGACATTCTCTTAATAGGAAATGACATTCCTATGCTACAATCTGTCAAGGGGTTCTTGTCATACAGGTTCTCCATGAAAGACCTGGGTGATGCCTCATACATTCTGGGTATCCGGATCTACCGTGACAGATCCAAGAGGATATTAGGACTTTCACAGTCCAGGTACATCGACACCATACTGAAGAGATTCAGTATGGAAGATTCCAAGCGCGGTAATTTACCGGCTTGTCACGGGATCGCCCTCTCCAAAGAGATGTCTCCCAAAACTGATTTGGAGAGGGATCGCATGTCTATCATACCCTACGCTTCTGCGGCAGGCTCTATAATGTATGCGATGTTGTGTACCAGACCGGATGTGGCTTATGCACTGAGTGTGGTAAGAAGGTATCAGTCAAACCCTGGGGAGAAACATTGGATAGCAGTAAAGAACATTCTCAAGTACCTGAGAAGGACTAAGGAGATGTTCTTGGTGTATGGCGGAAAAGACCTCCAGATTGAGGCCTTTGCTGACTCCAGCTTCCAGAGTGACAAGGATGAATCCAAATCCATGTCGGGTTTTGTCTTTACCCTCAATGGAGGGGCGGTGTGTTGGAAGAGCTCCAAACAGGAAACCGTTGCTGACTCGACTATGGAAGCGGAATACATCGCTGCATCTGATGCCGCAAAAGAAGCTGTCTGGATGAGGAAGTTCTTGAGAGAACTTCAGGTGGTTTCGTCCATTGTTGACCCAATACCTCTGTATTGCGACAACAACGGGGCTATAGCTTTAGCGAAGGAACCCAGGTCCCATCAGAAATCCAGACACATCTTGAGGCGGTATCACCTGATCAGGGAGATCGTGGATCGCCAGGAGATCGAGGTTCGGAGGGTAGCTTCAGAAGATAACACAGCAGATCCATTCACCAAGGCCTTGCCCTAGACTCAGTTCGAGCGGCTGATCGAGATGATAGGTCTTTGATACGCCAGTACACGGCCTTAGTGCAAGTGGGAGATTGTTAGTGTATATGCCCTAGAGGCCATTACCGTATCATACTAGTTTGTATATTACTTGATGGAAGCTTGGGATATTCACAGTTGTATACACAATCTTGCTCAAAATGGTAGTATGCTACTTGGTTTGTCTCTGCTTTAATATGTGCATGTGTTTCTTTTAGCATATCGCTGATATACATATTAGTAGAGCCCTTAGGATCTTTGCTTGATTACCGGCGTTGTGATGGCGCTCACACTCGTGGGAGCTGGGTGATCTATAAGCACATCCTTATACAGGTCCCTAGTCGTTGGACTATCGAGACAGGGCATCGATACTCCGGAGTAGACTAGCGTATGCGCTTCTCATCCCAGTGTGGGAGACGGTCTGTCCCAAAGCCGTCAGTACGTCGTACTTGAGATAGTATGCGGGTGCTCGTTAGGTTACGAGTACACTGGACAGGACTCGTCGGGAACTGTTGGTTGGTATTATACCTATCGTCAGTTATCAGTTCCCAGGTGACATGAGTACAGCTTAGTCGGCTGACTTGACACTGTCACTTCGCCTCGAGTGTGTTCTCACTGCACTTTGATTACTACCCTACCACGGCTCAAAGGAGTCGTGCAAACAGGTAGTTTTTGGGTGCAGTCCCGAAGCACTTGGAGGCAGTGACGGTTAGACAGGATTCGTCTCTCCCGGTATTGGGGGTTGACATCGCGCTGTGTCCAGGAGAGCCATTACACGAGTAGTCCCTGACCAGGGCAAGCGAGATATACTGGTAGGTTTCCAGTGTTATCTCAGGGTGTTCTGGGCTACACTCCGACACGACTTGTACCGCTATTAGGGGACTGACGTTCACCGCCCCCCTAGGCCCGCCATGCGATGTATCAGACGAACAGACCGGACTGTACGGAGACTGTCACATACAGGCTCAGTAGGAGTTCAGATGGGGTTACCTCGTCAGTCTTCTTATCGACATCTACCTGGGGACCGTTACGTACAGCTAGTGCCGCTTGCGGTCTGTGGTTAAACCCACTGCCAGCGTAGTGTCGAGTCTTTAGAGTCCCACACAGAGAGCTATTCGCCTTTAGGCAAAATGAGTAGAGGTCGCATGGTTTTGCGACAGGGTTCGTTCACATCCGCGCACTTGTGCACGTTTGCTGTCCGGACAGCTTATACTAGCGGGCTTTGGTTTAAGCCGGATCCTAGTATATGATTTGGGATTGGTTTTATCTCATTGTATTCGTGTTTCTCGGATCACGAATACGGGTGCGTATGCACAGTTGCTTGAGACAGAGGGAGAGGACTTTAATTAGGGTTAATGACTATTGTCATTTTATTAACCCTAATGCTTATGTGTGTATTATGGTTAATTGATATTAGTTTAAATAATTGTGCATGGTTATGGTTGTTGACCATTTGACCTTCTTGACTTGTTGACCTAGGTTGACACTTTGACCATCATCATTTCATTTGGAAGATGCTCTTTGATCCTTGCAAATCGCATTAAAAATGAAATGATAATGGTCATGTCTTGATTAACCATGACAATTATCTAGCTAATTATCTATTTACAATAATTCACACATATATGAGAGAATGCTTCATATTTTCTCTCATTCTGTTATTTCCTTTCTCTCCCTTGTTCTTCCTCTCCCTCAAGCTCTCCCCTCTCATGTGTTGAGAAACACTTGAGCTTGAGAAAAACCTCTTCTTGATAATCTCTACTCTCATCTAGGGTTCTAGAATTAGCACTTCTTGCACCCTAGTTACTTCTAGCTTGGAGTTGAAACCAAAGGTCGAGGCTTTCGGGTGGATCTTTCTTCGACGTGAGAAGACGACAAAGGCGACCTCTTTCCACTACTCCAAGGAGCAAGGAGAGAAGGACATATAGCCCTAGGTATAACCCTTCTAACACTTAGCTAGTTTCTAGTTAGCTTTAGTTTGTTTTTGTTTAGCAAAGATCCTTCTTTGTCTAGTCCATGTTGCCTAAGTTGATAAAAATTTGATTTTTATTCCGTTTTCCGCCTCCCCACAAGTACCGGGGTGGGCAACGTGGACTTACACGACACGTGTCCTCTTCGTGTGCGCTACTTGGCAGAAGCGTAATGTGCTCTTTAATTGGTGCAAAACGCCTGGCGCGCCATGTGGCGCGCTGTCAGAACACACATTTTTTTGATGAATGCTATGCATTCAATATAAGACAAAAAAAGTGTCAGGATCTAATCCTCAGCATTATTAAAAAAGCCAAGCCCAGATAAAGGCTCAACAGCCCAGAACAATAAAATGTAAAACATTTATTGGACTTAGCCTAACACTGGCCATAAGTCCTCAACTTATAATCAATCGAGCCCATCTGCTCACAAATATTCAACAGATCTCAGTCCCAAATTGGGCTACAGATCTTTCAACCAACTCACACCGGTTCGAGGGTACATCTCTTTACTCCTCTGATATCTGTCGTTGTAATCCTTCAACGTCTTCAGAGAGATGACGGGTCCCGACAACCACACATTTCTACGGACTATAGGGTCCTTAAACTCATGGACTACGATATCCTTAAACTTCATAGACTACGATGTTTTTAAACTACGGACTGTGGGGTCCTTAAACTCATGGACTACGATGTCCTTAACCTTGGACTGTGGGGTCCCTTTAAACCCACGGACTACGATGTCCTTAACCTGGACCAAGATGTCCTCAAACTAACATTGGACCGTAATGTCCTTAAACTAATAGACCGCAATGTCCCTAAACTAAACAATAGAGCCCAATTGCTCTCTTGTTGGATCTAAATGATCCTGTTAAGTTGATCTTAGTCTAAAATTAAGACTAACGTATTCTTAACAAACGTTTAAGTTGATCTTAGTCTAAAATTAGACTAACGTATCCTTAAACCCAAACCCCCAAACCCAAATCTAAGAAGATAAGGATTTGGACTAATCCACGCCCTACGGGCGACAACATAAATTAGTCTCCGTATACAATCCACGGGCAACCACAAACAAAACAAACACCCACAACACGAAGTGATCATCTGGAGAAGGAGAAAGTTGTTACCGCGATGCGGTAGCGTAATTAACTGCAGGGGCTTGCGCCTACAGGGAAGAACGTCCCCACAATAAAAAAAACCCTCAAACGAGGGGGAATCTGACGAAGTCTACTACATCGGCCGCATCCGTTTAAATCTTCGATACATGGTGCCATAAATCAACTTGGTATCTTCAGAGAGGTGGACGGATAGCACCAATTAGCATCTGCCCCAAAATTCAGGCAAGGCGTCTGTCTTCCCGGTTTTCCGCGGTAAACAGATTCTGGCACGCCCGGTGGGACCTTTTCCTCTTTCCACTCCACACTTCGTGTGTCGTGTTCGCGAATGAATCGCGGTTTAATATGGTTGTCCTTGGGTTCGAGATACTAAGATTTGGTGTCTTGCTGGGTGCAGAAAACAATGGCGTCTACTTGCATGAAGTGTTCCAGCTGCAATTGCAACTCGCGTTCCGCCTCATCTGGAGGCATAGCTTACGGGCCCCAAGCGGCCTCCCTGTTCACGATGCCGGTAGAATAGGTCACTCAGGCCACTACTGGATTGTTTTTCGGGACCATGCTCTCGCCAAAGAGCTTCAGCGCTTCTAGACCAATGCAAGAAGCTCCCAAGAAATCGGTCTTTGATCGGCTTGCAACTACAGCTGCCCCCCTCAACGGGTCGTCCAGCTCTAGCGCCTCAGTCTTCGCCAGAATGGGCCAAAGTTCATGCTGGCCCGTGATGAAGCCTGCAATTCAAGAAAAGGCTATTCCGAAAAGGATAACCATCCCAACTCCCGAAGTCGTCAATGCGGCTTCTCTTGCCAAAGGGTCGGTCTTCACAAGACCGACTGTTCCGGCTCCCACTCTGGCTCCCGTTCCTGCTCAAAAGTCCGTCTTTAACAGATTAGATGCTGCTACTCAACGGACATCAGTCTTCAAGAGGCTGACGCCGGCAACGGCCCTTCACCAGAACAGGGGGCATGACGAGGTCACCCCTCAAGCTGAAACCATCCCAACTGCTCGACGTCGCCACTGGCGCCGAGTAAGAAAGGCTGGTGGCAACTCCCTCTCTGGGCTAACTCCACTAGCCTCAACAGTGGAAGTCAATGCTGCTGTTCCCACCGGGAACAGTTTTGAATTGCTAAACAAAGTGCGCAGGAACTCTCCTACCGCCGTACTGAAGAGATCTCCTCCACTGGTGGAGAAAATTACAGAAACAAAGCCGGAGCAGCCCCCTCAATGGCTATCCTCCAAGGTTTACAAAGTCTAGCGACGGGTCCAGGAGTCGGTGATTGATCAAGACTATCCCCGCCGACAGAAGAAGCTGAAGGTTCAACAGGAAGAGAACCGTCCTGTCAAGCCGCAAAGGACAACGACTACCTGGGTGCCCAAAGCAACGGCCCCCTCAACGTCAACCACTCAAAAGAAAAGGAGGCCAGAGAAAGCCCCTGTAAACGTGGCAGGCCATAAAGACGCTGAGCCCAAACACCCCAAGTCTGGGGGCATAACGGTGCATACTGTTTACATGGCTTCCAGAAAAGAGGAAAGTCGCGCTTCGACGGGCCACCGACCGCTCACCCGATCCATGACAAAAGCTCAGGAGCAGCAATAGAAGCTTCAAGAAATGCTGATGCAAATGGCCGCACTCACCGGACCAAAAGAAATCCCAGAGGCATCATCAGAGTAGCGTCATGAACAGGAAACCGATGCTGACTTCCTACGCAGAGTCCTCGAAAAGAAGGACAGAGAAGCTGCAGAACAAGCTGCCAACATAAAACAAATGGCGCTTCTCTTCCAAGACATGGTCAGGATGATATTACAGCCGGATCCTCCAGCTGAAGACCCCCCGATCATTATTGAAGACGACAGAGGGGAGACATCGAACCCTCCTCCGGCTCTTTCAACAGCCAAAGAGGAAGCTATTTCCAAGGCCGCTCTAGATGACTATATTGCTTAGCAAATACGAGCTCACCAGGCGAATGAAGCAGCCGGCCAAGTCGTTAAAACTGGACGACCATACCCAGGCTGGTTGATCAAATAAAATATCCACCGGGATATACGATCCCTAAATTCCATGTGTACAAGGGGACAGGCAATCCCCATTAACATGTCGTCCAGTTCAGGGCTCTTTGCGGCAACACTGGGGGTGATGATAAACTTTTGCTCCGTCAGTTTATTGGCAGCTTGTCGGAGACGGCTTTCGAATGGTACTCTGAACTCCCGAATGACCCCGTCAAGACTTTCGTGAAAATGGAGTTGTTATTCACCCAGCAATTCGCGAGTGCTAGTGAACGCACCCCAATAACGACATTGATCAATGCCAGGGTGAAGCCAGACGAGACGTGGGTTTAATACGCAATCCGATGACGGAATCTGTGGTCGAGATGCGAACAGCGCATCGAAGAGGCACTGGCGGTGGGCATATTCATGGGCACCGTGGAACCTCATGCAAATATTTCACATCATGATGTTCTTTAAGCCGACCACGTTCTAAGCCTTGATCGACAAACTGGCCCAAATGGACCAGATTGGTCATAGACCGTCTCCTCCAAAGCCGGAGCCGCGGAACAAGAAGGGAAAGGGGAAAGTGACCGTCGTCTCTAATGCTCAACAGCAGCCCAGTGCTCTAAGACCGGTTGATCGCCAAAATAATAGAACTCTGTTCCCCGCCGAAAGACGCGAACGAAGACGCGGCGAACGTCTTGCCTGAAATTCGGGGCAGATGCTAATTGGTGCTATCCGTCCACCTCTCTAAAGATACCAAGTTGATTTATGGCACCGTATATCGAAGGTTTAAACGGATGCGGCCGATGTAGCAGACTTCGTCAGATTCCCCCTCGTTCGAGGGGTTTTTTGATTGTGGGGATGCTCTTCCCTGCAGACGCAAGCCGCTGCAGTTAATTACGCTATCGCATCGCGGTAACCACTTTCTCCTTCTCCAGATGGTCACTTCGTGTCGTGGGTGTTTGTTTTGTTTGTGGTTGTCCGTGGATTGGATATGGAGACTAATTTATGTTGTTTCCCATAGGGCGTGGATTAGTCCAAATCCGTATTTTCTTAGATTTGGGTTTTGGTTTGGGTTTAAGGATACGTTAGTCTCATTTGAGACTAAGATTAACTTAAACGTTTGTTAAGGATACATTAGTCTAATTTTAGACTAAGATCAACTTAACGGGATCGTTTAGATCCAACAAAAGAGCATTTGGACTCTATTGTTTAGTTTAGGGACATTGCGGTCGATTACCAGTTTAAGGAGATGGTGGTCCATTACCAGTTTAAGGACATGGTGGTCCAAGGTTAAGGACATCATAGTCCATGGGTTTAAAGGGACCCCACAGTCCGAGATTAAGGACATCATAGTCCATGGGTTTAAGGACCCCACAGTCCAGTTTAAAGACATCATAGTCTGTAGAATGTATGGCCGTCGGGACCCGTCACCTCTCTGAAGACGTTGAAGGATTACAACGACAAATATCAGAGGAGTTCAGAGATGTACCCTTGAAGAAATTTTGGTTGGGAGATTTATAGTCCAATTTGGGACTAAGGTCTGTTAGAAAGTTTATGAGCATATGGGCTCAGTTGATATGAGTTGAGGACTTACGGCCAATGTTGGGCTAAGACCAGTAAATGTTCAACATTTTATTGTTCTGGCTGTTGAGCCTTTATTTGGGCTTGACCCTTTTAATAATGCTAAGCATTAGATCCTGACATTTTTTGTCTTGTATTGAATGCATAGCATTTATCAGAATAATGTGTGTTCTGACAGTACGCCACGTGGCGCGCCAGGCACTTTGCGCCAATTAAAGATCGCATTGCGCTTCTGCCAAGTAGCGCACATGAAAATGACACGTGTCGCGCTTAGCGCTAAGCGCCAGTTTATTAGCGTATTGCGCTTTCAATTTATGAGCGTGTTGCGCTGGTTTAGTGGCGCACCAGTGAGTGACACGTGGCGCGCTTAGCGCCAAGCGCCAGCCCATGAGCGCAGTGCTCTGTTTCAGAAGCGCAAAGCGCAAGCGGGGTCTGTGGTTGACACGTGGCACGTTTTGGCGTTGAGCGCCGGTCCAAGGAGCGCAAAGCTCTGTTCAGAAGCGCAAAGCGCAAGCGGTGTCTGTGGTTGACACGTGGCGCGTTTTGGCGTTGAGCACCAGTCCAAGGAGCGCAAAGCTCAGTTCATGAGTGCAAGGCACTGTTCAGTAGCGTAAAGCGCATCTGATCAAATTTATGATCATGGAACAAGTTTATGTTCTTTTTTAAATGAGGCTTTGCCTCAAGATTCAAGAAGAAAAGTTCTTATTTATGAAAAGGCGTTGCCTTTATAGATCAATGATCTGTGAATGAAGTAAGTACTTCTTTGTTTTTATGATGAGATCTTTTGATCTTTTTATAAAAGACCTTGGTCTTTTCTTTTTTCTTTACATCTATGATCTTTTTAGAAGATAGTTTTTCTTTTCATGAGATGATTTCATCACTTTGTTCAAGAACCATTCTTTACCTTGAAGAAATAATCTTCTTTTTGCTAAGAGCTTGCTCTTCTTTCTTTAAGTTTTCTCAAAGTTTGTAGGGGGTCTTTCTCTTTTAGACTTGAAGTCTTGGGGACTTTATATAGGGCAAATTGATTTTTTAAATCAGTTAAAGAGATCTTTCTTTGATTGATTTTCGGATGTTTCCCCACCGTTGGATCTTTGATCCTAGGGCTTCTGTTTTACAGAAGGCAATTTTCTTGTTTTTAACAAGATTGAGAAAATCTTTCCATAACAGAATTTATTGTCTTTGGTAATTTTCATTTACCATTGGATTATTGATCCAACGGTGCTCTGATTTACAGAGCACAATCTTGTTATTTGGAAAGATTTTGAGGAATCTTTCCTTAACAGAATTTAGTTTCTGATTAATTAATGATTTATCATTATTATTAGATCTTTGATTTGACGGTGGGGAGCTTTTAGGTTCCAGCGCTAGCGCACCTATGCTTTGCATGTGATGTGCTGCTTAAAAGGCAACGCACATTGCGCTAGCGCATCTGTGTTTGACACGTGGTGTGCTGCTTAGAGTGCAGTGCGTCTAGCTCTAGCGCACCCATACTTTACACGGGGTGCACTTCTTAAAGCGCAGCGCACCTAGCGCTAGCGCACACGTGCTTTGCACGTGGTGCGCTGTTTAGGGCACAACGCACTTGGCGCTGCATCTGAAGCGTTGCTTCACAATATTTTAACTGTTGGTTTTGAGGCATTTGTTACATTCTTTGCATGTGGAGTTTTCCCTTCATTTTTTATTTTATTATTATTATTTTTTTTTAATTTTTTTTTATGTAAGGGAGCAGGTTATGAGCCAAAATTTTGGCGGGAACAAATGTCCCTCACTACTTTGCCCCCGTAAGTATGTACGTGGGTGAAGTAGTGCAGAGTTATGCATGGCCACAGAATTGAGGGCTTAGGAGACAAGTTTAGGATCCTTGTAGCCTAAGACTTTCTTTGTCTTCATGAGCCGTAAAGGTCTCATAAAGGTATTTCTCCCTACGAGTCGAGAGGATCTGGTGGGTGTAAATTCTCCCTAGAAATCGTGAGGATTTCTAAGTGTTTATTATCACCGTGAGTCGTAAGGATCTCACTCGGGTATTTTTCCTTACGAATCGTGAGGACCCGTAAGTAGCTTCTTCACTTCAGCAGCGAATGTGGTTTTGGCAAACGCGGCCCATAGATGATAGATGACATTTCATCCTGAATTCTCCGAGAGGTAGTGATGGCTTAGGAAGCAGGTTCAGATCTGCTACCTAAGACTTTTCAACTTCATGAGCCGTGAGGGTCTCATGAAGACTTTTTCTCCCTACAAGTCGAGAGGATATCGTAGGTGTATTTTCTCCTTAGGAATCGTGAGGATCCCTAAGTGCGTTTTCTCTTGAGAGTCGTAAGGATCTCATAAGAGAATTTTCCCTCCTACAAGTCGAAAGGACTCGTAAGCGGTTGTTTCCCTCCTTGTCGAGATTCGACTTTGGAGAGTGTGGCCCGTGAATAGTATGCAAGAGTCTATTTTGGACTGACCTGCAGGGCCCCAATGCTTAGGAAACCGGTTCTTATCCCCATTGCCTAAGGCTTTTCCCTACGAGTCGAGACGAATCAAGAAGTTCTCGTAAAGACACTAATTTCCTCACGAGTCGAGACGAATCGAGAAATTCTCGCAGGAATGTCCTAACGTCACAGTTAACCTCTGCTCTTTACGACAGAGGTCCGTTAGGGTCTGTGGTACTAGGGTTTTGTCCATCGTACCGTCGCGTTGGCTGATGTATTCCTCGATAGGCAGTCTTGCTGTTCGAATAGCCTCACGATTGTCGTGTCTCTGATCCCTTCGGGGCTGGACAAGATGTCTTCAAGCAATCCTCCTAAGCAGTTTGACCGTCGGAAGAGCAAGCGTTAGGAATTTTGCCATGCCGCTTTTTACTTGAGGTTAGGCTCATTTTGGAGAGCCCCGATGAGTCATAGCCATTCCGCGCTGGTATGGGATGATCTCCGATAGTCTTTCAGGTTTTATATGAGTTGCCGTCAAGACCCTGAAGTTAGGAATTTGGCCTTTGCTTCGTTTGCTGGTATTGCGTCTGCTGTATCGAGACGAATGTCGCAGTTGTCTCTAGGTTGTTGGTGAACCGTCGAGATTTGGAACTAGAGATTTTGCCATGGCTCCGTTGTTTGATTGTTGCGTCTGAATCCTGCTGGAGAAAGAACGCCATGGTGACATCTCATCTGCTGTATCGAAACGAATGTCGAGGTGGTGACCACTCCATGTGGGATGATCTCCGATGGTCTTTCAGGTTTTATATGAGTTGCCGTCAAGACCCTGAAGCTAGGAATTTGGCCTTTGCTTCGTTTGCTGGCATTGCGTCTGCTATATCGAGATGAATGTCGCGGTTGTCTCTAGGTTGCTGGTGAACCGTCGAGGTTTGGAACTAGGGATTTTGCCGTGGCTCCGTTGTTTGATTGTCGCGTCTGAATCCTGCTAGAGGAAGAACGCTGTGGTGACGTCTCGTCTGCTGTGTCGAGACAAACGTCGAGGTGGTGACCATTCCACGCTGGTGTGGGATGATTTCCGATAGTCTTTCAGGTTTTATATGAGTTACCGTCAAGACCCTAAAGCTAAGAATTTGGCCTTTGCTTCGTTTGCTGGCATCGCGTCTGCTGTATCGAGACAAATGTCGCGGTTGTCTCTAGGTTGCTGGTGAACCATTGAGGTTTGGAACTAGGGATTTTGCCGTGGCTCCGTTGTTTGATTGTCGCGTCTGAATCCTGCTGGAGGAAGAACACTGTGGTGACATCTCATCTGCTGTGTCGAGACGAACGTCGAGGTGGTGACCATTCCACGCTGGTGTGGGATGATTTCTGATAGTCTTTCATGTTTTATATGAGTTACCGTCAAGACCGTGAAGCTAGGAATTTAGCCTTTGCTTCGTTTGCTGGTATCGCGTCTGCTGTATCGAAACAAATGTCGCGGTTGTCTCTAGGTTGCTGGTGAACCATTGAGGTTTGGAACTGGGGATTTTGCCGTGGCTCCGTTGTTTGATTGTCGCGTCTGAATCCTGCTGGAGGAAGAACGCTGTGGTGACATCTCATCTGCTGTATTGAAACGAACGTCGAGGTGGTGGCCACTCCGCGCTGGTGTGGGGTGATCTCTTGTGTTCTTTTGGGTTTTATATGAGTTACCGTCAAGACCCTGAAGCTAGGAATTTAGCCTTCGCTTCGTTCGCTTTGGTGTGTCCGAATCCTGTTGGAGGAAGAACGCTATGGTGACATCTCGTCTGTTGTGTCGAGACGAATGCTGCGGTGGAGTTGGGATTTTGCCATCGCTCCGCTTTGCTTTGACCGTGGGGTTTTTTGTTGATGTTGCGTTCGCATGCTGCTGGACTGCGAAGGAACGCTGTTGTGGACATTACGTCTGGTGTAACGAGATGAATGCTGAGGTGGAGTTGGGATTTTGCCATCACTCCACTTTGTTTCGACCGTGAGGTCTTTCGTTGACGTTGCATCTGCATCCTGCTGGGCTGTGAAGGAACGCCGTTGTTGACATTGCGTCTGGTGTAACAAGACGAATGCTGAGGTGGAGCTGGGATTTTTCCGTCACTCCGCTTTGTTTCGACCATGAGGTCTTTCGTTGATGTTGCATCTGCATCCTGCTAGACTGCGAAGAAACGCCGTTGTTGACATTACGTCTGGAGTAATGAGACGAATGCTGAGGTGGAGTTGGGATTTTGCCATCACTCCGCTTTGTTTCGACCGTGAGGTCTTTCGTTGACGTTGCATCTGCATCCTGCTGGACTGCGAAGGAATGCCGTTGTGGGTCTTCAGGCTGTAGATGTGGCCGTCGAGACTTGGAACTAGGGATTTTGCCATGGCTCCAGGGTTGATTACAGCGTCTGAATCCTGCTGGAATGGTGAGGAACGCTGTTGATGATCTCTAGGCTATCCTTAAACCGTCGAGATTTGGCTTCGTTTTCTGATGAAGCTTGATGAGATGATATGGTTCCCTCTTTGTTTGCGCCCCTGGATTGTATACAGGGATTGATGTGATATCACCTGTAGGGCAAAATTTCATTTTTTCAAAACTTTTTTTTATCTCTTTCCGCGATACTCTATCATTTCAGCTTTTATATCGCGAAGGTCGCGATTGCCCAATCATTTCGGCTATTTTTCGCGGTGCCTAATCAGTTCGGCTATTTATTTTATTTTTACTCACTGCTTTTTATTGCGAGTTGCCTAATCATTTCGGCTATTTGTTCCATTTTTACTCGCTGCTTTTTATTGCGAATTGTCCAATCATTTCGGCTATTTTGCATGCATGCATTTTTACTTGCTGATTTTGTTGTAAGTTGCCCCATCATTTCGGCTATTTTGCATGCATGTGTGGCTCGCCGGCTTTTTGCTGCAAGCTTGGAATTAGACACCGATTTCGGCATCATCACCGCTACAACTGGGATATTGTCAGGAGCGAATCATCATTTGCCTCTGTCGATATCGAACAAAGATTGCTTAGCGAACAGGGTTAGGATCCTGTCGACTAAGGCTTTTAACTTCATGAGCCGTAAGGGTCTCATGAAGGTATTTCTCCATGCGAGTTGTGAGGATCCCGTAGGTGTATTTTCTCCTTACAAAGTCGAGAGGACCTTGCAAGTGTCTTTTAACGAGATTGCGCCCTTTCGGGTTTTCACAAAACTCGCCGGCAACCCTGCTGTTTTTACTCATGGAGCCCTTTCGGGTTTTCATCCGTGCCCTTTTTGCTTGTAGACATACATTTTTTTGCCCGTTAGCCTGAGGATGCCGCGGGATAGTAGTAGTTTAACGACGTTTCGGTCATCAGTTAGCGTGCGATTACGCAGCTAGATTTTGCCGCAAATCTTCGCATGTTTTGTGTCGGAGGTAGATTCCTTGAAGAGAGGGCTAAGGGCGATTTCTTCATCAGAGTCGCTTCCAAAAGTGACAACTTGCGATCTCTTGGTGTCGGCTATGTGATAGTTGCCAGCAGCTCTTTCATGCTCATCTGTCGTGTTTTTCTGCTCTCGATGAGCCTTGCGCTTCACTCGTTAAACGTGTCGTCGATGAGCAACATATCCCTGCCACCAGTTTTTAAAGGCTATGCACTCCTCGGTAGGGTGTGCAATCTTCTGATGGTATAAGCAGAAGTTAGGATGTATGTCCGCTTCCTCAAGACGTATATTGCCAGGGGAATTTCCTTTGAGAGAGGGCAACTTCATTCCTATTGCCAGGGCCCTAGCGAATCGTTTCCTTACTTCAAGCTTGCTTTTGCTGGCGATAGGGATGTTTTGCTCCAGTTGGGGTGTCTCGACCTTTTCCTCCAGTCGTCGGCGTTTGGCTTTTTCGAATATAGCCAGTTCACGCTCTCGATTGGCTTTGCTTTTCTGACGGGCTTCGTTCAGTAGCAAGTCGATCATCTCGTCAGACGGCTTCAAGGGTTTTGTCTTCGATCCTGCCCCCAGTTTCTCGATGCAAGGAGCTTCCTCATTGTCTATTGACGAGTGAGAGATCACATGGCAGCTTGCTACGTAATCTTCATATTCACTCGACGAGTCTTCTCCATCATCTTCGTTCTCAAGGACGTGGCTGGGAAACTCTTGGAGTGTGATTGGAGTTCGTGCCTTCTGGTTATACTCTTCCAGCGCGTCAATCTTCTTTTGCAGGTCCGTGCGCTTGTTATCAAGCTTCACGGGCTTTTGGGTTTTCTTCTTCTTCTTCGAAGACTTTGGCGGCTGGGTGGGAGCGCTTTGACTATATCCACCAATTTTTGTAGTTGGGCGCGGTTTCAGCATTCCCTCGACAATCTCGGGTTCCAGTAGATTTTTCCACCTGATTGCCGGGCACGTTTGGAGATCCTTCAGCATTCTTTTAGTTTTGGATGAAAGAGAGACCTCCCACGGAGTTTCTTCTATAAAAGAGCACAATGCCCCCGGCGTGTCTACCTTTTTAGGGGCATGAGGTTGTGGCGGTTTCACCTTCCAGTTTTCCGATAACGCGAACTTGCCTTGTTGGTATTGGTCTTCAACCCAGTTTTTGAAGATGTAGCAGTCCTCGATCGGATGGCCCAATACTCGGTGGTAGGGGCAGTAATTGGGATCATTGGCATCGTTTGGCTGTTACGGACGTTTTGGATTCGGCAAATTTATAAGCCTGTTGCGCACTGCCAGCTCGAACAGTCTCCTCGTTTTATCTTGGGGAAACGAGTAAGGACGTCCTAGTCTCTCCTCGAGGGATGGGCATGGACACATATTGTTTTGGCGAACAACCGGTTTTGAGTTGCTCAGCTGTTGTTGAGTATTGGCGACGAAAGTTGCTTTTCCTTTCCCCTTTTCATTCCGAGGATCCGTCTTTGGAGGAGACGGTCTATGACCCATCTGATCCATTTGGGCCAACTTGTCAATCAAGGCGTGGAAAGTAGTTGGCTTAAAGAACATCATGAACTGGGAGATAGTCGCATGAGGGTCCAGAGTGCCCACGAACATACCTACCGCCGGTGCTTCTTCGATGCGTTGTTCGCACTTCGACCATAAGTTCCGCCACCGTATTGCATATTGAACCCATGTTTCACCTGGCCTTACCCTGGCGTCGATCAATGCGGTGATCAGGGTGCACTCGCTGGCGCTTGCAAATCTTTGTGTAAATAATAGCTCCATTTCTACAAAAGTCTTGACGGAGTCGTTTGGAAGTTCAGAGTACCATTCGACGGCTGTCTCCGACAAGCTGCCGACGAACTGGCGAAGTAGCAATTTATCATCACCTCCGGTGTTACCACATAGAGCCCTGAACTGGGCGACGTGTTGGTGAGGATTGCCTGTCCCCTTGTACACGTGGAATTTAGGGATCGTATATCCCGGCGGGTATTTTATTTGATCATACCAGCTTGGATACGGTCACCCAGTTTTGACGACTTGGCCGGCCGCTTCATTCGCCTGGTGAGCTCGTATTTGCTGAGCTATATAATCATCGAGAGCGGCCTTTGAAATGGTTTCCTCTTTGGCTGTTGAAAGAGCCGGAAGGGGGTTCGATGTCTCTCCTCTGTCGTCTTCAATAATGATATGAGGGTCTTCAGCTGGAGGTTCTCGTTGTAACATCATCCCCGCCATGTCTTGGAAGAGAAGCGCCATTCGTTTTATGTTGGCAGCTTGTTCTGCCGCTTCTCTGTTCTTCTTTTTCGAGGACTCTGCGAAGGAAGTCAGCATCGGTTTCCTGTTCGTGACACTGCTCTGATGATGCCTCCGGGCTTTCTTTTGGCCCGGTGAGTGTGGCCATTGCAGTCAGCATCTCTTGAAGCTTCTGCTGCTGTTGTTCCTGGGCTTTTATCACGGATCGGGTGAGCGGTCGGTGGCCCGTCGAAGCGCGGCTTTCCTCTTTTCCGGAAGCCATGTAAACGGTATGCACCATTATTCCCGCAGACTTGGGGCGTTTCAGTTCAGCGTCTTTGCGGTTCGCCATGGTCATAGGGGCTTTCTCTGGCCTCCTTCTCTTATGAGTGGCTGACCTTGAGGGAGCCGTTGTAGTGGGCACCCAGACGGATGACATTTTCTGTGGTTTGATAGGACGGTTCTCTTCCTGCCGAACCTTCAGATTTTTCTGTCAGCGAGGATAGTCTTGATCACTCCTTCGGACGGGACGTAGCGAGAGTTGCAGTTGCAGTTAGTGCAGTTTGAAGCCATTGATCTTCTGTTTTCTACACGGAGCAAGACACCAAATCTAAGTATCTCGAATCCACAGGCAACCATATCAAACCGCGATTCATTCGCGAACATGACACACGAAGTGTGGAGTGGAAAGAGGAAAAGGTCACATCGGGCGTGCCACAATCTGTTCCCCGCCGAAAGACGCGGACGAAGACGCGGCGAACGTCTTGCCTGAAATTCGGGGCAGATGTTAATTGGTGCTATCCGTGCACTTCTCCGAAGATGCCAAGTTGATTTATGGCACCGTGTATCGAAAGTTTAAACGGATGCGGCCGATGTAGTAGACTTCGTCAGATTCTCCCTCGTTCGAGGGGTTTTTTGATTGTGGGGACGCTCTTCCCTGCAGGCGTAAGCCCCTGCAGTTAATTACGCTACCGCATCGCGGTAACCTACCGTGTCGTGGGTGTTTGTTTTGTTTGTGGTTGCCCATGGATTGTATACGGAGACTAATTTATGTTGTCGCCTGTAGGGTGTGGATTAGTCCAAATCCGTATTTTCTTAGATTTGGGTTTTGGTTTGGGTTTAAGGATACGTTAGTCTCATTTGAGACTAAGATCAACTTAAACGTTTGTTAATGATACGTTAGTCTAATTTTAGACTAAGATCAACTTAACGGGATCGTTTAGATCCAACAAAAGAGCATTTGGACTCTATTGTTTAGTTTAGGGACATTGCGGTCGATTACCAGTTTAAGGACATGGTGGTCCATTACCAGTTTAAGGACATGGTGGTCAAAGATTAAGGACATCATAGTCCATGGGTTTAAAAGGACCCCACAGTCCGAGGTTAAGGACATCATAGTCCATGGGTTTAAGGATCCCACAGTCCAGTTTAAAGACATCATAGTCTGTAGAATGTATGGCCATCGGGACCCGTCACCTCTCTGAATACGTTGAAGGATTACAACGACAAATATCAGAGGAGTTCAGAGATGTACCCTTGAAGAAATTTTGGTTAGGAGATTTATAGTCCAATTTGGGACTAAGGTCTGTTAGAAGGTTTATGAGCATATGGGCTCAGTTGATATGAATTGAGAACTTACGGCCAATGTTGGGCTAAGACCAGTAAATGTTCAACATTTTATTGTTCTGGATGTTAAGCTTTTATTTGGGCTTAGCCCTTTTAAAAATGCTAAGCATTAGATCCTGACATTTTTTGTCTTGTATTGAATGCATAGAATTTATCAGAACAATGTGTGTTCTGACAGTGCGCCACGTGGCGCGCCAGGCACTTTGCGCCAATTAAAGAGTGCATTGCACTTCTGCCATGTAGCGCACATGAAAATGACACGTGTCGCGCTTAGCGCTAAGCGCCAGTTTATTAGCGCATTGCACTTTCAATTTATGAGCGCGTTGCGCTGGTTTAGTGGCGCACCAGTGAGTAACACGTGGCGCGCTTAGCGCCAAGCGCCAGCCCATGAGCGCAGTGCTCTGTTTCAGAAGCGCAAAGCGCAAGCGGTGTCTGTGGTTGACACGTGGCGCGTTTTGGCGTTGAGCGCCGGTCCAAGGAGCGCAAAGCTCAGTTCATGAGTGCAAGGCACTGTTCAGTAGCGCAAAGCTCATCTGATCAAATTTATGATCAGAGAACAAGTTTATGTTCTTTTTTAAAGGAGGCTTTGCCCCAAGATTCAAGAACAAAAGTTCTTATTTATGAATCAATGATCTGTGAATGAAGTAAGTACTTCTTTGTTTTTATAATGAGATCTTTTGATCTTTTTATAAAAGACCTTGGTCTTTTCTCTTTTCTTTAGATCTATGATCTTTTTAGAAGATAATCCTTCTTTTCATGAGATGATTTCATCTCTTTGTTCAAGAACCATTCTTTACCTTGAAGAAATAATCTTCTTTTTGCTAAGAGCTTGCTCTTCTTTCTTTGAGTTTTCTCAAAGTTTGTAGGGGGATCTCTCTCTTTTAGACTTGAAGTCTTGGAGCTTTTATATAGAGCAAATTGATTTGTTAAATCAGTTAAAGAGATCTTTCTCTGATTGATTTGGGGATGTTTCCCCATCGTTGGATCTTTGATTCTAGGGCTTCTGTTTTACAGAAGGCAATCTTCTTGTCTTTAATAAGATTGAGAAAATCTTTCCATAACAGAATTTATTGTCTTTGGTAATTTTTATTTACCATTGGAGCATTGATCCAACGGTGCTCTGATTAACAGAGCACAAACTTGTTATTTGGAAAGATTTTGAGGAATCTTTCCTTAACAAAATTTAGTTTCTGATTAATTAATAATTTATCATTATTATTAGATCTTTGATCTGACGGTGGGGAGCTTTTAGGTTCCAGCGCTAGCGCACCCGTGCTTTGCACGTGATGTGCTGCTTAAAAGGCAGCGCACATTGCGCTAGCGCACCCGTATTTGACACATGGTGCGCTGATTGGAGCGCAGCGCGTCTAGCGCTAGCGCACCCATGCTTTTCACGGGGTGCGCTGCTTAGAGCGCAGCGCACCTAGCGCTAGCGCACACGTGCTTTGCACTTGGTGCGCTGTTTAGGGCGCAGCACACTTGGCGCTGCATCTGAAGCGTTGCTTCACAATGTTTTAACTGTTGGATTTGAGGCATTTGTTACATTCTTTGCATGTGGAGTTTTCCCTTGATTTTTTATTTTATTATTATTATTATTTATTTTTTTTATTTTTTATATAAGGGAGCAGGTTATGAGCCAAAATTTTGGCGGGAACAAACTTGATCTCTCGAAGATAAAATGAGACGCCCTTACTCGTTCCCTCGAGACAAGACGAAGTGATTATTCGAGTTAGCACTGCGCAATAGGCTCATCATGCTCCCGGAGTCCAAGCACCCCGAGCAAGCCAGTAAAGTCTCTCACCTGGACTATTGCTCCTATCACAGGGCAATTGGACATCCTCTCGAAGACTGCTTCACATTTAAAGACTGGGTAAAAGACCAGTATCAGCAAGGCAGGTTCGCTCTATCCAGCAGCTGGAGGGTAACCCCACCGCAGAAGCATGAACCCAAATCTACGAGGGTAGAACCAGATCCACATCGGTCTCGGAAGCGATCTCGTACTTGTCATATGATAATGTTGTCAGAAGAAGAGCCCGAGAATATGGATGACCTCCCCTGGTGCTTCGACAACGATGATGACGAGATAATCTCAGAGTTTCCACCGACGCCAAAGGAGATGGAAGATGGAATACATACTACTGTAGATAACCTCAGGAAAATTGATTTGGGGACGGCAAGTGACCCGCGGCTGACATTCGTCAGCGAGCTATTGTCTGAAGAAAGGGTGGCTACACTAAAGGACGTGCTCATACAGCATAGAGACTGCTTCGCATGGAACTATTCAGAGATGCCAGGACTCGATCCAGAGATTGCTGTATACAAATTGGTGATATCCTCGGACGTCAAGCCGATAGAACAGGCACCGAAGAGAATGCGGCTCGAGCTTGAGATGAGCATCAACGCCGAGATCAAGAAACTAATCGACTCCAGCTTCATCCAAGAGGTTCAATATCCTGACTGGATCACCAACATCGTCCCAGTGATGAAGAAGAATTGGACGGTACGCATATATGTGGACTTTCGGGATCTCAATAAAGCCTGCCTGAAAGACGACTTCCCAGTACCAGTCACTGAGCTGATGATAGATAACACGTCCAGTCATGAAGTTTTCTCCTTCATAGACGGCTCATCAGGATATAATCAGATAAAAATGCATCCCGAAGACCAGAAGCATACCGCTTTTCGGACCCCTTTGGGCATATTCTGCTACAAGGTGATGCCCTTCGGTCTGAAGAACACCGGTGCTACTTATCAGAGGGCCATGACGAAGATCTTCGATGACCTCATACATGAAATTGTCGAATGTTATATCGACGACCTCGTGGTTAAAAGCAAATCATACGAGGAACATTTAGAGCATCTGAAGGTCGTATTTCAACACCTTCGGCAATACAACTTGAAGATGAACTTTCTCAAATGCGCGTTCGGAGTATCCTCGGGCAAATTCCTAGGATTCATTGTCCGACACCGAGGCATCGAGATAGATCCGTCGAAGATCAAGGCGATCATGGAAATGCCCCCGCCAAAGACTCTCAAGCAGCTGCGATCTCTCAAAGAAAAACTCGCTTATATCCGGCGATTCATAGCCAATCTCTCAGGCAAGTGCCGTCCTTACAGTCACCTGATGAAGAAGGGAACCCCTTTCGTCTGGGATCGCAAATGCCAAAATGCACTAGACAAAATCAAGCAATACCTACAGAATCCGCCAGTGCTGGCTGCTCCCGTCAAAGGAAAACCTCTCGTCCTGTACACAACAGCCCTTGAAGGTTCTTTAGGCACGCTGTGGGCACAAGAAAATGACCAAGGGAAGGAGAGAGCCCTTTATTATCTGAGTCGAGTTCTCCTGAGGGTAGAAAGCAATTACTCTCCCATTGAAAAACACTGCCTAGCGTTGATCTTCGCAATAACGAAGCTCAGACACTACGCGTTGGCACATGAGGTCCATCTCATATCGAAAGTGGGTCCTCTCAAATACTTGATGTCGAAGGCCATATTAATAGGACGACTCGCTAAATGGGCCCTGCTCTTGATGGAATTCTCGATAATTTATCGGCCTCTTAAAGCGGTGAAAGGCCAGGCCATCGCCGACTTCCTCGCTGAGCATCCGATACCTGCCGATTCTTCTTTGAATTGCGAACTGCCAGACGAACATGCGTTTGACACGATCGATGGTGGTGATACCCGGTGGGGACTCTATTTTGATGGGGCATCTTCCATGAAGAAGCGCAAACAAAACACCCCTATGATCAAATCGGGGGTAGGCCTCATCTTCATAATTCCACAAGGAGGGATAATGCACTTTGCTTTCTCCTTAATAGAGCCGAAGACAAACAATAAAGCCGAATATGAAACTTTGATAGCAGGTCTTGAGATCTCTATCGACATAGGAATTGAAAACCTCCTCATATACGGAGACTCCCAGCTGGTCGTTAGTCAAATAAACGGTGACTACCAAACGTGCAAGCCAAAGTTGGTAAAGTACGGCGAGAGGGTGCAGCAACTGCTGACCCAAATTCCTTCCTACACCTTGAAAAGTATACCGCGTGCGGAAATTAGCAAGGCAGATGCATTAGCCAAGCTCGCTAAGGAACTGGCCGACGAGAACCTCGATGATGTGAGGATCGTTGTGCAAAGCCGTCGGGTTCTTGCTCCGGCAGAAGTGTCTCCGGAGTCGTCCAACGAAAAGGGAACGACCGAGCAAGCGACTCTACAAATAAAAGACCGGGAAAAGGCTGAGGATTGGAGGGAAGTTTTTATAGATTACTTCAAATCCCGTCGAACACCTAAAGATACGTCCTCAAGACATCAGCTTATGAAACGAGCTCTGTTTTTCGCTTTCGTCAATGATACTCTGTATAAAAGGTCATTTGATTCTCTATGGCTAAGATGCCTGGGACCTGAAGAGGCAAAAAAAGTTGTCCAAGAAACTAACGACGGACTCTGTGGTTCTCACCAAGCCGGGCTGAAGATGAAGCTGAAGATCAAACGGATGGGTTATTATTGGCCCACGATGATCCAAGACTGCCTCGAATACGCGAAGCAGTGCCACGCGTGCCAGATTCACGGAGACTTCATCCATCAGCATCCAAATCCACTACATCCAACAGTGGCTAGCTGGCCATTCGAAATGTGGGGGACTGACATAATCGGCCCCATCAAACCAGCATCGACCATAGGATATCGATTCATTTTGGCGACAACTGATTACTTCTCCAAATGGGCAGAAGCAGTACCGCTGAGGGAAGTGAAGACGGAGAATATCCTCCATTTCTTCAAGACACACGTTATTTATCGGTTTGGCACTCTGCGACGGATTATCTCCGATAACGGGCCAGCTTATAGAAGCCACAAGATCAGCCGCTTCGCACAACAACATAACATAGACTGGAGGTACTCTTCGGTCTATAATCCCCGAGCAAACGATCTAGCTGAGGCTTTCAATAAGACCTTGACAAAGATCGTGAAAAAGACGGTGTCTCGAAATAAGAAGGACTGGCATGAAGCTCTTTGGGCATATCGAACTACGTTCAAAACGGCCACGAACACAACGCCGTATGCATTGGTATTTGGTACGGAGGCGGTACTCCCTCTCGAGATAGAGCTACCCTCTCTACGAGTGGCAGTTCACTACGAGCTAACGGACGAAGAGAATGCTCACCTTCGGTTTGAGGAGCTCGATGCCCTTGATGAAACTCGGCTCATGGCGCAACAAAATCTGGAGGCTTATAAAGCAAAGATGACGCACTCATACGAAAGATTGATTAGGCCGAGAACATTCCGCCAAGGCGAACTCGTGCTAGTGGTCAAAAGACTTATGTTCCCCAATCGTGCCAAACGAGGGAAATTCGAGCCGAACTATGAAGGCCCGTATATCATAGACAAGGTCTACCAGGGTGGGGCCTATCTACTCATGGATATGCATGGTGAAAGACCCTTCAGGCCAATAAATGGTCGCTTCCTGAAAAAATACTACGCCTGACGAGTCACGGCTTAGGTCAACGATAGATGACGACGACTATGTCCGCTCGCTATCTTCCTAAGCCTAAACTCTGTAAGTAGTAGCCGAACAACGGACCGAAACGTCTTTAAACCAACAGCGGACCGAAACGTCCTTAAACTAACAACGGACCGAAATGTCCTAAAACTAATAACGAACCGAAACGTGCTTAAACTAACAACGGACCGAAACGTCCTTAAACTAACGATGGACCACTATGTCCTAAAACTAGCTGTTGACCGAGATGTCAATAAACTACAGTGGATTGCAGCATCCCAAAACTGATACAAAAAAAAAAGTAAAAGAAAAGAAAGAAAAAGAAAACGGTATGTCCATAAGCAAAACGGGTACGGATGAAAACCCGAAAGGGCTCCGTGAGTAAAAACAGTAGGGCTACTGGCGAGTTTTTGTGAAAATCCGAAAGGGCGCAATCTCGTTAAAAGACACTTGCAAGGTCCTCTTGACCTTGTGAGGAGAAACCACCTGCGTGAGATCCTTACGTCTCACAAGGGAGCAACACACTTAGGGATCCCCACGATTCCTAAGGAGAAATTACACTTACGAGATCCTCACGACTCGTAGGGAGAAATACTCTTATGAAACCCTCACAGCTCATAAGATTCAAAAGTCTTAAGCTGCAGGGATCTGAACCTATTCTTAAGCGGCCACCACAACCTCCAACTTTGCCCTACAAGTGGCTCAATGCTGACCCTTGTATACAATCCACGGGCGCGAGTAAAAATTTCCCTAACAAAGTCCTATCTGTGACTAGGGATATGTCTACACGGTGAACAGCCTTTGTAAATCCTCTCGACTTATAAGGAGAAAGCACTCTTATAAGATCCTTACGACTTATAAGAGACCATACACTTAGGAATCCTCACGATTCCTAAGGAGAAAACACAGTTACGAGATCCTCACGACTCGCAGGGAGAAAACCCTTTATGAGACCCTTACGGCTCATAAAGTCGAAAGCCTTAGTCGACAGGATCCTAACCCTGTTCGCTAAGCCACCTTTGTTCAACATCGACAGAGGCAAATGATGATTCGCTCCTGGCGATATCCCAGTTGTAGCGGTGCTGATGCTGAAATCGGTGTCTAACTCTAAGCTTGCAACAAAGAAGCTAGCGAGCCACACATGCATACGAAATAGCCGAAATGATGGGGCAACTTGCAACAAAATCAGCAAGTAAAAATGTATGCATGCAAAATAGCCGAAATGATTGGGCAGCTCGCAATAAGAAGCAGCGAGTAAAAATAAAATAAATAGCCGAAATGATTGGGCGCCGTGAAAAATAGTCGAAATGATTGGGCAATCGCGATCTTCGCGATATAAAAGTTAAAATGATAGAGCATCGTGGAAAGAAATAAAGAAAAATGAAATTTATGCCCTACAGATAATATCACATTAATCCCTGTATACAATCCAGGGGAACAAACAAAGAGAGAATCACACCTTCCCTCCCCAGGCTCCATCAGAAAACGAAGCCAAATCCCGACGGTTCAGGGATAGCCTAGAGATCATCAACAGCGTTCCTCCCCATTCCAGCAGGATTCAGACGCTACAGTCAACCCTGGAGCTGCGACAAAGCCTTTACCCCAAATCTCGATGGTTCACAGACAACCTGGAGACCACTTCAATATTCATCTCATTACAACAGACGCAACGTCATCCATATGACCCCGTCGCAGAAATACATCATTCAAATGACCCCATCGCGGAAATACATCATACACATGACCCCATCACGGAAATACGTCATCCACATGACCCCGTCATAGAAATACACTATCCACATGACCCCGTCTCGGAAATACGTCATCCAAATGACTCCGTGACGGAAATTCGTCATCCACATAACCCCGTCTCGGAAATACGTCATCTACATGACCCCGTCGCGGAAATACGTCATCTACATGACCCCGTCTTGGAAATACGTCATCCACATGACCCCGTCTTGGAAATACGTCATCCACATGACCCCGTCGCGGAAATACGTCATCCACATGACCCCGTCGCGGAAATACGTCATCAAAATGATCCCGTCGCGAAAATACGTCATCCACATGACCCCGCCTCGGAAATACGTCATCCACATGACCCCGTCACGGAAATAGTGATCCAAATGACCCCGTCATGGAAATACGCCATCCACATGACCCCATCGCGGAAATACACCATCCACATGACCCCGTCTTGGAAATACGTCATCCAAATGACCCCGTCACGGAAATATGTCATCCACATGACCCCGTCTCGGAAATACGTCATCTACATGACCCCGTCGCGGAAATACATCATCCACATGACCCCGTCGCGGAAATACGTCATCCACATGATCCCGTCGCGGAAATACGTCATCCACATGACCCCATCACGAAAATACGTCATCCAAATGACCCCGTCGCGGAAATACGTCATCCACATGACCCCGTCACGGAAATATGCCATCCACATGACCCCGTCTCGGAAATACGTCATCCAAATGACTCTGTGACGGAAATTCGTCATCCACATGACTCCGTCTCGGAAATACGTCATCTACATGACCACGTCGCGGAAATACATCATCCACATGACCCCGTCGTCGAAATACGTCATCCAAATGACCCCGTCGTGGAAATATGCCGTGCACATGATCCCGTCTCGGAAATATGTCATCCACATGACCCCGTCGCGGAAATACGTCATCCACATAACCCCGTCTTGGAAATACGTCATCCAAATGACCCCGTCGTGGAAATACGTCATCCACATGACCCCGTCTCGGAAATACGTCATCCACATGACCCCGTCGCGGAAATACGTCATCCACATGACCCCGTCTCGGAAATACGTCATCCACATCACCCCGTCACAGAAATACGTCATCCACATGACCCCGTCTCGGAAATACGTCATCCACATAACCCCGTCTCGGAAATACGTCATCCATATGTCCCCGTCGCGGAAATACGTCACCCACATGACTCGTTTCGGAAATACGTCATCCACATGACCCCGTCTTGGAAATACGTCATCTACATGACCCCGTCTCGGAAATACGTCATCTACATGACCCCGTTTCGGAAATACGTCATCCACTTGACCCCGTCTCGGAAATACGTCATCCATATGACCCCGTCTAGGAAATACGTCATCAACATGACCCCGTCGCGGAAATACATCATCCATATGACCCTGTCTCAGAAATACGTCATCCACATGACCCCGTCTCGGAAATACGTAATCAACATGACCCTGTCTCGGAAATACGTCATCCACATGACCCCGTTTCGGAAATACGTCATCGACATGACCCCGTCGCGGAAATACGTCATCCACATGACCCCGCCTCGGAAATACGTCACCCGATGACGCCGTGAAATGCGGATAACGTCAATCTCATTAAAACACTTACGGGTCCTCTCGATTCGTAAGGAAGAAAACTTTCTTATAAGATCCTTACGACTTATAAGGGAAAACACACTTAGGAATCTTTACGACTCCTAAGAAGAAAAGACACCTACGAGATCCTCACTACTCGTAGGGAGAAAAGTCTTCATAGGACCCTCACGGCTCATGAAGTTGAAAAGTCTTAGGTAGCAGACTTGAACCTGCTTCCTAAGCCATTACTACCTCTCGAAGAAGCCAAAACAAGATGTTCACTCTATCATCTGCCGGCTATGCTTGCTAAGGTGACACGCTGATAACAAAAGAAGAAGAAAGCAACAAGGAGAAACATTTGATTCGCATTTAATTAAGCGTTCGAAGCATACCCGTTCATGCATGTGCAAAAGATTTAATACATAAAATAAGCTGAAATAAGGAATTTGCCATTCATACTTCGAAAAAGTTGTTACAATTATGAAAGCAGTAAACGAAAACATCATCAAAATGATTACAATGGTAAAACCTCATATCCAGGGCATGGATTGAGGAATTCGAAAGTAAGGCCGTCTAGAGTCTTTCTGGCCTTTCTGACCATTCTCGTGTGCATCCTCTCGCGCTCACGAGTGTCGAGATCCTCGTCAATGTCCCCCTCCCTTTGATAAGAAGCGATTATCGTCGTCTGTTGGAAAGTTTGGTGCAGAATATCAATGAGGTTGTCTCGCCGCTTCTTCGAGATCAGCCCCGACAGGAACACTGAATGCACCTTGTCTTCGGCATCATCCAGCGCATTAAGCGGCATGGCCTCGTGAAACCCCGGAAGTGCTCTCCAAATTGCTCCCACTACGATTTTCAATAGAGCGGAACGGCGAGGAAGCAGCCAACCGACGCGTGCATACAGACGATCCATAATCTCCGCACATTGGGCATCTGTAAACTCTTGGTTCTGGCAATGGCTCTGTACGCGGATATCCTCATAAGTAATAAACTCGTTCAGACTGTATAAATGAACAGCCATAGTGCCTGAAAAGATCATTAAAAGATTAGTAATGAGGAAAAACAGGCACAGGGATTTAAACAGCTCTTGATATCCCCATGGAGAGAACAAATCCTAATTATGACACCTAATAAATTTGAATTTGCGAGAAATCCTATAAAAAAAAGAGGAATCTTATTTAATGAGCGACCCCTTGGGTCTAGGAGTTAAACTTCTCGAGAGCAATGCTCTGCAGACATGAGTGACACCTGTCAAAGTCAATTATGAGGGGAATTTAAAGAAATTTCCTGAAAAATAAAAAATGATGATAAAAAGAAAGGACATCAGAAAAATTGAAATCAAATTTTTGTATATATATGAACTAAAATTCTAAGATCTTCATGATTTATGAATAAACTCTTAAGAGTTCTTCATGATTTGAAGAGAGCAAACCTCTATGACAGAGTGACACTTGTCAAAACTCTGATCATAAAGGAATAAAATTCCTTAAAGAGCCTAGCTCTGTAATGATGATGGAAAAACCCATCAGAAAAGAAAATTAAAATCAATTAATAAAAAATTCTGGGATCTTCAAGATCCATGAAAAAACTCTTAAGAGTTCTTCATCAAAGATTAAGAAATCTACACATGATTCAAAAGAGTAAAGCTCTGTTTATGGGCTAAGAAACCCCAAAAGATCTCTTTAGATCTATGGGTTCATGAGAGCAAAGCTCTGCTAATGAAATCCTAAATGGGTTTTCTGTAGATCAAAGATCTATAAAGAGTAAGGCTCTGTTAATGGGTAAAACCCTAATTTATTAAAAAAAAATTTAAAAAAAACTTTACCTAAGTTTGGAAAGAGTTTTTACTCTTGAGAAGTTCTTAAACAGAAGAGCTGTGCTCTGAACAAAAAATCTCAAAGAAGATGATAATCATCTAAGGGACCAAAGGTCCTATTTATAGGTATTGAACCGCCTCTTCAATTTCTGAGTTGATCTAAGGGCTCAGATGCTGCCACCGCTGCACTCACGTGTGAGCCACGTGAGCGCAACGGTAGGGGGGCATTTGTTTTTCCCAATCAGAGCGAAACTCTGTTTTTTTTTAAAATTCAAAATTTAAAAGATGAAGTAACGCTTCAGATTCAGCGCTAAGCGCGCTGCGCGCCACGTGTCAAACACAGATGCGCTAGCGCCAGGGGCACTGCGTCCTAGGCAGCGCACCCGCAATCAGAGCAAACCTCTGTTTTAAAATTCAAAATTTAAAATTTGAAGCAATGCTTCAGATCCAGCGCTAGGCACGCTGCGCGCCACGTGTCAAACACGGGTGCGCTAGCGCAGGCTGCGCTGCGTGTCAAGTGTCAAACGTAGGTGCACTAGCGCTGGAATTAAAAATTCCCCACCGTTAGATCAAAAGATCTAATAATGATAAATCATTAATTAATCAGAATTAAAATTCTGCAAGGAAATATTTCTCAATCTTATAAAAACAAGAAGATTATCTTCTACAAAACAGAAACCATAGGATCAAAGATCCAACGGTGGGAAAACATCCCCAAATCAATCAGAGAAAGATCTCTTTAACTGATTTAACAAATCAATTTGCCCTATATAAAGGCCCCAAGACTTCAAGTCTGATATAGAAAACCCCCTACAAACCTTGAGAAAAACTCAAAGAAAGAAAAGCATGCTTTTAGCAAAAGAAGATCATTTTCTTCAAGGTAAAGAACATAAACTTGTTCTCTGATCATAAATTTGATCAAATACGCTTTGCGGTACTGGAAATTGCCTTGCACTCATGAAATGCGCTTTTGCGCTCCTTGGACCGGCGCTCAGCGCCAAAACGTGCCTCGTGTCAATCGTAGACACAACTTACGCTTTGTGCTTCTGAAATAGAGCACTGCGCTAATGGGATGGGCCAAGCGCGCCACATGTCACTCACAGGTGCGCCACTAAACTAGCGCAAAGCGCTCATAAATTAAAAGCACAATGCGCTTGTAAACTGGCGCATAGCGCCAAGCGCGACACGTGTCCTCTTCGTGTGCGCTACTTGGCAGAAGCGCAATGCGCTCTTTAATTGGCGCAAAACGCCTGGCGTGCCACGTGGCGCGCTATCAGAACACACGTTGTTCTGATGAATTCTATGCATTCAATATAAGACAAAAAAAGTGTAAGGATCTAATACTCAGAATTATTAAAAGGGCCAAGCCCTGATAAAGGTTCAACAGCCCAGAACAATAAAATGTTAAACATTTATTGGACTTAGCCCAACACTGGCCATAAGTTGTAACAACCGAGTTCAGTTATACCAATTTCTGTTTCCGCATTTGTTTATCTGTGGTATTTTATTTATTTATCATGTTTGGATGCGAAGGGTAGTTTACATTTTACTTTGCATTCGACCCGACCCGCTTGCTTGAACCGGTTTGATTCGTATTTATAGACTATCCTGGCCTGTTAAATAGACACGTGCATCTCATGTATACTACATATTAACTTTTATTTGGCATCGCACTTTTGATCATGTAACATTTTAGATCACGTAAAATAAATTAAAATTACATTTCATAGCCTGCATGATACCCCTAACCCCGTGGTAGCGTCCGCGCTTCGTGTTCTCGTCCCGTTCAGTGAAACGGCCGTGTTTGGATAGCTACGCGCACGTACGTGTGTCCGTTCTTGAGGGTATGCATTTTTGTTACCTAATCATTCATTTTAGAATTTGGAAGTTGCATATAATTTTCGTATTTTAAATCTAAATTTTTAGACCCGACACGGGCGCATTTTGAAATATTTTATATCCCGCTAAAATTCAATTATTTAAATTTAAATTTAATTATAATATTTTTTAACCACTCTGTTGTTTTCCAAAACCAGTATAAATCTTTTTAAATTTTTTTATATCAAAATCCTAACGCATCACACTACTCAAATCACCACAGCCAATGAAATTCTTTCCTCCTTGCTGGGCCCCACTCTTTCTTTCTTTCTCTTCCTCTCTCTCTCTCCCCCACTAAAATACAACTTCATCTCTCTTCTTCTTTCTCTCTCCTCTCGCTTTCTCTCTATCTCTATCATCTCGCACCTCTCTCTCTCATCTCGCGGTGAACACGAATCCTGTCACCGCTCCATCTCCTTACGCTCACCTCCCTCCTTCTTTTCTCCCTCTCTTCTCTATTTTAAACCCCGCGAGCCCTCACCGCAACCCATCACCACTCCCCTTCCTCCTCAAACCCTAACCCTAAACTTCATCCCCTCAACTCCATCTCCCTCACAGAGCCTCCTCTCCTCCTCCTTCCCATATTCTTCTTCTTCTCCTTCACCCATTCCCGAGACCCTACACACCCACAACACCCCCACAGAACCCATCATCACCACCGTGAACACTTCGTCCCTGATCATCCCTCACACCACCTTCATCCCCATCTCCTCTTCTTTCTCTATCTCCTCTATTCTCCTTCCCTGCACCAACCCTACACCAAGAAAACCGTAAGCAAAACCCTAGCCGCCAAGAACCCTGCACACCCCTGCACAATACCTGGCCAGAGCTCCGTTGATATCGTCGCCACCATCTCGTCTCCCCGTTACCAGTCTAACCCCAGTGAGCCTCCTCTTTCTCGTTCTTCCTTTCTTCTCTTCTTCTTCTTTCTATTCTTCTTTCTTGTATTTTTCTTTTCTATAAATTTTTTAAACCTCTGTAGATCGCCGGAGCCATGACGACGTCGACGATCCCGACGACCCAGCGAGCATACTTGACCCGTGTTATCCCCTTGTACGTTATTTGGATCCATTCCGTGTATCGTGCGCGCGTCGCGACTTTTCCCGCCGACGTGAGACGTTCCGTATACCCGTTTCTTAATCTGTCGAGGCAAGTAAAACTTGCTACATGCTATTCATATTATTTTATACTTATTTAATTGCATGTTAAACCTGTAGATTTAATCTAATGTCCCATGTCCATTTTAACATTTCGATATTCCATTATATCATTTTAGACCTAGAACTTGAAACATATCATGTTGCATTTTGGTTTACAATACGTGGTACCCATGTCTATATTTATATCACATAGTGCCTGGTTGCAGAGCCCATAGTACCCTTTTAATAGTTATACCTTATTGGACACTCGTTTGCATACATCTAGCCTAATATATACTCAATTGCATCCCTAAATCATTTAACCCATAATAATGAGATTTTAACATTCCATATTTGATTAAGTGTATTTTACTTTGGATTGGAACCATAACCCTAACTCAAATCGATAACTGTGCATCCATATGCTTTAATCTGTACCGATTTGCATATAACATCACAATGTTCCATTTTTTATTGTTCCATTAGTACCCCATACTTGTTTTGTATACCCATGCTTATTTTAGTTTGATTATAAGCACCCACATGACATTTTGTGCACCCCTGACATGACTTGATATACCATTACTTGACACAACGTGATACCGTGCACTTTTTGACATGACATGATACCTATGTATTACCTGACTTGACTTAAGGAACCATGGCTTTCTCTGTTACCCGATCTTGTTACTAATGCCAACGAACCTGACCTGTTGTCCCTACGGACATTTTCCTGTTGTCTATCCAGACAAACCTGTACCTGCCTGATCCTGTGTTCGCATTAGCTCCAGATTATTTAATACCTGACTTGAACATATATAATTCGGGGGTATGGGGATATCAATGATGAAACCTGACTTGTAACTCGACAGTTCAATACCTTTTCTGATCAGTCTTACGGGCTAGGCCAGCCCCGGGGTGATGCTGCCGACATCACTCGTCATTACCTACCACCCTTTACTGCCTTGCGGCACGTCTCGGATTCAGCTCGAGAGTCATAGACCATGATCCCGGGCACGCACGGGATACTATTGAGTTATATCGATGATTCATCAAATTGATTTCAAAGACTTGAGAGTAGTTGACACAGTAGACCAGTTTAGATTACTCACCGCACACTACCCTTCACTGTCCTTACTTATATCACTGTTATACCTGTTTTACCATTTAGGATCATACCTGCATGTCTTGCTACCCTGTTTATATATTATTGCTTGATGTTATGACGCGATGACGTCTGGGTTTTGCATGGCCCAGATTCTTTACCTTCGCTACAGGCCGAGCAGGAGTATTTCAGTCAGCAGGCTGAGCAGTGAGGACTTGTTAGTAGTTAGTTCATTTTACTTTCGGTATTTTCATTTATGATGTGAAACCGCATTATGGGACGTACATTCCAGTTTATTCTTGTATTGGATCTTTTGCTTCCGCATTACTTTATTCTTGACTTGTTTTATTCTGGCTTATGAACATGTGTTAGATAGTTTATTATTGTTCTTGATATCTCTACAGCCATAATGTGATTGTGGAAGGATATTTCCTATCCACAGGTAGCATGGTTGGCTATGTCACGTGCCTATCTAGCGTACTCTGGGAAGCGGGGCGTGACATGGTTCTTTTGGTATCAGAGCCATAGGATTTAGGTTAATCGGGTTTGATTCTTTTGTAGTTGGGTATTGGACCCAATACACGAATCAGAAAACCCGTGATTAGGAACATGTCCTGCCACATTGTTATCTTGATTCTTGAATCATATCTTTCTCTTGACCCCTGTCCTGACGATATGCATACAAGTTTGCATCTCGAGTTGAAATTCTTTTGGTTCCCTTTTGTTTCTTCCGTCCTATTCCTTTGATTCTGATACTAGGATTTGGACGACTTGAACGGAGTTATGTGATTGTAACTATGAACTGCAGCATGGTTACAATGCGGTACTCTATTTAAGTAACTTGGAGTCCTAGTCTTGTTTCATTTCCTTGTTTCATGGTCGTTCTATTACTTTGGTTCTCTCCATTTCATTGTTTACCAGTTTATGTTTTGCAGATTTCTTGGTGACCGATACCGAAAATTATGAAGTTGTCTTGGAAATTGATGGTCTCACTTTCCATGCTCACATTGATTGTAGGGCAAAGAAAGTGATTTTCCAGATTCCCAGACATCCGGAGTTTGTTTTGCTGGAAGTAGCAGTTCTGTCGGGCTAGTCGAGTTTAGGACTAGGCCGACAAGCAATGTTCTTTCATCAATGGAAGTTGATAAGGAGGAAGCGCCAGCTGTAGTTTGAGAGTTCATGGACATGTTCGAGGACATCTCGGGTTTACCGCCAAAACGAGATGTGGAGTTCGCGATCGATCGTGTTCCTGGTGCAGCGCCAATCTCAAAGACGTACTATCCGATGGTACCAGTGGAGTTAGAAGAAGTAAAGAAGCGGGTTACTGAATTGCTAGAGAAGGGTTGAATTCGCAGCAGCAATTCACCTTGGGGAGCTCCAGTTCTTCTAGTAAAGAAGAAAGATGGCACAAGGAGAATGTGTATCGATTATCGAGAATTAAACCGGGTGACTATTAAGAACAAGTACACGATCCCTCGCATTGGCGAATTGTTCGAGCAGCTTAGTGGCGCGAGGGTATTCTCGAAGCTGGATTTGCGGTCCGAATATCATCAGGTCCGAGTTAAATCAGAAAATATTTGCAGGGTTGCGTTCCGAACTCGGTATGGACATTACAAGTATTTAGTGATGCCATTCGGAGTCACGAATGCACCAGCGATATTTATGGACTTGATGAACTGAATCTTTTCACCGTTCTTGGACCAGTTTATATTGGTGTTCATCGATGATATTCTGGTCTACTCGAGGAGCATTGAAGAGCATGCAGAACACTTGAAGATCGCACTGCAGACATTGAGGCAAGAAAGATTATATGCAAAGATGAGCAAGTGCAACTTTTGGATTGAAGAAGTGAAGTTTTTGGGGCACGTCGTATCCGGAGATGGAACGGCCGTTGATTCCGAGAAGATTGCAGCAGTTCAAAAATTGGCTGATTTCGAAGAACGTAGCAGAGATCAGAAGTTTTCTTGGACCTGCCGGTTATTAAAGAAGGTTCATGGAGAATTTTGCTCGTTTGGCTGAGCTTTTGACCAAGCTTACCTGCAAGGAAGTACCATTTGTGTGGATGGATAAGTGTGCATCATCTTTTGAGGCGTTGAAGCAGAGATTGATAACCGCTCCTATTTTGACCGTACCAGACAGTTCCGGAGGATTGGTGATTCACAGCGACGCATCTGGGAAAGGATTAGGATGTGTTTTGATGCAGCATGGGAAGGTTATAGCCTACGCATCGAAACAGTTGAAGACCCATGAGAAGAATTACCCAACTCATGATTTGGAGATAGCAGCTGTGATTTTCGCTTTAAAGATTTGGAGACACTACTTATTGGGCAAAAAGGTCGAAGTATTCACCGATCACAAAAGCCTGAAGTATGTGTTCACACAGAAGGAGCTTAATATGAGGCAGCGTAGATGGTTGGAGCTGATGGCTGACTACGATCTTGATCTTAAGTACCATCCGGGGAAAGTTATTGTTGTGCCGGATGCGCTTAGTCAGTTACCAGCAATTCAGATGTTGACTGCACAGAAGGAACTTATTGAAGACTTTCGAAGATTTGATTTGGAGATTGTGCTACCGCATTCTTCGGGACAATTGATGCAGCTGCAAGTACAGTCGTCGTTGATCGAGAATATTAAAGCATCGCAATTGTAGGACCCTAAATTGCAAAAGTTTTGAGAACAGGTTGAAGCTGGACTTCGAACAGACTTACTGATCCATGAAGATGGTTCGTCGCGATATGGTAGCCGTTTGTGTGTGCCAAAGGGAGATATTCGCGAAGAGCTTATGAAGGAGGCGCACAGTTCAGCATATTCCGTACATTCAGGAGGCACGAAGATGTACCGAGATATACAACCGCATTTCTGGTGGGCAGGCATGAAACGGGAGATTGCTCGCTATGTGGCAAAGTGCTTGGTGTGTCAGCAAGTTAAGGCTGAATATCAAAGGGTTGCTAGTTTATTGCAACCACTTCCGATCCCTCAATGGAAGTGGGAACATATAACCATGGATTTCGTGACGGCTTTACCGCGGAGTCCAAAGGGCAACAATGCAGTTTAGGTGATTGTTGATCGATTGACCAAAGCAGCTCATTTCATTCCTTTTCGGGTTGGTCAATCAACAGAAACTTTGCCAGAACGGTACATGCAGGAGATTGTAAGATTGCATGGTGTACCAGTGAGCATCGTGTCCGACCGTGACACTCGTTTCTTATCACACTTTTGGAGGAGCTTACAGGAAAGTTTGGGAACTCGATTGAAGTTTAGCACGGCTTATCATCCTCAAATAGATGGCCAGTTGGAGAGAACGATCTAAACTCATGAAGACATGTTGAGAGCTTGCATGTTAGACTTCAAGGATTCATGGGAGGATCATCTACACTTGGTGGAGTTTTCTTACAACAACAGTTTTCAGGCGGCTATTCAGATGGCTCCATTCGAAGATTTATATGGTCGCAAGTGTCGTTCACCTGTTTGTTGGGACGATGTTGGAGAACGAAGATTGTTGGGACCGAATTTGATCGTGCAAACAGTTGAGAAGGTTAACACTATCCGGAATCATATGAAAGCGGCACAAGACCGACAAAAGAGTTGGGCAGATACATCGAGAAGACCTCTAGAGTTCATCGTTGGTGATTTTGTATTCTTGAAGATATCACCGACTAGGGCGGTGATCCGTTCTGGAAGTCGAGGAAAGCTTAGTCCTTGATTCGTTGGACCTTTTGAGATCTTAGAACGTGTTGGAGAAGTCGCTTAACGATTGGCGTTACCGCAATCCTTGGAGAATGTTCATGACGTGTTTCATGTATCTCAACTCCGTAAGTATGTTCGAGATGAAACACATGTGTTGGATTATTCGGAGCTGACTGTACGAGAAGATTTGACTTTTGAAGAGCGACAGATGTCGATTATGGATCAAAGAGTAAAGGTTCTTAAGAACAAAGTTATCCCTCTTATACTTGTTTCTTGGGGTAATCGCTCACATGGAGAATCAACTTGGGAACGAGAAGATGAAATCCGGCAGAAGTTTCCACATCTATTCTTGTAGTTTGTTGTTTGTTTATCCTTTTGTTCTTGGAATTTCGAGGACGAAATTCTTTTTGTAGTTGGGTATAATGTAACAACCGAGTTCTGTTATACCAATTTCTGTTTCCGTATTTGTTTATCTGTGGTATTTTATTTATTTATCATGTTTGGATGCGAAGGGTAGTTTACATTTTACTTTGCATTCGACCCGACCCGCTTGCTTGAACCGGTTTGATTCGTATTTATAGACTACCCTGGCCTGTTAAATAGACACGTGCATCTCATGTATACTACATATTAACTTTTATTTGGCATCGCACTTTTGATCATGTAACATTTTAGATCACGTAAAATAAATTAAAATTGCATTTCATAGTCTGCATGATACCCTTAACCCCGTGGTAGCGTCCGCGCATTGTGTTCTCGTCCCGTTCAGTGAAACGGACGTGTTTGGATAGCTACGCGCACGTACGTGCGTCCGTTCTTAGGGGTATGCATTTTTGTTACCTAATCATTCATTTTAGAATTTGGAAGTTGCATATAATTTTCGTATTTTAAATCTAAATTTTTAGACCCGACACGGGCGCATTTTGAAATATTTTATATCCCGCTAAAATTCAATTATTTAAATTTAAATTTAATTATAATATTTTTTTAACCACTCTGTTGTTTTCCAAAACCAGTATAAATCTTTTTAAATTTTTTTATATCAAAATCCTAACGCATCACACTACTCAAATCATCACAGCCAATGAAATTCTTTCTTCCTTGCTGGGCCCCACTCTTTCTTTCTTTCTCTTCCTCTCTCTCTCCCCTACTAAAATACAACTTCATCTCTCCTCTTCTTTCTCTCTCCTCTCGCCTTCTCTCTATCTCTCTCATCCCGCACCTCTCTCTCTCATCTCACGGTGAACGCGAATCCCGTCACCGCTCCATCTCCTTACGCTCACCTCCCTCCTTCTTTTCTCCCTCTCTTCTCTATTTTAAACCCCGCGAGCCCTCACCGCAACCCATCACCACTCCCCTTCCTCCTCAAACCCTAACCCTAAACTTCATCCCCTCAACTCCATCTCCCTCACAGAGCCTCCTCTCCTCCTCCTCTCCATCTTCTTCTTCTCCTTCACCCATTCCCGAGACCCTACACACCCACAACACCCCCAAAGAACCTATCATTACCACCGTGAACACCTCGTCGCCGATCATCCCTCACACCACCTTCATCCCCATCTCCTCTTCTCTCACTATCTCCTCTGTTCTCCTTCCCTGCACCAACCCTACACCAAGAAAACCGTAAGCAAAACCCAAGCTGCCAAGAACCCTGCACACCCCTGCACAATACCTGGCCGGAGCTCCGTTGATATCGTCGCCACCATCTCGTCTCCCCATTACCAGTCTAACCCCAGTGAGCCCCCTCTCTCTCATTCTTCCTTTATTCTCTTCTTCTTCTTTCAATTCTTTCTTTCTTGTATTTTTCTTTTCTGTAATTTTTTTAAACCTCTGTAGATCGCCGGAGCCGTGACGACATCGACGATCCCGAAGACATAGCGAGCATACCTGACCCGTGTTATCCCCTTATACGTTGTTTGGATCCGTTCCGTGTATCGTGCGCGCGTCGCAACTTTTCCCGCCGACGTGAGACGTTCCGTATACCCGTTTCTTGATCTGTCGAGGCAAGTAAAACTTACTACATGCTATTCATATTATTTTATACTTGTTTAATTGCATGTTAAACCTGTAGATTTAATCTAATGTCTCATGTCCATTTTAACATTTCGATCTTCCATTATATCATTTTAGACCTAGAACTTGAAACATATCATGTTGTATTTTAGTTTACAATACGTGGTACCCATGCCCATATTTATATCATATAGTGCCTGGTTGCAGAGCCCATAGTACCCTTTTAATAGTTTATACCCTATTGGACACTCGTTTGCATACATCTAGCCTAATATATACTCAATTGCATCCCTAGATCATTTAACCCATAATAATGAGATTTTAACATTCCATATTTGATTAAGTGTATTTTACTTAGGATTGGAACCATAACCCTAACTCAAATCGATAACTGTGCATCCATATGCTTTAATCGTACCTATTTGCATATAACATCACAATGTTCCATTTTTTATTGTTCCATTAGTACCCCATACTTGTTTTGTATACCCATACTTATTTTAGTTTGATTATAAGCACCCACATGACATTTTGTGCACCTATTACATGACTTGATATACCATTACTTGACACAACGTGATACCGTGCACTTTTTGACATGACATGATACCTATGTATTACCTGATTTGACTTGAGGTACCATGGCTTTCTCTATTACCTGATCTTGTTACTAATGCCAACGAACCTGACCTGTTGTCCGTACGGACATTTTCCTGTTGTCTATCCAGACAAACCTGTACCTGCCTGATCCTGTGTTGGCATTAGCTCCAGATTATTTAATACCTGACTTGAACATATATAACTTGGGGGTATGGTGAAATCAATGATGAAACCTGACTTGTAACTCGATAGTTCAATACCTTTTCTGATCAGTCTTATGGGCTAGGCCAGCCCCGGGGTGATGCTGCCGACATCACTCGTCATTACCTACCACCCTTTACTGCCTTGCGGCACGTCTCGGATTCAGCCCGAGAGTCATAGACCGTGATCCCAGGCACGCACGGGATACTATTGAGTTACATCGATAATTCATCAAATTGATTTCAAAGACTTGAGAGTAGTTGACACAGTAGACCAGTTTAGATTACTCACCGCACACTACCCTTCACCATCCTTACTTATATCACTGTTATACTTATTTTACCATTTAGGATCATACCTGCATGTCTTGCTACCCTGTTTATATATTATTGCTTGATGTTATGACGCACTGACGTCTGGGTTTTGCATGGCCCAGATTCTTTACCTTCGCTACAGGCCGAGCAGGAGTATTTCAGTCAGCAGGCTGAGCAGTGAGGACTTGTTAGTAGTTAGTTCATTTTACTTTCGGTATTTTCATTCCTGATGTAAGCCCGCATTATGGGACGTACATTCCAGTTTATTCTTGTATTGGATCTTTTGCTTCCGCTTTACTTTATTCTTGACTTGTTTTATTCTGGCTTATGGACATGTGTTGGATAGTTTATTATTGTTCTTGATATCTGTACAGCCGTAATGTGACCGTGGAAGGATATTTCCTATCCACAGGTAGCATTGTTGGCTATGTCACGTGCCTATCTAGCGTACTCTGGGAAGCGGGGCGTGACATAAGTCCTCAACTTATATTCAATCGAGCCCATCTGCTCACAAATATTCAACAGATCTCAGTCCCAAATTGGGCTACAGATCGTTCAACCAACTCACACCGGTTCGAGGGTACATCTTTTTACTTCTCTGATATCTGTCGTTATAATCCTTCAACGCCTTCAGAGAGGTGACGGGACCTGACAACCACACATTTCTACGGACTATGGGGTCCTTAAACTCATGGACTACGATGTCCTTAAACTTCATAGACTACGATGTCTTTAAACTACGGACTGTAGGGTCCTTAAACTCATGGACTACGATGTCCTTAACCTTGGACTGCACGGTCCCTTTAAACCTACGGACTACGATGTCCTTAACCTGGACCGAGATGTCCTTAAACTAACATTGGACCGTAATGTCCTTAAACTAATCGACCGCAATATCCCTAAACTAAACTATAGAGCCCAATTGCTCTCTTGTTGGATCTAAATGATCCTGTTAAGTTGATCTTAGTCTAAAAATAAGACTAACGTATCCTTAACAAACGTTTAAGTTGATCTTAGTCTAAAATTAGACTAACGTATCCTAAAACCCAAATCCCCAAACCCAAATCTAAGAAGATGCGGATTTAGACTAATCCACGCCCTACGGGCGACAACATAAATTAGTCTCCGTATACAATCCACGGGCAACCATAAACAAAACAAACACCCACGACACGAAGTGACCATCCGGAGAAGGAGAAAGTTGTTACCGCGATGCGGTAGCGTAATTAACTGCAGGGGCTTGCGCTTGCAGGGAAGAACGTCCCCACAATCAAAAAAACCCAGAAACGAGGGGGAATCTGACGAAGTCTGTTACATCTGCCGCATCCGTTTAAACCTTCGATACATGGTGCCATAAATCAACTTGGCATCTTCGGAGAGGTGGACGGATAGCACCAATTAGCATCTGCCCCCAAATTCAGGCAAGACGTTTGTCTTCCCGGTTTTCGGCGGTAAACACATGGTAATCAGTAATTACAGCACAGAAGTAAAGGAAACACATTACTAGTTTATTACACCAACTTTCATTGTTCACCGTTTACAATAGAATGAAATAAAAGAAACTAGTAACCATGTGCGAATACAAGGTTGATTTATTGAAAGCGGTAAAGGTACTGAAGGCACGACCGTCTAGATCTCTGCGAGCTCGAAGGGTAGGTCTGACTCCTGAATCCGGTCCTCTTCAAACTCTGAGCATGCATACTCAGGTTGTCAGGGCGACGCAATAGCAATATTATGATAATCACAAAAGACAAGAAAAATAAAAGTAATAACGGTGGAGATAATAAATGCAGGCAATCAAAATGTCACTAACTGATGCAATATATGATCTGTGTCCCTATCGGTCTCTAAGTCATTTTGAAATCGAGTTGTGGAGAAGGATGATCATGTTTAACGAGGGTCTCGTACGTACCCGAGACTACGGCCCATGATGCCCGGGACATAACCTTGTCAGCCGGACCGCTAGGTCCAACCTAATATATAAGAGTCGCCGTTCGAATGATCATCCTCTAAAATCGCTGACCTCGCTAAATACAATTTTCTTTCCACTTCGATTTCCCCTTTTTCCTCAGGTTTCACTATTTATGAGTATGGGCTAGTTGTGTACAAGTACGCACTAATAACACGGTTTTATTCACTGTTTACTGTATTGTCATTATCACGAACCACTCACTTTTCACTAGCGTACTTGACACTCCTAAACCGATACCATTCATGCTCGACAATGCATTGTACACTGAAACTTAATAATGACGCGTACTATCGCTAGAGGTATTACGGTCGGGTATAATATGTGCATTTATAACGCTAAACAAATCATGTGCAATGCAAGTTATTATGCGTCTTATGATCTTATAAAAATTGCATTTAATCATACGTTCAGAATTTAGTAAAAATGATACAAAAGCGGTAGCAAGTAAGCTCAGTCGGAAGTTCAACGAAATTAGTTTCAAGTCAATCGGGTTTCGGGTTCGCAAATTACAGTCATTTCATTTTAAATGTTCGCTGCTGGAAATTCAGTTCCTGAACTGAAAGTCCATTTCGTAACACAATTTTCATCCTGTTGGGATCAAAATTAGGCGACACTATAGTTGAAAAATATTTAGGTTATCAGTTAGATTTCCAACGCAATTGGAGGATCAGTAATATCCTATATCAACAGGGAGTTATGGTCAGGTTAAGTTCGACGTGTAAAATCTGTCACTGCAGAATTCAGCTGGACACATCGACATTATAAAATGTGTTAAAAATATTATGCAGAAAAGGAATCCAGTAAAACTAGTGGGTTAAGAAAGCTAACTCAATTTTCTACGCAACGATATAGGGTTCCGCAAATTTTCGCATTTGAGCAAGGATATACAGTGATTTAAAAACAAGGGTTAACTGGGATTTCTGCTCTGGACTGCAGTCCAGAATCGTAATCCTACTCATTTTTCTCTATCATAACTTATTAAAATTCAGAGATCAACTATATATTACTGTAGGTTAATCTGTTATCTTCGATACAAGCCATGGAACGCTAAAATCCAATTTGTAAAAAATTTGATATGAATTTAACGGTCTAGCATGTTCAGGAAAATTCAGATTTCGCAATGATTATCGGGGGTAATAGTTTATAGGTGAAACGATATTTATTTGTAACCAAATTTCCGCAGCACCACGGTGAATAGTAAACGGGTTTAACAATCACAAGTTCTACCATTTAAATATGGGTTTTCAATTAAAAATTAGCATCGAATACTTGTTTATACGCATGATAATCGAAGCTATAGTTTCGTTTAACCGATCAAAGTAAGGTCTAGTCCATATAGATTCTTAATGTCTTTAGAGCCGGATAAAAGATCTGATTTATATACTATGTCAAGCTATACATATAAACAGGGATTGTAAAACTTATCTAAAATCCATGATTTCATAACTAATTTGGTTGTTATATATAAATATATAACTATGTAAAAAAGCTAATAGCATGTAAAGCAAGTAGAAATCACTTGCCTGGCAACGACTCGACGATGCGACAGTGAGCGAAGGTAGCAACAATGATAACGGTAGCGATACAGATGGTGTGGATGCGACAAGGCACGTGCTTGGGCTCAGCCTCGAGGGTTGGACTCGGCTGGTGGTGATGTCGACGATGGAGCTCTCGATGGCAGCGATGGTGATGATGAGGTTTACAGGGGAGGAGATGGCAGGCACGGCACGGCGAGCTCAGCACGACAGCGGCTACGGTTTGGCCTTGGGTCGGCAGAGAGCTCGGGTATGGGGCAGCGAAGGGTGGTCGGAGGCGGAGCACGTGGTCACGGCTGGGCTGGGTTGTGAGGAGGGTCGGTGTTGATGGAGTTGGCGGTCGACGATGATGGTCGGCAGTGCTCAAATCGAGGGTTGAAGGCTGGAGTTGTGCTCGACAAGATGGGTTGTGGGCTGTTGAAAGAGAATATGATGACGGAAAGGGGATGGCAATGATGCTCGAAGGAGGAGGCACGGGAAGGAGGGTGCTGCGGCGGTTGTGAGGAGGCGCATGCAGGAATGGTGATGGGTTGCAACGACGAGGTGCTCAGGAGAGGAGGTAGGGTTGACGACGATGATGGAGCCTGTCGATGGAGAGAGGTGGCCGGATGGGGAGGACGAGGTTAGGTGCAGGGTTGGCCGACGTGGGTTCGGCTCCTCGAGGAGGAAGACGAAGGCGGGAGCAATTTAGAATAAGGAGGTAGGGAAGAAGAGGTAGGGGTGAGAATAGGGGAAAAGAAACGCGAGATGAGAGAGAGAGATAACGTGGGGGGAGAGAGAGAGGGAGAGAAAACGTGAGTGAGGGTGAGAGAGAAAAACATGGGTTTTAATTAATAAAAATTAAAGAAGAGAGGGGGGGGGAGGTAACGGGAATAAATTTTAATAGGTTTTTAATGAAATTTATTTGGGTAGGATTTAGGTTTAAAATAGGATATACCTTTTTGAATTTTGAAAAGAGAAGAGAAGGTAAGTAATTTGAATATAATTTGTTGTTTTAAAAGTAAGGCCTAGGGTTGTTGGGCTTGGACTCAAGAAAATTTTGAAGGAAAAGTGTGGGATTTAAATATGGATTTGGGCTTAGGGTTGGGTTCATAGGAAAGCAAAAATAATTAGAATATAATACAAAATGTAAAATGGGTAAAATATTTTATTTGAATACAGGTATTGGTGTAGATAAAGACCGGGTATTACAAGATCCACAGCGTTGATGGGCAGGTGGCTACCCACTGGTGGATGACCGTGCAGAAAGCTACTTGGTCTCTTCGTGAGGAGGGCTTTGGATCCACAACGTTGTTATGTAGGAGGCTACCTGTTGGTGGATATCGAACAGGAAGCTACTCGGTCGTCTCGTGAGGAGAGTTTTAAATCCTTTGCGTAATTGGGTAGGGAGCTACCTGCTAAGGATGGACCAGCAGAAAATTGCTCGGCGGCCTCTTGATGTGGGCTTTAGATCCTTAGCGTAAATGGATAGGAAGCTACCCGCTAGGGATGGGTCAGCAGGAAATTGCTCGACGGCCTCTTGGTGAGGGCTTTAGATCCTTAGCTTAAATGGGTAGAAAGCTACCCGTTAGGGATTGACTGGACAGGAAGCTGCTTGGTCTTTATCTTAAAGAGCAGGCGGGTCCGCTCGGTGGACCTTTTGCTCAAGGGTTTCTGGCAAAGATTGATCGTTGCATCAACTCGGCAGACGAGGAACCTGGGGAGTTTGTGGTGTCTAGGGTTCTTGAGTACCGCCGAAGGGAACAGATCGATACTGTATCAGATTAGTTGGAGGGGATTTCCTCGGTATACCATCAACAAAGCGACCTTGATCTTCGGACCCCTTTGTTGTAATTTTTGTAAGGCGGAGGAGCTCATAATACCTTCTTAATGAATAACGTTTTTCTTTTTGATGTGTATTGTCGCTTTTTATCCCCTCAATATATTTTACACAATTCTTAAAACAAACTTAGGGGTCTCGGAACCGAGAAAAGAAGCAAAAGTTGTGCAAAAGGTCTCCTTTATGAGAGGACTAAGCTCAGAAGATTTAATTCAATGTCAATAAGAATTACATTGTTTTTAAAAAAAACGGTACGTCCATAAGTAAGATGGGCATGGATGAAAACCCGAATGGGCTCCGTGAGTAAAAACAGCAGGGCTACCGGCGAGTTTGTGAAAAACCCAAAAGGGCGCAATCTCGTTAAAAGACACCTGCAAGGTCCTCTCGACCTTGTAAGGAGAAAACTACCTGCGTGAAATCCTTACAGATTTTGGCACGCGTATTCCCATCTCAATGGGGGTGACGAAAAACAGCCTACAGATTCTGGCACGCCCGGTAGGACCAATCTCTCCTCCCATATTTCGGGTTAAATGTTTATGCGAACTCAATCAATATACATATCGATTGCCTGTACTGAAATCATGTTCTATTTACAGGGGGTTAATAATTTTGAGTTGCCATCTTCAAACGCAAGTCGGTATTTGAACGAATTTCCTCGGCCCCAGCTGGGGGCAAGGCCATCAACACCGACAAAGTAATAAGGCATCTCGGGCAAGCTCCAGCGGTGCCCCTGACAACTGCTCAATCAGGTATCTTCTTTAAGCTCCCCGTCAGATGACCACTGATCAGTCGAAAATATTGCATATTTTAGCCGGCAATTTCCTCATCATTTGCATTCATATAGAAGTGTTCGGTATCCGTATTTCACATATTAGCAAATCTATCACAGATTATCAGATTACATGTATTAGACCTTAAAACCGGCATTTCTAGGGAAATTGACTGCATTGCATGGCATCGCAATATTTCTATATGTCGCAACCCGTGTTTCGAAGTCTGTGCAGGAAAAGGAAAGCTTGCTCGAACATTACACCGCTCGAAAGATACGTAAATTCACTAAATTCAAATCTGGTATCATTACAAAGGAGCAATGGAAATTCAACATATCAAAGGAAGCTAACAACAGCAGCCCAAGACCACAGAAGAAGCCACCAAGCCCAAGCCTCCATGTTGGCCGCGGATCCGCGGCATGGGCTTGCTAATGCCGCGGATCCGCGGTTGACCAAGGGGATCATCTCCTCATTTTTGGTGCACAACTCCTGTATCAGGGCCTACAGCTCAGAAATGTATCTCAGTTTCCAGAAGATTCCAGGGACTTCTACCAGATCAGCAAACACTTTGAGTTTCACTAAATTAGCCTATTATTCTAGAACTTTCCCTAAACCCTAGCTTAAACCCTAAGCTAGTTCCTAACAAACTCTTTCAACAAACTTTGGGAGGGAAACTTCTAATTCAAACCTAAATCTAGGGTTTGGGAGCTCTATAAATAGGACCCTAGGCTCATTATCCACACATTATTCAACCTTGGGAATTATTCATCCAATTAGTGAATCTATCCCTTTCTTCATCTCCTTCTTCCTCAAGTTTAGTGAGAGAGCTTGTAGGAAACCCTAACCCTAATTCCAATTGAAATCAAGAATCCCGAGTACCCATTAAGCAAGAAGCCTTACAACCTTTAGGAGCGGAGCCGATCTTCAACGGAGCAAGCGATCCGAAGCCGATCCACGACTCACGAAGCCGAGCGACGCCCGATCAACGATTTAGATTCTTCCTCTTGTAGTTCTTGAAGCGAATGTAATCAAAATTGTTGAGATAAATAAAGGTGATATTCTTTTATCTTGCTTTCTTTAATTTCTGCATCATGAATTCTTTACAATTAGTAAATCTTTTCTGTGTTGTGATGGGTGAATAAAACTCCGCTTGTTAAGGAGTCGAAACGATCTTTAGTATGATGATGTAACAAATTTGCAATCGATTCTTGAATCCCACGAGTTTTGTAAACCCTAGCAAGTTCAAGAAACGACAACCCATTTCGTTTCGATGCTTTCTTGATTGACATCGATCGAAATTGGGGAGTTACGATCGTTTCTTGAATTTGGTAGAGGCTAGAAAAGGAATGATATCGACGAAAGAACAAGGGTTATAGGATGAAACCCTAGTTTCACGAGAAAGCCCCAACTCTCGTCGATCATCATCAATCTAGTATCAATCCTTCGAAGGACAAGAACACGATATCTTTAGATTACGTCACGTCTATCGATCCGATCGATTCCTATGAGCCTCTTTTAGATTCTTGATTGTTGATTGGAAATATTATCGAAACACCGATTCTTGATTGTTTATAGTTTCTTGATTCTTGAATAAAGAATAGTGACACTCGAATACAAATCATTCTTGAATCATGTTTTCTTTTATTGTTGCTTAACTTTTCATTTCAAACGTATCAAAGATATAAATGAATCGTGCAATCCCTGTGGACGATCCGCACTCATTCATGAACTACAATTGACACCGTAGTTTGATTGCGGTCAAAATAATTTTTGGTTGTGATTTCTTTACAATTTTATACAAACACAACGGAAAATCTATCGATCAAAATGGCGCCGTTGCCGGGGACTATTTGATTCGATAGATACTTTTACATCCAATCAAGAAATTTATAACAATCAAATGGCGCCGTTGCCGGGGATCGCACGCTAATTCGTTTACATTTTATAGTTTGAATTGAAAGAATTATTACATTCTACTTCTTGAAATCAAAATTCGTACAAACTCTTATACGTATGTTGTGATTGACTGCAAGGTGATCTGGAGCATTCAGTGCTGTGGAAAATTTTTTTGGAATGTACCAGAGAGCTGAGGGGGCCAAGATAAGCTCCCTGAAGAAATTGTGTACAGTGATCTCACTCTGGGAGCGCGTTTCCGCGGCGAGTACACACCAAGTGCGGCGGTTCCGCGGCTTGGTGAGGGGTTCTCTGCAAAATTTTCAGTGCAGGTACCTTATTGCTCTCTCCCCTCTCCTCTTTTAGCTCCAACTAACACTTTGCTGCAGGATTCTTTGCAAATAATCGCAGCGCCGCAAAAGCAAAATTAAAATTGTGCGTGATTTTGATTTCTTGGTTGTTTGCATTCTAATACGGAAATTTAAGGGGCACGGCCAAATCCAAATTAGGTGGGGATTTCATTACCCTTCCTAGGCCCCGAAAATCGCAAAACTTGCATCCGCATTACCCTCATTAACTAAAAGAAATCTAGAGAAGACTCTAAGGACTGTCGCGCTCAATTAGGACAAGAGAAGGCCGTGGGTAATTCATTGCTTATCCGCGTTTTCTTGTGGTGCCTAAGGCGAGTGTGTCTAAGGCTAGTCGTTTTTAATTAGGCCCACTACTTACGTAGTGGAGTACCTTCCCACTTACCTGGCACTTATCCGGCCACAGGGGGACAAAGAGGCAGTGGAGGATTCTATCCTGCGACTTGTCTTTTGGCAGTTAGGAGCGGTCTAGAGCCGGACCTAGGTGACCATTAGATTCTAGGGTTGTGTGCTGCATTTGTTTTGTCGCATCATTTTTTAAAAATCCGTCCCTTTTTCAAAAGCAAACACCGCATTCATTTACCCCTAATTATAAATTCACGCTGCCACTTATACTAACCCATTTTAGTGCAAGATAGGCTGGACACGGGATTCTAGTGCCCGTTTAGTCCGCGTACCCTTTATCGACTCCGAAGTCGATATTTCTCCATTTACCTTTTCTTTACCCACTATCACACCCACACCGATGGATCCGAATCCATCAAACTTCTTTAACCCTAATCTGCCACCGTCCGTTGGTGCGCAGAATCCACCCCACATTTCTCTCCAGGAAAGATGCTATCCACATAGAGGTCCTCTTTCGACCTGCTTATCCACACCACCAGCCAATGGGGATAACTTTGAAATTAAGCCCCAGTATATCAATCTTTTACCCAAATACCACGGACTCGAGACTGAGGAAGCTTACGTTTTCATTACCAAATTTGAAAACGTATGCGCAATGATGGGTACGTCACAACTTTCAGTGGATGCGATGCGTCTACGACTTCTTCCATTTACCTTGTGCGATGTAGCCGAGAAGTGGCTATACAACACTACCGCACACTCTATTACGAATTGGGAAGAATTCGTCGCTGCATTCCTTAAGAAATTCTACCCACACCAAAAGACAGCTCGAATCCGTAGCGAACTGAACCAATTTGCCCAGCTCCCTGCTGAACCATTCTCTAAATACTTTGAACGTTTCAAGGATCTATTGGTTCAATGTCCTCATCACGGCATCCCGAGATGGGAGCTTTGCCGAATCATATATGAGGGCAGTAACCCTAGCACTAAACAGAGCCTTGAAAACATGTGTCAAGGTACTTTTATGACTAAGGATGATGGGGAAGCTTGGCGATACTTAGAAGAGTTCGCTGAAAAGTCACTACAGTGGGAGAGTGGAACCCAACCATTGAATAGGGGTGGCGTACACCAAATAGATGTGTCCATAGGTGTTCGAGCTGAAATGGCAGCAATGCAAAAGAAGCTCGACGCTATGGAACATAAATTTACAGCAGCCTCCCTAAACCCAGTGTCACTCCCCAAAACTGTTTGTGGGTGCTGTTCTGATCCGTCACATTTGACGGAAGAATGTCCATTAAACTCTGCGTTTCAAGGTCACGAGCATTCTAATGCCGCATTTCAAAGACCTCGAAACGACCCATATTCTTCCACGTACAATCAGGGTTGGAGGAACCACCCGAATTTTGCTTGGAACCAAAACCAATCTCAAAACACGGTTCCAAACACGAATAATTTTCAAAGGGTTCTTCCTCCACCACAACAGCAACCCCTTCAACTCACTCAGCACCCCTATCAGTCACAAAATTTCCAAAACCAGGGCAACACTCCTGCACAGTCTAATCCTATGCAGTCCTGTTCTGACGAGTTCTCTCAATTCACTCAAACCATGAAATCACTTTTGTCAAATTTCATAGAGGTTTCGACTGAGGTTAGATCTTCCGTCAGTGAGATAAAGAAAAACTCAGCTTCCCAAGCTGAGAGTATCAAATCGATGGAAGCTGAAATCGCACGCCTAAAAGCCGAAATGAGTGCGAGAGAAAAATGGAAACTTCCCTCTCAACCCCTACAGAATCCTGGGCATTACAATGTAAATGCCGTCACAACGTTGAGATCGGGAAGAGTGCTGAACAATCATGTCGGGGAAGGTATTGATGATACTGAAAATCATATCAACACCCCGGCTGAGACCTTTCCACACACTTCTCCTTCTGATCCTTCTTCTTCTACCAAACCACTTTCTAGCGAGCCTATTCTCCATTTCCCTTTAGGCTCGACACCTTCACCCAACCCTTATAGTTCTCCACAGACGGTCCCCACACCTCCTTTGGGATCTCGTCTACCCCCCTTTCCTTCTCCTATGATGGACCCTGCGCTTATTGCGAAAGCTCCTTACCCGAACCGGCTAAGAGCTAATAGAACGAGTCCTCATATGGAGAAAATTATAGAAATGTTCACACAGGTTAACATCAATATCCCTCTCCTAGATGCGATTCAACAAGTCCCCGCTTATGCGAAAATTCTTAAGGACTTGTGCACTAGGAAGAGGAAGACTCAAGTGCCGAAGAAGGTCTTTATGTCTAATAATATCAGCACTGCTTTTATACCCCAGCTTCCAAAGAAAAGAAATGACCCAGGATGTCCTACAATATCGATTTCGATTGGGGGTAAAAACATAAATCGTGCTCTGTTAGACCTTGGCGCAAGTGTTAACCTGCTCCCTTATTCTGTCTATGAGCAATTAGGGATTGGAGAGCTGAAACCTGCTCATTGCACTCTCCAGATGGCAGACCGATCTATCACCAAACCAAGGGGTGAATTAGAGGATGTGTTGATAAAGGTCGGGGAGTTTGTTTTCCCTGTAGACTTCATTGTGCTCGACACACATCCTGTAGCAAACCCCCGGGGCCAAATTCCGGTGATTCTAGGTCGTCCTTTCCTTGCCACTTCCAACGCTGTTATAAACTGTAGAAATGATTCAATGAACTTATCATTTGTAAATATGACCATTGAACTAAATATCTATAAAGTTGGAAGTCAGCCATCAGAACCCTCTGCTCATATTTTAGATGTGTGTTCTGTCCATGAGATCGCTCCCGATAGTTGTGGAGCTGAGGATCTTTGCTTTACTGATCTCGATGACATTACCACATCTCTGTTTGACTTTGCACATGATCCTAGTGAGGACACTTTACCTACACATGAGTCCTGCACTTCTGACTTTTCTCCACCCGAGTCTGTATCTTTCACAAGCTCTGAGCTTCTTTGTAGATCCAAAAATCACTCAATGATCCCTCCTTCTATCATTTCTCCGCTTGAGTTAGATCTCAAAATTTTACCTTCTCACCTGAAATATGCATATCTTGGTGAGAACGAGTCATTACCGGTTATCATTTCCGCTTCTCTTGCATCAGCGCAAGAGAATGCACTTTTATCGGTATTGAGATCTAACAGAGAGGCGTTTGGTTAGAGTATGGCGGACATCAAAGGGATTAGTCCCTTGATAGTTGAACATCATATACATGTGATGGATGATGCCAGACCAACCCGAGAACCACAGAGACGGTTGAATCCCGTCATGAAGGAAGCTGTCATGAAAGAAATCGTCAAATGCTTAGATAATGGTATTATATACCCCATCTCCGATAGCCAGTGGGTGAGTCCTATACATGTCGTTCCTAAGAAATCCGGCATCACAGTTATCACAAATGAGGCGAATGAGTTGATTCAGACACGCACCCAAACTGGGTGGCGTGTATGCATCGATTATAGAAAACTCAACGCTGCTACGAGGAAAGATCATTTTCCTCTACCATTCATTGATCAGATGCTGGAACGCTTAGCGGGACGAGAATATTATTGTTTTATGGACGGATACTCAGGCTATAATCAGGTCCCCATCGCCAAAAAGGATCAAGATAAAACCACTTTTACTTGTTCTTTTGGTACCTTTGCTTACAGTCGCATGCCCTTTGGGTTATGCAATGCTCCCGCTACCTTTCAGCGGTGTATGATGGGGATATTCTCTGATATGGTAGAGAATTTTTTGGAGATCTTTATGGACGATTTCCCGATTTTTGGAGACTCTTTTTCTGATTGCCTAGCGAATCTTGACGCTGTTCTTACTCGTTGCAAAGAGAAGAACTTGACATTAAACTGGGAAAAATGCCATTTTATGGTCCAAGAAGGAATAGTCCTTGGACATGTCATTTCACAGAAAGGCATTGAGGTTGACAGAGCTAAAATAGATGTCATTCAAAACCTCCCTCATCCCAAAAGCGTCAAAGATATTCGCTCTTTTCTTGGCCATGCGGGCTTTTATAGGAGATTCATTAAGGACTTTAGCAAAATTGCTAGACCTTTAACACTACTCCTGGCCAAGGATACGACCTTCCATTTTGACTCGGATTGCGAGACAGCTTTCGACTCACTTAAACACTCACTCACTTCAGCCCCCGTTTTATCATCACCAAATTGGGACTACCCCTTTGAGCTGATGTGTGACGCATCTGATTTTGCAGTAGGTGCAGTCTTAGGACAGCACATCGAAAAGATGCCACACGTGATTTACTATGCTAGTAAGACCCTGAATGATGCGCAAATCAATTATACAACCACAGAGAAAGAACTATTAGCGGTTGTATTTGCATTAGAAAAATTCAGGCCTTACTTAATCGGCTCACCTATAGTTGTGTATACTGACCATTCCGCTTTAAAACATCTTCTGGCGAAGAAAGATGCAAAAGGTCGACTAATACGTTGGATCCTTCTGTTACAAGAATTCGATCTTGTTATCAAAGATAAGAAAGGATGTGAAAACGTAGTAGCTGACCACCTTTCACGCATCATTTCTTCCCCTGTGACCCTGCCATGGTTCAGGGATATTGTGAACTATCATGCCACGGTTCCCTGATGAACAACTCTTGAGCATATCCGCTGAACCATGGTTCAGGGATATTGTGAACTATCATGCCACGGGACTTATACCGAGCGATTGGTCAAAACAGGACAAATATCGTTTTCTTTCCCAAGTAAAACACTTTTACTGGGATGAACCCTATTTGTTTAAATATTGTCCTGATCAGATCATTCGCCGGTGCGTCCCAAATGAAGAGTTCAAGAGTGTTCTTTCATTTTGTCATGACCAGGCTTGTGGGGGTCATTTTGGTCCTAGAAAGACAGCGGAAAAGGTTTTGCAATGTGGATTTTATTGGCCGACCTTATTCAAGGACGCATTTGAGTATTGCAAAACCTGTACACAATGTCAGTATACGGGTAGAATATCCCAGAGGAATGAAATGCCTCAGCAACCCATCTTGGTTGTTGAAATATTCGATGTTTGGGGCATAGATTTTATGGGTCCTTTTCCCAACTCCTTTGGGAATCTGTACATATTGCTGGCGGTTGATTATGTCTCAAAGTGGGTAGAAGCCATTCCATGTCGCACTAATGACAAGAAAGTTGTCATTAAGTTCTTGAAAGAGAATATCTTTTCGCGATTTGGACACCCACGCGCTATTATTAGCGATAATGGGACACACTTCTGCAACAGGTCTTTCGAGACTCTAATGCGAAAATACTCAATCAACCACCGTCTTTCTACACCCTCTCATCCCCAAACAAGCGGGCAGGCTGAAATCTCAAACAGACAAATCAAACTTATCCTGGAGAAAACTGTTGCTAAAAATAGAAAAGACTGGTCGACCAAATTGACGGATGCTCTTTGGGCATTCAGGACTGCATATAAGACCGACCTAGGAATGTCTCCATATAGGATAGTGTTTGGAAAAGCATGTCATTTACCCGTCGAGATAGAGCATAAAGCATTGTGGGCTATAAAGGAAATAAATTTTGATCTAAACCTTGCTTGCAACTTTCGGAAGCTGCAACTTAACGAGCTAAGCGAACTCCGCGATGAAGCTTATGATAATGCTGTAATCACAAAGAATAGGACTAAGGTTTTTCACGATAAAAACATTTTGAGGAAAACATTTTCACCTGGTCAACAAGTCCTTCTTTATGATTCACGATTACACCTTCACGCGGGTAAGCTCCGATCTCGATGGAAGGGACCTTTTGTTGTGCGGTCTGTATACCCGCACGGGGCGGTAGAAGTTGAAAATGTTAAAAACGGCACTGTTTTCAAAGTAAATGGACATAGACTTAAGCCGTATTATTCCACTGACCCCACGGAGGAGCTCTTGTTCTTACAAGAGCCAGTTTATTTGGATTAAAATTCCTCCGTCTCACCTGCATGTCCAGCATATCATTGCATCAATTTTTGAATGGAGGTGAGTGAAAAGAGTAAGTTTGGGGGAAGTTCTTCACTTATATATTTTGCCCCCACTAATAATCCCTCCCGGACTTACAGGTTTTATAGATATAGCTGTCGGCAACAGTGAGGATACTGTTGAAAACAAGTTTGGGGGAGGTTTGTGCTTATTTTTGTATCATTTGCATATCATCTGCATAAGCACAAAACATTTCTTTTAAAAATCTATAAAAATTGAAAATTTTTCAAAACCCATAAAAATTTAAAAATTTTCAAATATAAAAATAATTTTAATATTTACATTTTTTTTTGTATATAAATAAGATAATGAAAGTTTAGATAGTGAAAAATTACATCCATGAGATTAGAAAATTTTTAGAAAACTAAGAAAATTAGAAGTTTTCTTGTACGAACTAGTAATAAGTAGTTATGAGCCGTTGTCCCAAGGGTTAGTAAGATGAAAGACGTCACTAATCTGAGGATAAAAATAAGTCTGAAAAATAGTTTCTATTCTGGAAGCCAAACATTTTGAACGTTTCTACCCTGCTATTCGCACTTACACACGTCTTGAAGCCTGGGATAGTAGAGGATACCTTGAAATGCTCTTGTCTTAAAGCCAAAAGTATGAAGGAAATAAAAAAATAAAAAATAAAAAATGAAGAAAATATAAAGTGGTGAGAAAAATGAACACTGGTTTTGTTATCACCGAAGGCAAGAAAAATGTATAGCGAGGGTGCTTCTTCACCTAGTGCCCTAAGGCCAACTGGTCTGGGAGTCACTGCTATGCCTGAGGTGGTGCAAGACGAGGAAAATACACCAAGTAAGCAAGCACAGGAGTAATCGGTCGGTTAGTACCTCAAGAAGTATTAACGGTCGCATGAAAGTGTGTGAGCAATCTCATCTAAATATTTATTGATTAAAAAGTACTGAGGCTGATGGGCAAGAGTATGATAGCTTGAATTGAATTCTCCGGGTGTAGGGATGTCCTTTACATACACGCAGGGCGATATGATCGATGTTTGGAAAACAGATAGTAATGAAGAATAAGACGATGTTTTATTGAGGGAGGACGTGATTTCTAACATCTTTTCATGACCATTAAGATAGGGCTCATGACAACCGAAAAGCTAGCTTAGTTGGAAACCCTAATTTTCAAACCTTTTCTTTTACAATTCTTTTCTTTAAATGTAAATTTCATGATCTTCCTTTTATTATTGGATTTTGTGGGTGCAATCTGCTGAAAACCCTCAGGAGACAACACTCCTCCTACTAGGGACACCTAGAGTTTAAAGGCTTGTTGCACGTGCTCAGTGCAATCGTGTTGCCTACGAAAGTGTGCTAGTTAGTTTTTCTCTTTCTTTATTTTCTCCTTCTCTTTTTAATAAAACATTCGCTCGAGACGATCGAAATTAAGTTTGGGGGTATTTGATCAGTCGAAAATATTGCATATTTTAGCCGGCAATTTCCTCATCATTTGCATTCATATAGAAGTGTTCGGTATCCGTATTTCACATATTAGCAAATCTATCACAGATTATCAGATTACATGTATTAGACCTTAAAACCGGCATTTCTAGGGAAATTGACTGCATTGCATGGCATCGCAATATTTCTATATGTCGCAACCCGTGTTTCGAAGTCTGTGCAGAAAAAGGAAAGCTTGCTCGAACATTACACCGCTCGAAAGATACGTAAATTCACTAAATTCAAATCTGGTATCATTACAAAGGAGCAATGGAAATTCAACATATCAAAGGAAGCTAACAACAGCAGCCCAAGACCACAGAAGAAGCCACCAAGCCCAAGCCTCCATGTTGGCCGCGGATCCGCGGCATGGGCTTGCTAATGCCGCGGATCCGCGGTTGACCAAGGGGATCATCTCCTCATTTTTGGTGCACAACTCCTGTATCAGGGCCTACAGCTCAGAAATGTATCTCAGTTTCCAGAAGATTCCAGGGACTTCTACCAGATCAGCAAACACTTTGAGCTTCACTAAATTAGCCTATTATTCTAGAACTTTCCCTAAACCCTAGCTTAAACCCTAAGCTAGTTCCTAACAAACTCTTTCAACAAACTTTGGGAGGGAAACTTCTAATTCAAACCTAAACCTAGGGTTTGGGAGCTCTATAAATAGGACCCTAGGCTCATTATCCACACATTATTCAACCTTGGGAATTATTCATCCAATTAGTGAATCTATCCCTTTCTTCATCTCCCTCTTCCTCAAGTTTAGTGAGAGAGCTTGTAGGAAACCCTAACCCTAATTCCAATTGAAATCAAGAATCCCGAGTACCCATTAAGCAAGAAGCCTTACAACCTTTAGGAGCGGAGCCGATCTTCAACGGAGCAAGCGATCCGAAGCCGATCCACGATTCACGAAGCCGAGCGACGCCCGATCAACGATTTAGATTCTTCCTCTTGTAGTTCTTGAAGCGAATGTAATCAAAATTGTTGAGATAAATAAAGGTGATATTCTTTTATCTTGCTTTCTTTAATTTCTGCATCATGAATTCTTTACAATTAGTAAATCTTTTCTGTGTTGTGATGGGTGAATAAAACTCCGCTTGTTAAGGAGTCGAAACGATCTTTAGTATGATGATGTAACAAATTTGCAATCGATTCTTGAATCCCACGAGTTTTGTAAACCCTAGCAAGTTCAAGAAACGACAACCCATTTCGTTTCGATGCTTTCTTGATTGACATCGATCGAAATTGGGGAGTTACGATCGTTTCTTGAATTTGGTAGAGGCTAGAAAAGGAATGATATCGACGAAAGAACAAGGGTTATAGGATGAAACCCTAGTTTCACAAGAAAGCCCCAACTCTCGTCGATCATCATCAATCTAGTATCAATCCTTCGAAGGACAAGAACACGATATCTTTAGATTACGTCACGTCTATCGATCCGATCGATTCCTACGAGCCTCTTTTAGATTCTTGATTGTTGATTGGAAATATTATCGAAACACCGATTCTTGATTGTTTATAGTTTCTTGATTCTTGAATAAAGAATAGTGACACTCGAATACAAATCATTCTTGAATCATGTTTTCTTTTATTGTTGCTTAACTTTTCATTTCAAACGTATCAAAGATATAAATGAATCGTGCAATCCCTGTGGACGATCCGCACTCATTCATGAACTACAATTGACACCGTAGTTTGATTGCGGTCAAAATAATTTTTGGTTGTGATTTCTTTACAATTTTATACAAACACAACGGAAAATCTATCGATCAAAATGGCGCCGTTGCCGGGGACTATTTGATTCGATAGATACTTTTACATCCAATCAAGAAATTTATAACAATCAACCACCATGTCGTTAAACTGGAAACAATCGACCTCTAAGTCGTTAAACTGGGAATGTAAAAAAAAATAATAAAAAATGCGTGTATATAAAAAAATGTGTAAATAAAAATAATAAAAAAAAGCCGAAATGATGGGGCATCTTGCAATAAAAATCAGCGAGTAATATAAAGATGAAAATAAAGCCGAAATGATGGGGCAACCGCGAATAAATAGCCGAAATGATAGGGCAATCGCGATCTTCGTAATAAGAAAAGTTGAAATGAAAGAGCAATCACGGTAAAAAAAAAGGCGAATGATGAGTCGCTCCTGGCACCATATTCCAGTGCAGCGATACAGACGCCAACCAAACTCTGAGTGTCCCAACGGAGAATGATGAGTTGCTTCTGGTACCATGTTCCAGTGCAGCGATGCAGACGCCGTATGAAACTCAAATCCCAACGGAGAATGATGAGTCGCTCCTGGTACCATATTCCAGTGCAGCGATGCAGACGCCGTACGAAACTCAAATCCCAACGGCGAATGATGAGTCGCTCCTGGTACCATATTCCAGTGCAGCGATGAGACGCCAACCAAAATACAATTTCCCAAAATTCTTTCAGCCCTACGGTTGGTCCCCAAGTTGACTACCATTTACAATTCAAGGGCTCAAATAATTCTCATCATACCCATACCCCACCGCAATCACCGGTCCAGCGGCCGGTCTCCGCCCTTGGAATTATGGTCATTGGGAAGACCTACTCATGTGTCCTCACGATACATGAGGAGAACAAACCTTCGTGGGATCCTTACGACTCACAAAGGGAAAACACACTTGGGGGTCCTCACGACTCCTAAGGAGAAAATGCACCTACGGGATCCTTACGGCTCGTGGGGAGAAAATGCTTTTATGGGACCTTTACGGCCCATAAAATTGAAAAGCCTTAAGTGATAGGGATCTAAACCTGTCTCCTAAGCCATCGCTTCCCAATAAGCAATGGCGAATGATGAGTCGCTCTTGATACCACATTTCCAGTGCAGCGATGCAGACGCCAATCAAAATCCAAATCCCCAAGTGGCGAATGATGAGTCGCTCCTGGTACCATATTCCAGTGCAGCGATGCAGATACCAACTAAATTCCAAACTCAAATCTCAAGCGGCGAATGATGAGTCGCTCCTGGTACCATATTCCAGTGCAGCGATGCAGACGCCAACCAAATCCTATACCCCAACGGCGAATGATGAGTCGCTCCTGGTACCATATTCCAGTGCAGCGATGCAGACGCTAACAAAATCCCGAAATTTTTTCGGCCCTACGGTCTGGATCATACATCTTGCAAAACCATATACAATCCACGGGTGTAAAACGATCCCAATCTCTCCCAAGTCCTACCGGCGAGACCACATTCAAAGTCCCACCGGCGGTGAAAAAAAGGTATGTCCACAAGCAAAATGGGCACGGATGAAAACCCGAAAGGGCTCCGTGAGTAAAAACAGCAGGACTGCCGACGAGTTTGTGAAAACCCGAAAGGGCGTAGACTCGTGGAAAAGAGATGAAATGCACTCGCAAAGTCCTCTTGACTTTGTGAGGAGAAAATTCTCGCTTGAGATCCTTACGACTCACAAAGGAGCAACACACTTAGGAGTCCCCACGACTCCTAAGGAGAAAATACACCTACGGGATCCTTACGACCCGTAGAAAGAAAATGCTTTTATGGGATCCTTACGGCCCATAAAATTGAAAAGCCTTAAGTGATAGAGATCTAAACCTGTCTCCTAAGCCATCGCTCCCCAACGGGAAATGCAAATGATGATTCGCTCCTGGTAACATATTCCAGTGTAGTGATATTGATGCCAAACAAAAGCCAATTCCCAAATCCTCCTGGGGCAAATGATGAGTTGCTCCTGGCATTATTCCAGTGCAGCAATGCAGATGCCGACCAAAACCAAAATCCCCAAATCTTCTCAAAGACAGATACTGATTCGCTCCTGGTACCATATTCTAGTGTAGCGATGCTGATATCAACACAAATCAAACCAACCAATTCCAGCATCGACCTCTGCTTTAACCAGCCGACACTCCGCCTCGGGGAAACGTTGACCAGCGACACTCCGTATCGGGGAAACGTCCAACAGCGACACTCCGTGCCCGGGAAACGTCAAGCAGACACTCCGTGCCGGGGATACGTCAACCAGCCGACACTCCGCCTTGGGGAAACGTCAAGCAGACACTCCATGCCGTGGGCACGTCGACTACAGACACTCCGCCTCGGGGAAACGTCAAGCAGACACTCCGTACCGGGGGCACGTTGACTACAGATACTCCGCCTCGGGGAAAGGTCAAGCAGACACTCCGCCTCGGGGGAACGTCGACCAGCAACACTCCGTACCGGGGAAACGTCCAACAGCAACACTCCGTGCCGGGAAAACGTCAAGAAGACACTCCGTGCCGGGGACACGTCAACCAGCCGACACTCCGCCTCGGGGAAATGTCATGCAGACACTCTGTACCGGGGAAATGTCAAGCATTCACTCCGCCTCGGGGAAACGTCAAGCAGACACTCCGTTCCGGGGGCACGTCGACTACAAACACTCTGCCTCGGGGAAACGTCGACCAGCGACACTCCGTACCGAGGGAACGTCCAACAGCAACACTCCGTACCGGGGAAACGTCAAGCAGACACTCCATGCCGGGGACACGTCAGCCAGCCGACACTCCGCCTCGGGAAAACGTCAAGCAGACACTCCGTGCCAGGGGCACGTCGAATACAGACACTCCGCTACGGGGAAACGTCAAGCACACACTCCGTACCGGGGACACGTCAACCAGCGACACTCCGTGCCGGGGAAATATCAAGCAGACACTACATGCCGGGGACACGTCAGCCAGTCGACACTCCGCCTCGGGGAAACGTCAAGCAGACACTCCATGCCGGGGGCATGTCGACTACAGACACTCCGCCATGGGGAAACGTCAAGCAGACACTCCGTGCCGGGGGCACGTCGACCAGCGACACTCCGTGCCGGGGGCATGTCTACCAAATCACTCCGGGCCAGGGAATCGTCTACCACAGACACTCCGTCTTGGAGACGCGTCAAGCGTCGACCGTCCATGTCGTTAAAAGGGCAGTGCATCACAAAAAGTGGGAACCAAAGCAAGTCGCCTCCACGTGAAAGAAGATCCATCAATTTCATGCACACGATCCACATATGTGGTGTGCATTTGTTGATGGGGGCACTTTGTTAGGGTCGAAAATTGCATCCCGGTTGACCAAGTCAAAGTCAACTCCAAACCAAGTGGGCCCAAGCCAAGGTCAAGTGGGCCCATGCCCGAATCGAGCCCGAACATGAAGCAGCCGGCCTCCCCCATGCCAACATAAAAATCATGTAATAAATAATTTTAATGTAATTTTTTTATGCATGAATGGGGATAAAGCCAAATTTTTGTAAAGCCCATGGCTTATGTGCAAAAAAGAAATAGCACATGAGACATGAGATGGGCAAAATGCCATTTTGTAAAGTCCAAGGGGCTACATGTAAATATGTAAGCCTATACAAGGCAACCTGATGATGAATAAAGCATATACACTCTTCATTCTCTCAAACTCTAGGGTTTGTGCCTCCACTCTCTCCTTCCAAGTTCTGCCTCTTTCTTTTTTCAATTAAATCAAGAGCTTAGCTCTTCCTTTTTTCAAAACTAAATAAAGTTCTTTCACAAACCCATCTCTCAAGACTCCATCAAGAGAAGAAAAATTGTCTCTTTTTTTATCATCCAAGATCTTGATCTTGGAGTTTCAAGAGAACCCATTTTGGGTTTCTTCTCAAAAGGGAAAGGAGAAAATGTTTTGGAGTTTAACTCCACAAATAAAATTATTTTGGAGTTTAACTCCACTACAGAAATTCTTTTGGAGTTTAACTCCACAGTAAAAATCTTTTTTTTTGGGAGTTTAACTCCACATTAAATCTTTTCAGGAGTTTAACTCCATATAAAATTCTTTCGGAGTTTAACTCCACATTTAAAATTCTTTCGGAGTTCAACTCCACAATAAAAATTCTTTCGGAATTCAACTCCACTTAAATTCTTTTGGAGTTTAACTCCACAAACCAAAATTCTTTTGGAGTTTAATTCCACAATAAAAATCTTTTTTCGGAGTTAAACTCCATTTAAAACTCTTTTTGGAGTTAAACTCGATTTAAAATCTTTTGGAGTTGAACTCCATGTAGTAATAAAAAAAATCTGGAGCCCTTTGGCCCTCTCACGTGCTAGGGGGAGGGCTCCCATTAGGCGGAAGCCTTTTTTCCACCAGCATGTAAGGGGTCACATGCTAGCATGTGACCCCCCCTCACATGCTAGCATGTGACCCTCCATGTCACATGCTAGCATGTGATCCCCCCTTACATGCGAGCATGTAACCCAGACTCCCATTAAATGGGAGCCCAGGTTTCCCTCCTTTTCTTTTCTTCTTTCTTCCTTCTTTTCTTTATTTAATCATTTTTTTTATTTTTTTTAAAAAAAATAAATATTAAATAAATAAAAATAAATTATAAACAATATTTTAAGATTAAAAAAAACAATAAATTAAAATAAAAAAAATTCTCTAAATATTTATTTACTTATTTATTTTTGTTTTTTTATATAGAGAAATATATATATCCTTTTTTTTTAACAAATGGAACAAAACAAAAAAAACACACACCAACGCACTGCACATTGTGTTCGCATGACCAGTTTAACCCGTCAATCGGAGGTTCTTTTGCTCCAAATGCGAGGGGTAATTAACGACAGCTTAGTCCGCGGCTGTCGGAGATTCGGATCCCCACAATCAATATACCCCAGCTTACCCTAGACAGGGGGAATCTGTAATACGCCTGACAAGCGCGCGTGTATTCACATCTCAATAGGATGACGAAAAACACCCTACATTACCTCCATCACTAGATGGTGTGCACAACACTTTTCACGTATCTCAGTTGAGGCGCTATGTTCGGGACGACAGCCATATTCTTGACCATTCAGAGTCAACTTTGGACATCGATCTGTCTTACGAGGAGCAGCCCACCACCATTCTCGATTGTCGAGAAAAAGTGTTGAAGAACAAAGTCATTCCCCTGGTTCGAGTTTCTTGGGGCGGTCGTTCTCCAGGGGAGTCTACCTGGGAACGCGAGGAGGACATCCGTGCACGTTTTTCGCATCTGTTTGTTTAGTGTGTTGTTCCGTTGTTTTCGTTTTTAATTTCGAGGACGAAATTTTTGTAAGGAGGGTATGATGTAAATCCCCGGTTCCGAATAAAATTTTCCTTGAATTTTTCTATTTTATATATAATTATATATAATTATATATATATATTTTATATTTTAATTATTACCTAACTAAATCCTAACTCTACCTTTACACCCGACCCGGCCCAACCCATGCCCGACCCGACCTGCTTTCCTCCTCTCCTTCTTCCTCACTCCCTCTCTTTTTCCCGCCACATTTTCCTTCTCGCAACGGCTCCTCGCCCTTGCTTCTCGCGCCCGCGAAGAATGTACCCGCGTACGCTCCTTGCGCCGCTCGCCAACTTCCTCACGCCCAACTCCCCTAATGGCCACTTTCTCCCTCGACTCCTCCTTTCTCGTGCAGCCTTCACGAGACGTGCCCACGTCCTCGACTCCAACGGCCAGGACTCCCTCGTCACTTTCTCTACTTCACCATCTCTCCCTCGTTCTTTCTCTGCTTCAAACTCTCTCGCTCACGCCAACGCCTGCAACTCCGAACCCATACCCACAACACCGACCCTCTTCATTTCGCAACCTCATTCGCCTCGCAGACGACTCTCCTGACCCTCCTCGTCCCTTTTACCTCAACCCAGCATCACCGAACTTCTCCCGAGCTCCGACCATCACCACGGCCACCACCAGCATGACCCCCACCGATGAGCTCGATCCCCGTCTCCTCCTTTCCTCCCCTGCTCACCACCTCCGGGCTGCAAGCTCCGAGCACACCACTACCAAGGCCTTCTACCTCCAGCACCCGATCCCAACACCCTCGTCCCTGCACCCTCACCTGAGCTCCGACCCCCATCGCCTTCGCGCCTCGCCGACCATCTCCGAGCTCCCCCGTCACCTGCTCACCCTCCCCGATCCACCAACTCCAAGCCCCAATACCGCCGAGCTCGCTGTCGTGCCGTGCCTTTGCGCTTGCCTTCGTCGTCACCATTGCTGCCTCTCGCCGTCGTCTCTGTCGGGAGTATTGTCGTCTCGATCGTCTAAGGCAAGTGGAACTCCTCACTTGCTACTCATGCTATCATATTACGTTATAACGAGTAATCTAAAGTATGAAAACTTTTATATAAATTGTTGTATAACCGTTACACTTTAATTACACTCATAGTTATGTTGGTTGGAACATGCTTGAGTGGATAATGCGTATTATTATTGTGTAGATCTTATAAGAATTACTTACCGTTGTGTGATTGAAAGAAAATAAAGTATCGATCGTGAAATAATTGCATTGGACAAGTGTTCGATACACTACCTTAATGAAAACCTGGTTTCAAAATGGCGGAATTTATGGCGCATAAAACCCTTTACTGATAATAAATGACGTATAAGAGTTCGAGATGAAAATATTGACGTCGTCACTACGAAATGATACCTCCGTCTAGCTATGTCAAATCTGATATTTTACCGCGCATGTTGCTTATTAAAATCATTGTAAATTAAATACAGATTGGAATGTAGGGTTCTATGGATCATATTGAATCCGACTCGATAATATATAATCATATATAGTTTATTTTTCGATATCGATAGATTACGGCAATGAGAGTTGACCGGGAATGCAACTCTAGACTGCAGTCCGGGACAGCATTCTACGGGGGAAACCTGAATTTAAGCACCTGTACATACCTGCGTAAAATTGAAAAGATAGAGGACAAAGCTCACAGTTTGATCCAGCATTCAACGGCCGATAAGGTTCTTTGTGAAGTGACGCAAAAGCCGACAACGACAGAATTGTGGAACAAGTTAGAGCCACTTTACATGAAAAAATCTCTTAATAACCGATTCTATCTAAAACAGTCCAGTATCGCAGTATCAACGATAGAGACAGAGTTGATAGCCGTTGTAATACCCAGTTCCTTTTTAAATATTTTCCGTATTTTTAAAACAAAAATTACTAATTTTATTAACTTAAATATTTCTAATTCTTAGAAGCTAAACCCTAACCCTACCTGACCCGGCCCAGCCCACTCCCCACAACTCCTTCTCTTCCTCTCCTCTTTAATTTTTTCCTTTCTCTTTCTTTGGGCCCTAGCCCAAACCCTCAACCTAACAAACCCTAACCCGATCCGATTCTTAACCCACACCCGACCTACCCGATCCGACCCGACCCGACCCCCATCCTTCTTCTTCTCCTCCTTCTTCTTCTCCTCCTTCTTTCTTTTCTGTTCTGTTCCCGCCTTTCTCGCAACGAGCTCCCTGTGACCTCCGCAGCACCTCCCCATTCTCTCACTACCCCCCGCACGACTCGTTCCTCCTACGCCCCAACGCTTCCCCGAGCTTTCGCCCTCGTCGTTCCTCTTTCCTCGCCAACGGCTTCCCGTGACCCGCTCCACCCATGACCCAACCGTCCCCAATGCCTCTGAAAAACCCTCTCCACTCTATCTTCCTCTCAACCGCTCCCTCTACCTCGACTCTTCACCATCCTCCTCTAGCCACCTAACTCCCCATTGCACCATTAAAGCAGCACCGCTGAGCTTCCACTTCCTTGCACCCATGCTTCCTCCAACATGCTTCCTCTAACCACCTCCGTTGAGCAAGCTCGCTGTTCACCACCGAAAGACGCAACCGGGACGTTAGGACGTATGGTCTAAATTTTGGGGGTAGATGCTATTTGGATTCCGTCCACCTCTCCGAAGATGCCAAGTTGATTTATGGCACCGTATATCGAAGATTTGGACGGATGCGGCCGTTGTAGCAGACTTCATCAGATTCCCCCTCGTTTGCGAATTTTTTTTTTGGATTGTGGGGAAACTCTTCCCTGCAGGCGCAAGCCTTGTAGTTAATTACGTTATCGCATCGCGATAACCTTTTTCTCCTGCTCCAGAAGTTCACTTCGTGTCGTTTGTGTTTTTATTTTTGTTTAGGTTGCTCGTGGATTGTATACGGAGACTAATTTATGTTGTTGTCCGTAGGGCGTGGATTAGTCCAAATCCGTATATCTTAGATTTGGGTTTGTTTTATTTAAGGATCGTTAATCTGGTTTGAGATTAAGATCGATTTAAATATATGTGAGCAGTTGGTTCTCGGTTGGTTTTTTTTGTTAAGGATACGTTAGTCCAATTTGAGACTAAGATCTACTTAATAAGGTGTTAGGATCATTTTTGTTTCAGATCCAACAAGAGAACATTTGGGCTCTGTTTTCTTAGTTTAGGGATATTTCGGTCCATTGTCGTCATTTTTTAGGCGAATATTAGTTTGAGGACATTTCTGTCCGTTGATCACCATTTTGAAGATGAGGTTTTAGTTTAAAGACGTCTCGGTCCGTTGATCACCATTTTGGAGGTGAGATTTTAGTTTAAGGACGTCTCGGTCTGTTGTCCCTCTTGCGCGCACGTGTATTTGTTATGTGACAGGATGAACAACGATGATATGTGATGCACCCAGTTTGGGGTGCGATATGATTTAAGGTGTGCACATCAGTTTGGAAGTGCATTAAAAAGCTGTTGGTTGTCGGGACCCTCCACCTCTCTGAAGACATTGAAGAATTACAACGATGTGGATCAGAGGTATGGAGAGATGTACCCTTGAACCAATTCAGGTATTTGAGGGAAAAAGGAGTTAGTGGTAAACCCGGAAATCATTAGTCATATTTTGAGACTAAGATTTTCTCGGGAGGATGTGGGATGAGTATCGTTTTTGATATCATCAATTGGAAGATCAATAGTCGTATTTAGGACTAAAATCGGTTTGGGAAATCATGAGCACATGGGCTCGATTGATCTGAATCAGGGAGGTTCTATCCTCCGGGGACCTAGCCAATTTGGGCTTGGTCCACACAATTTTTTTTATTGAAAAGTGCTAAGCACTTGTTTGGGCTTTATTTAATCAGTCCCCTTTTTGTACAAAAAAGGGCTGAGCACTTATATAAGTTCTGACGTTCACATATAATCATGTGGGGCTTTCAGTCATGGGGATTGCCCAATAAGTGTTAAACACTTTACCCCATTTTTTTCTTTGTATGGAGTGCTGGGCACTCTTTATAGCGCCCACATGCGAAGCACGTGAGGCGCTAAGCGCTGCCTAGTGAGTGTTAAGCACTGTTCCATTCTGTGGCGCCCACGTGAGGGACACGTGAGGCGCTGGGCGCCGCTCATTGAGTGCTAAGCACTCTTTTCTTCTGTAGAGTCAACGTGAGGGGGGGACTCTTGGCGCTGAGTTCTTTTCTTCTTGAATGGTCAACATGATCATTATTTTGTAGATGAATTTTTGGTTCTCGAGAACGAGCTCTTCCTAATGAGACTTAAATTTTCATCATATGGGAGACTTGTCTTGTGGATCTCAGATCTGGAGAAAGAACCCGGTTCTTTGAGAAGGGCTAAACCCCCAAGTAGTTGTGTGTGTGTGTGTGTGTGTGTGTATTATTTACCTAAAATTTTCAAGAAGAGAGTTCTTCTTCCTCGAGAATTTAATTCTCTGTGCTTTTGAAGCTTTCTCTTCTTATGGGGGGTTCTTTCTCTTAAACTTGAAGTCTTTGGTTCTTTATATAGAAGAGACAGTTTGTTAATTAGCTTTGAGGAAATCTCTCATTAAGAGATCCCAATTGATCAGGAAAATTTCACCCACCGCTGGATTTTTGATCCAAGGACTTCTGTTTTACAGAAAGTATTATCTTGTTTTTAACAAGATCGGGGAGTTATTTTCCCATACAGAATTTATTCTATAGAATGGTGATTTTTTTTAATCACAGTTGGATTTTTAATCCAACGGTCCTCTGTTTTACAGAAGGCATAGAATTTTATTCTATGATCCAACCGAAGGTATCTATCTTGTTTTAGAAAGATTTGAGAAATATTTCCTCTTAACAGAATTTTAATTCTAAGTCTTGATGATTTATCATCTCCGTTGGATTTTTGATTCAATGGCTCTGTTTAACAGATAGCAGAATTTAATTCTACCTGGGCGCCGACGCTTACGTGTTGTGCACGTGGACGCTGATTAGGGTTTTAATTCTTTTATATGCTTTACAGGTTGGCGCCCGTGTGAAGAGCACATGCGGCACCATGCAAGAGTAGTTTTTTTTAAAACTCTGGTGCTGGCACCCTTGTGGAAGGTATGTGAGGCGCTGCCTCTTTAAAAATTTTTGAACAGAGCTTTACTTTTTTATTGGGGGAAACACCCGCCACCTAACCCTACAGCACCGTGGCCCACTACCTCGAACTTCCGCGATCACCCTCTTCCGCTAACCTCGTCGAGCTCCACTCCCCAGCCACCACCATCGCCTTAACCCCAAGCACCTTCCCATTCTCCCTCCTCTCACAACTTCGAGCCCTCACCTTCATTGCCTCCAACCACCATGAGCCACCGACTTCTCCTTCGCCGACCTCATCGCCGCAAACTCCAACGCCAACCCATCATCACCGAGCACCCTCCTCATCTACATCAACCGAGCTCCTTTCTACAACTGCAACCCTCACTGCAGCGCCGCCTGAGCACCAACACGACCACCTCTATGTCGCCAACAGCCTCCATTGCCATCGTTCTGCACCAACAGAACCGCCCTCACCTCCATTTCCTCACAATCTTTGAGTTTCTCAACCTTCAACCCAACTTCACCCCTACACCGACGAACCACCATGACTATGACCAACTTGCAGCCGCCGCCTGAGCCCTTTGCATTCTAGTGTCGTTTGATATTTATAACACTTTTTAAACCGTCCATGTGTGCTGCAGTTTCGTGCAGAACCAGAACGTATACCTTAACCTTAGGCAGTGCATATCTCACTGTGTACAGCGGATATTATTGATCCGTATGATACGTTGGAAACATAACAGATAAATCTAAATATTATCTAATTGTAGTGTCGCCTGATTATGCTCCCAACAGGGAGAAAAATGTGTTACGAAACGGACTTCCAGTTCTAAAACTGGATTTCCACCACTGAACACTTAAAATGAAATGACAATAACTCACAAACCTGAAACCCGATTGACTCGAAACCAATTTTTATATAGAGATAATTTAATACTATGTTTACGCTTTTTATAATGTTTCGCCAAATTATGCACGTGTGATTTTATATGATTTTTCTAACCCAATCGACACCAGTTGCTCATATGTATTCAGTAGTGCATTTATTGTATCCTCATCATATTGCATGACTGTTATACCCTTGTAAATAGCATTCATTTGCATCAATATTCTAGTGACCGTTTTACATTACCAAGTGATAAATATTAGTGATTGGATTGTGGCAAGTACGTTAGTGTAAAAGAGTGATTGAATAGTGAAAGTTATACGTACCTGTATATAATCAGCGGAACTAGTTAGTTATTGCATTGTCGACGCTTATGGGACATATATAAGTCTGACTATAACTGATATGGGACGGGTATGGAAGCACTTATATTAGTGTCATAGGTAAGACATCGAGCACTGTCCATTTATCTTGGATACCAGTCGAGACATACTTGATGGAGACCCTGTCTCCAGTTCTCGCGTAGACTTGTCATGGAGAGACTAGTAATTAGATTCATAGTCGGTGTTTGATATAGACCGCGGGGGTGTGGGGTAGTTTGAGTGTGAGTTCGATCAACTGAATCTCAGGAGTCCCACTGCCGGCATATTTAGTGATTTCGGGAGTTGTGCTGATAGTGTTTTTGTTTTTTGCCGATAGTGATTCGGGCCCGTGTTCCCTTACCCCTGGGGCTTACCCTTGGGTTGGGGATACTTCTGCGGTGGTTGACACTCACACTTGGACCAACGATAGGTTTAGTGACTTGGACCTTGGGACTTAGAGACTGATAGTTTTAGTGACATGGACATTGCATCGATTACTGATTTAATACACCTGATTTATCGTTATATGTAACGGTTATTTCATGCTCACGTCATTACTCGATACTTACTGCTTTATATTTATCATTGTTGCATATTATATATGTATATATTGCTATTGTGTTGCTCTGATGACCCGAGTATGCATGCTCAGAGTGAGAGGTGGACTTAGCTCGGATCAGTTCCTTTCTTACTTCGAGAATATTGAAGACATCTAGATCAGCGACGTCAGCGCTATCATTCCCTTTGACTCTATCTGATTAGTTTATATTTGTTTGATAGAATTAGTGACTGTATTTCTCATTACTTGTGCTATGATTACTTATCACTACGTAATGCTAGAAGCCGAAGTGTAACTATGGCAGGATATTTCCTTGACCATAGGAGCATTGCTGGCCTTGTCACCCCTCGTATTCCATATTTTGGGAAGCGAGACGTGACATGGTTTTGTTGGTATCAGAGCCAGATTTGGTTTAGAATGAGATTTCAATTTTTGACTAGGGCTTGATAATATAAGTCGCCAAATCGGTTTAGATTGTAACCTTGTTTCCCGTTTAGGAATTCCTCCTTGATTAGAATCTTTTTAGTGTGTCTTGCTATATATATTTTGATCTTATCCTGTAGAGTTTTTAGGTGACTTAGTAGAGTTATGTCATTGTAACTATGAACTGCAATATAGTTACAAGGCAACACTCTGTTTGAGTGACTTGGAGTTCTACATTTGATTTCCGCTCGATTGAGTTTCACCTCACCACATATTCTTGTTTCGTCTGTCAATTCTATATCTTATTCTGATTCTTATATTTTATATCATCGTCCGAAAATTTGTTATTTCAGGACCATAGCTTTCAACGACTCTTCTTCCACCTCCACTACCCAGAGTCAGACCGGCGAGAATTTGGGTGTACTGCAAGGTTTGATGGAAGCCCGGGAGCGAACAAACAATTTCTTAGCTGAAGGACTAAGAAGACTAATGGCTCAGACACCAGCGGGATTCCCCAATTGTAGGGGAATCCCTGTTAAACAAAGAGGAGGTGTGCAGATGAAGCGCCCATTTGTTCCTCAGCAACAGAAGCAGTGGAGAACCCAATGTTGTAGTTATTGCAAGAGGCCGGAACACCTCCAGAGGGACTGTCGCCGGGCCAAAAGGCAGTGCTTGATTTGTGGATCCGGCGAACTTCTTGTCAACGATTGCCCTAGAAGGAAAGAGCTGTAAGGAGGAGATTCGTCAACGCCCTCCACATCTGCTTGAGCGACTTGGTTGTTTTCGTATCTTGAATTTCAAGAACGGCACGGACCCAGCACAAGATTCAAACTTGCCTTACGAGATCACAGAGATTTAGATATTGACGCGGAGCTATCACTTTTCCTGCGTTCCATAATGACATTGTTATTTTATTAGATTAGTTGTTTCTTTTCATTTAATTTTTGTATCTGTTGAACCCCTTGGTTGATTAAGTACTTTTATTTTCCTCACTTTCTCTAAGTACTCTACTAATTTCAAAATTTTCATAGTTCTAACTTACACTGCATATTTTATTTTCTAGTCAGTTTTCCTATTAATTCTTTCCATACTATCGTCCTTTTATTATGAAGTTCTATTCTTCGTGCTTTTTTGTCTTGATGTTTATCTGTTTTAATTACAGGATGTCATTTTGAGTTATTTGCTATTCTATATATTTTTAATGTTTTACTGTTTATTATACTGTTATCATTCATATTCATTTCGTTTGTTGGTGTTCTTTTGATTAACTTTCAAAATTTATATTATTAGCGGTTTGAGTTTTCTTTAAAATGAGTTTCATATTGATTTTCTATATAGTATTCTCTTTTCGTTGTTCATACTTATGCCAACTACCTTTTGTTTTCGTATTTACGTTTACTTACGTATTCTTGTGCTCCAATCGATTTAAATTTTCTATTTACTGTAATATAGATTATGGTTATCTTGTATGCAGAGATAATACAATACATATCATTTTATTTTCTATTTAAATTTTCTATTTACTTGTACACATATCATTATCTCGGTATTATCTTAATTTCTTTTGTATTGTATTATCTCTGCACTTTTGCAAATATAGTTTAGTCTTGGTCTTTACGTTAATTATTGATATCTAGTTTGTTTATTAGCCACCTATGTTCCATTTTATTTTTCTCCTGCATTTTACCGTATGAGTATTCTCAACTTATTATATAATTGCTTGATTATAGTTTTATTAAGGTAGTTTTGGTTCTAAAGGCCTATCAGCCAATCCTTCATTATTGTTTATTATTGTCATTCTATTTTAATTTTATTTGTATATACATAGTTTATCACTATTAATAGTCATGTCCTTGTGTATGACTGTTCCTTTTAACTGCTCTATTCCTTATATATATAAATATTTGATTTTCATCTAGTTGCATTTGGGTAAATCACTATATGGTAGTATTTGATTTTGTTGCTTTTCACATGGCATTTTATATCTTATCGTTTATTTTAAATTTTGAGAACGAAATTATATATAAGTGGGGTATGATATAATACCCAGATCCTTTTTAAATAAGTGGTTGACGCTCACACTTGGATTGACGATAGATTTAGTGACTTGGACATTGAGGCTTAGAGACTGATAGTTTTAGTGATATGGATATTGTATCGATTACTGATCTGATACACCTGCTTTATCGTTATATGTAACGGTTATTTTATGCTCGCATCATTACTCGATACTTACTGCTTTATGTTTATCATCATTGCACATTATATATGTATATATTGTTATTGTGTCGCTCTGATGGCCCGAGTATGCATGCTCAGAGAGGTGGACTTAGCTCGGTGTTGGGGTTGAAATTTACATCCTAGTTGACCAAGTCAAAATCAAAGTCAACCCCAAGCCAAGTGAGCCCAAGCTCAGGTCAAGTGGGCCAATGCCCGGGTCAAGCCCGAACACGAAGCGTCCGGCTTTCCGCCATGCCAAAATAAAAAATTTTGTAATAAATAATTTTGGTGTATTCCTTTTTTTATTTTTTGAATAAATGTAAGAAAAATGGGCATAAAGCCAAATTTTTGTAAAGCCCATGGCTTATGTGCAAAAAGAAATAGCACATGAGGCATGGGATGGGCAAAATACCATTTTTGTAAAGCCCAAGGGGATATATGTAAAGTGTATAGCCTATAAAGGCAAAAATAATGAAAATATCTCAACAACTTTTTTTCTCTCTCCCAAAGAAAAATCAAGATCTGTACTCTTTCTCCTTCCTCAAGCTTCTAAAACCTTCTTCTTTGTTTTGAATTAAATCAAGAGTTTTACTCTTCCTTTTCCAAAACTAAATAGTTTTTCACCACAAAACCCACAAAGGGAAGCTTGGATCTTCCATCAAATCTTAAATAGGAGAGATTTTTAAAATCTCACCCCTCTTGTTATCCAAGAGCCGGCTAACAGAGGAGGAAGAAGGAGACCCATCTCCAAAGACCCCACTTTGGGAAAGATCCAGGGCTCAAGGGGAGAAGCCCCTACATCAACTTCAAAAATATCTTAGGAGTTTAACTCCCCATATATATATATATATTATATACACACACACACACACACACACACAAAATAATAAGTATTTCTTTCTGGGGGTACAACCCCCGGTGCAGGGACCAAGTCCCTTTTGCCGCCCAGCGCCCGAGCGCCCACGTGCTTGGCACGTGAGGCGCTAGCGCCCAAGAGCCCAAAGCGCGAGCGCTCAAGCGCCCACATGCCTGGAACGTGAGACGCTAGCGCCCAAAGCGCTAGCGCCCAAAGCGCTAGCGCCCGAGCGCCACGTGCCTGGCACGTGTGGCGCTAGCGCCACGTGCCTGGCACGTGTGGCGCTAGCCCCCAAAGCGCTAGCGCCCGAGCACCCACGTGCGGCCCTAGCGCTCAAAGCGCTAGCACTCGAGCGTCCACGTGCCTGGCACGTGAGGCGCTAGCGCCCGAGCGCCCACGTTCCTGGCACGTGAGGCGCTAGCGCCCTAGCGTCCGAGTGCCCACGTGCCTGGCACGTAAGGCGCTAGCGCCCTGACGCCCAAAGCGCTAGTGCCCAAGGAGATAGCGCCAGCGCCCGAGCGCCTGTGTGACGCGCACATGAGGCGCTGGCACTTTCTCCCACGCATCCTTTAGATACCCTTTCCCTCTTTATATATATATATACATATACACACACAAACACATACTCTACAACACTGTCCCCTGTTAGAAAAAATTTCTAACGGGGCACTGTCCCGCACCCCGCAAGGGGGCTGCTAGCCCCCTTAACCCCCAGCCCGCTATCCGGGTACCGGGACCCCCGTAAAAACTCTGCGGGCCCCCCGATATATCCAAAACCCCTTTCAAAACACAACACACGTACACTGCACATCGAGTTCGCATGGCCTGTTTGACCCGTTAATCGGAGGTTCTCTCGCTCCAAAGGCGAGGGGTAATTAACGGCAGCTTAGTCCGCGGCTGCCGGAGATTCGGATCCCCACAATCAATAAACCCCAGCCTACCCTAGGCAGGGGGAATCTGTAACGCGCCTGACAAGCGCACACGTATTCCCATCTTAATGGGGTGACGAAAAACACCCTACAGATTCTGGCATGCCTGGTGGGACCTTTCTCTCCTCCCATATCCCGGGTCAAGCGTTCATGCGAACTCATTTAACATATATGCCGATGTTTGTGCTGAAATAATGTTTTTTTTTCTTTCCGTGCAGCAATCAACTTTCAACGACAATATCTCCTAAGATGGATCCAACTTCTGATGCGATCCCGATTTCGTATGTTGTCAAGATCAATACTCGTGCGGTTCTCCCCGCAAGCCTCAGTCGACAGTGGGAGGAACTACCCCGCCAGTTTAGTTCCGTCATCATCTACCCTGCCAGAAGCGCTCATCTGACAGAAATCCTGGCAAAACATGTGGCCAAGTCGGTCTCAAGGGGCAAGAGGCCGAATGTTGTGATCGTTAAGGCACCATAACCGAAACTTAAGATGGTGTCTGAACGACTCTCTGGTGCTCCAGCTGGGGGCAAGACTTCCGGTTCAAAGGGCAACATCAAATGCTATGGACGAGCTCAGGCGATGACACCAACAAATGCATGATCGGGTGTCTTCTCTGGCCTCTCTATCACTCGGTCTACGACGTCTTCCCGAAGAGCCGAAGTCTGCCAAGTGCTTAAAACAGAAAAGTTAAGACAGAAGCTGTAACAACTCCAATTTTTGTATACCAAAATTTGATTTAAAATTGAAGTATACTTGGAGTATTAATGTTGCTGATAACATTTTAAGTATCTATCTCTTTACAATAATTACAAGAAAGAGCTTGTAGCTCATTGGTAATACCTTGCACTGCTGAACTAAGCCACCAGAGTTCGAATCCCATACCCCACATTATTTTTAATATTGATTTTTAAAAAAAACCTTTAGAATACCAAGAGTTTACACGTGCATATCTCACAAAAACCCCACTACACCCAAAGATGTAACACTTGCAGAGGGTAGATGAACCGTCGGGGGAGATCCAGGTCACCGGACTCGGTCGGGAATCGGCCAACTCGGCCTTGACTCGGCCGACTCAGTGATCCGACCGAGTCACGGCCGAGTCACCCCCTTTTAGGCCGATTCCGGCAAGGGTCACAACATGAAAGTTGTGTCTTTTGGTATTCCCTACTCACCTGCAAAGTTTCAGCCCAATACCACTTCCAGAGATCTTTAAAACCCCCAATTACTCCACTTTTAATACATTTTTATTACATTTTATCACATTTTTATTTTTAACTTTTCATCTACCCTAACCCTAGCCTAACCCTATAAATACCAACGCTACACACTACCCTCTCACCCCCCAAAATCTTGAGCCACTCTCTCAAAAGTTTCCACAAGAAGTGTGCTTCGAAATCAAGTTCCCGGCGAAGCCCTGACGGAATTCCGACGACGCGTTTTGGAGCAACCGGCGACGTAACCACCCTAGGCTTTCCTCCCTAGTTCTCTTTACTCTTTAAAGAGTTTAAACCCGTAAGTCCCAACCTTCTACCTCTCTTTTCTATATTTGCAAAATACGACTTTTTGAAACCCGACGGAAATCGGACAAACCGATTTCCGATTTGGTTTTTCTTAAAAATTCCACTTGTCACCTAATACATATTATCAACCCTCTTGCATGTTGACTATTAATCACCCTTAAATCAAATTTAATTGTACTTTTCCACATGAAATGACAAGTTCTTTAGAAAACCGTATTTCTTGCATAAAAATACCATCAAGTTAAATTTTAATGTTCTATTTAGATACCCCACTTCTAATCATGTTTATTTTGATAACAAAACTTGTTTCATTCAATTTGGATGAAATTTCACACATGAAATGATAACGTTTATGGAAACCGTATCCTTGCACTTTAATACCCTTAACTTTAACATAACTCATTTCACCTTGAAACTTCACCAAAACTTAATATAAGTCACGGGGTAATGACCTACCCTTACACACACTCATTATAACCCTAATTGCTGAATAACAAAATACAGAATACGATATTATAGGACTTTTTCACTAAAATACCATAATCTTTATAACTTTTAGTTTAATCTTTAAATTGTAAATTCTTTTTAAATAAAACTTATACAAAATGAAAACACGATTGGTCATGGACATCGATCGTTATCTAATCTGTCTTGTGGTGACTAGGCAAGTGTGTCTAGGCTAGTGGTTATTAATTAGGCCCACGACGTGGTTCCTTCCCACTTACCTGGCACTTACCTGGCTGCATGATGGTGAAGAGGCGATTTGAGGCTCTAATGATTCATCGTTTAGACCATAGAAGATAGGTTAGATGGTCTAGGAAACCCTAACAACTAAAATATGGAGAACTATATACTTTTACAAATAAATACCCTATACTTAGAAAATCTTTTCCCTAAATTAAAAGTATTTATAAAACCTGAGCAAAGTGCCATTACAACCCATTCGTGGGGAACCTGTTAGGGATAGCACGGTTCATCGTGCACCCGCAGGCTAGTAGTGCGAGATTCAGACCTCCGCAAGGAGCATTCGGTCTCGAAAGGTTTAAATACAACATTTAAGGAAAGTAATTTTTTTTGTAAATAAAATATTCATTTAAAAATCATTTAAGTGTTTTATTATATATAATTATCATTTAAACACTTATTTTGTTATAATATCAAGTTTCCACTTTTTCCTAAAAATCATAGATTAAAAGTTACATTAAAATACCATGAATTTCAAATAAACAATTAATACTTTTATTAGGATATATTCACTAGAATAACACAAATAAAATTCACATCCATTACAATAATAAAGACGATTATTAAATACTTGAGGTATATTTTGAAAACTATACAAAAGTACTTTTTACATAAAACCCCCTCAAGTTTCACAAATTACAATAAGGCCCCTAGCTAATATTGAACTTCAAATTATCTTTCTTTTAGTCTGACTCGGGTTAGAGTCTGACTAATTCTGACTTGAATATAATTCAAGTCAATCTATATTTCAATCATATTCCAACACAACTTGAAATCATGAATCCCTGAATACAGTTAACAATATATTCATTTTTGACTGAATCAAATCATGGATATTCATTCCATTATCCTGATATTCCATTTACCTGATTATACAGTTGCAACATGTTTACTGATATCATGGTTTTGGTCAGTCACTCAATTTACATATTCCATTACTACAACACTGTTAAAACATTTCGGGGTTTAAAGGGGTAGATTGGTACGGAAGATGTTAAAAGTGGAATGAGGTGGTCAGATTAAGACACCTAACATGAATACTGTTGCTGTTGTACCGTGGCATAACGGTTCCTTGTACTCTCCGTTTGCACTGATCTCTAGCATATAGAGATCCCCCTCGTATACACTGGCATTCTTCTGTACCAAGCTACAAACAACTGCGTTAAACAATATTCCATAATATTCTACAACATAATACTCTAGAAAATACTGTTACTCTGCCATTCTCACTCCACTTTTCTTTGGGACTTACCGAGCGACCTGTTCGCTGACGACATTCTATTTCTTTCTTCTTTGAATGTCGTCAGGTGCGTTGGACCAAGTTGAGACCGAGCCAACAACTGAAGATTTGGAGCAGTTCCAAGAAGATCCAGAGCTCTAGACCTTGTACTTGTTCTTTCCAGTATTTCCTTTTATTATTATGCCACTGTTTAGGCATTGCTTTCTTTTTTTCATTCCAGTTGTATTTTCATTTCATGCATTGTATAAAGAATGTTATTAATAAAAGTTGCTGTTATCTCAATCTCATTTGTCTCTTGTGATTATTTTATATTGCTTAGTTACGCTTAGCGTATGTACTTCTGAGTACATACGTAGCGGGCCTCGTCACGACCACTTCGCCGTACATTGGGAAGCGGGGCGTGACAGAAGCGGCTCAGGTATCGAGCTAAGAAGAGGGCCAGGCCTTCGACCATGTGGAATATTGTGAGGTTCCGAGAGCAGGGTTACTCCGCGACGACGGCTGAGTCGGCCGTAAAAATCAGCAATTCCTTCGAACCTCTGAAGTGGGTTCAGAAAAATGCTATGACCGCCAGAATCAAGAAGACATCGGTCCGAACGTTGCTACGAAGAGACGTGTCCCGGCCCCAAAAGAAAAAGTATGACACTGTCTCTTCAAGAGTCTATCAAGCGCTGTGCCGTACGAAAACAAAGGGGCAAAACCAAAAAGGAACTGTCAGCACCATTCAAGATTCTGGCCAGGCCAGCCGCCTTCAATCGACTGCCCGTTACCGAAACAGGAGGGTCAACACAGCGATCCGTGAAATCAGCCGCCGATAATAAAAAGACGGCTGGATATATTATCCATACGGTCTATATGGCTGGCGGGCGCCCCAGCGACAACTTTCGCAGCAAAAGCAAGGATGGGGCCACCACATCCCAAGCCCAATCTGGCTTGAATGTGGTTGCCGCTTCCCAAGAACAGCCGCCTCCGCTGAATGATGAAAACCCTCTCGATGAGGATGATAGGAAGAAAGACCCCTCAGTCCATGCAGAGTCAAGCTCGGACAGCGAGGAAGAACCGACTTTCCGCCCCAGGACCGCGGAGCAAGAGCTGCTTCAAGAGCTTCGAAAACAGCTCAGGAGCAAAGATAAAGAGATAGCCAAGTTCTATTCGAAAATTGACGACCTAACAAACGTTGTGATGCAGCTTATGGCTCAAATTGCTCGAGCGCCTCCTAATCAAGCATAAGTCCCTACTCATGAGCCGGATGATGACAATCCGAAGCGGCCGATGCCTGTCCCCTTGGGTCCAAGATTGGTCAAGCCGCACGAAAGCCGGCCACATTCCGCTTCTAGGAACGCCTTGGCCCTTGATTATACTATCCCGCTAACACAAGACCGGATAATGGATTTGGTCACCAGCAAGGTTAAAACATTGGTGGCCGAAGCTGAAGAAAGAAATTGGCAGTAGTGGGCGGCCATATCCCGCACAGTACGATCTGATCGAGTTCCCGAGCGGCTACGTCATTCCTAAGTTCGGAAGATTTGACGGGACGGGAAATGTAAATCGGCACGTCGCCCACTTTAAAGCATTGTGTAGAAATACAGGGGGCAATGATGCGCTCCTTCTTCGTCAGTTTGTCAACAGCCTGACCGGTGTCGCTTTCGACTGGTACGCGAGTGTACCAGACGGGTCCGTTATTACCTTTGCCCAAATGGAGTCTCTGTTCCGGCAAAGGTTCATGAGTGTCAGTGATAAAATCTCTATTGCTGACCTTATGAGGACCAAGCCGGTGGAAGAATGAAAGCAACACCGACTTTATCGCCCGATGGCATAATCTCACAGTCAAGTGCGAACCGCCGCTGGAGCAGGACCAGTCCGTCAACCTTCTCATTGGGAATCTTAGCAATTGGATAGTCCCATTCTTGTGTACAGCAGGCCTCAAGACGTTTCAAGAGCTAACCAAGAAAGTCCAAATGCTGGAACGCTCGAAGCAAGAGTCTACCCCGGACTCTCAGAGAGACAAGACTTAGAAAAGCAAGCAGGACGACAACTGTAGAAGCTGGAGTTTCAGTAGTACCAATGTCTTCAATGCGTCCGATAATGAAGACAAGCGAAGGGCAGGCAATTCCAAAACCAACCGGTCTCGAAAGCAATTGTTGGGAGGAGATGGGACTTCCTTAGAGGGGAAAAAGAACAAGATTTACTCTTTCAGAAGGGACAAGGTCCGCAAGATATTTAAAGATGCCTTGAACAACGGTCTACAATTTCCGGAGTCGAAAAGACTCAAAAGAAAATCTGAGCCGGCTGTCACTTTCAAAAGCAAAAACGTCCAAGTGCGCCCGCGTTTTGGTAGCGACACTGATGAGTCCGACGCTGGAAGTCCATCCTTCCGTAAAACTCGCCCTCATTTCGGTAGCGATACGGACGAATCCAATACTGAAATCCCATCTAGCAGCAAAGTCTGCCCTCATCTTGGCAGCGACAGTGAAGAGTCGGAGGAAAAGGACTTGCCGTGCAACAGCTGTGCAGATTGGACCCCCATGCAGCAAGAGAAACTACGAGAGGCCTTTGAAATTGCAGAAGGGTCCCTGGCCATCACAAGGGTGCCGGAACAGATGTGCAAAGAGCTCGATGCATTGTCAGTCTCTACCGTGGACCAGTTGAAAACTTTCTACGTTTCCGGGAGGAAAAGTGGACACAAGGGCATCCTGTTTTATGGGTCAAACCCCGTTATGCACCCGGACGATTTGTCCGTCGCGTGCCTTCCTTATGAGAGAGGCATAAGAGCCGTCCTCAATCCTAGATACTATGCACCCGAGATGCCGGAATATTTCAAATGGTGCGGATGTCGGTTATATCAAACGAAGTCTGAAGCAAAGTTTTATGAAGAGTTATGGCATCCGCCCCAGGTCCGAGCACTCATCAGTGGACGAATTCGAGATAGACGGGGCATAGGCTTCATTCAACCTGATTCCAAAGCATGCAGCTTGATCCATGTTGGTGAATCCAGCGAAAGATCAAATGATGATGACGAGATAGCCGAGCCAGAAAAAGCTCCTCAAGAGCTCGAAGATGGCGGACAAGCAACCTTTGACGAGCTAACCGAGATTGACTTAGGAATGCCCGATATTCCAAGGCCGACCTACATCAGCTCCCTCTTGTCAGAGGAAATGAAAGAGCAGATAATTGCCCTGCTGCATGAGTTCGTCGACTGCTTCGCGTAGGCATACAAAGAAATGCCTAGCCTTTCCCCTGAAGTGGCCGTGCATAAACTGGCTATATCTCCTGATGCTAAGCCAGTCAAACAAGCTCCTCGAAGAATGAGAAGGGAACTAGAAGAAAAGGTCATTGAGGAAACTAAGAAGCTCATCGATGCCGGCTTCATCAGGGAAGAGAAATATGCGGACTGGATCGCATGCATAGTCCCAGTGAAGAAGAAAAATGGGCAGATCCGAATTTGTGTCGATTTCATAGACCTCAACAAGGCATGTCCTAAAGACGACTTCCCGCTACCAGTCATGGAAATGATGGTCGATGACACCTCAAATTACGAGCTGTTCACCTTTGTGGATAGCTTGTCTGGGTATAATCAAATCAAGATGTCGCCTGAGGAAGAGAAGCACACAGCATTTCAAACCCCGATCGGAATATACTTCTACAAAGTGATGCCGTTCGGACTGAAAAACGCAGGTGCTACATATCAAAGGGCAATGACCAATATCTTTGATGACCTAATTCATAAGGTCGTCGAATGTTATGTTGATGATCTGGTCGTCAAGACTAAGCCAAGGCCGATCACATCCTAGATCTTAGGACCGTTCTCACCAGACCGAGGGAGTGTTTCCCCCAATCAGAGCAAAGCTCTGTTTAAAATTTTAAATTTTGAAATGAAGCAGCGCCAGCTCTGAGAGAGTCAAAGACTTTGAAGCAGTGCTCACGTGCAAAGCACATGAGCGCTAGAGCGAAGAGCGTTGCACTCTAAGCAGCGCACTACGTGCAAAGCACGTATGCACTAGCGCTAAGAGCGCTGCACTCTAAGCAGCACACCATGTGCAAAGCACGGGAGCGCTGGCGCTGGAACTAAATGTTCCCAACCATTGGATCAAAGATTCAACGAACATGATTAAAAATCATCAATTAAAAAATTCTGTTAAGGAAAGATTCCTCAAAATCTTTCCAAATAAAAAGATTGTGTTCTGTAAATTAGAGCACCGTTGGATCAATGATCCAAAGGTGATTAAAAATCACTAAAAAATAGAATAAATTTTGTGTGGGGGAAAGATTTCCCAATTTTGTTAAAAACAAGGAGATTGCCTTCTGTAAATCAGAAGCCCTTGGATTGAAGATCCAACAAGGGTGTTCATCGCCGGAAGCCGGGAAGACTGGACGTCTTGCCTAAATCTGGGGGCAGATGCTAATTGGTGCTATCTGTCCACCTCTCCGAAGATGCCAAGTTGATTTATGGCACCATGTATCGAAGGTTTAAACGGATGCGGCCGATATAGCAGATTTCGTCAGATTCCCCCTCGTTTGAGGGGGTTTTGATTGTGGGGACGCTCTTCCCTGCAGGCGCAAGCCCGTGCAGTTAATTACACTACCGCATCGCGGTAACAACTTTCTCCTTCTCCATATGATCACTTCGTGTCGTGGGTGTCTGTTTTGTGTTTGGTTGCCCGTGGATTGTATACGGAGACTAAGTTATGTTGTCGCCCGTAGGGCGTGGACTAGTCCAAATCCGTATCTTTCTTAGATTTTGGTTTGGGGGTTTTGTGTTTAAGGATACGTTAGCCTTATTTGAGGCTAAGATCAACTTAAACGTTTGTTAAGGACACGTTAGTCTAATTTTAGACTAAGATCAACTTAACGGGATCGTTTAGATCCGACAAGAGAGCAATTGGGCTCTATTGTTTAGTTTAATGACATTGCGGTCGATAGTTAGTTTAAGAACATTACGGTCCATTGTTAGTTTTAAGACATTGCGGTCAAGGTTAAGGACATCATAGCCCGTGAGTTTAAGGACCTCACAGTCTGGTGTTAGTTTTAAGACATCACGGTCGAGATTAAGGACATCATAGTTCGTGGATTTAAGGACTCCACAGTCCGATGTTAGTTTTAAGATATCACGGTCAAGGTTAAGGACGTCATAGTCCGTGGACTTAAGGACTCCACAATCCGATGTTAGTTTTAAGACATCACGGTCGAGGTTAAGACATCATAGTCCGTGGATTTAAGGACTCCACAGTCCCATATTAGTTTTAAGACATCACAGTCGAGGTTAAGGACGTCATAGTCCATGGACTTAAGGACTCTACAGTCCGATGTTAGTTTTAAGACATCACGGTCAAGGTTAAGGACATCATAGTCCGTGGATTCAAGGACTCCACAGTCCGATATTAGTTTTAAGACATCACGGTCGAGGTTAAGGACATCATAGTCCATGAGTTTAAGGACCCCACAGTCCGTAGTAATGTGTGGTTGTCGGGACCCGTCACCTCTCTGACGACGTTTAAGGATTACAACGACAGATATCAGAGGAGTGAAGAGATGTACCCTCGAACCGGGTGTAAATTGATTGGAAGAGCAGATGAGCTCAGTTCAATTTAAATTGAGGACTTATGGCTGGGCTAAGTCCAGTTAAAAATGTTTAACATTTTATATTTGTTCTGCATGTCAGGCCTTTGTTTGGGCTCTGCCCTTTTAATAATGCCAAGCATTGGGCTCTGACATTTTTTGTCTTATATTGAATGCATAGCATTTATCATAACAAAGTGTGTTCTGACAGCGCGCCACGTAACGCACTAGACGCTTTGCGCCAGTTAAAGAGCGCATTGCGCTAGCGCACATGAGGGTGACACGTGTCGCGTTCAGCGCTAAGCGCCGGTTCATTAGCGCACTTGCGCTTTCCATCTATGAGCGCTTTGCGCTAGTCTGTTGGCGCGCCAGCGAGCGACATGTGGCGCGCTTGGCGCTAAGCGCCAGTCTATGAGCGCAGCGCTCTGTTTCAGGAGCGCAAAGCGCAAATTGTTTCTCTGATTGACATGTGGCAAGTTCTGGCGCTGTGTGCTGGTCCACTGAGCGCAAGAGCGCAGTTCATGAGTGCAAGACACTCTTCAATAGCGCAAAGCGCATCTGATTGATTTTATGATCACAGAACAACTTTTATGTTCTTCTAAGGAGGTTTTGCCTCGAGATTCAAGAACAACAGTTCTTGTTTTCTATAAAGGGCTCTGCCTTTATAGATCAAAGATCTGTGGGCGAAGTAAAAATACTTCTTATATTTTTTTTTATATAATTAGATCTTTTGATCTTATTATCAAAGACCTTGGTCTTTTTTCAGATCTGTGATCTTTTTTAGAAGAGGGTTCATCTTTTTTGAGATGTTTTCATCTCTGTTTTTTTCAAGAATATAGTTCTTTTTTACCTTGAGTATGAAGAAAACTCTACTTTTCTTAAGATCGCTCTTTTTTTTGGCAGAGGTTTTTTTTTTTCTCTTCTTCTGTATTTTCTTTTTTCCTTTTCCTCTCTCTCCTGTATATCTGAGACTTGAAGTCTTGGGGCGTTTATATAGGGCCAATTGATTTATTAAATCAGTTTAAGCGATCTTTCTCTGATCGATTTGGGAATATTTCCCACCGTTGGATCTTTGATCCTAAGGCTTCTGTTTTACAGAAGACAATCTTCTTATTTTTAATAAGATTGAAAAATCTTTCCATGCAGAATTTGTTCTGTTTTTGGTAATTCATCATTTACCATTGGATCATTGATCCAGCGTGCGTAAAGCACAATCTTGTTGTTTGGAAAGATTTTGAGAAATCTTTCCTTAACAGAATTTAATTCTGTTTAATTAGTGATTTATCATTATTATTAGATCTTTTGATCTAACGGTGGGAATTTTAATTCCAGCGCTGGCGCACCTGCGTTGGACACTTGGCGCGCAGCGCAACTGCGCTAGCGCACTCGTGCTTGACACGTGGCGCGCAGAGCGCATTGCAACTGTGCTAGCGCACCTGTGTTAGACACGTGGCACGCAGCGCGGAGCGCAACTGCGCTACCACACCTGTATTTGAAACGTGGCGCCCAGCGCAGAGCGCTGGATCTGAAACGTTGCTTCAACTTTTTAATTTTTGAATTTTGAAAACAGAGCTTTGCTCTGATTGGGATGCGCTGCCTAGGGCTCAGCGCTTCTGGCGCTGGCGTGTCTGCTTTAGACACGTGGCGCACAGCGCGCAGGATCTGAAGCGTTGCTTCAATTTTTGAATTTTGAAATTCAAAACAGAGCTTTGCTCTGATTGGGAAAACAAATGCCCCCCCACCATTGTGCTCATACGGCGCACACGTGAGTGCAGCGGTGACAACATCTGAGCCCTTGGATCAACTCAGAAGTTGAAGAGGCAGTTCAGTGCCTATAAATAGGACCTTTGGTCTTTTAGATGATTATCATCTTCTTCTTGAGAATTTTTATTCAGAGTGCAGCTCTTTTATTAAGAACTTTCTAGAGTCAAAACTCTTAGGTAAAATTTAGAAATTTTAATTTTAACAAATTAGGGTTCTTACCCATTGACAGAGCCTTGCTCTTCATAGATCTTTGATCTAAAGACAACCCTTTTACGGTTTCATTAATAGAGCCTTGCTCTCATGAACCCATAGATCTAAACAGATCTTTTCTTGGGGTTTCTTATCCCATGAATCAAAGCTCTGCTCTTTTGATAATACGTAGATCTTTTGATCTTTTGATATCCCATGAATCAAAGCTCTGCTCTTTTGATAATACGTAGATCTTTTGATCTTTTGATGAAGAACTCTTGAGAGTTTCTTCATGGATGTTTAAGATCCCAGAATTTTAATTCTCAAGCATTTTGATAATCCTTGATGGATTTTCTATCATGATTACAGAGCTAGGCACTTCTAAGGAATTTTAGTCCTTCATGACCCGAGTTTGACAAGTGTCACTCTGTTACAGCTCTGAAAGAGAGATTTTCTCCTTCTCCCGAGGGATTTCTCATTCAATAAGAATACTCTTTGAGGATTTCCTCATTAATTGACAGTCTTATCCAATGATGAGGCTGTTTTAGTAATTGATGCATTGTCATCTGGATTTTGTGGGTCCCCCTTTAGTCCCTTTTCCACTGCATTGCAGTGTTGTACAACTTTTAAAGTACCGAGTGTCAGAAATTTAAAATTAAATTACAACACTGACAGTTGATTTCTGTCCCCCTTTTTGCAGGCAACATGTGTTTCGATGCTTCATTTCCGTTCGTTCGTTCAGAAGGAGGATTTCCTGGAGCACCTGTAGACCGGGAGGTCCTAGCTTTAATCAGAGACCACGACCCGGAACATAAGAATCTTCACCTCTGGGGATCATGGTATAGTCAAATTATCAGGGGTTGACAAAGCTTTTCGTGCGCGGTACCCTCGGAGCCCATCATGGCGATCCATTATGCCAGCTCACCCCCGGTGAACTACGCCATGGAGATGGTTAATTGGACTTCAGAAGACCTTCTTCAGCCCGCTATAGCTTCGATTCCCGTTCAGCCTTCCATGGTTTTAGATACCTTGGGACGCCGTATTTATCAAGGCGAGGCGCGGCCATGGGGGCAACCATATAACATAGGACTGATTCCTCATCATTCAACCGGTTATCTGCAATGGGCTCGCTACATTCTGTCAGCGAAGAAGTCGCAGTTGATGAGGCTTAGGTTGTATACCGCCGTTTATGCTTCTCTTTTCCAGTATCCTACGCTTCCCACCTGGTGGGTTAAGGATTTTTTGGAGTAGTGGAATATCCCTACTCACACCTTCCTTTCACTGGACCGGGAAGTGTCAATCTCTTTAGAGAAATTTGCAGAAGTTTCTGGCTTACCGGTCATAGGGGAGCATTATGAGGAGCTGCTTGCCACAGACGAATATGTTTTTGGTGCCAAGCCAGTGATAATGGGCCTTACTCCGGTGAATGCTGTTCAACACCAGTTTCCCAGTTTGATCAAAGTGTTGGAAATCTACGAGCGCCTTTTTCTCGAATCTGGGAGTCGCGGGGTTAGTTTCGAGGATTTCATCACTCGCTTCCTTCTCCCAAAAGTCTTCTCGAAGGAGGCCGTTAAATTCGCCACGCTTGTCGACCCTTTCGTCTTAGGTTTGGACAACCTGCCATCGACGGAGGTAAACCAGAAGAGTTTCTTCCTTCCCAACTCTCCGGTTGTTCCTTTTGCGGAGATTGCAGTCCCTGGGATGGATGAGGAAGCATTCTTTTTGGGATTTCTTGGGCTATGGTTGAGCTGGTTCGCGCTCCCGATGCACCCTCGCCGCATGAGGCCATCTATCTTTTATCCGGCTCACCGAATGACTATTGGGGTGAAAGTGGCTGTCGGGGTTGCCGGCTTAGCCTATATGTATTACGGCCTTAGTCAAGCGGCGGATACTACTAAACCTGGAGTACAGCATGTGAACTTCTCGATGCATTACTTCATGTCATGGCTCGAGCTACATGCACTTGGCGTTTTTGGTATCCATAGAAGGCTTTCATTCTATAACAGATGCAGCTTCCCTCAGATTATGCGATTGGTCGGCACCTCAATTGTAAATCTGTCGCCATAGGACGCCAGAGGTTTGCTCCTTCGTCCCCGCACAGTTGGAGACGGGATGACCTTCACCGACAAGGTGTTAACTATCGGAAAGGCGTCTACCACAACAGTGCGGTCATTGCAGGATATTTTCAAAGATGGAGCCTCAGTTCTGACAGCTCGGGAGACCTTCCATTTATATTCTATCAGACCAGGCTTCCTAGTGTTTAGGCAAAATGACGCGGCGCACTTCATGAGATATAACCCGTACTGTTTTGCCCAACAATTGAGTTATAATTAAGGAGTGTCGTTGGAGGCTTTCTTGCTGGAACCTACTGCCACTGAAGAGGGGATGCGGAGCGCGCTTCATCACTTCATGCGTCTGAATACGGGCTCTCGTTTTTTTATCTGCGAGCCGAGTTGTGTCCCACGGATCCTTAATACATATACAGCATGGTACCAGCATTCGACAGGCGCCGTTATTAAGGAAGAAAGGCGTTTGCTGCTTGATCGCAAAAGTGCACCCCCTGCCAGTGATCGTAAAGTCCCTTTGAAGCGACGGATCGCTGTACCCCCTCCGCTAAGAGAGGTTATTGCAGTCGAGCCTCCACGCGCGCTAAGCCCCACACGTGGATTGCCTCATGCTTCTGTAGAGACGGTGAATGTGCCTTCGGTGCCCCGTTCTCTCGTGGAGACAGTAAGCATAGCTTCCCCCGAATTTGGTGTGGGCTCGGATATCGGGACTCGCCGTCCCAAAGTGCCCACGAAGCGTAAGCTGGTTCTGGCTGCGACCGGAACTCATGCACAGAAGAAGAAGAAGTCGGTCCTCTCCCTTGATGCCGTACTCAGCCTAGAGCCTCAGGCTCCTCTTATTGAAGGCCTAAGTGAGTATGGAACCAATGAGGGTCTCTTCATAGCGCCAGCAGACACTGATCTCGATACTGCCATTGCTGCTTCTGAGCGACTCGCGAGGCACAAAGAAAAAATAGCCGCCCTCGTGCAATCAAGTAAATATTAGTCGCACTTTTGTCATTGCGTTAGATATTTATTTTTATTATCATGTCTTGACTGACATTCTTCCTTTTGTAACAGGCTTTACTATTGAAGAGGCTCTGGGGGCTTCCCTCAGGACTTTTGAGGAGGAGGAGAGGAATCGCGCTCTATTTGGCATTGGTATGTTTCGGCTTATTGAGTCTTCATTCTTCTTTTTATGGACAATCTAACCCTTTCTTTATCTCATTGTAGGGACCACAATGCCGGTCCCGCAAGGTGATGTGGAGACTCTTCCTGGGCCAGCCACCGAAGTCCCGGCTTCTTCGGTACTGCCGAAAGAGGCATTGCTCAAAAAACCGATGATGGAAGCTTTGACGGCTCTGGAGGTAACCCTGAATGCGGACGACGACGTCGTGCTAAAGGAGGCTTCTAAAAGGTCTGTTGTGACGGCCCGGGAGGAAAGGAAGTGCCTGAGGCGCGCAGCAAGGGAACGTAGTGTTGCTTTGGCTGCGTGGGCAGGTTCAAGCGCCGTTACTCCCACTGCTATTCCCTCAGAGGAGTTCCCGGTTGCCTTGTCTACTGCTCATAGACGGGCGGCACGTGCAGCTCGGGAAGCCAATGGTAAATTGACCCCAGGTAATGTGTTTTGAGGTTTCGTTGTCAAAGCTTTAAACTATCAGTTCTTATATATTTTGTCCTGCAGGGCCGAGCCTTACTGAAGGAGTGGCGGCGACCGTTGAGCCTGAGGGGGCGGTGGAAGAGGTGGCTGCTGAACCCAGGGCGACGGTAGGTGATGTGACCGTAATTGCCGAGCCCGAGATAGTGGCTGACGAGACAGTCACGACTGCTATGCCTAAGATAGCTATCACTGCCGAGCGCGAGGCGACAGCGAATGAGACGGTTACTACGGCCGAGCCTGAGGTAGTGGTGGATGAGGCGGCTACCACGGCCTAGCCTAAGGTAGCGGTGGATAAGACGGTTGTGATCACTGAGCCTGAGGTGGTGGCGAGCGAAACGGGTACGATTGTTGGGCCCGAGATGGCCGCTCGTTCTCAAGAGTCGGGCACCTCCCCGATCATCGCTTTTCTCGCTTACGGTTCTTTGCCATCTCCTGGCATCGCAAGTGTGACGACGGCTCTCGTAGAGTCAGGGGACGAGGCGACGGGGGGTGAGACCACCCCGATGGAGGAGGGAGACGCCGTTGTTGAATCAAGTGACGCCCTCGTCACGGCTCCGGCTAGTGACTCTTCAGGTAGATTTTAGGTTACCGCCCTTCCTTTTATTCTGCAATCTTTCTTAACAAGGTTTATCTTGTTTCTAATGCAATTTCAGCTAGTGCAGATGTCGAACTACTTGAGACAGCGCCGTCAGTCACCGCCTTGACGGTAACCACCTCTCTGCCTTCTCTCGTACCATCACAGATGCTGGAAGGTATGGATTTGTGACCTATCAGTCTTGTCTCTCGGCTGTATAATTCCTGTACTGACATTGCGTCATCAACTTTTTGCAGGAGTCCTTTTTGACCACCTGTACCAGGTGCTGCACCCACATTTCTCCTTCTTGTCGAAGATTAGTCCCCCTGCTGGTATAGGTGAGTATTTTTTCTAAACGACGTCCTTTTCTTCAACGGGCAGTCGCATTACTGCTAACTCTTCTTCATATTGCTTATAGCTTTACGAATTGAAGGGGGAAACGATGCTGTCGTTGCGTCCCCAGTACTCACAGCTCTGCCCCCTGCCGCAGTCGGTATAATAAGCTCTACTTTTTGTGTATTTTCTTTATTTCCTGAGCCGACATCTGATTATGATCTATTTTGCAGCAATCACATCGACTTCAGCCCCGTTCGAGTCTCGTATTATAATGCCGGCAGGGCCCTTTTCCAGGCGTCCATCATCCAAAGGTGCCGTGACCAGTCTACGCATGCTGAGCGAGTATATCGAGGAGTTTGACGCAGAGATTCCCACATCTGCTGCGGATTTTGCCGCAGAGATTAACCCTATGCTGGCGACGCTCATGAACTTTCATGGTGAGGACGTCGTTGAGTCTTGGGTTAATCGCTGCAAGGAGATCAAGGCTTGTTTGCATGAGCTAGAGCTTAGGCGTCCCGCACCTGAGATTCTGGCTATGAGCGCTCAACGGGCTGCATGGATCGAGCAGAGCGCTTCTTACTTCCGCCATCTTGAACAAGAAGTGGCTTTAAAGCAAAGAGAATGTAAAGAAACTTCGAGCGAGTCCACTCGACTGCATGCTGAGGTCGACGCTAACGCTGCCTAGTTAAAAGTTATTTTCGAAGGGCTTCTGCGATATATCTCTGATGGGTTAACATTGAGGCAGAAGCTCGACGTCGTCGAGCGGGATGTATGAGATCGTGAAGCAGCTCAGCGGGCCGTCGAAGAACAACTCTTGTCTTACTTGCAGCAGCGAGCCCAGGTCGAAGCGGAGTTGGCCGTGGCAGCTGATCAGGAAGAGGGGCCGAGGGAAGTGCGCGAGCGGCTGACTGGATTATTGAAAGCGCTTTCTTCTCAATAAAATTTTTGTACCATTTGTAATTTTGAATGAAATGTATTTGTTCTTTTATTCTTTCATATGATGTATTTTGTACCCAATCGCATTCATGAATAAAAGATACACGTTCTTTGTAATGTATTGTGTCATCTCTCTGCTTTCCTTTTTTTTCTTGCTGTGTTGTTGCCATGTGATTTTAGCGAGTGCAATCTGTAGGTAGCATATAGCTATCAATCTTGGATTCTTTGTAGGGCGGTGGTGGCTTAGAAGACAGGGTTAGAATCTGTCACCTAAGACTTTTCAACTTTATGAGCCGTGAGGGTCTCATAAAGAATTTTCTCCCTACCGGTCGAGAGGATCCCGTAGGTGTAATTTCTCATTAAGAATCGTGAGGATTCCTAAGTGCATTTTCTCTTCAAAGTCGTAAGGATCTCACAAGATAATTTGCTCCCTTATGAGTCGTGAGGACCCACAAGTGATGGGTGAAGTTGTCCTTATCCGCATTTCACGGAGTTAAGGGTTGCTCTGGACATTTTCTATGATACCGTAGTTTAAAGACATCACGGTCGAGGTTAAGGACATCATAGTCCGTGAGTTTAAGGACCTCACAGTCCGATGTTAGTTTTAAGACATCACGGTCGAGATTAAGGACATCATAGTCCATGGGTTTAAGGACCCCATAGTCCGATGTTAGTTTTAAGACATCACGGTCGAGGTTAAGGACATCATAGTCCGTTGATTTAAGGACTCCACAGTCCAATGTTATGTGTGGTTGTCGGGAACCGTCGCCTCTTTGAAGTCGTTGAGTAATTACAACGACAAATACCAAAGGAGTGAAGAGATGTACTCTTGAACCAAGGTAAAATTAGTTTAAGGACATTACGGTCCATTGTTAGTTTTAAGACATCACGGTTGAGGTTAAGGACATCATAGTCCGTGAGTTTAAGGACCTCACAGTCCAATGTTGTTAGTTTTACGACATCACGGTCAAGGTTAAGGACATCATAGTCCGTGAGTTTAAGGACCTCACAGTCCAATATTGTTAGTTTTAAGACATCACGGTCAAGATTAAGGACATCATAGTCCGTGAGTTTAAGGACCTCACAGTCCAATAATGTTAGTTTTAAGACATCACGGTCAAGGTTAAGGACATCATAGTCCGTGGATTTAAGGACTCCAGATTCCGATGTTAGTTTTAAGACATCACGGTCGAGGTTAAGGACATCACAGGATTTAAGGACTCCACAGTCCGATGTTTGCTCTGGATGCTTCCCATGGGTTCACTGCCGTCTTCGGCGAGGACCAGGCTCCCCTCTGGATGCTTCACACGAGTTCACTGCTGTGCTCTACGAGGACCAGGATCCGCTCTGGACGTTTTCCACGGGGTCAGAAGTGATATAATCCGCGTTCCGGGTAGCCAGGAATTTTGCTCTGGATGCTTCCCACGGGTTCACTGCTATATTCGGCGAGGACCAGGCTCCATTCTGGATGCTTCACACGGGTTCACTGCCGTGCTCTGCGAGGACCAGGATCCGCTTTGGACGTTTTCCACGGGGTCAAAATTGACATAATCCGCGTTCCACATAGCCAGGAATTTGCTCTGGATGCTTCCCCCTGGTTCACTGCCGTGTTCGGCAAGGACCAGGCTCCGCTCTGGATGCTTCACACAGGTTCACTGCCGTGCTCTGCGAGGACCAGGATCCGCTCTGGACGTTTTCCACGGGGTCAAAAAGTGACATAATCCACGTTCCACGTAGCCAGGAATTTGCTCTGGATGCTTCCCACGGGTTCATTGCCGTGTTAGGCGAGGACCAGGCTCCGCTCTGGATGCTTCACACGGGTTCACTGCCGTACTCTGTGAGGACTAGGATCCGCTCTGCACGTTTTCCACGGGGTCAAAAAATGACATATTCCGCGTTCCACGTAGCCAGGAATTTGCTCTGGATGCTTCCCACGGGTTCACTGCCGTGTTCGGCGAGGACCAGGCTCCGCTCTGGATGCTTCGCACGGGTTCACTGCCATGCTCTGCGAGGACCAGGATCTGCTCTGGATGCTTCACACGAGGTCGTAAGTGACATAATCCGCGTTCCACGTAGCCAGCAAGGGTTGACTTTATCCGCATTTCACGGAGTCGGAATTTGACTCTCGGCTATCTGTACACCGCCGAGTTATGGAACTGGGAGTTGCCGCTGTTCCGCTTTGCTTGATATTGTGTCTGTTGTAATGAGACGAATGTTGAGATGATCTCCAGGCTATTGGAGAACCGTCGAGATTTGGCTTCTTCTTCTGATGAAACCTGGGGAGGAGGAGTGTGACCCCTTCTTTGTTTGCGCCCCTGGATTGTATACAGGGATTCATGTGATATCACCTGTAGGGCATAAATTTCATTCTTTCATTTTTTTTATTTCTTTCCGCGATGCTCTATCATTTCAGCTTTTATATCGCGGAGGTCGCGATTGCCCAATCATTTCGGTTATTTTTCGCGGTGCCCAATCATTTCGGCTATTTTTTTATTTTTACTCGCTACTTTTTATCGCGATTTGCCCAATCATTTTGGCTATTTTGCATGCATATATTTTTACTTGCTAATTTTGTTTGCAAGTTGCCCCATCATTTCGGCTATTTCGTATGCATGTGTGGCTTGCTAGTTTTTCGCTACAAGCTTGGGATTAGACACTGATTTCGGCATCAGCACCGCTACAACTGGAATTTTGCCAGGAGCGAATCATCATTTGCCTCTGTCGATATCGAACAAAGGTGGCTTAGCGAACAGGGTTAGGATCCTGTCGACTAAGGCTTTTGACTTCATGAGCCGTAAGGGTCTCACAAAGGTATTTCTCCTTACAAGTCGTGAGGATCTCGTAGGTGTGTTTTCTCCTTAGGAATCGTGAGGACTCCTAAGTGTATGGCTTCTTGTAAGTCGTAAGGATCTTACAAGAGAGTTTTTCCCTTATAAGTCGAGAGGACTCACAAGGGTTGCTCACCGTGGAGAGACCGCAATTGCTTGAGCGTCCTTGGCGGGGGCATTTCCATAATCGCCTCGATCTTTGACGGATCTATCTCGATACCTCAGTGTCGGATGATGAATCCTAGGAATTTACCTGAGGACACCCCGAACGCGCATTTGAGAGGGTTCATCTTCAAGTTGTATTGCCGAAGGCGCTGAAATACGATATTCAGATGTTCGAGATGTTCCTCGTATGATTTGCTTTTCACCACGAGGTCGTCGATATAGCATTCGACGATTTCATGTATGAGATCATCGAAGATCTTTGTCATGGCCCTCTGATAGGTGGCGCCAGCGTTCTTTAGACCGAAGGGCATCACCTTGTAGCAAAATATACCCAAAGGGGTCTGGAAAGCCGTGTGCTGCTAGTCCTCGGGATGCATCTTTATCTGATTATATCCTGATGAGCCGTCCATGAAGGAGAAAACTTCGTGAGTGGACGTATTGTCTATCATCAGCTCGGTCACTGGTACTGGGAAGTCGTCCTTCGGGCAAGCTTTATTGAGATCCCGAAAGTCTACGCAGATACGCACCATCCCATTCTTCTTCATCACTGGGACGATGTTAGCGATCCAATCAGGATACTGAACTTCTTGAATGAAGCCGGAGTCGATTAGCTTCTTGACCTCGGCGTTGATGCTCATCTCAAGCTCGAGCCATATCCTTCGCGGTGCTTGTTTGATTGGTTTAACGTCCGGGGATATTGCCAACTTGTGCACAACAATCTCTGGATCTAATCCTGGAATTTCGGAATAGTTCCATGTGAAGCAATCTTTATGCTGCATGAGCACGTCCTTTAACGTAGCCACTCTTTCTTCAGACAGCAACTCACTGACGAATGTCGGTCGCGGGTCACTTGTCGTCCCCAAATTAATTTTCTAGAGCTCATCTGCAGTGGTATGTATTCCATCTTCCAGCTTTTTTGGCGCCGGTGGAAACTCTGAGATTACCTCGTCATCATTGTTTTCGAAGCACCAGGGGAGGTCATCCATATTCTCGGGTTCTTCTTTTGATATCGTTATCATATGACAAGTACGAGCTCGCTTCCAAGACCGATGTGGATCTGGGTCTACCATCATGGATTTGGGTTCATGCTTCTGCGGCGGAGTTATCCTCCAACTGTCGGATAGAGCGAACTTGCCGAGCTGATATTGGTCTTCGACCCAGTTCTTGAAGGTGAAGCAGTCTTCGAGAGGGTGTCCTATTGCTCGGTGATAAGAGCAATAGTCTGGATGAGAGACCTCGTTGGCTTGCTCGGGGTGCTTGGACTCCGGGAGCGTAAGCATTTGATGTCTTATGGCAAGATCAAGTATCTTTTTTGTCTTGTGTTGAGGAAAAGAGTATGCTCGACTCATCTTCTTCATAAGAGATGAATCTTGGTTGCTCGGTTCTTGATCGCGTGGCTTCTTGATCCCGCTTTGTCGCGCTCGAACGCCTTTCCCGCTCTTTGATTTATTTCTGCCTCTGTGTCGGGCCTTTTGTACAACAGGTTGACAGGGAGGGGCATTTTCATCTTTCGCAGCCTGTTGAAGAAGGCGTTGCGTCCTGGATTTCTCGTAGATGGCCATTTCTTTATTATGGTCGTCTCGAACCTTCTGACCTGCTTCCCTTATAAGCTTGTCCATTTGTTCTTCGAACGACGGACTGGGCATTTTCAAGTTGGGGGCTCTTTCTGGTTCAGGGTTAGCATTCTCCCATTGAGCATCTCTTTCTTCATCAAAGTCATGTACGACATAGCAGTCGCGGAGTAGCTCTCGTTTCTTGGACCGAACATATCTAAGCCCGATCGCTTCCATTCTCCTATTGGGCAACTTGCGCTGAGTTCCGGGAACGTTTCAGATCCTGTCATAGAACTTAGCTTTTCAAGCGGTCTGTTTGAAGGGTGTTCCTTGGCACTTCAATAGCCTTTTCAAGCCTTCTATGTAATATCTAGACAGACGGATGGGCTGGAGCCTGTCAAGTATAGAATCCGCGCCATGCCAAACTTCTTTCTCCACTCTTGTTTCTGTGGATCGGTAGAATAGGATTGCCTGTTCGCCTTCTGGCCCGGGAGGGACATAGAACGTCTGCAGCTCTTCCACACTGTAGGTATCAAGCGCGTCTGGTTCTTTATGATGTTCGGGAGGAACTATGGCAATTTGCAAACTTTGCTCTTCATCAGCGAATGTTTGTATTGAAGGCCGAGCGGAGAATATAGCATGGACCTCATCTTCCGAGTCGCTGCCAAAGATCAACATAGGAGCAGATGGTCCTGGCTTGTTGTGCTGGGGTGGACCTGAATAAACCATCTCTTCCCCTTCCTCAGTATCACTCCCGAAGACAGGAATGGTGGTGATAGCTTTGTTCTCTGGTTTGTGACATCTCTCCGTGTCCTCGAAATCTAGCAGAAAGTATTTTGCATCTTCGTACTTGCGGACTTCGTTCACGGAGAATGGGTTCAACTCTCCTGTTACGGTATACTCGAGACCATCCTTAAAGTATTTCATACACTGATATTGTGTAGAAGGGATGATGTTGTACTCGTGTAACCAAGGCCGGCCGAGCAAAGCGTTATAGCATGTGTTGGCGTCAATGACATGAAATTTAATATCCGTGAAAAGTAACCTGAATCGTAATGTCAATATCACAGACCCGAGAGTCCGCGATGACTGGGAGTCAAAACCAGAAATGGTGATTTTATCACGAGCGAGATGCTGGACGCTCATGCAGATTTCCTTTAACACCCGCACGTTGAGGAGATTAACGGAAGACCCATTGTCGACCAGGATTTTTCCTATCTTGATATCGTGACAATATCCGGAGACATATAGGGGACGGTTGTGCTCGCACGTCCCAAGGAGGAGATCTTCGTCGCCGAAGGTGATATCGGCTGTCTGTACTTCTTCCAGCTCACCCTTCATCTTTTCTTCGGCGAGAAAAGCTTGGAATTGCTCTGGCTCTTGTAGTGCCTTGATCAATGAAGCTCTCGCTTCTTTGGATAGTAAAAGGGCGTCGAGAATGCTGAATTGCGAAGGTAACTTCCTTAAGTGTGCCAGAACGTTGTAGTCCACTTTACTTTTCTTTGACGGGTCTTTGGCAGTCAGCTCTTTCATGACTTGGTCAACCAGGGCGATATCCTCAGAGACCTTTTCTTTTCCTTTATCTTTTCTACTCGTGGGTCCGAGATTCTTTTCTGGAAGCGTGCGATTGCGCAGCTGAATGTTTTCACAGGCCTTCGGTTCTTCCTCCTTCCCCAAGGTGGATTCTTTAAAGAGAGGGCCAAGAGCCATCTCTTCGTCAGAGTCTCTTCCGAAAGTGAGAACCTGCGATCCCCCGGTGTTGACCAAGCGACAGTTACCGGTAGTTCTTTTATGCTCCTCGGTCGCACTTTTTTGCTTTCGACGAGTTTTGCGTTTCATCCACTTAAAATGTTGCCGGTGAGCAACATATCCCTGCCACCATCTTTTAAAAGCGTCGCACTCTTCGGTGGGGTGCGAAATCTTTCGATAATATAAGCAGTAGCTAGGATGTGTTTCTGCTTCACCGGGAGTGTTTCCTTCAGGGGGTGGTAGCTTTATTCCCATTGATATGGGTTTAGCGAACCTTTTCCTCGTCTTGCACTTGTTTTTATCCGCGACGGATGTTCCTTGATTCGGCGGGTGTGCCCCGACTCTTTCATCCAGTCGCCGGCGTTTGGCTCTTTCAAATATGGCCATCTCTCGCTCCCGATTGGCTTTACTTTTCAGAAGAGCTTCATTCAGGAACGCGTCGATCATTTCGTCTGATGGCCATGGAAGTTCCTGTTTAGGATTTGCCCCCAGTTTCTTAGTGCAAGGAGCGTCTTCTTCGTCTATCGACGAGTGAGAGATCACATGGCAACTTGCTATGTAATCCTCTGATTCACCTGATGAGTCTTCTCCATCATCTCCGTCTTCAAGGACGTGGCCGAGAAATTCCTGAAGCATGATTGGAGTCCGTGCCTTCTGGTTATACTCTTCCAACGCGTCGATCTGTTTCTGCAAGTCCGTGCGATTGTCGCCAGGCTTCACGGGCTTTTTGGATTTCTTCTTCTTCTTCGAAGATTTTGACGGCTGGGTGTGAACACTTTGGCTATCTCCACCGATTTTTGGCATTGGGCGCGGCTTCAGCATCCCGTCGATGATCTGAGGTTCCAGCGGATTCTTCCACCTGATTGCCGGGCATGTCTGAAGATCATTCAGCATCCTTTTGGTTTTGGTCGAAAGAGCCACCTCCCATGGAGCTTCTTCAACAAAAGAGCACGTTACCCCCGGTGTGTCCGTCTTCGTAGGAGTGTGCGATTGTGGTGGGTTTACTTTCCACTTCTCAGACAGCGCAAACTTGCCTTGTAGGTACCGATTCTCGATCCATCCCTTAAAGACGAAGCAATCTTCGATTGGATGGCTCACCGTTTGGTGGTAAGGACAATAATTGGGGTTATTCGCTTCGCCGGGTTGCAATGGTCGCCTTGGATTCGGCAGATTGATAAGCCTGTTGCGCACCGCCAGCTCGAACAGCCTCTTCATTTTATCCTGCAGGAATGAGTAAGGGCGCATCATTTTCTCATTGTAATAGCGCCGTCTTTCCTCCAATTGATCCGCTAGTCTTGGAGCACTGGGCTATTGTTGGGTGTTCGCAACGAAGGTCGCCTTCCCTTTACCCTTTTCGTTCCGCGGCTCCGGTTTTGGAGGAGACGGTCTGTGACCCATCTGATCCATCTGGGCTAGCTTGTCGATTAAAGCCTGGAATGTGGTCGGTTTGAAGAACAACATGAACTGTGAAATAGTTGCATAAGGGTCTAGGGTGCCCACGAACATGCCCACTGTTGGTGCTTCCTCGATGCGCTATTCGCACTTCGACCACAGATTTCGCCATCGGATTGCGTATTGAACCCAAGTTTCGCCTGGCTTCACCCTTTCATTAATCAATGCCGTTATTGGAGTGCATTCACTAGCACTCGCGAATCGCTGGGTGAATAACAACTCCATCTCTGCGAAAGTTTTGACGGAGTCGTTTGGAAGTTTGGAGTACCACTCAAATGCCGTCTCCGATAAGCTGTCGACGAATTGGCGGAGCAAAAGCTTATCATCGTCCTCGGTGTTGCCGCACAGAGCTCTGAACTGGGCGACGTGTTGGTGGGGATTGCCCGTCCCCTTGTACACATGGAATTTAGGGATTGTGTATCCCGGCGGGTATTTTATCTGGTCATACCAGCCCGGATATGGTCGCCCAGTTTGGACGACTTGGCCGGCCGCTTCATTTGCCTGGTGAACTCTTATTTGCTGAGTAATATAGTCAACCAGGGCAGCTTTGGAAATAGTTTCCTCCTTGGCTGTTGACAGAGCCGACAGAGGATTCGATGTTTCTCCTCTGTCATCTTCAATTATCACTGGAGGATGTTCGGCTGGGGGATCCGGCTGTATCATCATCCCGACCATGTCTTGGAAGAGAAGTGCCATTCGCTTTATGTTAGCTGCTTGCTCCGCGGCTTCTTTGTCCTTCTTTTCGAGGACTTTGCGAAGGAAGTCAGCATCGGTTTCTTGTTCATAACGCTGCTCCGATGATGCCTCCGGGCTTTCTTTTGGTTCGGTGAGTGCAGCCATCGCAGTCAGCATCTCCTGAAGCTTCTGCTGTTGCTGTTCCTGAGCTCTTGTGATGGATCGGGTGAGTGGTCGGTGGCCCGTAGAAGCGCGGCTATCCTTCTTTCCGGATGCCATGTAGACGGTATGCACCATCATGCCCCCAGACTTAGGGGGTTTGGGCTCAGTGCCTTTGACATTTGTCCCAGGCACGGGGATTTTCTCCGGCCTTCTCCTCTTATGAGCAGTCGAAGTTGAGGGAGCCATTGCAGCAGGCACCCAAGTCGCTACCGCCTTTTATGGCTTAACAGGACGGTTTTCTTCCTGTCGGACCTTCAGCTTCTTCTGTCGGCGGGGATAGTCTTGATCCACCACCGACTCGCGGACTTGTCGCCAGACCATGTAGATTTTAGAGGACAGCCACTGAGGGGACTGTTCTGGCTTTGTTTCCGCAACATTCTCCACCGGAGGAGGAGATCTTTTCAATACGGCGGTAGGAGAATTCCTGCGTACCTTGTTCAGCAGCTCGAAACTGTTACCGGTTGAAACAACAGCATTAATTTCCGTCGTTGGGGCTGGTGGAGTTAGCCCAGAAGGGGAGTTGCCCCCGGCCTTCCTTACCCGGCGCCAGTGGCGACGTCGAGCATGTCGAGCTGATGGAGTTGGTTCGGTGACAAGGATGGATTTGCCTTGCCCCCTGTTCAGGTGAGGGGCTGTTGCTGGTGTCAGCCTGTTGAAAACTGATGTCTTTTAAATAGCAAGAGCGGGAGTGGGAGTTGGGACAGTCAATCTTATAAAGGCCGACCCCTTGGCAGGAGAAGCCGCCTTGACGGCTTCAGGAGCAAGGTTGGTTACTCCCTTCGGAATAACCTTTTCTTGAGGTGCAGGCTTCATCATGGACCTGCCTGAACTTTGGCCTAATCTGGCGAAGACTGAGGCGCTGGAGCTGGACGACCCATTGAGAGGGGCCGCAGTAGTAGCAAACCGATCCAAGACCGACTTCTTGGGAGCTTCTGGTATTGGTACAGGGGTCCTGAAGCTCATCGGGGGGAGCATAGCCCCAAAGAACAATCTAGTGGTGGCCTGAGTCACCTGGTCCACCGGCATTGTGAACAAAGAGGCTGCTCGGGGGCCGTAGGTTATGCCTCCAGATGAGGCAGAGCGCGTGTTGCAGTTGCAGTTGGAGCACTTTTCGCAAGTAGACACCATTACTGTTTTGCTTTCTGCGCCAAGCAAGAAACCAAATCTTAGTAACTCGAACCCAAGGGCAACCATTGGCAAACCACGATTGGTTCGCGAATACGACACACGAAGTGTGGAGTGGAAAGAGGAAAAGATCCCACCGGGCGTGTCAGAATCTGTTCTCCACCGGAAGCCGGGAAGATTGGACGTCTTGCCTGAATCTGGGGGCAGATGCTAATTGGTGCTATCCGTCCACCTCTCCGAAGATGCCAAGTTGATTTATGGCACCATGTATCGAAGGTTTAAACGGATGCGGCCGATATAGCAGATTTCGTCAGATTCCCCCTCGTTTGAGGGGGTTTTGATTGTGGGGACGCTCTTCCCTGCAGGCGCAAGCCCGTGCAGTTAATTACACTACCGCATCGCGGTAACAACTTTCTCCTTCTCCATATGATCACTTCGTGTCGTGGGTGTCTGTTTTGTGTTTGGTTGCCCGTGGATTGTATACGGAGACTAAGTTATGTTGTCGCCCGTAGGGCGTGGACTAGTCCAAATCCGTATCTTTCTTAGATTTTGGTTTGGGGGTTTTGTGTTTAAGGATACGTTAGCCTTATTTGAGGCTAAGATCAACTTAAACGTTTGTTAAGGACACGTTAGTCTAATTTTAGACTAAGATCAACTTAACGGGATCGTTTAGATCCGACAAGAGAGCAATTGGGCTCTATTGTTTAGTTTAATGACATTGCGGTCGATAGTTAGTTTAAGAACATTACGGTCCATTGTTAGTTTTAAGACATTGCGGTCAAGGTTAAGGACATCATAGCCCGTGAGTTTAAGGACCTCACAGTCTGGTGTTAGTTTTAAGACATCACGGTCGAGATTAAGGACATCATAGTTCGTGGATTTAAGGACTCCACAGTCCGATGTTAGTTTTAAGATATCACGGTCAAGGTTAAGGACGTCATAGTCCGTGGACTTAAGGACTCCACAATCCGATGTTAGTTTTAAGACATCACGGTCGAGGTTAAGACATCATAGTCCGTGGATTTAAGGACTCCACAGTCCCATATTAGTTTTAAGACATCACAGTCGAGGTTAAGGACGTCATAGTCCATGGACTTAAGGACTCTACAGTCCGATGTTAGTTTTAAGACATCACGGTCAAGGTTAAGGACATCATAGTCCGTGGATTTAAGGACTCCACGGTCCGATATTAGTTTTAAGACATCACGGTCGAGGTTAAGGACATCATAGTCCATGAGTTTAAGGACCCCACAGTCCGTAGTAATGTGTGGTTGTCGGGACCCATCACCTCTCTGACGACGTTGAAGGATTACAACGACAGATATCAGAGGAGTGAAGAGATGTACCCTCGAACCGGGTGTAAATTGATTGGAAGAGCAGATGAGCTCAGTTCAATTTAAATTGAGGACTTATGGCCATAATTTGGCTAAGTCCAGTTAAAAATGTTTAACATTTTATTTTTGTTCTGCCTGTCAGGCCTTTGTTTGGGCTCTGCCCTTTTAATAATGCCAAGCATTGGGCTCTGACATTTTTTGTCTTATATTGAATGCATAGCATTTATCAGAACAAAGTGTGTTCTGACAGCGCGCCACGTGACGCACTAGGCGCTTTGCGCCAGTCAAAGAGCGCATTGCGCTAGCGCACATGAGGGTGACACGTGTCGCGCTCAGCGCTAAGCGCCGGTTCATTAGCGTACTTGCGCTTTCCATCTATGAGCGCTTTGCGCTAGTCTGTTGGCGCGCCAGCGAACGACACGTGGCGCGCTTGGCGCTAAGCGCCAGTCTATGAGCGCAGCGCTCTGTTTCAGAAGCGCAAAGCGTAAATTGTGTCTCTGATTAACACGTGGCAAGTTCTGGCGCTGTGTACCGGTCTAATGAGAGCAAGAGCGCAGTTCATGAGTGCAAGGCACTCTTCAATAGCGCAAAGCGCATCTGATTGATTTTATGATCACAGAACAACTTTTATGTTCTTCTAAGGAGGCTTTGTCTCGAGATTCAAGAACAACAGTTATTGTTTTTGATAAAAGGCTTTGCCTTTCTGGATCAAAGATCTGTGGGCGAAGTAAAAATACTTCTTATATTTTTTTATATAATTAGATATTTTGATCTTATTATCAAAGACCTTGGTCTTTTTTCAGATCTGTGATCTTTTTTAGAAGAGAGTTCTTCTTTTTTGAGATGTTTTCATCTCTGTTTTTTCAAGAATACAGTTCTTTTTTACCTTGAGTATGAAGAAAACTCTACTTTTCTTAAGATCGCTCTTTTTTTTGGCAGAGGGTTTTTTTTTCTCTTCTTCTGTATTTTCTCTTTTCCTTTTCCTCTCTCTCCTGTATATCTGAGACTTGAAGTCTTGGGGCATTTATATAGGGCTAATTGATTTGTTAAATCAGTTTAAGCGATTTTTCTCTGATCGATTTGGGAATATTTCCCACCGTTGGATCTTTGATCCTAAGGCTTCTGTTTTACAGAAGATAATCTTCTTGTTTTTAATAAGATTGAAAAATCTTTCAATGCAGAATTTGTTCTGTTTTTGGTAATTCATCATTTACCATTGGATCATTGATCCAGCGGTGCTTAAAGCACAATCTTGTTGTTTGGAAAGATTTTGAGAAATCTTTTCTTAACAGAATTTAATTCTGTTTAATTAGTGATTTATCATTATTATTAGATCCTTTGATCTAACGGTGGGAATTTTAATTTCAGCGCTGGCGCACCTGCGTTGGACACGTGGCGTGCAGCGCAACTGCGCTGGCGCACCCGTGCTTGACACGCAGAGCGCAGCGCAACTGCGCTAGCGCACCCGTGCTAGCATACCCGTGCTAGACACGTGGCACGCAGCGCGGAGCGCAGCGCAACTGCGCTAGCGTACCTGTATTCGACACGTGGCGCGCAGCGCAAAGCGTTGGATCTGAAACGTTGCTTCAACTTTTTAATTTTTGAATTTTGAAAACAGTGCTTTGCTCTGATTGGGGTGCGCTTCCTAGGGCTCAGCGCTCCTGGCGCTGGCGTGTCTGCTTTTGACACGTGGCGCGCAGCGCGCAGGATCTGAAGCGCTGTTTCAATTTTTGAATTTTGAAATTCAAAAAAATGCTTTGCTCTGATTGGGAAAACAGAGGGGAAAATCCCCAAATCAATTGGAGAAAAGATCTCCTTAACCGATTGAACAAATCGGCCTTGCCCTATATAAAGGCCCCAAGACTTCAAGTCTAATATAGAAGAACCCCCTATAAACTTTGAGAAATCTCAGAAAGAAGAGCAAGCTCTCGGAAGAAGAAGATTTTCTTCAAGGTAAAAAGAACAGGAAGACGAAATCGTCTCGTATAAAAGAAGAATTTACTTCTGTTTTCTAAGATCATAGATGTATAAGACCAAGGTCTTTCACAAAGAGATCAAAGGATCTCATTATCAAAGAATAAGAAGAAGAACATAATTCTTCTCACAGATCATAGATCTATAAGACTAAGGTTTTTTCTTTTTTCTTTTTTCACAAAAGAGATTTTGAACATCTCATTATAAAAGAAGGGGGAGAATAATTCAATACTCTTAGGATCACAGATCCATAAAGGAAAAGCCTTTCACTAAAATAAGAGATTGAAACATCTCTTATAAAAATAAGAACTTTGTTCTTAGAATCTTGAGACAAAGTCTCTTATAAGCGAGAATTTATTTTCTCAGATCATAACGCTGATCAAATAGCATTTTGCGCTCATAAACTAGCGCTTTGCGCTCTTGGACTGGCGCTCCTCACATGTGCACCACTGAACAAATAGCGCTTTGCGCTCATAAACGGGCGCAATGCGCCCATTATCTGGCGCTTAGCGCCAAGTGCGCCACATGCTCCTCACGTGTGCGCTACCTAGCAGAAGCGCTCCGTGCTCTTTGACTGGTGCAAAGCGCCAAGCGCGCCACGTGCTTCTCACGTGTGCGCTAAAAGAACATAAATTGTTTTATAAATAAAACCCAGAGTTATGATGAATGCACAACATTCAATAAAAGACAAAAATATTGTCAGAACTCAAATCAATGCTCAGCATTGTCAAATGTTTATCATTTTAGCTAAGTGGGCCGAGCCCAAGTTGGCCATAAACCCCTCATTCAAATTAATTGAGCTCATATGCTCATAAATCCCAGATCTTAGTCCCAATTGGACTACAGATCTCCCAACCAAAATTGGTTCTAGGGTACATCTCTTCACTCCTCTGATATTTGTCGTTGTAATCCTTCAACGTCTTCAGAGAGGTGACGGGTCCCGACAACCAGACGTTCCATGGACAGTGGGGTCCTTAAACCCATGGACTATGATGTCCTTAACCTTGGACAGTGAGGTCCTTAAACCTAAGGACTATGATGTCCTTAACCTTGGACTGTGAGATCCTTAAACTCATGGACTATAACGTCCTTTACCTTGGACTGCAGGGTCTTTAAGCCCATGGACTATGATGTCCTTAACCTGGACCGTAATGTTCTTAAACTAATTATGGACCGCAAAGTCCCTAAACTAAAATATTAGAGCCCAAATGCTCTTTTGTTGGATCTAAATGATTCTGTTAAGTTGATCTTAGTCTAAAATTAGACTAACGTATTTTTAACAAATCGTTAAGTTGAAGTCTAAAATTAGACTAATGTATTCTTAACAAACGTTTAAGTTGATCTTAGTCTCAAATGAGACTAACGCATACTTAAACCCAATGCCAAACCCAAATCTAAGAAAATACGGATTTGGACTAATCTACGCCCTACGGGCGACAACATAAATTAGTCTCCGTATACAATCCACGGGCAACCAAAAATAAAACAAATACACACGACACGAAGTGACCATCTGGAGAAGGAGAAAGTGGTTACCGCGATGCGGTAGCGTAATTAACTACAGGTGCTTACGCCTGCAGGGAAGAGCATCCCCACAATAAAGAAAACCCCTCAAATGAGGGGGAATCTGACGAAGACTGCTACATCGGCCGCATCCGTCTAAACCTTCGGTACACAGTGCCATAAATCAACTTGGCATCTTCGGAGAGGTGGACGGATAAAACCAAATAGTATCTTCCCCCGAATTCAGGCCGAACGTCCCGACCTCCCGGTCGTGGCTTTCGGCGGAGAACAAGGAGTACGATCTGAAAATGAATCCTCTGAAGTGCGCTTTTGGCGTGTCATCGGGAAAATTCCTGGGCTTCATAGTCCGACATCGAGAGATTGAAGTTGACCCATCCAAGATAAAGTCCATCATGGAGATTCCCCCTCCGAAGAATCTGACGCAGCTAAGATCTTTTCAAGGCAAGCTTGCTTATATACGAAGGTTTATCTCAAATTTATCAGGGAGATGTAGGCCCTTCTCAAAGCTCATGAAGAAAAAAGCTCCTTTTGTCTGGGATGCCGAATGTCAAGAAGCGTTCGAAAGCATCAAACACTACTTATTGCACCCTCCAGTGCTGGCCGCTCCCATTCCAAATAAACCACTGATTCTCTACACTGCCGTGCTAGATGAGTCACTCGGTGCGCTCCTTGCCCAGAACAACGTGGAGGGAAAAGAGAACGCCCTCTACTAGCTCAGTCGAACTTTAGTCGGGGCGGAACACAACTATTCCCTGATCGAAAAGCAATGCCTAACTCTGATGTTCGCTGTGAAGAAGCTGAGGCACTATCTGCTCTCATCGGGTTATGTTGATCTCTAGGGTCGACCCGCTCAAACACTTAATAACCAAAGAGAGCCTAGCCGGTAGAATGCCAAGAAGGGCTGTCATGCTGCTTGAGTTTGACATAGTTTATACACCTCAGAAAGCAGTAAAAAGGCACGCTCTCGTATACTTCCTTGCTATTCATCCCGTATCAGAGGGGTCACCGCTTAATTGCGAGCTACCCGACGAACAAGTGCTGCACCTCGAGGAAGATGAGCCATGTTGGGAGCTCTACTTCGATGGAGCCTTATCAATGAGGACCTCCAGCAAATCAAGCATCCCGGAGATAAAAGCATGGATAGGATTGGTGTTCATCACGCCATCAATGGGAACCCTACGGCGTTCTTTTGCTCTCATCGAGCCTCGCACAAATAATGAGGCCGAGTATGAAGTTTTGATAGCTGGTTTGGAGCTCGCCATAGAAATAGAAATCCTTCGGCTACGAGTCTACGGTGATTCCCAGCTTGTCGTCAACCAAGTAAGCAGCAACTATAAGATATACAAACCCGAGTTAGCTCGGTACAGAAGCCGAGTGGTGGAACTCATGAAACGGTTCACTCGCATTGAACTAATAAGAGTCCCTAGAGCGTTGAACAGAAAAGTCGACATACTCGCTCGCCTAGCTGAAGAGCTGGTTGATCCTGACATGGACGAAATTCTAATCACAGTCAGAAGCCGGCAAATTCTGCCTCCAGCCACTTTGCGTGAAGAAGAAAGCGTAGAACAAGAGAACACTCCTGCCGAAGAAGCTTCGATCATCCAAGACGAGCTCGATTGGAGAGAACCCTTCATAGAGTACCTCCGATATGACAAGCTGCCCGAAGGAAAATCTGCGAGGATTTAGTTGAAGAAGAGAGCTCTCCAATACGTGTTTGTAAATGACACGCTATACCGCGGGTCATATGACCAACTCTGGCTCAGATGTTTGTCATTGACCGAAGCCTAAAAGGTCATGAAAGAAGTTTACTCAGGCGTCTACGGGGCTCACCAGTCCGGCCCCAAAATGCGGCTTCAGATCAAACGTCTTGGATATTACTGGCCCACCATGATAAGGGGTTGCGAAGAGCATGCAAAGAAATGCCATCTCTGCCAAATCCATGGTAATTTCATTCACAAGTATCCCAATCCGTTGCATTCTACGGTGGCGTCGTGGCCCTTCGAAGTTTGGGGCACCAACATAGTTGGTCCAATTGATCCTCCGTCATCCAAAGGCCACCGGTTCATACTGGCTGCAATAGACTACTTCTCCAGATAGGCTGAAGCTGTCCCGCTAAAAGAAGTCAAGTCAGAAGATATTCTGACATTCTTCTAGCATAATATTCTATACCGCTTCGGTATGCCAAGAAGAATCATTTCTGACAACTGGCCTTCTTTCAAGAGCTTCAAATTCTCAAGGTTCTGTTGGATATATGTATGCCCTAGAGGCCATTTTGAGATAGTGTATGTACTGATGTGTGTGTGTGTGTGTGTATATATATATATATATATATATATTCAGAGGACAGTCTTGCTCGACATGATAGTATGGTATCTGGTTTCACTTTATCATATGTTCACTTGATCATGTTTATATTCATTTGGTACATGTTGATAAAGCCGTAAGGATATTGGCTTGACTACTGGGATTATGATGCGGATCATACTAGTGGGACATCTGTAGTTTATAAGCATATCCTTGAAATGTTCCTAATCGTAGGTATATCGAGACAGGGCATCGATATTCCAGTATAGACTAGCGTATACCATTCTTGTTCCATATGATGGGTGATGGATGATCCCATATCCGTCTGGTGTGTTAACACCAAAGATAGTATACGGGTGCTCAGTGAGACAGGGTACACTGAACGGACTCACCGAGAACTCCTATGTGGTATTATATCATACGTCAGATAGCAGTTCTCAGGTGACACTGGTACAGGTTAGTCTGTAGACCCGAGATCGTCATAGAGTCTTGTGTGTCCTCCCACTGTACTTTGATCTCCACCCTACTACGGCTCTACTGAGTCGTACAAACAGGTGGATTTTAGGTATAGTCCCGAGGCATATGGAGGCAGTGAGCGATAGGAGGGGTTTCGTCTCTTCCGGTATTGGGGGTTGATGCTGTGCTGTGCACGATTGGCTATAACGGGAAGTCCCTGGCCAGGGCTGCTGAAATATTACTGATAAGTGTTATCAGTAAGTTTCTTGATCTGTTATAGACCATATACCGGCATGACTTATTGAGTTATTGGGGTCGACGATTCCATCCCTAGACTCGATATGCAGCATATCTGATGAAGAGACTGGACTGTACGGTAAGTGTTGCCAGTTGGATTGACAGGAGTTTTGACAGGTTCGCTTGTTCTTATTCTGATCGCTCAATACCCGGGTGGCCATTACGTTTAGCTGACCGCTTGCGGCCTGTGGGTGTTTGATATGATCACCACCTACTGCTGGTGTATTGACGAGTCTTAGAGTCCCACATAGAAGTTTCTCGGCTCAGGAGAAACGAAGTGGTGCGCATATGAGATATGTGCGGAAGCTCGATTAAATACGAGTATGTGATACTGTATTTTAATCGGGCGTTTTATATTAGTCGGGTCGTATGAGATATGACCGGTTTATTAAATCACGTGTTGATTTAATATTGACTTTTATCTCATTTATTTAAACCCTTTTCTTTTAATGAATGCATGCATGTATATGTACATGATGATGTGCATACACACATACATACATGCAAATGTATCATGGTTGATGATACAAGTTAGATGGCAATATAAGAATCACATAGTAGATAAATATATATATGGATATTTTTGAATAAAGTTAAAGATAAAGGAAAAAGAAAATGACTCATTTCTTTGTCCATGACTCATTTCTTCTACACATTTCCATGGTTGACTTTGACTCGACCATGGTTTATTTTTCCTTTGCCTTTAACTCAAGAAGAAAATATCTAGATATTATTTTAACTATGGTTATTCTTTTGATATTATCTCTCTCTCTCTCTTATTTTCTTTTTCATTATTCATTCCAAAAGAAAATATCAAGCCATCTTCTTCTTCCTCTCTCTAGCTCTCTCTCTTAAGCGTTAAATTGAGTTAGATAAATAAAAGAAAGGGTATTAAGTGAGATTAGCAACCACTTCATCATCCTACACAACCCTTGCTACTTTGTGTAGGGTGTTTTGCTTCAAGATTTTCAAAGATCAAGTAAAGCAACAAGCTTAGGGCAAAGGACTTCTGGTGGATCGTCGTGGACTTGGAGGTGATCAAGCGAACCTTTCCAAACCAAAGGAGTCATCCTAGGAGGTCTACAAAGGTTGTAGTCTCTCCACTTAGTATAAATTAACTTTTAGATATGATACTTTTAATTGTTACTTCATAATTCTAGTTCGATTCCTAGTTTATTTTACTTAGCACCTCATAAATTTAAAGTTATGGCATGTGTGATGCTTCCAAACCTTAAATGAGGTGTTAAGGAAACCCTACAGATTCGCTACTCAGCACAAGATAGACTGGAGATATTCTTCCATCTATAATCCAAGAGACAATGGGCTAGCCGAAGCCTTCAATAAGACTCTATGCAAGCTCCTGAGGAAAATGCTTCAGCCAACAAGAGAGACTGGAATCTCAAACTTCACGAGGTGTTGTGGGCATATCGTACCACACACCGTACTCCAACTCAGTCTACTCCATACTCATTGCTCTTCGGAGTGGAGGCAGTCCCCCCTCGAAGTCGAAGTTCCAAACTTAAGAATGGTCGTTCAGCACGAGCTGACGGAGGAGGAAAACGTGCTCCTTCGGCTTGAAGAGCTCGATGCCCTCAAAGAAAAGAGGCTCGCGGTGCAGCAAAATCTGGAGCTATACCGAGCCCAAACGTCACGGGCCTATGACAAGATAACCCGTCTCCACGCTTTCAAGAAAGGTGAATTGGTGTTGGTCCTCAAAAGACCGATCATCCCCAATCGACATGCCAAGAGAAAATTCGAGCCAAACTGGGAAGGACCATACGTCATCGAGAAAGTGTTTGACGGAGGATCCTACCAACTGATAAATTCTGAGGGAGAAAGGCCCATGCCACCCATCAATGGCCGATATCTCAAGAAATACTACGCGTGAATGCTCCAAGTCGCAGGAGAATTGAGCACACCAGCCCTACGGTCTAGATCATACATCCTGTAAAACCGCATACAATCCATGGACGTAAACGACCTCTATCTCTCCCAAGTCCTGTCGGTGAGACTACTTTTAAAGTCCCACCAGCGGAGGGGAAAAAAGGTATGTCCACAAGCAAAACGGGCACGGATGAAAACCCGAAAGGGCTCCTTGAGTAAAAACAGTAGGACTGCCGGCGAGTTTGTGAAAACTCGAAATGGTGCAAACTCGTGAAAAGAGATAAAATACACTCGCAAAGTCCTCTCGACCTTGTGAGGAGAACACCCCTGCGTGAGATCCTTACGACTCACAAAGGAGCAACACACTTCGGAATCCCTACGATTCCTAAGGAGAACATACACCTGCGAGATCCTCTCGACTCGTAGGGAGAAAATGCTTTTATGAGACCTTTACGGCTTATAAAATTGAAAAGCCATAAGTGATAGGGATCTAAACCTGTCTCCTGAGCCATCGCTCCCCAACGGGCAACGACAAATGATGAGTCGCTCCTGACATTTCGCTTCAGTGTTAGCGGTGCTGATGTCGACCCAAAAACCAAATCCCAAATCCTCCCAGGGCAAATGATGAGTTGCTCCTGGCATTATTCCAGTGCAGCAATGCTGATGCCAAACAAGATCCAAATTCCAAGTCCCCAAACGGTGAATGATGAGTCGCTCCTGGTACCATATTCCAGTACAGCGATGCAGACGCCAACCAAAATCCAATTTCTCAAAATTCTCTCAGCCCTACGGTTATGTTGGGTTATAATCACGCCCGAGCCTCCAAACGAGGCAGTTTGCGGAACAAAAATTTTCTAGAGTTTTAAAAGGGGCGCAAAGATAACTCAAAATCCGGATCTTTACTATAAAACCAACTAGCAAACAAAGAGATGCTAACTACTATGAAAGATGGTATACCAAAAGAATCGAGTCCTTCGGTCTTCGTTCTTCATCCTTAGCTCCTTGCATCCACCTTGAACATGTTTGAACTCCAACTCCGGCTCCATCGGTCCTCCGGGATCAAGCTTGTTCTCCAGCCTCCTTTTGTCGTAGACGATCCACCCGCGGAGTATGATCCATGGCTCTAGCTCCTAACTATGTAACTAAAGGAGCAACTAGAGAACTTGGTTTGCTAAACCAAGTAGTCTAGGATGTAGTTTGGATTTCTAAGTGTAAAGCTATCTCTTTCTTGTCTCTTCACTTGATTCTCAACACATGAGAAGGTAGTGAAGAGGAAGAAGATGAAGGTGGAGGAAGCTAGTGAGGAAGAAGAGGAATGAGAGCTCAAGAGAAAATGAAATGAAGCATGAAAGAGAAAATCATACACCTTGGTTTTGTGTATGAATTCTTTCAATAAACAAATGACAACCATACTTCAATAGTAACCACAAATGAATTGAAAATTCATTTGTTGATTATTAAAGCATGGTCATGCCCATTCCTCCCATTCCTTACACTTTAAACCTCATTTCCATTTATTGAATAAATAGAAAATGCATAATGAGGTGGCCACCTTCTAGAAGGAAATCTGTAGTAAATACGGATTTCAATCTACTGTACAAATATACCGGCAATCAGATAAAAATCCGAACGCCCAAAAGAGATAGAATAACACGAAGAACGTAATACTAGAATATATATATATCGAAATACATATACATAAATTATTAAATCAATACCTGATTTAATAATCCGGCTAGTATTACAGACTGTCCGATCAAAAATCCGAGTACCAAGTACATCAATCGATCGAACCCTGCACCTATCCAATACGGCTACTACATCGTTTTTCCTGGATCAGGGAAACCCTCTGTGTGGGACTCTAAAGACTCGACAGTACTCTGGCAGTGGGTTTAACCACAAGCACGTCAGCGGCACTACCTATACGTAACGTCTGCCCAGGTACCTGTCGAAAAGGAAGGCCGACGAGCAAGCTCATCCGAACTCCTACTGAGCTTATCCGTGACAATATCTGTACAGTCCGGTCTCTTTGTCAAAGAGTATCGCATACCGGGTCTAGGGGATGGTGAACGTCAGACCCTAACAACCTGATAAGTCATGCCGATGTGGCTCAGGACCAATCCGGGAAACTACTGATCAGCCTATCAGTAGATCCCAACTGTCTTGGCCAAGGTCTTATGGTCCTGACCAATCGAATCACAGTTCGATATCAACTCTCTATACCGGGAGAGACGAATCCCCGACGATCGCTCACTGCCTCCATGTGGCTCGGGACTGAACCCAACCAAAACCTGTTTGCACGACTCAGTAGAGCCGTGGTTGGGTAGTGATCAAAGTTCAGTGGGAACTCATATGAGACAAATGCCGATCTCAGGTCCAAAGACTAACCTGTACACAGTTGGGGTAAAAATTTACACCCCGGTTGACCGAGTCAAAATCAAGGTCAACCCCCAAGCTAGGTGGGCCCAAGCCCAGGTCAAGCAGGCCCATGCCCAAGTCGAGCCCGCTGCCAGCCTCCTCTATGCCAAAATATAGATCATGTAATAAATAATTTTTATGTAATTTTTTATACATGAATGTATGCAAAATAGGCATAAAGCCAATATTGTGTAAGCTCATGGCTTATGTGCAAAAAATGAAATGGTACATGAGCCATGGGATAGGCAAAATGCCATTTTGTGAAGCCCAAGGGACTATATGTAAATGTGTAAGCCTATATAAGGCAACATGATGATGAATAAAGGAACACTTTTCATTCCCTCAAAAAAACTAGGGTTTGTGCCTCCACTCTCTCTTTCTCAAGTTCTTCCTCTTCCTTTTCATTTTCCAAATAAATCAAGAGCTTAGCTCTCTTTTTTAAAAACTAAATAAAGTTTTACCATAAATCCACCTCCCAAGACTCCATCAAGAGAGGAAAAAGGGTCTCTTTTTTTATCATCCAAGATCTAGATCTTGGAGTTTCAAGAGAACCCATTTTGGGTTTCTTCTCAAAGGAGAAAGGAGAAAATCTTTTGGAGTTCAACTCCACAAATAAAATTCTTTTGGAGTTCAACTCCACCACCAGGAAAATTATTTTGGAGTTCAACTCCACTACAAAAATTCTTTTGGAGTTTAACTCCACAGAAAAAATCTTTTGGAGTTCAACTCCACAAATAAAATTCTTTTGGAGTTTAACTCCACTACAGAAATTCTTTTGGAGTTTAACTCCACAAAAAAAATACCTTTTTTTGGGGAGTTTAACTCCATATTATAATTTTTTTTTAGCCATATAAAATTCTTTTGGAGTTGAACACCATGTTAATAAAAAAATAAAAAAAAGGGCGTCATGTGACGGGCGTCACATGCTTAACATGTGACGGGGTAACATGCTGAGCATGTGACGGGTCACATGCTGAGCATGTGACCCCCTCACATGAGGGGTCACATGCTAACATGTGACCCTCCATGTCACATGCTAGCATGTTACCCCCCTCATATGAGGGTAGCATGTGACCCCATTTTTTTTAACAAAATACAAAATCCTCTCTTTTTTCTTTTCTTCTTTCTTCCTCCTTTTTTTATTTAAAATAAAAATAAGTAAATATTAAATAAATTAAAAATAATATTTAAAAATTAAAAAAAACATAATTATTTTCTTTTCTTCTTTTCTTAATCCCTTTTTCTATTTAAAAAAAATTAAATAAATATTAAATAAGTAAAAATAAATTATAAATAATATTTTTAAATTAAAAAAATATTTAAAATTTTATAAAAAAAAATTCTCCAAATATTTATTTACTTATTTATTTTTGTTTTTTATATATAGAAAATATATATATATGTATATATCTCTTTTTACAAGTGGAGCAAAACAAAAAAATACACACACACCAACACACTGCATATTGAGTTCGCATGACCAGTTTAACCTGTCAATCGGAGGTTCCTTCGCTCCAAATGCGAGGGGTAATTAACGGCAGCTTAGTTCGCGGCTGCCGGAGATTCGGATCCCCACAATCATTAAACCCCGGCCTACCCTAGGCCGGGAGAATCTGTAATGTGCCTGACAAGTGCGCACGTATTCCCATCTCAATGGGGTGACGAAAAACACCCTACAGATTCTGGCACGCCCGGTGGGACCAATCTCTCCTCCCATATTTCGGGTTAAACGTTCATGCGAACTCAATCAATTTACATGTCTATATTTATACTAAAATAATTCTCTTTCATGCAGGTTTTCAAGCAATCGCCTTTCAACAATGTCTCCAATGATGAACTCAGCTCCCATCTCTTACACGATGAAGATGGACTCCAGGACGGTCCTCCCAGCTAGTCTTGGGCGACAGTGGGAGGAGCCGCTGCTACCGTTCGTCTCTATTCTGTTCGTGCCCGCTAACGCCATTCCCGCTCCTCAAGCTCCAGCAACAGACAGACCGGTCTTGAAAGGAAAGAGACCAAATGTGGTGATCTCGAGGGCGCCCCAACCCAAACGCAAGTCGGTGTCTGAACAACTTTCCTGGGGCCAAGGCCATCAACACCAACAAAGCTACAACGCGTCTTGAGCAATCTCCAGCGGCGCCTCCGACAACTGCTCGATTGGGTGTCTTCTCAAGCCTCCCCATCACTCAGCCTATGGCGGCTTCCCGAAGAGCAGAAGTCTGCCAGACGCTCAAGGCAGAAGCGGCTCAGATATAGAGCCAACAAAAGGGCTAGGGTTATGGCCATGTTAAAATTTATAAATTTCCAAAGCCCGGACCGCTCCGCGAAACCAGCTGCCAGTGATGAAAGAATGGCTGAGTGTGTTATCCACACTGTTTACATAGCCGTACATGAAGAAACGAACCCTCCTCTTCTTCACAGCCATGGTGATGATATGGTTGACGCTACCCAGCATCGGCTCGATCTAAATGATGAAGAGCCCGCTCAGGCCGATAAGCCAGAGGAGCCCATGGTTCCTACGGGATTGAGCTCAGGCAATAAAGATTACCCGGTTGTCATAGCCGGAACTACAGAACAAACATTATTACAATGGCTTCAAAGGCAATTTCAGGACAGGGACGAGAAGATGGCCGAGGTCTATTCCAAAGTCGACGAGCTGGCAAACGTCGTGGCAGATCTCGCGACCCAAGTCGCCCGACTGCAATTACAGCAGAATCAAATTTTGGCTCATGAGCCAGGGATTGATACCCGGGGGCAGCCAACTGATATCCCTTTCAACCTAAAAGCGGAGCGCCTTCGCGAAAAACGGCCGCAATCAGCCTCCAGTCCCTCCGATACATACGCCAGGGGGGGATCGCCTCTGAAAAAGAAGCTGGAAAAGGTCTATTCCTTCAAGAGGGAAAAGGTCCACAAGATATTCAGGGACGCCCTAAGAAACAGTCTACAACTGCCAGAATCAAAGAGACCGCAAGAAGAGAATATGACCGAGGGCCCAAAATATTGCCCCTATCATAGGGTGATAGGTCATGCCATTGAGGACTGCTTCGTCTTTAAAGATTGGGTCGAAAGGCAACACAGGACGGGAGAGATAGAACTGTCTAAAGGCGCGTTAGCAAACAGCCAAGCTACGACCGCCGATTTCATGCAAATGGAGACCGAAGCCTTTCGGGAACCTAATCCTCCCAGACATGTGCACTTATCTGAAAAGGGCGAACCAAAGACCGATCGGCCTCGAGGACCGGCATCAGTAAAGGCACCTACTCCAATGGAGAGAAAGAAGAAAGTATACTCCTTCAAGAGGGATGAAGTCCGCAAAATATTCATGGACGCCTTGAACAACGGTCTGCAACTGCCTGTTCCAAAGAGGCCACAGGAAATGAACATGACCGGCAATCCCATATACTGCCCATATCATAGAGTGGTGGGTCATGCCATCGAAGACTGCTATATTTTCAAAGATTGGGCAGAGGACCAATATAAGCTTGGAAAAACCTCACAATTCTCGGATGTATCGGCAAGCCACTGAGCTAGGTCATCAATACAGTTCCGCCAAGATCAAAGTTCAAGAAGCTGGGATAAGCAAAAAAGACCACCACGTCATTAAACTGGGAACAATCGACCTCTAAGTCGTTAAACTGGGAATGTAAATATATAAATATATATATATATATGTAAATAGAAAAAAAATGTGTAAATAAAAGAAAAATAAAGAAAAGCCGAAATGATAGGGCAACTCACAATAAAAATCAGCGAGTAAAAATAAAAATGAAAATAAAGCTGAAATGATGGGGCAACCGCGAATAAAAAGCCGAAATGATAGGGCAACCGCGACCTTCGCGATAAGAAAAGCTGAAATGATAGAGCAATCGCGGTAAAACAAAAACAAAAAAAACAACAAAAAAAACGGCGAATGATGAGTCGCTCCTGGTACTATATTCCAGTGCAGCGATGCAGACGCTGACCAAAGTCCAGTTTTCCAAAATTCTTCCGGCCCTTCGGTTAGTCCCCAAATTGACTGCCGTATACAATCCATAGGTTCAAATAATCCTCAGCATACCCATGCCCCACCGCAACCACCAGTTACGCGGCTGGCCTCCGCCTTTGGAATTATGCTCCATTGGGAAGACCCACTCATGTGTCCTGGCGCATGTGCTTCAGTGTTAACAACGCTGATGCCGGCCCCTATCCCAAAATTCCAAATCAATCCAGTAGACCTCTAAGTCTTTAAACTGGAAATAGAAGACCTCTAAGTCTTTAAACTGGAAACAGATGACCGCTAAGTCGTTAAACTGGGCACAATAGACCCCTAAGTCTTTAAACTGGAAACAGATGACCGCTAAGTCGTTAAACTGGAAACAATAGACCTCTAAGTCTCTAAACTGGAAACAGATGACCAACAAGTCATTAAACTGGAAACAGAAGACCTCTAAGTCTTTAAACTGGAAAACAGATGACCGCTAAGTCGTTAAACTGGGCACAATAGACCCCTAAGTCTTTAAACTGGAAACAGATGACCGCTAAGTCGTTAAACTGGAAACAATAGACCTCTAAGTCTCTAAACTGGAAACAGATGACCAACAAGTCGTTAAACTGGAAACAGATGATCACCAAGTCGTCAAACTGGAAACAGATGACCACCAAGTCGTCAAAATGGAAACAGATGACCACAAAGTCGTTAAACTGGAAACAGCAGACCTCTGAGTCGTTAAACTGGAAACAGATGACCTCTACGTCGTTAAACTGGAAACAGTAGACCTCTAAGTCTTTAAACTGGAAACAGTAGACCTCTAAGTTTTTAAACTAGAAACAGATGACCACCACGTCGTTAAACTGGAAACAGATGATCTCTAAGTCGTTAAACTGGAAACGGTCGACCTCTAAGTCATTAAACTGGGAACGAGGGAAATCCACTCATGTGTCCTCACGATACATGAGGAGAACAAACCTTTGTGGGATCCTTACGACTCACAAAGGAAAAGCACACTTAGGAGCTGTAGCACCTTGAAAAGTCGTTTTGGTGTTTTCCTGGAAATCGGTGAAACTTCGGTATTTTTCCGTAAACCGTCTTTTTTGTTATTTTGCAGTTTAGGGCTAATTATACCTAATTTGGATAGGTAATTGCTAGTTTTTAGTAGCTAATGAGTTACTTATGAAATTCTGGTCGTTTAAAATTTTTCCCTAATTTTTCAATTTTTTAATATTATTTTAAGCCGGTAAGAAAATACATTAAATTAGCGATAAATACAAATTTAAATGGGCTAAATTTAAGCTTTAAAATCATGTTAATTAAAATATAGTTGTAATATAATTTTTTTGTATTTTATTTCAAGTTTTAACTAATTTTTATTATGGAAAACAAAATTTATTGAATTTTAATCTAAAACTTGCAATTTTGGACTTGTGGGGGGTCTTTTTGCATAGAATTTCTTTGTAAAATCTCTCTCACTCACTCCCCTCCTCTAGGCCGGCCCCACCATCATCAGGTCCAGAAATTTCCTTGCCTCTCTTTGACTTTTATTCTTGTGTAGAAAAGAGGTGTTTTTTTTAAAAGGATTTTGACTTTTTATTGGGTATGGGTCTTTAGTGATTGGTATGGGTTGAACTTGACATTTCCAACACCACCGACACCATTCCCCTCACCTCCTCAGGCCGAGAATGCTGCAGCCCTCCCCCTTCATCATTTTCTTTTCATTTCCTTGAAAAAATTCATCAAGTTTGCTCCAAAATTCCAATTTAAAGCTCATAAATTAACCCCCATCCTTCATCCCATTCTCCTTAGCCTTTCTTGCTTGGATCATGGTGCTATGAAGCCATCTTTGGAGGCATCTTGTTCTTGCTAGATCTCTAGTGTGAGGTATAATTTCTAATCTAAGGTTAAATTGTAGTTAAAGTGTGCTAATTAGGACTTGCATGTTGTGTTTGTATTAAAATTATAGCTAAATCCTAATCTAGTTTTTTTTTCTAGTTCATGGTTTGAAATTAAACTAGGGTTTTAGAAAACCATTATTAGGTTAATTAATTTATTTTGCTATTTAATGTTTTGCTAACCTAAATCTAAGTGGTTAACTTGCTAATTGGGCTAAAATCTAGTGTTAATTTAGGGTTTTTCATGTATAGTTTGGATGAAGATTGCTAATTACAAAAATCAAGAAAGGGTTGGTTGTGGAATATAGGTTTTGAAGCATAGTTAATGGTTTAAAATTAGTGTAGTGGCTATCTAGTGGGTTGGTTTGGATGTTTGTGTTGGATTGTGAGCACTTTATCGCATAACGGCGATGTTGCGCCGATTTTTGGAATGTTTGTGCTTACTAGTTTTGTTATAAAATTATGTGATGAATTATTTTTGATATCTTGATGATTGTATTGGCTTATCCTATGACATTTAGGATGTGTGAGTGTGGATTTTTGAGTGGTCGGGTTTTAGTTTTGCCGGGCGACCAAATCGACGATTTTAGTTAGTTTTTGCAATTTTCGCGTGTGTTCCGCGCACCTTGTGCACGTTGTACCTAGCTTGTGAACGTTGGTATTTTCATTTGGGATTTGCGTCGTTTCATGGTATGTAACCTTATGTTTGGTATTGATGTAAATTTCAGGTTCGGTCGCGGAGACGTCAGACGCTGCACGAAAGGGGAAAGCGGTGATTGGACGTGACTAGCTAGGGATTCCGGTGAGTAGATGTAACATCTACGGGGGACTATCGTTGGATGGCGCAAGTCGCCCGATAGTTTTAGTAGCTTAAAAAGATTCTTAGTAATGTTAGTAATTAGGGGTGTAATACTTGTATGATTATTTGCTACATCCATGACTTATATTGACATACATATGCGAACCCATTCTATAGGACACCTGCACCATTGCCAGGGTTTTTATATGCAGCACGAGCATTATTCATGCTTACACACACGCCCTGGTAATTGCCATGCCACCACACTAGATAACCTATAATTTGAAACATTTTACTATAATTGATGCTTTAACCTGTGCTATTGCCTTTAATTCTTTAAAATGAAATCATAAGATTGCTAATCATGTGCATGTACTTCATCATGTTATTTGTTCATGTCTAGTCTATCAATCATACATCGCAACTTGATTATTGACACCATATGCATTCATTATCATTGGCATATGCATTTATGAGGATTTCTTGAGATTTTGTGATATTTCTGGATTTCGGGGGGAAAGCCGCAAAATTTCTAAACTTAGTATATTTTTAAATATGTAAATTGCGGTTTTCTAGTGATGTAAGTGTCGTCCACCATGAGTTTGCTGTGGTTTTCGAGACCCGTTTCGAGGAGTTGGATGAACCGTCTCGGGTACATGGTGGGCCCGGTAAGGTACCCCGGGGCAAGAAGCTCGTGGTGCTGACGATGAGCCTGGCAGGGGACGGATTACCTACCGGTGACTGTTTGGGACGGCGGATATCCAGAGGATATCGACCGTGGCCGCGAGATGATGAGATATTGATATTGAGATGGGTCAGCCGGATGGCTGAGGCCAGAGATACTATGACATGGATATATGAGATTTGTGATAGTTTTGAGGTGTCGTTGCTGGACACAGGTCTTGTTGATTCTAGTGGTATTGTGCTGGTATTTCAAAAGAGATTCCTAAAGGAAAAACATGATTCTTATACTTACACATTCAGATCATGAGTTGATTCACATTGCATTCATACCTGCTAGCATATTCATATTGCATACATACCTGCTATTATGTCCTGCCATACCTGTATTATAGATGCCAGGATGCTTGTGTGCATACTCGCGATAGCCTCTATAGATGTTATTTATTACTCACGAGTTGGCAACTCACCCCCGTTGTGTCACAGTCTTTTGCAGATCTGCTCCGTCAGCACAGTAGCGGCGGGCGCACTTGCTTCTTTTGCCTCTTTTGCCTGGACTCGAGGTTTTGCTCTTAGGTGGGTTATATTATTATTTTTGTACCACCTTGTATATTCTTTGTATCTAGTGTACTCCATCTACTGTATCTACCAGTATTGTTGTATATTGACCTAGAGATGAGACTGTGAGATTTGTGGACTTTTATGCTGTATTTTGGGGTCGAGCTCACTTGAGTCGACATGCTGTTTTCCTCATGCTTCTTTATGATTATTTTGCATGTTGTTGTTTTATATTGCGTGGGATTTGTGACCGCCTTGTGGCGAAGAGCTAGCTCCCGCTTGGGGATGCCATATTTGTTGGATTTACATATATTCGTGTTGTACCCATTTTAGGGGCCAGTATTTACAAAGGAGACTCTGCCGAAATTTTCGGAAAAATTGATATTGTTTTTAAAAAGGGTTTTATATGACTTATTTGATAAACTCGCTTTCAATTGATTGGTTTTTCTTCACTCTTTTGCTTTTTGGTTTTGGTTTCTGGGCTTTGGCTTACTTATTTTACGGACGTCTTGAGACGTTTCGTAAACTTAAGTGCTAGTCACGTTCCGTACCCTGCGGGTCGTGACAGGAGCGCTCACGACTCCTAAGGAGAACATACACCTGCGGGATCCTTACGACTCGCAGGGAGAAAATACCTTTATGGGACCCTCACGGCCCATAAAATTGAAAAGCCTTAGGCGATAGGGATCTAAACCTGTCTCCTAAGCCATCGCTCCCCATACCCCAAATGGCGAATGATGAGTCGCTCCTGGTACCATATTCCAGTGCAGCGATGCAGACGCCAACCAAATTTCAACCCTATACCCCAAACGGCGAATGATGAGTCGCTCCTGGTACCATATTCCAGTGCAGCGATGCAGACGCCAACCAAATTCCAAATCCCATACCCCAAAACGGCGAATGATGAGTCGCTCCTGGTACCATATTCCAGTGCAGCGATGCAGACGCCAACCAAATTCCAAACTCAAATTCCCAAGCGGCGAATGATGAGTCGCTCCTGGTACCATATTCCAGTGCAGCGATGCAGACGCCAATCAAATTCTATATCCCATACCCCAATGGAGAATGATGAGTCGCTCCTGGTACCATATTCCAGTGCAGCGACGCAGACGCCAACAAAGTCCCGAAATGTTTTTGGCCCTACGGTCTGGATCATACATCCTGCAAAACCGTATACAATCCACGGGCGTAAAACAATCCCAGTCCCTCCTAAGTCCTACCGGTGAGACCACATTCAAAGTCTCTCCAAAAAAAAATGGTATGTCCACAAGCAAAATGGGCACGGATGAAAACCCGAAAGGGCGCCGTGAGTAAAAACGGCAGGACTGCCGGCGAGTTTGTGAAAACCCGAAAGGGCTCAAACTCGTAAAAAAAAAAGAGAGATGAAATGCACTCACAAAGCCCTCTCGACTTTGTGACGAGAAAATTCCCGCGTGAGATCCTTACGACTCACAAAGGAGCAACACACTTGGGGGTCCTCACGACTCCTAAGGAGAAAACACACCTACGGGATCTTTACGACCCGTAGGGAGAAAATGCTTTGTGAGACCCTTACGGCTCACAAAATTGAAAGGCCTTAGGTGATAGGGATCTAAACCTGTCTCCTAAGCCACCAATTTCCAAATCCTCTCGGGGCAAATGATGAGTTGCTCCTGGCATTATTCTAGTGCAGCAATGCAGATGCCAAACAAAAACCCCAATTCCCAAATCCTCTCGGAGCAAATGATGAGTTGCTCCTGGCATTATTCCAGTGCAGCAATGCAGATGCCGACAAAAATACCAATCCCAAAATTCTCTCAATGACAAATGATGATTCGCTCCTGGTACCATATTCCAGTGTAGCGATGCTGATGTCAACCTAAATCAAATCAAGGCAACAACCTCTGTGGCGAAATCATGCTCCATCCCAGAATTTACCCCGTGTCGAAATCATGCTTCGCCTCAGGATATCTACCTTCCCTGCCGGAATTATGCTCCGCCTCGGAATCAAGTCAACCCGACACTCCGCACCGGGGAAAAGTCCATCAGCGACACTCCGTGCCGGGGAAAACTCAACCCGACACTCCGCGCCGGGGAAAAGTCCATCAGCGACACTCCGTGCTGAGGAAAAATCAACCTGACACTCCGCGCCGGGAAAAAGTCCATCAGCGACACTCCGTGCCGGGGAAAAGTCAACCAGCGACACTCCGCACCGGGGAAAAGTCCATCAGCGACACTCCGTGCCGGGGAAAAATCAACCCGACACTCCGTGACGGGGAAAAGTCCATCAGCGACACTCCGTGCCGGGGAAAAGTCAACCCGACACTCCGCGCCGGGGAAAAGTCAACCCGACACTCCGCGCCGGGGAAAAGTCCATCAGCGACACTCCGTGCCGGGGAAAAGTCAACCAGCGACACTCCGCACCGGGGAAAAGTCCATCAGCGACACTCCGAGCCGGGGAAAAGTCAACCAGCGACACTCCGCGCCGGGGAAAAGTCCATCAGCGACACTCCGTGCCGGGAAAAAGTCAACCCGACACTCCGCGCCGGGGAAAAATCCATCAGCGACACTCCGGGCCGGGGAAAAGTCAACCCGACACTCCGCGCCGGGGAAAAGTCCATCAGCGACACTCCGTGCCGGGGAAAAGTCAACCAGCGACACTCCGCGCCGGGGAAAAATCCATCAGCGACACTCCGTGCCGGGGAAAAGTCAACCCGACACTCCGCGCCGGGGAAAAGTCCATCAGCGACACTCCGCGCCGGGGAAAAGTCCATCAGCGACACTCCGTGCCGGGGAAAAGTCAACCAGCGACACTCCGCGCCGGGGAAAAGTCCATCAGCGACACTCCGTGCCGGGGAAAAGTCAACCCGACACTCCGCGCCGGGGAAAAGTCCATCAGCAACACTCCGTGCCGGGGAAAAGTCAACCCGACACTCCGCACCAGGGAAAAGTCCATCAGCGACACTCCGTGCCGGGGAAAAGTCAACCCGCGACACTCCGCGCCGGGGAAAAGTCCATCAGCGACACTCCGTGCCGGGGAAAAGTCAACCCGACACTCCGCGCCGGGGAAAAGTCCATCAGCGACACTCCGCGCCGGGGAAAAGTCAACCAGCGACACTCCGCGCCGGGGAAAAGTCCAGCAGCGCCACTCCGTGCCGGGGAAAAGTCAACCCGACCCGACATTCCATGCCGGGGAAAAGTCCATCAGCGACACTCCGCGCCGTGGAAAAGTCAACCCGACACTCCGCGCCGGGGAAAAGTCGATCAGCGACACTCCGTGCCGGGGAAAAGTCAACCACCGACACTCCGCGCCGGGGAAAAGTCGATCAGCGACACTACGTGCCGGGGAAAAGTCAACCCGACACTCCGCGCCGGGGAAAAGTCGATCAGCGACACTCCGTGCCGGGGAAAAGTCAATCACCGACACTCCGTGCCGGGGAAAAGTCGATCAGCGACACTCCGTGCCGGGGACACATCAACCAGCGACACTCTGCATCGGGGAAACGTCGAACACAGACACTCCGCATCAGGGAAACGTCAACCAGCGACACTCCGCATCGGGGAAACGTCCAACACAGACACTCCGCATCAGGGAAACGTCCAACACAGACACTCCGCATCAGGGAAACGTCCAACAGCGACACTCCGTGCCGGGGAAACGTCAAGCAGACACTCCGTGCCGGGGACACGTCAACCAACAACCCTCTGTATCGGGGAAACGTCCAACACGGACACTCCGCATCAGGGAAACGTCAACCAGCGACACTCCGTGCCGGGGAAACGTCAAGCAGACACTCCGTGCCGGGGACACGTCAACTAGCGACACTCTGCATCGGGGAAACGTCGACCAATGACACTCCGCGCCGGGGGCACGTCAACGAAATCACTCCGGGCTAGGGAAACGTCTACCACGGACACTCTGTCCCGGAGACGTGTCAAGCGTCGACCGTCCACGTCGTAAAAAAGGCAGTGCATCCCAAAAAGTGGGAACCAAAGCAAGTCGCCTCCACATGAAAGAAGATTCATCAATTTCATGCACACGCCCCACATATGCGGTGTGCATTTATTGATGGGGGGCAATTTGTTGGGGTAAAAATTTACACCCCGGTTGACCGAGTCAAAATCAAGGTCAACCCCCAAGCTAGGTGGGCCCAAGCCCAGGTCAAGCGGGCCCATGCCCAAGTCGAGCCCGCGGCCAGCCTCCTCTATGCCAAAATATAGATCATGTAATAAATAATTTTTATGTAATTTTTTATACATGAATGTATGCAAAATAGGCATAAAGCCAATATTGTGTAAGCTCATGGCTTATGTGCAAAAAATGAAATGGCACATGAGCCATGGGATAGGCAAAATGCCATTTTGTGAAGCCCAAGGGGCTATATGTAAATGTGTAAGCTTATATAAGGCAACATGATGATGAATAAAGGAACACTTTTCATTCCCTCAAAAAAACTAGGGTTTGTGCCTCCACTCTCTCTTTCTCAAGTTCTTCCTCTTCCTTTTCATTTTTCAAATAAATCAAGAGCTTAGCTCTCTTTTTTAAAAACTAAATAAAGTTTTACCATAAATCCACCTCCCAAGACTCCATCAAGTGAGGAAAAAGGGTCTCTTTTTTTATCATCCAAGATCTAGATCTTGGAGTTTCAAGAGAACCCATTTTGGGTTTCTTCTCAAAGGAGAAAGGAGAAAATCTTTGGGAGTTCAACTCCACAAATAAAATTCTTTTGGAGTTCAACTCCATCCCCAGGAAAATAATTTGGAGTTCAACTCCACTATAAAAATTCTTTTGGAGTTTAACTCTACAGAAAAAATCTTTTGGAGTTCAACTCCACAAATAAAATTCTTTTGGAGTTTAACTCCACTACAGAAATTCTTTTGGAGTTTAACTCCACAAAAAAAATACCTTTTTTTTGGGAGTTTAACTCCACATTATAATTTTTTTTAGCCATATAAAATTCTTTTGGAGTTGAACTCCACGTTAAAAAAAAGGAGGGGGGGCGTCACATGCAAAGCATGTGACGGGGTCATGTGACGGGCGTCACATGCTGAGCATGTGACCCCCTCACATGAGGGGTCACATGCTAACATGTGACCCTCCATGTCACATGCTAGCATGTGACCCCCCTTATATGAGGGGTCACATGCTAACATGTGACCCCATTTTTTTTAACAAAATCCTCTCTTTTTCTTTTCTTCTTTCTTCCTCCTTTTTTTTATTTAAAATAAAAATAAATAAATATTAAATAAATAAAAATAAATTATAAATAATATTTAAAAATTAAAAAAAAACATAATTATTTTCTTTTCTTCTTTTCTTAATCCCTTTTTCTATTTAAAAAAAAATTAAATAAATATTAAATAAATAAAAATAAATTATAAATAATATTTTTAAATTAAAAAAATATTTAAAATTTTATAAAAAAAAATTCTCCAAATATTTATTTACTTATTTATTTTTGTTTTTTATATATAGAAAATATATATATGTATATATCTCTTTTTACAAGTGGAGCAAAACAAAAAAATACACACACACCAACACACTGCATATTGAGTTCGCATGACCAGTTTAACCTGTCAATCGGAGGTTCCTTCGCTCCAAATGCGAGGGATAATTAATGGCAGCTTAGTTCGCGGCTGCCGGAGATTCGGATCCCCACAATCATTAAACCCCGGCCTACCCTAGGCCGGGGGAATCTCTAATGTACCTGACAAGCGCGCGCGTATTCCCATCTCAATGGGGTGACGAAAAACACCCTACATACACATGTCACCTGAGAACTTCCATCTGACGATAGGTATAGTACCATATGGAAGTTCTCGGCGAGTCCGTCCAGTGTACTCACACCCAGTGAACACCTGTATACGATCTTAGGTGCATCAGATCAATAGCTGCTGGACCAACCATCCCCCGACGGGGTAAGAAACGTACACACCAGTCTACTCTGGAGTATCAGTGCCCAGTCTCGATACTCACGCGACTAGGGACCATTTAAGGATGTGCTTATGGACTAACCTGCTCCCACAAGTATGATCGCCATTACAACGCGGGTAGTCAAGCAAGATCCTAGGGGCTTTATCAACATGTACCGCAATATATAATAACGAGTATGACATATGCCATGTTAAGATAAAGACAAACCACAATAGTATACTACCGTATCGAGTCTTTATCAATATGTGCAAACCAGATATAATAACAATAAATACACATATCCCGATAAAGACAAGTCAAATAATATACTATAAAACTGAGCAAGATTGTTCTGTACATACATATCCCTAGTATCCATATGTATACTGTTTCCCCCAATCAGAGCAAGGCTCTGTTTGAATTTCAAAAATTCAAATTTTGAAGCAATGCTTCAAATTCCGTGCGCTGCGCGCAACGCGCCACGTATCAGAAGCTGATACGTCAGCGCAGCGCCCAAGGCAGTGCGTCCAATCAGAGCGAGGCTCTATTAAAAACAAAAATTAAAGGAAGCAAAGCTTCAGTTGCGCAAGCGCTGTGCTGCATGATACGTGTCAGCACGGTTGCGCAAGCGCAGCTGTGCTGCGCTCTCTGCGCTGCGCGACACGTGTCAGCGCGGTTGCGCAAGCGCAGCTGCGCTCTGCGCTGTGTGACACGTGTCACTCGCTGGGGCGTTTGCGCCAAACAGAATTAAATTCTAGTAAGATTCTTCTGTTCTTGTTAAAACAAGAAGATTTTCTTCTGTAAAACAGAAGCCCTTGGATCAAAATCCAACGGTAGGGAAAATTCCCCAAAACACTCAGAGAAAAATCTCTTTAACAAACTTAAAAAATCTATAGGCACTATATAAAGACCCCTAGACCCCAACTCAAAACATCATGAACATTGTGAGAGATCAAGAACTTCAAAACAGAAAGAACTCTGAAGAAAATTCAAGAAAAAGGTAAAAACCTTTATAAAATAGAAGAATTTCTTCTAATAGATCATTGATCTAAGAACAAGATCAATGATCTTCAATAGAAAAGCAAATAATAATAGTGCCTTGCAATTTTTATGAACCATTGGTTCTGGAATCTTAAAGATTCTTTTTCTGAATCCAAAATTGGATCAAGATTTTGAAACAGTGCCCTGCACTTGCAAAACTACACTGTTGCACTCCTGGGTCGGCGCAAGCCACCAGAAAGCGCCACATGTCAGCACCTGAATCACTTGCGCTATGCGCTTTTAAGATAGAGCCTTACTCTCTGAAATTGGCGCAACTCACCAGAGCGCGCCCCATGTCAGCAGCGCAAGCGCAACGCACTGCGCTTGCATAACACGTGTCATCACCACAAGCGCTTGCGCTCAGTGATTGGCGCAAAGCACCTGACAAATGCACTGCATTGTTTACTGAAGGGCCAGGCCTAATAGGCCAAAATAAATTGCAATGCAATAAAAGGGCAGAGCCCAAACAAAATTGATGCTCTGCATCATTTATAAAAGAGCAGAGCCCAAACAAAATAAGAAATGCAGTGCATTATTTAAAAAGGGGGCAAAGCCCTAGCACAGGCCTAATAGGCCAAAGATAAATAAAAGTGTTGAACATTTTTCAACTGGACTTAGCCCAATCATGGCCGTAAGTCCTCAAATTAAATTGACTGAGCACAGCTGCTCTCTTAAATCAATTTACATCCGGTTCGAGGGTACATTCCCGAACTTGTCTGACTCCTATCGTTGTAATCCTTCAACGACGTCAGAGAGGTGACGGGTCCCGACAGCCACACATCAACACGGATTGCGGGGTCCTTAAACTCGTGAACCGAAACGTCTTTAAACTAATATTCGTCCCAAAATGGGAATGTTGGACCGAAACGTCCTTAAACTAATATTCGTCCCAAAATGGGAACGTTGGACCGAAATGTCATTAAACTAATGTTCGTCCCCAAATGGGAATGATGGACCACCATGTCCCTAAACTGGAAATCGACCGCAACGTCATTAAACTAAACAATAGAGCCAATTGCTCTCTTGTCGGATCCAAACGATCCCGTTAAGTTGATCTTAGTCTGGAAATTAGGCTAACGTATCCTTAACAAAAGTTTAAGTTGATCTTAGCCTTAAATAGGGCTGACGTATCCTTAAACTAAAACACCAAACCCAAATCTAAGTAAATACGGATTTGGACTAATCCACGTCCTACGGGCGACGGCATAACTTAGTCTCCGTATACACTCCATGGGCATCCACAAACAAAACAAACACACATGACACGAAGTGAAATTCTTGAGAAGGAGAAAGTTGTTACCGCAATGCGGTAGCGTAATTAACTGCAGGGGCTTGCGCCTGCAGGGAAGAGCGTCCCCACAATCAAAAACCCCTCAAGAGAGGGGGAATCTGACGAAGTCTGCTACATCGGCCGCATCCGTCCAAACCTCCGATACACGGTGCCATAAATCAACTTGGCATCTTCGGAGAGGTGGACGGATAAAACCAAATAGCATCTGCCCCGAATTTCAGGCAAGACGTTCAGTCTCGGCCGTCTTTCGGAGGGGAACAGATTCTGGCATGCCCGGTGGGACCTTTTCCTCTTTCCACTCCACACTTCGTGTGTCGTCTTCGCGAACGAATCACGGTTTGTTAATGGTTGCCATTGGATTTCAAGTTACTAAGATTTAGTCTTTTGCCCGGCGCAGAAATCAAGCATCAATGGCCTCTAACTGCTCGAACTGCTCGAAGTGCCGATGCAACCGACGCTCCACCTCACCTGGAGGTGTAGCATATGGGCCTCAAGCGGCCTCCGTCCTTACTATGCCTGTGGAGAAAGTGACTCAGGCCACCACCGGCCTGTTTTCGGGACCATGATCCCTCCTGCAAGCTTCACCCTGCCAATACCCATACCGGAAGCTTCAAAGAAGTCGGTCTTCGATCGACTTGCTACTCCAACGGTCCCTGTCAACGGGTCATCCAATATCAAATCAACAGCCTCTGTCTTTGCCAGGCTGGATCAAAACTCTGATGGGCCCGCCATGAAGCCCATGAACTCTAAAATGGCTGTCCCAAGGAAGGCAACAACCGCTGCTACAGAAGTCGTCAAGGCGGCTTCTCCTGTTAAAGAGTCAGTCTTTTCAAGGCTGACTATTCCGGCTCCTGCCCCTGCTTGAAGATCTGTCTTTGACAGATTGAATATCGCCACTCAAAGGACAACATCGGTCTTTAAGAGGCTGACACCAGCAGCACCTCATTTGGGCAGGGGGCAAGATGAAGCTGTCCCTATCGCCGAGCCAGTCCCAACGGCTCGTCATGCTCGACGTCGCCACTGGTGCCGAGTAAGGAAGGCTGGGGGCAACTCCCCCTCAGGGCTAACTCTACCTGCTCCAATGGTGGAGGTTAATGCTGCTGTTCCAACTGGGAACAGCTTCGAACCGTTAAGGAGGGTGCGTAAGAACTCTCCAACTGCAATGCTGAAAAGATCTCCTCCACCTATGGAGAGAGTTCCGGAAACGAAGCTGGAGCAGCCCCCTCAACGGCTGTCCTCCAGGATTTATAAGGTCTGGCGGAGAGTTCAGGACTCGGTAATCGACCAAAATCACTTTCGCCAACAGAAAAGGGCAAAAGTGCAAAAAGAAAAGAACTGTCCAGACAAACAGCAAAGGACGACCACCACCAGGGTGCCCACTACAACGGCCCTTTCAACTTCAACGGCCCACAAAAGAAGAAGGCCGGAGAAAATCCCACGGCCCGCGGCAAATGCCAAGGGTGGCGAGCCCAAACGCCCTAAGTCTGGGGGCATGATGGTTCATACCGTCTGCATGGCGTCTGGAAAAGAGGACAGCCGTGCATCTACAGGTCATAGACCGCTTACACGGTCAGTGGCCAAAGCTCAGAAGCAACAGCAAAAGCTCCAGGAGATGATGAACGTGATGGCCGCACTCACTGGGCCAAAAGAAAGCCCTGAAGCGTCCTCGGACGAATGCCGGGAACAGGAAACTGACGCTGAGTTCCTTCGCTGGATATTGGAGAAGAAGGATAAAGAGATTGCGGAACAAGCAGCTAGCATAAAGAAAATGGCTCTCCTGTTCCAGGACATGGTGGGTATGATGATTCAACAAGGTCCTCCTGCTGAAGATCCTCCGATCGTCCTCGAAGACGATAGGGGAGAAACGTCAAATCCTCCACCGGCCCTGCCAACAGCCAAAGAGGAGACAATCTCCAAAGCTGACTTGGACGAGTATATAGCCCAACAAATATGGGTTCATCATGCGACTGAAGCAGCCGTCAGGTTGTAAAAACGGGACAACCATATCCAAGCTGGTACGACCAGATCAAGTACCCGCCGGGCTACACAATTCCCAAGTTCCATGTCTATAAGGGGACAGGCAATCCCCACCAGCATGTTGCCCAGTTCAGGGCGCTCTGCGGCAACACCGGCGGTGATGACAAACTGTTGCTTTGCCAGTTCGTCGGCAGCTTGTCAGATACAGCGTTCGAGTGGTACTCTGAGCTCCCGAACGACTCTATCAAGACCTTCGCGGAGATGGAGCTGTTGTTTACCCAGCGTTTTGCAAGCGCCAATGAACGCACCCCGATGACAGCATTGATTAATGCCAGGGTGAAGCCAGGCGAGACATGGGTCCAATATGCTATGCGGTGGTGGAACTTATGGTCAAAATGCGAACAACGCATTGAAGAAGCTCCTGCAGTGGGTATGTTTATGGAAATCCTTGATCCGCAAGCAACCATCTCGCAATTTATGATGTTCTTCAAGCCGACTACCTTCCAGGCCCTGATCGATAAGCTAGCGCAAATGGATCAGATGGGCCATAGACCTCCTCTTCCAAAACCAGACTCCCGAAATGAAAAGGGGAAGGAGAAAGCGATCGTTGTCGCTAATGCTCAACAACAGCCGAGCAACTCGAAGCTGGTCGTTCGTCAAAATAATATGCGTCCGCACATACCCCTTGAGGAGAGGCTAGGACGTCCTTACTCGTTTCCCCGAGATAAAACGAGAAGATTATTCGAGCTAGCGTTGCGCAACCGACTCATAAATCTGCCGGATCCAAAACGTCCGTCGCAACCAAATGATATCAATGAGCCCAACTACTGTCCTTATCATCGAGTGCTGGGTCATCTGATCGAAGATTGCTACGTCTTCAAAAATTGGCTTGAAGACCAGTACCAACAGGGCAAGTTCGCATTATCCGACAGATGGAAGGTGAATCCGCCGCAACCTCACACCTCTAAGAGGATGAATACGCCGGGGGGAACATGCTCTCTCGTTGAAGAAGCTCCTTGGGAGGTTGTACTATCAGCCAAGACAAAGAGGATGCTAAACGTTCTTCAAACATGTCCAGCGATTAGGTGGAAAAACCCGTTGGAACCTCAGATCATTAAAGGGATGTTGAAACCGCGTCCAACTCCAAAGACCGATGGTGGTGGCCCAAGCGCTCACAACCAGCCGTCAAAATCTTCGAAGAAGAAGAAGAAAAAATCCAAGAATCCTGTGAAGCCTGGCGACAAGCGCACGGACTTACAAAAACAAATTGACGCGCTGGAGGAATATAACCAGAAAGGACGGACTCCCATTACACTCCAAGAGTTCCTCAACCACGCCTTTCAAGAGGAAGATGAGGGAGAAAGTTCGTCGGATGAACCTGAAGAATACATAGCGAGCTGTCATGTGATTTCTCATTCGTTCACGGACGATGAGGAGACTCCTTGCACTGAAAAGCTGGGGGCAGATCCTTAACCAAAAAGTTTGGGGCCATCGGATGAAGTAATTGACGCATTCCTCAATGAAGCTCTCTTAAAAAGTAAAGCTGATCGGGAACGCGAGGCGGTCATATTTGAAAGGGCCAAGCGCCAACGCCTTGACTAAAAAGCTTAGACACTCCCGCTAAAGCAAAATACACCCATTGCGGATAAAAGCAAATTCAAGACGAGGAAAAGGTTTGCTAAAGCCATGTCAATGGGTATGAAGCTACCATCCTCTGAAGGAAGCATTACTAGTGAAGCGGAAATGCACCCCACCTACTGCTTGTATCATCGGAAGATTTCGCACCCCACTGAAGAGTGCAAAGCTTTCGATAGATGGTGGCAAGGATATGTTGCTCACCGCCAACATTTTAAGCGGGAGAAGCGCAAAATTCGCCGGGAGGGGAAAAATACAACCGAAGGGCTTAAAAGAACTACCGGCAATTGTCGCATGGTTAATGCCGGGGGATCACAAGTGCTTACATTCGGGAACGATTCTGATGAGGAGCTAGAGCTTGGCCCCCTCTTTAAAGAGTCCACCTCAGGGAAAGAAGAAGAGCTGAAGGTCTGCGAAAATATCCGGCTGCGTAATCGGACGCTTCCCGAAAAGAATCTCGGACCCACCAACAAGAAAGATAAAGGGAAAGAAAAGATCTCTGAGGATATCGCCCTAAACGACCAAGTCATGGAAGAGCTAGCCGCCAAGGACCCGCCGAAGAGAAATAAGGTGGATTACAACGTCTTAACGCATCTGAGGAAGCTACCCTCACAGCTTAGCATTCTTGACGCCCTTCTACTATCGAAAGAAGCAAGAGATTCGTTAATCAAGGCACTACAGGAACCGGAGCAATTCCAAGCTTTCCTCACCGAAAAAAAGATGAAGGATGAATTGGAGGAAGTGCACACGGCCGATGTCACTTTTGGCGATGAAGACCTTCTCCTTGGGACGTGCGAATACAATCGCCCCCTCTATATCTCAGGATACTACCACGATATAAAAATAGGCAAAATCCTGGTCGACAATGGATCTTCCGTTAATCTCCTTAATGTGCGGGTATTAAAGGAAATCTGCATGAACGTCTAGTACCTCGCTCGGGAAAAGATCACCATCTCCGGGTTCGACTCCCAATCTTCGAGAACTCTTGGATCTGTGATACTGACGCTACGCTTTAGGCTGCTCGTCACGGACATTAAATTCCACGTCATAGATGCCAAGACATGCTACAATGCTCTGCTCGGCCGACCATGGTTACACGAGTACAACATCATCTCTTCTACACAACATCAGTGTATGAAGTATTTTAAGGATGGTCTCGAGTATACCGTGACGGGAGAACTGAACCCGTTCTCTGTGAACGAAGTCCGCAAATATGAAGATGCCAAATACTTTTTACTGGATTTCGAAGACACGGAGAGGTGTCACAAGCCGGAGAACAAAGCTAACGCCACCATCCCTGTCTTCGGCAGTGATACCGAGGAGGAAGAGGAGATGATTCATTCGGGTCCATCCCAACACAACAAGCCAGGACCATCCGCTCCTACGTTGATCTTTGGTAGCGATTCGGAAGATGAGGTCCATGCTGTATTCTCTGCTCGACCTTCAATACAAACGTCCGTCAACGAAGAGCAAAGTCTGCAAGTCGCTATGGTTCCACTTAAACACCATAAAGAACTGGATGCACTTGATATCTACAGTGTAGAGGAGCTGCGAACGTTCTATATCCCTCCCAGACGAGAAGGCGAAAAAGCAATTCTATTCTATCGCTCTGAGGAAACTAAAGTGGAGAAAGAAATCTGGCACGGCGCGGATCCTACGCTTGACAGGCTTTAGCCCATCCGTCTCCCCAGATATTATACAGAAGGCTTGAAAAGGCTGTTGAAGCGCCAGGGGATATCCTTCAAACAGACCGCTCGGAAAGCCAAATTCTATGACAGGGTCTAGAATGTCCCCGGGACTCAGCACAAGTTGCCTAATGGGAGAATGGAAACAATCGGGCTTGGATACATTCGGTCCAAGAAACGAGAGCTACTCTATGATTGCAACGTCGTACATGACTTCGATGAAGAAGCGGATGCTCAATGGGAGGACGCTAATCCTGAACCAGTAAAAGTTCCCGATGCAAAGGTGCCCAGTCCGTCGTTCGAAGAACAAATGGACAAGCTTATAAGGGAAGCTGGTCAAAAAGTCCGAGACGACCACAACCGCGAAATGGCAATCTACGAGAAAGCCAAAACACAACTTCTCCTCCAACAGGCTGTGAAAGATGAAAATACCGCTCCCTGTCAACCTGTTATAAAGAAGGCTCGACGCAGAGGCAGAAACAAGTCAAAACGCGAAAAAGACGCTCAACAGCAACAAAGCGGGACTAAGAAGCCACGCAAGCGAGAATCGAGTGGTTCCGATCTATCCCTCATAAGAAAAATGGGTCGAGCGTACTCTTTTCCTCGGGACAAGACGAAGAAAATACTTGACCTCGCTCTAAAACATCAGATACTTACACTGCCGGAGTCTAAACACCTCGAACAAGCAAGAAAAGTCTCTCACCCGGACTATTGCCCTTATCACCGAGTGATAGGGCACCCTCTCAAGGACTGCTTCACCTTTAAGAATTGGGTTGAAGATCAGTATCAGCTTGGCAAGTTCACTCTGTCTGACAACTGGAAGGTAACGCCGCCACAGAAACATGAACCCAAAGCCACGAGAACAGAACCAACTCTACATTGGGCTTGGAAGCAGATTCGTACTTGTCACATGATAACAATATTAAAAGAAGAGCCCGAGAACATGGATAACCTTCCCTGGTGCTTCGAAAACAGCAATAATGAGGTGATCTCAGAATTTCCACCAGCTCCGAAAGAACTAGAGGATGGGATACACACCACTGCAGATAACCCAAGAAAATTGAGTTGGGGACGGCAAACGACCCGCGACCGACATTTGTCAGCGAGCTGCTATTTGAAGAAAGGGTGGTTGCGTTAAAAGACGTCCTTGTACAACATAGAGATTGCTTCACATGGAATTATTCCGAGATGCCGGGACTAGATCCAGAAATTGCTGTCCACAAATTGGCAATATCCCCGGACGTCAAGCCAGTCAAACAGGCGCCGAGGAGAATACGACTCGAGCTTGAGATGAGTATCAATGCCGAGGTCAAGAAGCTAATCGACTCTGGCTTTATCCAGAAGGTCCAGTATCCCGAGTGGATCGCCAACATCATCCCGGTGATGAAGAAAACTGGGACGGTGCGCATATGCGTGGACTTCCGGGATCTCAATAAGGCTTGCCCGAAGGACGATTTCCCAGTGCCAGTCACTGAACTGATGATAGACAATACGTCCACTCACGAGGTTTTCTCCTTCATGGATGGCTCATCAGGGTATAATCAGATAAAGATGCATCCCGAAGATCAGAAGCACACCGCCTTCAGGACTCCGCTAGGTATATTCTGCTACAAGGTGATACCCTTCGGTCTAAAAAAACGCCGGTGCCACCTATCAGAGGGCCATGACGAAGATCTTCGATGACCTCATACGTGAAATCGTCGAGTGCTATATCGACGATCTCGTGGTTAAAAGCAAATCATACGAGGAACATCTCGAGCATCTGAAGACCGTATTTCGACGCCTTCGACAATACAACTTGAAGATGAACCCTCTCAAGTGTGCATTCGGAGTTTCCTCGGGTAAATTCCTGGGATTCATCGTCCGACACCGAGGTATTGAGATAGATCCATCAAAGATTAAGGCGATCATAGAAATGCCTCTGCCAAGGACTCTCAAACAGCTGCGGTCTCTCCAAGGGAAGCTCGTGTATATACGGCGATTTATAGCCAACCTTTCAGGCAAGTGTCGTCCTTACAGCCACTTGATGAAGAAGGGAACCCCGTTCGTCTGGGATCAAAAATGCCAAGGTGCGCTAGACGAAATCAAGCAATACTTGCAAAACCCGCTAGTGCTGGCTGCTCCGGTTAAGGGAAAACCTCTCATCCTTTATACAACCGCCCTCGAAGGTGCCGTAGGTGCATTATGGGCACAAGAGAACGACCAAGGGAAGGAAAGAGCCCTCTACTATTTGAGTCGGGTTCTACTGGGGGCAGAAAGCAATTATTCTCCCATCGAAAAACACTGCCTGTCGTTGATCTTTGCGATAACAAAGCTCAGACACTATGCGTTGGCACATGAGGTCCGTCTCATTTCGAAAGTGGACCCTCTTAAATATTTAATGTCAAAGGCCATATTGACAGGGCGACTCGCTAAATGGGCCCTGCTCTTGATGGAGTTCTTGATAACGTATCAACCTCTCAAGGCAGTGAAAGGCCAGGTCATCGCCGACTTTCTCGCTGAGCATCCGATACCCGCCGATTCTCCTCTGAATTGCGATCTTCCAAACGAACATGCGTTTGATGCGATCGACGGTGGTGACACCCGATGGGAGCTTTATTTCGATGGAGCGTCTTCCATGAAGAAGCGCAAACAAAATACCCCTATAATCAAATCGGGGGTAGGACTCATCTTTGTAACTCCACAAGGAGAGATAATGCGCTTTGCTTTCTCCCTAACAGAGCCGAGGACAAACAATGAAGCCGAATACGAAGCTTTGATAGCAGGCCTCGAGATCGCCATCGATATGGGAATTGAAAACCTTTTCATATATGGAGATTCTCAATTGGTCGTTAGTCAAGTAAACGGCGACTACCAGACGTGCAAACCAGAGTTGGTGAAGTACGGTGAAAAGGTGCAGCAACTGTTGACCCAAATTCCCTCCTATACTTTGGAGAATATACCGCGCGCGGAAAACAGCAAAGTGGATGCATTAGCCAAGCTCGCTAAAGAACTGGCTGACGAGAACCTCGATGACGTAAGAATCGTGGTACAAAGCCGTGGGGTGCTCGCCCCAGCGGAAATATCTCCGGAATCACCCGAAGAGAAGGGAGCGACTGAGCAGACGACCCTACAAATAAAAGATCGGGAAAATACCGAGGATTGGAGAGAAGTCTTTATAGACTACTTCAAATACCGTCGAACGCCCGAAAATGCGTCCGCAAGACATCAGCTTATGAAACGAGCTCTGTCTTTCGCCTTCGTCAATAATACTCTGTACAAAAGGTCGTTTGATTCTCTGTGGTTGAGATGTCTGGGACATGACGAAGTGAAAAGAGTCGTTCAGGAAGTTCATAACGGACTCTGTGGTTCTCACCAAGCAGGCCCAAAGATGAAGTTGAAGATTAAACGGATGGGTTACTACTGGCCCACGATGATTCAGGACTGCCTCGAATATGCGAAGCAATGCCACTCATGCCAAATTCATGGAGACTTCATCCATCAGCATCCAAATCCACTCCATCCAACGGTAGCTAGCTGGCCATTCGAAATGTGGGGGACTGACATAGTCGGCCCCATCGAACAAGTATCATCCAGAGGACATCGTTTCATCCTGGCGACGACTAACTACTTATCCAAATGGGCAGAGGCAGTACCGCTGAGGGAAGTGAAGACGGAGAATATCCTCCATTTCTTCAAGACGCACGTCATATATCGGTTTGGAACTCCGCGACAGATCATCTCCGATAACGGGCCAGCTTATAGAAGCCACAAGCTCAGTCGCTTTGCGCAACAACACAATATAGACTGGAGATATTCCTCGGTTTATAATCTGCGAGCTAACGGTCTAGCCGAGGCCTTTAACAAGACCTTGACAAAGATCATGAAGAAGACGGTGTCCCGAAATAAGAAGGACTGGCACGAGAGACTGCAAGAAACTCTCTGGGCATATCGAACTACGTTCAAAACAGCCACAAACACAACGCCATATGCGTTGGTATTCGGTATAGAAGCAGTACTCCCCCTCGAGATAGAGTTACCCTCTCTACGAGTAGCAGTCCACTATGAGCTGACGGACGAAGAGAATGCTCACCTTCGGCTTGAGCAGCTTGATGCCCTTGATGAAACCCGGCTCATAGCGCAACAAAATCTGGAGGCCTATAAAGCAAAGATGACGCACTCATATAAAAGATTGACCCGGCCGAGGACATTCCGCCAAGGCGAACTCGTGCTAGTGGTCAAAAGGCCTATGATCCCCAATCGCGCCAAGCGGGGAAAATTCGAGCCAAACTATGAAGGCACGTACATAATAGACAAGATCTACCAGGGTGGAGCCTATCTACTCATGGATATGCACGATGAAAGGCCTTTCAGGCCAATAAACGGTCGTTTCCTGAAGAAATACTACGCTTGATGAGCCATAGCCTAGGTCAATGATAGATGACGACGACTATGTCCGCTCGCTATCTTCCTAAGCTCAAGCTCTGTAAGTAGTAGCCGGCTTTTTCCTGAACGGACCGAAACGTCCTTAAACTAATGACGGACCGAAACGTCCTTAAACTACTACCGCAGCATCGTTAGGCCGACGAGATGAATAAAAAAAGGAATAAAAAAATAATAAAAAATAATAATAATAAACGGTATGTCCATAAGCAAAATGGGCACGGATGAAAACCCGAAAGGGCTCCGTGAGTAAAAACAGCAGGGCTACCGGCGAGTGTTCGTGAAAACCCGAAAGGGTGCGGCCTCGTAAAAAAAAGAATAAAAAGAATAAAAAACGGTACGTCCATAAGCAAAATGGGCACGGATGAAAACCCGAAAGGGCTCCGTGAGTAAAAACAGCAGGACTACCGGCGAGTGTTTGTGAAAACCCGAAAGGACGCAACCTCGTTAAAGGACACTTACAAGGTCCTCTCGACCTTGTAAGGAGAAATCACCCGCGTGAGATCCTTACGACTCACAAGGGAGCAACACACTTAGAGATCCTCACGATTCCTAAGGAGAAAATACACTTGTGAGATCCTCACGACTCATAAGGAGAACTCTCTTATGGGACCCTCACGGCTCATAAGATTTGAAAGTCTTAAGTTACAGAGGCCTAAACCTGTGCTTAAGCAAACCCCCCCAACCTGCGATATTGCCCTACAAGTGGTTCAATACTGATCCTTGTATACAATCCACGGGCGCGAATAAATATTTCCCTAACCAAGTCCCATCCATGACTGGGGATATGTACGCATGATGAACAACTCTTATAAGTCCTCTCGACTTACAAGGAGAAAACCCTCTTGTAGGATCCTTACGACTTACAAAGGAACATACACTTAGGAATCCTCACGATTCCTAAGGAAAAAATACACCTGCAAGATCCTCACGACTTGTAGGGAGAAATACCTTTGTGAGACCCTTACGGCTCATGAAGTTAAAAGTCTTAGTCGACAAGACCTTAACCATGTTCCCTAAGCCACCTTTGTTCGACATCGACAGAGGCAAATGATGATTCGCTCCTGGCAATATCCTAGTTGTAGCGGTGCTGATGCCGAAATCGGTGTCTAATTTCAGGTTTACGGTGAAAAGCCAGCAAGCCGCACATGCATATGAGATAGCCGAAATGATGGGGCAGCTTGCAATCAAAAGCAACAAGTAAAGAAAACGTATGCATATAAAACAGCCGAAATGATTGGGCAACTGGCAATAAAAAGCAGCGAGTAAAAATAAAATAAATAGTCGAAATGATTGGGCACCGCGGGAAATAGCCGAAATGATGGGGCAATCGCGACCTTCGCGATATAAAAGCTGAAATGATAGAGCATCGCGGAAATAAAACAATAAAAATGAATGAAACTTTTGCCCTACAGGTGAGATCACATCGATCCCTGTATACAATCCAAGGGCACAAATAAAAAGGGAACCACACCTTCCCAACAGACTCCGCCAGAAAGCTAAACCAAATCTCGACGGTTCACCAACAGCCTAGAGACAGCCGCGACACTCGTCTCAATACAGCAGACGTAGTGCCAGCAAATGAAGCGAAGATCAAATTCCAAGCTTCACGGTTTTGATGGTAACTTATATAAAACCTGAGAGACCACCACCGATCAGTTCGACCCCGAAGAAACCAGTGTCTTCGGCAAAATCCTTCGACTCAGGGAAACCAGTGTCCTTGACGAGAAAATCCTGATTCGCATCGGCTCGCAGAGAAACCAGCGTCTCCGCGGGAAATTCCCGGTTCGTTTCAACCCCGAAGAAACCAGTGTCTTCGGCAAATACCTCAACTCAGGGAAACTAGCGTCCTTGACGAGAAAATCCTGATTCGCGTCGGCTCGCAGAGAAACCAGCGTCTCCGCGGGAAATTCCCGGTTCGTTTCAATCCCGAAGAAACCAGTGTCTTCGGCAAATAGCTCAACTCAGGGAAACTAGCGTCCTTGATGAGAGCCTCCTGATTCGCGTCGGCTCGCAGAGAAACCAGTGTCTCCGCGAGAAATTTCCGATCCGTCTCAACCCCGAAGAAACCAGTGTCTTCGGCAAAATCCTTCGACTCAGGGAAACCAGTGTCCTTGACGAGAAAATCCTGATTCGCGTCGGCTCGCAGAGAAACCAGCGTCTCCGCGGGAAATTCCCGGTTCGTTTCAACCCCGAAGAAACCAGTGTCTTCGGCAAATACCTCAACTCAGGGAAACTAGTGTCCTTGATGAGAGACTCTTGATTCGCGTCGGCTCGCAGAGAAACCAGCGTCTCCGCGGGAAATTCCAGGTTCGTTTCAACCCCGAAAAAACCAGTGTCTTCGGCAAAATCCTTCGACTCAGGGAAACCAGTGTCCTTGATGAGAAAATCCTGATTCGCGTCGACTTGCAGAGAAACCAGCGTCTCCGCGAGAAATTCTTGATTCGTTTCAACACCAGGGAAACAAGTGTCCTTAGCAAACTCCTCAACTCAGGGAAACTAGCGTTCTTGATGAGAGCCTCCTGATTCGCGTCGGCTCGTAGAGAAACTAGTGTCTCTGAGGGAAATTCCCGATTCGTCTCAACTTGAAAGATAAAGCCTTAGGCAGCAGGGATCAAAAAACTTGTTTCCTAAGCATTGGGACCCTACAAGTTGGTCTAAAACGGTCTCTTGTATACTATCCACGGGGTTCACTCTCCAAAGTCGAATCTTGACAATGAGGGAAACTGTAAGTCCGTGTTGCCCATCCCGGTGCTTACGGGAGGCGGAAAACATAATAAAAATCGGATTTTTAATGACTTAGGCAACATGGACTATGCTTGTGAGGATCTTTGCTAAACTAAAACTAGCTAAAGTAAACTAACAACTAACAAAGTTGTAGAAAGGTTATACCTTTGGTCTTTAGTCCTTCTCTCCTTGCTCCTAGGTATGGTAGAAAAGAATCACCTTGCTTGTCTTCTCCCGTCAAAGAAGGATCCACCCGAAAGCCACCACCTTTAGCTTCAACTCCAAGCTAGGAGCAACTAGAGTGCAAGAAATGCTAAGACTTGAACCCTAGAAGTGAGTAGAGAAGATCAAGAGAGGGTTTTTCTCAAGCTATTTGTTTCTCAACACATGAGAGGGAGAGAGCTTGAGGGAGAGGATGAGCAAGAGAGAGAAAAGAAATGAGAGAATGAGAAAATAGTGAGCCATTCTCACTAATATGTGTGAGTTATTTTAATTAATTAATTAGCAAGAAAATTGTCATGGTTTAATCAAGAGGTGACCATTATCATTTCATTATTAATGCAAATTGCAAGAATCAAAGAGCATCTTCCAAATGAAATGATCATGGTCAAATTGTCAACTTGGTCAACAAGTCAACAAAGTCAAAGTGTCAACAACAACAACCATGCACAATAATTAAGCTAATTATTAATTAACAATAATACACACAAAAAACAATAGGGTTAATAAAATGACAATAGTCATTAACCCTAAACAAGGTCCTCTCCCTCAATCTCAAGCAACCGTGCATACGCACCCGCATTCGTGATCCGAGGAACACGAACACAATGAGAAAAACCAATCTCAAATCATATACTAGGATCCGGCTTAAACCAAAGCCCGCTAGTATAAACTGTCCGGACAGCAAACGTGCACAAGTGCGCGGATGCGAACGAACCCTGTCGCAAAACCATGCGACCTCTACTCATTTTGCCTAAAGGCGAATAGCTCTCTGTGTGGGACTCTAAAGACTCGACACTACGCTGGCAGTGGGTTTAACCACAGACCGCAAGCGGCACTAGCTGTACGTAACGGTCCCCAGGTAGATGTCGATAAGAAGACTGACGAGGTGAACCCCATCTGCACTCCTACTGAGCCTGTATGTGACAGTCTCCGTACAGTCCGGTCTGTTCGTCTGATACATCGCATGGCGGGCCTAGGGGGGCGGTGAACGTCAGTCCCCTAATAGCGGTACAAGTCGTGTCGGAGTGTAGCCCAGAACACCCTGAGATAACACTGGAAACCTACCAGTATATCTCGCTTGCCCTGGCCAGGGACTACTCGTGTAATGGCTCTCCTAGACACAGCGCGATGTCAACCCCCAATACCGGGAGAGACGAATCCTGTCTAACCGTCACTGCCTCCAAGTGCTTCGGGACTGCACCCAAAAACTACCTGTTTGCACAGCTCCTTTGAGCCGTGGTAGGGTAGTAATCAAAGTGCAGTGGGAACACACTCGAGGCGAAGTGACAGTGTCAAGTCAGCGGACTAAGCTGTACTCATGTCACCTGGGAACTGATAACTGACGATAGGTATATTACCAACCAACAGTTCCCAACGAGTCCTGTCCAGTGTACTCGTAACCTAACGAGCACCCGCATACTATCCCAAGTACGACGTACTAACGGCTGTGGGACAGACCGTCTCCCACACTGGGATGAGAAGCGCATACGCTAGTCTACTCCGGAGTATCGATGCCCTGTCTCGATAGTCCAACGACCAGGGACCTGTATAAGGATGTGCTTATAGATTACCCAGCTCCCACGAGTGCGAGCGCCATCACAACGCTGGTAATCAAGCAAAGATCCTAAGGGCTCTACTAATATGTATACCAGCAATATGCTAAAAGAAACACATGCACATATTAAAGCAGAGACAAACCAAGTAGCATACTACCATTTCGAGCAAGATTGTATATATACAACTGTGAATATCCCAAGCTTCCATTAAGTAATATACAAGCTAGTATGATACAGTAATGGCCTCTAGGGCATATACACTAACAATCTCCCACTTGCACTAAGGCCATGTACTGGCGTATCGAAGACCTATCATCTCGATCAGCCGCTCGAACTGAGTCTGGGGCAAGGCCTTGGTGAATGGATCTGCTGTGTTATCCTCTGATGCAACTCTCCGGACCTCGATCTCCTGGCGATCCACGATCTCCCTGATCAGGTGATACCGCCTTAAGATGTGTCTGGATTTCTGATGGGACCTGGGTTCCTTCGCTAAAGCTATAGCCCCGTTGTTGTCGCAATACAGAGGTATTGGGTCAACAATGGACGGAACCACCTGAAGTTCTTTCAAGAACTTCCTCATCCAGACAGCTTCTTTTGCGGCATCAGATGCAGCGATGTATTCCGCTTCCATAGTCGAGTCAGCAACGGTTTCCTGTTTGGAGCTCTTCCAACACACCGCCCCTCCATTGAGGGTAAAGACAAAACCCGACATGGACTTGGAATCATCCTTGTCACTCTGGAAGCTGGAGTCAGCAAAGGCCTCAACCTGCAGGTCTTTTCCGCCATACACCAAGAACATCTCCTTAGTCCTTCTCAGGTACTTGAGAATGTTCTTTACTGCTATCCAATGTTTCTCCCCTGGGTTTGACTGATACCTGCTTACCACACTCAGTGCATAAGCCACATCCGGTCTGGTACATAACATCGCATACATTATAGAGCCTACCGCAGAAGCGTAGGGTATAATAGACATGCGATCCCTCTCCAAATCAGTCTTGGGAGACATCTCTTTGGAGAGGGTGATCCCGTGACAAGCCGGTAGATTACCGCGCTTGGAATCTTCCATACTGAATCTCTTCAGTATGGTGTCAATGTACCTGGACTGCGAGAGTCCTAATATCCTCTTGGATCTGTCACGGTAGATCCGGATACCCAGAATGTAGGAGGCATCACCCAGGTCTTTCATGGAGAACCTGTGTGACAAGAACCCCTTGACAGATTGTAGCATAGGAATGTCATTTCCTATTAAGAGAATGTCATCCACGTATAAAACGAGGAATACTACAGTTCTCGCTACAAATCTACAATAGATGCATGGTTCATCTGGATTTTTGATAAAGCCAAATTCTTTGACCGTCTCATCAAAACAGATGTTCCAACTCCGCGATGCCTGCTTGAGTCCATAAATGGACTTGAGCAACTTGCACACCTTTCCGCTGCTCCCACCCTGAATGAAACCCTCTGGCTGGTCCATATAGACACACTCCTCTAAATGACCATTTAGAAAAGCTGTCTTTACGTCCATCTGCCAAATCTCATAATCGTGGAAAGCAGCGATGGCAAGAAGGATCCGAATGGATTTCAGCATAGCTACTGGAGAAAAGGTTTCGTCATAGTCCAAACCAGGTCGCTGACGAAAACCCTTTGCTACCAGTCTAGCTTTATAGGTCTCAACCTGTCCATCTACACCAATCTTCCTTTTGAAGATCCACTTGCATCCTACGGGTTTTACCCCGTCTGGAGCAATGTCCAACGTCCATACTTTGTTGGTGTACATGGACTCCATCTCGGTCCGCATTGCATCCAGCCATTTTACCGAGTCGACGCTCTGAATGGCTTGCTGGAAGCTAGTAGGCTCATCACAATCTAGGATGCAGTCTTCTCTATCCCCGTCAATGAGAAAACCGTAGTATCTCTCGGGCGGATGAGACTGCCTACTACTCCTGCGGAGCGGCATAGGAATGTCCTGTTCTTTTGAACTTTCTGGTTCCACTAAACTTTCAGTAATAGTTTGTGGTTCTGGAATTTCTTCCAGTTCTATTGCGCTCCCACTTATTTCTTTTTCTATGAACTGATGTTCTAGAAAGTGGGCATGACGAGAAACAAGGACTTTTTGTTCCTCTTCGTAATAGAAGTAATATCCCTTGGAGTTCTTTGGATATCCCACAAACTTGCACTGTACTGAGCGTGCCTCGAGCTTGTCCGCATGCTGCTTTTTTACAAAAGCTGGACATCCCCATGTCTTAATGTGATTAAGATAGGGTTTCTTCCCACTCCATAACTCATATGGTGTGGTAGGCACAGTCTTAGTGGGAACACGGTTCAAAAGATATGCAGCTGTTTCCAGCGCATACCCCCAGAATGATCGCGGTAACTCAGCGTTACTCATCATGGACCGTACCATATCCAATAGGGTTCGGTTCCGTCTCTCCGATACACCGTTATGTTGCGGAGTGTATGGAGGAGTAAGCTGAGAGAGAATTCCATTCTCTTTTAAGTAATTCAGGAATTCGGCACTTAAGTATTCTCCTCCTCGATCCGATCTTAGGATCTTGATACTTTTGCCGGTCTGTTTTTCTACTTCACTCTTATATTCCTGGAATTTTTCAAAAGCCTCGGATTTATGTTTCATTAAGAAGACATAACCGTACCTTGAAAAATCATCCGTAAAAGTTATGAAGTAAGAAAAACCGCTTCGCGCATGTGTAGACATTGGACCGCACACGTCGCTGTGTACGAGTCCCAAGAGCTCGCTCGCTCTTTCTCCGTGTCCAGAAAACGGAGCCTTTGTCATCTTTCCTTTGAGACAGGATTGACAAGTTGCATATGATTGATATTCGAACGAATCTAAATATCCTTCAGTATGTAACTTAGTCAATCTTCTCTCGTTGATGTGACCCAGTCTACAATGCCATAAGAAAGTTTTATTAATTTCTGGAGACTTTCTTTTGTGTGTATTCTGGATATTGAAAACCTGTGGTTGGTTTAAAACGTATATACCGTTGTTCAATGTACCTGACCCAATCAACACTTGATTAAGGTGAATGTTCACTACATTACTTACAAATGCAAATTCATAACCTTCTTTAGATAATAAAGATACAGAAATGATATTACAGGTTGCATTTGGTACATAATAACAACTACGCAAAACCAAAAAGTGTCCATCTGATAATCCCAGGTGATAGTCCCCCACGGCCTCAGCATCCATGCTAGCACCGTTCGCAACTCTGAGGGTCATGTCACCTGCCTTCAAAACTCTACGCTTTCTCAACGCCTGCAAAGAATTACAGATATGAGATCCCGATCCGGTATCCAATACCCAGGAAGTAGAGTTTATAGATAGACAGTTTTCAATAACATACACACCTGAAGCTGAAGCTGCAACTCGCTTCAAATCCTGTGTTCTGGCTTTCCAAGCCTTGCAATCTTGTTTCCAGTGACCACTTTTGTGACAATAGAAGCATTCTTCCTTACCCACCAGCTTCCCCGCTACTTTTGTTGCTTTACCCTTTCCCTTCGTATCCACTTTACCGACACCGCCTCTTGGTTTGGCGGGGGCTTTCTTCTTCTTGCCCTTGGCTTTCGCCCTGGACCTAGAAGAGGAAGATCCTCCTACAAACAAAGTGGATGTCTCCCTACCCTTCTGTAGGGTGCCCTCAGCAGTCCTCAACATGTTCAGAAGTTCGGCCAGTTCGACCTCCTTTCCTTGCATGTTGAAGTTGAGAATGAACTGGGCGTAAGTGGAAGGAAGGGACTGGAGAATCAGATCAGTATAGAGTTCATTCTCCAACGTGGTCCCAAGGTCCGCGAGCTCCTCTATATAGCCGATCATCTTAAGCACGTGGTCCGCTACCGATGATCCGACGGCCAACCTTGCCGAAAAGAGCTTCTTCGACACTTCGTATCTTGCGATACGAGACTGCTCTCCATACAGTTCTTTTGTATGGAGAAATATGGACTCTAGGTCCATATTCTCGTGCCTCCTCTGATGGTCGTTGTCCATCGAGGCTAATACGAGGCATTTGGCCCTCGCGCAATCTATCTCCCATGTCTTACGGATTTCTACATCCGCGACGCTGGAGGTGGGACCTGGGACGGGGGGAGCTTTGGTGGTAAGTATATACCCCAGCTTGTCATAAGTGATAGCCATCTTGACATTCCTGAGCCAATCTTTGTAGTTTGGCCCTGTCAATATGTTTTTATCTAATAGTAACTTAAGTCCGGTCATCTTGAATGGTCGCTGCAATTAGGAGAGAGAAAAGAAACACTTTAGCATGATGCTCTTGCAAGTTTAGAGTGGTTTTTAGTTTGTCTAAACTGGATGGCTCCCACTGTCTCTCGAATCCCTTCTCAAACCATAAAGAAAAGGATTAGCCGGGATCATTCTCACCGTACAATACTTGCTTAACCGTTCAGCCAGGCCAGTGTCGGTACTTCGAGGGAGGTTTTCCAACGCTTTCGCGAAGTTCCTTAATTAAGTAACCTCTTTTCCCTGTGGGCGTAGCCCCGCTAACACCTTTCTAGGCACCTACTAGGTTTATAGCATTGATCGTTAAGTGAGAGTTTTCCCGAGGAGTAGCATATACTCACAGTAGGATCGGGATCCAAATATCATCGCGTGATAAAACCGAAGGAATCCTACCAGAATTATCACACTCCAAATGGTATGCAACGCTAGCAAGTTTCAGTACTTATGAAACTCCCGATGTGGATTTTTGCCCCATGCTCTTATGACCTTGACTTTGGCCAAAATATCATAAGTCACATGTCAAGTTCTACCCGTCATTCTCCTGGTTAATTTGGACCCACCCGTACCTACCCTTGGCTTTGGCCAAAATGGCAGCACGACTGTCCCAAACCAACGCATCTATCTATGCTGCACATGAATACCCAAACGCTACCAATCACTATGCCTTGACTTTGGCCAAAATACATAGCTTGAATACTTTTGACCATTCATGTGGAATGACGGAGGGCTACGGATGGTTTTGGCGAAACCGTGAACGTAGTGAACTTGATATAATCGATGGAACGAGATAGCTTTTAAAAGGAGTGGTTCAAGCTCCGCGTTTAAAAGTTTTAGTTTTGAAAAGAACCGAGTGGTTTTCAAAGTGTTCCAATCGACTTTTACTTGGTTTATTTCTTGCATTAGTTCTTTTAATGCGTCCCATCATTTAATCCTACCATTGCAGAAAACAACCAAAATATGACGTACGCTTATGCCATTCGCATTCGCCACGGGGCCCCGTCATCACCCGTTAGGTTACTTAACTAACGACAGAGCGGGGGCTGGGCTAGCGCGGCTGTAAAACATAAGCAACGCCTAAATAGTTATTATATATAAATATATCGCAATGATAGACATTACAGATCACAGATGAATACATTGGATATACTAGGAATCCGCAATGCGTTCGAGCCTGCAACGCAAAGCGGATTACACGGTCGCGGTGAATAGCCAATACCCCACCCAAGACCCCTACGGGTGCGGCAAACTACCCGCCAAGCACCCGAAGCGAAGCAACCTCCCTCACCACCGTGAGTAGGCCACTCGGCACTTCGAGTACCCGGTAGTTTGTGCACCCCCTCCATGGGTCTATCCTAGGAGCAAAAACAGTAAAAAGAATTATACAATGACGGCTACAACCCCGACCCGGTTGTGCGGCCATACAAAGAATATTATTACATCAATTTACATGTTACAAATGAATGAAAGAAAAACAACGCTCATCTCACATCCAACCCGGCTATTCACCCGCGACAATCCAATCCATTCATATCCACAAACCAACAACAAACACAGATCATGTATAACCCCGACTAATCGTCTTATAGCGATTAGCCGACGTTCAATACATGCAAGCATTACAGATATAACCGATGTAGTTAAAGCGTAGTGAAGTTCCGGAAAAATACGGATTTATAGGCCCGCAAAAGCAAATTTTAGTTCTGGAAAATCTGGGCATATAATATATATCCTAAAAATCCCAAAAACAATACAGAAAGACACTGCACGAAAAACGATGCAGTGAAGACATCAAACCGCGGCGCTTCCGCGGCACGAGCCTACCTCGTGCGGCGGAAGCGCGGCGGTTTGGATGATTCTCTGTCTCGTTTTTCGTGGGTGTTTTTAAAAAACCCTGAGATGAATTTACAAATATAAAGTTTTCTATTTTGAGCAGAAAAAAATTTCAACAGAAACTAGGGTTTTTCAAAGTTCGGTTTTTGGATTTTTCGGTTTCGAAACTTCGCTACACTTTACTACCTAGCTAGTTTGAGTTTAGTTAGGCTCTGATACCACTGTAAGTCCGTGTTGCCCATCCCGGTGCTTACGGGAGGCGGAAAACATAATAAAAATCGGATTTTTAATGACTTAGGCAACATGGACTATGCTTGTGAGGATCTTTGCTAAACTAAAACTAGCTAAAGTAAACTAACAACTAACAAAGTTGTAGAAAGGTTATACCTTTGGTCTTTAGTCCTTCTCTCCTTGCTCCTAGGTATGGTAGAAAAGAATCACCTTGCTTGTCTTCTCCCGTCAAAGAAGGATCCACCCGAAAGCCACCACCTTTAGCTTCAACTCCAAGCTAGGAGCAACTAGAGTGCAAGAAATGCTAAGACTTGAACCCTAGAAGTGAGTAGAGAAGATCAAGAGAGGGTTTTTCTCAAGCTATTTGTTTCTCAACACATGAGAGGGAGAGAGCTTGAGGGAGAGGATGAGCAAGAGAGAGAAAAGAAATGAGAGAATGAGAAAATAGTGAGCCATTCTCACTAATATGTGTGAGTTATTTTAATTAATTAATTAGCAAGAAAATTGTCATGGTTTAATCAAGAGGTGACCATTATCATTTCATTATTAATGCAAATTGCAAGAATCAAAGAGTATCTTCCAAATGAAATGATCATGGTCAAATTGTCAACTTGGTCAACAAGTCAACAAAGTCAAAGTGTCAACAACAACAACCATGCACAATAATTAAGCTAATTATTAATTAACAATAATACACACAAAAAACAATAGGGTTAATAAAATGACAATAGTCATTAACCCTAAACAAGGTCCTCTCCCTCAATCTCAAGCAACCGTGCATACGCACCCGCATTCGTGATCCGAGGAACACGAACACAATGAGAAAAACCAATCTCAAATCATATACTAGGATCCGGCTTAAACCAAAGCCCGCTAGTATAAACTGTCCGGACAGCAAACGTGCACAAGTGCGCGGATGCGAACGAACCCTGTCGCAAAACCATGCGACCTCTACTCATTTTGCCTAAAGGCGAATAGCTCTCTGTGTGGGACTCTAAAGACTCGACACTACGCTGGCAGTGGGTTTAACCACAGACCGCAAGCGGCACTAGCTGTACGTAACGGTCCCCAGGTAGATGTCGATAAGAAGACTGACGAGGTGAACCCCATCTGCACTCCTACTGAGCCTGTATGTGACAGTCTCCGTACAGTCCGGTCTGTTCGTCTGATACATCGCATGGCGGGCCTAGGGGGGCGGTGAACGTCAGTCCCCTAATAGCGGTACAAGTCGTGTCGGAGTGTAGCCCAGAACACCCTGAGATAACACTGGAAACCTACCAGTATATCTCGCTTGCCCTGGCCAGGGACTACTCGTGTAATGGCTCTCCTAGACACAGCGCGATGTCAACCCCCAATACCGGGAGAGACGAATCCTGTCTAACCGTCACTGCCTCCAAGTGCTTCGGGACTGCACCCAAAAACTACCTGTTTGCACAGCTCCTTTGAGCCGTGGTAGGGTAGTAATCAAAGTGCAGTGGGAACACACTCGAGGCGAAGTGACAGTGTCAAGTCAGCGGACTAAGCTGTACTCATGTCACCTGGGAACTGATAACTGACGATAGGTATATTACCAACCAACAGTTCCCAACGAGTCCTGTCCAGTGTACTCGTAACCTAACGAGCACCCGCATACTATCCCAAGTACGACGTACTAACGGCTGTGGGACAGACCGTCTCCCACACTGGGATGAGAAGCGCATACGCTAGTCTACTCCGGAGTATCGATGCCCTGTCTCGATAGTCCAACGACCAGGGACCTGTATAAGGATGTGCTTATAGATTACCCAGCTCCCACGAGTGCGAGCGCCATCACAACGCTGGTAATCAAGCAAAGATCCTAAGGGCTCTACTAATATGTATACCAGCAATATGCTAAAAGAAACACATGCACATATTAAAGCAGAGACAAACCAAGTAGCATACTACCATTTCGAGCAAGATTGTATATATACAACTGTGAATATCCCAAGCTTCCATTAAGTAATATACAAGCTAGTATGATACAGTAATGGCCTCTAGGGCATATACACTAACAGAAACAACCGCTTACGAGTCCTCTCGACTCGTAAGAGGGAAAATTATCTTATAGGATCCTTACGACTTATAAAAGAAAACACACTTAGGAATCCTCACGATTCCTAAGGAGAAAATCCACCTACGAGATCCTCTCGATCCGTAGGGAGAAAACTCTCTATAAGACCCTCACGGCTCATAAAGTTGAAAAGTCTTAGGCAACAGATCTGAACCTGCGGCCTAAGCCATCGCTATCTCTTGGAGAAATCTAGATGCTTACTCTATTATCTGTCAATTATGTTTATCAAGACAGCATGCCGATAATAAGAGAAGGGAGAAAGCAAAGAAATAGTATAAGACATTGCAAAGAAAAATGTGTATCTTTATTTATTAATTTAATCAAGTACAAGGTGAAGCGTACAAAAGAATAAAGAATGGATACATCTTATTCGAAAAAGAAATTTTTTTTACAAGTATATGGATACAAGGGGAACTACTGGGAAGGAAGCGTCTTGCATAGCTCTAGCAATTGTTCGTGCACCTCCTTCTACGCTTTCTCCTGATCGGCCACCACCGCCAGTTCTACCTCCACTTGAGCCCGCTGCTGCAAGAAAGATGCAAGCTGCTCCCCAACGGCCTGATGAGCAGCTTCGCGGCCTAGGGTGTCACGCTCGGCGACATCAAGCTTTCGCTTCAAGTTTAGCCCATGAGAGATGCGTTCCAGGAGGCCCTCAAAGATAGCCTTCACTTGGGCAGCATTCGCCTCAACCTCAGCACGCAGACGAGTCGTCTCGCTCGAGGTCTCTTGGTATTCCCTCAGCCTTAAAGCCTCTTCTTGCTCCAAGTGGTGGACGTAAGAAGCGCTTTGCTCAATCCACGCTGCTCTTTGATTGCTTGCGGCTAAGGTCTCGGGAGCAGGGCACATAAACTCCAGTTGATGTAGGCGGGCCTCGATCTCTCTGCAATGGTTAACCTAAGACGCGACGATGTCCTCGTTATGGAAGTTCACGAGTATCACCAGCATTGGTTTAACCGCCGTAGCAAAATCTGCGGCAGACGTAGGAGTCTCGATGTCGAGCTCCTCAATATTGTCGCTCACCATGCGCAGACTTTTCGCGGCGCCTTTCGAGGATGGACGTCTTAAGAAAGGGCCTACCGGCATCGTAACGCGAGATTCAAAAGGCGCCGAGACTGGAACGACAGCTGAAAAAAAAATGTGATTAGATGACGGTTCAAGAAATATGAAAAAGTCATTGATGAGATAGTCTACTATACCAGCTGCAGTAGGTGGCAAGGCCGGAAGGGCCGGTGGCGCGACCGATCTTTTGTCTCCTCCTTCGATTTGTAGCACTGCAATCAGGACAAAGGAAAATTAGAAATAATTCCATTACTAAAAAAAGAAAGACATCAGTTGGAAACTATACTCACCAGCGCCACTGGAGGAAGAAGCGAGTTCAGATGGGAAGGAGAAGTGTGGGAGCAACACTTGATAAAGATGATCAAAAAGCACTCCTGAAAAGACACAACAATACGACTTTAGTACATAAATTATGCGTCTGAAAGATAAAACTAATAAGTTGCGAACCCATACCTTCCAACATCTTTGATGGCACAAGGGAGGGCTGAGAGGTGACCACCGCCAAGGCAGTAGTTTACGGCGCTCCCTCGAGCAATGGAGCATCGGCACTGGCTGCACCTGCGTTAAAACAAGGATAGACCTGTCAGGAAAGATTGCAAGATAAAAAAAAGGGACAGTAATCCGAAATTTACCTGACGAGCCGCCGGCCGAAACAGAGGCGTCTCCCTCCTCCATCGATACGAGTCCACCTCCCGTAGCCTCATCACCGGACTCGACAGGGGCTGTCGTCGTACTCGCCCGGCCAAGAGACGGCGGAAGACCGTAAACAGGGAGAGCAATGATGGGAGCATTGCCGAACTCTTGAGAAAGATCGGCTGGCTTTTCCCCAAGAGTCGTACCCGTCTCACCCGCTATTTCTTCGGGCTCGGCGGTCGCTATTGTCTCATCCGCTGTCACCATAGGGTCGCCGGTCTCAGGCGCCTCGTCCGCCGCTGCCTCGGGCTCAATTATGGCGATCGTCTCATTTGCCGCCATCTCAGGCTCGGCATCAACGACCTTCTCAGGTACAGCTCCCTCAGCCCCCAGCTCAGGCTCGGCAACCCCAGCGACGTTGCCCACCGTCGGCTCGGGTTCGGCCGGTGCTCCTTCCTCCGGCCCCTTGGGTTCGACGGTCTCCGCCTCCCCCTCGGTTGGACTTGGCCCTGCAAGGAAAAATATATAAGAACTGACGAGTTTACAATTTTTATAAACAAATCTCGAAAGATTCATTACCTAAAGTGGATTTATCGTTAGCACTCCGAACTCCGCGCGCCACCTGTCTGCGAGCAGTGGATAGGGCGATGGGGGCCTCTTCTGAGGGAGTATCAGCACGAGGGACGGTGCTTGGGCCCGCTCCAACGGCCAAAGCAGCCCTGCATGCCTTCTCCTCACGCCTTATCCGCTTTCTCTCGTCCCGTGCCGTCAAGGCAGAGCTCTCCAAGGCTTCCCTCATTGAGACGTCCTCGTCTGTGAACAGGGATGCCTCTAAATCCTTCAAGGCATCTCTCGTCGATTTGTCAAGTTGAGGCTCTTGCGGCAGCCTCGAAGAAGCTGGGACTTCAGTAGAGGGTTCGGGGAGAGTCCCCGCATCAGCTGGCGCAGCCCCTGTAAAGAAACAAAGAAAAAAGGTTAGGTTGGCCATCAGAAAAGAGGATAAAAAAAACTCAATAAGCCGAGACGTACCAACGCCCGTTAAGGCGCGCTTCTTCTCCTCCTCCTGGAAGGTTTTTAAAGAGGCAGCAATGGCTTCTTCGGTAGTGACACCTGTTGAAAAATGGGGGAAAGTATTAGTCAAAAATAATGATAAAAAATGCGATAAAATGACGAAAAAAGCAGCTAATGATTACCTGACTCAGCGAGTTTATTCAACATCACTTCGAGCCTCGCTGATCGCTCAGAAGCTGCAATAGCGGCCGCCAAATCGGTGTTTGCGGGGTCTACCGAGAAGTTCTTATTGCTGCCATACTCGCTTATTCCTTCGGTAAGAGGGGCCTCAGGCTCTAAACTGAGGATCGCGTCGAGGGAGAGGAGAGACTTCTTCTTCTTTTGCCCGCCAGCTCTGGATGCACCCGGGATTGATTTGCGCTTGGCAGGGACCTTGGGGCGGCGGGTCCCGATATCCGCGCCTGCGCCGGACTGCGGCGATACCACATTTACTGCCTCCACTGGAGCACGGGGGGCTGGTGGCACATCCACACTATCGTGAAGCGGCAATCCACGCGGAGGGCTCAACACGCGCGGAGGTCCAACTCCAGCACCTTTCAATGGAGGAATGACCGGGGTCCTCGGCTTCAGGGGAGTCTTGCGATCGCCGCCGGGAGGCGCACCCTTGCGGTCAACCAGCATGCATTTTTCCATTTGGATAATGTAACACCCGAGCCCAATAATACTATTTATATTACAAGTTGAGGGTTTTATATTGCTCATTCCAGTTATCCTGATTTTTTGGTGTTTATTGCTAAATTTTAACCGGTTAAGTCATTTTGACACATAACAAATTTTAACTCCTAAAATGAAATTTAAAATATCCAAGTTGGCCTACTCGTCGCCACTAGTCGCGTGGTAGCGTCCGCGTGTCGAGATTCCGTCCCGTTTGGCTAAACGGGCAAGCTTGGACGACTACGCGCGCGTGCAAGTGTCCGACTTGGGGGCATGCATTTTAATCATTAAACACCTCTTTTCAAAATTTGGAACCCGCTTAAAATCCTATAATTTGAATTTGGAACATTTGGGCGCAACCCGGGCGCAATTTGGAAATGTTTCATTTAGCGCCAAAAAGGCCCATTTAATTTAATATCTTAAAACTAAAATTATACGTATATATATTTCTTTAACAGTAAAATCCTTTCAAATCTTTACTTTAATAATTCATTTACCTTTCCTCAGCCAATCAGTTTCCCTTCGTGGGCCCCCTTTCCCTCTCTCTCTCTCTGTCTCTCTCTCTATTCTCTTTCTCTCTCTCTCTCTATCAAATCTTTCTCCCTCTCTCTCTCCAATCTCTCTCTCTCTTCCCCTATATAAATTCCCTCCATGCAGCCGCCTCCCCTCTCTCTCTCGACCACGAGAAAACCCAGCGAACCCTAACCCTAGCCACCTCCGGGCATCGCCATCGACCTCCCCGAGACCTCACCGTCGCCGCCCTCGCCACCACGAGCCCAGCCGCACCCTCTTCCTCCTTCCTCCGCTCTCTTCCGCGCCTGCACCCAACCCCGACGACGCCACCAACCGCCGCAGGTCTCGTCGTCGACGTCGCCTCAAGTCACCGACGACGCCCGCGACCCCCTCTCTTCCTCCTCGTCCCTACCTCGTCGTCGCCTTCCTCCTCCCCTCGCCGGATCACCAACAGACCCGAGCCCGACCCTGCACCATCCCCGGGTCGCCGGAGAACGCGCCGTCGACCCTCGTCGACGTCACCCGCGCTACCTCCTTTCCCCCTCGACCACCTGAGCCGACCACCACCCTCCTCTACTCGTCGCACTACCCTATCTCCAGCGAACCGAGGCTGTTCAAGCCTTCGCAGCCGCCGTCGCTGCCTCGCCGGCGTTCCAGCGCCGTCGAGCCCGCCGGGGTTACCCCTGGTGTCTCCCGGTAAGCCTCCCTCATCTTTCCGTTTGTGCAAAAATCCCCCCCCGGCTGATCTTATTAAGTATATCATGTTGCTAACTCGTTGCCGATGACTTTTGCCGGAATCCGACCGTGCCGTCTTTTGAACCCGACGCTCCAGCGAAGTACCCTGGTCCGGGTGATCCCGTTATTCTCTGTTGGGACTCGATCCGTGGCCCGTGCACCCGTCTCGTGTTTTCTGCCGACTTTGCATCCGTGCTTTCCGGTTTGCGAAACCGTCGAGGCAAGTATCTGAATACTTGCTTTAACATGCTAGCATACGAGATCTAGTCTTGCTATGCAGTTGATTATCATACTATATAATACGACAACTTAATGATGGTAATTGATATTATATTATAAGTTAGAATTAACAGTTGCAGTTATCTTTAACATGGAATCATTATAATAGTTTCTCGTAATTAATCGACCCACTGTCGATCCATATTTCAACTAAATAAAACAATTGAATCGTATCTGCTTTAATGGTTAAATCATTCACGAGACAATTATTATACTTAGTGTAAATTCCTGTAGCTTCATTACTTTATAATTGTGGATATTGCTTCACCTTGTGACAATTGCACCCCAAAGGTGCCTGAACCTGTTAATAAGAAAATACAAAGCATCACTGTGTTTACAAGGAATAATATTGTTATTTGCCGTTCCTGCTGTTGTCCCTTATTCGTTACTATACCTGTTATCAGCATACATTTGATTGCATTACATATTGACCGATCTTGATACACCTGACACATGTACTGATACACCGGACATGACACCCTGTATATATCGACTCAACCTGTTGAAACGTGACCTGACCTGTTACCTGATTTCATGCCTAATGCCGACAAACCTGACCATTCCTGCTGTCTATCCAGACAGACCTACTTTTACCGGATTTTGTGTTAGCATTAGTCCTTGACTACTGAATACCTGACCTGATATACATAGCTTGGGGGTATGGGGAAATCAAAGGTGAAACCGACTTGTAACTCAACAGTTCGATACTTGTTCTGATCCGTCTTACGGGCTTGGCCAGTCCGGGAGTGATGATGCTGACATCACTCATCCATCCTACTACCTTTTACTGCTTAGCGGCAGGTCTCGGATTCAGCCCCGAGGACTTTGACCGTGGTCCCGGGCACGCACGGGATACTATTGAGTTACATCGACGATTCATCAATTGATTTCAAAGACTATAGAGTAGAAACCTGATAGGACAGTTCAGTCACCATTGCACATTACCCTGCTCTATATTTCTTAGTACTGTTTCATTCATGTTCATACCTGCACTGCTTATTACCATGTTTATACTATACTTGATGTCTTGACGCGCTGACGTCTGGGTTTTGCATGGCCCAGATTCCATACCACTGTCGACGACCGAGCAGGAGTACTTCAGCCAGCAGGCTGAACTGTGAGTTCCTTAGGGTTTAGTTTATTTATTTCATTTCATTTCCAGATGTGAGCCCGCATTATGGGACGTACTGTTTATTCATTGTATTGGATCATTAGCTTCCGCACTTATTGTTTATTGATTCTTGTTATTATGGATTTGGACATGTATTAGATTAGTTTATTTATCTTGTTCTTGATATCTCTACAGCCGTAATGTGACTGTGGATGGATACTTCCTACCCACAGGTAGCATGGTTGGCTATGTCACGTGCCCAATCTCGCGTACTCTGGGAAGCGGGGCGTGACATGGTTCTTTTGGTATCAGAGACATAGGTTAGTTGGGTTGATTCTTTGTAGTTGGGTATTGCACCCGATACACGAATCATAATACCCGTGATTAGGAAACATGTCCTGCCACCTTGACCGCTTTACCATCCTTGAATCATTCTTCCGGATCATGTCGACATGCAAACTTACTTTGCATTGTCAACTCGAAAACCTAATTTCTTGTTATCTCTAGGACTTAGGCGACTTGGGTGGAGTTAAGTAATTGCGGCTATGATACCGCGGCATAGCTACAATACGGTACTCTATTTAAGTATCTTGGAGTTCTAGCCTTTATCCATATTCAGAATCTATCATCATGCTAATGTTGGGTGTTTTGAGTTCAGGATGATGGCAGGTAAGAAGTTGAAGACGTACCGGAGGCGTGTGAACGAAGCCGCCATGCTTGGAGTGATAAGAGGAATGCTGGAAATCAAAGAGACAGACTGAGCTGATCCAGCAACAGCAGATTCGTTTCGGGAAGGTTTGCATATCGTTCAGCAGTCTGTAAACAACGATGGAACTAGACCAGTCGAACGAGTAAGGGCCGTAGCGGATTTCAGACTTTTGTGTCCGTCTACATTTACTGGTTTAAAGGAGCTGTTACCAGCTGAGCAGAGGCTAGTGACACGGAGAATTTGCTGTTTGCGGCACAGATTGCAGAGGACAAAGGAGTTGATTCAACTAGTGGATTACGCCCGAGAGGGGTGGCTTGTGGAGGAGACCCGCTTGCCCAAGCCAATCTGTTGGGCGGATTTTTCTAAAAAGTTTCTTAGAGAAAAGTCTTCCCGCGGACTGCACGGGAGGAAGTGGAAGAGAAGTTCATCGGACTAAGGCAGAATGGAGCGACCGTGGACGTGCATGCAGCAGAATGGGGGAGACTCAGTAGTCTCGCTGGACCTTTCACGGCCAACGATGTAGACAGCAGTTGCGGTAAGGAAGCAGTTCTGTCGGGCCAGTCGATTTTAGGGCTAGGCCGACAAACAGTGTTCTTGCGACAATGGAAGTGGATAGTGATGAAGAGCCGGCAGTTGTTCGCGACTTTATGGATGTATTTACAGATATTTCAGGCTTACCGCCGAAGCGAGATGTGGAGTTTGCGATTGACCTTATTCCTGGTGCAGCGCCAGTATCAAAGTCTTACCATCCAATGGCACCAGTGGAATTGGAAGAAATTAAGAAGCAAGTTGGTGAATTACTTGAGAAGGGTTGGATTCGAAGCAGCAACTCACCTTGGGGAGCTCCAGTTCTTTTAGTAAAGAAGAAGGATGGCACGAGAAGGATGTGCATTGATTATCGAGAATTGAACCGGGTGACTATTAAGAACAAGTACCCGATCCCTCGCATTGGAGAACTTTTTGAGCAGCTTAGTGGCGCGAGGGTATTCTCGAAACTGGACTTGGGATCAGGATATCATCAGGTCCGAGTGAAAGCAGAAGACATTTGCAAGACGGCGTTTCGAACTCGATATGGACATTTCGAGTATCTAGTGATGCCCTTCGGAGTGTCTAATGCACCAGCAATATTTATGGATTTGATGAACAGGGTCTTTTCACCATACCTGGACCAGTTTATTGTGGTATTCATTGACGATATTCTGGTATACTCGAAGAGTCCGGAGGAGCATGCTGAGCATTTAAGGATCGCGCTGCAGACGCTGAGACAAGAGAAGTTATTCGCGAAGATGAGTGAGTGCGAATTCTGGCTGGAAGAAGTGAAGTTTCTGGGGCATGTCGTGTCGGGCGATGGAATCGCCGTCGATCCCGAAAAGATTGCAGCAGTTCGAGATTGGCCTATTCCAAAGAATGTTGCGGAGATAAGAAGTTTCCTTGGTTTGGCCGGTTACTACAGAAGGTTTGTGGAGAACTTCGCTCGTTTAGCTGAGCCGTTAACCAAGCTTACGCGTAAGGAGGTACCGTTTGTTTGGACGGATGGATGTGCATTGGCCTTCGAGACGTTGAAGCAGAAGTTGATAACCGCCCCTATCCTAACCGTACCGGATGATTCAGGAGGACTGGTGATTCATAGCGACGCATCCGGAAAGGGATTGGGATGTGTTTTGATGCAGAATGGGAAAGTCGTCGCTTACGCATCGAAGCAACTGAAGACCCATGAGAAGAATTATCCGACTCATGACTTAGAGCTTGCAGCCGTGATCTTCGCCCTGAAGATTTGGAGACACTACCTATTGGGCGAGAGAGTCGAAGTCTTTACGGATCACAAGAGTTTGAAGTATGTGTTCACTCAGAAGGAGTTGAACATGAGGCAACGCAGATGGTTGGAGCTGATGGCCGACTACGACCTTGATCTTAAGTACCATCCGGGAAAAGTTAACGTCGTGCCAGATGTGCTAAGTCGGTTACCAGCAATTCAGATATTGACTGCACAGAGGGAGATCATTGCGGATTTTCAGAGATTTGACTTGGAGGTTGTGCTACCACATGCTACAGGACAGTTGATGCAGTTGCAAGTACAGTCGTCCTTAGTTGAGAAGATTAAAGCGGCACAATCGCAGGATCCTAGACTGCAAAAGTTTCGAGAACAGGTTGGAGCCGGACTACGAACCGATTTACTGATCCATGAAGACGGTTCGTTGAGATATGGTAGCCGTGTGTGTGTGCCAAAAGGAGATGTGCGTGGAGAGCTTATGAAGGAGGCACACAGTTCAGCTTACTCTGTACATCCAGGAGGGACAAAGATGTACCGAGATATTCGACAGCACTTCTGGTGGGAAGGTATGAAACGGGAAATTGCTCGCTTCGTGGCTAAGTGCTTGGTGTGTCAGCAAGTCAAGGCTGAACACCAAAGGGTTGCTGGTTTGTTGCAACCACTTCCGATTCCTCAGTGGAAGTGGGAACATATAACCATGGATTTCGTGACGGCTTTACCGCGGAGTCCAAAGGGCAACAATGCCGTGTGGGTGATTGTCGATCGTTTGACCAAGGCAGCTCACTTTATTCCTTTTCGGGTTGGTCAATCGACAGAGACTTTGGCAGAACGGTACATGCAGGAGATTGTAAGACTGCATGGAGTACCGGTAAGCATCGTGTCCGATCGGGACACTCGGTTCTTGTCGCACTTCTGGAGGAGTTTACAAGAAAGTTTGGGGACTCGATTGAAGTTCAGCACAGCTTATCATCCTCAGACTGATGGACAATCGGAGAGAACGATCCAGACCCTTGAAGATATGTTGAGGGCTTGCATGTTAGACTTCAAAAGTTCTTGGGAGGATCATCTACACCTGGTGGAGTTTTCGTACAACAATAGCTTCCAAGCGACTATTCAGATGGCTCCGTTTGAAGCACTGTATGGTCGTAAGTGCCGTTCACCTGTTTGTTGGGATGATGTTGGTGAACGAAGGTTACTAGGACCAGATTTGGTGGTACAGACAGTCGAGAAGGTGAATACAATCAGGAAGCATATGAAGGCAGCTCAAGACAGACAGAAAAGTTGGACCGACACGTCAAGAAGACCTCTAGAGTTCGCCGTGGGTGATTTGGTATTCCTGAAGATATCACCGACTAGAGGGGTGATTCGCTTTGGAAGTCCGGGAAAGCTTAGTCCCCGATTCGTCGGACCCTTCGAGATATTGGAGCGTGTTGGAGAGGTAGCGTACCGTTTGGCGTTACCACAGTCATTGGCAGGAGTGCACGATGTGTTTCATGTGTCTCAACTACGGAGGTATGTTCGTGATGAGACTCATGTCTTGGATCATTCGGAGTTGACCGTATGGGAGGACCTGACTTTTGAGGAGCGACCAGTTGAAATCAAGGATCGGAGAGAAAAGGTTCTTAAGAACAAGGTTATCCCTCTTGTGCTAGTTTCTTGGGGTAATCGATTGCATGGAGAATCCACTTGGGAGCGAGAAGACGAGATCCGGCAGAAATTCCCTCACCTTTTCCAGTAGTTAGCTATCTTGTATTCTTGGAATTTCGAGGACGAAATTCTTTTGTAGTTGGGTATGATATAACACCCGAGCACAATAATACTATTTATATTACAAGTTGAGGGTTTTATATTGCTCATTCCAGTTATCCTGATTTTTTGGTGTTTATTGCTAAATTTTAACCGGTTAAGTCATTTTGACACATAACAAATTTTAACTCCTAAAATGAAATTTAAAATATCCAAGTTGGCCTACTCGTCGCCACTAGTCGCGTGGTAGCGTCCGCGTGTCGAGATTCCGTCCCGTTTGGCTAAACGGGCAAGCTTGGACGACTACGCGCGCGTGCAAGTGTCCGACTTGGGGGCATGCATTTTAATCATTAAACACCTCTTTTCAAAATTTGGAACCTGCTTAAAATCCTATAATTTGAATTTGGAACATTTGGGCGCAACCCGGGCGCGATTTGGAAATGTTTCATTTAGCGCCAAAAAGGCCCATTTAATTTAATATCATAAAACTAAAATTATACGTATATATATTTCTTTAACAGTAAAATCCTTTCAAATCTTTACTTTAATAATTCATTTACCTTGCCTCAGCCAATCAGTTTCCCTTCGTGGGCCCCCTTTCCCTCTCTCTCTCTCCGTCTCTCTCTGTCTCTCTCTCTATTCCCTTTCTCTCTCTCTCTCTATCAAATCTTTCTCCCTCTCTCTCTCCAATCTCTCTCTCTCTTCCCCTATATAAATTCCCTCCATGCAGCCGCCTCCCCTCTCTCTCTCGACCACGAGAAAACCCAGCGAACCCTAACCCTAGCCACCTCCGGGCATCGCCGTCGACCTCCCCGAGACCTCGCCGTCGCCGCCCTCGCCACCACGAGCCCAGCCGCACCCTCTTCCTCCTTCCTCCGCTCTCTTCCGCGCCTGCACCCAACCCCGACGACGCCACCAACCGCCGCAGGTCTCGTCGTCGACGTCGCCTCCAGTCACCGACGACGCCCGCGACCCCCTCTCTTCTTCCTCGTCCCTACCTCGTCGTCGCCTTCCTCCTCCCCTCGCCGGATCACCAACAGACCCGAGCCCGACCCTGCACCATCCCCGGGTCGCCGGAGAACGCGCCGTCGACCCTCGTCGACGTCACCCGCGCTACCTCCTTTCCCCCTCGACCACCTGAGCCGACCAACACCCTCCTCTACTCGTCGCACTACCCTATCTCCAGCGAACCGAGGCTGTTCAAGCCTTCGCAGCCGCCGTCGCTGCCTCGCCGGCGTTCCAGCGCCGTCGAGCCCGCCGGGGTTACCCCTGGTGTCTCCCGGTAAGCCTCCCTCATCTTTCCGTTTGTGCAAAAATCCCCCCCCCCCGCTGATCTTATTAAGTATATCATGTTGCTAACTCGTTGCCGATGACTTTTGCCAGAATCCGACCGTGCCGTCTTTTGAACCCGACGCTCCAGCGAAGTACCCTAGTCCGGGTGATCCCGTTGTTCTCTGTTGGGACTCGATCCGTGACCCGTGCACCCGTCTCGTGTTTTCTGCCGACTTTGCATCCGTGCTTTCCGGTTTGCGAAACCGTCGAGGCAAGTATCTGAATACTTGCTTTAACATGCTAGCATACGAGATCTAGTCTTGCTATGCAGTTGATTATCATACTATATAATACGACAACTTAATGATGGTAATTGATATTATATTATAAGTTAGAATTGACAGTTGCAGTTATCTTTAACATGGAATCGTTATAATAGTTTCTCGTAATTAATCGACCCACTGTCGATCCATATTTCAACTAAATAAAACAATTGGATCGTATCTGCTTTAATGGTTAAATCATTCACGAGACAATTATTATACTTAGTGTAAATTCCTGTAGCTTCATTACTTTATAATTGTGGATATTGCTTCACCTTGTGACTATTGCACCCCAAAGGTGCCTGAACCTGTTAATAAGAAAATACAAAGCATCACTGTGTTTACAAGGAATAATATTGTTATTTGCCGTTCCTGCTGTTGTCCCTTATTCGTTACTATACCTGTTATCAGCATACATTTGATTGCATTACATATTGACCGATCTTGATACACCTGACACATGTACTGATACACCGGATATGACACCCTGTATATATCGACTCAACCTGTTGAAACGTGACCTGACCTGTTACCTGATTTCATGCCTAATGCCGACAAACCTGACCATTCCTGCTGTCTATCCAGACAGACCTACTTTTACCGGATTTTGTGTTAGCATTAGTCCTTGACTACTGAATACCTGACCTGACATACATAGCTTGGGGGTATGGGGAAATCAAAGGTGAAACCGACTTGTAACTCAACAGTTCGATACTTGTTCTGATCAGTCTTACGGGCTTGGCTAGTCCGGGAGTGATGATGCTGACATCACTCATCCATCCTACTACCTTTTACTGCTTAGCGGCAGGTCTCGGATTCAGCCCCGAGGACTTTGACCGTGGTCCCGGGCACGCACGGGATACTATTGAGTTACATCGACGATTCATCAATTGATTTCAAAGACTATAGAGTAGAAACCTGATAGGACAGTTCAGTCACCATTGCACATTACCCTGCTCTATATTTCTTAGTACTGCTTCATTCATGTTCATACCTGCACTGCTTATTACCATGTTTATACTATACTTGATGTCTTGACGCGCTGACGTCTGGGTTTTGCATGGCCCAGATTCCGTACCACTGTCGACGACCGAGTAGGAGTACTTCAGCCAGCAGGCTGAACTGTGAGTTCCTTAGGGTTTAGTTTATTTATTTCATTTCATTTCCAGATGTGAGCCCGCATTATGGGACGTACTGTTTATTCATTGTATTGGATCATTAGCTTCCGCACTTATTGTTTATTGATTCTTGTTATTATGGATTTGGACATGTATTAGATTAGTTTATTTATCTTGTTCTTGATATCTCTACAGCCGTAATGTGACTGTGGATGGATACTTCCTACCCACAGGTAGCATGGTTGGCTATGTCACGTGCCCAATCTCGCGTACTCTAGGAAGCGGGGCGTGACAGATAACTGGACCCATTGCGTGCGCGTACCAGGCCACGTACGCGTTGAAGACTTTGGGGGCGCAGCTCGGCTCGCTGATGAAGAAATAAGAGCCCGTGTTAAGCCGCATGAAATGGTGCATCGCACTCCTTATCCCCTCCCGGCTGGCCATGGGCTCCTCCAAAAAGGCTTCCAGCGGTATCCCCTGGTGATAGCTGGATTGTTGGGCGAACCGGTGAGGGTTATACCTTATGAAAAGCGCCGTCTCATTCTGCCTGAACACCAGGTAGCCCGGCCGAATGGAATAGAGGTGGAGGATCTCTCGGGCTTTTAATGTGGAGGCCCCGTCCTTAAATCATCGCGCAGCGGCACCACCGACTTTGTGGTTTCTGAGCCTATGGTTATGACCTTGTCCAAGAAAGAAACCTTCGCTCCGACCAGATGTGGACGAAGGAGTAGCCCCCAAGCCTCTTGCGGAGACGCAACCACGATCGAGGCGCCGATCAGCCGGAGTCTGCACTTTTCAAAAAACGGAGGGATCTTGTGGAAACCGAACACCCCATGCACGTGCATTTCCATCCAAGAAGTGAAGTAGTGCATCGGGAAATTAGCAGGCTGCACCCCGGGTTCATTAGCGTCTGCCGCCACGCTAAGTCCATTATAGAGGTGAGCCAACCCGGCAATTCCTATTGTTAACTGCAGGCCAACCACCATCCGATGCGCTGGGTAGAAAACGGATGGCCGCATGAGGCGTGGGTGCATGGGGAGCGCAAAGCTGCACAACCACAATCCCAGGAACCCTATAAAAAAGGTTTCTTCATCCATACCCGAGACGGCGATCTCCGATAACGGCGTGACGGCGGCGCTGGGGAGATAAAAATCCTTTTGATCGCCCACCGATGTTGGTCGACGGTCCAGGCCGAAGCCGAAAGGGTCGTCAGGCTTGGCAAACTTCTCGCACTGTTCCGATAGAAACTCCGGTCGGATGAAGTGGGCAATGAAGTCTGCGAAACTGACTCCCCGGGTGCCCGATTCCAGATAAAGCCCTTCATAGATCTCCGGCACCTTCACCAGGCCCGGAAACTGGTGCTGAATAGCGTTCTCTGGCGTCAGGTTGAACACCAACGGCTTGGTGGCAAAGACATATTCGTCAGGAGGAAGCAGCTCCTTATAATGCTCCCCCCTCATCGGCAAACCTGAGACTTCAGCAAACTCCTCCAAGGAGATAGAGACTTCCATGTCCGTCATCAGGAAGGTGTGGGTAGGGATGTTCCATTATTCAATAAAAGCCTTAACCCACCACGTTGGAGGAGAGGGATACTTGAAGAGCGAGACATAGATGGCCGAATACAAGCCAATCTTCATCAGATGAGTTCTCTTCGCTGACAAGATATACCGGGCCCACTGCAAATATCCGGCGGGCGGTCGCGGCATCAATCTAATATTATAGGCCTGTCCCCAAGGGCGTGCTTCATCCTGACAGATTCGCCTCCCTAAAATATCTATTGCCGGCGGCGGCTGCACGGGAATAGCACCAATTGCGGGTTGGAGGAGGTCGTCCGAGTTTCAATTTTTAACCTCCACGGCATACTTCACCGGGGGTTCATCCGCGTAAGGGAGTGAAGATATGGGCTTAGACGGCGTGGCGGAACCGAAACTTCGGCGACCCTGGATGATCTCATTGTACCACCTACCCCACAGGTGAAAGCTCTTATGCTCGGGGTCATGATCCTTGATGAGAGCGAGCACTACTCGGTCCACTGGTGCCTGGGGAAATCCTCCCTCTGAGCGAACAAATGGGAAAGACAGATCAGCAGACATGATTGCCTGCAAAGAAGAACGAAATTCAGCCGTCAGTGTCATAATTTAATTTTAGAAGCCTGACATTTGATACTACACTGCAATGCAGTGTAGGGGGGACCAAAGAGGGACCCACAAAATCTGGATGACAGTGCATCATTTAACAAGACAACCCCATCATTGGGTGAGACTGTCAATTAATGAAAAGATCCCTAAGAGAATATTCTCATTAATGGGAAATCCCTAGAGACAAGGAGAAAATCTCCTCTTTCAGAGCAAAGCTCTGTCACAGAGTGACATTTGTCAAACTCTGGTCTCAAGAGAATAAAATTTCCTAAAAAGAGCCTAGCTCTATAATAATGATGGAAAAATCCATCAAAAGAAAACTTTAACTCCTAAAGATTAAAAATTTGGGATCTTAAAGATCCATGAAAACTTTTAGGAGTTCTCCATTTTCAGATAAAAAAAAAGAAATCTATATTTGATCCATGAGCAAAGCTCTGTTCATGGGTTAAAACCCATAAACAAGATCTCTGTAGATCTATAAATTTTTGAGAACAAGGCTCTGTTAATAAAACCCCAAAGGGGCTTTCTTTAGATCAAAGATCTATAAGAGCAAGGCTCTGTTAATTTAATTTAATTTAATTTAATTTAATTTTACCTAAATTGTTCTAAGTTCTGAACTCTGAAGTTCTTGAGAAGAAACAAGAGCAAGGCTCTGAAGTTCTTAAGCAAGAGCAAAGCTCTGAAAATCAAGTTCTTGGAAAATGGTAAAAATTTACCAAGGACCAAGGGTCCTATTTATAGGCGCCTGCGCCCCTTCAACTTATCAGTTGATCCGATGGCTAGGATCTTGCCACCACTGCACTCACGTGTGCGCCACGTGAGCGCAATGGTGGGGGGGCATTTGTTTCCCCCAATCAGAGCAAGGCTCTGTTTGAATTTCAAAAATTCAAATTTTGAAGCAACGCTTCAAATTCCGTACGCTGCGCGCAACACGCCACGTGTCAGAAGCTGATACGTCAGCGCAGCGCCCAAAGAGTGCGCCCAATCAGAGCAAGGCTCTATTAAAAACAAAAATTAAAGGAAGCAAAGCTTCAGTTGCGCAAGCGCTGCGCTGCGCGACACGTGTCAGCGCGGTTGCGCAAGCGCTGCGCTGCGCGACACGTGTCAGCGCCGTTGCGTTGCGCTGCGCGACACGTGTCACGTGCTGGGGCGTTTGCGCCAAACAGAATTAAATTCTAGTAAGATTCTTCTGTTCTTGTTAAAATAAGAAGATTGTCTTCTGTAAAACAGAAGCCCTTAGATCAAAGATCTAACGGTGGGGAAAATTCCCCAAATCACTCAGAGAAGGATCTCTTTAACAAACTTAACAAATCTATGGGCACTATATAAAAACCCCTAGACCCTAACTCAAAACATCATGAACATTGTGAGAGATCAAGAACTTCAAAACAGAGAGAACTCTGAAGAAAATTCAAGAAAAAGGTAAAAACCTTTATAAAATAGAAGAATTTCTTCTAATAGATCATTGATCTAAGAACAAGATCAATGATCTTCAATAAAAAAGCAAATAATAATAGTGCCTTGCATTTTTTATGAACCATTGGTTCTGGAATCTTAAAGATTCTTTTTCTGAATCCAAAATTGGATCAAGATTTTGAAACAGTGCCTTGCACTTGCAAAACTGCACTGTTGCGCTCCTGGGTTGGCGCAAGCCACCAGAAAGCGCCACGTGTCAGCACCTGAATCACTTGCGCTATGCGCTTTTAAGATAGAGCCTTACTCTCTGAAATTGGCGCAACTCACCAGAGCGCGCCACGTGTCAGCAGCGCAAGCGCAGCGCACTGGCGCAACGCACTGCGCTTGCGTGACACGTGTCATCACCACAAGCGCTTGCGCTCAGTGATTGGCGCAAAGCACCTGACAAATGCACTGCATTGTTTACTGAAGGGCCATGCCCAAATCAAAAAAGCCTAATAGGCCAAAATAAATTGCAATGCAATAAAAGTGCAGAGCCCAAACAAAATAAAATGCAATAAAAGGGCAGAGCCCAAAAAAAATTGATGCTCTGCATCATTTATAAAAGGGCAGAGCCCAAACAAAATAAGAAATGCAGTGCATTATTTAAAAAGAGGGCAAAGCCCTAGCACAGGCCTAATAGGCCAAAGATAAATAAAAGCGTCGAACATTTTTCAACTGGACTTAGCCCAATCATGGCCGTAAGTCCTCAAATTAAATTGACTGAGCACAGCTGCTCTCTTAAATCAATTTACATCCGGTTCGAGAGTACATCCCCGAACTCCTCTGACTCCTATCGTTGTAATCCTTCAACGACGTCAGAGAGGTGACGGATCCCGACAACCACACATCAACACGGACTGCGGGGTCCTTAAACTCGTGAACCGAAATGTCCTTAAAGTAATATTCGTCCCAAAATGGGAATATTGGACCGAAACGTCCTTAAACTAATATTCGTCCCAAAATGGGAACGTTGGACCGAAATGTCCTTAAACTAATGTTCGTCCTCAAATGGGAATGATGGACCACCATGTCCCTAAACTGGAAATCGACCGCAACGTCATTAAACTAAACAATAGAGCCAATTGCTCTCTTGTCGGATCCAAACGATCTCGTTAAGTTGATCTTAGTCTGGAAATTAGGCAAACGTATCCTTAACAAAAGTTTAAGTTGATCTTAGCCTTAAATCGGGCTGACGTATCCTTAAACTAAAACACCAAACCCAAATCTAAATAAATGCGGATTTGGACTAATCCACGTCCTACGGGCGACGGCATAACTTAGTCTCCGTATATAATCCACGGGAATCCACAAACAAAACAAACACACATGACACGAAGTGAAATTCTGGAGAAGGAGAAAGTTGTTACCGCGATGCGGTAGCGTAATTAACTGCAGGGGCTTGCGCCTGCAGGGAAGAGCGTCCCCACAATCAAAAACCCCTCAAGAGAGGGGGAATCTGACGAAGTCTGCTACATCGGCCGCATCCGTCCAAACCTCCGATACACGGTGCCATAAATCAACTTGGCATCTTCGGAGAGGTGGACGGATAAAACCAAATAGCATCTGCCCCGAATTTCAGGCAAGACGTTCAGTCTCGGCCATCTTTCGGAGGGGAACATATACATATACAATACTGGCATCTAGGGCATATACATCCAATAGGTTAGTCCCCAAATTGACTACCGTATACAATCTACAGGATCAAATAATTCTCATCACACCCATACCCCACCGCAATCACCAGTCCAGCGGCCGGTTTCCGCCCTTAGACTTATGCTCCATTTGGGAAGACCCATCCATGTGTCCTCACGATACATGAGGAGAACAAACTTACGAGATCCTCTCGACTCGTAAGAAAACACCTTCGTGGGATCCTTACGACTCACAAAGAAAAAACACACTTAGGAATCCTTACGACTCCTAAGGAGAAAGTACACCTACGAGATCCTTTCGACTCGTAGGGAGAAAATGCTTTTATGGGACCCTTACGGCTCATAAAATTGAAAAGTCTTAGGTGATAGGGACCTAAACCTATCTCCTAAGCCATCGCTCCCCAACAGGAAAAGGCAAATGATGAATTGCTCCTGGCACGTGTGCTTCAGTGTTAGCAGCGCTGATGCCTACCCTAAGACCAAAATTCCAAGCTCCAATCCAATAGACCCTTAAGTCTTTAAACTGGGAATATATGACCTCTAAGTCGTTAAACTGGGAACTGATAACCCCTAAAGTCGTTAAACTGGGAACGAGAAAAATCTCCTCATGGCAAATGATGATTCGCTCCTGGTACCATATTCCAGTGAAGCGATGCTGATGCTAAACCAAAACCAAAATCCCCAAACCCTGTAATGGCAGATGATGATTCGCTCCAGGTACCATATTCCAGTATAGCGATGCTGATGTCAACCCAAACCATATCAAGTCAGCAAGACAACCAACAACCTCCCTGGCGGAATCATGCTCCACCTAGGAAATAAGTCAAATACCGACACCGCAGAAAGCGGAGCAAGTCAAATCAGAACATTCGACCGTCCAAGTCACTAAAAGGGCAGCATCGACCGTCCACGTCGCTAAAATGGCAGCACCGACCGTCCATGTCGCAAAAAGTGCAGCATCGACCGTCCAAGTCGCTAAAAGAGCAGCACCGACCGTCCACATCGCTAAAATGGCAACACCGACCGTCCACATCGCAAAAAGGGCAGCATCGACCGTCCAAGTCGCTAAAAGGGCAGTATCGACCGTCCATGTCGCAAAAAGGGCAGCATCGACCGTCCACGTCGCAAAAAGTGCAGCACCGATTGTCCACGTCGATAAAATGGTAGCACCGACCGTCCAAGTCGCAAAAAGGGCAGAACCGACCGTCCATGTCGCTAAAAGGGCAGCACCGACCGTCCATGTCGTTAAAAGGGCAGCAACGACCTCTTCGTCAGAATTATGCTCCGCTTTGGAATCAAGTCAACCAGACACTCCATCTCGGAGACACGTCAAGTATCGACCATCCATGTCGTAAAAATGGCAGTGTCAGCTTCCTAAAAAGCGGGAACCAAATCAAGTCGCCTCCACATGAAAGAAGATCCATCAATTTCATACACACGACCCACATATACTGTGTGCATTTATTGATGGGGGGCAATTTGTTGGGGTCGAAATTTACACCCCGGTTGACCAAGTCAAAATCAAAGTCAACCCCAAACCAAGTGGGCCCAAGCCCAGGTCAAGTGGGCCAATGCCCGGATCGAGCCCGAACAAGAAGCGTCCGGCCTTCCGCCATGCCAAAATAAAAAAATTTGTAATAAATAATTTTAGTGTATTCCTTTTTCTAATTTTTTGAATAAATGTAAGAAAAATGGGCATAAAACCAAATTTTTGTAAAGCCCATGGCTTATGTGCAAAAAGAAATAGCACATGAGGCATGGGATGGGCAAAATGCCATTTTTGTAAAGCCCAAGGGGATATATGTAAAGTGTATAGCCTATAAAGGCAAAAATAATGAAAATATCTTAACAACTTTTTTCTCTCTCCCAATGAAAAATCAAGATCTGTACTCTTTCTCCTTCCTCAAGGTTCTGAAACCTTCTTCTTTCTTTTGAATTAAATCAAGAGTTTTACTCTTCCTTTTCCAAAACTAAATAGTTTTTCACCACAAAACCCACAAAGGGGGGCTTGGATCTTCCATCAGATCTTAAAAAGGAGAGATTTTTAAAATCTCACCACTCTTGTTATCCAAGAGCCGGCCAACAGAGGAGGAAGAAGGAGACCCATCTCTAAAGACCCCACTTTGGGGATGATCCAGGGCTCAAGGGGAGAAGGCCCTTCATCAGCTTCAAAAATATCTTAGGAGTTTAACTCCTCATACACACACACACACACACACACACACACCCAAAAAATAATAAGTATTTCTTTCTGGGAGTACAACTCCCAGTGCAGGGACCAAGTCCCTTTTGCCGTCCAGTGCCCGAGCGCCCAAAGCGCAAGCGCCCACATGCTTGGCACGTGAGGCGCTAGCGCCCAAGCGCCTAAAGCACGAGCGCCCGAGCGCCCAAAGCGTTAGCGCCCGAGTGCCCGCGTGCCTGGAACGTATGGCGCTAGCACCCAAAGAGCTAGCGCCCGCGTGCCTGGAACGTGAGGCGCTAGCACCAAAAGCGCTAGCGTCCGCGCGCCCACGTTCCTGGCTCGTGAGGCGCTAGCGCCCTGGTGCCCAAAGCGCTAGCACCCAAGGCGATAGCGCCAGCTTCCAAGCGCCCACGTGTCGTGCACGTGAGGCGCTGGCGCTTTTTCCCATGCATCTTTTGGATGCCCTTTCCCTCTTTACACACACACACACACACAAACACACTCTACATCATTGTCCCCCGTTAAAAAAATTTCTAACGGGACGCTGCCCCGCACCCCGTAAGGGGGCTGCTAGCCCCCTTAACCCTCAGCCCGCTGTCACACCCCGCTTCCCAGAGTACGCTAAAATGGGCACGTGACATAGCCAACCATGCTACCTGTGGGTATGAAGTATCCATCCACAGTCACATTACGGCTGTAGAGATATCAAGAACAAAATAAAACTATCTAAAACATGTCCATAATCCAAGATAACATGAGTCAAGAATAATAAAATGCGGAAGCGAAAGATCCAATACAAAAATAACTGGAATGTATGTCCCATAATGCGGGCTCACATCAGGAATAAAATGCAGGAAAGAAAAGCTAACTACTGTTGACACCCACAGCTCAGCCTGTTGGCTGAAGTACTCCTGCTCGGACTGCAACAGCGGTACAGGATCTGGGCCATGCAAAACCCAGACGTCAGCGCGTCGTGACATCAAGTAATAAAAATGAACAGAACATGCAATGCGAATATAAACATGAATAAAGCAAGAGTAACAATAATATAAATCAGGGCAGTGCAGGGTAGTGTGCAGTGGGTAAAATAGACTGTTCTATCAGGTTTTCTATTCTAAAGTCTTTGAAATCAAATTGGTGAATCATTGATATAACTCAATAGTATCCCGTGCATACCCGGGACCACGGCCCAGATTCTCGGGCTGAAACCGAGACATGCCGCTAGGCACTAAACAGGAATATGCACAGATGAATGATGTCAGCAGCATCATCCCAAGGCTGGCCTAGCCTCTAAACTGATCAGAACAAGTAGCGAACTGTTGAGTTACAAGTCAGGTTTCACCTTTGATTTCCCCATACCCCCAGGTTATATGTGTATGTCAGGTCAAGTATTCAGTAATCAAGAACTAATGCCAACACAGGATCAGGTAAGCAGGTTTGTCTGGATAGACAACAGGAACGGTCCATGAGGACTACATGTCAGGTTTGTTGGCATTAGACACAAGATCAGGTAACGAGTCAAGTCATGGTACATCAGGTCAAGTCAAGCAGTATACGGTACCATGTCGGGTCAAACAATATGATGAAGTAAGTCATGTCAAGATGTAAACAATATTATAGGTGCGCTCATAATCAGTTACATAATCAAGCATGGTTATCAACAATATGATCCAAGCAATGAATTAAGCAATAGGCAGATTCACTCAATTAACAGTACAGTTATCAGTTGTGTCACAGAGATGATTTCAACATTATAAGAATACAGTATGACGATTATGGCCGTTAAATCATGTTAACAAGTTTAAGAATTTTAGAGGTGCAATGGTTTATATAGGTTCAATGGATGAATTCCCAGCTATTACAGGTTAAATGCACACGGGTGTCCGAATGGAGTAAAACTATAGAGAGGATGCCATAGGCTATATCAATAGTGAAAATGTGATTAAACATGTAAATGTGGTTATTAGGTTTAATAAAGTAATTTCAAACAGTAGGTTTCAAGCTTGAAAGATAAAATGATATAACACGACAGTGAACACGAAAAAGGGAAATTATAGTACTAAAGTTAGCCTACAGGTTTAGGGTGCTATCAATGTATATGTAAATATTATTTAGTATGTAGCAAGGTGTACTTACCTCGACGGGTTGCGAATCGGGAAAACGGAACGTTAAACGTCGGCGGGGAAATCTCGCGACTTGCGCACGGTTCACGGAATGAACCCAAACGACGAACAGTGGAACCACACAGGTCAGAGTACCTCGCTGGATCGTCGGGACACGTCGTCGGCATCACCGGATTCCGGCGAACAGATGAACAGTAAGCCACCAAAGACACATATGCAAGAAAGAAGGAAAGAATAGGGGAAGGAGGATGGAAAGAAGGAAAGAATAGGGGAAGGAGGATGGAGATGAGAGAATGATACTTACTGTGGATTGTGAAGAGGTCGCGACGTTCGACGGCATCGACAGATCTCCGGCCGACCACCTACAGGTCAGTGACAAAACCCATAGATCAAAAGAATGAGAAAAGAGAAGAAGGACGGAGAGAAGGAGAAGCATCACTCACGGAGGGGTGTGCGCGAGGGCCAGGGGCACGGAGACAGGTCGTCGGCAGCGATTCCCGACGGTGCAGACGTGTGCAGGGGGCACAGCCTCACGTGCAGGGTGTTCGGGGAGATGAGGAAGGAGGAAGGAGATGCAGTGGAGATGACGAGGGTGAAGAGGCCAACGATGAGGGCGTCGGCGTTGGGGAGAAGACGAGGGAGGACAAGGCGGCTAGGTTTCGCGAGGGTGGGTTCTGGAGAAATAAGGAGGAAGTGAAAATAATATATATAGGAGAGAGAGAGAGAGACAGGGAGAGAGAGAGAGAGAGAGGGATTGCGAGAGGAGAGAGAGAGGAGAGAGATAGAGAGGGGGGAGAGATCGAGAGGAGAGAGAATATTTAGAGGAGAGATAAAATTGGATTTATTCACAGAGAGAGAAAGAGAGAAGAGAAAAGGAGAGAGAGAAGAGAAATGGTGGGGCCCACGGGGTTAAACGGAAGGTGATTGGTTGGGGAGTAAAAATATTGTGAAAGATTTAAGGGAATTGAAAAACAATATTCTGGGGTTTAAAGTATTAGTTGGTTAAAAAATATTATATTCGACGGTAACACATTTGAAATTAGTATTTGGCGCAAATGTAAAATATTTCCGAATTGCGTCCGGATCGGGTCTAAAAATTTGAAATTGAAATAAGAAAATTTTAGGCGGGATCCAAAATTTAAAATGAAGTATTTTACAATCAAAAAGCATACCCCCAAAACGGACACACGTACGTGCACGTTGCCGTCCAAACTCGCCCGTTTCACTGAACGGGACGAGAACACGAGGCAAGGACGCTACCACAGGGTTAGGGGTGTCAAGCATGCCATGTCAAATATTTTAATTTTATTTTAGATGCCTTAAATTTTTATATGTAGAAATGAATTGTCAGGTAAAATTTATAACTAACAACAGTCAAATAGGATCAATGAAATACTACCATATACTATTCATACGGTAACAGAAACTAGTAGTATTGGGCTCGGTTGTTACACCCGCTATCCGGATAGCGGGACCCCCGTAAAAACTCTGCGGGGCCCCCGATATATCCAAAACCCCTTTCAAAACACAACACGCGTACACTGCACATCGAGTTCGCATGACCTATTTGACCCATTAATCGGAGGTTCTCTTGCTCCAAAGACGAGGGGTAATTAACGGCAGGTTAGTCCGTGGCTGCCGGAGATTCAGATCCCCACAATCAATAAACCCCAGCCTACTCTAGGCAGGAGGAATCTGTAATGCGTCTGACAAGCGCGCGTGTATTCCCATCACAATGGGGTGACGAAAAACACCCTACACTCAGATCATGACCTTTCTTATTTCAAGAATATTGGATTGCTATGCTTGATTTATTGTTGTTTTGGATGCGAATAATATAATTGGTGTCTGTATTTGCATCCGACCTGACCCGTTTGCTGGAAACCCGTCTTGATTACTGTTTATAATTTATCCCGGCTAGTTATGAGAATCCGTGTACCTTCATATTGTTTATACTGCATACTTGCATTATATATGGCATATGCATTTTTTAATAAAACAAATAAAGTCAAATAAAATATTTTAAAAATACCTAGCATGACCTGTATCATACCCCTAAGCCTGTCGTGGCATCCGTACATCTTGTTCTCGTTCCGTTTAGTAAAACGGACTCGTTTGGATAGCTATGTGCACGCTACGTGTATCCATTCTTGGGGGTATGCATTTTCGTTATCCGGATATCTTATTTTGGTTTTGGTCAGTACGTATATTATTCGTATTTTAAAACTAGAATTTTTGCCCCGACACGGGCGTGTTTTGGACTATTTTTGTATTTAGCCTAAAACTCAAATTTTATTAATATTATATTCTTTGTAATATATACAGTTAACCGAATATATTCTAAATATTCTTTCAATCCTAATCTCGCCTACAATCTCGTCTGCCTCTCTCTCCCCCTCTTTTCCTTATGTACGGCTCACCAAACCCACCTCAAAGCTCCCCTCAATCACTCTCTCCTCTCTCTACATATATTATATATTATATATACATATTAAATTTTAACCCCAGCCCACATCTCTCTCTCTTCTTAATATATATATTATTCTTTTTTAAAAAAAACTTATTCTAAAAACCCAGCCTCTCTGTCTCCCCACTTCCTTCTTCTTCTCACGAACCCTAACCTGCGTCCGAGCCTTGCCCTCGTCACCGACCCCTCGTTGGCACCCTCGCCTTCACCCGACCTCACTGTCCCCCTCGTCTCCTCCTCTTGCTCTCCATCCCCGAGCTCACAACCTCGACGAACCTATCACCAGGCCGCTTTGCCTCGCCGTCGCCGCCTCCACCCTCGTCGATCGTCGCCGTCGGCCCTCACGTCATCGACCACCCCATCACCACGACCTTTTCTCCTCCTCACCAACAACCTCAAGCCGACCGATTCCTTGCACATAACCGACCCTGCACACCCTCCTCGTCGGAGTCGCCTCGCCACCGACCACCCTCTTCGGCCTCCCCTCACCTCTATACCTCGTCGACTACCTCCACCTTCCCCCCTCTATCCTCCTCCCCTGCTCTTCCCTGCACAAGACCCCGATCCCCAACTTCAAGAACCATGATCCACTACCTTGCCGGAAAAACACCATCGTCGGTGATCCACTACCTCGTCTTCGCCCCTCGTCTCTGCCTCCTTTGTCCCAGACCCAGAGCCAAACCCAGAGGACCACCACAGCCCTCTTCTCTTCTTCTTCTTCTTCTTCTTCTTCCCTCTCTTCTTGTTTCAAGTTTTCCGGTCATCGCCGGAGCCGTGCCGCCGCCGCCGATCTGGGCAACCCAGTGGGCCTCCCAGCCAGTGTGGTCACATTCTTGCTTCACTTGGTTCAGTTCTGTACGCCCGTGTGTGCATCGTGATAGTTATCGACATCGTACGCGGTGTACGCACCCCGTCGTAAGATCCGTTTAGGCAAGTTTATCTTGCTACATACTATATTTTTATATATGCATCCATATTAATAACAATATTACATGTTCATTGCATTGTGCATCCTATATTACAGTTTTACAGTTTTACAATATCCGTTCGCATCTGTATAGTTTATTACATATCTGGTCGCATGCAAGTTTATCTTGCTACATGCTATGATATTATATTTATATTCATATGAATAAAAATATTACATGTCATTTAATTGTGCATCATATATTGCAGTTTTACATTTTTACAATATCCGTTCGCATCCGTATCATTTATTGCATCTCTAGTTACACGCCATATCATATAATTTCATGTTATTATTATGTTAGTACCCCATGCTTGATAATGTACATCATATGACTCATTGACTCATGTTATGATATCACTGCTTATTACTCGTGCATCCGTGCTTTTACCGTGATTCGACACTCGCTATAGTTTAACTTTGAGTATCTGTGTGATATATATGCACCACATGACATGACCTGATACACCACTGCTTAACCTGTTACTTGATCCTGTTATTAATGCCGACAATCCTGACTTATTGTCCCGACGGACATATCATGTTGTCTATTCAGACAAAACCTGTACCTGCTTTATCCTGTATTGGCATTAGCTTCAGATTTATCATACCTGACTTGAACACATAACTTTAGGGGTATGGGGAAATCAATGATGAAACCTGACTTGTAACTCAACAGTTCGACGCTTATACTGATCAGTTTTACGGGCTAGGCCAGCCCCGGGATGCTACTGCTGACATCATTCATCTGTACATGTTTCCTGTTTAATGCCTAGCGGCATCTCTCGGTTTCAGCCCGAGAATCTGGACCGTGGTCTCGGGCATGCACGGGATACTATTGAGTTATATCGACGATTCATTAAATTGATTTCAAAGACTTGAGAGTAATTAACCTAGTAGCATAGATTACTCACCGCATGCACATACACTTCACTGTTTCTTATTCGTGTTACTGTTATACACTTATTACTGTTCATACTCATGCCCGCATATCTTGTTACCTCCTGATTATATTTTTTTGTTTGATATTATGACGCACTGACGTATGGGTTTTGCATAGCCTAGATCCTCTGTCTCTTTCGCAGGCTGTTCAGGAATATTTCTGCCGTTAGGCCGAGTAGTGAACATCCTGTTAGTACCTAGTTTGGTTTAGTTTTATTTCCGTACTTTCATTTCCTGTTGTGAGCCCGTATTTGGGACGTACTTTCCAGATGTTATTGTTTATTAGATTTATTGCTTCCGCATATTATTTCTTGACTCGGTTATTCTGGCATATGGATATATACTAGATAGTTTATTTTATTTATATTGTTCTTTATATCTTACAGACAGATGTAATGTGACTGCGGAGGGATATTTCCTAACCACAGATAGCATGGTTGGCTCTGTCACGTGCCAATCGTAGCGCACTCTGGGAAGCAGGGCGTGACACCACGTAATGCTAGGAGCCGAAATGTGACTATGGCAGGATATTTTCTTGACCATAGAAGCATCACCGCCCCCGTCGCCGGAGAAAACCATGAGCCAAACACAAATCGCTGCCTCCACCACCACCATCATCAACAACCTCTTCTTCATCATCTTCTACTTCCTCTTCCTCCCATCACCCTCGCCATTTCTCCTTTCCACTGTTACTGGCATTGTCGTCATCTTCTTCCTCCTTTTCTTTTCTTCTTATTCTTCTTTAAACTCCGCCTCCTCTCATCCCTCGACCTCTTCTCATGCTCCCTCCTCCATCCCCGACCTCCTTCCTTCCCCCCTTTCCTTCCCCCACCTCCCATCGAACTCCTCACCCCTCCTTCCTAGCCCTAACTTTAACCCTAACTGTCACATCGTCAATCCCACATCTTCGCCACCATCATTGCCGGCCCCGTAGTCGCTGCCGCTTCCTCCTCCGGTGCCATTGATTTCAATAATTAACCAATATAATTATCTAATAATAATTAATACTTTAATTAATAAATATTTAAGTTATTTAATTATACATAGCATAGGGGCAAAATTGTAATATTTAACTCCTATGGATTGGTCATCATTGAACCTTAAAAAGGTAGTTTTCTGTGGCTTTGAAATTATAAGCTAGATTTCTAGGAAAACACTGAAGCTATATGGGGGTTTTTAAAAAATAAGCCCAATCATTACGGAACGTCTTGCCCAATCACCAAAGTGAAAAATAAAATAGAAATATTTTGATGTTTTAACTTACAATATTTTTAGAAATGTTTTGACAATGTTGATTATCAAACTTAATTGTTCGCAGAGGTATATATAATGGAGAAAAAGGGTTATAGCTAATGTTTACACTAGAGGTTGAGAGCATGAGGAGCTGGTGTGGCATTGATATAATACAAAGACGTAGGGCAAAGGAACCAAGACACTCTTTAGATGCATTCATTAGAGAAGGATTGATGACAGTTCAACATAAGTTGCTCTTGCACTCTTGTTTTTTGGATAATTAAGAAATGTTAAGACTTTAATTTTGCTTTAATTAAATTTAATTTTAGTGAGGTTCTGATGGTATTGCTCTAAGTATTTTATAGAACATGCCAAACTGGGTTCTCTTTATTGAGTGCAACCAAAACTTTATACAACACATCTACAACTGCCAGTATTTTTTTTCTCATCTCCCACGGAGGCTTGCTTTATGCTATTTGCTTCCTTGTATCCCTGATGCTCATCCTTTTCTTCATCAACCTTTCACATACATCCATCCATCAACACCTTATATTATTGTTTGCAGATGCATATATAGGTTGTTGCTATGATCAAGGGGTGTAGAGCTGATACTATGGTGCACATCCATTTCCAATAAAAATGTTGCTGAAAGTTTGGGGCACTGCTTCCTGACTTGGTCATGACTGGAGTGAATGCTAACCTGTTAGCTGGTGCACTGTTTCTCTCTCTTTTCTGCATGTAATATCCTATCCTTCAGTCTGCTTCTATTTTTCCCTTCTCTTCTCTCTTTCTTTTTTGATGCCTGTGTGCACATAGGAGAAGGCGTGTAGCCTTGCTCTTGTTGTATTGTACTGCTGATACTCTTGATTCTTTTTTGATTTTTCTAATAAAGTTTATGGGACGGACTCATTCTGAGTTCTGCTCTTCCAGTAGAAAAAACCATACAGCATGCCAAATGTAAAGCAACTTTGTACTAAATTGTGCTAGCAAGCATATGGCAACTCAATATTTATTAATGATCATAATATAATTCAGTATTGGTTTCATTGTGCCATAGTTGCTAACTTGTTATTGCTGGATATGAATATTGCCCCATTCCCTCTTAATTTAGCTTCAAATAACTATTCGTGGTGAAACTATTGTTCATGAACTTCAATTAGTTGATTTAGCATGCATCTTTCTGACTTTGTTGGATAAAAGTCTTAGAGTATCTTGCAGTATGAACCAATTTTTTTAAGGGAAAAAAAAAAAACAGCGAAAACCACCTCACTTCATTGCGGGATATAATGAGCATACAATAAAAACCACCTCGCTTCTTCAAAACATCACGGCGTCGATTGTGAGATGGCCGAGGATGCCGATGGTCGAATCGCAGCTAGGATGACTACAGGAGGTTCAGCATCCATCCATACTCCTGTATAGTGATAATAGAACCGATCTCGGCATGCGACCCTATCAAATTTAGTAATCTCAACATAGGTGGTTCAAATGTCCACTCATGCGCCTATGTTGTGATTCTGAAGGTGATCCTAGACGAGGTAAAAGACACCCGCTCGATTTGGTAACAAATGACCGAGCGAGTTAGACCTCTATCTTTGTGCTCGAGTATTGGCAACATGCTTAGAGGTGTGGCCAAGGAATCATGACTCGGCTTGAGGCTTGTTGTGTAAACGATTTAGATGTCCATCCTTGCGTTTGCATTCAGCCTTCAAGATGTAGTCATGATCAAGGGTTGTATGTTTGCCCTAATTGCTATATCATATGTAACTGTAACCCGAGTTTTATTAATAAAATATGATGTTTGGATGTTTATTTTTCTGTTTGTTCATATCGGTATGTCCATGTGATTTAGGGACTCTAATTCATAGGAATAATGTTCTCCCCTTCTTTTAATGACGGCTCAACAGTTAAGTTAGAGTGTTTCTTATTAATTGGTTTTTTATTATTGCTCATATAGTTTTTAAGCCAACAACGGTCAACTTGGATACTTAGTCTTCGGTAAGTAGGGCGTCGAAGGTGGCATGATTAATGTTGGAGGTACATGTACTATTATAGTGCAAAAGAAATGTGATCTTTTTATTTTGAAATTAATTGCTGACGTGGATTTCTCATTCTTCAAGAAAAATCAGTACAAACCGAAAAAATCCAAACAAAATCCATAAGTGCAACTAATTCCATCACTTATTATAAAAAAAGTTAAGCCCATCGCTTAAAACTATCTGGGCTATATTATAAATCATAGAAAATTGACATATACGTGTATCACACGTGCAAATTACTAGTTGGGTATAAGGTTAAATGAGGGTGGATTTGAGTAGTTTAATGGGAATTTTAAGGTTATGGGGAAAGAAGAAGAAAGATTTGGAGAACGGGTTGGAAGGAAGAAATAGTGCTTTTATTCGAGAGTGGTTAGTGAAATGTAAGTAGATGTTAACAACAGGTACTTTTGTAAAATGAAAAGGTATTAACTCAGATAGCTCATAAAAACAACCTAGCCAATCTACGGTTGCCAACTCAGCACCATTGCAGTGGGCGGAACACGATGATCTTGCGGACCTCATTTCTTCCAGAATAATACTAGGTTTTTGCAGCACGAGAAGTTATGCAATTTATATATCTATAAAAAAACTGGGTTATATATATATATATATATATATATATATATATATATATATGAGAGTGATCTATTGCAAATTGGTCCGCGTTTTTTAAAAACAGGACCTCTCGTTCTACGATATATTTTAACGATCCGATCCATTCAAATTGATCACCGCACTCTCAAATGTATGTGCATGAAAAATCAAAGGATTAGAAGACCTTTAACCTATGCCTATGCATCGAATGTAGTTTATATTGCATAATCAAAAAACGTTCATTTTTGCATCCATCAATGCATAGGTTAGAGATCTTCAAATCCTTTGATTTTTCATACAAATATATTTAAGGGTAGAATGACCAACTAAAATGGAACAGATCGTGAAAATATATTATGGATCGAGAGTTCCCGTTTTTAAAAAACGCGGTCCGGTTTACAATGGAGCGCTCTCCTATATATATAGGGGAGTGATCTATTGCAACCCGGTCCGTGTGTTTTAAAAACGGGAACTTCCGATCCATGACATATTTTAATGATATATATAGGAGAGCGTTCCACTACAATCCGGTCTACGATTTTAAAAATGGGAACTCCCAATCCACGACATATTTTAATAATCCGATCCGTTCAAGTTTATCACCCTACCCTCAAATATATGTACATGAAAAATCAAGAGATTTAAACATCTCTAGCCTACACATCGATGGGTGTAAAAATGAACGTCTTTAGATAATGCAACATAAACGTTATCCGATGCATAGGCTACAGGTCTTTAAATCTCTTGATTTTCATACACGTATCGTAACACCCTAGCACATTCATACGACACTAATCGGTATTTTAAATTTTGTTTTATATTTATTTATTTTGGTTGCGATTGATTTGAATAGTAGAAATGGTTATCCGACCTGACCCGCATGTGTGAAACCCATTATGGTTCTATTTTATTAATATTTATCTGTAAACTATATATATATATATAAAAGTAGTCACACATTAAGGATAATTTATATTTGTTAATTGTAATCATATGGTTAAGAATCCCATGTTTTATTTTAATTTTTATCTATTACGCTTAAATCTAATATAATCTGGATACCAAATATTTCTTAGATTCAAATATATTTAAATTCTTTTAAAATCTTAAATAAGGGGTATGAGATATTTAAATAATATTCTTGCATTATGCTTAAAAAATTTACGTATATGTATTATTTTTCCAAAATATATTTTTGTGAGATTTTGGTGGAGACGGAGTGTAGTTTGATATTATTTTTAGTAGTATTAAACTATAATATATATATTTATAACCTAATATAAAATACACACACTCTTTTGTATACTTTATATTTTATAAAACAGAAAACTTTTCTTTCTCTCTCTCCCCCTCCACATAACATATCTTTTTCTCTCTCCTCTAACTAAATCTTTCGCTCATCAATTTATATATTCTTCTTTTTCGTTCTTCAAGTCCACACACATCCCCGTCGATACAATTCCAGCCACATCTTAGAATCTTAACCAAACCATCAAAACTTGATGTTGATTTGTATAATGTCGTGTTGCTTTCGTTCATCGCATTTGTTTCGAGGCAAGTTTATAACTTGCTACATTTTATGGTTTATGCAATTTATTTATATGTTGTCGTACTATCATCATCATACAACTGTATTTATATAATTTATACACCGTGATTATTTAACGTTAATCAGTTTTATAATATACAGTTTATGCAAGTTTATAATTTGCGACATGCTATAATTATATTTATAAATATATATATCGTCGTAATATTTCTTATTATTATCATTATACCGTTTATATCTTTATAATACATATATCATTAATTAGTTTATAATCTGCATTTTATAACGTTATGCAAAATATAGTTTGAAAATATTATAGTTTACACATGAAACATCGCCGCTAAACGGATACGACAAATCTGGAATTTACTGTACATCTTACTTTATAAAATTCATTATAAATCATAGAAAAATTATTAGCATATGTTCTTTAGTTCGTTACGAAACTAATTCAGAATACTATAACCTTGTGAAATATTTACTTGTAAAATAAATTGTTTAAATAAAGTAAACTGTAAAGGAAAATACCTCTGAACTGCAGTCCAGGAAAATTCCAGCAGTAAACTTTCAATTTCGAACGTTCATAACTTTTAATAGGAACAATATGAGATACTTTAACTTATAAAAATGAAAATCTTATTGAATTAGATTTGTTTTGGTATATGACACATCTCTTTTGGAGAATACTTGTTATTTTTAAGTTATTATACAAATCAGGATGACGCTGAATTTCTGAACGGAACTTTCTTATGCATGGTTAATCAACACCATTTTTATAGTTATTAATCAGATTGAATATGCTATCCCTGTTAATGCTATTATTTTGGTCTTGTATATGGTATGATTATGTTATCCTTGACATACTTGTAACCTGCCAGACTGTATTATTTTTGTTATCATATTAATAATTGTTGCCTGTAATACTTACTGATACCAACAATATTGACCTGTTATCCTGATTGACCTGACTTATTGTTTTTCTAGACAAGGCATGTACACGATTATTCATGTATTGGCATTAGGTAGATATTCTACTGATATCTGACTTGAATACGAAATCTGGAGGAAAGGGGAAATCAAGAATGTAACAAAACGCAACTGAAAAGAATATTATTATTGTTTGCCGTGATTCCGGACATGAACGGAATAACCATTGTTAATTGTACCGTGGTCCCATGGGGAATGAACGGGATATATTATACCGTGTCCCATGGGGAATGAACGGGATATATACTGTTGAGTTACGATGAGAATTATATTAATTGCTTTCAAATACCGTTAGGTTAGATAACCTAGAAACACAAATTTTAGGATACACGTGAGATATCTATAGGCTGCCGTTATATCATCTGTGATTGTTTATACTTATACCTTATTTTGCATATGACATCATGTATAGCACACTATTCTGGTTATTATTATTATCATGATATTTATGACGCACTGAAGTCTGGGTTTTGTATGGCCCGGATACTTGACTCAGCACGCGAGTTTTCGGCAGGACTACCGATCAGTGAGGACCATCTCACTGATACAACTCTTATTGATGGTTAATTGTTCCTTAAATCTTTATTGCTTCCGCTACTATTTCCTGTTGTCGTTTGTGGCTATTTGGACATGTTTAGAGATAAATAGTTATATTGTTGTTCTTGATTACTGATTGACAGCCGTAATGTGACTATGAGAGAATATTTTCTTACCGTAGGTAGCATGGTTGGTTTTATTATGTTCCCGATTTTATGTATTTTGGGAAGCGGGGCATGACAAGGTTTTGTTGGTATCATAGCCTAGGTTTTAGGTTAGCTGGGCTTTGTTCAATTTGTAGTTGGGTATGGTACCCAATACATTATCCTTAAGACCCAGAATTTTAGGAACATGTTTTGCCACATTATTTTCTTGTCATTCAAATTCTAGAATCTTATCCTTCCCTTAAACCCTTTTATCTCGACAATTTGGAAATAATTTTGCATCTCAGCTTGGAATCCTCCTGATTCCTTATTGTTTCTTTCTTCTTATTTTTTCGATTCTGATAGTAGGATTTGGACGACTTGAATGGAGTTATATGATTGTAATTATGTACCGCGGTATGGTTACAACGCGGTACTCTATTTAGCTAACCCGGAGTCTTATTTCTATTCATTTTCTTGACTTATGTTCATTGTGCTACTTTATTTTCTCTCGGTTTCATTGCTAATGAATTTATGTCTTATTGCAAACTTGAATCCAACAACCACATTATATCTTTCCCCTTGTCCCGTAGTGACCAGTCCGTTTGCGTTTCGGAGAACAAAAAGAAATACAGGAGAGCATATGATGATTGCAGTAGTTCGAGATTAGCCCTAGCAAAAGCTGATACAGACCGCTTCAAGGCCGATCAGATGTAAGATATTTGATTGAAGAAGTTCTGACAGGCCTGCCTCAATTTATCTGATTAGCGCAGCGGTAGTGTGGTAGGCTAATAACGTACAAGTCTTAGAACAAACTTGTAAATTCATGATAAGGAGAACTGTTTGTGTGTACTTAAAGGTAAAGTTCGTGGATAAGTTGCTAATGAAGCTTATGGTAGTTCGGGATTTCATGGACGTGTTCAAGGAAATCTCGAGTGTATCGTCTAAACGAGATGTGGAGTTCGCGATTGATCTTATTCCTGTAGCAGCGCCAATTCAAAGGCTTTTATCCGATGTCACCGGTGGAACTGGAAGGGATAAAGAGACAGGTTTCTGAGTTATTAGAGAAGGGTTGGATTCACAGCAATGGTTCACCGTAAGGAGCTCCAGTTCTTCTAGTCAAGAAGAATAATAGCACGCGGAGGATGTGCATCGACTATCGAGAGTTAAATCTGGTGAGTATTAAGAATAAGTACCCAATTCCTCGCATAGGTGAATTATTCGATTACCTCAGTGGCACGAGAGTATTCTCGAAGCTGGATTTGCGATCAGGGTATCACCAAGTTTAGGTGAAAGCAGAAGACATTTGCAAGACAGTGTTCTGAACTTGATACAGGCATTACGAGTATTTAGTTATGCCATGTGGAGTTACTAACGCACCAGCGATATTTATAGATTTGATGAACTGGATCTTTTCACCATTTCAAGATCAGTCCGTGGTGGTATTCATTGACGATATTTTAGTCTATTCGAGGAGCAAAGAAAAGGATGAAGAACACTTGAGAATCACACTGTAAACGTTGAGACAAGAAAATCTACATGCAAAATGAGCAAGTGCGAGTCTTTTGCTCGAAGAAGTGAAGTTCTTGGATCATATTGTATCTGGAGATGGAATTGCAGTTGACCCCAAAAAGATTGCAGCTGTTCATGATTGGCCAATTCTAAAGAATGTGGAGGAGATCAGAAGTTTTCTTAGGCTTGCTGGAAACTATAGAAGGTTTGTGGAGAACTTCGTGCGAATAGCAGAATCATTGACCAAGCTAACACGTAAGGCTGTACCATTCATATGGACTGAGAAGTATGCGTCAGCTTTTGAAGTGCATAAGCAAAGATTGACAACCACTCCTATCTTAACAGCGCCAGATGGTTCCGAAGGATTAGTTATTTACAGCGACGTATTTAAGAAAGGCTTGGGATATGTTTTGATGCAGCATGGAAATGTTGTAGCTTATGCATCGAGGCAATTGAAGACTCATGAGAAAAACTACCCAACTCATGACTTGGAGCTAGCAGCAGTTATTTTTGCGCTAAAGATTTGGAGACACTACTTATTGGGTGAAAGGGTGAGATGTTTACTGATCACAAGAGCCTAAAGTATGTGTTAACATAGAAAGAGCTCAATATGAGACAACGTAGATGGTTAGAGCTGATAGCTGACTATGATCTTTATCTAAAATACCATTTGGAGAAAGCTAATGTAGTACTGGATGCTTTGAGTCGGTTGCCAGCAATACGGACGTTGACTGCACAGAAGAAGATTGTAGCAGATTTTCAGAGATTCGAGCTAGAGCTTGTACTATCAGATTCTTCGGAACAGATGTTGCAGTTGCAAGTATAGTCATCCTTGATTGATAGTATTAAGGAAGCACAGTTGCACGATCCCAGATTGCAGAAATTGCGAGGACAAGTTGCGGGATTTCGAACAGATTTATTGGTTCATGAAAATGGTTCGCTAAGAAATGGAAGTCGTTTGTGTGTGCCTAAAGGAGATGTTCATGAAGAAGTCATGAAGAAATCTCCTAGCTCCGCATATTCTGTACATCCGGGTGGCACAAAGATGTATAGAGATTTGCGACAACACTTTGGTAGGAAGGTATGAAAAAAGAGATTGCTCGCTACGTGTCGAGGTGCTTGGTGTGTCAGCAAGTCAGGGATGAACATCAAAAGGTAGCTGATTTGTTGCAACCACTTTCGATTTCTCAGTGGAAGTGAGAACATATATCCATGGATTTCGTGATAGCCTTATCACGGAGTCCAAAGGGTAATAACGCAGTTTGGCTGATTGTCGATCGACTGACAAAGACAGCTCATTTCATATCATTTCGAATTGGTCAGTCGACGGAAGCTTTGACAGAGCAGTACATGCAAGAGATTGTGAGATTGCATGGGTACCGGTGAGTATTGTTTCTGATCGTGACACTCGGTTCCTATCATATTTTTGGAGGAGTCTACAAGAAAGTTTGTGAACTCGCTTGAAATTTAGTATAGCCTATCATCCTTAGATAGACGGACAGTCCGAGAGAACGATCCAAACTCTTAAAGATAGAATGAGAGCTTGCATGTTGGACTTCAAGAGCCCCTGGGAGGATTATTTACATTCAGTTGAGTTTTCATACAACAACAGTTTTTAGGTGACTATACAGGTGGCTCCATTCGAAGTATTGTACAGTTGTAAGTGTCGCTCACCAGTTTTTTGGGATGATGTTGGAGAAAAAAGATTGTTAGGACCGGAACTCATTGTGTAAACTATGGAGAAAGTTAACTTGATTCGTAATCATATGAAGGTGGCACAAGATCGACAGAAAAGTTGGGCTGATACTGGAAGAAGATCTTTGGAGTTTGTTGTTGGTGATCTTGTGTTCTTGAAGATATCACCGACTAGGAGAGTAATCCGATTTGGTAGTCGAGAAAATCTTAGTCCTCGATTCGTGGGGCCTTTCGATATCATTGAGCGTGTTGGAGAGGTAGTTTATCGATTGGCTCCACAACCATCCTTGGCGGGTGTTCATGATGTGTTTCATGTATCTTAACTCCGCAAATATGTTTGAGATGAGACGCATGTCCTTGATCATTCGGAACTGACAGTGAGAGAAGATTTAACTTATGAAGAGCAACCGATGGTTATTGCGGATCGACGGGAAAACGTTCTCAAGAATAAAGTGATCTCTCTAGTACTTGTTTCATGGGGAATCGTTCGCATGGAGAATCTACTTGGAAATGTGAAGACGAGATGCGACAAAAGTTTTCGCATCTCTTTTCTTAGATCCGTATTGTTCTTGTCTTTTCATGTTTCGTGATGAAATTCTTTTGTAGTTGGGTATAATGTAACATCCTAGTACGTTTATACGACACTAATCGATATTTTAAATCTTACTTTATATTTTTTATTTAATTATTTGGGTTGCAATTGATTTGAATAGTAGAAATGGTTATCCGACCTAACCCGCATGTGTGAAACCCATTATGGTTATATTTTATTAATATTTATCTGTAAACTAAATCCATGTGAATCTAGTATAATATATATGTATATATATAGTATCTAAATCATATGCTTATATTTTCTGGTAGCCACACGTTAAGGATAATTTATATTTGTTAACTGCCATCATATGGTTAAGCATCCCATATTTTATTTTGACTTTTATCTATCACGTTTAAATCTAATAGAATATGGATACCAAATATTTTTTAAATTCAAACATATTTAAATCCTTTTAAAATCTTAAATAAGTGGTATGAGATATTTAAATAATATTCTTGCATTACGGTTAAAAAAGTTACGTATATGTATTAGTTTTCCAAAATATATTTTTATGAGATTTTGGTGGAGACGAAGTGTAGTTTGATATTATCTTTAGTAGTATTAAACTATAATATATATTTATAACCTAATATAAACTATATATATATATATAGATACACTATTATATACTTTACATTTTATAAAACAGAAAACTCTCTCTCTCTCCACATAACATATATCTTTCTCTCTTTCCTCTAACTAAATCTCCCCCTTATCAATTTATATATTCTTCTTTTTCGTTCTTCAAGCCCACATCCATTCTCGTCGACGCAAATCCAATCGCATCCTAGAATCTTAACCGAGCTATCAAAACTTGGTGTTGATTTGTATAGCGTCGTGTTGTTTCCGTTCATCGCGTTTGTTTCGAGATAAGTTTACAACTTGCTACATGCTATGGTTAATGCAATTTACTTATATGTTGTCGTACTATTATTATTATTATCATACAACTATATTTATATAATTTATATATCGCAGTTATTTAACGTTAATCGATTTTATAATATACAATGTATGTAAGTTTACAACTTGCAATATGCTATAATTATGTTTATAAATATATATATCGTTGTGATATTTCTTATTATTATCAATATACCGCTTATATATATATAATCCGTATATTATTAATTAGTTTATAATCTGCATTTTATAATATTATGCAAAATATAGTTTGAAAATATTATAGTTTACACATGAAATGTCGTTGTCAAGCGGATACGACAAATCTAGAATTTACTGTACATCTTACTTTATAAAATTCATTATAAATTATTGAAAAATTATTACCATATGTTCTTTAGTTCGTTACGAAGGTAACTCAGAATATTATAACCCTGTGAAATATTTACTTACAAAATAAATTGTTTAAAAAATGTAAATTGTAAATGAAAGTACCTTTGAACTGCTGTCCAGGGAAATTCCAACAGCAAACTTTCAATTTCGAACGTTCTTAAATTTTTGTAGGAACAACCTGAGATACTTTAACTTATAAAAATGAAAACCTTATTGAATTAGTTTTGTTTTGGTATATGACACGTCCTTTTTGGGGAACGTTTGTTATTTTTAAAGTATTTTACAAATCAGAATGATGCTGAATTTCTGAATGGAACTTTCTTATGCATGGTTAATCAACACAGCTTTTATAGTTATTAATCAGATTGAATATGCCATCCCTATTAATGTTATTATCTTGGTCTTGTACATGATATGATTATATTATCCTTGACATATTTGTAATCTGCCAGACTGTACTATTTTTGTTATCATGTTAATACCTATTGACTGTAATACTTACCGATGTCAATAATATTGACCTCTTATCCTGATTGACCCAACTTGTTGTTTTGCTAGACAAGGCATGCACACAATTATTCCTGTGTTGGAATTAGGTAAATATTCTACTGATACCTGATTTGAGCATGAAACCTGGGGGAAAGGGGAAAACAAGAATGTAACCAAAACGTAACTCAAGAGAATATTATTATTATTTGCCGTGATTCCGGGCGTAAACGGAATAACCATTGTTTATTGTACCATGGTCCCATGGGGAATAAGCGGAATATATTCTACCGTGGTTCCGTGGGGAATGAACGGGATATATACTGTTGAGTTACGATGAAAATTACATTAATTGGTTTCAAATACCGTTAGGACAGATAACCTAGAAACATAGACTTTAGGATACACGTGAGATACCTATAGGCTGCCATTATATCATCTGTGATTGTTTGTTTATACTTATACTTTATTTTCCATATGACATCATGTATAGCACATTGTTCTGGTTATTACTATTATCATGATATTTATGACACACTCACGTCTGGATTTTGCATAAACCGGATACTTGACTTAGCACGTGAGTATTTCGACAGGACTACAAATCAGTGAGGACCATCTCACTGATACAACTATTATTGATGGTTAATCATTTCTTGAGTCTTAATTGCTTCCGCTAGTATTTCCTGTTGTCGTTTATAGCTATTTGGACATATTTACAGATAGATAGTTATATTATCGTTCTTGATTATTGATTAACAGCCGTAATGTGACTATAAGAGAATATTTTCGTACCGTAGGTAGAATGGTTGACTTTTTTACGTTCCCGATTTTATGTTTTTTGGGAAGCGGGGTGTAACACATATTTGAGGGTAGGGTGATCAACTTGAACAGATCGGAATGTTAAAATATATCGTAGATCGGGAGTTCCCATTTTTAAAAAACGAGGACCGGTTTGCAATGGATCACTCATATATATATAGTAATGATCCAGTGAGACGCTTTCTTATGTGAAACAAATGAGACGCACTCTACAACAGCCCGCCCCCCGTGTATTTCACCGATTCAGATCGTTCATCGTGATCTGCAAGTCACGCATACCCTATATATCAATTTTTATGAGATTCTTATACCTCTAGCACGCATTGTCACGCCCCGCTTCCCAAAAGACTGTGACGGCATGCGACGAGTCCCGTGATATATTTATTTCGAGAAGGTCATTTTCCGCAATAAATACGCTAAGCGTTTATAAGAAATATAATATAACAAGAACATACATATGATACTGAAATTTCCAATAACAATTTTATTTATATTCAAATATCACAAGTTTCAAACTGATTACAAAAGGTCCGAATAAGAAATATAAACATAAAACCCTAAACATATGGCTTAATAAAATGAAAGCTGAAATGAAACTAGAGATCAGCCTGTGCTGTGAACTGGTCGTAATCTTCTGTCGTCGATATCCCCGCCTTAGTCTCTGAGTCACCTGACGAATATTCCAAAGAGTAAGGAAAGGGTGGAATGAATGTCAGCGAACTAGCGTTCGATAAGTCCCCAAAAGGAGAACTGATATATATATATATATAAATGTATGGTGACATGCGATATAGTATGAATAGAAATGAAATATGAATAATTATAACATGGCAATGTTAATGGCAACTACGTAAGCATGGCAATGTAACATGAGCATGGCAAACAAGTATAGCATGGCTATATAGTGTAGGTATAGTGAACATAAAGGGTATTGCCAATGTGTCTGTAGGGTGTTTTTCGTCACCCCATTGAGATGAGAATGGGCGCGCTTGTCAGGCGTATACAGATTCCCCCTGCCTAGGGTAAACCAAGGGTTTATTGATTATGGGGATCCGAATCTCCGACAGCCGTGAACTAAGCTGTCGTTAATTATCCCTTACCTTTGGAGCGAGAGAACCTCCAATTGACGGGGGTCCCGCTGTCCGGATAGCGGGTTGGGGGTCAAGCGGGCTAGCAGCCGCCTTACGGGGTGCGAGGCAGCGTCCTGTTAGAAATTTTTTCTAACGGGAAGGTATTTTTAGTGTGGAACGTTTGAGAAAAAGAGGGGTGAGCAGCGTCCTAAGGACGCATGAGACAACACGTGACCGCCGGGTGGTAGCGGGTCACGTGGGTGGCACGTGGGCGTTAGGTGCCAGTGGGTCACGTTCCAGGCTTATGGGTGCCAATAGGGTCACGTGCTAGGCTTATAGGCGCCAGAAGGGTCACTCGCATGGCACACGACCGCTGGGCACCAGCGAGTCACGTGCGCGGCACGCGACCGCTGGAAACACTAACGGAAGAAGGGGTTTAGCCCCTGAGCGGGGAGTTGAACTCCCGAGGGATTTTGGAGTTAAACTTCTAGGGAAGAAATTGGATGTGGATTTAGAGTTAAACTCTCAAAAAATCTGGATTTGAAGTTAAACTCTTTTGAGGATTGAGATTTTGGAGTTGAACTCCTAAAAGATTGATTTGGAGTGAAACTCCTTAAATATTTAGATCTTGGATGGTGAAAAGAACTCCCTTTTCGTCTTCTTCGAGCCTTGGACTTCCCTAAAATGGGTTCTTCTGAGATGGGTTCTTTCTTCCTCCTATCTTTTTGTTGGATCTTGGATAAAAATGGCCATTAGAAATTAAAAGTCTCCCTTTTAGAGATTTGATGGGAGATCTGAGCTTCCCTTCGAGGGTTTTATGGTGAAAAGCTATTCCATTTTGGGAAAAGAAGAGTTAAACTTTTGATTTAATTCAAAAAAAGGAAGATGGTTTAGAATCTTGAGGAAGGAGAAGGAGCCACAGAACCCTAACTTTTGAGAGGAATGAATATCCTTCTTTATTTCATTATTATGTTGCCTTATATAGACTTACAAGTTTACACAGCCTCTTGGTTTTACAAAATGGCATTTCCCCCATTTCATGCCTCATGTGCTTACTTCTTTTTGCACATGAGTCATGGGCTTTACAAAAATTTGGCTTTTTGCCAATTTATTTTACATTCATGCATGAAAATTATATCAAATTTATTTATTACATAATTTTCTTCTTGTCATAGGGGAGGCTGACCTCTTTATGTTCGGGTCCGACTTGGGAATGGGCCCACTTGACTGGGACTTGGTCCCACTTGAATTGGAGTTGTCTTTAACTTTGACTCGATCAACCGGGATGTAATTTTTGACCCCAACAAAGTTCACCCATCAATAAATACACACCTCGTATATGGGTTGTGTGCATGAAATTGATGGATCTTGTTCCGTGGGAAGTTTGATTTTGATGTAGAGCATCATTCCAGGGGCAGAGCATCCTTCGGGAGCATGATTCGAGTGGTCGGTGCATCATTCTGATGTACGGAGCATAATTTCAGGTTCAGAGTATCATTCCGAAGAGCGTAGCATAATTCCACAGGGATGATATATTTAGAGACGAAACATAGTTTTGTCGTAGGGTTCCGGGGTGAAGTATAATTCCGACATGGGACGGGTATATCCTGAGACGAAGTATAATTCCGACATAGGGGTAATCATTTTGAATGAAGTGTAGTTCCGATGCAGAGGTTGATTCCGAGGAGAAACATAATTTCGACGGGGAAGGCAGATACTTTGAGGCGAAATATGATTCCAACACGGGGCAGGTATATCCTGAGACGAAACATAATTCCGGCACAGGGTAAACATTCTGAGCGAAGTATAGTTTCGATGCAGAGATTGATTCAGAGGCAAAGCATGATTCCGACAGGGAAGGCAGATACTCCGAGGCGAAACATGATTCCGACACGGGGTAGGTGTATCCTGAGACGAAATATAATTCCGACGTAGGGTTTCAGGATGAAACATAATTTCGACATGGGACAAGTGTATCCTGAGACAAAACGTAATTCTGGCGCAGGGTGACATTCTGAACGAAATATAGTTCCGATGCAGAGGTTGATTCCGAGACGAAATATAACTCCGACAGGGAAGCCAGATACTCTGAGGCGAAGCATGATTCCGACACGGAGCAGGTATATCCTGAGACGAAGCATAATTCCGGCACAGGACAGACATTCTGAACGGAACATAGTTCCAATGCAAAGGTTGATTCCAAGGTGAAGCATAATTCCAACAGGGAAGGCAGATACTCCGAGACGAAGCATGATTTCGACATGGGGTACATTCTGAGATGAAGCATGATTCCGACGCAGAGCTTGATTCCAAGGCGAGGGATAATTCCGACAAGGAAGGTGTTGGATATAACGCCCTCAAGGTAATTATTGTGATCACAAGTAGACGATTATGATAATTGAGAGCGGACTGTATAACAGTCTTATTCGAGATGATAGTATACTATCTGGTTTGTCTTCATCATTAATGAAGCCCATAGGATTGTTGCTTGACAACCAGCATTATGATGGCGATCATATATGTGGGAGCTGGGTTGTCCATAAGCACATACTTAAATGTCCCTAGTCGTGGGAGCATCGAGACTGGGCATCGATATTCCGGAGTAGACTAGTGTATACGTTTTTAAACCCAGACGAGGGGCGGTGGCCGGTCTCACAAGCCATTGGTGTTGTGTCACCTAAGATAGTATACAGGTGCTCACTGAAGGTGAGTACACTGGATGGACTCGCCGAGAACATCTAGATAGTATTATATCTATCGTCAGATGGAAATTCTCTGGTGGCATGAGTTCAGATTAGTCCTTTGACCTGAAGTCGTCATTTGTTTCGTGTGAGTTCCCACTATACTTTGATTACTACCCTACCACGGCTCAAACGAGTCGTGCAAACAGATTTTAGTTGGGTATAGTCCCGAGCCATATGGAGGCAGTGGTTGATTGTCAGGAATTCGTCTCTCCTGGTATTAGGATTCGATGTCGCGCTGTGTTCAGTTGGCTATCACCAGAAATCCGTGACCACTGTGGATGAGATTACTGATAGTTGATCAGTAGTATCTCTATTGGTGATGAGTTTGACTCAGACACGACTTATCGGGTTAGTAGGGGTCTGACGTTATCCACCCCCTAAACCTGATATGCGATACTCTTTGACGAAGAGATCGGACTGTACGGAGATTGTCACATTCAGGCTCAGTAGGGTAAGGACGTACTTGATTGTCGACCCCCCTTTCGACAAGTATCTGGGTAGCCATTACGTACAGCTAGTACCGCTGATGTGCTTATGGTTAAACCCACTGCCAGCGTATTGTCGAGTTTTTAGAGTCCCACACAGAGGGTTATCCCGGATCAGGCGATAGATGTAGGAGTTGTACATTGGTACGTGCAGGGGTCCGATTAAATACGTATATTACACGAACTTTAATCGGACGGTTGATAATATTAGCCGGCTTAGGATTAAGCCGGATTATTAAATCAGGTTTTGATTTAACAATTTATATATGTATTTTGATACATATATTTTAGTATTATTGTTCACTATTCATTTTCTCTCTTTGGTGCTATCCGTATTTTTATATGGATACGCGTATATATAGTTATACATATACCATGTGAATATTTATACGGGAATGCTTCTAGAAGAAGAATACTTCATATTTGTTTTTCTTTTTAGAAAAATAAATAGGAAATAAGGTGGCATAAAATATGCTTGTGATTGTAGAGAGGAATGGCTTGGATTGTAATGTGCATTTATTGGTGACTATTGCACCAGGGTTGTTAAAAGAGGTAGCCATTCTCTTTTCATTGGACTTGATCATTTTTTCATCTTTCATGCTTCATGCCTCATAGGTGAGAAAAAAGACTTAGCCATTTTTCTCTCCTCCTCCTCCTCCTTCCTCTTCTTGCTCTCATGAGCATGGATTCTTGAGGGAAAAGTTTAGTGAAATATTTCTACATCATCGACCATCCATACCTAGCAACTTTGGATCATTGGTTAGAGCCTCCTATTTACCGCCGAAAACAGAGACGAACTGGGATTGAACGTCATGCCTGAATTTGACAGCAGATGCTATTTGGACTTCTCCATCCACCTCTCCGAAGATACCAAGTTAATTTATGGCACCATATATCGGAAGTTTGGATAGATGCGACCGTTGTAGCAGACTTCATCAGATCCCCCTCATTTGTGAGGGGTTTTTGATCGTGGGGATGCTCCTCTCTGCAAACGCAAGCCCCTGCAGTTAATTACGTTATCGCATTGTGATAACCACTTTCTCCTTCTCCAGCAATTTATTTCGTGTAGTGTGTTATTTTGTTTGTTAAGGTTGTCCGTGGATTGTATACGGAGACTAGTTTATGTCGTCGCCCATCGGGCACGGATTAGTCCAAATCCGTACATATATTTTCATGATTTGGGTTTTGGGTCAAGGATTTGCTTGACTGGATCCACGCTGGTATCTTGGTTTGCCAACGAGAGTGAACTTAGGACGCAGATCTCATATAAATGAGGTCCATCAGTTCACGGGATATTTGGATTTGATCTAAGTATCGTAGTCATATTTGAGACTAAGATCAACTTGGAAACAAATGAGCATATGGGCTCAATTATTTTAGTTTAAGGACATCACGGTCCATTATCGCCGTGTTTGGGGCGAATATTAGTTTAAGAATATTTCGGTCCAACATTCCCGTTTTGGGGACGAATGTTAGTTTAAGGACATTTTGGTCCATCATTCATCTTGTGCGCACGTGTATTTGTTACGTGGCGGAGTAAACGATGATGACATGGAATGCGCCCAATTTGGGATGTGATCTGATTTGAGGCGTGCACATCAATTTGGAAGTGCATTAATGTGGGATGTATCATTCCCTATCTTGATGAAATTTTATATCAAGTTGGGATGAGAAAGGAGTTGTTGGTTGTCGGGACCCGCCACCTCTCTGAAAACGTTGAGGAATTACGACGACATATATCAGAGGTGTGGAAAGATGCACACTTGAACCAAATCCCGTATTTGAGGGAAAAATGGGTTGTGGACCTAAGAACCGTTAGTTATATTTGAGGCTAAGATTACCTTAGGAAATATGGGATGAATATCATTTTGGATATCATCAATGAGAGATTATTAGTCATGTTTGAGACTAAAATTAGTTTGGAAATCACGAGTATATAGGCTAGGTTGATTTAAAATCAAAGAGATTTAACCTCAGGAAACTTAGCCAATTTGGGCTGAGATTGGGTTTTTATACTATCCAGCAGGCGCTAAGATATACAGTGCTCACATTTGTTTCATGTGGGGCGCTGGAATAATGCTAAGTACTAATTTTCTCTGACACTCACGTGTGAAACTTGTGAGGCGCTCAGATATAGACGCTGCCCAATCAGTTCTAGGCACTTAGTCATTTTGACCGAGCATAGAGTGCTAAGCATTTTGCATGGCCCTCACGTGGGAAGCACGTGAGTGCTGAGTATTGATTTCGGGTTTTGTTTGTTCATCCCTTTTTTCTATACAGAAGTGTTAGGCACTTGGTTAGAGCTCCGGCGCTCACTTGTGAAGCACATAAGGCATTCCGCTTCTTTTTTTTGTTTCACGTGTATTTCACGTGATTGTTTTATTTTTGGATTGCTGGGTTGCTTTATTTGGTGGCCGCCCAATCAACACAAATGAGTTTTCTTTGTTTTTGGAAGCTCACGTGGGAAGCACGTGCGGCGTTTTAGCTCTTTTTTTGTTTGTTTTAGGCACTCACATGGGAAACACGTGAGACACTATAATAGTGCTAAGCACTAATTTTTGCTCGTGTGTTTCACATGAGACGCCAAGTTCTTATTTATAGAGATGTTAATCTCTGTTAATGACATTTTAGTCATTGATGACCATCAAGATTTCTGTTTTGAAGATCTTGGATCATTTTTTAATTAGAGAACTAAGTTCTTCTTTTATTTTTTTATAAAATCTAAGTTCTTTATATAGGGTTAAACCCTAATTTTGGAGGAATTGAATTCCCAGAGCATGTGTTCTTTTCTTTTTCTTTCCTTTTAACCTAGTTCTTTTCTGAATCCTTGATTCTCAGGAACAAGATCTTCCCGATGAGAATTAAATTCTCAACTTGTGGGAGACTTGTCTTGTGGATCTCTGATTCAGAGGAAGAACTAAGTTCTTGAGAAGGGTTAAACCCTTATATAGGTAAAAAGAGATATTTTGATCTCTATATTATCTTTACCTAGGGTTTTTGAGGAGGAAAGTTTTCTTCTTTGAGAATTGAATTCTCTGTTTTTTTGAGAGCTCACTGTATTTTTTGCAGAAGCTTATAGAGGGTTTTCTCTCTATGAGACTTGAAATCTCGGGTCCTTTATATAGTGGAGGAAAGTTTGTTAATTAATTTTGAGAAAAACTCTCATTAAGAGATTTCAATTGATTTAATTAGACTCAAAATTAATTTAAGGAATTTTATCCACCGTTGGATCTTTGATCCAAGTATTTCTGTTTTATATAATATGTTTTCTTGTTTTAACAAGATTGGGGAAATATTTTCCCATATATAGAATTTTATTCTATTGAACGGTGATATTTTTATCACCATTGGATTTTTAATCTAAGGGTGCTCGGTTTAACAGAGCACAATCTTTCTCTGTTTAGAAAGATATAGGAAATATTTTCCATCTTATTGGATTTTTGATCCACCAACTTTCTGTTTAACAGAAAATATCCTTCCTAATAGAATTTAATTCTATACTTAATCATCATTGGATTTTTGATCCAACGGCTCCTTATTTAATAGAGAGGATCTTTCTCTTTTAGAAAAATCTAGAGAAGTATTTCCAAAGAGTAGAATTTAATTCTACGTAAGGAGGCGCCCTCACGTGTTTAACACGTGAGGCTTATTTAGCTTCTCTAATTTGGCGCCCATATAGCTTGTATATGGGCGCTCACGTGTTTAATATGTGAGGTCAATTTGGCCTTTGGCTATTTACTCTTAATACTTATATACTTTGCATATAAAAATAGAATTTAATTTTATACATAGAGTTTAACTCTATCTAAATCTAATACTTCAAAAGGGTATTCTCATGTGTTTAACATGTGATCCCTAGTGAGGATTTTTCTTTGTGCTTATGGACGCTCACGTGTTTAACACGTGAGGCCCATTTAGCCTTTAGTTATTTGATTGCAGCGCCTATATGCTATGTATATAGGCGCTCACGTGTTTAACACGTGAGACTTATTTAGCCTATAGTTATTTGATTGCAGCGCTTATATGCTCTCTGCATATAAGCGCTTACGTGTTTAACACGTGAGGCTTGAGTCATGGGAAATTTTCTCCCTTTTTCTCTCTTTTTATGAGGGAACACCTCCTCCGGTTTTCCTCGGGTAGATCGTCTTCGGCGAGGGTGGTCGATTTTTAAGCGCGATTCCAATGGGTATGAGCTTGGAGGGGTCTTCCACAATTAGATGGACGCGCGACAAAGGCTGCAGTTTCTCAACCCTTATATTTTTAGTTAGCTAGTTTTGGGTTTTTAGATCGTATCCTGGGTTTTACGGGTGTTTGGTGCTCGCCAAAGTTTTTGTTTTCACTTCCACCTCGGCCGCGGTCTCCGCGGCGCTGGCACCGAAACCCAACATGGTATCAGAGCCGCTCCATAAACCTTAATTAGCTAATTTGCACTAATTTAGAGTTTCGATTGACGAAATTTTCTTATTCGCATTTCCAGTTCGTCGTTTGCTGTTCGAATTTTAAAGTTGTTCAAAAAATTGTTCAGGCTGTATTAAAATTATATGCAGGCAATACTAGAGGTCAGAAAGAAATTTAGGTACATGAGCCCAAATTTTGGCCGCGGAACCACCGCCTAACATGCCATTTGGCCGCGGTTCCGCGGCCCGATTTGGGCCGTGGTGCCAGAAATTTTTTCTGGTGCTCTAAGTTATGAAAATGTGACTTTTGGGATATTTGGTTTTAGTTCAGATTTGTTTGAGTACTGGTTTGTGCTTGGGGCCAATGCGTAAAGTTTCAATCGATCGAAATTTTGAATTTGTGGTTTTTAGTGTGTTTGTTAGTTTCTGCGACCGTGAATATCATAGCGCGGTACAATCCGACTGGTTGTTATATGTACAATCAGACGGGTTTACGAACATGATATTCACGTTGATATTTTGTGTTGCACTGATATTATGGATGGATTGTCGTGATGGATAGCTTTGTGTGCAATATTAGATATACAGTTCAGATTCAATTGTATATTCATTATTGCGGGGCGAGCGTCCGACAAGTGGACTGTACTTTCTGCCAGTTTGTATATTTTTTTTATTAAGGCATGACCAGGTTGAGGTCGATATCACCGCTGTATATATATTTTCTTTTCTGTACTAGGATTTCCCCGTGGAGGAGTGCTCGAATAGCCTGGTTCTAAAGGGCAATGGGCCCGCATCTCGTGGCATTGAGACCGGGGGCCGTATTCTAGAATTGGTGGACTATTCGCCGCATTTGTAGGGAGTATAGGTTGACTCATAGAGGGTGCTCAAGTTACCGGATTCCGTGAATTGCTGGGTGGCCCATTCATTTTGTTGATTTGGGGTTGCCTCACTTCCGGGATTAGCGGGTAACTTGTCGCACTCGTAGGGGTCTAGGTTCTTCATTGCACCAGCTATCCACATGACCGGGGAACGTCGCGTTTCATTTATGGCTCAAATGAAACGCAAGGCTTCTAGTTTATCCGCTATTCCATATTGTTGTTCGCACACCTGTGATGATTTTTATCTGCCTGTGATGACTATTATCTGCCTACGATGTTGATATATATATATAATATTTAGTAGATACTTCTATATGTTTTGCATCCGCGCTAGTTCTGCCCCCGCTCTGCCATTCGTTAAGTAACCTAACGGTGCATGACGGAGCCCCGTGGCGAATACAGATGGCATATAAATATCATGTTATGGTATGAGTTCCCACTATGCGGGATACAGCTTCCTACTACTGCCAACATCTCTCCGAGCCTCGGCTTTGACCACCAATGTTTTAACTTTGTTGGTGACCAAATCCATGATCCGATCTTGTGTTGGTGGAATACCGCCATCAGGGGCTAAGGCGTCCCTAGAAGTGGAATGCAGTCAGCTTTTGTTTAGCTTGCCCACATTTGGACCTAAAGGGATAGGCATCGGCTGCTTCGGGTCGTTATCACCTGGCTCATGAGTAGAGACTTGCGCTTGATTGGAGGGTGCCCGAGCAATTTGAGCCGTGAGCTGCATCACAACATTCGTCAAGTCGTCAATTTTAGAGTAAAACTTGACCATCTCCTTGTCTTTACTTCTGAGCCGTTTTAGAGCTCTTGAAGTAACTCCTGTTCTGCGGTCCTGAGATGGAAAGTCGGCCCCACCTCGCTGTCCGAACTAGATTCTATGTGGACTGAGGGGTCCTTCTGCTTATCAACCTCATCGAGGGGGTTTTCATCATCTTGAGGAGGAGGCTGATCTTTGGAAGAGGAAGCCACATTCAAGCTAGATTAGGCCTGAGATGTGGTGGCCCCATCTTTACTCTTGGTTTGTGTTCCTGCCATGTAGACAGTGTGGATCATATATAAGGCCATCTTTTTATCTTTGGCGGCTGATTTTTTGGACCGCCACCGTGGCCTTTCCTCTTCAGGAAAGGACAAGCGACTGAAGACGGTTGGCCTGGATGGGTCTTTGGGTGGCGCTAGCACTTCTTTTCTAGCTTTGCCCCGCTGCTTTCGCGATGCACGAACTGCTTAGTAGACTCCCAAAGAGAGAGTGTCTCGCCTCTTGTGCCGGAGTGTGGACACATCTCTTCGTACCACATTTTGAATTGCAGCCTTCTTAATCTTGGCAGACATCGTATTCTTCTAGACCCACTTTAAGGGTTCGAAAGAATTGCGGGTTTTCACGGCTGACACGGCTGTGGTCGCGAAGCAGTCTGGGTTTTGGAACTTCACAAAATTCAACTTGGATGGGGCCCTAGCCCTTTTGTTGGCTTTATACATGGGCTTCTTCAGCCTCAGTTTCTCTGTTTTGAGTGCCTGGAAGGCTTCTGCTCTTCGAGAAGCCGCCGTAGGCCGAGTGATGGGGAGCCTTGAGGAGACATCCACTCGTGTGTCCGTCGAAGGCATCGTCTCAGCTTGCCCGCGGAATCTGGTGTCTTCTTTTGTTCCAACGGGATTGCCCCAAGCTGGGGCCAAGGAGAGTCGTTCGAATACTAACTTGCGTTTGGGTTGGGACGCCCTCGAGACAACTACATTTGGCCTCCTACCCTTTGAGGCCGGTTTGGCCACTTGGTTTGCCGAGACTTCCGCCAGATGAGTGCTTTCGGCAAGGTAGATGATGACGGAACCAAATTTACAGGGTGACTCCTCCCATTACCGGCTGAGTCTTACAGGGAGAACCATGCAGGCATTGATCTTGACCACGCAGGGAATCGGAGTCGCGTCATAAACGAAGCTCGTCTTCGGAGACATGATTGCTGAGTTCGAGATTGTGACTAAAAGCAGTTAAGTTGTATCCACGAAAGAAATATGACTTCAGTACAGGTAATCGATATATATGTTGATTGAGTTTGCATGAACATTAACCCGAAATATGGGAGGAGAGAAAAAGTTCCATCGAGCGTGTCGGAATCTGTAGGGTGTTTTTCGTCACCCTCATTAAGATGGGAATATGCGCGCTTGTCAAGCGTATACAGATCCCTCCTGCTTAAGGTAGGCCGGGGTTTATTGATTGTGGGGATCCGGATCTCCGACAGCCGTGGAGTAAACTACCGTTAATTATCCCTTACCTTTGGAGTGAGAGAACCCCCAATTGACGGGTCAAACTGGTCATGCGAACTCAATGTGCAGTATGCGTGTTGTGTTTTGAAGGGGACTTGGATGTATCAAGGGCCTCGCAGAGTTTACGGAGGTGCCGCTACCCGGATAGCAGGCTGGGGGTCAAGGAGGCTAGCAGCCCCCTTGCGGGGCAGCACCTCGTTAGAATTTTTTCTAACGGAGGAGGTATTTTAGTGGGGAACATTTAGAAAAAAATAGAGGTGAGGAGCGTCCTAAGGACGAGCGAGACAACATGTGACCGCTGGACGCCAGCGGATTATGTGGATGACGCATGGGCGCTGGGCGCCAACGGGTCACGTGCCAGGCGTGTGGACGCCAAAAGGGTCACGCGCGGCACACGACCGCTGGGCGCTAGTGGGTTATGCGTGTGGTGCGTGGGCGCTGTGCGCCAGCATGCCACATGCCCTGTGCATGGCCATTGGACGCCAGCGTGTCACGTGCGCGACACGCGACCGTTGGACGCCAGCGGGTCACGTGAGCGGCATGCGACCGCTGGAAATACCAGCGAAAAAAGGGGCTTAGCTCCTGGGCTGGGAGTAGAACCCCCAAGTGATTTTGGAGTTAAACTCCTGGGGAAGAAATTAGATGTGGATTTGGAGTTAAACTCTCAGAAGGCTTGGATTTGGAGTTAAACTCCTAAAATGTCTGGATTTGGAATTAAACTCTTTTGAGAATTTGGATCTTGGAGTTGAACACCTCGAATATTGATTTGGAGTTAAACTTCCAAAGGATTTAGATCTTGAATGGTGAAAGGAGCTCCCTTTTCATTCTCTTCGAGCCTTGGACTTCCTTATAATGGATTCTTCTGAGATGAATTCTTTCTTCCTCCTCTCTTTTTACTTGGAGAAAATGGGGCATTGAAATTAAAGTCTCCATTTTATAGATTTAATAGGAGATCTAAGCTCCCCTTCGAAGGTTTTATGGTGAAAAACTATTTTTTTTGGGGAAAAGAAGAGTTAAACTCTTGATTTAATTCAAATAGAGGAAAAAAGTTTAGAACCTTGAGGAAGGAGAAAGATGCACATAACCCTAATTTTTGAAGGGAATGAATATCCTTCTTCATTTCAGTATCATGTTGTCTTATATAGGCTTATAATTTTACACATAACCCCTTGGGCTTTATAAAATGGCATTTCGTCCATCTCATATCTCATGTGCTTACTTCTTTTTGCAATGAGCGATGGGCTTTACAAAAATTTGGGTTTTTACTTATTTATTTTGTATTCATACATGAAAATTATATCAAACTTATTTATTACATAAATTTTTTCTTGGCATAGGGGAGGCCGGCCTCTTTATGTTCGGGTCCAACTTAGGCATGGACCCACTTGACCGGGGCTTGGTCCCATTTGATTTGGAGTAGACTTTGACTTTGACTTGGTCAACCAGGGTGTAATTTTTGATCCCAACAGTATCCTAAAAGTCTCTACAAGGTAATCTAACTAACTTAAGTATAAGTGTGAATGTCAACCAATTTTAAGAGTATTCTCGAACCTAAGACTATCATTCAGAGGTAAAGAATCACCGGCCAAGAGTAACGGGACTTCAATTCACATTAAAGTATTTACAAACCCAACAGGCTATCGTCCAGGGGTTTGGAAACACGGGCTCTTATAATTAGTGAATTCATGATGTATCGTTTCAGCCCGGTACCATAGCAACATGATTTGTACCGTTTCAGCCCAGTACCACAACAACATAATTTGTAGTAATGGGACTCATGAGATTCCGTTAGATTCATACATAAACTACCCCCAACACCCGGTGTATATGAGTTTATGATTAATATTACGAGTCTTGATCGAATCCTTGAATACAAAAAGAGATGTAATATCAAGAATTTAAAATTGAGTTCATGTCAAGATAATGTAGTCATATCAACTGCAAGGATTCATATTAAGTGTATTCATGGTTCGAGTCAAGTCGGTTCAAGTGTACATATTGAGTTCAAGTGTACATATTGGGTTCAAGTCAAGTCGTGTTCAGGATTCGATCAAGTAAAGTCAAGTTCATGTTTGTTTAAGTCAAGTTAAAGAGTTCAAGTTCGGGTTCGGGTTCAAGTTCAAATATGTGATTTGATTCAAGTGATGTTACAATTTATATTTAGTAAGAATTTTTATATTTTGAAAACTTTTTAAGTTTGGAAACAACCGGACAACCCCTGCATATGGGCGGCAGTATTTGTGACTTTTTCAAAGACGATTGCCGATGTTAATTCTTTTAATTTGGAGTTTTATCTAAATTAGATAGGCAAGCACTCACTTTCTCCGGCTCCTCGAGACCCAGAGAAAAGATATTACTTAAACCCATTATTATTTAAATACCTTAATGATTTATCAAGTTGTTTACTATAGGTGTTTATATGATTATTGCCGTTTAAATTTCCCGAGGGGTTTTGTGTACAAAGTTCTATTTTAAAAATACCCTCGAGAATATTTTTCGGCAAATATATTATTTAAAACATCGAGGTTGTTTTATGAAATTATAATTTGGGTTTTATGGTATTTTAATGACAAAAACTTAACTTTCAGAGGTTCAGGGCATTTTAGTCAAAGCTAACCATTCTAAAGTTAAAGGTATTTTCTTGAAACTTTAATTTAAAACCTTCTTTTCTTTTAATTAATTAGAATTTATAAATCGTGATAACCAATTTAATCTAACTTGTTGTTTTTTTTAACGGAAACTGTTGCAAAACTGTATTTTCTTTTCGAGACCGGCTCCGTGAACAGCTCCGCATCTCACTCACTAAACCAAAAATGTATGATAATATGCACCATCACAACGGGTTTCCCTATAAGGGCTTTGAGGTAAAACTCGCCAAGGAAAGAAATTATAGATTAATTTCTCTTTTATAACTTGAGGGTATTTTAGCGCAAGTCTATTCTTTTAGAAAACTAAATTAAATTTTGTGGATTTAGGATGTCAAGAGAGCGTGTGGGGTAGCTCATTACCCCGTGCATTAAGCTTAACTATTTCTAATAAAATTCATTTTTTTATATATACTTCTGTTATGTGTTTTATTCAGTGCACAATTACACATTGTCATATGAAACTTACATCAAAACATTATAATTATGCATTGTTATACTAACACACTGCTAAATTAACTTTAAGGAAACAAAAGAAAATACCTAATATAAAACACCATAACTGTCACACAAATGCACAACACCTCTTAATACTTGCTTGCAGATATTAAAAAACTATAAATGCTGCAACTCTAAATGATAAACACTACTTGATGTAATTAGCAGCTAAATATCAATTTGCTAACTATACAATGAACTGTTATACTTCTATATTCATGATTTCTACAATCACAAACTGTAATGTCAATATACTTGTATGAAACATTATCATAGATGTAATTGTCTTTGAATTGATTTTCTAACATATTAGTTGTGTATCATATAACAAGGAACCATATTTTAAACAAGGAAGATGGGAGAGAGACAGCGGAGGAGGAGACGGGACTTACTGTTGGTTAGAACGTGAGGAAACTATGGAAGTTTTCATTGAGGCATTTCGTCAAACACCATTTCGGGAAAAATTGAAACATCGACAGAATGGAGATCCGGAGGCGGCGAAACAATTGTGGCATTCACGCGGTCTTGGGCCGCCCTTTAGAGCCTCAGTTAACGGTCCAGAATGCTCCAAAAAGAAGATCGAAAATCGAGGGTTGAGGTTGTCGGGTTTGGTGGCGATACTGTTGACGACGGTTATGGCGACGGGTTGTTGCAGTGGGTCGAGGGGGTCGTCGGAGTGGCCAAGGTGGTAGGTTGTGGAAGATGAAGGATAAATAGCAGCGGCAGTAGAAAAAATGTGTATGTGTGTATGTAAATAAGTATATGTAGAGAGGGGGTGAGTGAGAGAGAGTGAGAGAGTTTGAATTGATGAGAGAGTGGGGTGGGTTTCTTGATAGGGAGATGAAGGGGTGGGGTCGGTTTGGAAGAGAGGAAGAGAAAGTGTTGCATGTATGATTAGGTTAGGGCCTGTTTGGTTGCAGGATTATGGAATTTGGATTTCAAAATAGTACGGTTGAAATTTCTGGATTTGGTAATTTGTTATTTGGTTGGTTTTGGATTTCTAGTATTGGATTTGTAGATTCTTATAATTTTTGTTTGGTTTGTGGAAAAAAAATGGGATTTAGATTTGAGGATTTCAGAGAAAGAGAGATAGAGAGGATTGTTAAATAAATAAAGTACACGGGTCCCATCTAAAAGTACAAAGAATAGTGACAAATCCTTGAAAATCCTTGAAATTTTTTAGGATTCAAGAATCCCTGTTTTGTGGTGGCCCCCATAAAAGACAAAGGAATTCTAGAAATCCAAATTTATCAACCAAACACAAAATTATGGAATCTCAAGATTCCACGATCCAAAATCCAAATTCATAACGTGCAACCAAACAGGCCCTTAGAGAAAGGCTTTTGCTAATATAAGGAATTAATGAGATATGTTACAATTGGGGAGAAGGTGAACAGTAGGAGTCAGAGAGAGAGAGAGAGAGAGAGATCGGTTTCATTTTAGAAGGGAGGAACGGTGGGGTTAATGCAATGGAAAGTGAATGGTTTTTTATTTTTATTTTCATGAACACTGAGATTACAGCATAGAAAGTGAAAGGAAATGGGTATGGGCTTGGTATACGGGTTTGGGCATGGGTTTGAGTTTGGGACTTAAATGGGTAAGAGATTTAATTAAATGGGTTGGGAGACTGTGGGCTTTTGGGCCAATTAGTGAAAGAATGAGAAGGGAATGGGTCTTGCCAAATGATAATAAAAATAGATGGAACTAATAAAATAATACATTTAATAGAAAACAAAATATACGGAAAATATCAAAAACAAATAAATACAGTATTTTATTAATAAAAGATGATTCGAAAGTATAGGAATTTTTAGGGTCGTTACACGCACGATCGATGATATCACTTGATCGCATGTGCTAGAGGTGTAGGAATCATATGAAAATTGATACGTAGGGTATGCGTGACATGCAGATCACAGTGAACGGTCTAGATCGGTGAAATACATAGGAGGTAAGATGTTATATAGTGCTTCTCATTTGTCTCAGATAAGAAAACGTCTCACTGGATCATTACTCTGTGTGTGTGTGTGAGAAATGTGCCATATAAGATCGTATTGAAAAAATACACTTTATGATTTTTTTTAACGATCAGCATCTATCATATTTATCTTTATCATCTAAGATGCGGATACACCAAATTTTATGTGATTCCACCATTTTTCACCGTTGATTTAGTGGGTGCAAAATTAACGATTTACCGACAATAGAACATTTTACATTGCTAATTCAACGGTGAAAATGCGGGGGAATCACGTGAAACTTGGTGTATCCACATCTTACATGATAAAGATGATAACATGTGCTGATCGTTGAATAAAATGATGGAGCATATAGATTTTTGACTCTACTTAACGAAATTCCCGTCCAGGGCCTCTTTTCTCCGTTATGTGTGCGCGCGCGCGTGCATTTCTCTTAAGAACATTGGTGGCTTCTACATAATGCATTAATATATATTAGAGAAAAAACGATTTCTTGTATCATGAGCAAAAGAGATCTTACTTAAGCAAGATTAAGGTCTAGAAACCTAGCCTGACCTTTGATCTCTCCCATCCCGCAACTCGAAATCAATACTTTTGCTATTACTAAAAATTTAGAAACAAGATTACCAATTAAAAATTCATTTTGTTTTGGAAAATCATTGGTATAAGTTAATGTTCTGTAATTTTAGTTCATAAAGAATTAGTCAAAAGATTAGCTCAAAACTAATTTTTAAAAACTAATTTTTTGTATATATACTCTTAATTTTCTATAACTTTAAAATTTGTTAAGTTTTATTTAACTTTTTATGAACTTAATTCAAATTTTCTAAACTTATTAAAGCTATAGATGAAAGGAAAGGGGGGATGTTTGCTACCCGCTGCTGCTTGGCAACTTGATCTCTAATCTTGCTAGCTTGTCTCCTTAAACTGTCCATTCATGATTCTCATACTTCCTTCTCAATTCTAGACGGAGTTAAACAGTTTGGCCTTTTTTAATCCTAAAAATAACATCTTTAGACTCTTTCTATAGCATAAAAAAGATTTTTTTAACGAAATATTACTTTTCTTAACAAAAGTTTTTCTTTTAATATTAATTGATTTTTTTTTTGTTTTGAAGAAAATCCATTGTATAACCTAAAATATTAACAAAAGATTTTTTTAATAAAAAATGTTAAATATATATCAACAAGATTTATGGGAAATTTAAGAAAAATAAATGATACTGAAGCTGAATGTGCTAATTTTGGAAAGATTTTTTTAAAATAAAAAGACGCTAATATATCAAAAGAATTTATTCAAATTCTAAAAAAAAAATATGATACTAGATTTGAATGTGCCGAGAACCCTAAAAATAACACCTTTTTACTCTCTCTGTAGTATATGAATTTTTTTTTCTTTTTAACAAAAGATTACTTTTCTTAACAAAAGAGATCTCTTTAGTATATGTCAAAAGATTTTTTTAACAAAAGATTGTTTTTCTTTTAATGCTAATAGATTTGATTTTTTTGTTTTGAAAAATAATCATCGCATAACTTAAAATATTAACAAAAGATTTTTTTAATAAAATATGCTAAATATATCAAGGGGATTTATGGCAAATTTAAAAAAAAATATATAATGAAATTAATTGTAAAGTCAGGCACAAAAATGAGTAATTCAGTTGTAAAGTGTTTGGTTACATTGATAAGGTTGAAAGGATTTTAAGTGTAAAGTTGATAAAAAAGAAAGAAAAAATTGTGATATATATTGTTAGATAGTTGATGATAGATAAGTGTATAGTGTTTGGTTACAAAAATGACTTGCAATCTTGTTTAGAGTTGTTTCAATTCCGATATGAAATAAAAATGATATAAATGTAACTCTCTGGATACAAACGATCTATAGCAATCACAAAAGAATAGATTCACCAAATCTTGTCCGTATACATATATTAGTATTTATGAACCAAATTTATAACCATTATTTATGAAACAAATTTGAAGAGGTAGGTAGATAATCATGTATTTCGATATATAATAGGGTTAATATTGCTAAATAATACCCCAATGTTTTACCTATACTTTATTGATTTTTTCGTTGCGCTTATACATCCTAAAGTACAGACTGTTAATATTTTGCTTTCTTTAGTTGACCAACAAAGTCATTACCATTTTAAACAAAATCCATACGGTTTGTATTTTCGGGTATCTAAGTGCAGCGAAAAAATCAATAAGGTATGTAAGTGAAAAGTAGGTGAAACATTGGGGTATTATTTAGAAATTAGTATCTTATATAATATATCATTAATTATATTTTGGGAAGGAAGAATGGAAGCCCAATTCAAAATATTCTTGGTTTGGTATTGCCATTAATTGCTCTTGCAGTCAGTGGTTCCTACATTTGGCTACATTATATATACACCAATTATTTTATTTTTTTTGGCTCAATAGAAAATTTATAAAGCACGAGGCATCCAAAGAAAAGCAATTGGAAAACCAATAACGAGGCATTCATGGAGCCAATCTTATTTTGAATGAGGACAAGGACCGTTATTGTAAAGGAATCAAAGCCTCTTTTTTTTTAATGCACCGAAGGCACACTGCGTGCTTAGCGTGCATGTGGAGGTGAAGCTTTACTCCTACAACTAACTCCTAAAGTTTTTCTTTTCTTCTTCTTCAAGATATCGGAAAAGTCGGATATAATGCATTCCTACATGTCATCTTCTAATTAATTTGTCGTCGTGTAAGTTTCATTTCTTTTCTCTCATCCTAACTCAATAAACTTTTAACGCTGCTGATGGTCAATCAGATTTAGAGAGAGATAAGAACTAGAATATTGCATGTGCCAACCACATGACGGGGAATGAAAATTGGTGGATGGATTTCGGTTTCACATATAAAAAAAATTACAATTACTATTGAGATAATGTAGGATCCGGATCTCATGCTATATTTTCCTCCCACTATTAAAATTCAACGGTCGAGATTTGTGTATAACAGTAGGTCTAGGGTTCTGTGGGGTCTAGGAGGAGATCGAACGGCTCAAGCTTGGCAAACACCGTACTTGACAAGAAGAGGATCCTTGTCCGATAATGTAGGCATCTTAATGTAAATGATTGCATTCTTTCTCCTTTTTGTTACTTTACTTTTTTCTACAAACTGACAGCGGAATGCTGCACGTCCGTCTTTGGTATCATAGATAAGATATAATATTTTTTTCAAAATATTTATGGTAACCTTGAAATTTGATTGGAGTTGTGCATGTTTTAAAACGGTGTCATAACGGTCTGAACTGTTGCTTGCATGTTGGAGACGATTTCAGAAATAAAACAAAAAACTCGAGTTCAGAGTTATGGTACAGTAACCCAAGTTTAAAACTATATAAAATTAGGGATTTACTGTATTCCAAGAAAACCAACTAACACAGGGGCTTGTGACAATTATACAGAAGTATATGGAAGAGCAAATATGGCACTTTTCTTATGGAAAATTGCATTCAAACTCTAAACCGCTTTTACCGGTTTAAGGTTAACATAACTACCGTTAGAATTAATATAAAATATATTCCCACGGCTCTTTTCGTATCTTTGGAGTTTTGATGTAATGGAAGGGACATTTCAGACGAACACAGTCAAAAGGCAGATCATTATCTAACTATCATTTATAAATAGTTGGTTTCTCATTCATCTCAAAAACATTGCTTGAATGGCTATGTATCCTCACTCTCATGATCTCATCCCATCCCATATTTCAGTTGTAGCAGTAGTGATTGTTCCTTGAAAGCAACACTAACCCAACTCTCTCCCACCTATATATATATATATAAAGAAAACCTAACTTCATTTCCTTCCAACCTCAACGAAAATGGCAAACAAAATTCTCTTAGTAACATTTCTTTTTGCACTGGCTTTTGCCGCCATAGTCGAAAGCATCCCTTTCACGGAAAAGGATCTCGAATCGGAAGAGAGCCTATGGGATTTGTACGAGACGTGGAGGAGCCACCACACTGTGACAAGAGACCTCGAAGAAAAGCACAAGAGGTTCAATGTGTTCAAAGAGAACGTGAGGTTCATCCATGAGCTCAACAAGAAAGATAAGCCCTACAAGCTGAAGCTCAACAGGTTTGGCGACATGACGAAAGACGAGTTTAGGAGGACGTACGCGGGTTCGAGGATTGATCACCATAGGATGCTCCGGGGAAGATCTCGCGGCGGCGGTGGATTTATGTACGAGAAGGAGGGCGACTTGCCTTCTTCTGTTGACTGGCGGCAAAAGGGTGCGGTGACGGCTGTTAAGGACCAAGGCCAATGCGGTACGATTGAATAATATATCAAGTATTATATATTTCTCTCTGTTAAATTGCGAGGTTAATGGGACTGTGAATGTTAACGTTTACTAGGCAAAAGGGTAACAACTTGGGTTTAAGTTTGGATGAGACCTTCCTCTAAAATTGTGTCAGCTAAGTTAGTTATGACATTCACGTCCGCATTTCCCTCTTAAATTATACATGAACAACAAAATGAGTTGGATTTTAAATTTTTGCATTTGCTGAAAATGTATTTAGGAAGCTGTTGGGCGTTCTCTACTATAGTATCTGTGGAAGGTATAAATCAGATCAAGACCAAAGATCTTATATCCCTATCAGAACAAGAACTCGTCGATTGCGACAATAATGACAACAATGGTTGCGACGGAGGCCTAATGGACAACGCATTTAATTTCATTAAGAAAAACGGAGGGATAACGACCGAAACTGATTATCCTTATATTGCCAGGGAACGAAGATGCGATGCCATTAAGGTAGCCAATGTTGTATTAATTACTTCATCGAAGCAATAGACTTTTTTCTTTTATATTAAATACTAGAACTTACTGATGAACTGTGTATTGATGCATGCAGGAGAATTCACATCATGTAGTCGTGATCGATGGACATGAAGACGTACCTGCCAACGATGAGGAGGCTCTAATGAAAGCAGTAGCAAATCAACCTGTATCAGTTGCCATTGAAGCAAGCGGTTCGGCCTTCCAATTCTATTCTGAGGTTATTGTTATCTTTAGTGCTATCCCTTTAAAGCCATAGTTCAAGGGATTTTAATGTAATTAAGAAACTTTAGCAGTAGTTCAATTATAATGCCTTGAAACTAACATCTAAATTTCCTTGTAGGGCGTGTTCACCGGTGACTGTGGGACGGAATTGGACCATGGAGTCGCTATCGTTGGTTACGGAACGACCCAAGATGGTACTAAGTATTGGATAGTGAAAAACTCGTGGGGATCTGGGTGGGGAGAAAAGGGCTACATCAGGATGGAGCGAGGCATCTCAGCATCGGAGGGCTTGTGTGGGATCGCTATGGAAGCATCATATCCGATCAAAACATCTCCCAACCCTTCCCATAAGAAGAAGGATGCATCGCGGAAAGACGAACTCTGATATGTGGACATATTTTAACATTATATATATAGGGTACTATAGCAGTACACCTGATTTCATATATCGTCTTTCCGATATGTAAGACATTTAATTTGTATTGGTCTCGATGAATAAATTTGCGGTATCAAACCATATTTACGCCCCATTATAAGTATTTGTTCACACTGGTACACAAAATCTAGGATGCTTGCTACTCTCCCCTGTTGATAGAACTAAGGCAGATTCAGGCAAATTCATCGACTAAAGTATTGATTTAAATTCATACTTGTTTTTCCAATTCTACTGAAAAATCAATAATTTACATCTAACTACTGCTTCTTTTATTCCAACACGTCTAGCAATTATGATGTAAACCAAACACGAAATTTACTAGAACTTGATTTACTGGACAACAAACCAATCGGAAAATGGAACAATATACCAGATATTTAAGCGAAGCATTTTCTTGAAAATCATCAAAAAGGTTGATACATAAGTGCAAGTTACAAAATTATAGATTTATCATGAGATACAGAAATCTTCGAACCGTCCAAACCAACACAAGGCAGCAACTTATTCAACATATACAAAGAAAACCTTCTTGCTTAGTCGCTAAACCCAGAATTATAAATTTAACCATAGCATCGAATTGGATCATTGCATCCCTTGGCAGCCGACTGCTTCGGACCTCTCCCTCCGCCTTTCTCCAGGTACTGCTGATGGTACTCTTCAGCTCTATAGAATTTCTTCGCTGGAAGAATCTCAGTCACAATCTTCTTGCCATTCATTTCCTGTTGCTTAGCTTCTAGTGATTCTTTAGCCAATTTCTCTTGTGCGTCGTTGTAATAGTAGATGCCTGATCGGTATTGTGTGCCCACATCGTTTCCCTTCTCCACAAAAAACATATGAATCATCAGTAACAACAATTAGTTCAATTTTGAGGTTTTTTTGGTGTTAGTTTTCTCATAGGTAATCACCATTGATGTTAGTTTATCACAACTATTTTTTCAAATGAGTACGTCTATGGTGGGGGTGATATAATTATTAAATTGGAGCATATGTATGTTGAAGTTCTTTCCCCCCCCCCCCTCCCGCTTTTCCCAATTAGGTCGATTTCTTGTGCATCACAAGTATCTTTTTATGATGTTAATTTGTTGTAAATGAATATGGTGATGATATTAGTTTGCTAATTGATAATAGTATATCGATCAAGAGAGTTTGACTATAATACACTCAATAGGATTGTAGAATTAAATCCTATCAACTCCATAACAATTAAATTCATATTGAGATATGTACAGACTATCATCAAGAAAGGCTTTCATCATTTTTTAACAATGACATTGTTTTATATCAAATGGTTACACAGTCACAATCCGTATAAATTGCTTCTAAACTTTCAAAAGTACTCTAATCAAACTCTTCCCAAACTAATACTCACAGCCATACGCACAAGCACATGCACGTGCGCAAACGCGGCCGTGACCTCACACCAGTGCATACACACGAGGAAATGGGATATCAACTAGCAGCTGACGTAACATTATTAGCTAGCTTCTAAGATGACTCAATCAGACCATTAGATGATGGTCGGCTCTGCGGCAGCCTCTGCCTATCTTGTTCTATATAAGAAATGATCTATTTGCATAAAATTTGGTGTATTTTGAAGCTTTCAGCATGATGGATCAAGTTTTATTAGAACAGATTTATGTTTCGAGAACACTTGATCCATTACATGGAAGGCTTCAAATCGAGCAATGTTTTATACATGCAGATCACTTCATACATAGAACAAGATTCATGGAGCCGACCATCAATTCGGTAATCAGCTCAGGCTATCTCTAGGTGCTAGATGATATCCTGCCTAGATCCCTTGAGAACTTTTTTGTGGGAAATTCTATGGATGATGAACTGATATGATCCGTTCATGTTTGATCTATATATCTTAATGTATGGATGACAACCAATATTGATTAGCCATGTTTATATGTACAAAAGCTAGACTATGAAAAATTAAAGATTGGGAAATATGGTTTTAAATCTCTAGGTTTGAAAAGCAATAGGCTTAGGCCCCTGGCCAAAAAAAAGTTGTGAAAAACTCCCTAAACTTAAAAATTCTTGTGTTTTAGTCCTTATAGTACATTTACTATCGTTTTATGCCAACGCTGCTTCTTTCAGGCAAACCGCTGCATTTATCTTTTAAATTACAATAGTTATCTTTCAAAGCACTATATTTATTTTACTACATTTGACATCAAACTGTTACATTTTTAGTAAAATTACTATATCTATTACATTTGACCTATTTAAATATAAATGTAGCACTTTAGAAGATTAATAATACTTTAAAAAATAACTATAATAATTTAAAGATAAATGTAATAGTTTACCTAAAAGGTTAGTGTTGATATAAAGAACAGTAAATGTACTATATGGACTAAAACACAAGAATCTTTAAGTTTAAGTTTATGGAGTTTTTCACAACTTCCAGGGACCTAAACCTATTGTTTTTCAAAGCTAGGGACTTAAATCCATTTTTCCCAAAATTAAATAGCTGAAAAAATTGAGCATACACATGTTAACAGTTTATTTCATCAAGAAATAATGTCCAGCACTAAAAGTCCATCACAAAAGGTGCATTTATTTGTGTTGTTTATCTAGAAACACAAATTTTATTTTCTATAAATACATCATGTCATTAATTATACTATACTAGTTAATTAGATGATCGATGACAATTTAATTTATGTTAGTAATATAAATTATTATTATTATTATATATATATATATATATATATATATATATATATAATTTTGATCTTTTAAAAAAGAATATAGAATACAAATGTTGACATATGCATGGCACTTGATAGTAAAATAAAAAATAAATATAAATATAAGAGATCTAGACATGATTAAGATGGGTTTTTTTCTATATGCCACCCCCAAAACTTGCTTATTTCTAAACATCATCCCTAAAACTTTGATATTCCATATATCGTCCCTAGAACATATAAGTAATCCAAAAATAATCTCAAACACATACAAGTTATCCAAAAAATCACCTTCAAAACATTGTCATTATCCAAAAAAACCAACCTTTGTTAGCTTCCGGTATCAAATAATTTTTACTCGAGTTGGGTTAGCTTAACTAGGATCGTTAGTTTAATAGAAAAACGCAATTAGCTTACTTCTTTCTTATTCTCCTCTCTTAAGATCTCCTTTCCTTTTTTTGTTTTTCTAAATTCACTTTACTCAAAACATTAGACTGCATAAAAATTCTTAATTTTTTAGCAAAACCAAAGCTGAACTTCACATTTACGCCATAATTGTTGGAAAGAGGGCTATTTTTATTGTTGAGTATTTCATCCGAAAATTAGCTCATGTGACAAATTTGGATAACATACAAGTTTTAGGGTGATATATGGAATATCCAAGTTTTGGAGTGATATTTAAAATTAAGTAAGTTTTGAGGGTGATATATATAAAAAACCCATATAAGACATGAGGTATTAATACATGGATTAACACTTATAACTTATTAGTAAAATAATATAAAAAACTTGAGAAAACGCATTTAGAGGAACACTTATTCGTAATACAAATACAAGCTAAATGATTGACACTTGTTATACGCTTAAATTTAACGCAACAGATGGAAATACTTGTTATCAGTATAACACATAAAGCATTTGATTTAGCAAATCTAACCATAGTAAGGACACAAGGACTAAGAAAAAAAAGGGATGCTAGCATTATTTCCTTACTAAAGAAAAAAAGGAAAAAAATTAATGAGAAAGAGAAATAATAGCAAGCTTAGAAGGCATGTTGAAGCCAAGTATATATCGCTTTGACACTTTAATTATATTTTCTTTTTGGACATGATGATGCATCTTTATAATGGTAAGCTTAGAATACATATTGAAGCCAAGTATATATCCCTTTGACCGTCAAATATGATGCATCTTCTTATCCAGTATCATATGTGGACTGAAAATACTTGTAATTAATAAAATTGTAAATCCTACTGTAATTATGAAATGATTTTTGAATTTTTTATATATATCTTGTGAAAATTTATAAATTTGAAGCTATTAAAGGTGCATCACATGTTTAATAGAACAACGATATGTACATGTGATTACTGGCTGCAACCAATATATATTGTTGCCGGTCAATATGATTGATATTAGACTGTTGGGGATCGCGGCGCAGCGGAGAGTGACGACAAACAACCCTTATGAATCGTAAGATCTCTTTAAAACGAATAACTAAACTAGAAACTACGCAAAATCAAATAACACAAAAGATTGGGAGAGGGAATGGAAGAACTTTATTAGAACTTGAGAAAACCATCTTACAGAAGTTAACAATCTTCTCCTTATGATCTCCAACGAGATCTCCTTCTTCTATAAGTTCTCCTTATGATCGTCTTGATCCCTTATGAAACCGCCATTTTGTCTTTCTTAAACTTTATGATCAAAATAATACCCTTAAACTTTAACCCTAGATCCTATTTATAGCCCATACAATCCGAGTTACAATAAAATCCCAAAATTTACAAAACCGCCACCTAGAAACTGATTTTTCAAGATAAATCTCAAACTGGAATTCACACTTATCCCTTCGACAGACGTCTAACTATATGAGGGGCAGACGTCTGCGTTCCCTTTGCTCAAGAAGCAGAGCGTCGCCAGACATATGACCTTATAGGGTCAGACGTCTGCGCTCTTCAGCGTGTCTACCCAGAGCGTTGGTAGACGTCTGAAGCTTATTGCTCAGAGGTTTGCGAGTTCTCTGGATTTTTTGACATTCTTAGGCTCATTGCTCCAGACGTCTGGCCCTTCTCTGGATTTTAGTCTCATAGTCTTAATATACAAGACACCTTCACAGTAATCTTCACATTGGCTTGTATATTCTTATAGGCACCTTAAAAACTTGTTGCTCTCGTCTTGTATGCTTTAGGATTGCTTTAGTCGTTCTCCCCGTTTCCTATGCTGGCACAGCTCCAATCTTGAAACCGCGAACAGTCACAATTTTTCACCAAAACTGCGAAACTGGTAACTGTCACGGTTTTTCACCAGAACTGCAAAACTGGTGCGACCTTTTACCGAGGTCGCCCTTCCTCACATTTGAGTATTTGAATAAAAAGCTAAGGCTGTCTTGAACTTCTCCGTAGAAATAACGTTCATTAGTATATCCGTCGGATTCACCGCAATATCTATTTTGATCAAATCGATTTCCTTTTCGGCTTACTCTCTTATCTTATGATATCGCACGTTGATGTGCTTAGTTCGACTGTGGTATACCTGATTCTTCGCCAGATGAATGGTGTTTTGACTGTCACAAAATAACGGAACTGACCCCTTATCGAATCCGAACACGCCAACTAGACCTTTTAACCACAAGGCTTTCGTAAATACTTCCATTGCCGCTATATATTCTGCCTCCGTCGTTGATATCGCCAAGGTATCATGAAGTGTTGACTTCCAACTTATTGGAGATTCTGCAACTGTATATATATAGCCTGTAGTTGATCTTCTTTTGTTCAAGTCACACGTGTAATCCGCATCTACGTATCCCTATAACTGGCTCGATTTATCTTCTCACTTATGAAAGATCCTTTTAGATATCGAAGTATCCATTTTATAACTTCCCAATGGGGCTTTCCTCGATTTGACATGTACCGGCTAACCAGACTTACCGCATAAGATATCTGGACGTGTGCATACTATAACGTACATAACCGATCCCACTACACTAGCATATGGTACTCGAGACATCTTTTCCTTCTCCGTTGATTTCGGACACTCCTTAGAAAATAGCTTGAAATAACCGACGATATGGGTACTTATGTGTCTTAAGTCCTTCATGTTGAATCTCTCTAATATCTTCTCAACATACTTTCTTTGAGATAGCCAAAACTTTTCAGCCTTCTTGTCTCGAATAATCTCCATCCCAAGAATTTTCTTTGCTTCATCAAAATCTTTCATGTCAAATTCTGTACTCAATGGAGTTTTGAGCGCATTTATTTCCATCATACTCTTAGCAGCAATCAACATGTTATTGACATATAGGAGTAGATATATCGACGAACCATCGTAAGCCGCTTCGAGTACATGCAACTGTTATACTCACAGTGAAAGTAGTTGGTCTTCCTCATAAAATAATCAAAGCGCTTGTACCACTGCCTAAGAGGCTGCTTCAACTCATATAGAGACCGCTTGAGTTCACATATATGATCCTCCTTGCCAGGCTCTATAAATCCTTCAGGTTGTTTCATGAAGATTGTCTCTTCCAACTCACCATGCAGAAAAGCTGTTTTCACGTCCATTTGCTCCAACTCTAGATTAAGAAGTGCTACCTTTGCTAACAAAACTCGAATTGATGTATGTTTGACTACAGACGAGAAAATTTCGTTGTAGTTAACCCTTTTCTTTTAAGAAAAACCCTTCGCAACTAACCGTGTCTTGTATTGCTCATTATCCTTTTTCCTGAATACCCACTTGCAGCTAATAGCCCTTTTACCCTTTGGTAGCTCAATCGGCTTCCACATGTCGTTCATTCGAAATGACTCCATCTCTTCTATCACCGCAATAATCCATCGATCCCTATTCTCTTGCCCAATGACCTCCTGATAAGAGCCAAGATATCTGCTTTCGGTGACTAGAGCAAATGCGACCATATCTTCGAAACCGTATCTGACTGGTGCCTTATGTGTACGTGCCGATCTTCTTAATGCCATTGTATGTGGGTCCTGTTGGGATTGGTTCTCACCGTCTGTCTCCATATTCTGTCCATCCACTTCCGCATCAATAGGTTGAAATTGTGCTTCAGTGTTTGTATCCTTATGAGTGTCAGAAACTCCATCTCTACTGGATCATTGTCCCTTAATGCTCCACCTGCCTCCTTATTATCTCCAGCCATGTCTTTCAACACGGATTTCTCATCAAAGATCACATTTCGATTAGTGAACGTCCTTTTATTTTCCGGATCTCATAACTTGTAAGCTTTAACTCCAAGTTTAAATCCTAAGAAAACGCATTCTTTGAATCCAGCTTGGTCTATCCTTCTGATTCACGAGCGAGTAAGCAGGGAATCGCAGAGAATCATAACTGACTGGCTCTCCTCTTCATATTTCTTCTGAGGTTTGAAAATCTATGGCCATAGATAGACCTATTAACCAATTAGCACGCATGACCCATCTCCTATACCCAGAAGTTCTCCGAAAGATCAGATTGCAACTGCATACTTTCGGCTCTCTCTGGTAGTGTCTTGTTCATGCGCTCCGCTACCCCATTCTGCTCCGGAAGTCTTGAAACTGTTCATTGCCTCTATATACCCTGTTCTTTACAATAGTCTTGAAATTCCTTCGAGGTGTATTCACCTCCATTATCTGTCCGCAGATACTTCACCGACCTTCCCTTTTGCTTCTCCACGTCTGCTTTCTACTCTTTAAAACTGGCAAACACATCTGACGTGTGTTTGAGGAAGTAAACACATACCTTCCGTGAAAAACCATCAATGAAAGTGACATAGTATACGGCACCTCTTTGATGCTACTGGTGATGGCTTCCATATGTCTGAGTGAATATAATCGAGAAGTCCTTCGGTCTTGTGCACGGCTTACTTGAAGCCGACCTTATGTTTCTTTCTCATCATGCAATATTTGCATAAATCCAGGTTGCAAGAGGTAATATTTTTCAGCAACTCCCTTCTTTACAACTCACGAAACCCTCACTCATGTGGTCAAAACACATATGCCACAACTTTGCGATATGATCCACTTATTTCTCTGTAGCCATGGCTGCACCACCAATCACTGTGTTGCCGTCCAAACGATACAAATTCTTCTATCGTTGTCCCTTCATGACCACTAGGGTATCCTTGTCAACCTTTATCACTCTATCTTGACCTATGAACTTGCATCCTGCTGCATCCAATGCTCCTAACGAAATCAGATTTTTCTTTAATTCCGGAATCTTGTATCACGTTTACAAGTATTCACACCACACCATCAAACATATAGACTTTGATGTTCCCTATGTCAATGGTCCGGTATGCCACAATGTTCTCCATAAGAACACTGTCACCATTGAACTCCTTATAGGTGTCTAACAACTCTTTTTTGGGACACGTATGATAAGAACATCCGGAGTCAAGTATTCAAGTATCAGAATTTTCGTCCTTCCTGGTATGTACCGTGAGTACATAACACAGTGCTTTTTCTTCTACATCTGTCGCAACATTGGTTTGATCCGAACTCTTTGTACTGACATCTTCACCCCTCTTCTTCAACCACTGTCTGTACTTTTGGCATTGCTTATTTATATGTCTTGGATGTTTGCAAAAGAAGTTTGGTTCATCCTCTCGTCCAGATGATTTGGATTTCCCCTTATGCTCCTGTTCCGTCTTTAATCTTTGACCTTCCCCTTTCACCGGCAAACAACCCCGACGACTCTTCTGATAGATTTGATTTCTTTATAATCTCATTGTTGAGAAGCGTAGCTATAACCTCCTCCATCTCAAGAGTCTCCTTCTCATAGAGAATTGTTGTCACCAAATGTTCATACGAATTTGGAAGCAAAAAAGGAGCAAAAGCGCTTGGTCCCTCCTCAAACTTTACTTCAAGACATAGAAGAACGCTAACTATCTTATTGAAGCTATTCAAGTGATCGTGAATTAGAGTACATTCCTTCATGCGTAAACCGTAAAGTTTTTTCTTTAAATATAGTTCGTTAGACAAAGACGGTCATATACAAGCCTTCAACCATAAACTTGCCGCAGAAGTTTCTTTCATGACGTTGTACATCACGTTATCTGCGAGACAAACCTCTATCGTGTGACAAATCTCTATCGTGTACTATGCTCTCTGATCCATATCTTGCCATGCATCATCTGTCATGTCGGTATATTTCTTACCGCAAAGTACTTTAAACAGCCATTTTTTACAAGAAGTGCCTTGACCCTTCTCTGCCGCATCGAGAAGTTCTGTTTCCCATTAAATTTCTCAATCTCAAACTTCGTGCTATTGACCTTGTTATCCGTCATCCTTAATTCTGAAGTGAAGACCTTTCTCTTGGATCCTTATGAATCATTATCAATAGAATCACAATCTAAGAAGATAGAGAGTGGACACAAACGCCTTCACCCACCGTAAACTTAAATTGCAAAACTACAAAACATAACTCTGATACCAGTTGTTCGGGATCGCGGCACTAAGGCTTGCGACGACAAACAACCCTTATTGATCGTAAGATCCCTTTAAAACGAATAACAAAACTAGAAACTACACAAAATCGAATAACACAAAATTAGGGAGGAAAGGAAGAACTTTATTAGAACTTGAGAAAAAGAAACATGTACTAATCATCTCTTTATAATCTCCAACGAGATCTCTTTCTTCTAATCGTCTTGATCCTTTATGAAGCCGTCGTTTCGTCACCTTTAAATTTTAACCTTAAGATCCTATTTATAATCTATACAATCTGAGTTATAATAAGATCCCAAAATTTACAAAACTGCTACCTAGAAATTGACTTTTGAGATAAATCTCGAACTGGAATTCACACTTATCTCTTCGACAGGCGTCTGACCCTATGAGGGGCAAACGCCTGCGTTCCCTCTGCTCAAGAAGCAGAGCATCACCAGATGTCTGACCTTATAGGGTCAGACGTCTGTGCCCTTCAGCGCGTCTGCCTAGAGCGTTGGCAAACATCTGAAGATCATTACTCAGACATCTGCGAGCTCTCTGGATTTTTGGACTTTCTTACCAGACATCTGAAGCTCATTGCTCCATACGTGTAAAGTTCATTGCTCCAGATGACCGGCGCTTCTCTGGATATTAGTCTCGTAGTGTTGATATACAAGACACTTTCACAACATTAGACTACAAAAATTATAAAAACATGTAACCATTTAAAACAATTAATTAATTGTACAAATAAATCAAAATGAAATATAGTATAATGCATAAATATAAAATCGTTAAGCCAGACATAACCGATTATATAAAAAAAAATTAAAAATTCAGAAGAAAAGGTTACCTGACGATTGAGTGAAGTTGGATCGATGCGGCCCCAAAACACAGAAAGCAATTTGTGATAGGGGCAGAGATTGGGATCAAAGTGGATCCTGACAACCTCAGCATGGTTGGTGTCGCCTCCACAGACAAGCGGGTAGGTGGGGTCCGGAAGGTGGCCCTGGGAATACCCGACCTCCGTCTTGACGACGCCGTCCACCCGCTGGAACGTCAGCTCCACACCCCAGAAGCAGCCTGCGGCGAACTGGGCGAGCTCTAGGTTTGGTTCTGAAGGGGGGTCTACATCTGGGGAATTTGGTAATGATGCCATTTTTGTTGCTGGAGTTTTGGGGGATTTTGTGATATGGTGAGGGTTTGGGAATTTTTTTTTATGGAGGTGGAAGCCAACGACTTTTAGATCCATGTATGTGATTTTTGGGTGGCTGCTGGTTCATTGTTGATGGTGACACCGATGAGATATTGTAGGCTAATTAGAGCCACTGGCTTTGGAGAAATAATAAAGTCCATAAACATGATATCCACTTGACATGCTTTATTTTTATTTTCATTAAAATATAGCCCTGATAGTTAGTTTATTTTTTATAATAACTCATGGCTTAATAATCCCGTCACGAATCTTGATTGGAATTTTTATGCGGTATTGATTTTTCTTGAAGCATGAAAAATCCATATTAGTAATTAATTTCAAAATAAAAAGACCCTCTTCCAGCACTATAATAATTTGCTTTTTATGCACATTGATTGAATGTAATTATAGAAATTTTTAGCCTAAAATGCAGCAAACCCTCTCTTACTTTTGACCAAAAAGCAAGAAACTCCTTAAACTTTAAGAACATGCACTTTACTCCAGAAATTTACATCATTTGTTTTTGTGTGTATGTTTATAACAATGGAGAGATAAATAGATATATAGATTTAATAATAGATAAGATTAGATAGATAGCATATTATTATCAGTATTTTATTTTTTGCTAGCTAGTGCTACACATTTGTTATTTTGAAAAAAAATATTAATTGATAATTCAAGGAAAAAAAATTCTGATTGTGACTAAGAATTAGTATTTCTGAAAAATAACTTAGTGAATGTGAAAACTCATTTTTTTTATTGCTGCTAGTATAATCTCTGCATAATACTCTATATCACCTTACCTTTTTTCGATTTGTCTCTCTACAGCCATGGATTTGTTTTTATCTTCTTTTGTGCAAGTATTTTTATACATTTTAATATATTTCTTGGGAGTAGGACGTCTTGCCCTACTTTTTATCGTAAAAAAAAAACTGCATAAAAATTAAAATTAAAAACAAAAGCAATAACAAAGCATATGTACGTGTGTGTGCTGAAAATCAGGAGATAGAATCACTCTCAAAATAATTTCTTTAATTTAGATACAAAGAATTTGAAATAGTTTTACTGTAAATCTTACAATAATATAAATGTCAAAAAATATTTTAATGCATTTCTTTTTTTAGATGTGGATTCTAGGACAAACGAGAAAAGAGAAAAATTAAGAAAGAAATCACTTTGTTGTTATTTGGATTATTTTTCCATGAGTGCTAATGTTTAATAATTTAATACTCAAAGATTTATGGATCTAAAATGCATTGCATGCCGATAAACAAATTTCCCTTCAACGTATTATTTGATAATGCATGATCAATATTCGGAGTGATCTTTATTTAAAACTATTATCTAACGAATCTTTAGCATAAATTAGAATTTGAAGGCCAATTGAAAGATTCATATATCGTCTCAATACCATCCATTTTAGGGTTGACGTAAATCGTTTGGTTGTAGGACGCATCATCGACGGCTCAACACCTTCTATCTTTTTGCTCTTGATTGAGAAGAACATTCAGGTTGTAATTCATGAAATTTAAAAAGGTCAGGGTAAATTGTATAAATCACTTTCGGATTTCCAAAGGCGAGGATTATTGTCAAAATATTGAAGGATAAATTTGTCAACAAATATAATTTAGTTCATTTTGGTGCTATTCAGTCAACATACAAAGGGTAGGGTTATCAAGCCCATTCATGTCTTAAACGGGTATAGGAAACTAACATTTCAAGCAACATTGCAAGTTCAGGGGATTCAGGTCAGTTTCAAAGTTCAAAGGTGCTATAGCAAAAAATCTAAAAATCCAATGGTGCTTTATAAAATTTACTCTGGACCGTGGGTCGAAGCATCATTCTCAATGTGAACCTGATGTTCTTTGTTACAATACAGGTTTCAATGCTTTGGTTACAACCAATCACCACCAGAAGGTAGAGCAGTTTTCCAAAGAGATTATCACTTCGGGGTTAAGGTTGCGTGGGCACGGATACGACACGAAGTGATACGGCAACACGGTAAAATCCAACAGTATAGGATACCGGGACACTTCTATATATATAATCTTATAAAAATAAATAAGATATCAAACTACCATGACAATATTAAACAAGAAAAAATTAACATGTCTAACATACTATACACATATGACGCTTATAAAACACATACTACATGTATATGACATATATATAATATGTTCAATACGCGTCGTGTAAGTGTTTTGCAAATGTCGGTGTCCGACTCGTGTCGGACACGGATACGCAGCCCGTCGGAAGTGTCCGTGCAACCTAGATTCCTGATATATGTTCATTCAGTATGCTCGTATTCGGAGATACAAACTTCAGTGTCTGTAGGAGATACAAATTAACATTGAAGTTTATTCCTAAGATCATCGTCATCATTGCCTTTTTTTTAGAGGAACAAAGGCTCAGCTTAATTATCAATATATCATAACGAGATGATCAATGTTCCAATTTCAATCTCTGCCATTAAGGGGCTGCAGCATTCAAGCGACCTCGCCATGGCCGCAGAAGAGATGACATAGATGCAGAGGATGATATTTTAAATGAAACCGTGATAATTCTGTCTGTTTCGATTTAATATGAAAACCGATATCCTAACTCCGAATCCAAACATGGCCTAAAATGACAATTAAATTATAGAGGGAGTACCAAAAAAACGTGGGGCATTTCTTGCAATTTATCGTTTTACTCATCAGATTATGCAAACAATATAGTTTGTGATCATCATCATCGCCTTTTTAAAGGGCTCGGATTCTTAATCAACCAATTATACTTTGAGATGATCAATCCTATGATTTCAATTGCTGCTATCAAGTAGCTGCAGCATCCAACCTAACAAGGTAGTAAGATCATGATATGCTAACGAGGTTTCGAATGAACTTGTATTCGAATGAACTTGTATTAACCAAGTAGGCCTATTCGGGCGAAAGTGAGGAGTGTTTCATGCAATATAGCCTTCAGGTCAACAGATCTGAGAGATAGAAAACACTAAGTGATGATGCTCAAAAATGAGAATTCCTCATATCATGACACATGGCGAACGACGCGTCACCCACGACAGCTCACTAGACTCCTGGGGCTACCGAGATAAAATCGGTGTGGAGCATTGATGACTTTCCTCGGTTTGTCACCCGAGCCAAAACTCCGGCTCTTACCCAAAAGCGACCCAGCCTCCGAACTGGCGCCCATCCTCTCGTGCTCGTCTCCGAGCTATTGCAGAGCTGAGCTTTCTCGACCTTCCGGCTCGTCTCCGAGCCTCTGCCGGACTAAGCCTCCACAGCTTTCTCGGTCAAATGAGAGCGCGGGCCTTAGCGCTTTCGTAACAGCCTCGCGTATATTGCCGATGCGAGATATCCGCCGCCCCACATCCCACGTCCCACGCTGACGCATCCCCCATTAATGAGCGTATCCCGTCATTAATGAAGGGATCCTGTCATTCACGCAGGCGTAACGTCAGAGGCGTAACCGAAGGCGATGATCTCGCACCTGCTTGCTCCATGCAACCACTATAAAAACCCCTTTCTCAGACGACTCAGGTAAGACAGCTTGAATCCAATACGCCGCTGCTCCGATCCTATTCCTCGACTCTAACTTGATCGTCGGAGGGTCCTACGGTGGTCATCCATCCCGGGACTTTTTTGCAGGTAGCTCGGCGTCCAACACAAATCCATTGAGATCCACACCCAACAACTCCAAAACCAAATCTCAGCGTCCAAGACTGCCATAGCAGGATCGACGGAGGACAACATCTGAAGGAGACCAAGAAACTCCATCAGTTGGCGCCGTCTGTAGGAACGAAAGACTTATTTTGTTCCACCAACAAAAGTTGATCTTCCGCTCTCGATCCAATGGCGAACGATGACCGCAACGATCTAAATACGAGCCGCTACAACGGAGGCGGAAGCGGCTCGCCTCCTCCTAATGCCATCCACGTCTTGTCTGCCCGGATAGACCAGCTTACAACGCTGGTAGATGCCCTCGTCCGTGTTCAAGTGGCGGGCCCTACCCATCAGAACACGACTCCCCCTTCTCAGGATAACGACATCCGCCGAAGGATGGATGGGCACACTCAAGTCCTTGACCAACCTCACCCTCATCACAGCGCCACTGAGCACCGGCGGGCTGACTCGGACCACCTTAACCTACACGCGGTGATTGATTCCATGACCCGCTGGGCGCCGGATGGCTCCACGCTACGGTCCCAGAGAAGACTGGGCCGTCGCCCCAATGCCCGTCGCGCGTTCTCTCCTCCTGAGGAGGTGTCGATCAGCTCGCCTGCTTCCAGCCATGACCGATGCCCCCATTCACGCCGGGATCGCGCGAACGACGAGCGCAAGGACCACTAGAGAAGGGTCTCGCCCGAGGATCTGAGACACCTGATAGAACGGAATCGAAGCCGCACCCTGGCGCAGACCCGGAGCGGGGATACCCACCACTCTGACTGTGCAGAATCCTCGGGTTACTGCCACCGACTCGAGGCCCTCGAGAAGAAAATCGAGGGCATACGTCGGGATGGACAAACGTTCGGCGAAGGGGCCCGATACTCCGCCGATTCGCTGACGAAACCCTTTACGGAAGAATTGCTGGCCGAGCATGTCTCGTCCAGGAACAAAGCGCCCAAGGTGGTCCTCTTCGATAGGAAATCCGACCCAAAGGACCATCTAGACGCATTTAAGGCGGGCATGAGCTTCCAGGATAACTCCGACGCGGCCCAATGCCGAGTCTTCCCCACCACCCTCATCCGGGATGGACGGGACTGGTTCCGAGGACTTACGCCATGCTCCATCTCGACCATCGACGATCTGGCCTCCCAATTCCTCGGTCACTTCGTCGGGAATCGACGACAGAAGAGGACGGTCGATTATCTATTCACCATCAAGAGCGGAGACAAAGAATCCTTTAAAGGATATGTCACCTGCTTCTACAATGCGCTCCTCGAGGTCCCCGAACACCGCGATGAAACGGTCATCACCGCGCTGAGGTCGGGTCTTAGACACAGAGAGTGGCTCTGCTCTTTTTCATTAGCGCAACCTAAGACCATGGTCGAGGTAAACGCCTGGACCGAGCGGGAGATCTAACTCGAGTCCGAGGTGAACTCTAATCTGCCCAGAGGCGACCAAACCGACCAAAAGAAGCTGGGCAGAGAAGAGAAAAAGAGAGTCGACCGACCAAAACCTTACACCCCGAAGTTCCAGGAGTACACTCCTCTTAACATCTCCCAGACCGAGCTGCTGGAGGAGGCAATGGGCGAGAGGTTCTTCAAACTCTCGCTGGTGACCTAAAGGGCAGGCAAGCGTCTCCGAGGCCCGTACTGCGCCTTCCACAGGTCATAGGGCCACCCGACCGAAAACTGCAAACAACTCTGTGACTATATCGAGAAGTTGATCCGCTCCGGCTACCCGGAGAAATACTTGCGGGACAAGCGGCAAGCGGAATGGGAGCAAGAGAACCAGCCTCCTCCTAGGGAATTAACGATCGGCCAAATCATGGTCGTCACCTCGGACCCTGCTCGAGAAATTATCGGGACCCACCACCTCCTCCCTGTCGAAGGTGTAAGCGATCCACCCCAGAAGAGGTCTAGGAAGGACGGGCCCATCATCTTCTCCGATGAAGACCTCCACGGTATATCGCTGCCTCACAACGACCCCCTCGTGATATCGGCCCGGGTCCATCGTTACGAGGTACAAAGGATATTGGTGGATTCAGGTAGCTCGGCGGATATCCTGTTCTACGATTGTTTCCAGCGTATGGGACTAGGACCATCCGACCTACAGCCGACCTCCCATGTCCTCTCTGAGTTCACTAACCACTCAATCCCAGTGGAGGGAACGGTCACCCTCCTCCTCAATATCGGAGAAGCGGGTCGTACGCAAACCATGCCGGTGAACTTCCTTGTCGCTAAGGTCCCCTCGTCTTACAACATTCTTTTGGGACGCCCAATGTTGAATGCCTTCCGGGCTCAAATCTCGACCTACCACCTTGCGATCGAATTCCCGTTAAATTAAGGGGGATAGGCCGGGCCCTCAGGAACCAGCAGATCGCTAAGATTTGCGTTGCCTCGACGCCCCCCCGGAGAGCAAGATGATGATTTGGGAGACGCACCCGATTTCCAGGGGTCTTTGGATACGCGCGACGACCAGAAGGAAATCCGAGGTGCCCCAGTGGAAGCATTAACGGAAATACCACTCGAAGAAGGGGTCAACGACCGAACAATCCAGATCGGCTCTCTCCTGACCGGGGATCGCCGTGAAGAACTGATCCGTTTCCTCCGAGATAATTTGGACATTTTTGCTTGGACGTCGGCGGACATGCCCAGAATTAACCCTAGAGTGAACTCTTACAAGCTCGGGATCAATCCGAAAGCAAAGCCCGTCCGACAAAAGAAAAGAAGCTTTGCGCCGGCCAAGCAAAAGGCGATAGAAGATGAAGTGGATCGACTGCTCGCCGCTAACTTTATCATAAACCTGGACTACTCTGATTGGCTAGCAAATGTAGTCATGGTTAAGAAGGCGGATGGGAAATGACACATGTGCGTCGATTTCACGGACTTAAACAAGGCTTGCCCCAAAGATAACTATCCCCTCTCTCGGATAGACCGGCTTGTAGACAGCTCGGCCGGCTACGAACTATTGAGCTTCATGGACGCCTTCTCGGGTTACAATCAGATTAGGATGAACCCGGTCGATGATAAAATAACCACCTTCACCACTGACCGGGGGGTATACTGCTACAAAGTGATGCCCTTCGGTCTTAAGAACGCCAGGGCTACGTATCAGCGCCTCGTCAACAAACTGTTCAAACCGCAGATCGGGAGGAACATGAAGGTCTACGTTGATACATGCTCATAAAATCAACCTCATTAGACGAGCACGCTAAAGATCTCGGGGAGACATTCGAAGTCCCGCGCAAATACAAAATGAAGCTGAATCCAGCTAAGTGTGCGTTCGGAGTCACCAGCGGGAAATTCCTTGGGTTCATGGTTATCCACCGAGGAATCGAAGCGAACCCAAAAAATATCAGTGCCATTCTCAACATGGCCACACCGAGAAGCAACATTGAGATCATGCGGCTCACAGGGAGAGTGGCCGCTCTGAGTCGCTTTAAGTCAAGATCCGGAGAGAAGTGTCTCTCCTTCTTCAAACCCTTGAGGAAGATTCCTAAGTTCGAATAGCCGGAAGAATGTCAAAACACTTTCGAGCAACTCAAGGTGCACCTTGTTAGTTATATGTATGCCCTAGAGGCCATTATTGTACATATGATGTATATTATAGTGGATGCTTGGACATATATAGGGAGGAATTTCTTGCTCGACATGATAGTATGCTATCTAGTTACTCTTTATCTTGACATGTATACTTATTGTCTCTCTGTTACATGTTGATAAAGCCCTTAGGATGAGAACTTGACTGCCGGGATTATGATGCAGATCATACTAGTGAGGCCAGGGTAGTCGGTAAGTACATCCTTCAATTGTTCCTAGTCATGGGAGTATCGAGATAGGGCATCGATATTCCAGAGTAGACTAGTGTATACGCTTCTCGACCCATGTGATGGGCGATGGATGATCCCATATCCATTGGTGTTTGACATCAGAGATGGTATACGGGTGCTCAATGGAGACTGGGTACACTGGACGGACTCCCCGAGAACTCCTAAATGGTATTATACCTCACGTCAGATAGCAGTTCTCTGGTGATACCGGTACAGGTTAGTCTGTAAACCCGAGATTGTAATAGCAGTTCTCTGGTGATACCGGTACAGGTTAGTCTGTAAACCCGAGGTTAGTCTGTAAACCCGAGTCTTGTGTGATTCCCACTATGCTTTGATTTCCACCTTACCACGTTCAAGAGAACGTGCAAAACGATGGTTTTTGGGTACAGTCCCGAGTCACATGGAGGCAATGAGCGATAGGAGGGGATTTCGTCTCTCCTGGTATTGGGGGTTGATGTTGCGCTATGCTCGATTGGCCATAACAGGAAATCTCTGGCCAGGGTTGCTGAGATTTACTGGTAAGTGTTATCAGTAGTTTCTCAATCAGTTATGGGCCTCATATCGGCATGACTTATCAGGCTATTGGGGTCTGACGTTTACCACCCCAGGCTGGATATGCGACATATCAAACGAAGAGACCGGACTGTACGGCAGTGTTACTTATTGGATTCGCAGGAGTATGAGCAGGCTTGCTTGTTGATCTTCTGATCGCTCAATATCCGGGTGGCCGTTACGTGCAGCTAGTACCATTGACGGCTTGTAGGTGTATGATATGATCATCACCTACTGCCGGCGTATTGACGAGTCTTTAGAGTCCTACACAGAGGTTTCCTGGCTCAGGCGAAACGAAGTAGGAGCACATATGTGATATGTGCGGAACTGAGATTAATACGAGTATGTGATACCGTATTCTATTCTCGCGATTTGTGTTATCGGTCGGTTATATGTTATATAGCCGGCTTATCGAATCAAGTGTTGATTCGATAAGTTGATACATATGATATTAGTCGGTTATATGTGATATAGCCGGATTATTAAATCAAGTGTTAATTTAATAATTTAATGTATAATCATATATTTGATATATTAATTTACATTAACTAATATTAGCTCACTTAAGGATTTATTTTTCTCACTTGTGTACACTTAATATATATGTGATATATATTATTGTGTCATGCTTGTTGCTGCATGCAACATGGGTGTATGAGACTCACACCATCTTATCATAATGAAGGCTTTTATTTATTAAAGGTAAATCAAAATTAGTTGGAAATTAGTCACATGGTTTGAGCTTAGTGGAAGTTTGTAGAACCATTGACTTAGTCCACTAATTTTGTTTTATTAAAGATAGTTATTAACCCAACCATTATTTTAAGCCATGGTTAAGTCTCTACAAGAGTTATATGAGATATTTCTCACCCATGGTTGCTATTCGACACTTGCTTCTCTCCATGGTTGTTTTTCTTCATCTCCTTCCTCAAGCTCTCTAGCTTTTTGGGAGGTGAAGAAAATTAGTGAGAAAAATTATTCTAAAGTGAGCAAAATTCCTACTTCATCAAGATACACTAGATTAGCCATTTAGTTTAGGTTGTTTGCTTCATTAATTCCTAATTAGTGAAGAGGTAGCTTGAGTTAGTGTCTTCTCGACGTAGATCATCTTCGGCCTCGAAGACTTCAAGCAAGTTTGTTCCTTTCATCTTGTGGAGTCTTTCTAGAGTCCGGGAGTTCACTATATGGAGCGAAGGGACTACTAAACGGAGCTATTGAAGTGAAGGACCGGTCTACAAAGGTTGTATTCCTTGTTCACTTAGATGTAAAGATATTTACATGCATGGTTTTGTCTAATTCTTTAATTAAGATTCTAGGTTAGGGTTCTTTAGCATGCCAAAATTTTGAAAACGCTATGGTCGATACCTCTCGAAACCCAGTGGCGGTGCTAGGGAACCCAGCAGTGGTATCAGAGCCAGGATAGAGAATTGGACGATATTTGTAGAATTACGAAACCGAAACAACTCTGAAACTTCGAAATAAAAAGCCTAGTTTCTGTCAAATTTTTCAGAGTGTCTAAATTTTTTTTAAGCAATTGCAGAATGTTACATGTGATGTAATATGAACACCAAAGAAAAATGACCCTACTTCACCGGATTTGGACCGGCCACATGTTGATTAAAACCGGCCCCACCGGTTTTAGTATGGTGTTTGGGCTTCGTATTTCTGGTGTTCCGGTCTCTGGGTTTTGGTATTTCAGGTGTTGCTTGTTTTTACTAAGATTACATGTGATGTTATCTTTCTGTAAAGGCAATTCGGAGTGTTTCGTAGTCGTAATTCTAATATCGTTTCAGGTAATTTAGACGACGTTAAAAAGTTCGAACGAATATCAATGACCCATTTTCTCCCTCGCTGGAAATTTTCCAAAAGTTGGATTTTTTCAAGTTTAAAATCTTCAGAAAATCATGTAGGTAATTCTATGGAGCCTCTAAAAGAACGATACCCAAACTCGACTCGTTAACCGCGGAACCGCGACCAAACTCTAGGGTTTGCGGCAGTTCCGTGGCGCTATGAGTGAGGTATGGGTCGGCCCTTCTACGGTTGGTCCATAGGTACCGTGGCATGTTCTGGGTATTTTTTAAACTATGCTCAAGTGTTGAGCTCTCTAGGAATTTTTGGGTGTTTGTTGATTCGATCGAAATGTTTAACATTGTCTAGCTATATGTGAATTGTGATACAATATTTGGAATCCACAATAATTAGTTTTGTGAAAACTAATTTGAATTTTATAAATCTAGCAATTTAGTCTCATTTGATCGGTTGCCACGGGATTTTGATGTGGATCAAAAATCCGTCGCAATTACGTAGTGTACGCGGATACTCGCCGGGTAACGTTACTAGATAGCCATGCCCCATAGCCCAACCAAGTGACTGTAGGAGAACCCCGTTGCCAAAAGCATCCGTACGGGTGCTCGCGATCGTGGTGTTCCGCCTAAATGCACTTCGTCGACGGCATCGGGGGTGTGGCCGTCTACTAAAGTTTCCGACGAGCATTCGATCAGGATGTTGGGAATCTTGTTGAATTGCTCGACTTGTTCTTGGAAAGTGTTTTCAATAACGAGACTAAAATGCGGGGTTTATAATAGTTAGGCATGAAATTCGGAATATGAGGTATTCCGGTTTATGATGTCTAAGGAATTCATTTGGTTAGGCATGAAATCCAAAGTATGTGATACATTGGGCTTATGATGTCTAAGGTGGTTGCGGATTCCAATTGTTATAGTTTTCACTTTTTTTCTGCAACAGTAAGTGTAATATGTGGTGTATCGCCGGTTTTGTTGCTATATGTCAACGACAATTGGGATACGCATATTTACTTATGTTGATGACATGTGATGTTATGTGTTGCTGTGATATATTATATTGGATCGTCGTGTTAATAGCCGGGTTTTTTTTGCGTGAGATGAGAGTTTTTCATTTTCATTCATGTAAAAACTTGTATGTAATATTCTTTTATTGGGGCACTTCCGGGTTTAGGATGATGTCGCCATTGATGTATATTATTTACTTTTCCGCATTAGGATAGACCCAAGGCGGGGAGCACAAGTAACCGGGTTCTAGAGTCCAGTGGGAGACCATCTCGAGGAGTCGAGACCGGGTCTCCTAACTCTAGAATTGGTAGGGTTGCTTGCCGCTCTCGTAGGGGTCTAGGGATGTGGGTTTGGTTATTCATCATGACCGTGGAATCCGTGTTTTTTACTGGCTTAATTTAAAACACGGAATTCCTAGTATATCCAATATTTCATATGTGGACTTCTACTGCTGATATTCTGTGATATGATCACTTTATATGATGAGAAGAATGTTGTTATTATATATATGATATATAATAAACGTTGCTTATGTTTTGCATCCGCGCTAGTCCCGTCCCGCTATGCCGTAGTTAAGTAACCTAACGATGCATAATGGTACACTGTGGCGAATGCGGATATCATAAGCGTACGTTCTACTTCGTTTCTTTATCTGTGATGCTTAGGAAGCATAAATGATGGGACTTCATTAATGAGATTAATGAAAAGAAAGAAACCTAAAGATGGTGCAGAATCCTGTTTTAAAAACTGGTAGCTCTAGTTCTTGCTTTGCATAGCGGTATTCCTTGCAGAATATCCAGCACCTTATTCGATAAGGAAAGAGCCGAGATCCCTTCACCGGGAGTAACCTCTTTAGCGAAACTGGCAGATGCTACAACCCACTCGGTTTCGTTTTTGATTGCTTCTCTAGTTCTTGCTTTGCATAGTGGTATTCATGAATATCCAGCACCTCATTCGATGAGGAAAGAGCTGAGATCCCTTCACCGGGAGTGACCTCTTTAGCGAAACTAGCAAAAGCCTAAAAACATTTCTTTTTCTAAATCACTCGATTCTACAACGATATCAAGTTCATTACACAAAGGATTTTCTTAAAAATCTGTCGTAGCCCTTCGTCATTTCAGATAAGGACTATTTAGTATTCGTGCTGCGTTTGTTGACATCCATCAAGGCGTAGTGTGCGGTAGCTGAGTAGTGCTTATCTGCTAATGCATGTGATGCGATTGGATTAAGGTAGTCGTGCGGCCTTGTTGACTTCCGTTAAGGGTCGTGCGGGTGGGTTTAATTCAATCATGAAATGTACGAGTTGAACTTGACTAGCAGCCTATGGTTTGTTGACCTCCGTCAAGGTCATAGGACGCTAGGGGCAAAATATTATCGGGAATTTCAAGTGTTGAAATTTGCAATGAGATTGCATACCTTTTATGAGATAGTTGGATCCCGATACCCACTGCGAGTAAGAGTTACTCCTACTAGAGTTTTGCACATTACAATTAGCTGATCAAAGTAGGTGTCTAGAAAGGTGTTAATGGGGTTACGCCCATGGGAAAACGAGGTTTATTTTAATTAGGTCCGTGCGAAAGCACGGGGAGCCTCCCTCAAAATACCGACACTGGCCTGGCCGAAAGATTGGCGAACTTGTAGGGTGTAATTAATCCCGGCTAGTCTTACCTTTTAGGGTTTGAAGGAATATTTGATAAAAACAGTGGGAGCCATCCTGATTAGATAAAATAATAACCAATCTAATCTTGCAAGAGCATACACAGAGAGTTTTCTTCTCTCCCTCCTGGTAGCGACCATGTCATGCCTTAATCAAGATAATAATATGGATGTATTGACCGAACCTGCTTATTATGCTGAGCTAGGGAACGTTGGTTCCGCTCTACCTTATAATTATTATAAGTCCGAACAGGAAATAGGAGAATATCTGGATTCCTACGCGACCCAATCGAGGAATGAGCATGTTGATCATATTCTTCGGGTGTGTTCGTTACCAAGAACTGTTTCTCAGTATCCTCTACGTCCTAGGTATGAGGTACTTGATCAGGATCCTACATATGTAATCTATTACATGGGCTACAGAAAGGTAGAGAACTGGGATTGAGTGATATGTCTCTAAGTGTAGAGAATGGTGCAATTGTTGCAGCCAAATCAGTTGGCAAATATCACCTTGTATTACCAAATGGTAAATACATTGATTATGAACAAATGTTATTACATGCTGAACCTGATATACAACATTACATCAGTTTCTTTATTAAGTTAGAGAAGGATATAATTTTATATTGCAGGATAATGTTGTGAACATTTTCCTTAATCAAGAGTTGATTGGATCAGGCACGTTATCTAATGGCATATATGTTCTAAATCTAACCACAGTTCAAAGTATATAGAACACACACAAGAGGAGTAGTTCAGAAATGAACGCATATTTCTTGTGGAATTGTAGACTAGGTCATATCAATGCGACACGACTAGCTAAGTTACATAAGGATGAATATTTGAATCCGTTCGAATTTTCATCTTATAATACTTGCCAGTCTTGTCTCAAAGGTAAAATGGCCAATACTCCGTTGACTAGAAACAGAGAAAGAGTTACCGAACTCTAGGGACTGATATATGCTGATGTATACGGTCCTATGTCTACAAGTGACAGGGTTGGTTCCTCGTACTTCATTATATTCACTGACCATCTCTCAAGATTCAGACATATGTTCGGAGCGACGTTAGTTTAAGGACATTCCGGTCCATCATCCAGTTTTAGGACGTAGTGGTCCATTAGGCTTTCTTTATGAATGAGCATGATGCCCCCGGCATATCCATCTTTTTCGGAGCATGTGGTTGTGGCGGGCTCACCTTCCAATTTTCGGACAGCGCGAGTTTGCCCTGTTGGTACTGGTCTTCAATCCAATTTTTGAAAACGAAGCAGTCCTCGATCGGATGACTTACTGCTCGATGGTAGGAGCAGTAATTAGGATCGTTGATATTTCCTGGCTGTAGCGGACGTTTCGGATTCGGCATATTGATGAACCCGTTGCGTACTGTCAGTTCAAACAGTTTCCTCATTTTATCTTGGGGAAACGAGTAAGGACGTCCCAGTCTTTCCTCGAGTGATGGACGTGGACGCATGTTGTTTTGGCGAATAACCGATTTTGAGTTGCTCGGCTGTTGTTGAGTATTGGCGACGAAGGTCATTTTTCCCTTTCCATTATCCCTTTTGTTCGCTCCGTCGTTTGCGGGTCCGCGATTCTTTCCGGGTAGTATGCCCTCGCACGGATGAATGTTTTCATGATTCTTCAATTTTTCAGAGATGGATTCCTCGAAGAGAGGGTTGAAGGCTGTTTTTTCATCGGGGTCGTTCCTGTAGCAATTGCCGGTGACTCTTTCATGCTCATCTGTCGTATTTTTCGGCCGTCTACGAGCTTCCCGCTTTGTTCTGTTGATGTAATGCCTATGAGTGACATATCCTTGCCACCAACACTTAAAGGAGTCACAGTGTTCAGTAGCGTGTGTGATCTTCTGATGATATAGGCAATAATTAGGATACATCTCTATTCCACCGAGAGTGTTTTCTTCAGAGGGTGGTAGCTTCATTCCCAATGATAGGGCTTTGGCGAACCTTTTCCTCGTCTTGAATTTGTTTTTATCGGCAGCGGATGTCTTTTGATTTGATGGGAGTGCCTCGACTCTTTCGTCCAGTCGGCGGTGTTTAGCTCCTTCCAGTATGGCCATTTCACGCTCTTGATTGGCTTTAACTTTCAGACGAATCTCATTCAGGAAGGCATCGATCATCTCATCTGACGGCCGTAGAATTTCTGGTTCAGGGTCCACCTCCAGTTTTTCAGCGCAAGGAATTTCCTCATCGTCTGTAAACGAATGGGAAATCATATGACAGCTCGCCACGTATTCCTCGGATTCATCCGACGAACTCTTCCCCTCATCTTCTTCTTGAAAGACGTGGTTGAGGAACTCCTGGATTGTGATGGGAGTCCGTGCTTTCTGGTTATATTCCTCCAGCGCGTCAATCTGTCTTTGTAAGTCCGTTCGCTTGTCGCCAGGCTTCACGGGCTTCTTGGATTTCTTCTTTTTCTTCTTCGAAAATTTTGACGGCTGGTTGTGAGTGCTTGGGCCACAACTATCGATCTTTTGAGTTGGACGCGGCTTCAACATTCCCTCAATGATCTGAGATTCCAATGGGTTCTTCCACCTAATCGCTGGGCATGCTTGAAGATTGTTCAGCATCCTCTTTGTTTTAGCTGATAGCACAACCTCCCATGGGGCTTCCTCAACGAGAGATCACGTTGCCCCCGGCGTATTCATTCTCTTAGAGATGTGAGGTTGCGGCGGATTTACCTTCCATCTGTCGGATAACACGAACTTGCCCTGTTGGTACTGGTCTTCAAGCCAATTTTTGAAGACGCAGCAATCTTTGATCGGATGACCCAGTACTCGGTGATAGGGACAGTAGTTAGGCTCACTGATATCATTTGGTTGCGACAGACGTTTTGGCTCCAGCAGATTTATGAGTCGGTTGCGCAACGCCAGCTCGAATAATCTTCTCGTCTTATCTCGGGGAAACGAGTAAGGACGTCCTAGCCTCTCTTCAAGGGGTACGTTCGGACGCATATTATTTTGACGAACAACTAGCTTCGAGTTGCTCGGCTGTTGTTGAGCATTAGCGACAACGATCGTTTTTCCCTTCCCTTTGTCATTTTGGGAGTCTGGCTTTGGAAGAGAAGGTCTATGGCCCATCTGATCCATTTGCGTTAGCTTGTCAATCAAGGCCTGGAAGGTAGTCGGCTTGAAGAACATCATAAATTGCGAGATGGTTGCTTGCGGATCAAGGGTTCCCACAAACATACCCACTGCACGGGCTTCTTCAATGCGCTGCTCGCACTTTGACCATATGTTCCGCCACCGTATAGCATATTGAACCCATGTCTCACCTGGCTTTACCCTGGCGTTAATCAGTGCCGTCATTGGGGTGCGTTCACTGGCGCTTGCAAAACGCTGGGTAAACAACAGCTCCATCTCCGCGAAGGTCTTGATAGAGTTGTTCGGGAGCTCAGAGTACCATTCGAACGCTGTATCTGATAAGCTTCCAACGAACTGGCGAAGCAACAGTTTGTCATCACCGCCAGTGTTGCCGCAGAGTGCCCTGAACTGGGCAACATGCTGGTGGGGATTGCCCGTCCCCTTATTGACATGGAACTTGGGAATTGTGTAGCCCGGCGGGTACTTGATCTGGTCGTACCAGCTCGGATATGGTCGCCCTGTTTTTACGACCTGACCAGCGGCTTCGGTCGCATGATGAACCCGTATTTGTTGGGCTATGTACTCGTCCAAGTCAGCTTTGGAGATTGTCTCTTCCTTAGCTGTTGACAGAGCTGGCGGAGGATTTGACGTCTCTCCCCTATCGTCTTCAAGGACGATCGGGGGATCTTCAGCTGGAGGATTTTGTTGGATCATCATCCCCACCATGTCTTGGAACAGGAGGCCCATATGCTTTATGTTGGCTGCTTGTTCAGCAGCTTCTTTATCCTTCTTCTCCAGTATGCGACGAAGGAACTCGGCGTCAGTCTCTTGCTTCTGGTGTTCATCTGAGGACGTTTCAGGGTTTTCTTTTGGCCCAGTAAGTGCGGCCATCGCGTTCATCATCTCCTGGAGCTTTTGCTGTTGCTCTTGAGCCTTGGTCACTGACCGTGTAAGCGGTCTATGACCTGTAGATGCACGGCTGTCCTCCTTTCCTGACGCCATGTATACTGTATGAACTATTATGCCCCCAGACTTAGGGCGTTTAGGTTCACCACCTTTAGCATTTGCCGCGGGCGCGGGGATTTTCTCTGGCCTTCTTATTTTATGGTCCGTTAAAATTGAGGGGGCCGTTGCAGTGGGCACCCTGGCGGTTGTTGTCCTTTGCTATTTAATAGGACGGTCTTTTTCTTCTTGCACCCTCGCCTTTTTCTGTTGACGAGAGCGATCTGGGTCAATTACGGAGTCTTGAACCCTTCGCCAGACCCTGTATATTTTGGAGGATAGACGTTGAGGGGGCTGTTCCAGCTTCGTTTCCGGAACTCTCTCCGCAGGTGGAGGAGATCTTTTCAGTGTAGCAGTTAGAGAGTTCTTACGTACCCTCCTCAGCGGTTCAAAGCTGTTCCCAGTTGGAACATCAGCATCGACTTCCACCACTGGAGCAGGTGGAGTTAGCCCTGAGGGGGAGTTGCCCCCTGCCTTCCTTACTCGTTGCCAATGGCGACGTCGAGCATGACGAGCCGTTGGGACTGGTTCGACGATAGAGACAGCTTCTTTTTGCCTCCTGTCTGAATGAGGTGCTACCGGTGTCAGCCTTTTAAAGACTGATGTTGTCTTTTGAGTGTCGATATTCAATCTGTCAAAGACAGATCCTCGAGCGGGGGCAGGAGCAGGAATAGTCAGCCTTGAAAAGACTGACTCTTTGACAGGAGAAGCCGCCTTGGCGACTCCGGGAGCAGCCGTCTTCTTTGGGATGGCCTTCTCAGGTATCATGGGCTTTTTGGCGGGCCTTTTAGAGTTCAGACTCAATCTGGTGAAGACTGAAGAATTGGACGACCCGTTGAGAGGGGCCGTGGGAGTAGCAAGTCGATCAAAGACCGACTTCTTCGAAGCTTCCGGTGCAGGCATTGGCATGGTGAAGCTCGCAGGCGGGATCATGGTCTCGAAAAACAGGCCAGTGGTAGCCTGGGTCACCTGTTCTATCGGCATGGCGAGGATGGAGGCTGCTTGAGGCCCATACGCTACACCTGCAGGTGAGGTGGAGCATCCGTTGCATTGGCACTTCGAGCAGTTCGAGCAGTTAGAGGCCATTGATGCTTGATTTCTGCACCAGGCAAAAGACCAAATCTTAGTAACCTGAAATCCGAAGGCAACCATTAACAAACCGCGATTCGTTCGCGAATACGACACACGAAGTGTGGAGTGGAAAGAGGAAAAGGTCCCACCGGGTGTGCCAGAATCTGTTCCCCTCCGAATGGCGGCGACGGCGTGAGGACGTCTAGGCCTGAGATTCGGGGCAGATGCTATATGGTTTTATCCGTCTACCTCTCCGAAGATGCTAAGTTGATTTTTGGCACCGTGTATCGGAGGTTTAGACGGATGCGGCCGATGTAGCAGACTTCGTCAGATTCCCCCTCACTAAAAGGGTTTTTGATTGTGGGGACGCTCTTCCCTGCAGGCGCAAGCCCCTGCAGTTAATTACGCTACCGCATCGCGATAACCATTTTCTCCTTCTCCAGAATTTCACTTCGTGTCATGTGTGTTTGTTTTGTTTGTGGTTGCCCGTGGATTGTATACGGAGACTATTTATGCCGTCGCCCGTAGGACGTGGATTAGTCCAAATCCGTATTTACTTAGATTTGGGTTTGGTGTTTTAGTTTAAGGATACGTTAGCCATATTGAGGCTAAGATCGACTTAAACTTTTGTTAAGGATACGTTAGCCTAATCTTCAGACTAAGATCAACTTAACGGGATCGTTTAGATCCAACAAAAGAGCAATTGGCTCTATTGTTCCAGTTTAGGGACATGGTGGTCCATGTTCCAGTTTAGAGACGTGGTGGTCCAACGTTCCCATTTGGGACGAACATTAGCTTAAGGACGTTTCGGTCCATCGCCAGTTTAAGGACGTGGTGGTCCATCATTAGTTTAAGGACGTTTCGACCCATCGCCAGTTTAGGGACGTGGTGGTCCATCATTAGTTTAAGGACGTTTCGGTCCATTATTAGTTTAAGGACATTTCGGTCCAATATTAGTTTAAGGACGTCTCGGTCCAACATTAGTTTAAGGACGTTTCGGTCCACAAGTTTAAGGACCCCGCAGTCCATATCGATGTATGGTTGTCGGGACCCGTCACCTCTCTGACGTCGTTGAAGGATTACAACGATAGGTGTCAGAGGAGTTCAGAGATGTACCCTCGAATCGGAGGTGAATTGATTTAATAGAGCAGCCATGCTCAGTCAATTTAATTTGAGGACTTACGGCCATGATTGGGCTAAGTCCAGTTAGAAAAATGTTCAACATTTTTATTTTCCTTTGGCCTATTAGGCCCGTGCTAGGGCTTTACCCCTTTTTAATAATGCACTGCATTTTATTCTGGCCTGCTAGGCTTTTTGATTTGGGCTCTGTCCCTTTATTTATGATGCAGAGCATCTGTTTTTATTTGGGCTCTGCCCTTTAAATAATGCATAGCATTTTTATTTTGGTCTGATAGACCCTTTTATTGGGCTCTGCCCTGTTCCCCTCCGAATGGCGGCGACGACGTGAGGACGTCTTGCCTGAGATTCGGGGCAGATGCTATATGGTTTTATCCGTCCACCTCTCCGAAGATGCCAAGTTGATTTATGACACCGTGTATCGGAGGTTTAGATGGATGCGGCCGATGTAGCAGACTTCATCAGATTCCCCCTCGCTCGAGGGGTTTTTGATTGTGGGGACGCTTTTCCCTGCAGGCGCAAGCCCCTGCAGTTAATTACGCTACCGCATCGCGGTAACAACTTTCTCCTTCTCCAGAATTTCACTTCATGTCATGGGTGTTTGTTTTGTTTGTGGTTGCCCGTGGATTGTATACGGAGACTGAGTAATGTTGTCGCCCGTAGGACGTGGATTAGTCCAAATCCGTATTTACTTAAATTTAACTTTGGTGTTTTTAGTTTAAGGATACGTTAGCCATATTGAGGCTAAGATCAACTTAAACGTTCGTTAAGGATACGTTAGTCCTGTTTGAGACTAAGATCGACTTAACGTGTTGATCCATTTATTATATGGCCGTCAGGACTCGTCACCTCTCTGACGTCGTTGAAGGATTACAACGATAGGGGTCAGAGGAGTTCAGAGATGTTCCCTTGAACCAAAGTTGATTTGGAGTTTTATAGTCCATTTGAATGTTTAAGGATACGTTAGCCGTGTTTGGGGCTAAGATCAACTTAAACGGGACCGTTTAGATCCGGCGAAAGAGCATTTGGAGGCTCTATTGTTCCAGTTTAGGGACGTAATGGTCCATGTTCCAGTTTAGAGACGTGGTGGTCCATGTTCCAGTTTAGGGACGTTTCGGTCCGATATTAGTTTAGGGACATTTCGGTCCGATATTAATGTGTGGTCGTTTGGACCTGTCACCTCTCTGACGTCGTTGAGAAATTACAACGATAGGTGTGTTCGGAGATGTACCCTCGAACCGGTTGTAAATTGATTCAGTCAATTTAATTTGAGGACTTACGGCCATGATTGGGCTAAGTCCAGTTGAAAATGTTCAACATTTTATTGCATTTTATATTTATTTGGGTTCTACCCATAAAGGATGCAGGGCATCAATTTGTTTTGGGCTCTGCCCATTTATAAATGATGCGCAGCATCAATTTTACTTGGGCTCTGCCCTTTATTGCTTTGCAATTTAATTTGGCCTGTTAGGTCATTTTGACTTGGGCTTGGCCCATTTTTTAAATAATGCATTGCATTTCAGGCGCTTTGCGCCAATCAAAGAGCGCAAGCGCTTGTGGTGACGACACGTGTCATGCAAGCGCAGTGCGCTATGCTTGCGCTGCTGACACGTGGCGCGCTCTGGTGAGTTGCGCCAATTTCAGAGAGAAAAGCTCTATTTCAAAAGCGCATAGCGCAAATGGTTCAGACGCTGACACTTGGCGCTCTCCCAAGAGCGCAACAGCGCAGTTTGCAAGTGTAAGGCACTATAAATTTGAGAATCTTTTAGATTCAAGAACCAAAGGTTCATAAAAGAAGTGCAAAGCACTGTTTGCTTTCTTGATCTAATTTAGATCAAAGAAAACAAGTTTCTCTTGTTTTTCTTATCTCAGAGAACCAAAGGTTGATAAAAAGTGCAAAGCACTGTTTTTATTTTGTTTTTTATTGAAGATCATTGATCTTGTTTTTAGATCCATGATCTGTTCATAAGAGAATTTTCTCTTTTTCTAAAGGCTTTTTACCTTTTTTGTTCTTGAGGATTTCTCTCCAATTCTTCAGAGCTCTCTTTGTTTAATTTCTCACAAAATGTTCATGCCTTTGAATTGAGGTCTAAGGTCCTTTTATAGTGCCCATAAATTAGTTAAATTTGTTAAAGAAATCCTTCTCTGAGTGATTTGGGAAATTTTCCCCACCGTTGGATGTTTGATCTAACGGCTTCTGTTTAACAGAAGAAAATCTTCTTGTTTTAACAAGAACATAAAAGATTTCTTTAGAATTTTAATTCTGTTTGGCGCAAATGCTCCAGAGCGTGACACGTGTCGCGCAGCGCAACTACGCTAGTGCATCTGCGCTGACACGTGTCGTGCAGCACACAGCGCAACGCAATTGCGCTAGCGCATCTGCGCTGACACATGTCGCACAGCGCACAGCGCAGCGCAACTGAAGCGTTGCTTCCTTTAATTTTGCTTAAAATAGAGCTTTGCTCTGATTGGGCGCGCCTTCTTGGGCGCTGCGCTGACGTATCAGCGCCTGATATGTGGCGCGTTGCGCCCGAGATTTGAATCGTTGCTTTAAAATTTGAATTTTGAATTTCCAACAGAGCTTTGCTCTGATTGGGGGAAACAAATGCCCCCCCACCGTTGCGCTCACGTGGCGCGCACGTGAGTGCAGCAGTGGCAAGCTCCTGACCATTGGATTAAAGGGTGAGCTGAAGGGGCGCAAGCGCCTTATAAATAGGACCTCTAGCCCTTAGAAAAATCTCACCATTTCAAGATTTTTGATTTTCTAGAGCTTTGCTCTTGCTTAAGAACTTCAGAGCTTTGCTCATTTCCATAGTTAGAAACTTTAGGTAAAAAAATTAATTTAAATCAAATTAATTTAAATTAATTTTAACCAAAGAGATTTGCTCTCACAGATCTTTTGATTTAAAGGGATCCCCATTGGGGTTTCACCAACAGAGCTTTGCTCTCATGAATCCATAGATCTGGAGAGATCTTGTTCGTGGGTTTTGACCCATGAGCAGAGCTTTGCTCATGGATCCAAAAATAGATCTTTTTTTGATCTAAAAATGAAGAACTTCTAAGAGTCTTCAAAAATGTTTTAATTTCTTTAAGAGTTTTAAATAAATTTTCTCATCATCACCACAGAGCTCAGCTCTTTTAAGGAATCTTATTTCCTTGAGACCAGAGTTTGACAAGTGTCACTCTGTGACAGAGCTTTGCTCTGAAAGAGGAGATTTTTTTCGTTGTCTCTAGGGATTCTTTATTATTATTATTAGTGGGAATGTTTTTCTGGGGACCAACTGACAATCTCATCCAATGATGAGGTTGTCTTATTAACTGACGTATTGTCATCCAGATTTTGTGGGTCCCCCTTCGGCCTCCTACACACTGCACTGCTGTGTGGTGTAATTAATTAATTTTTAATTTAATTGATTAATTAATGCATTTTTTTTAAAACGCTAAGCGTTGGAATTGCAACACTAACGGCTAATTTCTGTTCACTTGCAGCGATCATGTCTCTCGACACCTCATTCCCGTTTGCTCGTTCAGAGGAGAGATTTCCCGAAGCGCCCTTGGACCGTGAAGTCTTGGCCATGATCAAGGACCACGACTCGGAGTATAAGAGTCTCCACCTTTGGGGATCGTGGTACAATCAGATCATTATGGGTCGACGCAGCTTCACCTGCGCAGTGCCGTCAGAACCCATCACAGCGATTCACTATGCCACCCCACCCTCGGTGCAGTATGCCGTGGAGATGGTTGATTGGACATCAAAGGGTTTTCTTCATCCGGCCATAGATGCAATCCCGGTCCAGCGTCCCATGGTTTTGGATATCCTAGGACGCCGTATTTGTCAAGGCGAGGCACGACCTTAGGGGCAATCATATAATATCGGTCTGATCCCTCGCCACCCAATCGGCTATCTGCCGTGGACCCGGTATATCCTGTCGATGAAGAAGTCGCAGTTGATAAAGTTAGGATTGTACACTGCAGTGTACGTCTCTCTGTTCCAATATCCCATGCTCCCCACCTGGTGGTTCAAGGCCTTCCTGGAGCAGTGGAACATTCCTACCCACACTTTCCTTACCATGGATCGGGAAGTGTCAATCTCTTTGGAAGAGTTTACGGAGGTATCTAGTTTACCGGTCATGGGGGAACATTATGAGGAGTTGCTCCCGACGGATGAGTACGTCTTTGGTGCTAAGCCGGTGATAAGGGGGCTCAAGCCGGAGAATGCTGTTCAACACCAGTTCCCAAGCTTGATTAAAGTGTTGAACATATATGAGTCTCTTTTCATCGAACATGGGAGTCGAGGAGTTAACTTTAAGGATTTCATTGCTCGGTTTCTTCGCCCAAGCGTCATCTCATCAGAGGCTGCTAAGTTCGCTACCCTGGATGACCCTTTCGGTCTAGGTATGGATAACCTGCCGGAAAAGGAGATAGATCAAAAGGGTTTTTTCCTTCCGGAATTCCCGACTATGTCTTTTGCAGAAATTGCGGCCCCTGGAATGGATGAAGAGGCCTTTTTCTTAGGATTTCTCGGGTTATGGTTGAGTTGGTTTGCGATTCCAATGCACTCTCACCGTATGCGGCCTTCTGTCTTTTACCCAGCCCACCGGATGGTCATCGGGGTAAAGGTGGCCGTTGGGATCGCTGGCTTGGCACACCTATATCATGGCCTCAGCTGAGCAGCGGATGCTAACGAGCCCGGGGTATTGCACGTGGTCTTCCCGATGCACTACTTTATGTCGTGGTTCGAGCTACATACATCGGGTGTTTTCGGCATGCATAAAAGGCCCCCGTTCTACGACAGGTGCAGCTTTCCTCGCATTATACAGCTGATCGGCGCATCAATTGTAAATCCATCGCCACGAAATGCCAGGGGTTTACTCCTTCGCTCCCACACCGTTGGAGCCGGTGTGTCTTTCGTTGACAAGGTGTTGACTATTGGAAAAGCATCTACCACTGCAGTGCGGCCATTGCAAGACACTTTCAAGGATGGAGCTTCAGTTTTAACGGCCCGGGAGACCCTTCACTTATATTCCATCAGACCGGGCTTCTTGGTGTTTAGGCAGAACGGGGCAGCGATCTTCATGAGATATAACCCGCATCGTTTCGCCCAGCAGCTGAGCTATAATCAAGGGGTACCGCTGGAGGCTTTCTTATCGGAACCTGCTGCGACCGAAGAAGGGATGGAGAGAGCGCTGCATCATTTCATGCGTCTAAACATGGGCTCCCACTTCTTTATCAGTGAGCGGCTTGCGCCCCACGACTCCTCAGGGTATACACAGAATGGTACAGTCATTCGACGGGAGCGGTCATAAAGGAGGAAAGGCGGTTGCTGATCGACCGTAAGGGTGCACCTCCAGGTAGCGATCGCAACGCTCCTTTGGTGCTAAGGACCCCGGTAATCCCCTCTTTAAAAGATGCCAGAGCCGGACCCTCGCGTGCGCAGAGTCCTCCATACGGATTGCCGCTCCCTGATATTGTGGATGCACCCCCAGCGCCCTGTGCTCCAGTGGAGACAGTGGTTGTAGTTTCGCCAGAGTCTGGCGTGGGTGCGGACATCGGGACCCGCCATCCCAAGGTGGCAGCAAAGCGTAAGTCAATCCCACGTGAGCCTAGGGTCGGAGGGCAGAAGAAAAAGAAGTCGCTCTTCGCTGCAGATGTCGCGTTCGGTCAGGAACCCCATGCTCCCTATGCCATGGGCCTGATAGAATATGGGACTAACGAGGGATTAGTCATGCCGCCGCCGGATGATACAGACTTGGAAGCCACTCTTGAAACTTCAGCGTGGTTGGCAAAGCGTGACGCGTGGCTACCTGAGCTTGCGCAATCAGGTAACTACTAGTCGCATTTTCTTTATTGTATCATATTCTTCTCATTGCCTTTGACTAACGTTTTTCTTTCCTTTCTTCCAACAGGCATCACTGATGAGGAAGCCATTGCCGCTTCACTCAAGACCTTCCAAGAGGAGGAACGCTTTAGAGCGTCTTTAGGCCTCAGTAAGTTTCGATTCATCAAGTTTTTATTCTCCTTGCGTTATGGTCAATCTAATCTCTCCCTTTTTATTGCAGAAACCTCAATGCCGTTCCCGCCAAGTGACGCAAATGTTCTGCCAGCTGCCGATGTTCCCGCTTCCTCTGGGCCACCGCAAGAGGTTCGTTTTGAAGAGCCGATGAGAGATGCCTTAACGGCTCTGGAGGTATCTTTAAATGAGGACGACGATGCTTCGATAAAGGAAGCGTCAAAGAGGTCCATCGTGACGGCCCAGGAGGAGAGGAAGCGGTCGAGGCGTGAAGCAAAGGCACGCAGGGCTGCTTTGGCCATTGGAGCGGGCCCCAGCACCGTCCTTCGCGCCGACACTCCGTTAGAAGAGTCCCCGGTCGCCCTGTGTATAGCTCATAGACAGGCGATCCGCGCCAATAGAGAGGCTAACGACAAGTCTACCTCAGGTAATACTTCTTTCAGAATTTCATTATAAGACTCATAAAGCTTTCGGTTCTTATATATTTTATCTTGCAGGGCCAAGTCCGACCGAGGGGGAGGCGGAGACAGTTGAACCCAAGGAAACAGAGGAGGCGGCACCTGCCGAACCTGAGTCGACGGTGGGCAACGTCGCTGAGGCTTCGGAGCCTGAGATGGAGGTTGGGGGGTCTGCAGCCGAGAAGGTCATTGATGCCGAGCCTGAAGTGGCGGCAGATGAAGTGATCATTACAACTGAGCCCAGGGTGGTGGCGGATGAGCCGCTTGAGGCCGGCGACTTCGTGGTGACGGTGGATGAGCCGATGGAGACCTTGGAGCCCGCAGAAGTAGCGGGTGATATGGGTACGACTCTTGGGGAAGAGTTAGCCACTCTCTCCCAAGAGTCCGGCAACGCTCCAATCATTGCCCTCCCCGTGTACGATCTTCCGCCGTCTCCAGGTATTGTGAGCACGACAACGGTCCCTATCGAGTTGGGTGATGAGTCCACGGGCGGTGGCCTCATGTCCATGGAGGAGGGAGTCGCCTCCGTTTCAGCCGGCAGCTCATCAGGTAAATCCCAAGTTGCTGTCTTTCTTTACCTTACAATCTTTTCTGACAAGTTCACCTTTTTTCGTAATGCAGGTGCAGCCAGCGCTGATGCCCCACTGCTCGAGGGAGCGTCTTCAACGACTGCCTTGGTGGTGGTCACCTCTCAACCCTCTCTCATACCGTCGAAGATGTTGGAAGGTATGGGTTTGCAATTTATTAATCTTATCTTCCAAGCGCATAATTTGTGTGCTAAAGTCGCACTGTTATGTCTTTTCAGGAGTGCTCTTTGATCATCTATATCAAGTGTTGCTCCCACACTTCTCCTTCCTATCTGAACTCACTTCTTCCTCTGGCGGTGCTGGTGAGTATAGTCCCTGACTGATACCTTTCTTTTTCGGTGATAGAATTATTTCTAACTCTCTCTTGTCATGACTGCAGCGTTACAAATCGAAGGGGGAGAAGAAAGATCGGCCGCGCCACCTGCCCTTCCGGCCTTGCCATCTGTCTCAACTGGTACGACGACTATCACATTGATAACTCCCCCCTCTTTATTTTTTGTACTGTTATCTGATCACATCTTGTTTCTTTTCAGCTGTCGTTCCGGTCTCGGCGCCCTTCGAGCCTCGCATCACAATGCCGGCAGGTCCTTACCTGAGACGTCCATCTTCGAAAGGCGCCGCGAACAGCTTGCGTATGTTGAGCGACTACATTGAGAAGCTCGACGTCGAGACCCCTACGCTTGCTGCGGATTTCGCTACGGCGGTTAACCCGATGCTGGTGATACTCGTGAATTTTCATGATGAGGGCATCATCGCATCTTGGGTTAACCATTGTATGGAGATCGAGGCTCGCCTGCATCAGCTGGAGTCGATGCGTCCCGCCCCCGAGACTTTAGCCGCGAGCAATGAAAGAGCAACATGGATCGAGGAAAGCGCTTCTTACGTCCACCGTTTGGAACAAGAAGCAGCTTTAAGGCTAAAGGAATGCCAAGTGATTTCGAGCGAGACGGCCCGTCTGCGTGCTAAGGTTGAAGCGAATGCTGCCCAAGTGAAGGCTATCTTTGAAGGCTATCTTTGAGGGTCTCCTGGAGCGCATCACCCACGGGCTAAACTTGAAGCGAAAGCTTGATTTAGCCGAGCGCGATACCCCAGGCCAGGAAGCTGCTTATCAGGCCGTCAGGGAGCAGCTTGCATCTGTCTTGCAGCAACGGGCCCAAGTAGAGGCGGAGCTGGCGGTGGTAGCCGATCAGGAGAAAGTGGGGAAGGAATTGCGCGAACAATTGCTAGAGTTATGCAAGACGCTTCCTTCTTAGTAACTCTCCTTGTATCGTTTGTTCTTGTAAATAAAAAAAAGTATATATATATTTTTTATTTTTTAGCACAATGTATCCTGTACTCAATCAAGTTTATGAATAAAAGATACACATTTTCTGTAATGTCATGTGTCATTTCTCCGCCTTTTCTTTCTTTTATTATCAGCATGCCGCCTTAGTAAACATGGTCAACAGATAATAGAGCACGCATCTTGTCTTTCTTAAGAAATAGCGATGGCTTAGGCCGCAGGTTCAGATCTGCTGCCTAAGACTTTTCAACTCTATGAGCCGTGAGGGTCTCGTAGAGATTTTTCTCCCTACGGATCGAGAGGATCTCGTAGGTGGATTTTTCTCCTTAGGAGTCGTGAGGATTCCTAAGTGTGTTGTCTCTTATAAGTCGTAAGGATCCTATAAAAGAAATTTTCCCTCTTATGAGTCGAGAAGACCCGTAAGCGATTGTTTCCCTCCTTGTCGAGACTCGACTTTGGAGAGTGAGACCCGTGAATAGTATGCAAGAGATCGTTTTAGATCGACTTGCAGGGTCCCATTGTTCAAGAAGCAAGTTTTTTTAGTCTCTGCTGCCTGAGGCTTTATCTTGTAAGTTGAGACGAATCGGGAATTTCCCGCGGAGACACTGGTTTCTCTGCGAGCCGACGCGAATCAGGAGGCTCTCATCAAGGATTGTTTGTTTCCCTGAGTTGAGGTATTTTCTAAGGATTATTTGTTTCCTTGGTGTTGAAACGAGTCGAGAATTTCCCACGGAGGCACTGGTTGCTCTACGAGTCGACGCGGATCAGGAGGCTCTTGTCAAGGATTGTTTATTTCCCTGAGTCGAGGTATTTGCTAAGGATTATTTGTTTCCCTAGCGCCAAGGATTATTTGTTTCCCTGGTGTTGAAACGGGTCGAGAATTTCCCATGGAGGCGCTGGTTGCTCTGCGAGTCAACGCGGATCAGGAGGCTCTCGTCAAGGATTGTTTGTTTCCCTGAGTTGAGGTATTTGCTAAGGATTATTTGTTTCCCTAGCGCCAAGGATTATTTGTTTCCTTGGTGTTGAAATGAGTCGAGAATTTCCCACGGAGATACTGGTTGCTCTGCGAGTCGACGCGCATCAGGAGGCTCTCGTCAAGAATTGTTTGTTTCTCTGAGTTGAGGTGTTTGCTAAGGATTATTTGTTTCCCTAGCGTCAAGGATTATTTGTTTCCTTGGTGTTGAAATGAGTCGAGAATTTCCCACGGAGATACTGGTTGCTCTGCGAGTCGACGCGCATCAGGAGGCTCTCGTCAAGGATTGTTTGTCTCCCTGAGTTGAGGGGTTTGCCGAAGACGCTAGTTTCTTCGGAGTTGGGATGAATCATTGGGGTCTGGCTTCGTTTTCTGGCGGAGCCTATTGGGAGAGTCTAGTTCCCTCTTTGTTTGCGCCCTTGGATTGTGTACAGGGATCGATGTGATCTCAACTGTAGGGCCAAAGTTTTATCATCATTTTTTTATTTTATTTCCGCGATGCTCTATCATTTCAGCTTTTATATCGCGAAGGTCGCGATTGCCCAATCATTTCGGCTATTTTTCGCGGTGCCCAATCATTTCGGATGTTTATTTCGTTTTTACTCGCTGCTTTTTATTGCGAGTTGCCCAATCATCTCGGCTATTTCATATGCATGTGCAGCCTACTGGCTTTTCGCCGTAAACCTGAAATTGGACACCGATTTCCGCATCAGCACTGCTACAACTGGGATATTGCCAGGAGCGAATCATCATTTGCCTCTGTCGATGTCGAACAAGGGTGGCTTAGCGAGCAAGGTTAAGGTCCTGTCGACTAAGGCTTTTAACTTCATGAACCGTAAGGATCTCACAAAGGTATTTCTCCCCACAAGTCGTGAGGATCTTGTAGGTGTATTTTCTCCTTAGGAATCGTGAGGATTCCTAAGTGCTTTATTCCTCTGTAAGTCGTAAGGATCCTACGAGAGGGTTTTCTCTTTGTAAATCGAGAGGATTTACAAGGGTTGTTCACCATGCGAACATATCCCCAGTCATGGATGAGACTTGGTTAGGGAAATGTTTATTCGCGCCCGTGGATTGTATACAAGAGCCAGTATTGGACCACTTGTAGGGCAATATCGGAAGTTGTGGGGGGGGGGTTGCTTAAGCACAGGTTTAGGTCTCTGTAACTTAAGACTTCCAAATCTTATGAGCCGTGAGGGTCTCATAAGAGAGTTCTCCTTACGAGTCATGAGGATCTCGCAAGTGTATTTTCTCCTTAGGAATCGTGGGGATCCCTAAGTGTGTTGCTCCCTTGTGAGTCGTAAGGATCTCACGTGGGTGATTTCTCCTTACAAGGTCGTGAGGACCCTATAAGTGTCTTTTAACGAGGTTGCGCCCTTTCGGGTTTTCACAAACACTCGCCGGTAGTCCTGCTGTTTTTACTCACAGAGCCCTTTCGGGTTTTCATCCGTGCTCATTTTGCTTATGGACATACCGTTTTTTTTATTTTTATTCTTCTTTTTTTTTTCTTCTTCTTTTTTTTTACGAGGTCGCGCCCTTTCGGGTTTTCACGAACACTCGCCGGTAGCCCTGCTGTTTTTACTCACGGAGCCCTTTCGGGTTTTCATCCGTGCCCTTTTTTTTGCTTATGGACATACCGTTTTTATTTATTATATTTTTCTTCTCTTTTTTTTATCTCGTCAGCCTACGGATGCTGCGGTATTAGTTTAAGGACGTTTCGGTCCGTGGTAAAGAAGGCCGGCTACTGCTTATAGAGTTTAAGTTTTAGGAAGATAGCGAGCGGACATAGTCGTCGTCATCTATCATTGATCTGGGCTGTGGCTCATTAAGCGCAGTATTTCTTTAGGAAGCGGCCATTTATTGGCCTGAAAGGCCTTTCACCGTGCATATCCATGAGTAGATAGGCTCCACCCTGGTAGACCTTGTCTATGATGTATGTGCCTTCATAGTTAGGCTCGAATTTCCCCCGCTTGGCGCGATTGGGGATCATAGGCCTTTTGACCACTAGCACGAGTTCGCCTTGGCGGAATGTTCTCGGTCGGGTCAATCTTTCATATGAGCGCGTCATCTTTGCTTTATAAGCCTCTAGATTTTGTTGCACTATGAGCCGTGTTTCATCAAGGGCATCGAGCTCTTCAAGGCGAAGGTGAGCATTCTCTTCGTTTGTCAACTCGTAGTGGACTGCCACTCGTAGAGAGGGTAGCTCTATCTCGAGGGGGAGTACTGCTTCCGTACCGAATACCAACGCGTATGGCGTTGTGTTCGTGGCCGTCTTGAACGTAGTTCGATATGCCCAAAGAGGCTCTTGCAGTCTCTCGTGCCAGTCTTTCTTATTTCGGGACACCGTCTTTTTCATGATCTTCGTCAGGGTCTTTTTGAAGGCCTCGGCTAAGCCATTAGCTCGTGGATTATAAACCGAGGAATACCTCCAGTCTATATTATGCTGTTGCGCAAAGCGACTGATCTTGTGGCTCCTGTAGGCAGGCCCGTTATCGGAGATGATCCGTCGCGGAGTCCCAAACCGGTAAATGACGTGTGTCTTGAAGAAATGGAGGATATTCTCCGTCTTCACTTCCCTTAACGGTACTGCTTCTGCCCATTTAGAGAAGTAATCAGTCATCACCAGGATGAAACGATGTCCTCTGGACGATGCTGGTTCGATGGGGCCGACTATGTTAGTTCCCCACATCTCGAACGGCCAGCTAGCCACCGTTGGATGTAATGGATTTGGATGTTGGTGGATGAAGTCCCCATGGATTTGGCATGAGTGGCATTGCTTCGCATATTCGAGGCAATCCTGAATCATCGTGGGCCAGTAGTAGCCCATCCGTTTGATCTTCAACTTCATCTTCGGGCCCGCTTGGTGAGAACCACAGATTCCGTCATAGACTTCCTGAACGACTCTTTCTGCTTCATCCGGTCCTAAGCATCTCAGCCACAGAGAATCAAATGACCTCTTGTACAGAGTATTGTTGACGAAGGCGAAAGACAGAGCTCGTTTCATGAGCTGATGTCTTGTGGACGCATCTTCGGGCATTCGATGGGACTTAAAGTAGTCTATGAAGACTTCCTTCCAGTTCTCAGCCTTTTCCCGGTCTTCTATTTGCAAGGTTGTTTGTTCAGTCACCCCCTTCTCTTCGGATGATTCCGGAGATATTTCTGCTGGGGCAAGCACCCGACGGCTTTGTATTACGATTCTAACGTCATCGAGGTTTTCGTCAGCCAGTTCTTTAGCAAGTTTGGCCAACGCATCTGCTTTGCTGTTTTCTGCGCGCGGTATGCTTTCAACAGTTGTTGCACCTTTTCGCCGTACTTCACCAGCTCTGGCTTGCACGTTTGGTAGTCGCCGTTTACTTGACTAACGACCAGTTGAGAATCTCCGTATATAAGGAGGTTTTCAATTCCCATGTCGATGGCGATCTCGAGACTTGCAATCAAGGCTTCATATTCGGCTTCGTTATTCGTCTTCGGCTCTGTTAAGGAGAAGGCGAAGCGCATAATCCCTCCTTGTGGAGTTACGAAGATGAGGCCTACTCCCGATTTGAATATAGGGGTACTTTGTTTGCGCTTTTTCATGGAAGATGCTCCGTCAAAATAAAGCTCCCATCGGGTATCACTAACGTCGATTGCATCAAACGCATGTTTGTCTGGAAGATCGCAATTCAAAGGAGAATCGGCGGGTATCGGATGCTCAGCGAGGAAGTCGGCGATGGCCTGGCCTTTGACTGCCTTGAGAGGTTGATATGTTATCGAGAATTCCATCAAGAGCAGGGCCCATTTAGAGAGTCGTCCCATCAATATGGCCTTCGACATTAGATATTTAAGAGGGTCGACCTTCGAAATGAGACGGACCTCATGTGCCAATGCATAGTGCCTGAGCTTTGTTATCGCGAAGATCAACGCTAGGCAGTGTTTTTCAATGGGAGAGTAATTGCTTTCTGCCCCCAGTAGGACTCGACTTAAATAGTATAGTGCTCTTTCTTTCCCGTGGTCGTTCTCTTGCGCCCATAATCCGCCTAAAGAACCTTCAAGGGCGGTCGTGTAAAGAATGAGAGGCTTTCCCTTAACCGGAGCAGCCAACACTGGCGGGTTCTGCAGGTACTGTTTAATCTCGTCCAGCGCACCCTGGAATTTTTGATCCCGGACGAACGGGGTTCCCTTCTTCATCAGGTGACTGTAAGGACGACACTTTCCTGAAAGGTTGGCTATAAATCGCCGTATATATGCGAGCTTCCCTTGGAGAGATCGCAGCTGCTTAAGAGTCCTTGGCGGAGGCATTTCCATAATCGCCTTGATCTTGGACGGATCTATCTCGATACCTCGGTGTCGGACGATGAATCCCAGGAATTTGCCCGAAGAAACTCCGAATGCACACTTGAGAGGGTTCATCTTCAAGTTATATTGCCGAAGGCGTTGAAATACAGTTTTTAGGTGTTCGAGATGTTCCTCATACGATTTGCTCTTAACCACGAGGTCGTCAATATAACATTCGACGATTTCATGTATAAGGTCATCGAAGATCTTCGTCATGGCCCTCTGATAGGTGGCACCGGCGTTCTTCAGACCGAAGGGCATCACCTTATAACAAAATATCCCTAGAGGGGTCCTGAAAGCGGCATGCTTTTGGTCTTCGGGATGCATCTTTATCTGATTATACCCTGACGAGCCGTCCATAAAGGAGAAAACCTCATGAGTGGACGTGTTGTCTATCATCAGTTCGGTGACTGGCACTGGGAAATCGTCTTTCGGGCAAGCTTTATTGAGATCCTGGAAGTCTACACATATGCGCACTGTCCCATTTTTCTTCATCACCGGTACGATGCTGGCGATCCATTCAGGGTATTGAACTTCCTGGATGAAGCCAGAGTCGATCAGCTTCTTGACCTCGGTGTTGATACTCATCTCAAGCTCAAGCCGTATTCTTCTTGGTGCATGTTTGACCGGCTTGACGTCCGGGGAGATTGCCAATTTGTGCAAAGCGATTTCTGGATCTAGTCCTGGCACCTCGGAATAGTTCCATGCGAAGCAATCTTTGTGCTGTACAAGGATGTCTTTTAACGCAGCCACCCTTTCTTCGGACAACAGCTCACTGACGAACGTCGGCCGTGGGTCACTTGCCGTCCCCAACTCAATTTTCTTGAGGTTATCTGCAGTGGTATGTATTCCATCCTCCAGCTCTTTCGGAGCTGGGGGAAATTCTGAGATCACCTCATCATTGCTGTTTTCGAAGCACCACGGAAGGTTGTCCATGTTCTCGGGCCCTTCTTTTAATATTGTTATCACGTGATAAGTACGAATTCGCTTCCAATCCCAATGTGGAACTGGTTCTTCTTCCGTGGCCTTGGGTTCGTGCTTTTGTGGCGGCGCTACCTTCCAGTTGTCGGACAGAGCGAACTTGCCAAGCTGATATTAATTTTCAATCCAATTCTTGAAGGTGAAGCAGTCATCAAGGGGGTGCCCTATCACTTAGTGATAAGAGCAATAGCCTGGGTGTGAGACCTCGCTTGCTTGTTCAGGGTGTTTAGACTCCGGCAGTGTAATCATCTGATATTTTAGAGCAAGATCAAGTATCTTCTTCGTCTTGTCCCGCGGAAACGAGTACGCTCGACCCATTTTCTTCATGAGGGATAGATCAATAACGCTTGACTCCCGCTTGCGTGGCCTCTTAGCCCCGCTTTGTTGTTGTTGAGCGCCTTTTTGGCCTTTCGATTTGTTTCTGCCTCTGCGTCGAGCCTTTTTTATAACAGGTTGGCAGGGGGCGGCACTTTCATCTTTGACGGCCTGTTGAAGGAGGCGTTGCATTTTGGCTTTCTCATAAATGGACATCTCGCGGTTGTGATCATCTCGGACTTTTTGACCAGCTTCCCTTATAAGCCTGTCTATTTGTTCTTCAAACGACGGATTGGGCACTCTTGCATCAGGAACTTTTACTGGTTCAGGATTAGTGTCCTCCCATTGCGCATCCGCTTCTTCATTGAAGTCGCGTATGACGTAACAGTCGCGGAGCAGCTCTCGTTTCTTGGAGCGAATGTATGCGAGCCCGATCGTCTCCATCCTGCCATTAGGCAGCTTGTGCTGAGTTTCGGGGACGTTCCAGACCCTGTCATAGAATTTGGCTTCTAACGGTCTGTTTGAAGGGTATCCCTTGGCGCTTCAACAGCTTCTTCAAGCCTTCTGTATAATATCTGGGTAGACGGATGGGTTGAAGTCTGTCCAGCGTAGGATCTGCCCCGTGCCAGATTTCTTTCTCCACTTTGTTTTCTTCAGAGCGGTAGAATAGAATTGCCTCCTCGCTTTCTCGCCTGGGCGGGACATAGAACGTCTCCAGGTCTTCTACACTGTCGGTATCAAGCACATCTAGTTCTTTATAATGTTTAAGCGGCACCATAGCGACTTGCAGACTTTGCTCTTCGTCAGCGGAAGCTCGTATTGGAGGTCGAGCAGAGAATACAACATGGACCTCATCCTCCGAATCACTACCAAAGATCAACGTAGGAGCGGATGGTCCCGGCTTGGTGTATTGGGGAGGACCCGAATAAACTATCTCCTCTTCCTCCTCAGTATCACTGCCGAAGACAGGGATGGTAGCGTTAGTTTTACTCTCCGGCTTGCGACACCTTTCCGTGTCTTCAAAATTCGGCAAGAAGTATTTGGCATCTTCATATTTGCGAACTTCATTCACGGAAAACGGATTCAGTTCTCCCGTTACGGTATACTCGAGACCATCCCTAAAATATTTCATACACTGATGCTGTATAGAAGGGATGATGTTGTACTCGTGTAACCATGGTCGGCCGAGCAGAGCGTTGTAGCATGTCTTGGCATCTATGACGTGGAATTTAATGTCCGTGACGAGCAACCCGAAACGTAGCGTCAGTATCACAGATCTAAGAGTCTTTGACGATTGGGAGTCGAACCCGGAGATGGTGATCTTGTCTCGAGCGAGGTGCTGGACGCTCATGCAGATTTCCTTTAATACCCGCACATTGAGTAGGTTAACAGATGACCCGTTATCGATCAGGATTTTGCCTATCTTTATATCATGGCAGTATCCCGAGACGTAGAGAGGGCGATTGTGTTTGCACGTCCCAAGGAGAAGGTCTTCATCGCCGAAAGTGACATCGGCCGTGTGCACTTCTTCCAGTTCATCCTTCATCTTTTCTTCGGCCAGGAAAGCTTGGAATCGCTCCGGGTCCTGTAGTGCCTTAATTAACGAATCTCTCGCCTCCTTTGATAGTAAAAGGGCGTCAAGAATGCTGAGCTGCGATGGTAGTTTCCTCAGATGCGCTAAGACGTTGTAATCTACCTTATTTTTCTTCGGCGGGTCTTTGGCAGCTAGCTCTTCCATGACTTGGTCATCTAGGGCGATGTCCTCAGAGACCTTTTCTTTCCCTTTATCTTTTTTGTTTGAGGGTCCGAGATTCTTTTCGGGCAGCGTCCGATTCCGCAGCCGAATATTTTCGCAAACCTTTGGCTCTTCTTCTTTTCCCGAAGTGGACTCTTTAAAGAGAGGGAAAGTTCCAGCTCTTCATCAGAATCGCTCCCGAATGTAGGCACTTGTGACCTGCCGGTGTTAACCATGCAACAATCGCCAGTAGTTCTTTTAAGCCCTTCGGTTGTATTTCTTCGCTCCCGACGAGTTTTGCGCTTTTCCCGCTTGAAGCGTTGTCTATGAGCAACGTATCCTTGCCACCATTTATCGAAAGCTTTGCACTCTTGAGTGGGGTGCGAAACCTTCTGATGATATAAGCAATAGGAGGGGTGCATTTCTATTTCACCATTAATTTTTCCTTCGGAGGATGGTAGCTTCATACCCATTGACACGGCTTTAGCAAACCTCTTCCTCATCTTGAATTGGCTTTTGTCGATGTTGGAGGCATTTTGCTCCAGCGGGATCGTTTCAGCTCTTTCATCAAGTCGCTGGCGTTTGGCCCTTTCAAATATGACCGCCTCGCGTTCCCGATCAGCTTTACTTTTTAAGAGAGCTTCATTGAGGAATGCGTCAATTACTTCATCCGATGGCCCCAGAATTTTTGGTTCAGGATCTGCTCCCGGCGTTTCAGTACAAAGGGTCTCCTCATCGTCCATGAACGAGTTGGAAATCACATGACAGCTCGCCACGCATTCTTCAGAATCATCAGATGAACTTTCTCCCTCATCTTCCTCTTGAAAGACGTGATTGAGGAATTCTTGGAATGTAATGGGAGTCCATACCTTCTGGTTGTATTCCTCCAGCGCGTCAATTTGTTTTTGCAAGTTCGTACGCTTGTCGCCAGGCTTCACGGGCTTCTTTCACTTCTTTTTCTTCTTCTTTGAAGATTTCGACGGCTGGTTATGAATGCTTGGGCCACCTCCATCGATCTTTTGAGTTGGACGAGGCTTCAACATCCCTTCAATGATCTGCGGCTCCAACGGGTTCTTCCACTTGATCGCTAGGCATGTCTGAAGATCGTTTAGCATCCTCTTTGTCTTTGTTGATAATACAACTTCCCAAGGAGCTTCTTCAACGACGGAGCATGTTGCCCTCGGCGTATTCGTCCCCTTAGATGCGTGGGGCTGCGGGGGATTCACCTTCCATTTGTCAGATAACGCGAATTTGCCCTGTCGGTACTGGTTTTCAAGCCAATTTTTGAAAACGTATCAATCTTCAATCGGATGGCCCAGTACTCGATGATAAGGACAATAGTTGGGCTCATTGACATCACTTGGTTGCGACGGACGTTTTGGATCTGGCAGGTTTATGAGTCGGTTGCGCAACGCCAGCTCGAATAACCTTCTCATCTTATCTCGGGGAAAAGAGTAAGAACGTCCTAGCCTCTCCTCAAGGGCCACGTATGGACGCGAATTACTTTGACGAACAACCGGTTTCGAGTCGCTCGGTTGTTGTTGAGCATTAGCGACAATGATCGCTTTTCCCTTCCCCTTGTCATTTCGGGAGTCCGGCTTTGGCAGAGGGGGTTTATGGCCCATCTGATCCATTTGCGCTAGTTTGTCAATCAAGGCCTGGAAGGTAGTCGGCTTGAAAAACATCATAAATTGCGAGATGGTTGCTTGCGGATCAAGGGTTCCCACAAACATACCTACTGCGGGAGCTTCTTCAATGCGCTGCTCGCACTTCGACCATAAGTTTCGCCACCGTATAGCATATTTGACCCATGTCTCGCCTGGCTTTACCCTGGCGTTAATCAGTGCCGTCATCAGGGTACGTTCACTGGCGCTTGCAAAACGTTGAGTAAACAACAGCTCCATCTCCGCGAAGGTCTTGATCGAGTCGTTCGGGAGCTCAGAGTACCACTCGAACGCCGTATCTGGTAAACTTCCAACAAACTGGCGAAGCAACAGCTTGTCGTCACCGCCGGTGTTGCCGCAGAGTGCCCTGAACTGGGCAACATGCTGGTGGGGATTGCCAGTCCCCTTGTAGACATGGAACTTAGGAATTGTGTAACCGGGCGGGTACTTGATTTGATCGTACCAACTTGGATATGGATGCCCTGTTCTTACGACCTGGCCAGCTGCTTCAGTCGCATGATGAACCCGTATTTGCTGGGCTATGTACTCGTCCAAGTCAGCTTTGGAGATTGTCTCTTCTTTAGCTGCTGACAGAGCTAGCGGAGGATTCGACGTCTCTCCCTTATCGTCTTCAAGGATGATCGGGGGATCATCGGCCGGAGGATCTTGTTGGATCATCATCCCCACCATGTCTTGGAACAGGAGGCCCATACGCTGTATGTTGGCTGCTTGTTCAGCAGCCTCTTTGTCCTTCTTTTCCAATATTCGACGAAGGAATTTGGCGTCGGTTTCTTCCTCCTGGCGTTCATCCGAGGACGTTTCAGGGTTTTCTTTTGGCCCAGTAAGTGCGGCAAAAGCGTTCATCATCTCTTGGAGCTTTTGCTGTTGCTCCTGCGCTTTGGTCACGGATCGCGTAAGTGGTCGATGACCCGTAGATATGCGACTGCCCTCCTTACCAGACGCCACGACTGTATGAACTACAATGCCCCCTGACTTAGGGCGTTTGGGTTCACCACCTTTGATATTCGTCATTGGCGTCGGCACTTTCTTTGGCCTTCTTCTTTTATGGGCCATAGAAGTTAAGGGGGCCGTTGCTTTGGGCACCCAAGCGGTCGTCGCCTTTCGTTGCTTGACCAGGGGATTTTCTTGCTGCCGGCCTTTCGACTTCTTGTGCTGGCGAGAGAAGTTAGGATCAATGACAGATTCTCGGACTCGTCGCCATGTCTTGTAGATCCTGGAGGACAGCGATTGAGGAGGCTGCTCCGGCTTTTCTGTTTCCACGGCAGTCTCTACCGGTGGAGGAGATCTTCTGAGCACCGCAGTTGGTGAGTTCCTGTGTACCCTATTCAGCAGCTCAAAGCTGTTCCCGGTTGGAACAGCAGCATTGACTTCCGCCGTTGGAGCTGGTGGAGTTATCCCAAAGGGGAGTTACCCCCAGTCTTCCTTACCCAGCGCCAGTGGCGTCGTCGGGCGCGACGAGTCGTCGGTATTGGCTCAGAGAGAGAAACAGCTTCTTCTTGCCCCCTGTTCGGGTGTAGGGCGGTTGCCGGTGTCAGCCTATTGAAGACTGATGTCTTTTGAGCAGCAAGAGTAGGAGTGGGAATTGGGACGGTCAATCTTGTAAAGACCGATCTCTTAGCAGGAGAAGCCGCCTTGACGACTTCAAGAGCAGGTTTGGGTATTCCTTTTGGAATAACCTTTTCTGAGACTGCATGCTTCATTACGGGTCCGCGAGAGTTTTAGTCCAATCTGGAGAAGACCGAGGCACCGGTGTTGGGCGACCCGTTGAGAGGGGCCGCAGTAACTGAAAGTCGATCGAAGACCGATCTCTTAGGAGCATCTTGTACGGGCACAGGGGTGCTGAAGCTTGTTGGCGGAAGCATAGTTCCGAAAAATAGCCCCGTGATGGCTTGAGTAATCTGCTCCACGGGCATGGTGAACAGAGAGGCCGCTTGGGGCCCGTAGGTTATGCCCCCAGTTGAGGCCGGATGCGAGCTGCAGTTGCAGTTGGAGCACTTCAAACAAGTTGAGGCCATCGATGCTTGATTCCTCTTCTGCACCAAGCGAGAGACCAAATCTTAGTAAACTTGAAATCCTAAGGCAACCATTAACAAACCGCGATTGGTTTGCGAAGACGACACATGAAGTGTGGAGTGGAAAGAGGAAAAGGTCCCACCGGGCATACCAGAATCTGTTCCCCTCCGAATGGCGGCGACGACGTGAGGACGTCTTGCCTGAGATTCGGGGCAGATGCTATATGGTTTTATCCGTCCACCTCTCCGAAGATGCCAAGTTGACTTATGACACCGTGTATCGGAGGTTTAGACGGATGCGGCCGATGTAGCAGACATCATCAGATTCCCCCTTGCTCGAGGGGTTTTTGATTGTGGGGACGCTTTTCCCTGCAGGCGCAAGCCCCTGCAGTTAATTACGCTACCACATCGCGGTAACAACTTTCTCCTTCTCCAGAATTTCACTTCGTGTCGTGGGTGTTTGTTTTGTTTGTGGTTGCCCGTGGATTGTATACGGAGACTGAGTAATGCCGTCGCCCGTAGGACGTGGATTAGTCCAAATCCGTATTTACTTAGATTTGGGTTTGGTGTTTTTAGTTTAAGGATACGTTAGCCGTATTGAGGCTAAGATCAACTTAAACGTTCGTTAAGAATACGTTAGTCCTGTTTGAGACTAAGATCGACTTAACGTGCTGATCCATTTATTATATGGCCGTCAGGACTCGTCACCTCTTTGACGTCGTTGAAGGATTACAACGATAGGGGTCAGAGGAGTTCAGAGATGTTCCCTTGAACCAAAGTTGATTTGGAGTTTTGTAGTCCATTTGAATGTTTAAGGATACGTTAGCCGTGTTTGGGGCTAAGATCAACTTAAACGGGACCGTTTAGATCCGGCGAAAGAGCATTTGGAAGCTCTATTGTTCCAGTTTTGGGACGTAGTGGTCCATGTTCCAGTTTAGGGACGTTTCGGTCCATGTTCTAGTTTAGGGACGTTTCGGTCCGATATTAGTTTAGGGACGTTTCGGTCCGATATTAATGTGTGGTCGTTGGGACCCGTCACCTCTCTGACGTCGTTGAGGAATTACAACGATAGGTGTCAGAGGAGTTCGGAGATGTACCCTCGAACCGGTTGTAAATTGATTCAGTCAATTTAATTTGAGGACTTACGGCCATGATTAGGCTAAGTCCAGTTGAAAATGTTCAACATTTTATTGCATTTTATTTTTATTTGGGTTCTACCCATAAAGGATGCAGGGCATCAATTTGTTTTGGGCTCTGCCCATTTATAAATGATGCACAGCATCAATTTTACTTGGGCTCTGCCCTTTATTGCTTTGCAATTTAATTTGGCCTGTTAGGTCTTTTTGACTTGGACTTGGCCCATTTTTTAAATAATGCATTGCATTTCAGGCGCTTTGCGCCAATCAAAGAGCGCAAACGCTTGTGGTGACGACACGTGTCATGCAAGCGCAGTGCGCTGCGCTAGTGCGCTGCGCTTGCGCTGCTGACACTTGGCGCGCTCTGGTGAGTTGCGCCAATTTCAGAGAGAAAAGCTCTATTTCAAAAGCGCATAGTGCAAATGGTTCAGACGCTAACACGTGGCGCTCTCCCAAGAGCGCAACAGCGCAGTTTGCAAGTGCAAGGCACTATAAATTTGAGAATCTTTTAGATTTAAGAACTAAAGGTTCATAAAAGAAGTGCAAAGCACTGTTTGCTTTCTTGATCTAATTTAGATCAAAGAAAACAAGTTTCTCTTGTTTTTCTTATCTCAGAGAACCAAAGGTTCATAAAAAGTGCAAAGCACTGTTTTTATTTTGTTTTTTATTGAAGATCATTGATCTTGTTTTTAGATCCATGATCTGTTCATAAGAGAATTTTCTCTTTTTCTAAAGGCTTTTTACCTTTTTTGTTCTTGAGGATTTCTCTCCAATTCTTCAGAGCTCTCTCTGTTTAATTTCTCACAAAATGTTCATGTCTTTGAATTGAGGTCTAGGGTCCTTTCTATAGTGCCCATAAATTAGTTAAATTTGTTAAAGAAATCATTCTCTGAGTGATTTGGGAAATTTTCCCCACCGTTGGATCTTTGATCTAAGGGCTTCTGTTTAACAGAAGAAATTTTCTTGTTTTAACAAGAACAGAAAAGATTTCTTTAGAATTTTAATTCTGTTTGGCGCAAATGCTCTAGAGCGTGACACGTGTCGTGCAGCGCAACTGCGCTAGCGCATCTGCGCTGACACGTGTTGCGCAGCGCACAGCGCAGCGCAACTGAAGCGTTGCTTCCTTTAATTTTGCTTAAAATAGAGCTTTGCTCTGATTGGGCGCGCCTTCTTGGGCGCTGCGCGGACGTATCAACGCCTGACACGTGGCGCGTTGCGCCCGAGATTTGAAGCGTTGCTTTAAAATTTGAATTTTGAATTTCCAACAGAGCTTTGCTCTGATTGGGGGAAACATGCCCTTTTAATAATGCATTGCATTCAATGTTCTGACAATGCCCTACGTGGCTTGTCAGGCGCTTTGCGCCAATTGAGGAGCGCAAGGCGCAAACTCATATGGTGGTGACACGTGTCACGCTCTGATGAGCGCAAGCGCAACAACGCAGTGCGCTGTGTCAGTGCGCTGCGCTGTTGCGCTGCTGACACGTGGCGCTCCTTGGTGGCTTGCGCCAACACAGGAGCGCAACAGTGCAATTTTTTGCAAGTGCAGAGCACTGTTTGATCTTTTGATCGATTTTAAATCAAAGTAAACAAGTTTTTCTTGTTTTCAAAGAACCAATGGTTCATAAGAAAGTGTAAGGCACTATTATTATTTATTTTTCTTTGAAGATCATTGATCTTGTTCTCAGATCAATGATCTGTTCATAAGAGAATTTTCTCTTTTTCTAAAGGTTTTGACCTTTTTTTTGTTCTTGAGGAATTCTCTCCAATTCTTCAGAGTTCTCAATGATGATCTTGATCATGATCTGAATTGGGGTCTGGGGGTCTTTATATAGTGCCCATTAATTAGTTAAATTTGTTAAAGAGATTTTTCTTTGAGTGATTTGGGGAATTTTCCCCACCGTTGGATCTTTGATCCAAGAGCTTCTATTTTACAGAAGACAATCTTCTTGTTTTAACAAGAACAGAAAGATCTTTCTAGAATTTAATTCTGTTTGGCGCAAACGCCCCAGTGCTTGCCACGTGTCACGCAGCGTAGAGCGCAGCGCAACTGCGCTGCCACGTGTCGCACAGCGCAGAGCGCAGCGCAACTGCGCTGCCACGTGGCGCGCAGCGCAGAGCGCAGCGCAACTGCGCTAGCGCAACTGAGCTGCCACGTGGCGCGCAGCGCAGAGCGCAGCGCAACTGCGCTAGCGCAACTACGCTGACACATGTCGCGCAGCGCAGAGCGCAAGTCATCTGAAGCGTTGCTTCCTTTATTAATGTTTAAATTTTCAATGTAGAGCTTTGCCCTGATTGGGGAAAGATGAAGCGTTGCTTCATCTCCCGTCTTGGAATTTGAACAGAGCTTTGCTCTGATTGGGGTAAACAAATGCCCCCCCACCGTTGCGTTCACGTAGCCCCAAACGCGAGCGCAACGGTGGCAGAATTCCAACCGTTGCGGCAACTTTTAAAAGTTGAAAGGGCACTTGATACTTATAAATAGGACCTTTGGTCCTTCACAGATGATCATCATCTCCAAGAATTTTATTTTCAGAATCTCAGAGCCCTGCTCTTTTGTTTAACACTTTTAAAAGTTCAAACTTTAGAGAATTCTAGGTAAAAACTTAATTTGGGTTAAATTAAATCAATTTTAAGAGCCTTGCTCTTAATAGATCCCTGATCTAAAGAAGACCCATTTAGGGTTTCACTTAGCAGAGCTTTGCTCTAAAGGGGTCTAAAGAGAACTAAGGGGGAACTCTATTAGAGTTCCATTAATAAAGCTCTGTTCTTCTGAGAGGATTTTATTTGTAATTTCTTGATTCATTGATGGGGCTTTGCTCCTTTTTAAATCATATAGCAAAACTCTTACGAGTTGCTAATTTTGTCGATCTTCTTTTATAGGAGTGATGGACGCCCACATGTACGATCTCAACGAGATTATCTCCTACGGGGACATCCGCCGACTCGGCCGTTCCCAAAATCGAGAATTTACCAATGCCGAATGTATAGAGATCATGAGTTGCTTCGACGCGTACAACGGTCAACTGCTTCCTCAGCGCTCCCCTCTGTTGAAGCTTATTATGGGAGCCATCTGGGAAGCGCTTCCCCTATTCTTTACCGGCTTGCCGCTTAGAGCATTGGACGCCGCCGAGGATAAGGTGCACTCAGTGTACCTGATGAACTTAATCTCGAAGAGACGGCGAGACAATCTCATCGATCTCTTGCACGAAGCCTTTCAACAGTCCGCTATTCTTGCTGCCTATCGGAGGGTGGAGGACATCAGTGGGGATCCTGACGCCCGTGCTCGCGAAAGGAAGCACACCAGGATGGTTCGCCAAGCTTGGAAAGTTTTGGACAGGGTCACTTTCGAATTCCTCAATCCCTGTCCAGGATCTAAGGTTTTGCCGTTGTAATTATTTGAATAATGTTTTTGTTTATTGTCTTTATACTTATAAGAACCCTTTGCAATATGAATGGAGAATTTCTATTTCAGCTTGTCTTATTTCTCGTTCCGAGTCTTTCGCACATGCATGAATGAATGTGTCTCAAATGCTTGATCAAATGCCCATCGGATGTTCTTTCTGTCGCTTTCTTCTTTCTTTTAATATCAGTATGCTTCCTTAACAACATGATTGACAGATAATAGGGTAAGCATCTTGGCTTCTTCGAGAGATAGCGATGGCTTAGGCTGCAGGTTCAGATCTGCTGCTTAAGACTTTTCAACTCTATGAGCCGTGAGGGTCTTATAGAGACTTTTCTCCCTACGGATCGAGAGGATCTCGTAGGTGTATTTTCTCCTTAGGAATCGTGAGGATTCCTAAGTGCGTTTTCTCTTATAAGTCGTAAGGATCCTATAAGAGAATTTTCCCTCTTACGAGTCGAGAGGACCCGTAAGCGGTTGGTGAGTTGACTTGTTTTCGAGTCGAAGTATTGCTCTGACGGGGAGGTCGTTGGCTGACTTGTTTCCGAGACGGAGGTCGTTGGCTGACTTGTTTCCGAGACGGAGGTCGTTGGCTGACTTGTTTCCGAGATGAAGGTCGTTTGCTGACTTGTTTCCGTGACGGAGGTCATTGGCTGACTTGTTTCTGAGACGGAGGTCGTTGGCTGACTTGATTCCGCGACGGAGGTCGTTGGCTGACTTGTTTCCGCATCGAAGGTCGTTGGTTAACTTGTTTCCGCGATGGAGGTCATTTGTTAACTTGTTTTCGAGACGGAGGTCATTGGTTGATTTGTTTCCGCGACGGAGGTCGTTGGTTGACTTGTTTCCACGACGGAGGTCATTGGTTGACTTGTTTCCGCGATGGAGGTCATTTGCTGACTTGTTTCCGAGACGGAGGTCTTTTGCTGACTCTAGGTTGTCTGTGAACCGCAGAGTCTTGGAACTGGGGACTTTGCCGTAGCTTCGATTGGTGATGTCACGTCCATGTCCTGCTGGAATGAGGAGGAACGCCGCTGTTGGTCTCCAGGCTGTAAATGTGGTCGTCGAGATCTGACTTCTCTTTGACCCAGCCTGGTGGGGAAATGTAGTCCCCTTTTTGTTTGTGCCCTTGGATTGTATACAGGGATCGATGTGATCTCAACTATAGGGCAAAAGGTTTCATATATTTCTTTTTATTGTTTTATTTCCACGATGCTCTATCATTTCAGCTTTTATATCGCGAAGGTCGCGATTGCCCAATCATTTCGGCTATTTATTTTATTTTTACTCGCTGCTTTTTATTGCGAGTTGCCCAATCATTTCGGCTATTTTGCATGCATACGTTTTTACTTGCTGCTTTTTATTGCAAGTTGCCCCATCATTTCGGCTATTTCGTATGCATGTGCGGCCTACTGGCTTTTTGCTGTAAGCTTGGAATTAGACACCGATTTCAGCATCAGCACCGCTACAACTGGGATATTACCAGGAGCGAATCATCATTTTCCTCTGTCGATGTCGAGCAAAGGTGGCTTAGCGAACAGGGTTAGGGTCCTGTCGACTAAGGCTTCTGACTTCATGAGCCGTAAGGGTCTCACAAAGGTATTTCTCCCTACAAATCGTGAGGATCTTGTAGGTGTATTTTCTCCTTAGGAATCGTGAGGATCCCTAAGTGTATGTTTTCTCTTATAAGTCGTAAGGATCTTATAAGAGAATTTTCTCCCTTATAAGTCGAGAGGACTTATAAGGATTGTTCATCGTGCGTATATATCCCTAGTCACGGATGGGAATTGGTTAGGAAAATGTTTATTCGCGCCCGTGGATTGTATACAAGGGTCAGCATTGAGCCGCTTGTAGGGCAGTATCGAAAGTTGGGGGGGTTGCTTAAGCACAGGTTCAGGTCTCCGTAACTTAAGACTTTCAAATCTTATGAGCCGTGAGGGTCCCATAAGAGAGTTCTCCTTACGAGTCGTGAGGATCTCGTAAGTGTATTTTCTCCTTAGGAATCGTGGGGATCCCTAAGTGTGTTGCTCCCTTGTGAGTCGTAAGGATCTCACGCGGGTGGTTTCTCCTTACAAGGTCGAGAGGATCCTGTAAGTGTCCTTTAACGAGGTTGCGCCCTTTTAGGTTTTCACAAACACTCGCCGGTAGTCCTGCTGTTTTTACTCACGGAGCCCTTTCGGGTTTTCATCCGTGCCCATTTTGCTTATGGACATACCATTTTTTTTATTCTTTTTATTTTCTCTTTTTTTTACGAGGTCGCGCCCTTTCGGGTTTTCACGAACACTCGCCGGTAGCCCTGCTATTTTTACTCAAGGAGCCCTTTCGGGTTTTCATCCGTGCCCATTTTGCTTATGGACATACCGTTTTTTTTCCTTATATTTTTTTTATATTCCTTTTTTTATTCATCTCGTCAGCCCAAGGATACTGCGGTAGTAGTTTAAGGACGTTTCGGTCCATCATTAGTTTAAGAACGTTTCGGTCCGGTATTAGTTTAAGGACGTTTCGGTCCGTCGTTAGTTTAAGGACATTCCGGTCCATCATCCAGTTTTAGGATGTAGTGGTCCATTGGGCTTTCTTTATGAATGAGCATGATGCCCCCGGCATATCCATCTTTTTCGGAGCATGTGGTTGTGGCGGGCTTACCTTCCAGTTTTCGGACAGCGCGAGTTTGCCCTGTTGGTACTGGTCTTCAATCTAATTTTTGAAAACGAAGCAGTCCTCGATCGGATGACTTACTGCTCGATGGTAGGGGCAGTAATTAGGATCGTTGACATCTTCTGGCTGTAGCGGACGTTTCGGATTCGGCAGATTGATGAACCAGTTGCGTACTGTCAGTTCAAACAGTTTCCTCGTTTTAACTTGGGGAAACGAGTAAGGACGTCCCAGTCTTTCCTCGAGTGATGGGTGTGGACGCATGTTGTTTTGGCGAACAACCGATTTTGAGTTGCTCGGCTGTTGTTGAGTATTGGCGACGAAGGTCATTTTTCCTTTTCCTTTATCCCTTTTGTTCGCTCCGTCGTTTGCGGGTCCGCGATTCTTTCCGGGTAGTATGCCCTCGCACGGATGAATGTTTTCATGATTCTTCAATTTTTCAGAGATGGATTTCTCGAAGAGAGGGTTGAAGGCTGTTTTTTCATCGGGGTCGTTCCTGTGGCAATTGCCGGTGACTCTTTCATGCTCATCTGTCGTATTTTTCGGCCGTCTAAGAGCTTCCCGCTTTGTTCTGTTGACGTAATGCCTATGAGTGACATACCCTTGCCACCAACACTTAAAGGAGTCACAGTCTTCAGTAGCGTGTGCGATCTTCTGATGTTATAGGCAATAATTAGGATACATCTCTATTCCACCGAGAGTGTTTTCTTCAGAGGGTGGTAGCTTCATTCCCAATGATAGGGCTTTGGCGAACCTTTTCCTCGTCTTGAATTTGTTTTTATCGGTAGCGGATGTCTTTTGATTTGATGGGAGTGCTTCGACTCTTTCGTCCAGTCGGCGGTGTTTAGCTCCTTCCAGTATGGCCATTTCACGCTCTTGATTGGCTTTAACTTTCAGACGAATCTCATTCAGGAAGGCATCGATCATCTCATTTGACGGCTGTAGAGTTTCTGGTTCAGGGTCCACCTCCAGTTTTTCAGCACAAGGAATTTCCTCATCGTCTGTAAACGAATGGGAAATCATATGACAGCTCGCCACGTATTCCTCGGATTCATCCGACGAACTCTTCCCCTCATCTTCTTCTTGAAAGACGTGGTTGAGGAACTCCTGGAGTGTGATGGGAGTCTGTGCTTTCTGGTTATATTCCTCCAGTGCGTCAATCTGTCTTTGTAAGTCCGTTCGCTTGTTGCCAGGCTTCACGGGCTTCTTGGATTTCTTCTTCTCCTTCTTCGAAGATTTTGACGGCTGGTTGTGAGTGCTTGGGCTACTACTATCGATCTTTTGAGTTGGACACGGCTTCAACATTCCCTCAATGATCTGAGGTTCCAACGGGTTCTTCCACCTAATCGCTGGGCATGCTTGAAGATTGTTCAGCATCCTCTTTGTTTTAGCTGATAGCACAACCTCCCATGGGGCTTCCTCAACGAGAGAGCACGTTGCCCCCGGCGTATTCATCCTCTTAGAGGTGTGAGGTTGCGGCGGATTCACCTTCCATCTGTCGGATAACACGAACTTGCCCTGTTGGTACCGGTCTTCAAGCCAATTTTTGAAGACGTAGCAATCTTCGATCGGATGACCCAGTACTCGGTGATAGGGACAGTAGTTGGGCTCACTGATATCATTTGGTTGCGACGGACGTTTTGGCTCCGGCAGATTTATGAGTCGGTTGCGCAACTCCAGCTCGAATAATCTTCTCGTCTTATCTCGGGGAAACGAGTAAGGACGTCCTAGCCTCTCTTCAAGAGGTACGTTCGGACGCATATTATTTTGACGAACAACCGGCTTCGAGTTACTCGGCTGTTGTTGAGCATTAGCGACAACGATCGTTTTTCCCTTCCCTTTGTCATTTCGGGAGTTTGGCTTTGGAAGAGGAGGTCTATGGCCCATCTGATCCATTTGCGCTAGCTTGTCAATCAAGGCCTGGAAGGTAGTCGGCTTGAAGAACATCATAAATTGCGAGATGGTTGCTTGTGGATCAAGGGTTCCTACAAACATACCCACTGCAGGGGCTTCTTCAATGCACTGCTCGCACTTTGACCATAAGTTCCGCCACCGTATAGCATATTGAACCCATGTCTCGTCTGGCTTTACCCTAGCGTTAATCAGTGCCGTTATCGGGGTGCGTTCACTGGCGCTTGCAAAATGCTGGGTAAACAACAGCTCCATCTCCGCGAAGGTCTTGATAGAGTCGTTCGGGAGCTCAGAGTACTATTCGAACGCTGTATCTGATAAGCTTCCAACGAATTGGCGAAGCAACAGTTTGTCATCACCGCCAGTGTTGCCGCAGAGTGCCCTGAACTGGGCAACATGCTGGTGGGGATTGCCCGTCCCCTTATAGACATGGAAATTGGGAATTGTGTATCCCGGCGGGAACTTGATCTGGTCGTACCAGTTCGGATATGGTCATCTTGTTTTTACGACCTGACCGGTGGCTTCGGTCGCATGATGAACCCGTATTTGTTGGGTCATGTACTCGTCCAAGTCAGTTTTGGAGATTGTCTCTTCCTTAGCTGTTGGCAGAGCTGGCGGAGGATTTGACGTCTTTCCCTTATCGTCTTCAAGGACGATCGGGGGATCTTCAGCTGGAGGATCTTGTTGGATCATCATCCCCACCATGTCTTAGAACAGGAGGCCCATACGCTCAATGTTGGCTGCTTGTTCAGCAGCTTCTTTATCCTTCTTTTCCAGTATGCGACGAAGGAACTCGGCGTCAGTCTCTTGCTCCTGGCGTTCATCCGAGGACGTTTCAGGGTTTTCTTTTAGCCCAGTAAGTGCGGCCATCGCGTTCATATCTCCTGGAGTTTTTGCTGTTTCTCTTGAGCCTTGGTCACTGACCGTGTAAGCGGTCTATGACCTGTAGATGCACGGCTGTCCTCCTTTCCTGACGCCATGTATACTGTATGAACTATTATGCCCCCAGACTTAGGGCGTTTAGGTTCACCACCTTTAGCATTTGCCGCGGGCACGGGGATTTTCTCCGGCCTTCTTCTTTTGTGGTCCGTTGAAGTTGAGGGGGCCGTTGCAGTGGGCACCCTGGCGGTTGTTGTCCTTTGCTGTTTAATAGGACGGTCCTTTTCTCCTTGCACCCTCGCCTCTTTCTGTTGACGAGAGTGATCTGGGTCAATTACGGAGTCTTTAACCCTTCGCCAGACCTTGTATATTTTGGAGGACAGACGTTGAGGGGGCTGTTCCAGCTTCATTTCCGGAACTCTATCCGCAGGTGGAGGAGATCTTTTCAGTGTAGCAGTTGGAGAGTTCTTACGTACCCTCCTCAGCGGTTCAAAGCCGTTCCCAGTTGGAACAGCAGCATCGACTTCCACCACTGGAGCAGGTGGAGTTATCCCCGAGGGAGAGTTGCGTGTATATGCCCTAGAGGCCATTACTGTATCATACTAGTTTGTATATTACTTAATGGATGCTTGGGATATTCACCTTGTATATACAATCTTGCTCAAAATAGTAGTATGCTACTTGGTTTGTTTCTACTTCAATGTGTACTTGTGTTTATTTCAGTATATCACTTATACGCATTAGTGGAGCCCTTAGGATCTTTGCTTGATTACCAGCGTTGTGATGGCAGTCACACTAGTGGGGGCTGGGTAATCTATAAGCACATCCTTATACAGGTCCCTAGTCGCAGGACTATCGAGACAGGGCATCGATACTCCGGAGTAGACTAGCGTATGCGCTTCTCATCCCAGTGTGGGAGATGGTCTGTCCCACAGCCATCAGTACGTCGTACTGGAGATAGTATACGGGTGCTCGTTGGGTTACGAGTACACTGGACAGGACTCGTCGGGAACTGACAGGTTGGTATTATACCTATCGTCAGTTATCAGTTCCCAGGTGACATGAGTACAGCTTAGTCCGCTGACTTGACACTGGCACTTCGCCTCAAGTGTGTTCCCACTGCACTTTGATCACTACCCTACCACGGCTCAAAGGAGTCGTGCAAACGGGTGGCGGTTGGGTGCAGTCCCGAAGCACTTGGAGGCAGTGACGGTTAGACAGGATTCGTCTCTCCCGGTATTGGGGGTTGACATCGCGCTGTGTCTAGGAGAGCCATTACACGAGTAGTCCCTGGCCAGGGCAAACGAGATATACTGGTAGGTTTCCAGTGTTATCTCAGGGTGTTTTGGGCTTCGCTCCGGCACGACTTGTACCGCTATTGGGGGACTGACGATTACCACCCCCTAGGCCCGCCATGCGATGTATCAGACGAACAGACCGGACTGTACGGAGACTGTCACATTCAGACTCAGTAGGAGTTCAGATGGGGTTTCACCTCGTCAGCCTTCTTGTCGGCATCTACCTGGGGACCGTTACGCACAGCTAGTGCCGCTTGCGGTCTGTGGTTAAACCCACTGCCAGCGTAGTGTCGAGTCTTTAGAGTCCCACACAGAGGGTATTCGCCTCTGGGCAAAACAGAGTAGAGGTCGCATGGTTTTGCGACAGGGTTCGTTCTCATCCGCGCACTTGTGCACGTTTGGAGTCCGGACGGATTATACTGGCAGGCTCTGGTTTGAGCCAGATACTGGTATGTGTTTTGGGGTTGCTTTTATGTCTTGGTATTCTTGTTTTTCGGAACGAGAATGCAGGTGTGTATGCACAGTTGCTTGAGGAGGAGAATGAGGTTTTTCATTAGGGTTTCGGAACGGGTGCGTATGCACAGTTGACAGTCTTTATTTTCCAAACCCTAATGGATTTATTTATTATCTATTAATAATAATAATTAAATGAGAATTATGTTATGGTTGTTCTTTGTTGACTTGTTGACCTTGGTTGACTTGTTGACCATTGACCACTTTCATGCCTTGAAAGTCTTCCTTGATTCATGCTTACTTTTTATTAAATGAAGCATGGTTGTGGTCATTCCAAACACTACCATCAACTATTCTCATTTTCAATTATTATCATTTAGATAATATTATTCTTTTGCATTATGGTTGCAAGAAGAGAAAATAATAGCTCATTCTATCATTCTCATTCTCTCTCCTCTCTTCATCTTCTTCTTCCTCTAGTAAAGAGAAACCCTCTCATGAGTTGAGAATCCTTCTCTTTTAAAAGGAAAGCAAACCCTAGTCACTCTCTACTCACCCTAGGATCAAAGGATTAGCAAACCGGAGATTCTAGTTCACTCCAAGTCCGAGAAAGAGCCCAAGGTCGAACCCTCGAGGTGGATCCATCTTCGACGGAAGAAGGCGACAAAAGAGAACCATCAACCTCTACAAGATTTCAAGAAGAAGGAGTTCAAGTTTAGGTATAACCCTCATCCGAGTAGCTAACTCCTTTTAGCGTATTTGCTAGTTTAGTTTAGACACGATCCCGACCTTGTTTAGTCCATGTTGCTTCTTGCACTAAAAATTTGATTTTTATACCGTTTCCGCCTCCCCGTAAGAACCGGGGGTCGCAATATGGACTTACAGTGGTATCAGAGCCTAACTAAACTTAAACTAGCTTGGTAGTGAAGTGTAACGAAGTTCGGAAACAAAAAATCACAAAACCGGATAATTTCAAAACCTGAGTTTCTGTTGAAAATTTTTTGGCTCAAAATGAAAAAATTTATACATGTAAATTCGTCTCAGGCTTTTCTGTGAACACCCAAGAAAAACGATACAGTAACTCGTCTAAGGCGCCGCGCTTCCGCCGCGTAAGGTAAGCATCCGCCGCGGAACCGCCGCGACTTGTCGTCTTCTGTGCATCGTTTTTCGTGCAGTGTGTGTCTGTGTTGGTTTTGGGATTTTTAAAATATATTATATGTGCCCAGATTTTCCAGAAAAGAAATTTCCTTTTGGGGTCCTATAATTCCGTATTTTTTTTCCGAACTTCACTACACTTTGACTATGATGGTTATATCTGTGATGTTTGCTTGTATTGAACGTCGGCTAATCGCTATAAGACGATTAGTCGGGGTTATACAAGATCTGTAATGTGCTGGAATGTGTATATAAATATGTTGGATTGTCGCGGGTGAATAGCCGGGGGTTGTGAGACGAGAGTTTTCTTTTCTTGCAATTCATTGTAAATGTAAATTGATGTAATTATATTATTTGTTTGGCCGCACAACCGGGTCGGGGTTGTAGCCGTCATTGTATAATTCTTTTTACTGTTTTTTGCTCCTAGGATAGACCCATGGAGGGGTGCACAAACTACCGAGGACTTGGCGGGTAGTTTGCCGCACCCGTAGGGGTCTTGGGTGGGGATTTGGCTATTCACCGCGACCGTGTTATCTGTTTTTTGTTACAGGCTCGTACAAATTACAGATTGCTAGTATATCCAATGTATTTATCTGTGATCTGAAATGTCTATCATTGCTTACTATTTAGGCGTTGCTTATGTTTTACAGACGCGCTAGCCCAGCCCCCGCTCTGTCGTTAGTTAAGTAACCTAACGGGTAATGACGGGGCCCCGTGGCGAATGCGAATGGCATAAGCGTACGTCATATTTTGGTTGTTTTCTGCAATGGTAGGATTAAATGATGGGACGCATTAAAAGTACTAATGCAAGAATATCACGCATTAAAAGAACTAATGCAAGATAATAAACCAAGTTTAAGTCGATGGAACACTTTCGAAAAACCACTCGGTTCTTTTCAAAACTAACTTTTAAATGCGGAGATTGAGCCACTCCTTCTAAAAGCTATCTCGTTCCATCGATTAAATCAAGTTCACTACGTTCACGGTTTCGCCAAAACCATCCGTAGCCCTCCATCATTTCAGTTAAATATTCGGTAGTATTCAAGCTATGTATTTTGACCTCACGCCAAGGCATAGTGATTGGTAGCTGCCGGATATTTATCTGTTGCATAGATAGAATGCGTTGGTTTGAGACAGTCGTGCTGCCATTTTGGCCTACGTCAAGGGTATGTACGGGTGGATTCAAATTAACCTGGATAATGATGGGACGAACTTGACATGTGACTTATGACATTTTGACCTCACGCCAAGGTCATAAGAGCATGGGGCAAAAATCCACATCGGGAGTTTCATAAGTACTGAAACTTGCTAGATTTGCATACCATTTGGAGTGTGATGATTATGGTAGGATTCCTTCATTTTCGTCACGCGATGATATTTGGATCCCGATCCTACTGTGAGTATATGCTACTCCTCGGGAAATTTCTCACTTAACGATCAATGCTATAAACCTAGTAGGTGCCTAGAAAGGTGTTAGCGGGGTTACGCCCCCAGGGAAAAGAGGTTCTTTAATTAAGGAACTTCGCGAAAGCGTTGGAAAACCTCCCTCGAAGTACCGACACTGGCCTGGCTGAACGGTTAAGCAAGTATTGTACGGTGGGATTGATCCTGACTAATTCTTCCTTTATGGTTTGAGGAGGGATTCGAGAAACAGTGGGAGCCATCCTGTTTAGACAAACTAAAAACCACTCTAAACTTGCAAGAGCATCATGCTGAGTGTTTCTTCTTCTCTCTCCTAATTGCAGCGACCAATCAACATGACTGGACTTAAGTTACTCCTAGATAAAAACAAGCTGACAGGGCCAAACTACAAAGATTGGCTCAGGAATGTCAAGATAGCAATCACTTATGACAAGCTGGGGTATCTTCTTACCACCAAAGCTCCCCCTGTCCCTGGTCCAACTTCCAGTATCGCGGATAAGGAAATCCGCAAGACTTGGGAGATTGATAGCGCGAAGGCCAAGTGCCTCCTGCTTGCCTCGATGGACAACGAACATCAGAGGAGGCATGAGAATATGGACATGGAGTCCATATTGCTCCATACAAAAGAACTGTATGGAGAGCAATCACGTATCGCAAGATACGAAGCGTCAAAAAGGTGTTTTCGACAAAGATGGCCGTCGGATCATCAGTAGCCGAGCACGTGCTAAAGATGATCGGCTACATTGAGGAGCTCGCTGACCTAGGGATCACATTGGAGAGTGAGCTATATACGGATATAGTTCTCCAGTCCCTTCCTTCCACTTACGCCCAGTTTATACTGAACTTCAACCTACAAGAAAAAGAGGTTGAACTATCAGAGCTCCTCAACATGCTGAGGAGCGCAGAGGGCACCCTACAGAAAAGTAGGGATACATCCACTTTGTTTGTAGGAGGATCATCTTCTTCTAGGTCCAAGGCGAAAGCCAAGGGAAAGAAGAAGAAGGCCCCCGCCAAACCAAGGGGCGGTGTTAGTAAAGTGGATACGAAGGGAAAAGGTAAAGCAACAAAGATAGCGGGGAAGCTTGTGGATAAGGAAGAATGCTTCTTTTGTCATAAGAAAGGACACTGGAAGAATGATTGCAGGGCCTGGAAAGCCAGAACACAGGAATTGAAGCAGGTTGCAGCTTCAGCTTCAGGTGTGTATGTTATTGAAAACTGTCTTTCAATAAACTCTACTTCCTGGGTATTGGATACCGGATCAGGATCTCATATCTGTAATTCTTTGCAGGCGTTGAGAAACCGTAGGGATTTGAAGGCAGGTGACATGACCCTCAGAGTTGCGAACGGAGCTAGCATGGATGCTAAAGCCGTGGGGGACTATCACCTGGGAATGTCAGATGGACATGTTTTGGTTTTGCGTAATTGCTTTTTTGTACCCAACGCAACTTGTAATATCATTTCTGTATCTTTAGTTTCTAAAGAAGGTTATGAATTTGCGTTTGTAAGTAATGTTGTAAACATTCACCTTAATCAAGTATTGATTGGGTCAGGTACTCTGAGTAATGGTATATACGTGTTAAACCAACCACAGATTTTCAATGTCCAGAATACACACAAAAGAAAGTCTCCAGAAATAAATCAGACTTTCTTATGGCATTGTAGATTGGGTCACATCAATGAGAGAAGGTTGACTAAGTTGCATACAGAAGGATATTTGAATGCGTTCGAATATCAATCATATGCCACTTGTCAATCTTGTCTCAAAGGAAAGATGACAAAGACTCCGTTTACTGGACATGGAGTAAGAGCGAGCGAGCTCTTAGGACTCGTACACAGTGACGTGTGCGGTCCAATGTCTACACATGCCCGAAGCGGACATTCTTACTTCATTACTTTTACGGATGACTTCTCAAGGTACGGTTATGTCTTCTTAATGAAACATAAGTCCGAGGCCTTTGGAAAATTCCAGGAGTATAAGAATGAAGTAGAGAAACAGACCGGCAAAAGTATTAAGATTCTAAGATCGGATCGAGGTGGAGAATACTTAAGTGCCGAATTCCTGGACTATTTAAAAGAGAACGGAATTCTCTCTCAGCTTACTCCTCCATACACCCCGCAACATAACGGTGTATCGGAGAGACGGAACCGCACCCTATTGGATATGGTGCGGTCCATGATGAGTAACGCTGAGTTACCGCGATCATTCTGGGGGTATGCGCTAGAATCAGCTGCGTACCTTTTGAACCGAGTTCCGACTAAGACTGTGCCTTCCACACCATATGAAATGTGGAGTGGGAAGAAACCCTATCTTCAATATCTGAAGATCTGGGGATGTCCGGCTTTTGTCAAAAAGCAGCATGCGGACAAGCTCGAGGCACGCTCAGTACTGTGCAAGTTTGTGGGATACCCAAAGAACACCAGGGGGTATCTTTTCTACTACGCAGAGGAACAAAAAGTCCTTGTTTCTCGTAATGCCCACTTTCTAGAACACCAGTTCTTGGAAAAGGAGATTAGTGGGAGCGCAGTAGAACTGGAAGAAATTCCAGAACCACAGACTATTACTGAAAGGTTAGTGGAACCAGAGGGTTCAACAGAACAGGACATTCCTACGCCGCTCCGCAGGAGTAGTAGGCAGTCTCATCCGCCCGAGAGATACTGCGGTTTTCTCATAGACGGGGATAGAGAGGATTGCATCATAGATTATGATGAGCCTACTAGCTTCCAGCAGGCCGTTCAGAGCGTTGACTCAGTGAAATGGCTGGATGCAATGCGGACCGAAATGGAGTCCATGTACACCAACAAAGTATGGACGTTGGACATTGCTCCAGACGGGGTAAAACCCGTAGGATGCAAGTGGATCTTCAAAAGGAAGATTGGTGTAGATGGACAGGTTGAGACCTATAAAGCTAGGCTGGTAGCAAAGGGTTTTCGTCAAAGACCTGGCTTGGACTACGACGAAACCTTTTCTCCAGTAGCCATGCTGAAATCCATTCGGATCCTTCTTGCCATTGCTGCCTTCCACGATTATGAGATCTGGCAAATGGACGTAAAGACAGCTTTTCTAAATGGAAATTTAGAGGAGTGTGTCTATATGGACCAGCCAGAGGGTTTCATTCAGAGTGGGAGCAGCGGAAAGGTGTGCAAGTTGCTTAAGTCCATCTATGGACTAAAGCAGGCATCGCGGAGTTGGAACATCTGCTTTGATGAGACAGTCAAAGAATTTGGCTTTATCAAAAATCCAGATGAACCATGCATCTATAGTAGATTTGTAGCGAGAACTGTAGTATTCCTCGTTTTATACGTGGATGACATTCTCTTGATAGGAAATGACATTCCTATGCTACAATCTGTCAAGGGGTTCTTGTCACAAAGGTTCTCCATGAAAGACCTGGGTGATGCCTCATACATCCTGGGGATCCGGATCCATCGTGATAGATCCAAGAGGATATTGGGACTTTCTCAGTCCAGGTACATCGACACCATAGTGAAAAGATTCAGTATGGAAGATTCCAAGCGCGGTAACCTACCGGCTTGTCACGGGATCACCCTCTCTAAAGAGATGTCTCCCAAGACTGATTTGGAGAGGGATCGCATGTCTATTATACCCTACGCTTCTGCGGTAGGCTCTATAATGTATGCGATGTTGTGTACCAGACCGGATGTAGCTTATGCACTGAGTGTGGTAAGCCGGTATCAGTCTAACCCTGGGGAGAAACACTGGATAGCAGTAAAGAACATTCTCAAGTACCTGAGGAGGACTAAGGAGATGTTCTTGGTGTATGGCGGAAAAGACCTCCAGATCGAGGCCTTTGCTGACTCCAGCTTCCAGAGTGACAAGGATGATTCCAAGTCCATGTCGGGTTTTGTCTTCACCCTCAATGGAGGGGCGGTGTGTTGGAAGAGTTCCAAACAGGAAACCGTTGCAGACTCGACGATGGAAGCGGAATACATCGCTGCATCTGATGCCGCAAAAGAAGCTGTCTGGATGAGGAAGTTCTTGAAAGAACTTCAGGTGGTTCCGTCCATTGTTGACCCAATACCTCTGTATTGCGACAACAACGGGGCTATAGCTTTAGCGAAGGAACCCAGGTCCCATCAGAGATCCAGGCACATCTTGAGGCGGTATCACCTGATCAGGGAGATCGTGGATCGCAAGGAGATCGAGGTTCGGAGGGTTGCTTCAGAAGAGAACACTGCAGATCCATTCACCAAGGCCTTGCCCCAGACTCAGTTTGAGCGGCTGATCGAGATGATAGGTCTTCGATACGCCAGTACATGGCCTTAGTGCAAGTGGGAGATTGTTAGTGTATATGCCCTAGAGGCCATTACTGTATCATACTAGTTTGTATATTACTTAATGGATGCTTGGGATATTCACCTTGTATATACAATCTTGCTCAAAATAGTAGTATGCTACTTGGTTTGTTTCTACTTCAATGTGTACTTGTGTTTATTTCAGTATATCACTTATACGCATTAGTGGAGCCCTTAGGATCTTTGCTTGATTACCAGCGTTGTGATGGCAGTCACACTAGTGGGGGCTGGGTAATCTATAAGCACATCCTTATACAGGTCCCTAGTCGCAGGACTATCGAGACAGGGCATCGATACTCCGGAGTAGACTAGCGTATGCGCTTCTCATCCCAGTGTGGGAGATGGTCTGTCCCACAGCCATCAGTACGTCGTACTGGAGATAGTATACGGGTGCTCATTGGGTTACGAGTACACTGGACAGGACTCGTCGGGAACTGACAGGTTGGTATTATACCTATCGTCAGTTATCAGTTCCCAGGTGACATGAGTACAGCTTAGTCCGCTGACTTGACACTGGCACTTCGCCTCAAGTGTGTTCCCACTGCACTTTGATCACTACCCTACCACGGCTCAAAGGAGTCGTGCAAACGGGTGGCGGTTGGGTGCAGTCCCGAAGCACTTGGAGGCAGTGACGGTTAGACAGGATTCGTCTCTCCCGGTATTGGGGGTTGACATCGCGCTGTGTCTAGGAGAGCCATTACACGAGTAGTCCCTGGCCAGGGCAAACGAGATATACTGGTAGGTTTCCAGTGTTATCTCAGGGTGTTTTGGGCTTCGCTCCGGCACGACTTGTACCGCTATTGGGGGACTGACGATTACCACCCCCTAGGCCCGCCATGCGATGTATCAGACGAACAGACCGGACTGTACGGAGACTGTCACATTCAGACTCAGTAGGAGTTCAGATGGGGTTTCACCTCGTCAGCCTTCTTGTCGGCATCTACCTGGGGACCGTTACGCACAGCTAGTGCCGCTTGCGGTCTGTGGTTAAACCCACTGCCAGCGTAGTGTCGAGTCTTTAGAGTCCCACACAGAGGGTATTCGCCTCTGGGCAAAACAGAGTAGAGGTCGCATGGTTTTGCGACAGGGTTCGTTCTCATCCGCGCACTTGTGCACGTTTGGAGTCCGGACGGATTATACTGGCAGGCTCTGGTTTGAGCCAGATACTGGTATGTGTTTTGGGGTTGCTTTTATGTCTTGGTATTCTTGTTTTTCGGAACGAGAATGCAGGTGTGTATGCACAGTTGCTTGAGGAGGAGAATGAGGTTTTTCATTAGGGTTTCGGAACGGGTGCGTATGCACAGTTGACAGTCTTTATTTTCCAAACCCTAATGGATTTATTTATTATCTATTAATAATAATAATTAAATGAGAATTATGTTATGGTTGTTCTTTGTTGACTTGTTGACCTTGGTTGACTTGTTGACCATTGACCACTTTCATGCCTTGAAAGTCTTCCTTGATTCATGCTTACTTTTTATTAAATGAAGCATGGTTGTGGTCATTCCAAACACTACCATCAACTATTCTCATTTTCAATTATTATCATTTAGATAATATTATTCTTTTGCATTATGGTTGCAAGAAGAGAAAATAATAGCTCATTCTATCATTCTCATTCTCTCTCCTCTCTTCATCTTCTTCTTCCTCTAGTAAAGAGAAACCCTCTCATGAGTTGAGAATCCTTCTCTTTTAAAAGGAAAGCAAACCCTAGTCACTCTCTACTCACCCTAGGATCAAAGGATTAGCAAACCGGAGATTCTAGTTCACTCCAAGTCCGAGAAAGAGCCCAAGGTCGAACCCTCGAGGTGGATCCATCTTCGACGGAAGAAGGCGACAAAAGAGAACCATCAACCTCTACAAGATTTCAAGAAGAAGGAGTTCAAGTTTAGGTATAACCCTCATCCGAGTAGCTAACTCCTTTTAGCGTATTTGCTAGTTTAGTTTAGACACGATCCCGACCTTGTTTAGTCCATGTTGCTTCTTGCACTAAAAATTTGATTTTTATACCGTTTCCGCCTCCCCGTAAGAACCGGGGGTCGCAATATGGACTTACACCCCCTGCCTTCCTTACTCGTCGCCAATGGCGACGTCGAGCATGACGAGCCGTTGGGACTGGCTCGGCGATAGAGACAGCTTCTTTTTGCCCCCTGTCTGAATGAGGTGCTGCCAGTGTCAGCCTCTTAAAGACTGATGTTGTCTTTTGAGTGTCGATATTCAATCTGTCAAAGACAGATCCTCGAGCGGGGGCAGGAGCAGGAATAGTCAGCCTTGAAAAGACTGACTCTTTGACAGGAGAAGCCGCTTTGGCGATTCCGGGAGCAGCCGTCTTCTTTGGGATGGCCTTCTCAGGTATCATGGGCTTTTTGGCGGGCCCTTTGGAGTTCAGACTCAATCTGGTGAAGACTGAAGAATTGGACGACCAGTTGAGAGGGGCCGTGGGAGTAGCAAGTCGATCAAAGACCGACTTTTTCGAAGCTTCCGGTGCAGGCATTGGCATGGTGAAGCTTGTAGGCGGGATCATGGTCCCGAAAACAGGCCAGTGGTAGCCTGGGTCACCTGTTCTATCGGCATGGCGAGGATGGAGGCCGCTTGAGGCCCATACGCTACACCTCCAGGTGAGGTGGAGCATCCGTTGCATTGGCACTTCGAGAAGTTCGAGCAGTTAGAGGCCATTGATGCTTGATTTTTGCGCCAGGCAAAAGACCAAATCTTAGTAACTTGAAATCCGAAGGCAACAATTAACAAACCGCGATTCGTTCGCGAATACGACACACGAAGTGTGGAGTGGAAAGAGGAAAAGGTCCCACCGGGCGTGCCAGAATCTGTTCCCCTCCGAATGGCGGCGACGACGTGAGGACGTTTAGGCCTGAGATTCGGGGCAGATGCTATATGGTTTTATCCGTCTACCTCTCCGAAGATGCTAAGTTGATTTATGACACCGTGTATCGGAGGTTTAGATGGATGCGGCCGATATAGCAGACTTCGTCAGATTCCCCCTCACTAGAGGGGTTTTTGATTGTGGGGATGCTCTTCCCTGCAGGCGCAAGCCCCTGCAGTTAATTACGCTACCGCATCACGGTAACCACTTTCTCCTTCTCCAGAATTTTACTTCGTGCCGTGTATGTTTGTTTTGTTTGTAGTTGCCCGTGGATTGTGTACGGAGACTATTTATGCCGTCGCCCGTAGGACGTGGATTAGTCCAAATCCGTATTTACTTAGATTTGGGTTTGGTGTTTTAGTTTAAGGATACGTTAGCCATATTGAGGCTAAGATCGACTTAAACTTTTGTTAAGGATACGTTAGCCTAATCTCCAGACTAAGATCAACTTAACGGGATCGTTTAGATGCAACAAAAGAGCAATTGGCTCTATTGTTCCATTTTAGGGACATGGTGGCCCATGTTCCAGTTTAGGTACGTGGTGGTCCAACGTTCCCATTTGGGACGAACATTAGTTTAAGGACGTTTCGGTCCATCGCCAGTTTAAGGACGTGGTGGTCTATCATTAGTTTAAGGACGTTTCGGTCCATCGCCAGTTTAGGGACGTGGTGGTCCATCATTAGTTTAAGGACGTTTCGGTCCATCATTAGTTTAAGGACATTTCGATCCAATATTAGTTTAAGGACGTCTCGGTCCAACATTAGTTTAAGGACGTTTCGGTCCATGAGTTTAAGGACTCCGCAGTCCATATCGATGTGTGGTTGTCGGGACCCGTCACCTCTCTGACGTCGTTGAAGGATTACAATGATAGGTGTCAGAGGAGTTCAGAGATGTACCCTCGAACCGGAGGTGAATTGATTTAATAGAGCAGCCATGCTCAGTCAATTTAATTTGAGGACTTACGGCCATGATTGGGCTAAGTCCAGTTAGAAAAATGTTCAACATTTTTATTTGCCTTTGGCCTATTAGGCCTGTGCTAGGGCTTTGCCCCTTTTTAATAATGCACTGCATTTTATTCTGGTCTGCTAAGCTTTTTGATTTGGGCTCTGTCCTTTTATTTATGATGCAGAGCATCTGTTTTTATTTGGGCTCTGCCCTTTAAATAATGCATAGCATTTTTATTTTGGTCTGATAGACCCTTTTATTGGGCTCTGCCCTTTCAATAATGCATTGCATTCAATGTTCTGACAATGCCCCACGTGGCTTGTCAGGCGCTTTGCGCCAATTGAGGAGCGCAAGGCGCAAACTCATATGGTGGTGACACGTGTCATGCTCTGATGAGCGCAAGCGCAACAGCGCAGTGCGCTGCGCTGTTGCGCTGCTGACACGTGGCGCTCCTTGGTGGCTTGCGCCAACACAGGAGCGCAACAGTGCAATTTTTTGCAAGTGCAGAGCACTGTTTTATCTTTTGATCGATTTTAAATCAAAGAAAACAAGTTTTTCTTGTTTTCAAAGAACCAATGGTTCATAAGAAAGTGCAAGGCACTATTATTATTTATTTTTCTTTGAAGATCATTGATCTTGTTCTCAGATCAATGATCTGTTCATAAGAGAATTTTCTCTTTTTCTAAAGGTTTTTACCTTTTTTTTGTTCTTGAGGAATTCTCTCCAATTCTTCAGAGTTCTCAATGATGATCTTGATCATGATCTGAATTGGGGTCTGGGGGTCTTTATATAGTGCCCATTAATTAGTTAAATTTGTTAAAGAGATTTTTCTTTGAGTGATTTGGGGAATTTTCCCCACCGTTGGATCTTTGATCCAAGGGCTTCTGTTTTACAGAAGACAATTTTCTTGTTTTAATAAGAATAGAAAGATCTTTCTAGAATTTAATTCTGTTTGGCGCAAACGCCCCAGTGCTTGCCACGTGTCACGCAGCGCAGAGTGCAGCGCAACTGCGCTTGCGCAACTGCGCTGCCACGTGTCGCGCAGCGCAGAGCGCAGCGCAACTGGGCTGCCACGTGGCGCGCAGCGCAGAGCGCAGCGCAACTGCGCTAGCGCAACTGGGCTGACACGTGGCGTGCAGCGCAGAGCGCAAGTCATCTGAAGCATTGCTTCCTTTATTAAAGTTTAAATTTTCAAAGTAGAGCTTTGCCCTGATTGGGGAAAGATGAAGCGTTACTTCATCTCCCGTCTTGGAATTTGAACAGAGCTTTGCTCTGATTGGGGTAAACACCTATTGAATGGGGTTCCATCCAAATCAGTGCCTACCACTCCATATGAGATATGGAATGGGAAGAGACCATGTCTTAAACGAGTTAAGATATGGGGTTGTCCGCCCTATGTTGAAAAGAAAAATCTGGATAAAATCGATGCAAGGTCAGTTTTGTATAAGTTTGTTGGATATCCCGAACATTCGCGAGGGTATATCTTCTACCAAACTGAGGAGCAAATGGTGTTTTGTTTCTCAGCATGCCACTTTTTTTAGAAAAGAAATTTCTTATGAAAGAAATTTATGGTCATGAGGTAGAACTGGAAGGAGTTCCAGCTAGACAAACTAACAGCTGATGATTTAGTGAAATCAAAGAATTCAATAGTGTAACACCCTAGTTCATTTATACCAGTTCCAGTTCTCGTATTTTCCTTATTTGTGGTATTTTTCTGATTATCGTATTTTGGGTGCGAATGGTTTTTTACATTTTTACATTGCATTCGACCCAACTCGCTTGCTTGAAACTTGTTTGATTCATGTTTATGAATTATCTGGACTTGTTACGTAGACTGGTGCATTTTCATGTTTAGTGCATACTGGTATTTTATCTGGTATTGCATCTTTTACCATATAACATTTTAAGTCATATAAAATAATTTAAAATTACATAATATGGCCTGCCTAATACCTCTAACCCCGTGGTAGCATCCGCGTATCTTGTTCTCGTCCCGTTCAGCGAAACAGACTTGTTTGGATAGCTACGCGCATGCACGTGCATCCGTTCTTAGGGGTATGCATTTTCGTTACCCGAGCATTCATTTTGAAATTGGGACGTCATATATATTTTTTATATTTTAAAAATGGAATTTTAGACCCGACCTGGGCGTATTTTGGACTAAATTTGTATTTACCTGAAAATCCAATTTTAATTAATATAATATCTTTAAAGATAGATAGTAAGTTAAAGGAGAGAATTGACATGATATATAATAGAATGAAAGCCAGCAGTGTACTACTTCCAGAGTCTAACAACTCACCTACTCCCTTCCGGTCGCCTCGCCCTTTTTGAGACAAAAAAGCTTGACTTCTATCGGGTTTTAAAAAATCGACAGCCTTAAAATTTATTTAACTAACTAAAATATTTAAAAATTTAAAATCAAAACAAACTAAACAACCCAGCTCACTTCTCTCTCTTTCTCGTTCCTCTGGCCCACCACTCCTCTCTCCTCTCTCTTCTCTTTCCTTCTCTCCTTCTCTCTCCCCCCCATAAAACGACGAGTTTATATCTCCTCACTGTTCTCTCTCTCCTCTCGATCTCTCATTCTCTCTCTCTCTCAGCACTCTCTCTCCTCTCGATCTCTCTCTTCTCTTTCTCTCCCCCCCTCTCTCTCTCTTCTCTCTCTCTCTCTTATATATTAATCCCTTAATTTACTGCACGTCTCTCTCTCCTTCTTCTCAAAAATTTCTCCCGCCTCGTGACCGCACCCATCGCCTCGCCTCGCGTCGTCGCGGCCCCTCGTTGTCGCTGCCTCAACGCCCTCGTCACCGTGACATCCTCCTTCCCTCTCTCTCCTTCACCTCCGACTATAACCCCAAGCGACCTCTGCAACCCAAGATCCCCGACACCTAACCCATGCCCGCGACCCTCTGCCCTCGTCGTGTCGCCGTTTTCGGCACCCTCACCGCCGACCACCCTCGTCGGCATCCCCTTGCCACCTCCTCTCCACTCCCCTGCATCCCGAGCATCCCCTGCACACCCCGACGAGAACCCTGCACTTCAAGGACCTAGCACCCACTGCCTTCCCCTGAACCCTCACCGGAGCTCCGATCCCGTCATCCTCATCACCACCTTCGATTCCTGTCACCATCATCACCACCCTTACCCTACATCCACCAAGAAACCCTCACCCGACTTCTTGAAACCCCCATTGCCTTGCCGGAAACCATCGCCTGCATCCTCACCGTCGACGGCCCATCGTCGACGTTGCCTCCTCGTACCTTTCTCTGACCCCTGAGCCAATCACCTGTGCACCTAAACCCTAGCTCTTCTTCCTTTTCTTCTTCTTCTCTCTTTTCTTGAATTTTCGTTTCTTTTCTGGTGATCATCCGCCGGAGCCGTGCTCGCTGCCGATAATCCGAGCAACCCTGTGGACGTCCCCTACCTGCGTGGTCACATTCTTGCATTGCCTGGTTCTGTTCTGTACGTGTGCGCGTGCATCGAGACTTTTACCGACATTGGACGTTGCCATGCATATCCGTCGTATGATCCATCGAGGCAAGTTAATCTTGCTACATACTATAATACTATATTCTATATCTATTTGCATTATAATACTTCATAATAATTAGTTTTGCAATCCACATTATTAATTTTCAGTTTTATCGATTATTTGATATCTGCATACATCCGTATATATATCATTTCAGATTTAGGGCATGAAAACCTATCTTGTTATATACTATACTACCATATACTGCATCCAATTGAATATAACATTACATATTGTTTAAATTGTACATCCCGTATTTACCAGTTTATCATTTTACGGTTATATGATATCCGTATGCATCAATATCATAATTTACACATCTAGTCGCATACTAAATCATTTTGCTACATGCTAGGTATAGTAGTATGCATTCATATGAGTAAAATGTTACCCGTTTATCATATTATATATCCACATGCAAGTTTTACAGTTTTCGGAAACCCATTTGCATCCATATCATATAGTATACATATAGCTGCATCTACAGATCACATTATTACATAATACTGTTATTTTAACACCCCATGTTTAATAAAGTGCATCCTAATTAGTATTGGAAATATAAAAGATAACACTAATCGATAGTTGTGCATCCATACCATTTATTTTATACCTATTTGCATACCATTCATATTATTTTATTTTATTGTCATATTAGTACTCCATACTTGATTGTGTGGACCTATATTTACTACAGTTTGATTATGAGCACCCGCTTGATACCTGTGCACTACTTGACATGACCTGATAACTATTTGACATGACTTGATACATGTGCACTACCTGACATGACCTGATATACTACTGCTTGACTTGATACCTGATCTTGTTACTAATGCCGACAATCTTGACCTGTTGTCCCTACGGACATATCCTGTTGTCTATTTAGACAAACCTGTACCTGCTTGATCCTGTGTTGGCATTAGCTCCAGATTATTCAATACCTGACTTACACACATAACTTGGGGGTATGGGGAAATCAAGAATGTAGCTGAACGTAACTCAAAGGGCTATTATATCATTTTACCGTGGTCCCGTGGGGAATGAACGGGATATAGACTCACAGTCTATTACATCATTTTACCGTGGTCCCGTGGAGAATGAACGGGGCATAGACCGATGGGTTACGATGAGAATTACATTAATTGATTTCGAATAACTTTAGAGTGGATAACCCTATAGCCCAGTTTAGACTACTCACTGCACTTCACCTGTTTATATCCTGTTCACTGATCTATATTCATGTTACGGTTTACTTGCTACTGATGATTTGTTACTGTTCATACTTCATGCCTGCATATTTCATCACATCCTGCTTGCTTAGAATTATTGATATTTTGACGCACTGACGTCTGGGTTTTGCATGGCCCAGATCCCTTATCTTTATCGCAGGCCGTCCAGGAGTATTTTGATCAACAGGCCGAGCAGTGAGGACCTGTTATTAGTTTAGTTTAGTTTCCTTTCAGTATTTTCATTCCTGATGTGAGCCTGTATTATGGGACGTACATTCCAGTTTATTATTGTATTGGATCTTTTTGCTTCCGCATTATTTTTATTCTTGACTCGTTATTCTGGCTCATGGACATATATTAGATAGTTGTTTATTATTTTACCGTTCTTGATATCTCTACATCCGTAATGTGACTGTGGAGGGATATTTCCTATCCACAGGTAGTACGGTTGGCTCTGTCACATGCCTATCTTAGCGCAATCTGGGAAGCGGGGCGTGACAAATAGTCTCCAACGAACCTCAGCCTCTTCACGAATCTGGTAGGGTTCCTCATCCACCTGAGAGATACTACGGTTTTCTTAGTGACGGTGGGAGCAAGGATTGTATCATGGTAGATGATGACCCAACTAGGTTTAGGCAGGCCATCACGAGTAGGGACTCTGTGAAATGGCTGGATGCAATGCGATCTGAGATGGAATCCATGTACACCAACAAAGTATGACTTTGAACATTGCACCTGAAGGGGTAAAACCCATCAGGAGCAAGTGGATTTTGAAAAGATTCTTGGTGTAAATGGAAAAGTTGAGACTTTCGAAGCTAGACTTATAGTAAAAGGTTTTCGTTAATAACCAGATGTGGTTTATGATGAAATCTTTTCTCCAGTGGCTATGCTTAAGTCCATCAGGATTAAAGCACGCATCGCGGAGTTGGAACATCTATTTTGATATGGCAATCAAAGAGTTTGACTTCATCAAAAAGGTAGATGAACCTTGTACATACAAGAAGGTTGTAGAGAGTAAGGTTGTCTTCCACGTATTGTACGTAGATGACATACTCTTGATAGGAAATGGTTTCCTATGCTACACTCAGTCAAGCTCCTCTTATCATGAGGATCTCCATGGAAGATCTGGATGATACCTACTATATCTTGTGGATTAAGATCTATAAAGATAGATCTATGTGGATGTTGGGAGTGTCCCAAATCCAGGTATATTAACACCATACTAAAGGGGTTTAGTATAGAAGATTCTAACCGTAGTGGTTCTCCCACTTACTCATGAATCACTCTCTCCAAAAAGATGTCTTCCGATACTGATTTGGAGAGAGCTCGCGTACAAGGGATATCCTATGCTTCGGCACTAGGCTCTATCAAGTATGCGATGTTATGTACCAGACCAGATGTAGATGACTCATTAGGAGTAGTGATCAGGAATCAATTGGATCTTGGGAGAATCACTGTACAACTGCGAAGGACATTCTTAAGTACTTGAGAAGTACTGAAGAAATGTTCTTGGTTTTTGGTAACGATGAACTCCAGCAGGAGTCCTTTACCAATTTGAGCTTCCAGAATGATAAGGTCGACTGAAAGTCAGTCTCAGGCTTTGTCTTTACCCTCAGTGGAGGGACGGTATGTTGGAAGAGTTCCAAGTTAGATACCGAGGCAAACTAGACGATAAAGGCTGAATACATCACTACCAACGATGCTGCCAAAGTGGCTGTTTGTATATTTTTTGTTCATGAGATGAACATGGTTCCTACCATTGAGCGTCCAATAACTGTTATTGTGACAACAATAGAGTTGTGGCTATGGCCTAGGAACCTCAGTCCTATCAGCGATCCAGACATATTCTGAGACAGTATCACTTGATCAGGGAGATAGTTGATCTCTAAGGGATCAAGGTAAGGAGAGTTAACGTGAAGGATGCCACGGAGGATCCACTCACAGAGGCCTTTCCCTAGAGAGACTTTTATGGGACGTTGGGTATGAGATACTACAACAACTGGCCCTAGTGCAAGTGGGAGATTGTTAGTTATATGTATGCCATAGAGGCCATTATTGTAATATGATGTATATTATAGTGGATGCTTGGTGATTGTCAGAGATTTTCTGTGTTTAAATTTACCGCAATCAAGACGGTGTCGCTTGGTAGCTAGCCGATTGAGTACGGGTCGATCCACAGGGAGAAGGAATCCTTTTCTTTATGTTCTAACGAGTTAAATCCAATTAAGTTGGGTTATGTTTTAAGATCTACGAATGAGAATAAGTTGATAAAAAGTTTGCTAGGGTTAGGATTAGGTTAGTTCGAGATAGGGATCTTCTCACATCTTTCAATGCCTTAGTTGTGAATAAAGGTGTTAGGGTAATTGGCAACAACGGGGATTATCTCGACTGGGAAGAAACTCAGTTTCTTCCTTTTGGTCCTTGTTCGTCCGTTCTTGGCTCTTAGCCCTAATCTCCGGTTAATTCAACCACAACCGGTCTAATTAGGGAATCATCGCTATCATGTAGGATAGGGTGCCGTAGTGAGCGGATTATGGTTGAATTAAAGCGAGTCCATATTTAAAATTATTTAGGCAAAGAAAGGAGTGAGAGAGATTTCCTTCTCTCAAATCTTCCCTCTCCTACCCTAACAAGTGGGGAATTACTCACTCATTAGAGAGATAACAATAAAATTCATTATAAGGAAAAAGCAGATAAATTTCTAGTACTGGATTAACAATAAAAAATTGTAGGTACGATAAAAAAAATGGGAGATAAATAAAAAAGACTTACTTTATTGCTGACCTCTCAAAAACGCATTACAATGAAATTTAGATCTAGAAATTAAAAAGAGGAATAACAAAAATAAAGAGAGGCATACCTTCATTTGGCTTTGAACTCTCCTATTTATAGATAGGAAAAACCCTATATTTACATTCTGATCCATAAATGAAATTAGAAAACAACCCCAAAAACCGAGTCAAAGCACCGACACTCCACCGACATATGCATAGCACGGCCGCGGAACCGCTGCAGAAGAGCCTGTTTGGCCGCGGTTCCGCGGCCATTTGGTGGGTTCATGGGCCCAATTCTTCAGGGTTTTCTTCAAGTTGCTTTTATCTTCTGTTTCCTTCATTTGGTCTCTTAGAATCTCTTCAATTCTCTTCCAGATATTCAACAGTGGAATTTTGCCTTGAGCTCCGCATTTGAAGTCTTGGATCTTGTGCCGCCCTTGTGCTTTGTGCATTGAAATGCTCAATGATTTTCCATTTTCCTTGAACTGGTAGGCGGCATTATACGGATAGTGTGCGGAAACCCGTATTTCTCTGTTTGTTGGTCGTAGTCCTACATTTGTTGCGGCTTTTCATGAATTTCACTGTAAAGAGCTGAAAACCTGTAACCTGCAACTATTTAGCAGATATGGATCAAAAGTACTTACTTATATGCAATTTGATTAAGAATTGGCGATATGAAAATACAAAAATCTGATACGAACAAATACCCCCAAACTTATGTTTTGCTCATCCCGAGCAAAACCAATTTTATTCTCAAAAATTCCTAACCTCACTTTCGCAGGGAACGCGATTGCACTGAGCTCGTGCAACAAGCCGTTAAATCTCTAGGTGTCCCTAGTAGGAGGAGTGTTGTCTCCTGGGGGTTTTCAGCAGATACTACCCACAAAATCTGATCAATTTAGCCGTTGACTCTAATTCTTCAATTCAGTATTTTAGCAAGAAATTCTATTATCTTCAACTTAGAAACCATCAACCCGTATTTTTCACGCTTCCTTTTCTTTTAACTTAAGATCATATACGTTTTGCCAGTTTATAAAGCTTTCAGCATCTTCTAAGTTTTCCTTCTAAGGTGCAATCTTAACTCAGGAATTTTTATCATCTCTACTGAAGATATAAGCCCAATCTTTTATTCCTATCTCTCCTCCAAACTCCAATTATATACCCCAACGTGTGTGTAATTATCATTCATACACTTGGAAATTCAATTCAAGCTATCATACTCTTGTCTATCTTCCAAAATACTTTTTAATTGGTGAATTCTAGATGAAATTGCTTACACATCCTTCATGCGATCGTTAATACTTCTTGAGGTACTAAACGACCGATTACAAAACGTGCTTGCATATTTAGGCGTAATTTCTCGTCTTGCAATACCTAAGGCTTAGCAGTAACTCCCAAACCAGTTGTTCTAAGGCACTATGTGATAAAGCACTCTCGCTATATTTTTTATTTATGCTGCCTTAAGTAATTACAAAACCAGTGTTCATTTTTTTTATTCACCACTTATACTTTTATTTTATTTTCCTTCATACTAAGGATTTTAGACAACAGCACTTCAAGGTATCCTCTACTATCCCAAGTTTCAAGATGTGTGTGAGTGTGTAAAGTAGGGTATATATTTTCAGAATTCAGACTTAAGGTTTGGAATTATTTTTCAGACTTATACTTCAAATAGAGCTTTCAATACCCTTCCCTTATTTCGATTTAGTCCAAGAACTAAACTCAAAATTTGCCTATTTCTGAATAAATTACAAGGACGTATATTTTCTACAGTTAAACTTCAAGAAAGGTTATTTTTAGGGTTTTTAATTTACCAAGTTTAGGATCTAGTCTTTCCTAACTAGTCAACCGTCATGTTGAACTTAAATCAAATATGGCCAAAATTGAACTTTTCAATTTTTATAATTTTTAAAATTTTCAATTTTTATTGATTTTATTTTTATATTATTATATATTTTTTTTAATTTTTATATTTTTTTTATAAAAATGTAATGCGGAATTAAATATCCAAAGAAAGAAAAAACAAATATGTACAAAAATAAAAAGATGCAGATGCAATGCAAAGATAACTATTTACAATCAATCTCCACCCCCAAACTTATCGAAAGCAGTGTCCTCACTGCTCATAGTCTTTCCGTCCCCTCGATCGTGAGCGGGATCGTTCCTCTCTGGCCAGTAGGGTGGTCATTCCCTGTTTCAGACCCGTTACTCGTTGATCCAAGTTGGTCATTATCCCTATCAATCTTTCTATACCCCCTATTTGTTCGTCGCATCAAGCGCGCTTGCGCAGCGGGGGTAACCTTTTCATCGCTCGTGGTTGAGCTCGAGCTGGGTGTCTTTGCGGGCACGTCTTCGGCCAGCTCGGTGCGTGACCATAGATCATGTAATTGTGTGTATGACGTGGAGACAACCTCAAGAAGGGGTCTAATGGGAATCCCACCATGCATATAAAATTTAAATTCCTCAACAAGGAGGAAGTTGCGACACAGTTGTGTCACCAATATAGGGCACGGATAGTTGGCAACCCTCTTGCTCGCGCCAATTGAATGAAGCAATACAGTGCACATATCGTAATTAGAGTTTCGAGTCATTAGTGTGTGCACTATATGTAGGGATGGTGTGAAAAAAGTTGTGTTGTGCGAACTTCCAAAAATATTATTTTGTGCCCAACGGCACACAGTTAAGACGTTCGCAAAAAGCGTTCGGGCCTGGATGCCTTTTTGTGGCTCCCTAAAGCAGTCGTTGCCCATCAAGGGTACGTAGTCCTCGAATCGGAGGGGTTGATCATGAATAGGGAGTCTAGGTATTAAGGTGTCACGTCCCGAAAGTACGGAACATGACCGGCACTTAAACTACGAAACGTCTCGAGGCGTACGTAATCTAAGTAAACCGAAAACCCAGAAATCCAAACCAAGAAAAGAAGTAGAGTGAAGGAAAACCAATTTAAAACAAGTAGTTTTAATAGCATAAGCCGAATTATGCGGTTTTTAAGAACATCAAAATTTACTGAAAATTTCGGCAGAGTCTCCTTTGTAAATACTGGCTCCCAAACGGGATACAACATAAATAGTATACGAAATCAATAAAAAGGCATCCCCAAGCGGGAGCTAGCTCTTCGTCAATCGACGGTCACAACCACACAAGCAATATAATATACAACGCCAACGGCGAGGATCAAAACTCAAAAAGAAACTCAAAACCACCAGAAATATAACGAGCGACTCTAAGGTCGAAAGAATAACCAACACTAGTCTCTATCTCAATAAATACATGTTTGGTTGATGGAATTTACTAGATACAACGGAATAATATTATACAAGGTAATATGATGGGTACGATACAAGAAAAACCCACCTACTAGCAAGTCACCCGAATGAAACTGAGCCCGCAAAGCCGTAATGAAACCTGTACGGCAAACCTGCAAGAAACTGGGGCACAACGGGGTGAGTTGCCAACTCGTGAATAGAAAAATATCTACGCACAGAAATCGCATAAATAACGCAACCTAGGTCAATGATCATAATATGTCCTCAAATATACGAATAACACGTAGCCTATAACAAGGCTAGGGTAAATATCTAACCCGAGTGTAATCTCATGTGCCCGTGTCAGTGCCTCAGGTAGCAATATATCATATGAATGAGGTATGAATGCATGAAAACAGAATACATGTAAATGAAGAACTGTTTTCATAAATTAGTGAGATTTCCTTTGTATTTTTAAAATGAGGTATCATAATGAAATCAGCATAAAACAGTGCCTAGCATCGGCACAAAACGTAATCCCAATATCTCGATATCTCTGTATCACAGTCTCTGTACCTCAATATCTAGGGCGCCGTCAGTCCAGACCGGCCCCTACCATCCATCTCAAGACCACGACGGTATCCTCCGGATATCCGACGCGTTGGGTAATATCACCGGTAGGTAGTGCTCCCCTGCCAGGCTCACATCGTCATCATCACGCGCTTCTTGCCCCGGGGTACCTTACCGGGTCCACCATGTACCCGAAACGGTTCATCCGCCTCCTCGAATCGGGTCTCGAAATCCATCAGCAAACTCATGGTGGACGACTCATACAGCATGGGAAAACCGCACTTTTTATTTTAAAGAGAGAAAGAAGCTTATATAAGTTTTGCGGTTTTCCCCCAAAACCAGAAAATCTCATAGAAATCCGAATCCAATCCTCAATAGCATGTAAACAGTGCATATCGGCATAAAAATCCATGAATGCGGCATAACAATGAATATTAACATGCATGAAGTAACAAGTAATATCTACAATGTCTAATCTAGCATATAAGGCGAGTACACTATATCATGTCTAATTTATTAGCTAACAACCTATGTCAATGCAATAGTATTTCTAAAGTGTACGTGGCATGACAATTACCGATGAAGATGTGTGTGAGCCGGCAAGTAAGTGTACGTGGTACATACGCATCATCGGTAATGGTGCTGGTGTCCTAACAGCATGATATCAATAATGTAGTACGAAACATAATATAAGCATGCGATGCGAAGCGAACCACAATAATGAGCGGAAGCTGAAAACTAGACGCAACTATAACTAATCTGCATTAATCTAATATAAGTCCTACAAATGGTGCCTTTTGAAATAACACGAATCATGGGTTTTGAAAATAGGGGCTACGGTGTTTTTATGAAAAGATACGTCTTTTGAAATATCCGTAAGATCCCTTGGGCTGTCTTTAAGAATGCCCACGATTCGTTGGTTTTTGAAATAGGTAAGAAGTCTAATCTAATCTAACAACTACACTAAACTATACGGCTGAACTAACAAGCTGAACTACAGGTAAGGGAACCGCCTATCATCTGAGTCGATACATATACATACCTGTATATGTATAGTCGGTGATCCCGCTTCAATAATATCATATCCGATACCAAATCTATAATCAGGCATCCCAAGTCAAGAGTGCGGATCAATCATCAATATAGCTCGTATGTAAATCCGTCGTACGGCATCCCAATCTGGGTACGGGTCAATATCACATTCATCATACTATTCACCTGGTATCCTCTTTATCAATTATCATGATCGGGGTACTGATCTACGTCTAGTACCATATTGATGCCATCTATGTATGCATGTGGGTGTAAGAATTACTACGTCAGAAGACCCGCTAAAACATCATGTCGTATCTCAATACGAACCAAAACACATCACCGATCTCCTGGCCTCAAGCCCAATCTCATCGACTCATCTCAAATTCCAAATACTATCCTCAAATCCAGTATATGAACACATAGTCCCATACCCATGTGAACACATAAATATATATTCCCATACACGCACATATGAAATAAGGAATGTATCCAAGTATGTATATGTGTGTATGTGTAAGTGTAGTGCACCCACTACCTATGGTTTCGTAACCATGCACCAATCCAACACCAATATCCATCTAAAATCATCAATAATAAATCCTAACAACATATCATAAATTGTTGGTGTGTATACGCATCCGTATACATCACCACGGACTGCGGGGGTGCTATACGCCATCCACCCGACTTCTCCCCGTAGATATAAATCTACTCACCTGGTCCTCGCTAGCCGGTGCCGATGTCGCCATGCGCTTGCTTGTCGTCTCGAAGTCCACATGGGGGTACCTACATATCATAACGCACCATATCGCATTAAAACTAAATTCGAAATCGAAACGACATACGAAAATCAAATCGGCACGCGTATCACGCATAGGTCCAAACCCATCGCCTACGCATGCAAGAATAGTCAAACCAACCCTCGATGTTGATGTACAAACGTCAAACCACCGAGAAAAATCCAATCACACTCATTTGCACATTCACGAACACTAATTTTAATATAAACTAGGTTAAAACTCACAAAAACCCCAATTTTACTTAAAAAGTCATTTTTCCGAAAATCTAGCAAGCACAATTCGCCGTTTTTGTACAAAACAGGATGTTTAAATGAATGTAGCGGCCAATATATTTATTAAATATCTTAAATAAGTCATAGAAACAATTTCCGGAACTTGATCTCATTAAATTCCAAAAACCCTAATATTCTAGTTTACAAAATACCCTTTTTTTAACAATTTCATAGCAAAATAATGCGCAAACTACAATTTAGGTTGGATTTCCATGAACTAAAGTGTTAAACTACACTTAATAAAGTTAATAATATGATAAAAACCCTAACCATATTTTTAATCTCACATATAAATGCATTTCATAAAACTCTAGTTTGCACAAAAAAGCTTAATTTGGACATTTTTCAAGTAACAGCTTGTAATATGCAACTAGATAAATTTTAACAATTTTTTTCAAGATGTTATCTCACATCACAAACCATGCACAAGTGATCACAACCCAATTTCAAAACAAAACCCTAACTAGAATTCCATAATCATACAATTGAACCCACATAAAACCAAATTAACACTTAATTAAGCTAACTACAAGCAATTAACAACAATTTAAGCAAAAGGGTTAGAATTTACCCAAACAAATTGAAGATCCCACAAGCACACATAGCCCTCCAAAATGCTCCCTTGTCACCAAAATCCATGCTATACGGGCTAAGCTAAAATGGGTAGGAGTCGGATTTTGATTTGGATTTTTGCTTGATTTTTAGTGGATTTTTCTTTGGATTTTCTTTGATGGAACAAAGAGAGGAGAAGAGGAAAAAGGGGGCTGTTGGGGGTTGCTGGTTTCGGCCAGATTGTGGGGGGTTTGGGTGAGGGAGGAGAGAGAGTGAGGTGTAGAAAGTTAGTTCAAGTCAAAGTCAACTCAAATTATATCATTTTCTACTCTTTTCTTTTCTTTTCTTTCATTTCATTTCCTTTGAAATCCAAGTGGGGAAAAAAGAGGGGGCTGCTGAATTCTTCAAGGGGATAAGTGAATGGGGGTGTGTGGGTGTGGGTACGGGTGTGGGGTGATGAAAAATGATAAATACAATACCCCAAACATCCATTTACGCTAAAAAAAAGCCTTTTTTCTTCAATAATTTCTAAACCGTTTTGGAAAATGATTTCGTTCCAAAAACCACATGATAAAATTTTATTTAATGTTTTATGATGCACAAAATTTGTTTCAACTCATTCCAATTTGTAATTTTCCCTAATTAAATGTATTAGTGACGGCTTAAAATAATAATTAAATAATATTTTTTCAGAAAATTTGAAATTTCACCAGCGGCTCAATAAACACCAAATAATAGCAATTACATAGCTAGAATATGTATATTTAATTTTTATAATAAGATATTTGTATTTTGACTTTTTACAGAAAACCCTCTTATTTTACCGATTTTTCGAAATTTCACCGAAACGATTTTCAAAACGTTACAATCTTCCCCCCTTAAAGAAATTCGGTCCCCGAATTTAAATTCAAACTCCCCCAAATACTAAAACATCTAAGAAAAACCATCAAGTCGTCGGGGCTCCGAAATTGTAACTACATAAAACAAATCGTAGCGCAGCGCATGCGCTTGAAAAATGAGCATATAACTCAAATCAAAACTCCGTCAAGCATCCCGCAATCATCGGAGTCATGGAGAAGACATCAATGCCAAATCAAAATCAAAACCAATATGACATAACTCGAAACTATACATGTAAATATCGAATCTATATCTGTAAGTATCTGAAGGAAATGCATGCCAAATCTCTTTAAGTCGCTGTGCAACGCGTATAACACTGCACAGTGGCGGACGTCTATCATAAGAAAATAACTATATACATATATACCTTTGTTTGAAATGTACGTTCCGCCGTTTTGGAAACAATTTAGAAGGGTCTCCTTGTTTTAAACATTTCGTGTCATATCAGACACGTAGGTAAATACTGAGGCTATAGCTCGCTTTTTGGAAATCCCTTCAATAACTATCAATGCATGCAAAAATATATTCAGGTACTGTCCTCTGACTAGTCCTGCTCAGTACGAAAACACATAGCAATATCATAAAACGTACTGCTCTATACGAAATCAATCCCAAAATATGCACATGAATGCTACGTGCGTCTGGTGCGCACGGAAATCAAAATCCATGAATGTGCCATACATGCGCACAGAAACAACATCTAAGTGCATCGGGTGTGCACGAAACATCTGTCGTAGGCAACATGTGTGCCTGACAGCAAAATCAGGTGCACCTGACATGCACGAAAAATTCTCAATTTAGTGCCTCTGGTGTGCACCAAAATCACCCTTCAAAACATGCACCCAACATGCGCGAAAATCCAAATCAGGTGCATCCATCGTGCACGAAATCATGAAATCCAATATCAAGCGCCGAACGTGCGCAAAATCAATCAGGTGCACAAGGTGCACAAAACAAATATCGAGTATCACAATCGAAATCGAAGTCCAGTGCACACTGCAAGCATATATAAACTATACCGAGTGCAGGAACGAAATCGTGTGCATGCATACGCACAAAACCAACTCAACCGTTTAAAATCGTAAAATCACAAACATGTGAAACTGAAGCATGAAAACGATATCAAGTGCAACACTGTGCAAAGATCGTAAATCCTCAATCATCAAAATCAAATCATACGAATAAATCACCCAAAACATCGTAATCAACAATGGCGGAATAGTACCGCTCAAGCGCATCCTCTAAGAATCTCGGCTAACTGTCGCGGTCACTAGTGGGACGTCTCGTCGATGATCATGAACTCTGGCCTGCTGGTGTGCATAACAATGACCACTCCTGGGTCAAGGTCTTCACTGTGAATTACCAATCTCTCGGTCCATTGGCTCATCGGCCCTATCAGGTGTGTTAACGGGGATGATCCCGTTCTGGCACATCTCTTGTCATCTCCCGGTCAATCATCGCGACCACTCGTAAGACAGCATATCAATGGCGTCGGCCTCTGGTTCTCTGAATGTACGTGACACATCTGATCCTGGGTGCAAGTATCATTGCAGCAGTGTCCTGAAAGGAATCCTGCTCACGGTCTCTTCCATGTCTCATCTCTGCCAACTGTCCGGAAGTCGTTGTCCTTTCCTATATCTGCATCTTGCTCTGGAACGACTGCATACTCATCGCGACTCCTTCTGGAAGGTAAGTCCAAGTACCATGCCTCGGCATGCGCATCGCATCTCTGATGTCGGCGGAGTGGAACGTCATCTCATCTAGATCTGGTACGAACCTCTTACTCCACTTTTCTCTAATGTCGTCTGCTTCGGACTCGTCTCGTCGTGGCTGCATGGACTGAGCTCCAACGGCTATCCTCGTATTTGGAGTCTCCCAAGAATGCATCTCACCACCTAGCATCCGAATTAAGTCGAGCCATCCAATCGATTCGTCAAAACCTCATAATCCCCCAAGAGCTCAACATCTTGGGTACAGTTTAATAGTATCGAGTACATACCACAGCATCGGTGGTTCAGCCGTAGAAGGGCAAACCCAAGCCTCACTAATGGCGCCGTAGAACTGCCGCAAACCCGAAGGTTCAAAGGCTTTCACACGGTCATTAAGTCGAGTTAGGGTTTCATTCTTCTAGAGGGACCATAGAATTGCCTGCATGTCTTTCCGACTACTTTAAACTTGGAATAATAGGTTTCCGACATTCGATCGTCTCTGTCGACCCTCGCGTCTCTGCGTGAAGTCGTCTCTAGCTGGAATCAATCTATCTGATGACCTCGCATCGGGGTAAGCAACGAACCACCTGTTCTAGTCATTCATCATCGGGTGACTAGCGACCTTCTATCATCTCTTAGTACAACTTATACTGCAATAGCTCCAACATCTGGGGCGATATCTCGTCGTTCGCAGCAATAACTGGCTTACTCGTCTGCATGCTGAACCGTGCCTCAATCATCAGGAGTAAGCAACACACCAACGGTCATCAAAATCTGGCTGGCCTCCATCATTGGCTCAATTCTCTAGTGTCGATCAGCACCTCCGAGTAACCTCATACAGCGATCCATCCAACGCTCGTGGTGCAAAAACACAATCCAAAAGACACATCTCTACAATCGTGTGTCGCCCGAATCACGCCATGGTCAGTCCTCGTTCGTAACGAGCTCATGCTGACCGCAACTCTAGCCGTAGCTCTCCCTGCCATAACCGTAGCAGCAAAACCAAACTGGTACCGATGAGGCTAGATCAGGAAGGAATATAATACTGAACAAGGAAATGTACATCCTAAGGCTTCATAAGTGGAGTGGCGTGTCGTAAATATGCCGCGGAACATATCAACGGTACGTCACTCTACTTTAGTCACCTATTCCATCAACCAAGGGTCATCCTACGCTCCGAAGGTTAAAACCTAACGCTCTGATACCAACTTTGTCACGTCCCGAAAGTACGGAACATGACCGGCACTTAAACTACGAAACGTCTCGAGGCGTACGTAATCTAAGTAAACCGAAAACCCAGAAATCCAAACCAAGAAAAGAAGTAGAGTGAAGGAAAACCAATTTAAAACAAGTAGTTTTAATAGCATAAGCCGAATTATACGGTTTTTAAGAACATCAAAATTTACTGAAAATTTCGGCAGAGTCTCCTTTGTAAATACTGGCTGCCAAACGGGATACAACATGAATAGTATACGAAATCAATAAAAAGGCATCCCCAAGCGGAAGCTAGCTCTTCGTCAATCGACGGTCACAACCACACAAGCAATATAATATACAACGCCAACGGCGAGGATCAAAACTCAAAAGGAAACTCAAAACCACCAGAAATATAACGAGCGACTCTAAGGTCGAAAGAATAACCAACACTAGTCTCTATCTCAATAAATACATGTTTGGTTGATGGAATTTACTAGATACAACGGAATAATATTATACAAGGTAATATGATGGGTACGATACAAGAAAAACCCACCTACTAGCAAGTCACCCGAATGAAACTGAGCCCGCAAAGCCGTAATGAAACCTGTACGGCAAACCTGCAAGAAACTGGGGCACAACGGGGTGAGTTGCCAACTCGTGAATAGAAAAATATCTACGCACAGAAATCGCATAAATAACGCAACCTAGGTCAATGATCATAATATGTCCTCAAATATATGAATAACACGTAGCCTATAACAAGGCTAGGGTAAATATCTAATCCGAGTGTAATCTCATGTGCCCGTGTCAGTGCCACAGGTAGCAATATATCATATGAATGAGGTATGAATGCATGAAAACAGAATACATGTAAATGAAGAACTGTTTTCATAAATTAGTGAGATTTCCTTTGTATTTTTAAAATGAGGTATCATAATGAAATCAGCATAAAACAGTGCCTAGCATCGGCACAAAACGTAATCCCAATATCTCGATATCTCTGTATCATAGTCTCTGTACCTCAATATCTAGGGCGCCGTCAGTCCAGACCGGCCCCTACCATCCATCTCAAGACCACGACGGTATTCTCCGGATATCCGACGCGTTGGGTAATATCACCGGTAGGTAGTGCTCCCCTGCCGGGCTCACATCGTCATCATCACGCGCTTCTTGCCCCGGCGTACCTTACCGGGTCCACCATGTACCCGAAACGGTTCATCCGCCTCCTCGAATCGGGTCTCGAAATCCATCAGCAAACTCATGGTGGACGACTCATACAGCATGGGAAAACCGCACTTTTTATTTTAAAGAGAGAAAGAAGCTTATATAAGTTTTGCGGTTTTCCCCCAAAACCAGAAAATCTCATAGAAATCCGAATCCAATCCTCAATAGCATGTAAACAGTGCATATCGGCATAAAAATCCATGAATGCGGCATAACAATGAATATTAACATGCATGAAGTAACAAGTAATATCTACAATGTCTAATCTAGCATATAAGGCGAGTACACTATATCATGTCTAATTTATTAGCTAACAACCTATGTCAATGCAATAGTATTTCTAAAGTGTACGTAGCATGACAATTACCGATGAAGATGTGTGTGAGCCGGCAAGTAAGTGTACGTGGTACATACGCATCATCGGTAATGGTGCTGGTGTCCTAACAGCATGATATCAATAATGTAGTACGAAACATAATATAAGCATACGATGCGAAGCGAACCACAATAATGAGAGAAAGCTGAAAACTAGACGCAACTATAACTAATTTGCATTAATCTAATATAAGTCCTACAAATGGTGCCTTCTGAAATAACACGAATCATGGGTTTTGAAAATAGGGGCTACGGTGTTTTTATGAAAAGATACGTCTTTTGAAATATCCGTAAGATCCCTTGGGCTGTCTTTAAGAATGCCCACGATTCGTTGGTTTTTGAAATAGGTAAGAAGTCTAATCTAATCTAACAACTACACTAAACTATACGGCTGAACTAACAAGCTGAACTACAGGTAAGGGAACCGCCTATCATCTGAGTCGATACATATACATACCTGTATATGTATAGTCGGTGATCCCGCTTCAATAATATCATATCCGATACCATATCTATAATCAGGCATCCCAAGTCAAGAGTGCGGATCAATCATCAATATAGCTCGTACGTAAATCCGTCGTACGGCATCCCAATCTGGGTACGGGTCAATATCACATTCATCATACTATTCACCTGGTATCCTCTTTATCAATTATCATGATCGGGGTACTGATCTACGTCTAGTACCATATTGATGCCATCTATGTATGCATGCGGGTGTAAGAATTACTACGTCAGAAGACCCGCTAAAACATCATGTCGTATCTCAATACGAACCAAAACACATCACCGATCTCCTGGCCTCAAGCCCAATCTCATCGACTCATCTCAAATTCCAAATACTATCCTCAAATCCAGTATATGAACACATAGTCCCATACCCATGTGAACACATAAATATATATTCCCATACACGCACATATGAAATAAGGAATGTATGCAAGTATGTATATGTGTGTATGTGTAAGTGTAGTGCACCCACTACCTAAGGTTTCGTAACCATGCACCAATCCAACACCAATATCCATCTAAAATCATCAATAATAAATCCTAACAACATATCATAAATTGTTGGTGTGTATACGCATCCGTATACATCACCACGGACTTCGGGGGTGCTATACGCCATCCACCCGACTTCTCCCCGTAGATATAAATCTACTCATCTGGTCCTCGCTAGCCGGTGCCGATGTCGCCACGCGCTTGCTTGTCGTCTCGAAGTCCACATGGGGGTACCTACATATCATAACGCACCATATCGCATTAAAACTAAATTCGAAATCGAAACGGCATACGAAAATCAAATCGGCACGCGTATCACGCATAGGTCCAAACCCATCGCCTACGCATGCAAGAATAGTCAAACCAACCCTCGATGTCGATGTACAAACGTCAAACCACCGAGAAAAATCCAATCACACTCATTTGCACATTCACGAACACTAATTTTAATATAAACTAGGTTAAAACTCACAAAAACCCCAATTTTACTTAAAAAGTCATTTTTCCGAAAATCTAGCAAGCACAATTCGCCGTTTTTGTACAAAACAGGATGTTTAAATGAATGTAGCGGCCAATATATTTATTAAATATCTTAAATAAGTCATAGAAACAATTTCCGGAACTTGATCTCATTAAATTCCAAAAACCCTAATATTCTAGTTTACAAAATACCCTTTTTTTAACAATTTCATAGCAAAAAAATGCGCAAACTACAATTTAGGTTGGATTTCCATGACCTAAAGTGTTAAACTACACTTAATAAAGTTCATAATATGATAAAAACCCTAACCATATTTTTAATCTCACATATAAATGCATTTCATAAAACCCTAGTTTGCACAAAAAAGCTTAATTTGGACATTTTTCAAGTAACAGCTTGTAATATGCAACTAGATAAATTTTAACAATTTTTTTCAAGATGTTAGCTCACATCACAAACCATGCACAAGTGATCACAACCCAATTTCAAAACAAAACCCTAACTAGAATTCCATAATCATACAATTGAACCCACATAAAACCAAATTAACACTTAATTAAGCTAACTACAAGAAATTAACAACAATTTAAGCAAAAGGGTTAGAATTTACCCAAACAAATTGAAGATCCCACAAGCACACATAGACCTCCAAAATGCTCCCTTGTCACCAAAATCCATGCTATACGGGCTAAGCTAAAATGGGTAGGAGTCGGATTTTGATTTGGATTTTTGCTTGATTTTTAGTGGATTTTTCTTTGGATTTTCTTTGATGGAACAAAGAGAGGAGAAGAGGAAAAAGGGGGCTGTTGGGGATTGCTGGTTTCGGCCAGATTGTGGGGGGTTTGGGTGAGGGAGGAGAGAGAGTGAGGTGTAGAAAGTTAGTTCAAGTCAAAGTCAACTCAAATTATATCATTTTCTACTCTTTTCTTTTCTTTTCTTTCATTTCATTTCCTTTGAAATCCAAGTGGGGAAAAAAGAGGGGGCTGCTGAATTCTTCAAGGGGATAAGTGAATGGGGGTGTGTGGGTGTGGGTACGGGTGTGGGGTGATGATGATAAATACAATACCCCAAACATCCATTTACGCTAAAAAAAAAGCCTTTTTTCTTCAATAATTTCTAAACCGTTTTGGCAAATGATTTCGTTCCAAAAACTACATGATAAAATTTTATTTAATGTTTTATGATGCACAAAATTTGTTTCAACTCATTCCAATTTGTAATTTTCCCTAATTAAATGTATTAGTGACGGCTTAAAATAATAATAAAATAATATTTTTTTCAGAAAATTTGAAATTTCACCAGCGGCTCAATAAACACCAAATAATAGCAATTACATAGCTAGAATATGTATATTTAATTTTTATAATAAGATATTTGTATTTTGATTTTTTACAGAAAACCCCCTTATTTTACCGATTTTTCGAAATTTCACCGAAACGATTTTCAAAACGTTACATAAGGCGACTTCATGGATGAAGTCCCTATCAATTATTATTTCCCTATCCCCCCACATTAATTTAATGTAACCGTTTTGTGCAAGACAACCCTCCTCCATGCACTCGTAAAAACGGGTGATAAGATCCGGAAGCGTGAATGCATTCGGATGATTAAATAGTAAAAAGTTCCATCCACGCCTTCGGATCTCATCACCGAAGTAACTACCATAGACAGTGTGTGCAAACATTTGGGAAAAATCCCTTTCAAACTGCAGAGTGGGTGCCATCATAGAGAGTAAATGCAGAATTTAGGAATTTTACAGAGAAGATAAAAAATCTGCAAACCTCCTCTGAAATTTTCAGAGGGTGACGACACAAAGAAGCGGCGGTTGCGCGGCAGAAGAGGGGTTCTGGTGGCGGTTGTGCGGCTCTCTGGCGAGATCTCCCTGATTTTTCTGCTGGGCTGCTAGGGTTTTTAGAGAGTGGAAATTAGGGTTCTGTAAAATTTAGAAGATGGGTCGGGTTGTATTTATAGGGTTTTTTTGGTTATTTGCAAAAAGGACCCCTTAAAAAGGGGAATTTATTTGTAAATTTTTATTTATTTATTATTTATTAAAACTGAAAATTTACAAAAACACCCCTAAAAATTTAATTTTTTTTATTTTATATATTATTTTTATATAATTACAAGTGTGACATACCCCCAAACTTATTTGAAACAGAGTTTCCACTGTTTATGGCTGGATAACCGAAATTTGGGGGTAGATGGAGGAAGATCAGTCAATGTAAACCGGCTCCTGCAATATCAGGAGCTCTTCCGAAGGGTCCGCGGTGAGGAACGGTTTAAGCCTGTGTCCGTTCATTTTAGATAGTGAACCGTTCTTCGGATTCTCTAAGTTGACTGCACCGTATGGATATACGGTACGTACAAAAAATATCCCTTTCCATCGAGATCTGAGCTTGCCTGGATAGAAATATAGCCGGGTGTCGTAAAGTAATACCTGTTGACCAGGTATGAATGTTTTGCGCATAAGGTGTTTATCGTGAGACACCTTCGTTCGGTTTTTGACGACAACCGCGTTTTCGTAAGCTTCATCTCGAAGCTCGTTCAATTCGTTTAACTGTAGCTTTCTATGGCTGCCCGCATCTTCGATAGATAGATTCAGCTCTTTTATCGCCCAAAATGCACGATGCTCTATTTCCACTGGAAGGTGGCAAGCCTTTCCGTAAACAAGCCGATAAGGAGACATGCCATGGTCAGTCTTATAGGCAGTTCAAAATGCCCAAAGGGCATCAGTAAGTTTTAAAGACCAATCCTTACGATTTTTGGAAACCGTTTTCTCCAAAATCTGTTTGATTTGCCGATTTGAAACCTCGGCCTGCCCACATGTTTGGGGATGATAGGACGTTGATAGCTTATGATTAATGGAATATTTCCACATCAAGGACTCGAAAGTCCTATTACAGAAATGAGTTTCATTGTCTCTAATGATTGCTCGGGGGTGCCCAAACCGGGAGAAAATGTTTTCCTTGAGGAATCTAACGACAACCTTTTTATCGTTAGTCCGGCTGGGCACAGTCTCGACCCACTTAGAAATATAATCAACAGCGAGAAGGATATACAAGTTCCCAAAAGAATTGGGAAACGGCCCCATAAAATCAATCCCCCAAACATCAAAAATTTCCACAACCAAGATTGGTTGGAGCGGAATTTCATTTCTGTGGATATTCGGCCCAAGTGTTGGCACCGGGAGCACGTCTTGCAGTATTCATATGCGTCTTTAAAGAGTTGTGGCCAGTGGAAACCACACTGCAAGATCTTTTCGGCTGTCTTTCTAGGGAAAAAATGCCAGCCACATGCTTGATCGTGGCAAAATGACAGCACGCTCTTGAATTCATTGTCGGGGACACACCGACGAATAATCTGGTCGCGACAGTACTTGAACAGATAAGGTTCGTCCCAGTAAAAGTGTTTTACTTAGGATAGGAATCGGAGTCTGTCCTGTTTTGACCATTCATTCAGCAGTAGTCCGGTGGCTAGATAGTTTACAATATCTGCGAACTAAGCTTCGCATGATACTGTCAAGAGCTGTTCATCCGGAAAAACGTCGTTTATCGGAAATTGAAGCGTCGGCGAAAAAGGGAGGCGCGAAAGATGGTCGGCGACTACGTTATTGCATCCTCTTTTGTCTTTGATGACAAGATCAAACTCTTGGAGTAAGAGGATCTAACGTATCAGCTGAGATTTTGCGTCCTTCGCAAAAAGATGGTGAAGAGCTGAATGGTCCGTGTATACGATGACTGGAGAGCCGATTAAATAAGGCCTGAACTTTTCTAATGCAAACACAACAGCCAAGAATTCCTTCTCGGTTGTTGTGTAATTTAATTGGGCATTGTTCAAGGTTCAGCTAGCATAATAGATTACATGCGGCATCTTATTGATGTGCTGTCCAAGGACAATACCAATGGCAAAATCAGATGCATCGCACATAATCTCAAATGGATGCGTCCAGTCAGGAGAAGAAAGAACGGGAGCAGAAGTGAGTGGGTTTTTTAATGACTCGAACGCATTCATACAGCTAGAGTCGAAATCGAATGTGGTGTCTTTGGCCAACAAAAAAGTCAAGGGCCTAGCAATCTTGCTAAAGTCCTTGATGGACCATCTATAGAAACCGGCATAGCCAAGGAAGGCTCGAATGTCTCGGACGCATTTGGGAGGAGGGAGATTGGAAATGACTTCAATCTTCGCTTTATCTACCTCAATACCATTTTGCGAGATGATATGGCCTAAGACAATACCTTCACGCACCATGAAGTGGCACTTCTCCCAATTTAAAGTAAGGTTCTTATCCTTACACCGGGTAAGAACTGCGTCTAGATGTAGCAAACACTCATCAAAGGAGTCGCCGAAAATGGAGAAATCATCCATGAAGATCTCCAAGAATTTTTCCACCATGTCTGATAAAATTCCCATCATACACCGCTGGAAAGTAGCGGGCGCATTGCATAACCCAAAGGGCATGCGACGATATGCAAACGTGCTGAAAGGACAAGTGAATGTGGTCTTGTCCTGATCTTTTTCGGCGATGGGAATTTGATTATGGTCAGAGTAGCCATCCAAAAAGCAGTAGTATTCATGCCCAGCCAATCATTCAAGCATTTGGTCAATGAAATGTAATGGAAAGTGGTCTTTCCATGTCACGGCGTTGAGTTTCCTATAATCGATGCATACTTGCCACCCAGTTTGGGTGCAAGTAGGAATTAACTCGTTCGCTTCATTTGTTATGACCGTTATGCCTGATTTCTTGGGGACGACGTGAATGGGGCTAACCCACTGACTATAAGAGATAATGTAAATGATACCACTATCAAGATATTTTACGATCTCCTTTTTAACAGCCTCCTTCATGACTGGGTTGAGTCGTCTCTATGGAACCCTGGCTGGTTTGGCATCATCCATCTTATGAATATGATGTTCAACTATCAGGGGACTAATCCCCTTGATGTCCGCCATAGTCCAACCAAAGGCTTGCCGATCGCTCTGCAAGACCGTTAGAAGGGCTTTCTCTTGCTCTGAGGCTAAAGAAACCGAGATGATAACAGGGAGGGTCTCATTCTCACCTAAGTAAGCGTATTTAAGGTGAGATGGCAATAGTTTGAGTTCGAGCGTCGGAGTTGAAACAATTGAAGGTAAAATCGGCGAAAATGTCTCAAACTCAAAGGATTCCAGCAGAGGTTCAAAATGAGTGTAAGCAACCGAGTCGGATGGTTCAGCTAACTCATCCGAAAACTCAAAGGATTCAAACTCGGGTGGTGACTGGTCAAGTTCGTTCGAGAAAGTGAAACACTCGTAGTCAATATCGGGAGTAAAAACAGTATCAGGTTCAAGAATGAACGCACTAGTGGCGTTAAGATTGCTGTGATCGAACAAATTTTTTTCTAATTCACAGTCCTCTGGGGTGATCTCTTGGATCGAGCAAACGTCTAGTATATTAGCATTAGGTTCAGAGGGCTGATTCCCCAACTTAAAAATATTGAGTTCAATTGTCATGTTTCCAAAAGATAGGTTCATCGAACCATTGCGACAATTGATCACAGCATTAGAGGTTGCAAGGAATGGTCAACCGAGTATCACCGGAATTTGATTCCGGGGATTAGCCACAGGCTGTGTATCTAAAACAATGAAATCAACGGGAAATATGAAGTCCCCAACTTTGATCAACACATCCTCTAACTCACCCCTAGGATAAGTGATAGATCGGTCGGTCGTTTGGAGAGTACAATGTGTAAGTTTCAGCTCTCCGACACCTAATTGCTCATATACCGAATAAGAAAGTAGGTTAACACTGGCACCAAGATCCGAAAGTGCACGGTTGATGTACTTATCCCTAATAGTTATTGAAATCGTAGGACAGCCAAGGTCCTTTCATTTTTGAGGTAAAGGTTGGGTAAGAGCATCACTCACGGCACTAGATAAGAAAACTTTCTTAGGTACCTGAGATTTCCTCTTCTTAGTGAATAAGTCCTTCAAGATTTTTGCGTAAGAAGGGATTTGTTGGATTGCATCCAAGAGCGGAATGTTAATGTTAACCTGTTTAAACAACTCCACAATCTTCTCCATCTGTGGATTTTGTTTATTGGATCTCAACCGGTTTGGAAATGGAACATTTTGAAAATTGGTTGAGTCCAATGCTTATGGAGGAGATTGCGGAGTTGGAACGGATCCCAGTGCTGGTGTTTTCGTGGAGTGAGATGTAGGTCCGTTCGGAGCAACAGAAGAAGTAGAGCCTTGTGAAGAATGGAGAACAGGCTCTAAAGACGAAGAAGGAGAAGAAAAAGAAGAAGTAGCGGCCGGGGTGTCATCATCAGTGCCAACGTTGTTGTGCAACATCCTTCCAGATCTCAATGTAGTCACGGCACTCAAATTATGGTTTTGTTGTTCAAGAGCAACATGTGCATTTTGTGGGTGACCAAGATTTGGGAGTGGTTGAGATGGAAGCTTCCCTTTCTCTCGCTCACTTAAAGCTGCATTCAGCTGTGCAATCCGGGCTTCGATGGTTTTGATGCTTTGACCGTGTGAAGCAGTGTATTGCACCAAAGACTGAATGGAAGACTGGATGTTGGCTGAGAATTGAGTTGATTGTTTTAAAAATGCCTCCGGACTTCGTTCTAACGAGGAAACTTTATCATTATTTGGCGGAACAAAATTGTTTTGAAGAAAAGAGTTGTTGGGTGCAAAATTGTTCGTTTGATTTTGGTAAGGTTGGGGTTGGAAAGGTTGCTGATATTGAGTTTGTTGAGGAGCTTGTTGTTGAGGAGGATGCCTCTGGAAGTTGTTGTTTCCTTGGAATTGTTGTTGATTTTGATTCCAGGCGAAATTAGGGTGGTTCCTCCAACCAGGATTGTAAGTTGAAGAGTATGGATCATTTCTTTATCTCTGCTGAAAGGCAGCATTGACTTGATCCTGTCCTTGAGCAGGTGGGTTGTAAGGACACTCTTCAGTCAAATGGGATGGATCAGAACAACAAGCGCATATAGTGCGAGGGGAAAGAGCAGGGGCAGGAGAAGGCGATGAGAATTTGCTCTCAATTGCTTATAGTTTTCGTGTAATTGCTGCCATTTCGGCCTTCATTACAATTGACATATCAAGTTGATGAACGCCTGCCCTAGATAGACTGGAAGAAGTAGACGAAGTGGTCGGTCTAGTGCTTCCCCACTGAAGCGTTTGTTCAGCAAGATCGTCGAGAAATTGTCAAGCTTCCTCGTCAGATTTGGATAAGAAGTGGCCTTGACAAATGGTCTCCAGCAACTGCTTAGTTGCTGGGTTCAGTCTTTCGTATAAGGTCTGGCAAAGTTGCCATCTCTCAATACCGTGATGAGGGTACTGAACAAGAAAGTCTTTGTATCATTCGAAACACTTCCAAAAAGGTTCGGAAGGAAGCTGGGAAAATTGGTTAATTTCGTTACGTATTCTCGCGGTCTTGTGATTTGGGTAAAACTTTTTAAGAAACGCTTTAACAAACTCTTCCCAACTGTTTATGGAATGCGATGTAGTACTATATAGCCACTTTTCATCTAGGTCACATAGAGTGAAAGGAATGACTCGTAGCCTTATAGCATCATCGGACAGTTGGGTTGTCTTCATCATTGCACAGACGTTCTGGAATTTGTTGATGAAGATATAGGCATCTTCGGATTCTAGCCCGTAAAATTTAGGCAACATGTTGATGAAGTGGGGCTTAATTTCGAAATTATCCCCATTTGCCGGCGGTAGTGAAAGACAAGTAGGAAGTGCGGAGCGGGTAGGATAGAAACGATCCTGGAGCGCGATTCGCTGTGGCGCTTTAACAGGAGGTTGTTGGGGGTTATTCGCACCCAGTTGAGGTGGAGTCAGTCCCGAGGTAGGTAAAGAGTTGTTAGGATTGAATCCTGACATCTCAGAAGAAGATGAAGATGAAGCTGAAGATGTACGAACAGAATTCCGGTCAACGTCGGAGTTGGCCGGCAAAGGTAAGGATGAAAAAGGTGTGGAGGGAGTTTCGACTTCAAAGTTGATCGCGTAGTCGGTAGCGACTAACGAAACACGGACTGAGCGGGCGCTAGTGTCCCGAGTCCAACCGGACATACACTAAACGAGTTTAGTGTAGTCAAAGCGTAGAATGTGAGGGTAAGAAAACGTCAATGGGAAAATGTGGATGAAAGGTGGGTGAAATAGGATTCCAGCGACAAAGGGCAAGTTTTTATAAAAAATTTGTATTTTTTAATTTTATTTAATTTTAATTTATAAAGAGTTTTGCAAAAATGTGTACGGACTTACGGCGTAACAATCACAGTTTAAAATATGCACAATCAAATCTAGGGCTAGGGTCTTCTAAGTCCACTAGACTGCTCCTAACTGTTCCAAAGTGACAAGTTGTGAGATATCTCTCAAATCGTCTCTTCACTGCCAATTGTGGCCAGGTAAGCACAAATGAAGAAAGGAGGGTTCCACTCACGAATCACCGTGAGACAGGCCTTTTAAAGTTACCTTTCTCACTTGTTTAGCTTAGGCACTACAAAGTCAGGTTTAGATAAACGACTGAATGCCCACAACCTTCCTCTGCCCTAATGAGCGCGACAGTCCTTAATTGGCCAAGTCTAGATATTTTTTAATTAACTCAAGGGTGATGCATATGCTTTTAGTGATTTCTAGGGTCTTAGGAAGGGTAATGAAATCCCCACCCAATCTTAATTGGTGTTATAGCCCTTTAAATTCCGTATTAATTATGCAAAGCAGTAACACACCAAATTTTTTTTATTTGTGGCGCAAAGAATCCTGCACAAAAACAATTTATTGGAGAGGGAGAAGAGGTTGTTGTGCAAAGAAGCCTGCAGAAAAATTATTTCAGTGGAGTGCAGAGGATAGGAGAGAAGAAATGGGATGCTTACAGAGAAAAGTGGGTCGCTGACGTCAGCAGTTGATCGCGGTTCCGCGGTCAATCGTGCACTTGTGCCGCGGTTCCGCGACTCTTCTGAAGGTTGACGTCGTCAAATTTGTTCCCTGTGCTGAATTGGTTCTCCTCTTTTTGTTTAGATCCCCTGTTTCTGAATTTGTTCACTGAGTTGCTCTAGATCTGAACCAAAATTTGCTCCAAGCCTGCACACTCGCACAAAAACCAATCAAAAATAACAAGATGATTTTTTTAAATTTTTTTTTATGTTTTTTAATTTTTTAATTTTTTTATATTTTTATATTTTTTAATTAACCCGAAATTACACAAAGAATTAAACTACCGTCTCCCCGACAACGGCGCCATTTGATTGTCAGAGATTTTCTGTGTTTAAATTTACCGCAATCAAGACGGTGTCGCTTGGTAGCTAGCCGGTTGAGTACGGGTCGATCTACATGGAGAAGGAATCCTTTTCTTTATTTTCTAACAAGTTAAATCCAATTAAGTTGGGTTTTATTTTAAGATCTACGAATGAGAATAAGTTGATAAAAAGCTTGCTAGGTTTAGGATTAGGTTAGTTCGAGATAGAGATCTTCTCACATTTTTCAATACCTTAGTTGTGAATAAAGGTGTTAGGGTAATCGGCAACAACGGGGATTAGCACGACTGGGAAGAAACTCAGTTTCTTCCTTTTGGTCCTTGTCCGTCCGTTCTTGGCTCTTAGCCCTAACCTCCGGTTAATTCAACCACAACCGGTCTAATTAGGGAATCACCGCTATCATGTAGGATAGGGTGCCGTAGTGAGCGGATTATGGTTGAATTAAAGGGAGTCCGTATTTAAAATTATTTGGGTAAAGAAAGGAGTGAGAGAGATTTCCTTCTCTCAAATCTTCCCTCTCCTACCCTAACAAGTGAGGAATTACTCACTCATTAGAGAGATAATAATAAAATTCATTATAAGGAAAAAGCAGATAAATTTCAAGTACTGGATTAACAATAAAAAATTGCAGGTACGATAAAAAGAATGCGAGATAAATAAAAAAGACTTACTTTATTGATGACCTCTCAAAAACGCATTACAATGGAATTTAGATCTAGAAATTAAAAAGAGGAATAAAAAAATAAAGAGAGGCATGCCTTCATTTGGTTTTGAACTCTCCTATTTATAGATAGGAAAAACCCTAGGTTTACATTTTGATCCATACATGAAATTACAAAACAACCCCAAAAACCGAGTCAAAGCACCGACACCCTACCGACATGTGCAGAGCACGGCCGCGGAACCGCGGCAGAAGAGCCTGTTTGGCCACGGTTCCGTGGCCATTTGGTGGGTTCATGGTCCCAATTCTTCAGGGTTTCTTCAAGTTTCTTTTATCTTCTGTTCCTTCACTTGGTCTCTCAGAATCTCTTCAATTCTCTTCCAGATATTCAACAGTGGACTTTTGCCTTGAGCTCCGCGTTTGAAGTCTTGGATCTTGTGCCGCCCTTGTGCTTTGTGCATTGAAATGCTCAATGATTTTCCATTTGTTCCTTGAACTGGTAGGCGGCATTATAGGGATAGTGTATGGAAACCCGTATTTCTCTGTTCGTTGGTCGTAGTCCTACATTTGTTGCGACTTTTCATGAATTTCATTATAAAGAACTGAGAACATGTAAACTGCAACTATTTAGCAGACATGGATCAAAAGTACCTACTTATATGCAATGTGATTAAGAATGGGCGATATAAAAATGCAAAAATCTGATATGAACACTTGGATATATATAGGGAGGACTTTCTTGCTCGACATGATAGTATGCTATCTTGTTGCTCTTTATCTTGACATGTATACTTATTGTCTCTCTGTTACATATTGATAAAACCCTTAGGATAAGTACTTGACTACCGGGACTATAATACAGATCATACTAGTGGGGTCAGGGTAGTCGGTAAGTACATCCTTCAATTGTTCCTAGTCATGGAAGAATCGAGACGGGGTATCGATATTCTAGAGTAGACTAGCGTATACGTTTCTCGACCCATGTGATGGGCGATGGATGATCCCATATCCATTGGTGTTTGACATCAGCGATGGTATACGGGTGCTCAGTGGAGACTGGGTACACTGGACGGACTCCCCGAGAACTCCTAGACGGTATTATACCTCACGTCAGATGGCAGTTCTCTGGTGACACTGGTACATGTTAGTCTGTAGACCCGAGATCGTCATAGAGTCTTGTGTGATTCCCACTGTGCTTTGATTTCCACCTTACCATGTTCAAGAGAACGTGCAAAACGGTGGTTTTTGGGTACAGTTCCGAGTCACATGGAGGCAATGAGCGATAGGAGGTGATTTCGTCTCTCCCGGTATTGGGGGTTGATGTTGCGTTATGCTCGATTGGCCATAATAGGAAATCCCTGGTCAGGGTTGCTAAGATTTACTAGTAAGTGTTATCAGTAGTTTCTCGAACAGTTATGGGCCTCATATTGGCATGACTTATCAGGCTATTGGGGTCTGACGTTTACCACCCCCAGGCTGGATATGCGACATATCAAACGAAGAGACTGGACTGTACGGTAGTGTTACTTATTGGATTCGCAGGAGTATGAGCATGCTTTCTTGTTGATCTTCTGATCGCTCAATACCCGGATGGCCCTTATGTGCAGCTAGTACCGCTGACGGCTTGTGGGTGTATGATATGATCACCACTTACTGCCGGCGTATTGACGAGTCTTTAGAGTCCTACACAGAGGTTTCCTGGCTTAGGCGAAACGAAGTAGGAGCACATATGTGATATGTGCAGGACCGAGATTAATACGAGTATGTGATACCGTATTCTATTCTCAAGATTTGTGTTATCGATCGGTTATATGTGATATAGCTGGGTTATCAAATCAAGTATTGATTCGATAAGTTGATACATATGATATTAGTCGGTTATATACGATATAGCCGGATTATTAAATCAAGTGTTGATTTAATAATTTAATGTATAATTATATATTTGATATATTAATTTACATTAACTAATATTAGCTCACTTAAGAATTTATTTTTCTCACTTGTGTACACTTAATATATATGCGATATATATTATTGTGTCATGCTTGTTGCTACATGCAACATGGGTGTATGAGACTCACACCATGCTTATCATAATGAAGGGTTTTATTTATTAAAGGTAAATCAAAATTAGTTGGAAATTAGTCACATGGTTTGAGCTTAGTGGAAACTTGTAGAACCATTGACTTAGTCCACTAATTTTGTTTTATTAAAAATATTTATTAACCCAACCATTACCTTAAACCATGGTTAAGTCTCTACAAGAGTTATATGAGATATTTCTTACCCATGGTTGCCATTCGACACTTGCTTCTCTCCATGATTGTTTTTCTTCATCTCTTTCCTCAAGCTCTCTAGCTTTTTGGGAGGCGAAGAAAATTAGTGAGAAAATTTATTCTAAAGTGAGCAAAATTCCTACTTCATCAACCTACACTAGATTAGCCATTTAGTTTAGCTTTTTTGCTTCACTAATTCCTAATTAGTGAAGAGGTAGCTTGAGTTGGTGTCTCCTCGACATAGATCATCTTCGGCCTCAAAGACTTCAAGTAAGTTTGTTCTTTTCATTTTGTGGAGCCTTTCCAGAGTCCGAGAGTTCACTAATTGTAGTGAAGGGACTACTACACGGAGCTATTGAAGTGAAGGACCGGTCTACAAAGGTTGTATTTTTTGTTCACTTAGATATAAAGATGTTTACATGCATGGTTTCGTCTAATTCTCTAGTTAAGATTCTAGGTTAGGGTTCTTTAGCATGCCAAAATTTTGAAAACAGCATGGTCGATGCCTCCCGAAACCCAGTGGCGGTGCTAGGGAACCCAACACACCTAACAACTCCCCCACTGCTTACCCGACAAGTCGAAGGAGACGAGCTATTATTGTACCTTGCGGTCTCCGACCAAGCTGCAGGCTCGGTGCTCGTCAGAGAAGTCGAAGGTGTACAGAAGCCGGTTTACTATGTAAGCCATGTCTTCAAAGATGCGGAAACAAGATATCCGGCCATAGAAAAGTTAGTCTTGGCGCTTGTCGTCACCTCAAGGAAACTATGGCACTACTTCCAGGTGCATACCATTCTCGTCCTCACCGAGAGACCTATAGGGACTATTCTCGCCTCCCCTGAATCATCGAGTTGTCTGGAGAAATGGAGGTGGGAATTATCCCAATTCGACAACAAATACCACCCCCGGCAAGCCATCAAAGCACATGTCTTAGCCGATTTCGTTGTTGAGTGCACCATCCCCATTAAAGACGGAACGGCAGTGCTAGACCCCGAACCACGTTCGTCGTTCAAAGAAGTATCCAACCCGATCTCGGACTGGGTGCTCTACGTAGACAGATCCTCTACCGAGGAAAAGAGCGGGGTTGGCTTGATCATCCGCGGCCCGGATGAAGCAGAAATGGAATACTCTTTAAGGCTCGGGTTTAGAGCATCAAACAACGCCGCGGAATACAAAGCTTTATTAGCGGGACTGCGATCTGCCTCCGGGGTGGGGCCGAAGACCATTAGAGTCCGCAGTGACTCCGCACTAGTCGTCGGCCAAGTAACCGTGCGCTTCGAAGCCCGGGAACCGCTCATGATAAAGTACCCAGCCGAGGTAAAAAGTCTTCGGAAAAATTTCGATGAAGTCCAAGTAGAACAAATCCCCAGGAACTTGAACACCCGAGCCGACGCTTTAAACAAGCTCGCTTCTTCCTATTCGGCTAACCATAAGAGGAACATCCTCTTCGAAGTCCTGCCATGGCCTATCATGGAAGACGGAGAGGTAACACTCCAGATCTACACAATTCAGGAAGAAGGCCGGGATTGGAGAAAGCCCCTCGTGGAGTTCCTAAGGGACGATGCACTTCCTGAAAGACCGAGGAGAAGCTCGTCGGCTACGGGCTAAAGTACAACATTTCGTCTGGAGCAACGGAAACCTATACAAGAAATCATACACTCAAACCTTGCTCCAGTGCATCGACCCCCACGAGGCTGACTACGTTCTGCGAGAAATACATGAAGGGGTCGGCGGAGCACATCAAGCGGCCCGAACCCTGGTCCAAAGGCACTATTGCAGGGGTACTATTGGCCTACGCTGCTCCAGGACGCCGAGAGACTGGTTAGAAGATGCAAGAACTGTCAACTCTTCGGCAACATTTCTCGTCTTTCCACTACCGAGCTAACTCAACTCAGTTCCCTTTGGCCGTTTGCATAATAGGGGATGGATATGGTGGACCAACTCCCCACCAGTACGGGCGAGCACAAGTACATCCTCGTCGCTCTGGACTATTTCACAAAGTGGATAGAAGATGTACCCATCAGGAAACCGGATGCCACTTCTACGATAAAGTTCCTGCAGAATAACATAATCACCCGATTTGGGATCCCGAGATCATCATCACCAACCACGGGACTAGTTTCGAAAATGACAAAGTCAGGAAGTTTTGCAGTGAGTACCATATATTGATGAAGTTTGCCACAGTTGCCCATCCCTAATGCAACGGGAAGGCAGAGGCAGCGAACCGAGGCGTCATCCACGGTCTCCGGGCCCGTTTAGAAGGAAGACAAGGCAGCTGGGTCGAGGAACTGCCTTGGGTCCTGTGGGCATTGCGAATGTCGAAGAAAACACCTACGGGAGAAACCTCATTCAGTCTCTGCTACGGCACCGAGGCAATGGTCACGGCAGAGATCGGACTGCCCAGTTACAGGGTCGAACATTTCGACGACGAAGCTAACACCTCGGCGCTCCGAAGCAACTTGGACGTCTTATTGGAGAAGCGGGACCGAGCAAAAATTAGAGCGGCCACCTATCAACAGCAAACCGCTCGCTACTATAACGCCCGGGTTAAACATCAGGCCTTCAAGGCAGATGATCCGGTCTTACGAAGCAACGAGTTCGCAGACTCGAGCAGGCTACATAAGTTCTCCCTGAAGTGGGATGGATCTTTCCTCGTGAAAGAGGCGTTGCCCGGCAGGGTATACCGCCTGCAGGACGCCCGGGGTAATAATTTTCCCCGGCATTACAACAATGAAAAGCTCAAGTGGTACAAATGAAAAAATGTATCTGTATCCTCTTTCTGAAATAAATAACGTTGTCCCTGTTGGCATTTAGTTAAAGTTTAAAAATTGTACGAGAAGAGAAAAAAGAGACAATACATCTCCAAAAAGGAGACAACACCCTACCGCCAAAAACAAACTTTATTGATTAAAGGGTATTATAGGCTCTACAACCTTACAATAATTACAATAGAGGGGGATGGGTAGGGATCAAGAGAGCACAGTTGATGGTACTCCGAGCAGACCTCCTGCAGCCGAGCCCGAGCTTCCTCCACCCGCTCCCTCTGACGGTGCCTATGGACCCTAGATTCTATGGAAGCGCCGAGGCCTGATCCAACAGGCAAGAAGCAACGATCTGCCTTTTCTGGAGACACTCCAGAAGAAGACCGACCAACCGCTCCCGCCTACTCTGCGAGATCAGGCCGAGGTTGTAGAGCGAGTGCAACTTTTCGATCGCCTCGTCCCTCAGCCACGGAGACAGGGCATTGTGCAGACCAGGGGACATTCTTCAGATCGCGTAAATGAGCAGTTAGAGGAGAGGAGATCGCTGGGGAAGAAGGCGTCCAAAGTGTCCCTCCACGCAGTCTATCACCGCTTCGTACGTCTTTTCAGAGCGGTCGAGGCTATAAAGATACACATCATCACGAGAAATGATCTCCTGATGAGCACACATGGACGCCCGACCATCTTCAGAAACACAAGGCTAGAAAGTGTTAGTTATGTATATGCCCTAGAGGTCATTGTTGTACATATGATGTATATTATAGTGGATGCTTGGATATATATAGAGAGGACTTTCTTGCTCGACATGATAGTATGCTATATGGTTTCACTTTGTCTTAACATGTTGATTTGTATTGTATTACTGTCTTGCTCTCACATGTTGATAAAGCCCTTAGGATATGTATGACTACTAGGACTATGATGTAGATCATACTAGTGGGGCCAGGGTAGTCCAAAAGTACATCCTATAATAGTTCCTAGTCGAGGGTGTATCGAGACAGGACATCGATACTCCAGAGTAGATTAGCGTATACGCCTCTTGACCCATATGATGGGTGATGGATGATCCCACATCCATTGGTGTTTGAAATCAAAGATGGTATACGGGTGATCAGTGGAGACTGGGTACACTGAACGGACTCGCCGAGAACTCCTAGATGGTATTATACCTATCGTCAGATAGCAGTTCTCTGGTGACACTGATACATGTTAGTCTGTAGACCCGAGATCGTCATAGAGTCTTGTGTGATTCTTACTGTGCTTTGATTTCCACCTTACCACGTTCATGAGAACGTGCAAAACGGTGGCTTTTGGATACAGTCCTAAATCACATGGAGGTAATGAGCGATAGGAGGGGTTTCGTCTCTCCCTGTATTGGGGTTGATGTTGCGCTGGGTTCGATTGGCTATAACTGGAAGTCCCTGGCCAGGGATGACATGGAGATCTACTGGTAAGTGTTATCAGTAGTTTCTTGACCCGTTATGAGGCTCACATCGACATGACTTATCGGTTACTGGGGTCTGATGTTCACCACCCCTAGACTGTATATGCGACATATCAGATGAAGAGACCGGACTGTACGGTAGTGTTACTGAATGAATTCACAGGAGTGTGTCCAGGCTTGCTTGTTGATCTTCTGATCGCTCAATACCTGGATGGCCGTTACGTTTAGCTGACCGCTTGCGGCTTGTGGGTGTTTGATATGATCATCACCTACTACCGGCGTATTGACGAGTCTTTAGAGTCCTACACAGAGGTTTCCTGGCTCAGGCGAAACAGAGTAGGAGAACATATGTGATATGTGCGGGACCGAGAATAATACGTGTATGTGATACCGTATTCTATTCTCGCGATATGTGATATCGGCCGGGTATATGTGATATAGTCGGGTTATCGGATCAAGTGTTGATTCGATAAATTGATACATATTATATCAGTCGGTTATATGTAATATAGCCGGATTATTAAATCTAGTATCGATTTAAAAATTTAATGTATAATTATATATGTGATATATTACATTACATTAACTAATATAAGCTCACTTAAGCATTTAATTTTCTCATTTTGGATACTTTTAACATATATGTGATATATGTTTATTGTATTCTTTTCTTTTGTTACTATATTATATATATGTGATATGTATAATTGTAACATGCTAGGTTACACATGCAACACGGGTGTATGAGACTTAGACCATGCTAGGGTTAATGTCAGGGTTTATATTTATCATTAAGTAATTAAAATATTATAGATTTTGTCATGGTTGATATTTGGTGAAAGCTTGTAGAAGCTTGTAGGCTTCTTTTGACTTTGTCCACTCTTTTTGTCTAGCTTAAGATATTTTTTGACCTAACCTTTAACCCTAGCTCATGGTTAAGTCTCTACAAGGGTTAAGCATGACATTCTTAACCCATAGTTGTATTTTTAACCTCACAACAATAATTCTTTTATCACTTCATCTTCTTCTTCCTCAAAAAGCTTTTCTAGCCTTTTCATTTGTGATAAAAGATTGTGAGAAAAAGAAAATTAAAGAGAGCAAAATTCCTACTTCATCATCCTCGTCTATACTAGCCATATAGATTAGTATGTTAGCTTCACTAGTTCATACTTAGTGAAGAGATAGCTTGAGTCCGTGTTTCCTCGAAGTAGATCATCTCGGATTTCGAAGACTACAAGTAAGGATGTATCATACGACTAGTGGAGCCTCTCAAGAGTCCGGGAGTTCATGGATCGCAACAAAGGGATAACTGCTCGGAGCTTATGAAGCGAAGGAACGGACTACAATGGTTGTAATCCTTATCACTTAGTTGTAAAGTGTTTGCATTTAGATTCCGTATGATTCTTTAGTTAAAGATCTAAGATTAAGGTTAGCTAGAACGGCAAAAATTTTAAAATGGTATGGACGATGCCACCCGAAATCTTGCTGCCGTACTAGACAACTCTACAGTGGTATCAGAGCCAAGCTAGAGAATTAGACGGATATAGTTTGATTACGAAACCGAAACGAATCCGAAACTTTAAACCATATAACCTAGTTTCTGTGGATTTTCAAATGGTGTCAAAATTTCTTTTAAACAACTGCGGAGTGTTATATGTGATATAACATGAACACCGTCAAAATTTGAAGCTATTTGGCCATGAAGTGGCCGGCCACAATGCATGAAAAACCGAGCTCCTCGGTCCAATTTTTGAATTTGGGCTTCAAATTTTCAGGGTGTTCTAGTCTCTGGGTTTTTGGGTTTCAGGTGTTGTTTGTTTTTGCTAAAATTTTATGTGATGTTAATTTTCTGCATAGGCAACTCGGATTGTTTCATATTCGTAATTCTAGTTTTGTTTCAGGTTATTTTAGATGGTGTTAAAAAGTTCGATCGGATATCAAATACCCACCTTAACCCTTGCCGGAAAATTTTCCAAGAGTTGGATTTTTTCGTAGTTAAAGAACATTCAAATATCATGCAAGTAATGCGGTGGACCCTCTAATAGAACGAAACCTTAACTAGATTCTGTGACCGTCAGAACCGCCACTAAACTCTAGGGTTTGTGGTAGTTCAGCGGTGCCACAGGTGAGGCATTGGTTGGCCCTTCTACGGCTGGTTCATTGGTACTGTAGCATGTACTGATTATTTTTAAACTACGTTCAAGTGTTGAGTTTTTGGGAAATTTTGGGTGTTTGTTGATTCGATCTGAATGTTTAATGTCGTTTAGCTTTTTCTGAAATGTGATACAATATGTGGAATTCATATAGTTAGGCATGAAATCCGTAATATGTGATATTTCGGGTTTATGATGTCTAAGGTAATTATGGATTCCAAATGTTGTAGTTTTCACTTTCTTTTTTGCGACCGTAAGTGTAATATGTGGTGTATTGCCGATTTCGTTGCTATACATCAACGACAATTGGGATACGCATATTTACTTATGTTGATGACATGTGATGTTATGTGTTGCTGTGATATGTTATATTGGATCATCGTGATTTGAATAGACGGGGGTTTTATGTGAGATGAGGGTTTTTATTTTCATTCATGTAAAATTCATTGTATGTAATATTCTTTTATTGGGAAATTTCCGGGTTGAGGATGATGTCACCATTGTATATTATTTACTTTTCCGCAGTAGGATAGACCCAAAGAGGAGAGCACAAGCAACTGGGTTCTAGGGTCCAGTCGAAGGCCATCTCGAGGAGTCGAGACCGGGTATCCTAACCCTAGAATTGGGAGGGTTGCTTGCCGCTCTCGTAGGGGTCTAGGGATGTGAGTTTGGCTATTCATCGTGACCGTGGAATCCGTGTTTTATACAGGCTCAAAATAAAACACGGACCTCCTAGTATATCCAATATTTCATATGTTATCTTCTGCTGCTGATATTTTGTGATGTGATCATATTATATGCGTGAGACGAATGCTTTATTATTGTATATATATGATATATAATAAATGTTGCTTATGTTTTGCACCCATGCCAGTCCCGCCCCGATATGCCGTTAGTTAAGTAACCTAATGGTGCATAACGGGACACTGTGGTGAATGCGGATGGCATAAGCGTAAGTTGTATTTTCGTTTCTTCTGTGATGCTTAGGAAGCATAAATGATGAGACTTCGTTAATGAGATTAATGAAATAAAAGAAACCTAAAAGATGTTGTAGAATCAAAATTTTCAAAAAGGGTAGCTCTAGTTTTTGCTTTGCATAGCGGTATTCCTTGTAAATATCCAACACCTTATTCGATAAGGAAAGAGCCGAGATCCCTTCACCGGGAGTGACATCTTTAGCGAAACTAGCAGATGCTACAATTCACTCGGTTTTGTTTTTAATTGCTTATATAGTTCTTGCTTTGCATAGCGGTATTTATGAAATATCCTGCACCTTATTCGATAAGGAAAGAGCCGAGATCCCTTCACCGGGAGTGAGCTCTTTAGCGAAACTAGTAAAAGCCTCAAAAACACTCATTTTCAAAATCACTTGTTTCTACAACGATATCAAGTTCATTACGCAAAAGGTTTTCTGAAAAACCTGACGTAACCCTTCGTCATTTCAGATAAGTAATATTTAGTACTCGTGCTACGGTAGTTTGGCCTGCGTCAAGGCATAGTGTACAGTAGCTGATTAGTACTAATCTGTAGCATGAGATGCGATTGGATTAGGGTATTCGTACGGCGTTGTTTGGCCTGTGTCAAGGATCGTACAGGTGGGTTTAATTTAATCAGGAAATGCAGGGGTTGAACTTGACCAGCGAACTATGGGTTGTTTGGCCTGCGTCAAGGTCATAGGACACTAGGCGTAAAAAGATATTATCAGGAATTTCAAGTGTTGAAATTTGCAACGAGATTGCATACCTTCTATGAGATAGTTGGATCCCGATACCCACTGCGAGTAAGAGTTACTCATGGGAGAGTTTTACACATCACAATTAGCCGATCAAGTAGGTGTCTAGAAAGGTGTTAACGGGGTTATGCCTATGGGAAAATGAGATTTATTTTAATTAGGTCCGTGTGAAAACACGGGGAACCTCCCTTAAAGTACTAATACTGGCCTGGCTGAAAGATTGGCGAACTTGTAAGGTGTAATTAATCCCGGCCAGTCTTACCTTTTAGGGTTTGAAGGAAGATTTGATAAAAATAGTGGGAGCCATTCTGATTAGATAAGATAATAACCAATCTAATCTTGCAAGAGAATATGCTAAAGTGTTTTCTTCTATCTCTCTCCAGGTAGCGACCATGTCAGGCCTTAATCAAGATAATAATATGGATGTATTGACCGAAACCGCTTGTTATACTGAGCAGGGGAACGTTGGTCCCGCTCCAACTTATAATTGTTATAAGTCCGAGCAGGGAATAGGGACATATCCGGAATCCCACGCCGCCTAAACGAAGAATAAGCATGCTGATGCATCTTCTTCGGGTGTGTTAGTTATCGAGAACCGTTTCTCAGTTCATTCTACGTCCTGGGTATTAGATACCGGATCGGGATCCCACATATGTGATATGTTACATGGGCTAAGGAAAGGTAGGGAACTGGGAAAGGGTGATCATTCCGTAAGAGTAGGGAATGGTGCAAATGTTACAGCCAAAGCAGTTGGCGAATATCACCTTGTATTACCAAATGGTATTACATTGATTCTGAACGAATGCTATTACATACCGACCCTGATATGCAATCTTATATCGGTTTCTTTATTAAGTAAAGAAGGATATAATTTTGTAGTACAGGATAATGTTATGAACATCTTCTTGAATCAAAAGTTGATTGGATCAGGCTCGTTAAATAATGGCATATACGTTCTAAATCAAACTACAGTTCTTAACATACAAAACACACACAAGAGGAAGAGTTCAGAAATGAACGAATCCTTCTTGTGGCATTGTAGACTAGGTTACATCAATGCGACACGACTAGCTAAGTTACATAAGGATGGATATTTGAATCCGTTCGAATTTTCATCTTATGAAACTTGCCAGTCTTGTCTCAAAGGCAAGATGATCAAAACTCCGTTTAGTGGACACGGAGAAAGAGTTAATGAACTGTTGGGACTGATACATAGTGATGTATGCGGTCCCATGTCTACACATGCCAGGAATGGTTCTTCATACTTCATTATATTCACTGACGATCTCTCAAGATACGGACATGTGTTTCTGTTGAAACACAAGTCTGAAGCTTTTGAGAAATTCAAAGAATATAAGCACTAAGTCGAGAACCAAACAGGTAAAAGTATTAAAATCCTTCGACCTGATCGAGGAGAAGAATACTTGAGCAATGAGTTCCTGGACTATCTAAAAGAGAATGGGATTCTCTCTCAGCTTACTCCTCCATATACACCATAGCACAACGGTGTATTGGAACGGAGGAATCGCACCCTGTTAGATATGGTGCGCTCTATGATGAGCACCGCTGAGTTACCTATTTCCTTTTGGGGATATGCACTGGAGACAACTGCCGACCTATTGAATATGGTTCCCACCAAATCTGTGCCTACCACTCCATATGAGATATGGAAAGGAAAGAGACCATATCTTAATTATGTTAAGATATGGGGTTGTTGTTTATCACATAATATTGCATTTTGTATGCCCCATTCTTATGCATTTAAGAGTAAAAACAGGTGCTTTTGACCCATGTCTGCTGCATGTTACAGGTTACAGGTTCTTGGCACGAAAACAGTGAAAAACACAAAAGACGACACAAAAGAAGGATTTTGACCAGCAAATAGGAAGATCTTAGTAAAGCTCGGCAGAAGAACGGTTCACCACCAACAAAACAACAAAAGATCCAAATTTGCAAGAAAGACGGTTGCAAGAATCATTGCAAAGTGTTCGTTAAAAATCTGGTATCACTGTAGAAGCCCAAATGATTATCTGAATACATAACCAAGAAGCCCAGAAGCATACCAAGCAGCCCAGAAAAATCCAGAAGCTGACATCATCATTGCGCCGCGGAAGCGCGGCCCAAAGCCCATATACGCGGCGCTTCCGCGGCGTAAAGAAGCCCTAGTGCGCTTAAATTTTTCCATATTTTGTGACGGCTCTGGAGAGATCTTTTTAGGGGTATAATTGTAACTTTAGACATGCGGTGCAATCTGTAGCCCTAGGGTTTCTATGTCCTATAAATAGAACCCAAGACCTTGTATTTTCTTATGCCTCTTCTCATGAAATAAAATTCTGTTTTTTTCTAAGAGTGCATCAAAAGTAAGTAGGTTAATTTCTTTGCAATAATTGTAGTTTTTTATCTGTTCTTATTTTCTCGCTTTAATTTAATTTAGTTTAGTTTTTATTAAATTGCAATCGATGTTTTCTTTCTTCGATAAATTCTTGTTTTCTTTCATCCCCTCAATGAGCGAGTAATTTCCTCGCTTGTTAGGGTTAGGAATAGGGAAGGATTTGAGAGATGAAGATCTCTCATCTCTTTTCATCGCTAAACTTTTATGAACATTAGAACTCCATGCATACCTTTTGATTCCGCTCCCTACGGCACTTTTACCTTCAAGGTAACGGTGAACTCCGTAGTCTAAAGGCCCGGATCTTAAGGTTTTCCATGGAGGTTAGGGTGAAGATTAAGAAAGGAGGACAAGGATCTAGAGGAAGAATCAATCTTCCCAATCATCCTAATCACCTTTGTTAATATTTACCATAACTCTAATATGATTGATTTAATTGATGGCAATGGAAAGAGATGTAAATCTTTAATTACCAAATTTTCCCTAAACCTAATCCTAGCAAGTTTCTAATTCTACCTTCATACAACTTCGATTTTTTAGATTTAATTAAACTTCCAAACACCTTTTGGAATTAACTCGTAAGAACTTAAAGAAGATTTACACATCCCTGTGGACCGACCCGTATTCACCGGCTAGCTTCAAGCGACGCCGTTCTTGATTGCGGTAATTATTTTTGATCGACAAAACCTCTCTTAATCAAATGGCGCCGTTGCCGGGGATGGCGTAAAATTTTCTTTTTGTAATTTCGGGTTAATCTAAAACATAAAAAATCATAAAAATCTAAAAAAAAAAAAAAATATATATCATCTTTTATTGTTTGAAGGGTTTCTTTGTGAATCTTTGCAGGCTTGACGGATCTGAAGCAACACTGAAAGGGAAACAGAGAACTATACATCAGAAAAGGAGGATATTGGAATTCCAGAGCAGCTGAAGAAAGTTGGAGACCTGAAGCCCCCATAGCGCCGCGCTTCCGCCGCATAACCCTAGCTCGTGCCGCGCTTCCGCCGCAGCTTGGAGCCTTCTCTGCGAGATTTTTTGCACTGTTTGTTTCCTTATTCTTTCCCTCTTCAAATCTCCATAAATCTATGTCAAATCTTCTGCAGGATTCTTCGCGCTAAAAATCTTCTTCCCCCTTCCAATAATTGATTTTCTGCAGGATTCTTTGCGCCGCGCTTAAAAGCAAATTGATTGCAAGTGATTTACTGCTTTGCATACTTTAATCTGACTTTAAGGGGCTATTGACCAATTCAGATTGGGTGGGGATTTCATTACCCTTCCCAGGACCCCAGAAATCACTTAAAGCATCTGCATTGACCACTTTTAATCTAAAAAATATTAGACTCAGCCCTAAGGACGTCGAGCTCAATAGGACAGAGGACTAGTATAGGCATCGGCCGTTTATCCTAACCGACATTGCGGTGACTAGGCTAGTGGTTTTTAATTAGGCCCACTGTAGTGGTGGTTCCTTCCCACTTACCTGGCCGTACTTGTCCGTGAAGAGGCGGTTTGAGGTTCTATATCTAGCCCTTTGGAACAGTTAGGAGCTGTCTAGCTGACCTAGGCAACCCTAGACTTAGGCCTGATTGTGCATGTGTGGTTAATTGCAGTTGTGTCACTAGTCTCTTTTCAAAATCTTTTTGCAAAAGCACACTTAAAAAGAAAAAAGATAATCTTTTCAAAACTTGCAACTTGTCGCTAAAGAATCGTTGCACTCACATTCTGTCTCGACTACACTAACCCTTTTAGTGTATGTCCGGTTGGACTAGGGACCCTAGCGCCCGATTAGTCCGTGTTTCGTTGGTACCGACCGACGAACCTTTCGACTCCGAAGTCGAAATCTTGTCCACTTCTTCACTTTCACCATCACATTCTTTCGAAGGTATGTCGGGACACGACCCCAACTATACCTTGCCGACGGGAATGATTCCGCCTCCGTTAGGTGCGAATAACCCGAATCTTCCGCCTGTCGAAGCGCCCGCACGAGTCGCGCTCCAGGATCTTTTCTACCCCATCCGCACCGCCCTTCCCACTTGTCTTTCCCTTCCACCGGCTAATGGGGACAACTTTGAGATCAAACCCCACTTCATCAACATGCTGCCTAAGTTTCATGGTTTGGAATCCGAAGATGCATATATCTTTATCAACAAATTCCAAAACGTTTGCGCCATGATGAAAACTACCCAATTAAGTGATGACGCTATAAGGCTAAGGGTCATTCCTTTCACCTTATGTGACCTAGCCGAGAAGTGGCTATACAGCACCGCATCACACTCAATCAGAAATTAGGACGAGTTTGTGAAAGCTTTTCTTAAAAAGTTCTATCCTCATCACAAAACTGCAAAAATCCGTAATGAAATCATTCAATTTTCACAGCTTCCTGCCGAACCATTTTGGAAATGTTTTGAAAGATTCAAAGACCTTCTCGTTCAATGCCCTCACCATGGAATCGAAAGATGGCAACTTTGCCAAACATTATACGAGGGATTGAACCCGGCAACGAAGCAGTTGCTAGAAACCCTTAGTCAAGGTCACTTTCTGTCCAAATCTAGTGATGAAGCGTGGCAGTTTCTTGAGGATCTTAGTGAGCAAACGATTCAGTGGGAGAGCACCAAGACCACATCTTCTTCTTCTTCTATTGGTCAACCTAGGGCAGGCATACATCAAATAGAGATGTCAATTGCTATGAAGGCCGAGATGGCCGCTCTTATGAAAAAGATAGAGGCGCTTGAGACCAAAATCTCAGCACCTTCTCCTGCCCCTGTTGTGCCCCCACGAACTATTTGTGCGTGTTGTTCGGATCCGTCACATCTCACTGAAGAGTGTCCTTACACTGCATCCACTCAAGGACAAGATCAAGTCAATGCTGCCTTTCAGCAACGACAAAGAAATGATCCATACTCTTCAACATACAATCCGGGTTGGAAGAGCCACCCTAATTTCGCTTGGAACCACAATCAACAAGTCCAAGGAAACAACAATTTTCAAAGAGCTCCTCCTCCACAACAACAACAAGCACCTCCACAAACTCAATTTCAGCAGCCTCCCCAACAGCAACCTTACCCTAATCAGATGAACAATTTTGTTCCCAACAATTTTGTTCCCCCTCAAAATGCTGTTAGCTCGCTCGAAAGAAGTCTAGAAGCATTCCTAAAGCAATCTGCACAAACTTTGGTGCAATCACAACAATCCACAGCTAGGATAGAGACTTCTGTTCAATCTTTGGTGCAAAACAGTGCCTCACACGATCAAAGCATCAAGGCTATTGAGGCACAAATTGCACAACTCAACGCAGCATTGAAAGAGCGAGAGAAAGGAAAGCTTCCGTCTCAACCACTCCCAAATCCCGGTCACGCACATGTTGCACATGAACAGCAGAATCATAACGTGAATGCTGTGACCACGTTGAGATCCGGAAGAGTGCTGCAAAACAATGTGGGTATTAACCATGACACCTCGGCCGGTGGTTCTTCATCTTCTTCACCTTCTTCATCTTCCTCTTCTTCTTCGTTAGAGCCTATTCTCCATCCTTCACATGGCTCTACTTCTTCTAGCTCGAATGGACCCTCTCCTCACAACACGAACACATCTACACGGGGTTCCGTTCCAACTCAACAATCTGATCCACAAAAATTGGACTCAACAACTTTTCAAAATGTTCCTTTTCCAAATCGGTTGAGATCCAATAAACCAACTCCACAGATGGAGAAGATTGTAGAGTTATTCAAGCAGGTTAGCATAAATATCCCTCTTTTGGATGCAATCCAACAAGTTCCTTCATATGCAAAAATCTTAAAGGACTTATGCACCAAAAAGAGGAAGTCACAAGTACCGAAGAAAGTCTTCGTGGCTAGTGCTGTTAGTGATGCTCTTGTCAATTCTTTACCCCCAAAGCACAAGGACCCCGGTTGTCCTACTATTTCGATCACAATTGGGAACAAGACCATCAATAGAGCACTATTAGATCTTGGTGCTAGTGTCAATTTGCTACCTTACTCGGTGTACGAACAATTAGGCGTTGGAGAGCTTAAGCCTACTCATTGTACTCTCCAAATGGCCGACCGATCAATCACCCATCCTAGGGGAGAGTTGGAGGATGTGTTAATTAAAGTTGGGGATTTCATTTTTCTCGTTGACTTTATTGTTATGGATACACATCCTGTCGTTAACCCCCGTAATCAAATTCCGGTGATACTTGGTCGACCATTCCTAGCGACTTCTAACGCGGTAATCAACTGTCGTAATGGTTCAATGAATTTATCTTTTGGCAAGATGACAGTTGAACTCAACATTTTCAAGTTAGGAAGTCAGCCTTGCGAGCCTAATTCTAGCGTACTTGATGTGTGCTCGATCGATGAGATCGCGGAGGAGGACTGTGAGTTCCTCCTAGAATCCGACACAGCTTTCACGTCGGACAAAGATTATGAGTGTTTCACCTTTGTTGATGATTTTGAAGACTCTCCACCCGAGTTTGAGTCTTTTGCTTTTTCGGATGAGTTAGTTGAACCATCCGACTCGGTAGCGTACACTCAATTTGAACCTTTGATGGAATCCTTCGAGTTTGAAACAGTTACTCCATTGTTACCATCTATTGTTTCACCACCAAAACTCGAACTAAAGCTTTTGCCGTCGCACCTAAAATATGCTTATCTAGGTGAAGATGAGACCTTACCCGTTATCATATCGGCCTCTCTAGCTCTTGAGCAAGAGAAGGCTCTTTTAACGGTCTTATACAATAATCGGCAAGCTTTCGGCTGGTCTATGGCGGACATCAAGGGGATTAGTCCCCTCATAGTCGAACATCATATACACTTGATGGATGATGCCAAGCCGGCTAGGGATCCACAAAGACGCCTCAACCCCATCATGAAGGAGGCGGTTAAGAAGGAGATTGTTAAGTGTCTTGATAGCGGTATCATTTACCCTATCTCGGATAGCCAATGGGTTAGCCCCATTCATGTCGTGCCAAAGAAATCGGGCATCACGGTCATCACCAATGAGGCAAATGAGTTAATTCCTACTCGCACCCAAACCGGGTGGCGAGTTTGCATCGACTACCGGAAACTCAATGCCGCGACAAGGAAGGACCACTTTCCTTTACCATTCATTGACCAAATGCTAGAACGATTAGCGGGGCATGAATTCTACTGCTTTTTAGATGGCTATTCCGGTTATAATCAAGTCCCCATAGCCAAAGAGGATCAAGACAAGACTACATTTACTTGTCCCTTTGGCACTTTTGCTTATCGTCGCATGCCCTTTGGGTTGTGCAATGCACCCGCTACATTTCAGCGGTGTATGATGGGGATCTTTTCGGACATGGTGGAGAAGTTTTTAGAAATCTTTATGGATGATTTCTCCATTTTTGGTGACTCCTTCGATGAGTGTTTACGGCATCTTGACGCGGTTCTCACCCGCTGTAGGGAAAAGAACCTAACCTTGAATTGGGAGAAATGCCACTTTATGGTACGAGAAGGCATTGTCTTAGGACATGTGATCTCGCAAAACGGCATAGAGGTTGATAGAGCTAAAATCGAAGTCATTTCTAATCTTCCTCCTCCTAAATGCGTCAAAGATATCCGAGCTTTCCTTGGCCATGCCGGTTTTTATAGACGGTTCATCAAGGACTTTAGCAAGATTGCTAGACCCTTGACTCTCTTATTGGCCAAGGACACTACTTTTGTCTTCGACTCAACTTGCATGAAAGCGTTCGAGTCTTTGAAACACTCACTCATTTCTGCGCCCATTCTTTCATCTCCAGACTGGACGCATCCCTTCGAAATTATGTGCGACGCATCAGATTTTGCCATTGGTGCTGTTCTTGGACAGCACATTAACAAAATGCCGCATGTAATTTACTACGCTAGCCGAACATTAAATGAGGCCCAATTAAACTACACAACAACAGAAAAAGAGTTTTTAGCGGTTGTGTTTGCACTTGAAAAATTTCGGCCTTATTTAATCGGCTCTCCAGTTATAGTGTACACGGATCACTCAGCTCTTCGCCACCTTTTTGCGAAGAAGGATGCTAAGTCTAGGCTCATACGTTGGATCCTCTTGCTCCAAGAATTTGACCTTATCATACGGGACAAGAAGGGATGTGAAAACGTAGTGGCCGATCACCTTTCACGACTTCCTTCGTCGCCCACGCTTGAACTGCCCATCACTGATGCTTTCCCCGATGAGCAACTCTTGACTGTTTCCTGCGAACCATGGTTCGCCGATATTGTAAACTACTTAGCCACCGGCTTGATACCTAACGATTGGTCGAAACAAGACAAACTACGATTTTTGTCCCAAGTAAAGCATTTTTACTGGGATGAACCTTATCTTTTTAAATATTGTTCCGACCAAATCATTCGCCGGTGTGTACCTGAAAATGAGGTTAAGAGTGTGCTGTCTTTTTGCCACGATCAAGCATGTGGCGGGCACTTTGGCCCAAAGAAGACAGCCGAGAAAGTTTTGCAGTGTGGCTTCTATTGGCCACGACTCTTCAAAGATGCTTTCGAATACTGCAAAACTTGCTCCCGGTGCCAACACTTGGGCCGGATATCGCGGAGAAATGAAATGCCGCTCCAACCAATTTTGGTTGTAGACATTTTTGATGTTTGGGGTATAGACTTCATGGGACCATTTCCTAACTCTTTTGGAAATGTGTATATTCTTTTGGCTGTTGACTATATTTCAAAGTGGGTCGAGGCTATACCAAGTCGAACGAATGACAACAAGGTTGTCGTTCGATTTCTAAAAGATCACATCTTTTCTCGATTTGGGCACCCTCGTGCGATAATAAGTGATAATGGTTCTCACTTTTGCAATAGGACTTTTGAGTCCTTAATGCGCAAATACTCTATCACCCATAAGCTGTCAACGCCATACCATCCCCAAACATGTGGGCAAGCCGAGATCTCGAATAGACAAATTAAGCAAATCTTGGAGAAAACGGTTTCTAAAAACCGTAAAGATTGGTCACTAAAATTGATCGATGCACTATGGGCTTTCCGTACTGCATACAAGACCGATCTTGGCATGTCTCCATACCGGCTTGTTTACGGGAAGGCCTGCCACCTTCCAGTAGAAATTGAGCATAAAGCATTTTGGGCCATTAAAGAGCTGAATCTATCCTTAGGAGATGCGGGCAGCAACCGAAAGCTGCAGTTAAATGAACTGGAGGAGCTGCGGGATGAGGCATATGATAATGCCATGATTGCTAAAAACCGAGCTAAAGTTTTTCATGATAAAAACCTTTTGCGAAAGACATTCAAACCGGGTCAACAGGTTTTATTATATGATACTCGGTTACACTTTCATCCCGGCAAGCTCCGTTCTAGATGGAGAGGACCTTTTGTAGTCCGCACCGTTTATCCGCACGGTGCGGTTGATCTTGAGAATCCAGAAGACGGCACTTTATTCAAAGTGAATGGACATCGTTTGAAACCGTTCTTCTCAGCGGACCCGTCGGAGGAGCTCCTGTTCTTGCAGGAGCCGATTTACACCGATTGATTTTCCCTCCACCTTCACCCTCGAATTTCTTTTTCTTTCAAAACTATATTTTCAAATAAGTTTGGGGGTGTGTATACTATGTAAATATAATAATAAGCAGGAACTCGCCGATATTATCAACCCATTTGGTGCAGCATGACAGTGAGGACACTGTCCATTATAAGTTTGGGGGTATGTTCGGTAAGTTTTCCTTTTGCATTCATATGTATATTTCTGCATTGCATCTTTATATAAAAATCATAAAAATTTGAAAAATTTGAAAAATAAAAAAAAAAAATTAGAAAACAGAAAAACCCATAAAAATTGAAAAATTTCAAAAATTATAAAAATTAATGTATTCAATTCTGGTTAATTGACTTGAGTTTGATAGATGGGTTAACTGGCTAGGAAAAACTAAATCTTAGACTTAGCAAATTGAAAACCCTAAAAATAACCTTCCTTAAAGTTTAACTGTGGAAAGCATATGTCTTTGTAGGTTATTTAGAAATAGGCAAATTTTGGGTTCAGTTCTTGGGCTAAGTCGAAACGAAGGAAAAGTATTAAAACTTTTATTAGAGTATAAGTTTGAAAAATAGTTCCTAGCTTAAGTCTAGATTCTGAAAATGTATACCCTACAAAATTGCACAAACACGCACCTTGAAACTTGGATTAGTAGAAGAGACCTTGAAATACTCTTGTCTAACGTCCTTAGCACAATGAAAAAGAAAAAAAAGAATGGATAAAAAAAAAATGGACACTGGTTTTTGTGATTACTTAAGGCTAAAAAAAAAAAAAAGAGAGAAAAAAAAAATAGAAAAATATTTAGCAAAGGTGCTATTGCTAAAAGCCTTGGGTGTTGCAAAACTAGGAAGTACGCCTTAAAGTGCTAACGCATCTGGTAATCGGTTGTTGGTACCTCAAGAAGTATTAACAGTCGCATGAAGGATGCGAAAGCGAAGTCTCACCAGTGCTTTGGACAATGGGCGGGAGTACGATTGCTTGATTTGAATTTCCAAGTGTAGGGGTGATATTTACACACACGTGGGGATATGTGATTAGAGTTTAGATAAGAGAAGGGAATGAAGAATAGAACTTGTGTCTTTAATAGAGTTGATAGAAATTCCTAAGTGGAGATGGAACTCTAGAAGGAAAACTTAAGAAATGCCGAAGGCTAGGTAATTCTACAGGATATATGTAATCTTAAGTTAAATAATGAGGAAGTGTGAAGAATATGGGTGGATAATTTGCGGGTCGACGATAATAGAATTCCTTGTTAGAAAACCTAAATGGAGAACAAAAGTCGAGAAACCAAGTTGATAGGATTTTGTGGGTAGTATCCGCTGAAAACCCTCAGGAGACAACACTCCTCCTACTAGGGACACCTAGAGGTTTAACGGCTTGTTGCACATGCTCAGTGCAATCGCGTTTCCTTGCGAAAGTGTGGCTAGGTTAGATTTTTAAATAATAAGTTTGCTCGAGGGCGAGCAAAAGATAAGTTTGGGGGTATTTGTTTATCACATAATATTGCATTTTGTATGCCCCATTCTTATGCATTTAAGAGTAAAAACAGGTGCTTTTGACCCATGTCTGCTGCATGTTACAGGTTACAGGTTCTTGGCACGAAAACAGTGAAAAACACAAAAGACGACACAAAAGAAGGATTTTGACCAGCAAATAGGAAGATCTTAGTAAAGCTCAGCAGAAGAACGGTTCACCACCAACAAAACAACAAAAGATCCAAATTTGCAAGAAAGACGGTTGCAAGAATCATTGCAAAGTGTTCGTTAAAAATCTGGTATCACTGTAGAAGCCCAAATGATTATCTGAATACATAACCAAGAAGCCCAGAAGCATACCAAGCAGCCCAGAAAAATCCAGAAGCTGACATCATCATTGCGCCGCGGAAGCGCGGCCCAAAGCCCATATACGCGGCGCTTCCGCGGCGTAAAGAAGCCCTAGTGCGCTTAAATTTTTCCATATTTTGTGACGGCTCTGGAGAGATCTTTTTAGGGGTATAATTGTAACTTTAGACATGCGGTGCAATCTGTAGCCCTAGGGTTTCTATGTCCTATAAATAGAACCCAAGACCTTGTATTTTCTTATGCCTCTTCTCATGAAATAAAATTCTGTTTTTTTCTAAGAGTGCATCAAAAGTAAGTAGGTTAATTTCTTTGCAATAATTGTAGTTTTTTATCTGTTCTTATTTTCTCGCTTTAATTTAATTTAGTTTAGTTTTTATTAAATTGCAATCGATGTTTTCTTTCTTCGATAAATTCTTGTTTTCTTTCATCCCCTCAATGAGCGAGTAATTTCCTCGCTTGTTAGGGTTAGGAATAGGGAAGGATTTGAGAGATGAAGATCTCTCATCTCTTTTCATCGCTAAACTTTTATGAACATTAGAACTCCATGCATACCTTTTGATTCCGCTCCCTACGGCACTTTTACCTTCAAGGTAACGGTGAACTCCGTAGTCTAAAGGCCCGGATCTTAAGGTTTTCCATGGAGGTTAGGGTGAAGATTAAGAAAGGAGGACAAGGATCTAGAGGAAGAATCAATCTTCCCAATCATCCTAATCACCTTTGTTAATATTTACCATAACTCTAATATGATTGATTTAATTGATGGCAATGGAAAGAGATGTAAATCTTTAATTACCAAATTTTCCCTAAACCTAATCCTAGCAAGTTTCTAATTCTACCTTCATACAACTTCGATTTTTTAGATTTAATTAAACTTCCAAACACCTTTTGGAATTAACTCGTAAGAACTTAAAGAAGATTTACACATCCCTGTGGACCGACCCGTATTCACCGGCTAGCTTCAAGCGACGCCGTTCTTGATTGCGGTAATTATTTTTGATCGACAAAACCTCTCTTAATCAGTTGTCCGGCATATGTGGAAACACAAAATCTGGACAGGCTCGAGGCAAGGTCAGTTCTGTGCAAGTTTATAGGATATCCCAAGCATTCGCGAGGGTATATCTTCTACCACTCCGAGGAACAAAAGGTGTTTGTTTCTTGACATGCCACTTTCTTAGAAAAGGGTTTTCTTATGAAACAAATTAGTGGTAATGAGGTAGAACTGGAAGAAGTTCCAGCAGCACAGGCTATAACTGATGATTTAGTGGAACCAGAGGATTCGATAGCTCCCAACGAATCTCAGCCTCTCCGCCGATCTAGTAGGGTTCCTCATCCACCTGAGAGATACTACGGTTTTCTCATTAATGGTGGAAGCGAGGATTGCATCATGGAAGATGATGACTCGACTAGCTTCGAGCAGGCCATCACGAGTGGAGACTCTGTGAAGTGGCTGGATGCAATGCGATCTGAGATGGAATCTATGTACACCAACAAAGTATGGACTTTGGAAGTTGCTCCTGAAGGGGTAAAACCTATTGGGAGAAAATGGATCTTTAAGAAGAAACTTGGTGTAGATGGAAAAGTTGAGACTTTTAAAGCTAGACTTGTTGCAAAAGGTTTTCCTCAACGACCAGGTATGGATTATGATGAAACCTTTTCTCCAGTGGCTATGCTTAAGTCCATCCGGATCTTACTTGCCATTGCTGCATACCATGACTACGAAATCTGGCAGATGGATGTTAGGACCGTTTTTCTAAATGGTGATTTAGAGGAGTGCGTGTACATGACTCAGCCAGAGGGCTCCGTAGACAGTGGGAGCAGCGGAAAGATGTGCAAGCTGCTTAAATCCATCTACGGGTTAAAGCAGGTATCGCGGGGTTGGAACATCTGTTTTGATGTGGTAGTCAAAGAGTTTGACTTCATCAAGAACGTAGATGATCTTTGTATATATAAGAAGGTGGCAGAGAGTAAGGTTGTCTTCATCGTATTGTACGTAGATGACATACTCTTGATAGGAAATGATGTTCTTATGCTGCACTCGGTCAAGCTCTTCTTATCACATAGATTCTCAATGAAAGATCTAGGTGATACCTCCTGCATTTTGGGGATTACGATCTATAGAGATAGATCTAAATGGATACTGGGATTATCTCAATCCAGGTATATTGACACCATACTAAAGAGGTTTAGTATGGAAGAATCCAAGCGTGGGAATTTACCCACGATCTCTGTACTCACTCTCTCCAAAGAGATGTCTCCTAAGACTAATTTGGAAAGAGCTCGCATGCAAGAGATATCCTATGCTTCGGCAGTAGGCTCTATCATGTACGCGATGCTATGTACCAGACCCGATGCAGCATACTCACTAAGTGTAGTGAGTAGGTATCAAGCAGATCCAGGAGAGAGTCACTGGACAGCTGTGAAGAACATTGTCAAGTACTTGAGAAGGACTAAAGAGATGTTCTTGGTGTATGGTAACGGTGAACTCCAAGTGGAGTCCTTTACCGATTCGAGCTTCCAAAGTGATAAGGACGACTCTAAGTCGCACTCGGGATTTGTTTTTACCCTCAATGGAGGGGCGGTTTGTTGGAAGAGTTCCAAACAGAAAACCATGGCAGACTCGACGATGGAGGCTGAATATATCGCTGCCAACGATACTGCCAAAGAGGCTGTCTGGATGAAGAAGTTCATAACTGAACTTGGAGTGGTTCCGTCCATTGAGCATCCAATACCTTTGTATTGCGATAACAATGGAGCAGTAGATTTGGCCAAGGAACCCAGGTCCCATCAGAGATCCGGGCATATTCTGAGGCGGTATCACCTGATCCGGGAGATAGTTGATCATCGATAGATCGAAGTCAGGAGAGTTGACACGAAGGACAACATTGCGGATCCACTCATGAAGGCCATACCTCAGATACAATTTGAGAGACTCTTCGGGATGTTAGGTATGAGATACTACAAAAGTTGGCCTTAGTGAAAGTGGGAGATTGTTAGTTATGTATATGCCTTAGAGGCCATTGTTGCACATATGATGTATATTATAGTGGATACTTGGATATATATAGAGAGGACTTTCTTTCTCGACATGATAGTATGCTATCTGGTTTCACTTTGTCTTAACATGTTGATTTGTATTGTATTACTGTCTTGCTCTCACATGTTGATAAAGCCCTTAGGATATGTACTTGACTACTAGGACTATGATGTAGATCATACTAGTGGAGCCAGGGTAGTCCATAAGTACATCCTATAATAGTTCCTAGTCGAGGGTGTATCGAGACAGGGCATCGATACTCCAGAGTAGACTAGTGTATAAGCCTCTTGACCTATATGATGGGCGATGGATGATCCCACATCCATTGGTGTTTGACATCAAAGATGGTATACGGGTGCTTAGTGGAGACTAGGTACACTGAACGGACTCGCCGAGAACTCCTAGATGGTATTATACCTATTGTCAGATAGCAGTTCTCTGGTAACACTGGTACAGGTTAGTCTGTAGACCCGAGAACATCATAGAGTCTTGTGTGATTCCCGCTGTGCTATGATTTCTACCTTACCACGTTCATGAGAACGTGCAAAAAGGTGGCTTTTGTGTATAGTCCCGAATCACATGGAGGCAATGAGCGATAAGAGGGGTTTCGTCTCTCCCGGTATTGGGGTTGATGTTGCGCTGTGTTCGATTGGCTTTAACTGGAAGTCCCTGACCAGGGCTGACATGGAGATCTACTGGTAAGTGTTATCAGTAGTTTCTCGACCCGTTATGAGCCTCACATCGACACAACTTATCGGTTACTGGGGTCTGACGTTCACCACCCCTAGACTGGATATGCGACATATCAGACGAAGAGACTGGACTGTACGGTAGTGTTATTGAATGGATTCACAGGAGTGTGTGCAGGCTTACTTGTTGATCTTCTGATCGCTCAATACCCGGGTGGCCGTTATGTTTAGCTGACCGCTTGCGGCTTGTGGGTGTTTGATATGATCATCACCTACTGCCGCCGTATTGACGAGTGTTTAGAGCCCTACACAGAGTTTGCCTGGCTTAGGCAAAACGGAGTAGGAGCACATATGTGATATGTGCGGGACGGAGAATAATACGTGTATGTGATACCGTATTCTATTCTCGCGATATGTGATATCGGTCGGGTATATGTGATATAGCCGGGTTATCGGATCAAGTGTTGATTCGATAAATTGATACATATTATATCAGTCGGTTTTATGTAATATAGCCGGATTATTAAATTAAGTATTGATTTAATAATTTAATGTATAATTATATATGTGATATATTACATTACATTAACTAATATAAGCTCACTTAAGCATTTCATTTTCTCATTTTGGATACTTTTAACATATATATGATATATGTTTATTGTATTCTTTTCTTTTGTTACTATATTATATATATGCGATATGTATAATTGTAACATACTAGGTTACACATGCAACACGGGTGTACGAGACTTAGACCATGTTAGGGTTAATGTTAGGGTTTATATTTATCATTAAGTAATTCAAATATTATGGATTTTGTCATGGTTGATATTTGGTGAAAGCTTGTAGAAGCTTGTAGGCTTCTTTTGACTTTGTCCACTTTTTTTGTCCAGCTTAAGATATTTTTTGACCTAACCTTTGACCCTAGCTCATGGTTAAGTCTCTATAAGGGTTAAGCATGACATTCTTGTTAGTGTATATATCCTAGAGGCCATTATTGTATCATACTAGATTGTATATTACTTAATGGAAGCTTGGGATATTCACAGTTGTATTGACAGTCTTGCTCAAAATGGTAGTATGCTACTTGGTTTGTATCTATCTTAATATGTGTATATGTTTCTTTTAACGTATCGTTAATACATATTGATAGAGCCCTTAGAATCTTTGCTTGATTACCGGCATTGTGATGGCAGTCACACTAGTGGGGGCTGGGTAGTCTACAAGCACATCCTTATACAGGTCCTTAGTCGTAGGATTATCGAGACAGGGTATCGATACTCCAGAGTAGACTAGTGTATACGCTTCTCATCCCAGCAGGGGAGATGGTCTGTCCCACAGCCATCAGTACATCGTACTAGAGATAGTATGCAGGTGCTCATTAGGTTACGAGTACACCGGACAGGACTCGCCGGGAACTACTGGTTGGTACTATATTTATCGTCAGATAGCAGTTCCCAGGTGACATGAGTACAGCTTAGTCCGTTGACTTGACACTGCTGTTTCGTTTCAAGTGTGTTCCCACTGTTCTTAGATTGCTACCCTACCACGGCTCTATTGAGTCATGCAAACAGGTAGCAGTTGGGTGCAGTCTCGAAGCACTTGGAGGCAGTGGCGGTTAGATAGGATTCGTCTCTCTCGATATTGGGGGTTGATATCGCGCTGTGTTTGGAGAGCCATTACGCAAATTCCCTGGCCAGGGCAAGCGGGATTTGTTGGTCGGTACTCCAGTAGTTTCTTAGGGTGTAATGGGCTACACCAACACGACTTATTCCGCTATTAGGGGTCTGACGTTTACCGCCCCTAGGCCCAATATGCGATACTCTTAGACGAACAGACCGGACTGTATGGAGATTGTCATATACAGGCTCAATAGGAGTTCGGATGGGTTTCCTCATCGGCCTTCTTATCGACATCTACCTGGGGACCGTTACGTACAGCTAGTACCGCTTGCAGCCCGTGGTTAAACCCACTGCCAGCGTAGTGTCGAGTCATTAGAGTCCCACACAGAGGGTTTCTCTGCTTTGGGCGAAACGATATAGAGGTCGTATGGTTTTACGACTGGGTTCGAACATATACGTGTACTTGTGCACGTATGATATTCGGACGGTATATACTAGTGGGCTTTGGTTTAAGCCGGATCCTAATATTAGATTATTGGATTTGTTTAATCTCAGTATATTCGTGTTTTTCGTAAATACGGATAGGAGGGACTTTCTCGTAATTTGTCGGGAAGTTTCTAAAGGGATATGACTCATTAAGGTTTTAATCTTTTGATTTAAACTTAAATGAGGTGGAGGAAATGATGTGTTGTTTTCATTAAATGAACCATGACTCATGGAGATGATTCATCTTATGAATTAAATGAAGCATGGTTGATATTTTACTAGACATTTTTAGTGAGATATTTTCATGCTTCATATTATTCAAAATTGAGCCAAGTTTCATATCATTATCACAAACACTTTCTCTCTCCTCACGCTCTCTCTTCTTCATCTTAACCCTAATTGTCTTATGAGTTGAGAACCCTAGGGTTAGTAAGACTAACATATCTTTAATCACTCTCTATATTCTCTAGGTCACTTGGATTAGCACTCTAAGTCACTTAGTTACCTCATCTTAGAGGTTAAAGCTCAAAGTAGGCACTTTCGGGTGGATCTTCTTCGACTTGAGGAGGCCGACGAGGAGGAGGTCAACAAGAATAAGAAGGACTAGTATCTTGAGGTATAATTATCTTACATAGTAGTTACCACTCCTAGTTTGTTTGTTAGTTAGGGTTTAGCAAAGATCCTTATGCATAGTCGATGTTACCTTGTTTGAAAATGATCGTTTTTACCTATTCCGCCTCCCCGCATCTATGGGCTGAGTAACGTCGACTTACAGTGGTATCAGAGCCTAGCTAAACCATAACTAATATGTTATCAAAGCCTTTAGAAATTCGATCACGGTTTAATCCCGAAAACACGACTTTTTCATGCACTTTCTGTCGTTTTTAAATTCCGGTCTAAAAATATTTTCAGAGACCTGAAAAATACGTGCAGGGTTTTTGCAGATCACTGAAGAAATTTGGGCATCCAAATCGGAGAGACGACCGCGGATCCGCGGCCGAACCAAGAGTTCTGCCTCCGATCCGCGGCCGAGTCGACTCCGAGTTGGTCCAAATTTCCTCTGGTGATCTACTGTGTTGTTCTGTGTTTTCTGGGATATTTTGTTTCTGCTCAGTTTTTTTTTTGTACAGTGGAGTATTTGGAGTAGATTCAAATTTGGTTTTTGATCGAAATTCTAAGAACTTTGGCTAATCGGATTATATCTGTGTTGTGATAAATGTGTTCGTAAACTTCCGCTAATTGCTATAAGTCGGTTAGTTGGGGGTTACACATTTCTGTGATGGTTATATTGGTTTGTGGATATGGACTTATTGGATTATCGTGAATGAATAGCCGGGGATGTGAGACGAGAGTTTCTTTCATTCAAATGTAAATTGTAAATTGTTATAATATTATTTTTTGCGGGGCACATCCGGGTTGAGGTTGTAGCCACCGTTATATTATTTCATTTATTGTTTATTGCTCCTAGGATAGACCCAAGGTGGGGTGCACAAACTACTGGATACTTTGAAGTGCCAAGTGGCCTACTCACGTTGTCGAGGGAGACTGCTTCACTTTGGGTATTTGGCGGGTAGTTTGCCTCACCCGTAGGGGTCTAGGGTGGGGTTGGCTCTTCATCACGACTGTGGAATCTGTTTTTCATTACAGGTTTAAACTAAATGCGGAATTCCTAGTATATCCAATATGTTCATCTGTGATCTGGAATGCCTATTATTGCGTCTGACGAATGTACATATCTATATATGATATCTAGTAGGCGTTGGTTATGTTTTGCATCTGTGCTAGCCCGGCCCCCGCTCTGTCGTTAGTTAAGTAACCTAACGGGTGAAGACGGGACCCAGTAGCGAATGCGGATGGAATAATCGGACGTTGTATTTTTGTTGTTTTCTGCAATGGTAGGATAATTGATGGGACTGCATTACATTAATGCAAAAGTAAACAAACCAAAGCTGAATCGTTGGAACAATTTTAAAACCACTCGGTTTTTCAAAACAGTAAAACTTTTAAAATGCAGATCTTAAACCACTCCTTTTAAAAACTATCAGGTTCCTTTGATTTTATCAAGTTCACTACGTTCACGGTTTCGCCAAAACCATTCGTAGCCCTCCATCATTTCAGTTGGATATTCAGTAGTATTTAAGCTATGTATTTTGACCTTCGCCAAGACAGTGATTGGTAGGTGCTGAATATTCATCTGTAGCATAGATAGATGCGTTGGTTTGGGACAGTCGTACTGCTATTTTGGCCTTCATCAAGGGTATGTACGGGTGGGTTCAAATTAACCTAGATAATGACGGATAGAACTTGACATGTGACTTATGATATGTTGGCCTTCGTCAAGGTCATAAGAGCATGGGGCAAAAATCCACATCGGGAGTTTCTAAAGAAATTGAAACTTGCTAGTGTTGCATACCATTTGGAGTGTGATAATTTTGGTAGGATTCCTTCAACTTTATCACACGATGATATTTGGATCCCGATCCTACTGTGAGTATATGCTACTCCTCGGGAGAATTTTTCACTTAACGATCAATACTATAAACCAAGTAGGTGTCTAGAAAGGTGTTAGCGGGGCTACGCCCCTAGAGAAAAGAGGTTATTTAATTAAGGAACTTCGCGAAAGCATCATAAAACCTCTCTCGAAGTACCGACACTGACCTGGCTGAACGGTTAAGCAAGTATTGTACGGTGCGATCAATCCTGACTAACTCTTCTTTTATGGTTTGAGGAAGGATTTGAGAAACAGTAGGATCCATTCTGTTTAGATAAATTAAAAACCACTCTAAACTTGCAAGAGCATCATGCTAAAATGTTTCTTCTCTCTTTCCTTATTGCAGCGACCAAATCATGACGGGCCTTAAGTTACTATTAGATAAAAATATATTGACATGGCCAAACTATAAAGATTGGTTCAGGAATGTCAAGATGGAAGTTACTTATGACAAGTTGGGCTATGTCCTTACTACTAAAGCCCCCGCTGTTTCAGGTCCAGAATCCAGCGTCGCGGATAAGGAAATCCGCAAAACCTGGGAGATTGACAGCGCGAAGGCCAAGTGCCTCGTGTTGGCCTCTGTGGATAATGAGCACCAGAGGCGGCACGAGAATATGGATCTTGAATCTATATTTCTCTACACCAAGGAATTGTATGGAGAGCAATCTCGTATCGCAAGATACGAGACCTTAAAGAATCTATTTCAGTCAAGGTTGTCAGTCGGATCATCTGTAGGGGAACACGTCCTTAAGATGATTGGCTACATTGAGGAGCTCGCAGACCTTAAGACCACGTTAGAGAACGAGCTGTATACAGACTTGATTCTCCAGTCCCTTCCTTCCACCTACACGCAGTTTATCTTGAATTTCAATATTCAAGGTAAAGAAATTGAACTTCCGGAACTCCTCAACATGTTAAGGAGTGCAGAGGGCACTCTGCAGAAAGCAAGAAAAACACCCGCTCTGTTTGTTAGTGGTGCTTCTTCTTCTAGCTCCAAGGCGAAAGCTAAAGGAAAGAAGAAGAAGACCCCTACCAAACCGAGAGGCGGTGTTGGTAAGGTGGAAGCTAAGGGAAAGGTAAGAGTGGCAGGGCTGATAGTAGGAAAGGAAGAATGCTTTTACTGTCATAGAAAAGGCCATTGGAAGAAAAATTGCAAGGCTTTGAACGCCAAGAACCAAGGCCCGAGGCAAGTTGTGGCTTCGGCTTCAGGTGTGTTTGTAATTGAAAATTGTCTATCAACCAACTCTACTTTCTGGGTGTTGGATACCGAATCAGGATCTCATATATGCAATTCTTTGCAGGCACTGAGAAGCCGTAGAGTTCTGAAGACCGGTGATATGACCCTCAGGGTTGCTAACGGAGCGAGCGTGGATGCTGTGTCTGTAGAGGAATATCACCTTGGATTGACGAGTGGACATATTTTGGTTTTGCGCAACTGTTTTTGTGTATCTAGTTTGACTTGTAATATCATTTCAGTATCTTTGTTATCAAATGAAAGTTATGATTTTACATTTGTAAGCGATGTTGTAAACATCCATCTTAATCATGGTCTGATTGGGGTACTCTAAACAACGGTATATACATATTAAACCAATTACAAATTTTTAATGTCCAGAATACACTTAAAAGAAAGTCTCTGGATACAAATCTGGCTTTCTTATGGCATTGTAGACTGGGTCATATCAATGAGACAAGGTTAACCAAGTTACATAAAGAAGGATATTCGGATCCGTTCGAGTATCAATCTTATGAAACTTGTCAATCATGTCTCAAAGGAAAGATGACAAAGACTCCGTTCACTGGACATGGCGTAAGAGCAAGTGAGCTCTTGTGACTCATACACAGCGACGTGTGTGGTCCAATGTCTACACATGCAAGAAGTGGTTATTCCTATTTCATTACTTTTACGGATGATTTCTCTAGGTATGGACATATTTTCTTGATGAAACATAAATCCGAGGCCTTTGAGAAATTCCGAGAATATAAGAATGAATCAGAAAAACAAACCGGGAAAAGTATCAAGACACTGAGATCTGATCGAGGTGGTGAATACTTGAGTGCCAAGTTCCTGGATTAACTCAAAGAGATTTGAATTCTCTCTCATCTTACTCCTCCATACATACCACAACACAACGGTGTATCGGAGAAACGAAACCGAACCCTATTGGATATGGTGCATTTCAAGATGAGTAATGCTGAGTTACCGCGATCATTCTGGGGCTATGCACTAGAATCAGCTGCATATCTTTTGAACAAGGTTCCTACCAAGACTGTGCCTACCACACCATATCAGATGTGGAGTGGGAAGAAACCCTATCTTCAGTATCTCAAGATATGGGGATGTCCAGCTTTTGTTAAAAAGCAGCATGCGGACAAACTCGAGGTACGATATGTACTGTGTAAGTTTGTGGGATACCCAAAGAACTCCAGGGGGTATCTTTTCTATAACGCAGAGGAACAAAAGGTTTTTGTTTCTCGTCATGCTCACTTTCTGGAACATCAGTTTTTAGAAAAAGAAACAAGTGAGAGCGCAATAGAACTGGAAGAAATTCCAGAAAGCTTGATGGAACCAAAAGTTTCAAGAGAACAGGACATTCCAGCACCTCTTCGAAGGAGTAGTAGGCCGTCTCATCCGCCTGAGAGATACTACGGTTTTCTCACAGACGGGGATCGAGAGGATTGCATCGTTGACAATGATGACCCTACTAGCTTCCAGTAAGCCATTCAGAGTGGCGACTCGGTAAAATGGCTGGATGCAATGCGGACCGAGATGGAGTCCATGTACACCAACAAAGTATGGATCTTAGATATTGCTCCAGAAGGGGTAAAACCCGTAGGCTGCAAATGGATCTTCAGAAAGAAGATTGGTGTAGATGGACAGGTTGAAACCTATAAGGCTAGACTTGGTGCAAATGGTTTTCGTCAAAGACCTGGTTTGGACTATCACGAAACCCTTTCTCCAGTGGCTATGCTCAAATCCATTCGAATCCTTCTTGCCATTGCTGCCTTCCACGATTATGAGATCTGGCAGATGGACGTAAAGAAGGCTTTTCTAAATGGTAATTTAGAAGAGTGCGTCTATATGGATCAGCCAGAGGGTTTCATTCAGAGTGGGAGCAGCTGTAAAGTGTGCAAGTTGCTTAAGTCCATTTATGGACTAAAGCAGGCATCGTGGAGTTGGAACATCTGTTTTGATGAGAAAGTCAAAGAATTTGACTTTATCTAAAATCCAGATGAGCCATGTATTTATAGTAAGATTGTAGCACGAACTGTTGTATTCCTCGTCTTGTATGTGGATGACATTCTCTTGATAGGAAATGACATTCCTATGCTATAATCTGTCATAGGATTCTTGTCACACAGGTTCTCCATGAAAGACCCGGGTGATGCCTCTTTCATTCTGGGGATCCAGATCTATCATGATAGATCTAAGAGGATTTTAGGATTTTGGCAGTCCAGGTATATCGACACCATACTGAAAAGATTCAGTATGGAAGATTCTAAGTGCAGTAATTTACCGGCTTGTTACGGAATCACCCTCTCCAAAGAAATGTCTTCCAAGATTGATTTGGAAAGGGATCACATGTCTATTATACCATACGCTTCTGCGGTAGGCTCTATAATGTATGCGATGTTGTGTACCAGACCAGATGTTTCTTACGCACTAAGCGTGTTAAGACGGTATCAGTCAAACTCAGGGGAGAACTACTGGACAGCAGTAAAGAACATTCTTAAGTACCTGAGAAGGACTAAGGATATGTTCTTGGTTTACGGCGGAAAGGACCTCCAGATCGAGGCCTTTGCTGACTCCAACTTCTAGAATGACAAGGATGACTCCAAATCCATGTCGGGTTGTGTCTTTACCCTCAATGGAGGGGCGGTCTGTTGGAAGAGTTCCAAACAGGACACCGTTGCTAACTCAACGATGGAAGCAGAGTATATCGCAGCTTCTGATGCCGCAAAAGAAGCAGTCTGGATGAGAAAGTTCTTAACAGAACTTCAGGTGGTTCTGTCCATTGTTGATTCAATACCTCTGTATTGTGACAACAATGGGGCTATAACTTTAGCGAAGGAACCCAGGTCCCATCAAAAGTCCAGACACATCTTGAGGCAGTATCACCTGATCAGGGAGATCGTAGATCGCCGGGAGATCGAGGTTCGGAGAGTTGCTACAGAGGAAAACACTGCAGATCCATTCACAAAGGCCATCCCTCAGACGCAGTTCGAGAGGCTATTCGAGATGATAGGTCTACGATACGCCAGCATATGGCCCTAGTGCAAGTGGGAGATTGTTAGTGTATATGCCCTAGAGGCTATTATTGTATCATACTAGATTGTATATTACTTAATGGAAGCTTGAGATATTCACAGTTGTATTAACAGTCTTGCTCAAAATAGTAGTATGCTACTTGGTTTGTATCTATCTTAATATATGTATATGTTTCTTTTAACGTATCGTTAATACATATTGATAGAGCCCTTAGGATCTTTACTTGACTACCAGCGTTGTGATGGCGGTCACACTAGTGGGGGCTGGGTAGTCTACAAGCACATCCTTATACAGGTCCTTAGTCGTAGGATTATCGACACAGGGCATCGATACTCCAGAGTAGACCAGTGTATACGCTTCTCATCCCAGCAGGGAAGATGGTCTATCCCACAGCCATCAGTACATCGTACTAGAGATAGTATGCAGGTGCTCGTTAGGTTACGAGTACACCGGACAGGACTCGCCGGGAACTACTGGTTGGTACTATACCTATCGTTAGCTAGCAGTTCCTAGGTGACATGAGTACAGCTTAGTCCGTTGACTTGACACTGCTGCTTCGCCTCAAGTGTGTTCCCACTGTTCTTAGATTGCTACCCTACCACGGCTCTATTGAGTCGTGCAAATAGGTAGCAGTTGGGTGTAGTCCCGAAGCACTTGGAGGCAGTGGGAGTTAGATAGGATTCGTCTCTCCCGGTATTGGGGGTTGATATCGCGCTGTGTTTGGAGAGCCATTACGCAAAGTCCTTGGCTAGGGCAAGCGAGATTTACTGGTAGGTACTCCAGTAGTTTCTCAGGGTGTAATGGGATACACTCCAATACGACTTATACCGCTATTAGGGGTTTGACGTTTATCTCCCCCTAGGCCCGATATGCGATACTCTTAGACGAACAGACCGGACTGTATGGAGATTGTCACATACAGGCTCAGTAGGAGTTCGGATGGGTTTCCTCATCGACCTTCTTATCGACATCTACTTGGGGACCGTTACGTACAGCTAGTACCGCTTGCGGCCTGTGGTTAAACCCACTGCCAGCGTAGTGTCGAGTCTTTAGAGTCCCACACTGAGGGTTTCCCTGCTTCGGGGAAAACGATATAGAGGTCGTATGGATTTACAACAGGGTTCGAACATTTACGTGTACTTGTGCAGTATGAGATTCGGATGGTATATACTAGTGGGCTTTAGTTTAAGCCAGATCCTAGTATTAGATTATTGGATTTGTTTAGTCTCAGTATATTCGTGTTTTTCGTAAATACGGATGGTAGGGGCATTCTCGTAATTTGTCGGGTAGCTTCTAGAATGAGATGACTCATTAAGGTTTTAATCTTTTGATTTAAACTTAAATGAGATGGAGGAAATGAGGCGTTGTTCTCATTAAATGAACCATGACTCATGGAGATGATTCATCTTATGAATTAAATGAAGCATGGTTGATATTTTACTAGTTATTTTTAGTGAGATATTTTCATGCTTCATATTATTCAAAATTGATCCAAGCTTCATATCATTATCACAAACATTTTCTCTCTTCTCAAGCTCTCTCTTCTTCATCTTAACCCTAATTGTCTCATGAGTTGAGAACCCTAGGGTTAGTAAGACTAACATATCCTTAATCGCTCTCTACATTCTCTAGGTCACTTGGATTAGTACTCTAAGTCATTTAGTTATCTCATCTTAGAGGTTAAAGCTCAAAGTAGGCACTCTCGGGTGGATCTTCTTCGACTTAAGAACGCTGATGAGGAGGAGGACAACAAGAACAAGAAGGACTAGTATCTTGAGGTATAATCATCTCACATAGTAGTTACCACTCCTAGTTTGTTTGTTAGTTAGGGTTTAGCAAAGATCCTTATGCATAGTCGATGTTAACTTGTTTGAAAATGATCGTTTTTACTTATTCTGCCTCCCCGCATCTATGGGGTGAGTAACGTCGACTTACAATTCTTAACCCATGGTTGTATTTCTAAACTCACAATAATAATTCTTTTATCACTTCATTTTCTTCTTCCTTAAAAAGCTTTTCTAGCTTTTTCATTTGTGATAAAAGATTGTGAGAAAAAGAAAACTAAAGAGAGCAAAATTCCTACTTCATCATCCTCTTCTATACTAGCCATATAGATTAGTGTGTTAGCTTCACTAGTTCTTACTTAGTGAAGAGATAGCTTGAGTACGTGTTTCCTTGAAGTAGATCATCTCAGATTTCGAAGACTACAAGTAAGGATGCATCATACGACTTGTAGAGCCTCTCAAGAGTCCGGGAGTTCATGGATCGCAGCGAAGGGACCACTACTCGGAGCTTATAAAGCGAAGGAATGAATTACAAAGGTTGTAATCCCTATCACTTAGTTGTAAAGTGTTTGCATTTCGATTTTGTATGATTTTTTAGTTAAAGATCTAAGGTTAGGGTTAGCTAGAATGGCAAAAATTTTAAAATGGCATGGACGATGCCACCCGAAACCTTGCTGCCGTGCTAGACAACTCTACAGAAAGAAGCCAACATACCTTCACTATTTATAGCCTTAACAAAATCTTCCAATGACTAAAAGTTTACTCGCGCACCGACACGAATCGCGGAACGTCTCAATTTCCCGATATGGAACGGCCATGTATCGGCCATGCCTGTCTTTAAAGGCGGCCATGCGGCCCACGGTAGGTTGAACGACGCCCTCACTCCTACCAATGCAGCTCGTGGAAGTTTGAACGACACCCCGTGAGGGCCTAAGGGAGACTTGAAAGCCCTATTCACGAGGCTGCCGGGTAGCTTTCTGCTTGGCGCATCCGTAGCGGGTAGCTTCCTGCCCAACAACGCTGTGGATCCAAAGCCCTCGCCAAGAGGCCGCCGAGAAATTTCATGCTGTCCAATCCCTACCGGGTAGCTTCCTACCCATCTACGCTAAGAACTAAAGCCCTCTTAATGAGGCCATCGAGCAGCTTCCCTGTCCGGTCCATCCCTAGTGGGTATGTTCCTACCCAACAACGCTGTGGATCCAAAGCCCTCGCCAAGAGGCAGCCTAGCAATTTCATGCTAGCCAATCCCTAGCGGGTAGGTTCCTACCCACTTACGCTAAGGATCTAAAGCCCTCTTAACGAGGCCATCGAGCAGCTTTCCTGCCCGGTCCATCCTTAGTGGGTAGCTTCCTGCCCAACAACGCTATGGATCCAAAGCCCTCACCAAAAGGCCGCCGAGCAATTTCATGCTAGCCAATCCCTAGCGGGTAGCTTCCTACCCATTTACGCTAAGGATCTAAAACCCTCTTAACGAGGCTACCGAGCAGCTTCCCTGCCCGGTCCATCCTAGCGGGTAGCTTTCTATCCATCTACGCTAAGGATCTAAATCCCTCTTAATGAGGCCACCGAGCAGCTTCCCTGTCCGGTCCATCCCTAGCGGGTAACTTCCTATCCACCTACGCTAAGGATCTAAAGCCCTTTTAACGAGGCTATCGAGCAGCTTCCCTGCCCGGTCCATCCCTATCGGGTAGCTTCCTACCCATCTACGCTAAGGATCTAAACCCCCTTAACGAGGCCACCGAGCAGCTTCCCTGCCCGGTCCATCCTTAACGGGTAGCTTCCTACCCATCTACGGTAAGGATCCAAAGCCTTCATTACGAGACCACCGAGCAGCTTCCTGCCCGGTCTATCCCTAGTCGGTAGCTTCCTACCCATCGACTCTAAGGATCTAAGGCCCTCACTAAGGAGCCACCGAACATACTCTTGTTCGGCTCCTCTTTGTGAGGTAGGTTCCTGCCCTAAGAAAAGATGGATCCAACGCCCTCGTCAAGGAAGAATCAGTCAACATCGACCTATTCTAACATAGTTATTTTAGATTCATGCTAAATGAACGATCTCTACCTTGACTTCGGGGAACAGGAGGGTACCGGCCTTCCTATACCTGGCTGTTACTCGACTTACACTAGACGCACGAATGTCACATAAAAAAACGGGCATCGACCTACGGCCTAACGCTCGATTCGAGGAAAAGACTGACTAGCTGAGCTACTCACGCAAAAAGCACACAGTCACGCAGAGGAAAATAAGCTCAGCTTTATTTATATTCCAGAAATTTTTACAAGGTATTCTGGGCTCCTCAGCCTTACAAAAAATGCCCGGAAGCTTACAAAATTTGAAAAAAGAAAAACAAAAAGGGCACAAGGAAAAAAAGCTCAGGGTGCAGGCTCCGCCGGGGTCTCGCCTTGCTCGACACCGCCCTCAGAGGCCAGGGCTTCTGCCTCCGTAACGGCCTCTCCCCTGACAGCCACTTCGGCGCTAGCCACTTGCGGCATATCCTCAGGGAGCGGGAACTTGGCGCGGAGCTCACCGTCGGCAAACTCCGGCATTGACGCCTTGACGGCATCAAGAGCCTCGTGCCAAACGATGGCCGAGGCTTCGGCGAGGTCAGTGTAGAACTGGTCTGACGCCTTGTACCTCTCCACGGACTTCGAAGCTCGACAAGTTTTACCGCATCAAGCGCCGCCTGGGTGTCCCTCTTGCTGGCATCCCTTGACTTCTTCATCATGGCGTAGAGCTTGCTAACCTCCTCCAACTTAGCCTAGATGGCCTTATTGGATTCACTCAGAAGTCGGTGAGACTCCTTACACCTGGAGTTCGTCAACTCCTCGGTGACCACCAGGGTTTCGAGGGCGGCTATCCTCTCCTTCGCTTGCTGCAGCTCAAGGCGTAAATCCTCTTCCCGCGAGGACAATTTGTTCGCCCTCCTCATGGCCGGGGCGATCTCCTCGGATTCCATATTGACGATGAGGGCGCAGTGTTGGAGGACCTGAGAAAAGAAAAAAAAGGAGTTAGAAATATTCAAACTGAGGAAAAATACTTAAGAAAATTCTTAAAGGAAAACGAATACAGACCTAAACCGCCTCCTAAGAAATGGCGGCCACTTAGGCCTTTAGGGTCCCCCGAGGAATTTTTCCCCCGGCCGATTGCTCTATGTCGGAGAGCAGGCTGTCGGCGACGGAAAGCCCTTAGGGCACCTCAAAACAGACGTCCCCCTCCTACACGGGGATCCCGGTAGGTGGTGAGTGAGAGATCGTCCTTTTGTGCCTCTTGAGGGAGACTTCGGTAGGACCGGCTTCTTCCTCCACCTCCCTCGTCCGGGGATCCTGTCCTCGCGCATGCTTCTGGCTCTCCCCATGGCCGACTTCCGGGGCTCGGGGCGCAGCAGAAGGCTTCGCTGGTGGAGTTGGTTTCGGGGCCGAGCTCAGTCTGGGTCGGGACGAGCTTCTGCCCCCGGTCTTCTTCTGGGACGCCGCGGCTATGGCAGCCAGAAACTTTGACCGGTCCATTTTCCCTGCAAGGGAGAATACACAAATAAAGAGAGTTAGTGATGTTATAGGGACAAAAGAAATTTATCCAAGTCTAAAAAGATCGTCCAAGGACCTACCTTACCCAGGAAACGCGCAGGGCTGAGCCCGACCTAGCTAAGAGCCTGCTTGGAAAGCAGGACGTCGGCCCGCTGGATCGGCTCCCACATTGATACCGCCCTCGTCTCAGGTAAGGACGAATGCTTCACCCTTGGGCAGTCGGCCCTATGCCATTATGTAGGCACAGGCCAATTCTCGCCCTCAGGTGGCCCGACGAATACTAACTTCTCCTTCTATTCATGAATGGAAGAAGGAATGACTACCATGCCCGACCTGTCCACCCTACCCTTACGTTTTTTGAAGGAAAAGTACATCCGGCTCAGCTCGTCCTTGCTGGTTCCGGGGTGATTCTTATAGCAAAGGAAAGAAACAAGAAGGGTCAAGCTGAAAGGGATGTCTTCAAGTTTCAACCGGACCAGAAAGCCGAGGAGGATTCTCTACGAGATCGGCGCTAGCTGGCCCGGGCCAAGATGGAAGCAACGAAGCATCCCACATACCTCGGTAGGAAATGTCAGATGCATTCCCGTCCGGAATGCTTCCAAATACAGGGCAATCTCTTTCCCCTGCAGCTGGTCCGCCCGTTTGCCTTCTTTATCCAAATGGAGTGAATAGTTAGAGAGGATCTGGAAATGAGCCCGAATCTCGGTAAGCTCGTCCACATCCCTCAGGACGGAGGGCGCATCGCGAACGTTCCCGATGCGCACCTTAGAGGCCCTTGTCGCCGCCTGGTGGAGAACGACGCGGGTAGCCCTGACTCTATGGGGCGAGCCCGACGCGGAAGACGCAGTAAAGAGCCCTCTCGGCTTTCTACGGCCAAAGAGGCAGCAAAACCTTTGGACTCGACTCCAATGACTGGAGCTTCATCGCCCGACTCAACCCTAACTATCTCTACAAATTCCTCAGAAGAAGGCATCTAACCTGAGTCAAAGGAATGGTTTGCCAAGGAAAAAGCACGGGTGACCCGATCTAAGAGGAAGGAACGCTGAGCAACCTTTGACAGCGAAAGAAAATTATGGTGGATGTGTTGGCCCTAGAGGGTCCCCTCCTATTTATGCACTCCAGAGAAAGCATCTAACAGCCCTGATCAATTCCCGCCAAAAGGAAACATCGCGTTTGCCAGCCGTCAAAGCTCCACCCGGCGAACGACCATTGGGGACGTCTCTTCGGTCGCATGCGACAACAACAGCCTGTCGCGTCCGCCAACCCACATCAGACACGTGGCCTGTAGTCCAACAGACGAATGAGCAAATCGGCGCCCCTTTTTTAATGCACGATCATTTCGCTGATCCGCTGATATCATCGGAGATACGCGCGAAGATCCAGACGCTTGGGGATACGCCACGTGGGCTCGGAGATCTGAACGACGCAACTACCCTACACCACGCCATCCCGGAAAATCCGCACCATGGATTCTTGGCAACAGACTGGGCCGAGAAAACCGAGCAGGCCACTCTCAACCCGACCCTTAAATAGGTCGGAACATGTGTGGGGGGTAATGATGATACTCATAAGTGGGAATTTCTCAGATCACAACACGTGACGAATGACATATCACCTGCGACAGTTCACTAGACCCCTGGGGGCTACCGAGGTAAAATCGGTGTGGAGCATTGATGACTTTCTCTGTTTGTCACCCGAGCCAAAACTCCGCCTCTTACATAAGAGCGACCCAGCCTCCAAAATGGCGCCCATCCTCTTATGCTCGTCTCCGAGCTATTGCAGAGCTGAGTTTTCTCGGCCTCCCGGTTCGTCTCCAAGCCTCCGCCGGACTAACCCTCCCCAGCTCTCCCGGTCAAACGAGAGCGCGGGGCCTTAGCGCTTCCGCAACAGCTTCGCGTATCCTGCCGAAGCGAGATATCCTCCGCCCCACGTCCCGTGTCCCATGCTGGTGCATCCCTCCATTACTGAGCGTATCCTGTCATTAATGGAGGGATCTCGTCATTCACGCAGGCGAAAGTCAGGGGCGTAACCGAAGGCGAAGATCTCGTACCTGCTCACTCCATGCGACCATTATAAAAACCCCTTTCTCAGACGACTCAGGTAAGGCAACTTGAATCCAATACGCCGCTACTCTGCTTCTATTCCTCGGCTCTAACTTGATCGTCGGAGGGTCCTATGGTGGTTACCACCCCGGGACTTCTTTACAGGTAGCTCGGCGTCCAACACAAACCCATTAAGATCCACACCCAAAAACTCCAAAACCAAATCTCAGCCGTCCAAGACCACCATGGCAGGATCGACGGAGGACAGCATCTGAAGGAGACGAAGACACTCCATCACTAAGTTTGGTTGTATGATTATAATCATCACCACCTCTTTTATATACATATAAAAAAAGAGAATAGAAAAAAGATAGAAACCAGTAAGAGAAAAGAAGAGAGTGATTTTGATTAAAAATTGCCCAAAGATGTAACCATAAGAATTATTACCTCTCTCATGAAATTTAGTACATATTTTAACCGAAACTAGTTATACTCCAAAGAAGCTAAAGACATTCCATTAATACTAACATATATGATTACACAACAATGAAGAAATTGCTACAAGCACTCAAATTAACCTACCGATATATAAGATTGCTTAAAAAAATTCATGACAATAAATTAGAAAACTATCTAAAATGGTTGATTGCACAAAACAACCCTATAGTTTAGAGCTGAGAGGTTTGGGTGTGGCTCCTTCAAAGATGGATCAAAATCAAATTTCCTTTGAGATGTAGGATGCTGCTTTATATAGTTGTTGATTCTACTCCGTATTATGCCTGTCTTTTCTTTTGCCCTACTGAATATGTTGTATTTCCTTTCATTTGTTGACTGCGATGTGATTTTCATTTTGGTTTTTTGTATTTTGTAATTCTCGTTTTTTCAATAAAATTTGAATTGGACGGGCTCTTTGAGCCTAGCTCTTATCCATGAAAAAAACCTATAGTTTATCTTGTACAACACTTATACCACCTCCTTCGAATGACCAAAAACCCTCCAAAAAAATCCCAAATTCTACTCAACACAGCTGAAACGAGTTCTAATGTTAAATTAGATAATCATTTGAGTTGTTTGGGGTTAAATTTGAGTGTTTTTATAGGTTTTGGTCCATTAGAAAAGTGGGTGTTTGCACTAATAGATTCGCATCAGAGATTGCTATACAAAATAAACGAGACTAGAGGGGTGTTCTGCACAATTAAACCTATCTAAAAGCTAGATTTTTCTGTTCTTTGCTTACCACCAAACCGACTATTAAAAACAACTGAGGTGTCTTTTTCTCTCTCTTTCTTCTTTTTTAGTGGGTGGGGGGGGGGGGGGGGGGGGGGTTGTTCAGCTAAAGTAACATCGAATTCCGCTCTTTTACAGGATATGGATCTTTTGATCTTTCTCCTTCCTGTAGGGTTTGGTCCTAAGGTCGCAACAATTGTGGACCGCAGTGGAAAAAGAATAAATTTTTTTTTATCTAACTTAGAACCAAAACCTTACACAAGATCATATCAAATAACAAGTAGTTGCAGCCAAATAGAAAACTAGAGAGTAGAGAATTTGGGGTTACAGCCTTTGTAGTGTGTCAGAACGCTTATCGGAAGACCTATGCTAAGCTTCAAGTCGTCGGGATCGAGATTGTATGCCGTAACCCTCGCCGTAGAAGATCCACTTGAAGGAAACCAACCAAGCTTCATCTCCACTTCATAAGTAAAGATACTAGATCTAACAACTTGCTAGGATATAGATGTGGGACGATGTGGTGGAAAAATCCTCTCTATTTGTCTTTGCTTCTCTATTTCCCCAACCCCTAAATTTGAAGAGGAGGAGGGGGAAGAAGAGAAAGCATGGCTACCCTTTCTTTTTCTCAAATGAAAAAGAATAATGTAGAGTTCTCTCATCCCTCCACTCTCTTATTTATTGTCTACATTTTAGTGAGATGGGTCCTACCCTCCGCATGCAAACCATTTGTCTTCAAAATGACAAATTATGTATGTATGTATGTATGTATGTATGTATGTATATATATATATATATATATATATATATATATATATATGGGGTAATGATCCAGTGAGACACTTTCTTATATGAGACAAATAAGACGCACTCTATAACACCCTACCCCTCCGTGTATTTCACTAATCTAGACCATTCACCGTGATCTGCATATTACGCGTACTTTATGTATCAATTTTTATGAGATTCCTACACCTCTAGTATGAACGATCGATGGTATCATTTTTCAGACTACCGAGAGACGTTCATTTTTCATTCACACGATCGCATGTACTAGAGGTGTAGGAATTGAAAGTATGTCTTAGCACCTCTACTAGGTTTCAACAAGTATCAAGTATGCAATTTAAAAAAATCTAGAGTGCTAAGTATACTAATCTAGAATCGAACTAGAGAATTATGGTTTTTAAGCAATCAAACAAGTTCTAAACTAAGTGATAAGAGTTTACAACCTTTGTAGACCAGTCCTTCACTTCTAAAGCTCCAAGTAGTAATCCCTAGAACTCTTCTCAAGGTTCCACTTGAAAAAAGGATTGAGCTTGCTTGTTGTCTTTGATGCCGAAGATGATCCACCTTGAAGTATCTTTCACTCAAGCCCACTCTTCACTAATCAAAGTATTAGTGATGCAAACAAGCTAAACTAATGGGCTAGATTGGTGTAGATTGATAAAATAGGAGATTTGCTCACTAGAAATAATTTTCTCTTTTCTTTTCTCAACTCAAGATAAACCCTAGAGAAGAGAATGAAGAAGAAGATGAGGATAAACTTGGATGAGAGAATGGACCATGTCACAAGAGATAAGAATGAGATTGGAATGATTAAATATCTTAAAAATAAAACAAGAACTAAAGATGAGTCATGGCTTCTCAATACTTCTCCAAGCATCCAAAGCCATGACTCACTCTTTTCTTCTTGTCTTTTCTACAAAATATAAATCATTTCCTTTTTCATTTATTCTTGTGTGATTCTCATACACCCATGTTCTATGTATCATCAATCATGATACAAATATCAAATTCATATATATATATATATATATATATATATATATATATCACATATATATAAACATATAAAGAGAAGAAAATCTTTAGTGAGCTAATATTAGTTAATATATATATATATATATATATATATCAAATATATAAATATAAACCAAATTATTAAATCAACACTTGATTCAATAATCCGGTCATATTATATATAACCGACTAATATCATTTATATATGTATATCAAAACATTAAATCAACACTTGATTCAATTATCCGGTTATATCACATATAACCGGCTAATATTCAATATTAGATATTAAATCAACACTTGATTCAATAATCGGGTCATATCATATATAACCGGCCAATATCAAATATATATACATAAATCAAATTATTGAATCAACATTTGATTCAATAATCCGGTTATATCACATATAACCTAACCGATATCAAATATCGCTAGATTAGAATACGGTATCACATACTCGTATTTAATCAAGCTCTCGCACATATCTCTATATGTGCCCTACTTCGTTTTGCTTGAACTAGGAAAACTTTGTGTAGGACTCTAAAGACTCGTCAATACGCCAGCAGTAGGTAATGATCACATAAGATACCCACAAGCCGTCAGTGGTACTAGCTAGACGTAACGGTTACCCAGGTATTGAACGAATAGAAAATCAACAAGCAAGCTTGTCCAAACTCGTATAAAGCCTGTAAGCAACACTTACCGTACAGTCCGATCTCTTCGTCTGATATGTTGCATATCGAGTCTAGGGGTGGAATCGTCAGACCCCAATAACTTGATAAGTCATGCCGATATGTGATCTATAACCTTTCGAGAAACCACTAATAACACTTACCAGTAAATCTCATCAGCCATGGCCAGGGACTTGCTATTATAGCCAATCGAGCATAGCGCAATATCAACTCCCAATACCAGGAGAGACGAAACCCCTCCTATCACTCACTGCCTCCATGTAACTCAGGACTGTACCCAAAATCCACCTGTTTGCATGACTCCTTTGAGCCGTGGTGGGGAGGAAATCAAAGCACAGTGGGAACTACATAAGTCACTATGATGATCTCGGGTCTACAGACTAATCTGTACAAGTGTCACCAGAGAACTGCTATTTAACGATAGGTATGGTACCATCAAGGAGTTCTTGGCGAGTCCTGTTCGATGTACCCATTCTCTAATGGGCACTTGTGTACAATCTTTGATGTCAAACACCAATGGTTATAGGATCAACCATCGTCCCATACAGGGTCAAGAAACGTACACACTAGTCTACTCTGGAATATTGATGCCTTGTTTTGATACTCCCTCGACTAGGAACTATTAAAAGATGTGCTTGCGGACTACATAAGCCCTACTAGTATGATCTGTATCATAGTCCTGATAGTCAAGCCTACATTCTAAGGTCTTTATCAACATGTATCAGAGAGAGACAATATACTAAAACAAGTGTACATGTTAAGATAAAGAGAAACCAGATAGCATACTATCATGTTGAGCAAGAAAGTCCTCTATATATATGTCCAAGCATCCACTATATCATACAATAATGGCCTCTTGGGCATACATATTCCTAACAATCTCCCACTTACACTAAAGCCAGTTGTTGTAGTATCGCATACCCAACATCCCAAAAAGTATCTCAAACTGCGTCTGGAGAAGGGCCTTCGTGAGTGGACCCGCCGTGTTGTCCTTCGTATCTACTCTCCTGACCTCGATCTCCCGGCGATTAACTATCTCCTGGATCAGGTGATACCGCCTTAGAATATGTTTGGATCGCTGATGGGATCGGGGTTTCTTGGCCAAAGTCACAGCTCCATTGTTATCACAATACAAGGGTATTGGATCTTCAATGGATGGAACCACACCAAGTTCAATAATGAACTTCTTCATCCAGACAACCTCTTTGGCCGCATCGTTGGCAGCGATGTATTCAGCCTCCATCGTCGAGTCTTCAACGGTATCTTGCTTGGAACCCTTCCAACATACCGCCCTTCCATTAAGGGTTAAGACAAAACCCGAGACAGATTTGCTGTCGTCCTTATCAGTCTGGAAGCTCGAATCGGTAAAAGACTCCACTTGGAGTTCTTCGTTACCTACACCAAGAATATTTCTTTAGTTCTTCTCAAGTACTTAAGAATGTTCTTCACAGCTGTCCAGTACTTTTCCCCTGGGTCTAATTGATACCTACTTACCACACTAAGTGCGTAAGCTATATCCGGTTTGGTGCATAACATCGCGTACATGATAGACCCAATTGCAGAAGCATAGGGTATCACGTTCATGTGAGTCCTCTCCAAATCAGTCTTGGGAGATATCTCTTTGGAGAAAGTGATTCCTGAACTAGCGGGTAAATTACCACGCTTAGAATCATCCATACTAAACCTCTTTAGTATGGTGTCTATGTACCTGGATTGGGACAGTCCCAACATCCTTTTAGATCTATCTCTATAGATCTTTATCCTCAGGATGTAGGAGGCATCACCTAGATCTTTTATGGAGAACTTTTGTGATAGGAAGAGTTTGACCGAGTGCAGCATAGGAATATCATTTCCTATCAAGAGTATGTCATCCATGTACAATACGAGAAAGGCAACCTTACTCTCTACAACCTTTTTTTATATACATGGTTCATCTACATTTTTGATGAAGTTAAACTCTTTGACCGCTACATCAAAACAGATGTTCCAGTTCCACGATACTTGTTTTAATCCATAAATTGATTTAAGCAGCTTGCATACCATTCCGCCGCTCCTACTTTCTATGAAACCCTCTGGCTATGTCATGTACACGCTCTCTTCTAAATCACCATTTAGAAAAACGGTCTTGACGTCCATCTGCCAGATTTCATAGTCATGGTATGCAAAAATGGTAAGTAGGATCCTGATGGACTTAAGCATAGCGACTGGAGAAAAGGTTTTATCATAGTCGACACCTGGTCATCGACGAAAACCTTTTGCTACAAGTCTAGCTTTGAAGGTCTCAACCTTTCCATCTACACCAATTATCTTCTTAAAGATCCACTTGCTCCCAATGTGTTTTACCCCTTCAGGAGCAACTTTCAATTCCATACTTTGTTAGTGTACATGGATTCCATCTCAGATCGCATAGCATCCATCCATTTCACAGAGTCCCCACTTGTGATGGCCTGCTCGAAACTAGTTGGGTCATCATCTTCCATGATGCAATCCCCACTCCCACCATTTATGAGAAAACCGTTGTATCTCTCAGGTGGATGAGGAATCCTTCTAGATCTGCGGAGTGGCTGAGCTTTGTCGGGGACTATTGAATCCTCTGGTTCTACCAAATCTTCAGTTGTAATTTGTATATCTGGAACTTCTTCCAGCTCTACCTTATCACCGCTAATTTCTTTTACAAGAAATTCCTTTTCTAAAAAGGTGTCATGTTGAGCAACAAACACTTTTTGTTTCTCACTGTGGTAGAATAGATATCCATATGAATTCTTTGGATATCCTACAAATTTGCAAAGAACTGATCGTGTTTCGAGTTTGTCTGGATTCTGTTTTTTAACATAGGCCGGACAACTCCATATCTTAATTCGTTTAAGAGATGGTCTCTTCCCATACCATATCTCATATGGAGTGGTAGGCACGGATTTGGTCGGAACCCTATTCAATAGGTATGTCGGAACCCTATTCAATAGGTATGCAGCTGTCTCAAGTGTATAAGTCTAAAAGGAAATAGGTAACTCAGCAACACTCATCATAGAGCGCACCATATCTAATAGGTGCGATTCCTCCGCTCCGATACTCCATTGTGCTGTGGTATATACGGAGGAGTAAGCTGAGAGAGAATCCCATTCTCTTTTAGATAATCTTGGAATTCCATGCTTAAGTATTCTCCTCCTCGATCAGATCGAAGGATTTTGATACTTTTACCCATCTGGTTCTCTACTTCGCTCTTATATTCTTTGAATTTCTCAAAAGCTTCAGATTTATGTTTCAACAGGAACACATGTCCGAATCTTGAGAGATCATCGGTGAATGTAATAAAGTACGAGGAACCATTCCTGGCATGTGTAGACATAGGACCGCATGCATTACTATGTATCAATCCCAAGAGTTCAGTAGCTATTTCTCCGTGTCCAATAAACAGAGTTTTGGTCATCTTTCCTTTGAGACATGACTGAAAAGTTTCATAAGATGTAAATTTAAACGGATTCAAATATCCATCTTTATGCAACTTAGCTAGTCTTGTCGCATTGATATGACCAAGTCTACAATGCCAGAAGAATGCTTTGTTCATTTCTGAACGTTTTCTCTTGTGTGTGTTCTGTATATTTAGAACTGTATTTTAATTTAGAACGTATATACCATTACAAAACGTACTAAACCCAATCAACACTTGATTTAAGAAAATGTTCTTACCATTTTTCTGTAATGCAAAGTTATATCCTTCTTTATCTAATAAAGAAACGGATATTATATTGCACATCATCGACGGTACGTAATAACAGTCGTTCAAAATCAATATATTACCATCTGGCAATACTAGGTGATATTCGCCGACAGCTTCGGCAGCAACAATTGCTCCATTCCCTACTCTAAGAGACATATCACCCTTTCCCAGTTCTCTACCTTTCTTTAACCCTTATAACAGATTACAAATATAGGATCCTGATTCGGTATCCAATACCTAGGACGTAGAGCAAACTGAGAAACAGTTCTCAATAATTAACACACTCGAAGAAGATGAATCAGAATTCTCTTTCTTCGTTCGGGTTGCCTGGGAATTCTTGCATTCCCCTATTCCTTTCCAAGAGTTATGACAGTTGTCATAAGATAGAGCGGAACCAACATTCCCTAGCCCAATATAATAAGAGGGTTCGGTCAATACATCAATGTTATTATCTTGATTAAGGCGTGACATGGTCGCTACTTGGAGAGAGAGAGAGAGAAGAAAACACTTTAGCGTGCGCTCTTGCAAGATTAGACTGGTTATTATTTTATCTAATCAGGATGGCTCCCACTGTTTTCATCAAATCTTCCTTCAAAACCTAAAAGGTAAGATTAGCCGGGATTAATTACACCTTACAAGTTCGCCAATCGGTCAGCCAGGCAGGTGTTGGTACTCCGAGGGAGTCTCCCCTTGCTTTTGCATGGAACTAATTAAATAATCTCGTTTCTGCAGGGGCATAACCCCGTTAACACCTTTCTTAGACACCTACTGGATTAGCTAATTGTAAAGTGGATAACTTTCCCAGGAGTAATACTTACTCGCAGTGGGTATCGAGATCCAACTATCTTATAGAAGGTATGCAATCTCATTACAAATTTCAACACTTGAAATTCCCGATATTTGCTTTTACCCCTAGCGACTTATGATCTTAACTATGGTCAACAAATCATAAGCGCTAGTTAAGTTCAACCCGTCATTTCGTGATTGAATTAAACCCACCCGCAAGACTCTTGACTATGGTCAACAAGATCGTACGACTACCCTAATCCAATCGCATCAGTATGCAACAGATAAGCACTAATCAGCTACCGCACACTACGCCTTGACAAGGTCAACAAACGCAGCACGAATAATAAATAGTACTTATCTGAAATGACGGAGGGCTACAACTGGTTTTGAAGAAAACCTTTAACGTAATGAACTTGATATCTTTGTAGAATCTAATGATTTGAAAAGGAGTAGTTTAAGCTCCGCTTTAAAATCGAGTAGTTTTCAAAACAAACCGAGTGGGTTGTAGCATATGCTGGTTTTGCTAAAGAGGTCGTTCCCGGTGTAGGGATCTAGGCTCTTTCCTCATTGAATGAGGTGCTGGATATTCATAATGGAATATCGCTATGCAAAACAAGTACTAGAGCTACCTTTTTGAAAAATTTGATTCTACAATATCTTTGTTCACCGCCGAAAACTGGGAAGACAAACGTCTTGCCTGAATTTGGGGGCAGATGCTATTTGGTTTTATCAGTCCACCTCTCCGTAGATGCCAAGTTGATTTATGGCACCGTGTATCGGAGGTTTGGACGAATGCGGCCGTTGTAGCAGACTTCGTCAGATTCCCACTCATTTCTGAGGGTTTTTTTTGATTGTGGGGACGTTCTTCCCTGCAGGAGCAAGCCCCTGCAGTTAATTACATTACCGCGTAGCGATAACCACTTTCTCCTGTTCCAGATGTTCACTTCGTGTCGTGTGCGTTTGTTTTATTTTTGGTTGCCCGTGGATTGTATACGGAGATTAATTTGTGTTGTCGCCCATAGGGCGTGGATTAGTCCAAATCCGTATATTCTTAGAGTTGAGTTTGGTTTGATTTAAGGATCGTTAAACTTTTTTGAGATTAAGATCAACTTAAATGTTTGTTAAGGATACGTTAGTCCAATTTTAGACTAAGATCAACTTAACAAGCTTTTAGGATCATTCAGATCCAACAAAAGAGCATTTGGGCTCTATTGTTTTATTTTAGGACGTTGCGGTCCATAGTTCACCATTTTTTTTGGGATGATGGTTTAGTTTAAGGACGTTACGGTCCATAGTTAGTTTAAGGACATTGCGGTACATAGGAATGTGCTCATGGGTTTGGGAGTGCACCAAAGACCTGTGGGTTGTCGGGACCCTCCATCTCTCTGAAGACGTTGAAGAATTACAATGACATATATCAGAGGTGTGGAAAGATATACTCTTGAACCGAACTCCAGATTGAAGGGGGAGATCATAATGGAACGAACATCATTGCAGATGCCATGTGTCAAGAGATCATTAGTCATCTTTGGAACTAAGATCAATTTGGGGAGACCTGAGTATAGGAGGGCTCGGTTGATTGATGGTCAAAAGGTTTTCTTTGGCCTCAGGAGACTTGGCTAATTTGGGATAAGGTTGGCCCTTTATAGTGTTAAACACTGATATTTGTTTGGCGCTCACGTGCTCGCACGTGAGGCTCTTTAAGCAGTGTTAAACAATGAAATTTGGAGCGCTCACGTGTGGCACGTGAGGCACTTGAAAATTGGGCATTGCTTCTTTGGGTTTATTCCCTGCTTCTTTTATAAGTGCTAAGCACTATTGGGGGTCACGTGGGAGCATATGAGGCGCCCCAAAATGGGAACTGTCTTTGGTTTATTTCCCTTTTCCTTTCATAAGTGCTGAGCACTATTGGGGGATCACGTGGGATCTCGTGACATGCCCTAAAAATGGGAACTATCTTTGATTTATTCCCGCTTTCCCTTTCATAAGTGCTAAGCACTATTAGGGGGTCATGTGGGATCACATGACGCGATCTCAGTCGTTCCTTTTTGTTCCTCAGAGATGCTCACGTGGGAACACGTGATCTGTCGTGATAGCGTTGAACGCTAATCATTTCTTTTATGTGTATGGAAATCTTGACCTGATTTTTGAGCATTTCAGGTCCCTTATTTTGATAAGAAATAAATTCTTTTACAGGGTTAAACCCTAGTTTTATCAAAGGAATTAAATTCCTATATATTTTTTTAAGAATTAAATTCTTTGAAACTTAGTTCTTTCCTCTAGGTTTTGAATCTGCATGACCCCCTGATGAGAATTAAATTCTCAACTTGTGGGGAGATCTGCTTCTGCAGACCTCAACCAGAGGAAGAACTAAGCTCCTTTTAGAAGAGTTAAACTCTTGGAATGGCGAAGAAAAGATAAAATAATCTCTCTATCTTTCTTCTTACCTAGTGTTTCTTTTCCTAAAAGAGAACTCCTCTTCTTTTCTTTTTTTTGTTTTCTCATATTTTATGGGGGGAGGGGGTCTCTTCTCTCCTTTCAAGACTTGAAGTCTTGGGTCCTTTATATAGTAGAGGCAAGTTTGTTGATTTAGTTAAAGAAATCTTTCATTGAGAGATATTAATTGATTTGGGGATTTTATCCACCGTTGGATCTTTGATCCAAAGACTTCTGTTTTACAGAAAATATTTTTCTCGTTTTTAACAAGATTAGGGAAATATTTTCCCATACAGAGCTTATTCTGGAGCTAGGTGATTTTTAATTACCATTGGATTTTTAATCCAACGGTGCTCTGTTTTACATAGCGCAATCTTTCTTGTTTAGAAAGATTTAAGGAAATATTTTCCAAATAGGGTTTTGATCCCTCTACTTAGAATTTAATTCTATCAGCTCAGAAAGCTTTTAAGACCACTCACGTGTAGCACGCGACCCCACAGAGTTAATGTCACGCCCTGCTTCCCAAAAGAGCGGTAACGGCACGTGACAAGCCCGCAACGTATTTATTCCGAGAAGATCATTTCTCAAAACAAATAAACTAAGCGTATATAAGCAATATAAAATAATAAGAAAAGTCATGATAATGAAAATCCAACTTTATATATTTACATTCCCAATTTTCATAAGTTTCAAACTGAATACATGATGTCTGAAAACAAAGATATATAAAAGGAAGTGCCTAAACAAGTGGCATACTGGAAGTAAAAGCTAAAAAGAATGAATTAGTAGTCGGTCTGCTCCGCAAGATGAAAGTAATTCTTCTGACTCGGCTCGATCTCTTCAACCTCTAGATCATCTGACGAACATTCCAAGGAAATAATGAAATGAATGGAATGCCCGTCAGCGAACTTGCGCTTGGTAAGTCCCCAAGTAAGGTGGGATGTGAAAATATACAAATGAATATGCAAGGTGACATGTGATATAGTATAAAGGGAAATAAAATATGAACAAGTATAACATGGTGATATTAATGACAACTATATAAGCATGGCAATATAACATGAGCATAGTAAACAGGTATAGCATGAATATAAATCATGAACATATAAACAAGTATGGTAGCATGCATGGTAATGTGTATGTCAACTATATCAGCATGAAAAACAAGTATAATATGGCTGTGGAGTGTAGGTATAGTGAATATGAAGTGAATGTAAGTGTCCTAAAAGGTCTCTAAAAGGGTAAAATTAACCAACATGAGTTCAAGTGTGAATGTCAACCGATCTCAAGAGTATTCTCGAACCCAAGGCTATCGTCCAGGGGCAAGGAATCATGGGCCCAAAATAGCGAGACTTCAATTGTTATCGAAGTATTCCAAACCCAACAGGCTATCATCCAGGGGCTTGGAAACACGGGCCCTCATTCATGAATTCGTGATGTGCCGTTTCAGCCCGCTACCACAACAACATTATTTGTACCATTTCATCCCGATACCACAGCAACATTATTTATTATAATGGGACTTCTGAGATTCCGTTAGATTCATACTCAAACTACCCCAACACTCCGCGTATCTAAAATTATAGTTACAGTTACAAGTCTTGCTCGAATCCATGAATACATCAAGTTGCATGCTTAGTTCATGTCAAGGTTAGGTGTTCATGTTAAGAATCATGTATCATGTCAAGTGCAAGTCATGTCAATTGTATTCGTGGTTCGAGTCAAGTTTGATCAAGAATGGTAGTTTAGTACAAGTCATATCAAGTGGTTATGTAAACATATCATATTTTCATGTAGTTATATCAAGTGTTCAAGAATTCATGTTAAGCCATGTAGAATATCATATATAGGGTATATATGTATGAAATAGGTCCTTTAGAAAATTCATGGTATTTATGTAGATTACTATATTTTAATATCTCTAGATTGTTCTGATAAAAGAAATTATTATTTAAAAGTCTAGGGTATTTTAGTAAAAACTAACCTTTTTGAGTTAAAGGTATTTTCTTGAAAACTTTAATTTGAAACTTTGTTTTTCTTTAAAACTATAAATTATAATAATAGGTATTAACCAATTTAACTTAATATATAGTCTTTTCTTTTATTTAAATTTAAAGCAATAGTTTTATTTTCTAAAACCGTTTTTTTCTTTCGAGACCGTACTCCGTGAAGAGCTCTGCATCTCATTCTACTAAACCCAAGAATATGCTTTAACCAACACCAATCACAATAGGGTTTCTCTAGATAGGATTTTAGAGGCGATTTATGCAAAGGAAGAAGAAATGAAGATTAAATTCTATTTTAATAAACTTGAGGGTATTTTAGTGTAGGGTTAAATCTTAGAAATTCGCTACGAAAATAATGGATTACGATTCAACGCGAGTTTGGGGTAGGTCATTACCTCGTGCGTTATCAATGAATAATGTTTAACAAATTTTCTGGTTATGTTCATAAAATACTAGAAGACTTCTCATATTTCTGTTGTATTCTTAGCTACGTTGTGATTATCTTAATGATGTATCTGTGCCCAATCCAGCTCTACATACCTGCATCTATCATTGAACTCCTTAACAACCACGGTCTCATCAGTATGCTTGTAAGGAAATAATTTCCGCTACTTATTTATAAGGCGTAAAAGTAAGAATATATTACAGAAAAAGAACAATATATGATACATGCATACAAGGTGCAGTGCCGGCTGCTAATATAAATATGGTATCAAGTGATACGAGGATAGCACCTACAGATCCTGACCAATAAGTTTGTACTTGAAATTCATGGAGTATTTTTTTTATATGCAGGTACAAAATATGAGCTGGTTAATCAATTGAAAGCCATGGGAAAAGCATGGACATCTAAGTCACTCAAATACAGAGATTTTTTTTTGTCAAAGTCTCCAATTAAACACCAAAATTTGCAAAACAGATTGACTCTCAGGCCTAGAATTAATGTTTCAGAAAGGATAGTAATGCCAAATCTATAACTACATTAAAATACCAAGATATATAGCAATTAGAATACCAATAGTCCCTCAAAATTAATCAAGTTCAAAATTGAAATGAACAATTCATTGGAGTGGGATGGCTTACATCCTTAACGATTAATCCGTAACCATTAAATAAGGGTAAGATCCTGGGAGTGGAAGAACCAGTTATTACAAAATTGAAAATTAAAGATCCTTGGAGGGAAAATGACAATTAACAAGTTTACCTAATCCAAGAAATGATTTTCTAGCAGTCACTGGGGTTATCTTGGAATATGAAGCATGACCAATAAACACATCCTCACTAATTACCCAATAATCCTCTATACAATTTCTATATATCATGCATTTTATTCCTAATCAAATACTTGATGGCATGTTTTTTTATATCAGTGTTTCTACATCAAAACTTTACAAAAATAGAAATCAACAAGAGAATTGAGATCGAACAGAGAAAGAGGGGGGAAGAGGGGACTTAAGACGAGAGTGGACATCGGTTTAGTGAAGTCATAACAGAGGCAAGGAAGGAGAGAGACGGAGGAAAGAAGGGACTTTCGCGCGATTAGAATGGGTGAAAACGAGAGAAAACTCTTTCGGGCATTTCATCGAACACCTCCGAGCTCAAATTGAAACATCGATAGATAAGGATCTGTAGGCGTCGACGGTGGCCTTAGCGGCTGCGGGCGATTGCTAGGAACTCCGGTAGTTGCTCAGTGTTGACACAACGACGATGGAGCTCAGGCTTGGATGCTGGAGTTGGCTCTAGGCTTGATCGTGGCTGCTCACGTTTCGGTGGGCATGGCGTGAGGTTCGGGTGTAGAGGCTGGTGAGGGAAGGTGAGATAGGAGGTTGGAAGAGTTGGGGTGACGATGGTGTGAGGGGGTCACCCGGCGACGTGTGCGGGTGAGGTAGGGGATGAGGGAGAATGAGAGAATGAGAGATTTTGAGAGAGGAATAAGAATTAATAGGATTAATGGTTAATAAAAACTTGGTTTAATAGGATTTATGAGTGGGATTTTGGTTTTGATTACGGGAATTCAAAAAAAATTTGAATAAGAAGTAGCTGTTGATGGAGAAGAGAAGAAAGAGTTTGGTTTTGAAATGGTTTAAGAAAACATCCCAATTAATTATCATTAATAACAATTGATAATAATTAACACTAGATTAATAGCCATTACTCCAAATCAATAACCTGAGAGAATTAAGAGGAAAGGAAAAGAAGAAGGTCTTGGGCCTATTGAGTGTTGGGCTTTGAAAAATTAAAATTGAAATGGGTTTAATTAAAAGAGAGTTGGGTTTAGAAGAAAAGAAAAAAATAAATGGAAATAAAATGAGGGAAGAATGAATGGGATTTGGGGTGAAAAGAAAAGAAACAATTATAAGGAAAAATAAATCTCGAAGTGAAAGACGGATTCCGAATATTTAACAAGTACCCGTATTTCAGGAGAATACGATATTTAAATATATACAAAGTTATAGGAATATGAGGGTCATTACAGTTAAACTCATTTGCGTATGTGTAACAATCAAAAGAGGGCATCACGTGCTGACACGTGAGCCTTTCTGGCCCATCATTTGTTTTAATATGGCGCCTATATACTTTGCATATAGACGTCACGTGCTTACACATGAGGCTCTATTTCAGCCTATCAATTGTTTAAACCCAGCGCCTATAATCTTTATATAGGAGCTCACGTATGGGCACGTGATGTTTTATTAGTGGAAATTTTTCTATCACTTTTTCTCTCTCTCTCTTTTTTCCTTTTCTTTCTTTTTTTATAAGGAAACAAATGCCCCCACAGCGTTGTTCTTATGTGGCTTGCACGTGAGTGCAACGCTGTCACCTTTACAGCCGTTGGATTTCCTAAGGGAATGGGGAGATGAACCGCCCTCGTCATGTCCTATAAATGCAAGGGTTTTGTCTTTTGGAAGCCACTGCTCTTTCATCTTCTTCCTTGGTCATTTTCTTTGAGAATTTAATTCTCTTCTTCAGAGCTTAGTTCTCTGCTTATTGGAATCTCAGAGTTAAACTCTGTTAAAACTTTTTCCTTGGTAAGGATCATGAATGGAACCCCCCTTTTTTGTTCTTTTCATCGTGGATTTTAAATCCGGGGAAAGAGCGTTGCTCTTTTCTTAGCTTGGTTTCTTAAAGATCCAAATCACACATTTTCTTGTAGATTCTAAGATCTTGAATCAATGAGGATCGTTGATCCTCCTCTTAGGGTTTCACCCTGTCACCGATCTTTTAAGATCCTTGGAATTTAATTCCATTGTTTAAAAGGAATTTGATTTCTCATTACAGAGCTTAGCTCTGAAAGATCTAAAGGCCCTTTCGGAAATTTATTCCTTGGCGTTCTTAGGCATATTTTCATTTTTTTTGCAGATTTTAATTCGTTGGGTATTTTGACAGACCTCATTTTTCTTTGAGGATGTTAAAAGTTGTTTAAATTTCAATGTCCATTTAATGAGAATCCTTTTTGATTCTTACAATGATTATCTTGCCTCATCATTGTTGAGCCGCCGTATTGATTTTGTGGGGTCCATTGGTTTTGCAGTCAGCGGTCCCATGGAACAAACATTATATCGTTTTCTTCTGTTATTATATACATATATGTTTTATTAATGGTTTTTCTTTTCCGTATTTCAGGAACAATGGCTTCTCTTCCCTAATTTTCCTTTACTCACTCGGATGCAGCTTTCCCGCAATCGCGGTCGGATGAGGAGGCTATGGCGATGATCAGGGCCCATGACAGGGACTGTACTAGTTTGCTCTTATGGGGAGTCTGGTATGGTCACATCATCCGGTGCCGCCACAGCTTCACTTGCGAGGTGCCAATAGAGCCTCTCCGCCTTATACCGCTGATGGAGCGCCCACAGACCGCTTATGAGGTGGAGGCAGCTAATTGGACTCCTGCAGGCCGGCTTGAGCTGTCAACAACTGGGATACCCAACCAGCCCTTGCCGTCCATAGATATTTTTGGGCGCCGCTTCTGTCAAACTGAAGCCCAACTTTAGGGACAAGTCTATAATGCAGGACTTACCCCTCACCACCCAGTAGGTTATCTTCCCTGGGCTTGGTATGTTCTTTCCGCCCACCGTGCACGGTTGCAGAAGGTTGGGCTGTATCAAGCGGTGTACGCGTCTCTATTCCATTACAAGGCTCCTCACGTCTGGTGGGTTAAAGCCTTCTTGAACCAATGGAATCTTCCTACCAACACCTTTCTGTTAGGGGATCGCGAGGTATCTATTTCATTGGAGGAACTCCGCGAGATCTCCGGACTGCCGATCAGGGGAGAGCATTATGAAGAGTTGCTGTCTCCCGATGAGTATGTATTCGCCACCGTGCCAGCTATGCTTGACGGCCTGACGACCGAAACTGCCATCCTCCATAAGTACCTCAGTTTAATCAAGGCTTTGGGTATTTTTGAGAAGCTGTTCGCGAAGTCAGAGGGGTATGGCGTAACTTTTGAGAGCTTTATCGCATGCTTCATCCGTGAAGACGCTTTAACCAAAAAGGCTCCAAAATTTGCGAAAATTCACGACCCTTTTGGATTTGGGCTGAATAAACTGCCAGCCAAAGAGGAAGACTTGCCGCAGTTTTATATTCCGATCTCATCGGCCGTGTCCTTTGACGCGATTGCGGTCCCTGGTATGGATGAAGAGACCTTCTTTGTCGGCTTCATCAGCCTTTGGCTCAGTTGGTTCGCGATTCCGACGCATCGACGCTTCATGAGAGCTTCCATCTTCTATCCCGCTCATCGCGTAGCCGAAAGGGCACGATTGGCCATCGGTATTGCGGAATTGTCGCACCTATACCACGGATTAAGCGTTGCGGCCAATACTTCGACCTCGGGCATAGATGTCATGAATTTCTCTCTCTACTACTTCACATCGTGGATCGAGATGCATGTACTGGGAGCCTTTGCAGAACATCGGCGGCCAGATTTCTATGACTTCTATACCTTCCTACGGGTTATGAGGTTGGTGGATACTTCTGCTCCCAATCCGACTCAGCTGGGGGCCCTCCGTGTGTTGCTCAACCCATATTCAAATGAGGGCGGGATAGTGTTTAGTGACCGGGTCCTTTCTGCTCCTGCGGGGCCCGTTCAACGGCTTTTTGATCTATCAAAAGAGGGAGCGTCATCTTTAAAGCCCAAAGAAGTTATGCATTTTTACTCGATTAGGCCGGGCTACTTGGTGTTCCGTCAGAATAATACGACCCTTTTTATGCGGTACAATCCACACCGCTTTGCCCAACAATTGGGCTATAACCAGGGTGTCCCTTTCGAGACGTTCTTAGTTGAGCCCACTCTGTCTTTGGAAGTCGCGCGTGACATCGTCCATCACTTTATGCGGCTGAACACCGGCTCCCGTTTCATGATCCTTGAGGCTGACTATATTCTAAGGTGTGTGGGGTCCTTCATGGGTTCGTATCGCCATCGAGTCAGTTCCGTCATTGCCGAGGAGAGGCGGGTACTCTTTGAATGTCGATCTTCAGCTCCGGCCCAAGCCACTGGAATTCCGTTGCGGTCACAGACAGTGGTTCGTCCTCCATTGAGGGATAGAGCGTGGTACTTATCCCTAAGGCCGCAGAAACATAATCGACTCCCCGCACTGCTGGTATGCTAGTGCGCACTAGAGCCCAAGCAAAAGCTTCCAATGAAGCATCAACGGTAGTGCCATCAGTGGCGGCTGTAGGGTGTTTTTCGTCACCCCATTAAGATGGGAATAAGCGCGCGCTTGTCAGGCGTATACTACAGATCCCTCCTGCCTAGGGTAGGCCGGGGTTTATTGATTGTGGGGATCCGAATCTCCGGCAGCCGCGGACTAAGCTGCCGTTAATTACCTCTCGCCTTTGGGGCAAGGGAACCTCCGATTAACGGGTTAAACTGGTCATGCGAACTCAATGTGCGGTGTGCGTGTGTTGTGTTTTAAAAGGGTTTTTTTGATATATCGGGAGCCACGCAGAGTTTTTATGGGGGTCCCGCTACCCGGATAGCGGGCTGGGGGTCAAGGGGGCTAGCAGCCCCCTTGCAGGGTGCAGGGCAGCGTCCCGTTAGAAATTTTTTTTCTAACTGGGACAGTGTCGTGGAGCACGTGTGTGTGCAAATATGTATACATATGTATATGTATATGTATGTACATAAAAAGAGGGGGAAAAGGCATCCAAGGGATGCGTGGGGCCAACGCCTTGAGCGCTGTGCGCTTAGGTGCTGTACGCTCAGGCGCAAGCGCGCCACGTGTCAACACGTGGTCGCTTTACGCATGATTGCTGGGCGCTCAAGCGCAAGCGCGCCACATGTCGGCACGTGGGCGCTTTGCGCTTGAGCGCAAGACGCTGGAGCGCAAGCGCGCCACGTGTCGGCACGTGGGCGCCTTGCGCTCGGGCGCAGAGCACTAGAGCGCAAGCGCGCCACGTGCCGGCACGTGGGCGCCTTGCGCTCGGGCGCAATCCGCTGGAGAGCAAGCGCGCTACGTGTCGGCACGTGGGCGCCTTGTGCTCGGGCGCAGTGCGCTTGAGCGCAAGCGCGCCACGTGTCGGCACGTGGGCGCTTTGAGCTCGAGTGCAGGGCGCTGGGGCGCAAGCGCGCCATGTGTCAGCATGTGGGCGCTTTGCGCAAGAGCGCAGGGCGCTGGGGCGCAAACACGCCACGTGTCGGCACGTGGACGCTTAGCGCTCGAGCACTTTGGCGCTGGCGAGAAAAAGGGGGGCTTTTAGTCCCAGAACCAGAAGCTATGTTTCAGAAAGGAAATGTCTATATATATATATATATATATATATATATATATATATATATAGAGAGAGAGAGTTAAACTCCTAGGATGTTTTGAAGCTGATGAAGGGGTTCTTCTTCCTCCTCCTCTGTTGGCTGGATCTTGAAGATCAAGAGATGTGGGATTTTAAAAATCTCTTCTTTTTGAGAGCTGATGGTAGATCCAAGTTCCCCTTTATGGGTTTTGTGGTTAAAAACTATTTAGTTTTGAAAAAAGGAAGAGTAAAACCCTTGATTTGATTCAAAAAGAAAGAAGAAGGCTTGAAACCTTCACAAAGAGAAAAGAGGTACAAACCCTAGGTTTTTTGAGAGAATGAAAAGTATTTTTTTATTCATCATCATGTTGCCTTTTATAGGCTTACATATTTACATATAACCACTTGGGCTTCACAAAATGGCATTTTTCCTATCTCATGGCTCATGTGCCATTTTATTTTTGCACATAAGCCATGGGCTTTCAAAATATTGGCTTTATACCCATTTTGCATACATTCATGTATATAAAAAATTACATAAAAATTATTTATTACATGATTTTGTTGTTGGCATGGGGAGGCTGGCCGCGGGCTCGACTTGGGCATGGGCCCGCTTTTCCTGGGCTTGGGCCCACCTAGCTTGGGGGTTGACCTTGACTTTGACTCGGTCAACCGGGGTGTAAATTTTGACCCCAACAAATTGCCCCCCATCAATAAATGCACACCACATATGTGGATCGTGTGCATGAAATTGATGGATCTTCTTTCACGTGGAGGCGACTTTCTTTGGTCCCCACTTTTTGGGATGTTTTGCCCTTTTTACGACATGGACGGTCGACGCTTGACGCGTCTCCGAGATGGAGTGTCTGTGGTAGACGTTTTTCTGGCCCAGAGCAATTCGGTAGACGTGCCCCCGGTATGGAGTGTCGGCTGGTTGACGTGTCCCCGGCACGGAGTGTCTGCTTGACGTTTCTCCGGCACGGAGTGTCGTTGTCTGACGTTTCCCTGATGTGGAGTGTCTGTGTTGGACGTTTCCCCGATGCAGAGTGTCGCTGGTTGACGTGTCCCCGGCACGGAGTGTCTGCTTGACGTTTTTCCGGCACGGAGTGTCGTTGTCGGACGTTTCCCTGATGCGGAGTGTCTGTGTTGGACGTTTCTCCGATGCAGAGTGTCGCTGGTTGACGTGTCCCCGGCACGGAGTGTCTGTGTTGGACGTTTCCCCGAGACGGAGTGTCGTTGTCGGAAGTTTCCCTGATGCAGAGTGTCTGTGTTGGACGTTTCCCCGATGCAGAGTGTCGCTGGTCGACGTGTCCCCGGCGCGGAGTGTCTGCTGGCTGACGTATCCCCGAGACGGAGTGTCGCTGTTGGACGTTTCCCTGATGCGGAGTGTCTGTATTGGACGTTTCCCCGATGCAGACTGTCGCTGGTTGACGTGTCCTCGGCGCGGAGTGTCGCTGATTGACTTTTCCCCGGCACAGAGTGTCGCTGGTCGACTTTCCCCCGGCGCGGAGTGTCGCTGATCGACTTTTCCCCGGCACGGAGTGTCGCTGGTCGACTTTTCCCCGGCGCGGAGTGTCGCTGGTCGACTTTTCCCCGGCGCGGAGTGTCGCTGGTCGACTTTTCCCCGGCGCGGAGTGTCGGGTTGACTTTTCCCCGGCACGGAGTGTCGCTGATCGACTTTTCCCCGGCGTGGAGTGTCGCTGGTTGACTTTTCCCCGACACGGAGTGTCACTGATCGACTTTTCCCTGGCGCGGAGTGTCGCTGGTTGACTTTTCCCCGGCACGGAGTGTCGCTGATCGACTTTTCCCCGGCGCGGAGTGTCGGGTTGACTTTTCCTCGGCACGGAGTGCCGCTGATTGATTTTTCCCCGGCGTGGAGTGTCGGGTTGACTTTTCCCCGGCACGGAGTGTCGCTGATCGACTTTTCCCCGGCGTGGAGTGTCGCTGGTTGACTTTTCCCTGGCGCGGAGTGTTGCTGGTTGACTTTTCCCCGGCACGGAGTGTCGTTGATTGACTTTTCCTTGGCGCGGAGTGTCGCCGGTTGACTTTTCCCCGGCACGGAGTGTCACTGATCGACTTTTCCCCGGCGCGGAGTGTCGGGTTGACTATTCCCCGGCACGGAGTGTCGCTGATCGACTTTTTCCCGGCGCGAAGTGTCGCTGGTTGACTTTTTCCCGGCACGGAGTGTCGCTGATCGACTTTTCCCCGGCACGGAGTGTCGCTGATCGACTTTTCCCCGGCGCGGAGTGTCGGGTTGACTTTTCCCCGGCACGGAGTATCGCTGATCGACTTTTCCCCGGTGCGGAGTGTCGCTGGTTGACTTTTCCCCGGCCCGGAGTGTCGCTGGTTGAATTTTTCCCGGTACGGAGTGTCGCTGATCTACTTTTCCCTGGCATGGAGTGTCGCTGGTTGACTTTTCCCCGGCATGGAGTGTCACTGATTGACTTTTCCTCGGCGCGGAGTGTCGGGTTGACTTTTCCCCGGCCTGGAGTGTCGCTGTTTGATTCCGAGTCGAAGCATAATTCCTATATGGAAGGCAGATACGCCTGAGGCGAAGCATGATTTCGACACGGGGTATATTCTGGTACGAAGCATGATTCTGCCGCTGGGACTGTTGGTTTGATTTGTTTGATTTGAGTTGACATTAGCATCGCTATACTGGAATATGGTACCAGGAGCGAATCATCATCCGTCTTTGAGAGGATTTGGGAATTGGGGTTTTTGTTTGGCATCTGCATTGCTGCACTGGAATAATGCCAGGAGCAACTCATCATTTGCCCCGAGAGGATTTGGGAATTGGTGGCTTAGGAGACAGGTTTAGATCCCTGTCACCTAAGGCTTTTCAATTTTATGGGCCGTAAGGGTCCTATAAAAGCATTTTCTCCCTACGAGTCGAAAGGATCTCATAGGTGTATTTTCTCCTTAGGAGTCGTGGGGACTCCTAAGTGTGTTTCTCCTTTGTGAGTCGTAAGGATCTCACGCGGGAATTTTCTCCTCACAAAGTCGAGAGGACTTTGTGAGTGCATTTCATCTCTCTTTTTTTTACGAGTCTGCGCCCTTTCGGGTTTTCACAAACTCGCTGGTAGTCCTGCTGTTTTTACTCACGGCGCCCTTTCGGGTTTTCATCCGTGCCCATTTTGTTTGTGAACATACCATTTTTTTTATTTTTTTATTTTTGGTGGGACTTTGAATGTGGTCTCACCGGTAGGACTTAGGAGAGACTGGGATTGTTTTACGCCCGTGGATTATATACGGTTTTGCAGGATGTATGATCCAGACCGTAGGGCCAAAAACATTTTGGGTCTTTGTTGGCGTCTGCATCGCTGCACTGGAATATGGTACCAGGAGCGACTCATCATTCGCCGTTGGGATTTACAATTTGGCTGGCGTCTGCATCGCTGCACTGGGATATGGTACCAGGAGTGACTCATCATTCGCCACTTGGGAATTGGGGAGCGATGATTTAGGAGACAGGTTCAGATCCCTATCGCCTAAGGCTTTTCAATTTTATGGTCCGTGAGGGTCCCATAAAAGCATTTTCTCCCTGCGAGTCGTAAGGATCCCACAGGTGTATTTTCTCCTTAGGAGTTATGAGGACTCCTAAGTGTGTTTTTCCTTTGTGAGTCGTAAGGATCCCACAAAGGTTTGTTGTCCTCATGTATCGTGAGGACACATGAGTGGATTTCCCTCGTTTCCAGTTTAATGACTTAGAGGTCGACTGTTTCCAGTTTAACGACTTAGAGGTCATCTATTTCCAGTTGAAAGACTTAGAGGTCTGCTGTTTCTAGTTTAACGACTTAGAGGTCATCTGTTTCCAGTTTAAAGACTTAGGGGTCTATTGTGCCCAGTTTAACGACTTAGCGGTCATCTGTTTCCAGTTTAACGATGTGGTGGTCATCTGTTTCTAGTTTAACGACTTAGAGGTCTACTGTCTCTAGTTTAACGACTTAGAGGTCATCTTTTTCCAGTTTAACGACTTAGTGGTTATCTATTTCTAGTTTAAAGACTCAGAGGTCTACTGTTTCCAGTTTAACGATTTAGAGGTCATCTGTTTCCAGTTTAAAGACTTAGCGGTCTACTGTTTCTAGTTTAACGACTTAGAGGTCATCTGTTTCCAGTTTAAAGACTTAGAGGTCTATTGTGCCCAGTTTAACGACTTGGCGGTCATCTGTTTCCAGTTTAACGATGTGGTGGTCATCTGTTTCCAGTTTAACGACTTAGAGGTCTATTGTTTCCAGTTTAAAGACTTAGAGGTCTACTGTTTCCAGTTTAATGACTTAGAGGTCACCTGTTTTCAGTTTAAAGACTTAGAGGTCATCTGTTTCCAGTTTAACGACTTGGCGGTCATCTGTTTCCAGTTTAACGACGTAGAGGTCATCTGTTTCCACTTTAAAGACTTAGAGGTCTACTGTTTCCAGTTTAACGACTTAGAGGTCATCTGTTTCCAGTTTAAAGATTTAGAGGTCTACTGTTTCCAGTTTAACGACTTAGAGGTCATCTGTTTCCAGTTTAAAGACTTAGAGGTCTATTGTGCCCAGTTTAACGACTTGGCGGTCATCGGTTTCCAGTTTAACAACGTGGTGGTCATCTGTTTCTAGTTTAACGACTTAGAGGCCATCTGTTTCCATTTTAAAGACTTAGAGGTCTACTGTTTCCAATTTAACGACTTAGAGGTCATCTGTTTCTAGTTTAAAGACTTAGAGGTCTACGGATGGCGAGCTTGGAATTTTGGGGTAGGGGCCGGCATCAGCGTTGCTAACACTGAAGCAGAGGTGCCAGGAGCAATTCATCATTTGCCTATTCTTGTTGGGGGAGCGGTGGCTTAGGAGACAGGTTTAGGTCCCTATTGCCTAAGGCTTTTCAATTTTATGGGCCGTGCGGGTCCCATAAAAGCATTTTCTCCCTGCGAGTCGTAAGGAACCCGCAGGTGTATTTTCTCCTTAGGAGTCGTGAGGACTCCTAAGTGTGTTTTTCCTTTATGAGTCGTAAGGATCCCACAAAGGTTTGTTCTCGTCATGTATCGTGAGGACACATGAGTGGGCCTTCTCAATGGAGCATAATTCTAAAGGCGGAGACCAGCCGCGTAACTGGTGATTGTGGTGGGGCATGGGTATGAAGAGAATTATTTGAGCCCGTGGATTGAATACGGTAGTCAATTTGGGGACTAACCGTAGAGCCGGAAGAATTTTGGGAAACTGGATTTTGGTCGGCGTCTGCATCGCTGCACTGGAATATGGTACTAGGAGCGACTCATCATTCGCCGCTTTTTTTTGTTTTGTTTTTTTGTTTTTGCATTTTTTGTTTTACCGCGATTGCTCTATCATTTCAGCTTTTCTTATCGCGAAGATCGCGATTGCCCTATCATTTCGGCTTTTATTCGCGGTTGCCCTATCATTTCGACTTTATTTTTTATCTTTATTTTACTCGCTGATTTTTATTGCGAGTTGCCCCATCATTTCGGATTTTATTTTTTGTATTTATTTATTTACACATTCCTTTTTTTTATTTACACACATTTTTTTTACATTTCCAGTTTAACGACTTAGAGGTCGATTATTCCCAGTTTAATGACATGGTGATCAGCTGCTTCCAGTTTAACGACTTAGTGGTCATCTGTTTCCAGTTTAAAGACTTAGAGGTCTATCATTCCCAGTTTAACGATGTGGTGGTCCTTTTTGCTTATCCCAGCTCCTTGAACTTTGATCTTGGCGGAGCTGTGTTGATGACCTAGCTCTGTGGCTTGCTGATACATCCGAGGATTGTGAGATTTTTCTAAGCTTGTATTGGTCCTCTACCCAATCTTTGAAAACAAAGCAGTCTTCAATGGCATGACTTATCACCCTGTGATAGGGGCAGTATACGGGATTGCCGGTCATATTCATTTCATGTGGCCTCTTCGGAATAGGCAATTGCAGGCCATTGTTCAGGGCTTCCTCGAATATATTACGGACCTCATCCCTCCTAAAGGAGTATACCTTCTTCTTTCTTTCCATCAGAGTAGGTGCCCTCACTGATGCCGGTCCCTGAGGCTGATCAGTCTTTGGTTCGCCCTGCACATGTCTGGGAGGGTTAGGTTCCCGAAAGTCTTCAGTCTCCATTTGCATGAAATCGGCGGTCGTAGCTTAACTGTTTGCTAACACGCCTTTAGACAGTTCTATCTCTCCCGTCTTGTATTGCCTTTCGACCCAATCTTTGAAGACGAAGCAGTCCTCAATGGAATGACCTATCACCCTGTGATAGGGGCAATATTCTGGGTCGTCGGTCATATTCGCTTCTTGCGGTCTCTTTGATTCTGGCAGTTGTAGACCGTTCCTCAGGGCGTCTTTGAATATCTTACGGATTTTGTCTCTTCTGAAGGAATAGACCTTATCCAGCTTCTCTTTCAGTGGAGATTCTCCTCCGGTGTATGTATCGGAGAGACTGGAGGCTGATTGCGGCCGTTTTTCGCGAGGGCGCTCCGCTCTTAGGTTGAAAGGGATATCAGTTGGCTGCCCCCAGGTGTCAATCCCTGGCTCATGAACCAAAATTTGATTTTGCTGTAATTGCAATCGAGCGACTTGGGTCGCGAGATCTGCCGCAACGTTTGCCAATTCGTCGACCTTGGACTGTACCTTGGCTAACTTCTTGTCCCTTTCTTGAAGCTGCCTCTGGAGCCATCGGAATAACGCTTGTTCTGTAGTTCCGGCTATGACAACCGGGTCATCTTTATTGCCTGAGCTCAATTCCGCGGGAACCACGGGCTCCTCTGGCTTATCGGCCTGAGCGGGCTCTTCATCATTCAGATCGAGTTGACGTTGGGTAGCATCCACTTCATCATTACCCTGGCTGTGAAGCATAGGAGGGATCATTTCTTCATGTCCGACTATGTAGACAGTGTGGACCGCATACCCAGCCATCTCTTTATGTTCGGAGGCTGATTTCGCGGAGCGGTCCGGGCTTTGGAAATTCATAAATTTTAACATGGCCAGAGCCCTAGCCCTTTTGTTGGCTCTGCATCTGAGCCGTTTCTGCCTCAGCTTCTTTGTCTTGAGCGCTTGGCAGGCTTCTGCTCTTCGGGAAGCCGCCATAGGCTGAGTGATGGGGAGGCTTGAGAAGACACCCAATCGAGCAGTTGTCAGAGGCGCCGCCGAAACTTGCTCGAGACGCCTTGTTGCTTTGTTGGTGTTGATGGCCTTACCCCCAGCTGGGGCCAAGGAGAGTCGTTCAAATACCGACTTGTGTTTGAGTTGGGACGCCTTCGAGACCACCACATTTGGCCTCTTGCCTTTCGAGACCGGTTTGTCTGTCACCGGGGCTTGAGGAGCTGGGATGGCGTCAAGAGGCATGAACATAATAGAGCCGAAAGGTAGCAGCGGCTCCTCCCATTGTTGCCCGAGACTGGCCGGGAGGACCGTCCTGGAGTCCATCTTCATCGTGTATGAGATGGGAGCCGTGTTGAGAGCTGAGCAGGTTTTTGGAGACATCGTTGAGAAGTGATTGCTTGAAGACTTGCAGTCAAGAGCATTATTTTAGTATAGACATAGATATGTATATTGATTAAGTTCGCATGAACGTTTAACCCGAAATATGGGAGGAGAGACTGGTCCTACCGGGCATGCCAGAATCTGTAGGGTGTTTTTCGTCACCCCATTGAGACGGGAATACGCGCGCGCTTGTCAGGCGTATACTACAGATTCCCTCTGTCTAGGGTAGGCCGGGGTTTATTGATTGTGGGGATCCGAATCTCCGGCAGCCGTGGACTAAGCTGCCGTTAATTACCCCTCGCCTTTGGAGCGAGGGAACCTCCGATTAACGTGTTAAACTGGTCATGCGAACTCAATGTGCGGTGTGCGTGTGTTGTGTTTTAAAAGGGGGTTTTGGATATATCGGGAGCCACGCAGAGTTTTTACGGGGGTCCCGCTGCCCGGATAGCGGGCTGGGGGTCAAGTGGGCTAGTAGCCCCCTTGCAGGGTGCGGGGCAGCGCCCCGTTAGAATTTTTTTTCTAACAGGGACAGTGTCGTGGAGCACGTGTGTGTGCAAATATGTATACATATGTATATGTATATGTATATGTATGTACATAAAAAGACGGGGAAAAGACATCCAAGGGATGCGTGGGGCCAGCGCCTTGAGCGCTGTGCGCTTAGGTGCTGTACGCTCAGGCGCAAGCGTGCCACGTGTCGACACGTGGGCGCTTTGTGCATGAGCGCTGGGCGCTCGAGCGCAAGCGCGCCACGTGTCGGCACGTGGGCGCCTTGCGCTCGGGCGCAGAGCGCTGGAGCGCAAGCGCGCCACGTGTCGGCACGTGGGAGCTTTGTGCTCGGGCGCAGAGCGTCGGAGCGCACGTGTCGGCACGTGGGCGCCTTGCGCTCGGGCGCAGTGCGGTGGAGCGCAAGCGCGCCACGTGGGCGCCTTGCGCTCGGGCGCAGTGCGCTGGGGCGCAAGCGCGCTACGTGACGGCAAGTGGGCGCTTTGCGCTCGAGCGCAGGGCGCTGGGGCGCAAACGCGCCACGTGTCGGCACGTGGGCGCTTAGCGCTCGAGCGCTTTGGCGCCGGCGAGAAAAGGGGGGGCTTTTAGTCCCAGAACCAGAAGCTATGCTTCAGAAAGAAAATGTCTATTATATATATATATATATATATATATATATATATATATATATATATATATATATATATATATATATATATATATATATATATATATGGAGTTAAACTCCTAGGATGTTTTGAAGCTGATGATGGGGTTCTTCTTCCTCCTCCTCTGTTGACTGGATTTTGAAGATCAAGAGATGTGAGATTTTAAAAATCTCTTCTTTTTGAGAGCTGATGGTAGATCCAAGTTCCCCTTTATGGGTTTTGTGGTTAAAAACTATTTAGTTTTGAAAAAAGGAAGAGTAAAACCCTTGATTTGATTCAAAAAGAAAGAAGAAGGCTTGAAACCTTCAGAAAGAGGAAAGAGGTACAAACCCTAGGTTTTTTGAGAGAATGAAAAGTGTTTTTTTATTCATCATCATGTTGCCTTTTATAGGCTTACATATTTACATATAACCACTTGGGCTTCACAAAATGGCATTTTGCCTATCTCATGACTCATGTGCCATTTCATTTTTGCACATAAGCCATGGGCTTACAAAATATTGGATTTATGCCTATTTTGCATACATTCATGTATATAAAAAATTACATAAAAATTATTTATTACATGATTTTGTTGTTGGCATGGGGAGGCTGGCCGCGGGCTCGACTTGGGCATGGGCCCACCTAGCTTGGGGGTTGACCTTAACTTTGACTCGGTCAACCGGGGTGTAAATTTTTACCCCAACAGTGGCGTCATCAATTGCAGTGTCATCCGCGGTGGTATCGCCAAAGGGGAATACCGGAAGTGAGGTTGGCCAGCGTCGCTTCAAAGCGCCGAGGGGAAGGATGCGTTCTTCTGCTAGCGCTAGCACAAGTTCTAAGAGGAGGAAAAGATCGGTCGCCGGCTTACTGGACACCTTGCTTAAGTCCGAGCCATTCATTCAGGATGAACCAATAGCTATAGAGGAGTCGGACGCCGGTCTTATTTATCCTGGCTCGTCCGCTGAGGAAGCCGTGCAATTGGCTGAAGCTTTAAAACGCTTGCAGGATGATATCGAGAATGTGCACATCCCGAAAAAGCCCTACCCTCCGGTTATCTTCTATGAAGATCCCCCATCGCTACGGAGAGTACATATGGGTCCTCTGTGAAGGGAAGATGAAAGAGCCTTCAAGCAGCGCATCTCGGCTGCTTCTGAAGATGAGCTGGCACTGAAGACTGGTGGGCATGAATCTGTATTTGAAGCTCGGCGAGCACATTTTCGCAAGAAGGAACAACGGCTTGAAAAAGCCATACTAGAAGCACCCTGTCATATCGGTATGCGTGTCTTCCATATCTTTCTTTTGACAAGTAATTTGTATTGCTTTTATATCTTCTTATCTTTGCGAAAACTTTGCAAGGACTTCAACAACGAAAGAGGATTTGAGCCCAGGTCGTGCCATTATCGTGGATTCTATAGATGTCTTCCATGACGCACCGGCGGGTGCAGAAGAGATCACTACAGCCACCGTTCCTGTTGTGGAACTTCCGGTGGTGACTCTTGTTCCTTCGGTGTCCATTCCTCCAGCGGAGGTGACCCCATTAGCCGCGGACCCTATGGATGTCTCTAATGACGTACCGAAGGGTGTAGAAGAGATTGACGAAGCTGTTAGTTCTATCTTGGAGCTCCCGGTGATGACCTCCACTTCTTTAGCGTCTATACTTTCCACAGAGGTGACCTTGCCGGTCGTAGACCCAGTGGATCTTTCTGGTGGCGCCTTGGAGATTGTAGGAAGGACCGCCAAGGCCGTTGTTCCCTCTTTGGAGCCTGAAGTGGCGGCTGTTATTCTGCAACTGGAAGCTTTTACGCCATCAAATATCTCCGGTGATGTGCCTGAAGGCGCGGAGAAGGCTGCCGAAGCTGCTATCCCTCCAATTCAAGGCAGGCGGAGCATCGAAGGTAATCTTGTACATTTCATTTTAATGATCCCTTCGTTATCTGAACTCTTCTTTTCTTCAGAATTGCGAGAATTGGCGGCTTCTATCGTGGATCTATCTCCCAAGAAGTCCTTCCAGCGTCTACTCGATATGGCTGCCCTACAGGAAATATCCCCGCAAAGCATAGTCCTTTCTTCCGGGCAAGGTCAGTGTTCTTTGACCTTTTTGTTTTATTATCATTTTTTTATAACGATACTAATATGCCCTCTGTAGTTCTGGAAGCTGATGACGAAGTTGAGATCCTCGATGGGCCTAGGGATATTTCAAACCCCCCTTGCATGACTGTGGGTAAGTAAAGATTTATCCTTGGCTTTGTTTCATCTATTCTATGTTTTCCGGTCTTGTTGACTGTTCATAAATCTTGACAGCTTTGCCAGCCCTGATCCTGGTAAAATCTCGAATCACTATGCCACTGGGTCCATATGCCCGACGTGCGTCTGAAAGGATAGCGAGACAAAGCATTCACTCCTTGTCGGCTCTCATTGAAGATCTTCGTGCTGGTAGTTCTGTTACGGCCGAGGAATTTGCTGTCGAAGCCAATACTTCTTTGCTTTTCCTTTCCACTTATCATGATGAAACATTGGTGCATGTTTGGGTTGAGTATTGTCGTGGATGACGAGGCTTGCTTACATGATCTTGAGTGCATACGCCTTCCTTCCGAGCTCCTAACTACAAAGGCGAGCCTGTGGGGGTGGATTGAGCGATGTGCCGCTAATCTACAGTCTTGCGAGAAGAGGCTCAACCGGAAATTTTCGAAGAGGGAGCTAGCCTTAAATGGTTTGGGGGAACTTCAGGCTTAACTCACTACTAAGACCACTCGTGCGTATGAAATTTGGCGGGTGCTTTAAGAAGCTATCACAGAGGTGGTAGCTCATGATAAATCCGTTATCTTTACCCGCAAGATGGTTGAAACTCATAAAGTTGCTGAAAAGGAGCTTGAGAGTCGGTTCGCTTCGTATCAGATTCAACAGTCTCAGATGGGGACCCGTCTTGTGGCAATAACAAAGCTTGAAGCCAAGGCCCAGCGAAAGAACGATGAACCGACGAGCTTATTGCACCATCCGCCAGCTTAAAGATTTTTTGCATATTCTCCTTTTTGTATTTACTACTGAATGAGAGTATCTTGTATTCATTTTGATTCTTTTATGAAATTTTCTTGTATTCATTTGGATTCATGAATAAAAGACATATTTTATTTCATACTGGCGTGTTCCTTTAGCAAATGCGTCTTGTAGATAGTCTATCTTGATCTCCTTGCAGGGCAGCGATAGCTTAGAAAACAGGTTCAGATCTGCTGCCTAAGACTTTTCAACTTTATGAGCCGTAAGGGTCTCATAAAGACTTTTCTCCTTACGAGTTGAGAGGATCCCGTAAGTGTATTTTCTCCTTAGGAATCGTGAGGACTCCTAAGTGCGTTTTCTTGAGAGTCGTAAGGATCTCACAAGAGAATTTTTTTTCCTTTACAAGTCGAGAGGACTCGTAAGTGGTTGTTTCCCTCCTTATCGATATTCGACTTTGGAGAGTGTGGCCCGTGAATAGTATGCAATAATACATCTTGGACTGACTTACAGGGCCCCGGGGCTTAAGAAACAGGTCCTTATCCCTGTTGCCTAAGGCTTTTCCCTAGAGTCGAGACGAGTTGAGAAGTTCTCGCAGTAACATTATTTTCCCCACGAGTCGAGACGAATCGAGAAGTTCTCGTAAGGATGTCCTAACGTCACAGTTAACTCCTGCTAATAGAAGTCCGTTAGGGTCTGTGGTACTAGGGTTTTTTACCCATTGTACCGTCGCGTTGGCCGATGTATTCCTCTATACGCAATCTTGCTGTTCGAGTAGCCCCGCGACTGTCATGTTTCTGATCCCTTCGGGGGCTGGACAAGACGTCTTCAAGTAATTTTCAGGTGATATTACCGTCGAAAGAGCAAGCGTTAGGGATATTCCATGTCGCTTTTTACTTGAGGTTAGGCTCAGTTTGGAAGCCCCGATGAGTCATGATGACTCCGCGCTGGAGTGGGATGATCTCCGATAGTCTTTCAGGTCTCATTTGAGTTGCCGTCAAGATCTTGAAGCTAGGGATCTTCCTTTGCTTTGTTTGTTGACATTGTGTTTGCAATATTGCGATGAATGTCGAGGTTGTCTCTGGGTTGTCTGTGAACCTTCGAGATTTGGAACTAGGGGACTTTTCCATGGCTCCGTTTGTTGATATCGCGTCTGTATCCTGCTGGAGGGAGGAAGAACGCTGTTGTTGATTTCTAGGCTGTGGATGTTGCCGTTGAGACTTGGAACTAGGGACTTTGCCATGGCTCCGAGGTAGTCTCTAGGTTGTCTGTGAACCATCGAGATTTGGAACTAGGGGACTTTGCCGTGGCTTCGAGGTAGTCTCTAAGCTGTCTGTGAACCGTCGAGATTTGGAACTAGGGGATTTTGCTGTGGCTCCATTTTGCTGACGTTGTATCTGCTTCCGGTTGGAACGAGAAGGAACGCCGTTGTTGATTTCTAGGCTGTAGATGTAGCCATTGAGATCTGGCTTCCTTTTGACGAAGCCCGGTGGGGTAATATGGTTCCCTTTCCATTTATGCCCATGGATTGTATACAGGGGTCAATGTGATCACACATGTAGGGCAAAAGTTTCATTTTTTTGTTTCTTTCCGCGATGCTCTATCATTTCAACTTTTTATATAGTGAAAGTCGCGATTGCCCAATCATTTCGGCTATTTTTTCGCGGTGCCCAATCATTTCGGCCGTTTTTTCTTTTTACTCGCTGCTTTTTATTACGAGTTGCCCAAACATTTCGGCTATTTTTATATGCATATATTTTACTCACTGATTTTTATTGCGAGTTGCCCCATCATTTCGGCTATTTCATATGCATTTTTGGCTCGCTGATTTTTATTGCGAGTTTGGAACTTGAGATCTGATACCAATCTTAGCATCAGCATTGCTGCGACTGGAATATGGCCAGGAGCGAATCATCATTTGCTTTGAAAGGACTTGGAATTTGATACTAATTTAGGCATCAACATCGCTGCCACTGGAATGTTGCCAGGAGCGAATCATCATTTGCCTTTGTCGATTTGAAAAAAGGTGGCTTAGCAAACAGGGTTAGGATCTTGTTGACTAAGGCTTTTCGACTTTATGAGCCGTAAGGGTCTCATAAAGGTGTTTCTCCCTATGAGTCGTGAGGATCTCGTAGGTGTGTTTTCTCCTTAGGAATCGTGAGTATTCTTAAGTGTGTGTTCTCTTATAAGTCGTAAGGATCTTACAAGAGTGTTTTCTCCTTATAAGTCGAGAGGACTTACAAGTGTCGTTCACCACATGAGGACATTCCTCGTCTTTAGTGGGACTTGGTGGGGGAAATGTTTATATGTGCCCGTGGATTGTATACAAGGGCTGATATTGGACCGCCTGTAGGGCAACTTGGGGAATGTGATGGCTTAAGAACGGGTTCAGATCCCTGTAACTTAAGGCTTTTGAATCCTATGAGCCATGAGGGTCTCATAGGGGGAATTCTCCTTACGAGTCGTGAGGATCTCATAAGTGTAATTTCTCCTTAGGAATCGTGGGGATCCCTAAGTGTGTTGCTCCCTTTTATGAGTCGTAAGGATCTCACGCAGGTATTTTCTCCTTACAAGGTCGAGAGGACCTTGCAAGTGCGCATGAATTTTTTTCTTTTTCTTTTTACAAGTCCGCGCCCTTTCGGGTTTTCACAAACTCTCCGGTAGTCCTGCTATTTTTACTCACGGAGCCCTTTCGGGTTTTCATCCATGCCCATCTCGCTTGTGGACGTACCATTTTTTTTATAACAACGAGATTGAGCCTTTTCAGGTTTTCACAAGCTCGCCGGTAGCCCTGCTGTTTTTACTCACGGTGCCCTTTCGGGTTTTCATCCGTGCCCATTTCGCTTGTGGACGTACCATTTTTTTAACAACGATGAAACCCTCGAAAATAGTTTCGCCGCATGTGACCCATCTGTTTGCAGGTGGGACTTAGGGGTGGCTTCATTGCTGGAGTAGCTATGTAGCTAGAAGGACTTGAGTTGCAACCTTTGTTGTTGGGACTTCGATTGCAATATAGATCTCAAGAGAGGATATCGCCAGATTTGGAGCGATGCGCCATGTTTGAGGCGACACACTAGTTTATGGACGTTTCGGTCCATTATCACCATATTTGAGGTGAATTTCTAGTTTAAGGACTTTTCGGTCCAACATTCCCATTCGATCGTGAAGTTGCATAACTCACCCCTTCCAACTCTTGTTTGCTGAGACGCTGCTGCTTGTCCTTTATTTGTATGGACACTTCACGCCTTAGACTATATTTACCTTCTTGGACTTCTTCATCTATCATCGTGCCAATCGGGTTGTTTTGCAGGAAGTACTGGGCATTTTAAACAGCACCTGCTCCCTGCTTATCAATGTCGCTTTCCGATACTGATGGAGCGTCTTCTTCATATACAAAGGAACGGGATATCACGTCATTCCTTCTGCTGAGTCTTCCTCTTCCTTGGAAGAATGAATTTGACTTGGGGTTTTTTCCTCATCGTCTGATTCGGAGTGGGACATGGGTTTCATATCCCTCCCATGGTTTTTTAGTTCAAGTGGGATATTCCACTTGATTGCAGAACCCGCTTGTAAGTCCCTTGATATTCTATCTGTTCTTTGAGAAGAAATGACCATCCCACGTAGAGATTATTCCGCCAGTGAGAAATATACCCCCTGTGTATATCTCAGGGAGAAGCGGGTAACCACGCCGTCTCTATTTTAGCGACAGGTTGCTTCAAAATCGCTCATTTTTTGTTGAGCGTTGGCGACAAATTCCACCTTAACTCTGCTTTTCATTCATCTTCATTGGATGATGAAGGGTCTTGACCCAGCTGATCCAATCGAGTCATTTTATCCATGAGCTCTTGGAAGGTTATCGGCTTGAAAAGGGTCGTAAATGGGAACACCTTTTGAATTTGGGTCAAGGGTGGCTATGAACATTCCCACAGCTGCAGCTTCGTCGATACGTTGCTCGCATTTTGACCAGAGATTTCGCCATCGGGTAACATATTGAACCCAGGTCTCATTCGGTCTAACCCTTTCATTGACCAACGTCGTTACGGTAGTGTGTTTATTCACACCAGCGAATCTCTGACAGAAGAGCATCTCCATCTCGTCGAAGGTATTCATAGAGTCATTCGGGAGTTCCGCATACCATTCGAAGGCAATGCCCGCCAGACAGCTGACGAACTGTCAGAGGAGAAGTATATCATTCTCTCCAGTGTTACCGCACATAATCGTGCGATGTGCTGGTGAGGATTCTCGGTTCCTTTGTATATGTGGAGTCGGAAGTATGTATTCTGGCGGATACTGTATTTGATCGTAGCATGCCGGATACGGTCGACCAGTCTTGACTGGCCTATTTGATGCTTCACTGGCATAGTGAGTTTTAACTTGCAGAGCGATATATGTGTCCAGCTTTTCTTTTAGGAATTATTTCCTCCTCAGCCGTTGATGAGATTTGAAGACGATTTGAAATGTCATCCTTATCTTTAAGACCGACTACAGGCGGTTCATCTACCAGTGGTTCCGATTGAACCATCATTCCAGCCATATTCTGAATCAGAAGGGCCATATGGTTCATTTTAGTGGATATTTCTGTCGCTTCTTCATATCTCTTTTTCAGAGCACGCTTTAGGAAATCAATATCCGAATCCTTCTCTACTCTTTCTTTGGGTGCGTCCTCGGGATTTTTCTTAGGCGATGGATTAGCGTTTCCTGTCGCCTGAACGAGCATCTCCTACAGCTTTTCACGTTGCAGTTGAACTTTTGTCAGGGACCGAGTTTAAGGTCGGTGACTAGTAGAAGCTCGAACTTTGTCTTTGGAATTCACCACATAGACTATGTGAACTACCATGCCTCCAGGCTTAGGGTGTTTGGAGTTCTAGCCTTTGGAGTTTGCTTCGGGCACTTGAGTTTTATTAGGCCTCTCTTTTTTGTGAAAAGCCGCTTTGGTTTTGGGAGGAACCGCTGTATTAGGATCCGTCTTGGGATGGATCTCCTTGTATTTGAAAGGAGATTTGTCAGAATTTGGCTGACGTTCAGAGGAAGAGCCGCAGACGACGATTGAGTCCTTCACCCGCTTCCACACCTTATATATAGATGAGGAAAGTTGTTATACAGAGCGAACTGGTTTCTGCTCTCGTGTGATCTCCATGGGCTGCGGAGATTTCTTCAATATTACGGTAACAGAATTTTGTATGACCCTTCGCAACAGTTTGAAGATGTTCCCAGTTGGAACAACAACATTCACCACTGGGGTTGAAACAGGACCATACGGAGAACTGCCCCTAGTTCATTTTGTATGATACCGATATCGACGTCAACCGTTTCTTACGGCCGGGATTCGATTAGCTTCAGGATTTTGCCGAGCCTGCCCCCTGTTTCTTTTGAGAGTTTGAATATTCTGCCTCCTGTGTCGACCTTGGTCCTTGGCATGTGCCAGTTGTTTGAGGACTGATTCCATCGGCAAAACTGCATTTTACGGAACCAGCCTGTGGAAGACAGACTTCCTATGTGCTTCTTCCATCGGCGTTGAGGCACCGAGGGTGAGTGGTGGGAGCATCGACTCAAAGAGAAGCCCGTTGATTTCTTGAAGAGCCGGATTGCAGAGATTTAAGACTGCAAGTGGCCCATACTTGACTCCACCAGATATGACAGAGCCTGAGTTGCTAGAGTAGAAGCAAACGCCATTCTTCATAGAGACGAAACGCCGGCTTCAGTATCCCATCACCCAAGAGCAACCACAATCATATATACCGCGATTATTTGATCGCGGAAAAACACGGTAAATGAAGTGTGGAGTGGAAAGAGGAAAATGTCCCACCGGACGTGCCAGAATCTGTTCACCGCCGAAAACTGGGAAGACAAACGTCTTGCCTGAATTTGGGGGCATATGCTATTTGGTTTTATCCGTCCACCTCTCCGTAGATGCCAAGTTGATTTATGGCACCGTGTATCGGAGGTTTGGACGGATGCGGCCGTTATAGCAGACTTCGTCAGATTCCCCTTCATTTCTAAGGGTTTTTTGATTGTGGGGACGCTCTTCCCTGCAGGCGCAAGCCCCTGCAGTTAATTACGTTACTGCGTAGCGATAACCACTTTCTCCTGTTCCAGATGTTCACTTCGTGTCGCGTGTATTTGTTTTATTTTTGGTTGCCTGTGGATTGTATACGGAGATTAATTTGTGTTATCGCCCGTAGGGCGTGGATTAGTCCAAATCCGTATATTCTTAGATTTGGGTTTGGTTTGATTTAAGGATCGTTAACCTTGTTTGAGATTAAGATCAACTTAAATGTTTGTTAAGGATACGCTAGTCCAATTTTAGACTAAGATCTAGTTAAGAAGGTTTTAGGATCATTCAGATCCAACAAAAGAGCATTTGGGCTCTATTGTTTTAGTCTAAGGACGTTACGGTCCATTGCTCACCATTTTTTTGGGATGAGGGTTTAGTTTAAGGACGTTGAGGTCCATAACTAGTTTAAGGACATTGCGGTCCATATGAATGTGCTCATGGGTTTGGGAGTGCATCAAAGAGTTGTGGGTTGTCGGGACCCTCCATCTCTCTAAAGACGTTGAAGAATTACAACGACATGTATCAGAGGTGTGGAGAGATGTACCTTTGAACCGAACTCCATATTGAAGGGAGAGATCATGGTGGAATGAACATCATTGTAGATGCCATGTGTCAAGAGATCATTAGTCATCTTTGGAAGTAAGATCAATTTGTAAGTCCATGTCACGCACCCCACGGTTCATAGGGAGGCGGAATATGTGAAAAACGATCATCAAAGCATCGCAACACGGACTCGAGCTTACGGATCGCGACTAAATCATAACTAGCAAACAACAAGAGGTTTAACTACTAGGATTCGAAGTTATACCTCACGATACAAGTCCTTCGGGTCTTCATCGCTGTCCTCCTCGTCATCGTAGGCTCCAAGGATCGTATCGGATCGTGGCTACCTCGACGGCCTCCTCGAGTCAAAGACGATCCACCCGAGAGTCTGTAGTCCGAGCTCCTATCTCGAATCTGAGATAACTACGGCTTCTAGTTTTCCAAACTAGAAGTCCTAGAGGGTGTAGAGTATTTAGATGGAGTGCTTTATCTTTTTAAACCCTAGGATTCTCAACACATGAGAACTATTAGGGTTTGAGGAAGAAAAAGATGAAGACTTGAGAGAATGAGAGTGTTTGTGATAATTATGTGAATAATTACTCATGTTTGAATAATATGAAGCATACAAATATCTATCAAATAATATCTAATAAATATCTAGCATACTTCATTTAATTCAAATGGTGAATCACCTCATGAGTCATGGTTCAATAAATGAAAACCTACACCTCATTTCCTCCACCTCATTTAAGCTTTAACCAAATGATAAGAACCTTAATGAGTCATCTCCTTCTAGAAGCTTTCCCGATAAATTACGAGAATGCCCCTCAACTGTATATACATACCCATATCCGTATTCCGTACAATACGAATACAAAGAGACGAAATAAATTCATCAGTATATTACTAGGATCCGGCTTAAACCAAAGCCTACTAGTATTATCCGCCCGATTATCGTATGTACACAAGTGCACGTTAGTGATCGAAGCCCTGCCGTAAAACCATACGGCCTCTACACCTTTTCCCGGTGCAGGGAAACCCTCTGTGTGGGACTCTAAAGACTCGACACTACGTTGGCAGTGGGTTTAACTACAGGCCGCAAGCGGTACTAGCTGTACGTAACGGTCCCCAGGTAGATGTCGATAAGAAGGCCAATGAGCTAACTCATCCGAACTCCTACTGAGCCTGAATGTGACAATCTCCATACAGTCCGGTCTGTTCGTCTAAGAGTATCATATATCGGGCCTAGGGGGATGGTAAATGTCAGACCCCTAATAGCGGTATAAGTCATGTCGGAGTGTAGTCCAGAACACCCTGAGAAACTACTGGAACACCTACCAGTAAATCTCACATGCCATGGCCACGGACTTTGTGTAATGGCTCTCCAACACAGCGCGATATCAACCCCCAATACCAGGAGAGATGAATCCTATCTAACCGCCACTGCCTCCAAGTGCTTCGGGACTGCACCCAACTACTACCTGTTTGGACGACTCCTTTGAGCCATGGTAGGGTAGTAATCAAAGTATAGTGGGAACACACTCGAGGCGAAGTAGCAGTGCTAAGTCGACGGACTAAGCTATACTCATGTCACCTGCGAATTGCTACCTGACGACAGGTATAATAACCATCGGCAGTTCCCGACGAGTCCTGTCTAGTTTACTCGTAACGTAATGATCACCTGCATACTATCTCCAGTACGACATACTAATAGCTGTGGGACAGATCATCTCCCCTCCTGGGATGAGAAAGGTATACATCGGTCTACTCCGGAGTATCGATGCCCCGTCTCGATAATCCTACGACTAGGGACCTGTATAAGGATGTGCTTGTAGACTACCTAGCCCCTACTAGTGTGACTGTCATCACAACGCTGGTAATCAAGCAAAGATCCTAAGGGCTCTACCAATATGTATAAGCGATATGCTAAAAGAAACATATGCACATATTAAGGTAGAAACAAACCAGGTAGCATACTACCATTTTGAGCAAGATTGTTACTTATCCGTGTATATCCCAAGCTCCCATTAAGTAATATACAATCCAGTATGATACAATAATGGCCTTTAGGGCATATATCACTAATAATCTTCCACTGGCACTAAGGCCATATACTGGCATATCGCAGACCGAAGGTCTTGAATAGCCTCTCGAACACTGTCTGAGGGATGGACTCTGTGAGTGGATCTGCAGTGTTGTTCTTCGTATCTACTCTCCTCACCTCGATCCCCTGGGGATAAACCATCTCCTTGATCAGGTGGTACCGCCTCAAGATATGTCTGGATCTCTGATGGGACTTGGGTTCCTTCCCTAAAGCTATAGCGCTGTATGTTGTCACAATACTAAAGTATTGGACCAACAAATAGAAGGAACCTCCTGAAGTTCAATTAAGAACTTCCATATCCAGACTGTCTCTTTTGCGGCGTCTCATGCAGCGAACTACTCCGTTTCCATCGTCAAGTCTGCAACGGTGTTCTGCTTGGAGCTCTTCCAACAAACCGCCCCTCTACTGAGGCTAAATCCATAACCTGACATGGACTTGGAGTCATTCTTATCACTCTAGAAGCTGGAGTTAGCAAAGGCCTCGATCTGGAGGTCCTTTTCTGCCGTACACCAAGAACATCTCCTTAGTCCTTCTCAGGTATATGAGAATGTTCTTTACTGCTTCCCAGTACTTCTCCCCTGGGTTTGACTGATACCGGTTTACTATGCTCAGTGCGTAAGCTACATCTGGTCCGGTACGCAACATCGCATACATTATAGAGCCTATCGTTGAAGTGTAGGGTATAATCGATATGCAAGCCTTTTCCAAATCAGTCTTGGAAGACATCTCTTTGGAGAGGGTGATTCCATGACAAGCCGGTAGACTACCGCGCTCAGAATCTTCCATACTGAAGTTTTTCAGTATGGTGTTGTTGTACCTTCACTGTGAAAGTCCCACCATCCTTTTTGATCTATCACGATAGATCTGGATCCCCAGAATGTAGTTGGTATCACCCAGGTTTTTCATGGAGAACCTCTGTGACAAGAATCCTTTGACTGATTGTAGCGTAGGAATATCATTTCCTATCAAGAGAATGTCATCCACGTATTCAACGAGGAATTCCACAGTTCTTGCTACAATCTTACTATAAATGCATGGTTCATCTAGATTTTTTATAAAGTTGAATTCTTTGACTGTCTCAAATAAAAACAGATGTTCCAATTCCGCGATACCTGCTTTAGTCCATAAATGGACTTAAGCAACTTTCTCATTATCCCGCTGCTCCCACTCTGATTGAAACCCTCTGGCTGATCTATATAGACGCACTCTTCTAAATAGCCATTTAGAAAAGCTGTCTCTAAGTCCATCTGCCGGATCTCAAAATCTTGGAAGACAGTAATGGCAAGAAGGATCTAAATGGATTTGAGCATAGACACCGGAGAAAAGGTTTCATCATGGTCCAAACCAGGTCTTTGACGAAAACCGTTTGTGTAAGTGCACGGCGGCGCCCCGGACGTCAATCCGACGCCGGAATGCGGAAGCGGTGATAACTTTAATTTTTGCGGACTTTGCAAACCGGCACCACCGCGCACTAAACTCCGGATCGTAACCATTAACAAGTCTAAGCTACTAACAAGAAAGGGAAGAGATGTACCGACTGATCCGAGTCCTCCGGTCTTCATCTCCACTCCGATCTCCTCGCGGGATCTCCGTCCGTTTCCTCCTCGTCGGAAAGGGCACCACATCGCCTGTAGCTTTTACGGGCTCCCACCTCAATACCGAGGCAACTCGGGCGCGAAGCTGGCGAATCGACGCGTCCAAGATTTGCTGTAGGAAGTGTAGTGTAGAGTGCATGTCTCACTTTGGGGTTTGTTGCCATTTGTAGATGATGGAGGAAACAAGATAAGAAAAATGGTGCTTGCATTTTTCTTAGCATGAAAAGAGATCAAGAATGAAAAACACTCTCAAAGATGAAGCTCTCTCCTTCTCTTTTCTTCTTCTCACTTTTCTAATGAAAACTATCATTCTTAGAAAATGGTGGAGCAAAGATTATGAAGCATGAAGGGAGGTGAGTGTAGGGGTGAAGAAAAGGTGACCACATCAAGAGACAAAGAAACATCAACCATGCTTCACACAATAATCAAACCCATACCCTCATTAAAGCAAGTGATGGTGCAAAAGATAATGATGCTATCATAATCAATACTTTTGCAATAAAACCCTCCACAAAGTGTTATTTGCAAACTTGCAAATAACCCCCTCCATCGGAAAAGTCCGGCCGGGAAAGAACAAAGAAAAACCGGCCGGAACGGAATGCAAACTGGCAACTCCAGAAAACTGGTCCCGTAATAAATTACAGGAAAACCCCGATACTGTGCATACACACCCGCATCTGTATTCCGTCCGGATACAAATGCAAAGAGACAAAATCTACACTGTACTAAACTAGGATCTGGCTTAAACCAAAGCCGGCTAGTAATATCCGTTCGATCCTGATCCGTGTAATACCACACGTATCTGGTCGAACCCTGCCATATACCTATACGGCTACTAGTACAAACCGTCCGATCCTGATCCGTGCAATACCGCACGTATCTGATCGGACCCTGCCATATCTCCATACGGCCTCTACAACGTTTCGCCCGAAAGCTTGAGTAACTGAAAGTGTGGTGGACTCTAAAGACTCGTCAATACTATGGCTGTGGATTTAACCACTAGCACGTCAGAGGTATAAGCCAATACGTAACGGGCTACCAGCTATTGACCAAAAGGGATGTCGATGAGCGAGCTCATCCTGACACCCTACTGAGCCTGTCAGTGACAATATCCGTACAGTCCGGTCCGTTCGTCTACGAGCATCGCATGTCGGGCCTAGGGGGTGGGTAAAAGTCAGACCCCCAAAAGCGGTACAAGTCGTGTCGGAGTGTAGCCCAGAACACCCTGAGATACTACTGGAATACCTACCAGTAAATCTCCTGCCTTGGCCAAGGACTTCGTGTAATGGCTCTCCTAGACACAGCGCGACCTCACCCCCAATACCGGGAGAGACGAACCCCCGAAGATCCGCTCACTGCCTCCATGTGGCTCGGGACTGTACCCAACTAAAACCTGTTTGCACGACTCCTTTGAGCCGTGGTAGGGTAGTAATCAAAGCACAGTGGGAACTCACACGAGACAAATGACGATCCCCAGGTCGATGAACTAACCTGTACACATGTCACCTGGGAACTGCTATCTGACGTCAGGTATTAGACCAACTAGCATGTTCCCGGCGAGTCCTGTCCGGTGTACTCATAACCCAATGAGCACCTGTATACATCTTAGGTGATCCAACTGACACCAGTGGCTTGTGAGACCGGCCACCGCCCCTCGTCGGGGTCTCGACTGTATACACTAGTCTACTCTGGAGAATCGATGCCCTGTCTCGAAACTCCCACGACTAGGGACCTTTTAAGGATGTGCTAATAGACTCCAGCTCTCACTTATATGATCGCCCTCATACTGCTGGCAGTCTAGCAAGAATCCTAGGGGCTCTATCAACGTGCAATAGCGACCTGTCAGGTCACCTAAAGCAGTACACGATGATAAAGGTAAACCGGATAGCATACTATCATCTCGAGTAAGACTGTCGTACCGGGATAGGTCCTCCCTCAATCATTGCAATCGCGTGCCTGTGATCCAATAATTGACTCTGAGGGCACTATCTCCAACAATCTCCCACTTGCACTCAAGGCTAATTATTGCGATGTCGCATACTCACAGCCCGTGTGATACCGAACACCCAACTCCTCTACTAGTCAGTCTCACAAAGCTCGTTTGCGAGACTATTGCGTTCGAGGAATAGCCTCAGCGAGTGGATCCGCTCTGAAGTTTCTTTCTATGTCTCTCTCTATATCTCAAGTTCGCGGAGAAAGCCATCTCCCGAAATGAGCAATACCTGTCTTAGAGTGTCTGGATGTCTGATGGGACCGAGCTCATAAATGAACTCCAAATCCAAACTTCTTAGACTGTATCGTCAACTGAACTTAATCAGTATCCTGCGCCATGCCACCCTCAGTATTTCCTTGGACCACCCGTCCAAAATACTGCCCCTCGTCAGAAGGAAAACTATAACTCTGACAACCTCCTTGTCGTCCATGTCACCTTGGAAGCCTGGAATGATAACAGTTTCCTGAATGAGGCTGTCGTTATCATATCCCTAGAACATCCACTTATGTTCTAAAACTGCTTCCGATTGTTTCTCCAGGATTGGATCAATATCAACTTATTGCATCTAGTGCAAGAACAACATCTGGTGTGGTACTTGACATCTCATGATTGACTCAATTTCCTAAGCAAGTGATCTGCCAATCATGCACATCCCTCTCTACTTTAGTCTATAAGACACCTTTAGAGAGGGTGACTCCATCACCTGCAGGTACACTACCGTGCTAGGAGTCGTCTATTCTAAATACTCTTAGAATGCTGTCAAAGTACCCTGATTGGGAAACCACCCAAATCTAGATCTAAAACCATAGATCTAGTAACCAGTATGTCTGATATAATGTCCAAGTCCCTTGTGGAGAAACCACTGTGTGACGACCAAAATATAACCGATCGTAGTATAGGAATTTCTTTTCCTATTCTGTGTATGTCATCCAAATACCAGGATATCACACCCTACTACCTTCTCAACAGATCCATCCCCTATTCTGATGACGTCAAACCCATGACTGTCACATCAGAAATAGATGATCTATCTCCGCTACATCTGCTTTAGTCTATAAATAGATATAAGCCTGATGTCCACCAATGCTTCCGCTGCGCCCACTGACTACGACAACCCTCTGCTAGAGTCATATAGACGTGCACTTCTAAAACTAGTTCAGAACGACGCTATACTCATCCTCCTGCCGGGTCTCGCAGCCTGGAACAACAACAATGGCAAGTGTGGGTAAACAAGAACTTCCCTGTCACCGTCCTTGAGGCTACCTGAGTACCTCTCGGGTGCCTGAAGTTACCCACCTTATCTGCGGAGTGGCCAATGGAATGTCAAATCAGATTGAATCTTTAGGTTCCTTATCAAATCTTCAGTAATCGTTTGCGGTTCTGGAATCACTTCCAGTTCTACCATACTCCCACTACTGTTTTCTGAAAAAATGCATTTCTTTTAAAATTATGGTGAGTGAAGAACAATATCACTATTGATCTTCCAGACGGTAGAAAATCAACCCTCGTCATAGCCTGGGTCAACCCACAAACAGCCATTACAGAAACGTGCCTTGAGTTATCCAGAGTCTGGTTTTAATCATAAGCCAGACAACTCCCCGTACCTTAACAACGTTAAGATATGAACTGTTCTATATCCAATATAGAACCAGAGGCACTGATTTAATTGAACCAGATTCAAATCATGCAACTGTCTCCAGTGCATGTCAACTAAATGGAGAGAGGCCGATCAGCGTTACTCAACTTAGGAATGCTTCCAATTATGAGTAACCTGAAAGAGAAGCAATTTCTCTTTATCATTACTATCAACTGAATACCATACACAAGTATCTACATCTTCGATCACTTTGAAGAATCCCGGTACTTGCTACACCTGGTTCTCTACTCTATTCAAATACCTATAACTCCTCAAAACTTAGACCCTGTGTTTCTACGAAACATATGTCTAAGAACTAGAGAAGTCAAAAGTAAACAGAATATAGTATGAGGACCAACCCCTCTGTCCTCATGGACACTGGACAACATACAATACTCTGTATAAGTCCGCTGAGTCTAATAACTCTTTTACTGTGTGTCGTAGGTTGAAAACTGTACTTATGGTTAAGAAGAATTACACCGCTGTTTAATGCTCTTTACCTAACCATCCACTGATATAGGTAAATGTCATCGACATAATATCAAAAGGTATATCTCACTCTATGAAAATAGACGTACAGATATATCAATTTGAAATTGGTGCAAAACAGCGGATATTCAAAACCAAATATTTGCCGACCGGCAAACAGCCCAGATGATCTTCTCAAATATCACCGATTACAACGAATCCCGATATAATGAGGATGATCACCCAATTCCCAATAACTTACTCCCACTCACCATCTGTAAAACCATACAGATGTGAGAATCAAACCTGGTAAATACATACCCTGGAGCAAGTGTCTAATCAGGAAATCAGTTTTCTTTTAACAGTACACAGTGAAACTGAAACATTGAAATGTTTCGGTGGGGTATCCCGGTATTCTTAGTAATGCCTCTTCCATTATCCAGATTCACAACTATAACCGTATAATTCTTTGCCACCTCTCCAAATCCCTTTATATGTCTTTAGTCATTACCTTCTGCACACCCCTTTAGGCCAATTGGTTTTCTTCCTTCCCTACCGTTCGGCACCAGCCTATGGTTTGGAAGAAGACTATCCAATAAGCATAATGGGTGTACTGTCCTAATCCTAGGAGCACTCGCAATGCGAGAGAAGGTGAAGATAAAAGACAACCGAATAAACCTTATTCCTATTTCTCCTGGACCAGAATCCATCCCCGAACTGGAACAAGTTCCTTTCGAGTTCGTATATAACCATACGATGGAGTATCCAATAAACTGTGGATCTTCGTAGTGATACGGAGTGTCCTGGAGAAATACAAAGGTGATTTAGGATTGGCGAAGAAATACTTGGTTTGGTCGTGAATATCAGTCGCATTTTACTTTGCCCTCTTACTAATCCCTTGCTTTGTCTTAATCTTAATACCTTCTGCACACCGTTTAGGCTAATTGGTTTTCTTCATTCCCTACCGGTCGGCACCAGCCTAAGGTTTGGAAGAAGATTATCCAATTTGCGTAATAGGTGTACTATCTCCTAAACTAAGGAGTACTCGCAACCTGAGAGAAGGTAAAAGGAAAAGACAACTGAATAATCCTATCCGTTTTCTCCAGAACCGGAAACCATCCTCGAATTCCTTCGAGTTTGTATCTAACCATACGATGGTTTTGTCCAATCGAAGTGGACGTTCGTAGTGATACGGGGTGTCCTGGAGAAAAGGGTAAAAGTAGGAGTGGCAATGAGGTCTGCAACTCTGACAATCCAAAAGCCAGTGTTTAAGAAGGTTCGGTCAACTTGGTCACTGGGTCTTAGTCTTAGGGTCGGGTCAATGGTCGCTGCCAGAGAGAGAGAAAAGAAACACTCAGCGTGCACTCTAACCAAGATCAGAATGGTTACCATTTTATCTAATCTGGAAACCTCCCACTATAACTCAAATTCTCCTCCAAACCTGAAAGAAGAATTAGTCGGGGTCATCCGAGGAGTAAACCAACTCATCAGTGGGAATCGGGATCCAACTCTCATCGCATGATAACGTGACGGAATCCACTCACGGTATCACACTCCAGAAGGTATGCGCATATCTGGCAAGTTTCAGTTCTTTTGAAACTCCCGATGTGATTTCTACCCCATGCTCTTATGACCTTGACTTTGGCCAACATATCATAAGTCACATGTCAAGTTCAATCCGTCATTCTCCAGGTTAATTTGAATCCACCCGTACATACCCTTGACTTTGGCCAAAATGGCAGTACGACTGTCCCAAACCAACGCATCTATCTATGCTGCATATGAACACCCAATAGCTACCAATCACTGTGCCTTTACTTTGGCCAACATACACAGCTTGAATACTATTGACTACCCATATGAAACGACGAAGGGCTACGAATGGTTTCTGGCGAAAACCTTTAACGTAATGAACTTGATATCGTTGAAGGAACGGATAGCTTTTTAGAAAATATAGTGACGAAAACCTTTACTAAAGAGGTCACTCCCGGTGAAGGGATCTCGGCTCTTTCCCCGTAGAATGGGGTGCAGGATATTCCAAATGAATACCACGATGCAGAGCAAAAGTAATCGGCTATAGTGAAGTTAATGCCCTGACGCAAACTTCTGTCCAAGGGGTCACTCCCGGTGAAGGGATCTCGGCCCTTGCCTCGTCGACCGAGGAGCAGGATATTCCAAATGAATACCACGATGCAAAACAGAAATGAACGTCCTTGCAATAACAGCTTTTTGAAAAGTGTTCCAACAACATCAGATTATGTTTGTTTCAACTTGCATTGATCCGAATCAATGCAGTCCCATCAATTGATCACACCACAAAGAACGAAAATATACTGACGTACGTATATGCCATCTGCATTCGCCACTGGGTCCCGTCATCACCCGTTAGGTTAGCTAACTAACGGCAGAGCGGGGACTGGACTAGCGCGGATGAAAAACATATACAACATCTACTAATATATATACCAATATATAGTATTTCGCTCATGGCGTGAATAAAAATGCAACATCACAGAAATGTACAGCATCACAGAACAATACAGATATCTGGGATCCCCGGGTTTCACAGAGCCACTACTGAAACCCGACGTTCCCCTGGTCGTGTGGATAGCCTGTGCAATGAAAACCTAGACCCCTACGGGCGCGGCAAGTCACCCGCCAAAACCTGAAGCGAGGCAGCCCCCTCCAGCACCGTGAATGGACCACCCAGCACTTCACGGAATCCGGCAACTTGGGCACCCCTCCTGGGTCAACCTGTACCCCCTACGAGTGCGGCGAATAGCCCGCCAATTCCAGACTGAAGCCCCTCCGTCTCAATGCCCTGAGATGCGGGCCCGTTGCCCTCTAGAACCCGGCTATCCGTGCACCCCTCCGCGGGGTAACCCTAGTACAGAAAGTAAAATATACATACACCGGGTACATCGACCGCAACCAGGTCGTGCCCCAAAAGAATAATACAAACAGGCAGTGACGGTAGTCCACATGTCGGACGCTCGCCCCGCAATATCAAATGTACATAATACAACAGCACTGTACTATCATTGCATCCAGGCTATCCCCACGACCGATCCGCAACATCACAGCAAAACACAGAACATCAACGTGAAAGTCACGTTCGCAAATCTGTCTAACCGGGCTATAGCAGTTAGACCGGATTTACCGATCGAGTGACATTCACGATCGCAGATATAAAGTAAATACTGTGAAAAATGTGTTTAAAATTTTCCGATTGATCAAACAATTAACAAGTGGGCCCCAAAGAAAACTGTAGCACTCACAGAAATAATTGGCCCAACTTTAATATTCCAAAACCCCTAAAATAAGCCCAGAAGCCCACTGGAAAAATACGAAGCAATGACCCCACCAACTTGCGGCGGAACCGCGGCAACAAGGGGGTTCTTGCCGCGGTTCCGCGCTCGTGGTGAGGGTTCATTGTCTCGTTTTTTCTCAGAGTTCTTAGAACTCCCTGCACATCATTCTGAGATCACCTGAAAAAATTTTAGACTTCAAAAAATTTCAACAGAAACTGATGTGAAGGGAAAAATACGGTTTTTGGAATTTTAGTCGATCGGAACTGAAAAACACATCTAACGAAGCTAGACGAAATTAATGGCGAGTCTCTGATACCACTGTAAGTGCACGGCGGCGCCCCGGACGTCAATCCGACGCCGGAATGCGGAAGCGGTGATAAACTTTAATTTTTGCGGACTTTGCAAACCGGCACCACCGCGCACTAAACTCTGGATCGTAACCATTAACAAGTCTAAGCTACTAACAAGAAAGGGAAGAGATGTACCGACTGATCCGAGTCCTCCGGTCTTCATCTCCACTCCGATCTCCTCGCGGGATCTCCGTCCGTTTCCTCCTCGTCGGAAAGGGCACCACATCGCCTGTAGCTTTTACGGGCTCCCACCTCAATACCGAGGCAACTCGGGCGCGAAGCTGGCGAATCGACGCGTCCAAGATTTGCTGTAGGAAGTGTAGTGTAGAGTGCATGTCTCACTTTGGGGTTTGTTGCCATTTGTAGATGATGGAGGAAACAAGATAAGAAAAATGGTGCTTGCATTTTTCTTAGCATGAAAAGAGATCAAGAATGAAAAACACTCTCAAAGATGAAGCTCTCTCCTTCTCTTTTCTTCTTCTCACTTTTCTAATGAAAACTATCATTCTTAGAAAATGGTGGAGCAAAGATTATGAAGCATGAAGGGAGGTGAGTGTAGGAGTGAAGAAAAGGTGACCACATCAAGAGACAAAGAAACATCAACCATGCTTCACACAATAATCAAACCCATACCCTCATTAAAGCAAGTGATGGTGCAAAAGATAATGATGCTATCATAATCAATACTTTTGCAATAAAACCCTCCACAAAGTGTTATTTGCAAACTTGCAAATAACCCCCTCCATCGGAAAAGTCCGGCCGGGAAAGAACAAAGAAAAACCGGCCGGAACGGAATGCAAACTGGCAACTCCAGAAAACTGGTCCCGTAATAAATTACAGGAAAACCCCGATACTGTGCATACATACCCGCATCTGTATTCCGTCCGGATACAAATGCAAAGAGACAAAATCTACACTGTACTAAACTAGGATCCGGCTTAAACCAAAGCCGGCTAGTAATGTCCGTTCGATCCTGATCCGTGTAATACCGCACGTATCTGGTCGAACCCTGCCATATACCTATACGGCTACTAGTACAAACCGTCCGATCCTGATCCGTGCAATACCGCACGTATCTGATCGGACCCTGCCATATCTCCATACGGCCTCTACAGCGTTTCGCCCGAAAGCTTGAGTAACTGAAAGTGTGGTGGACTCTAAAGACTCGTCAATACTATGGCTGTGGATTTAACCACTAGCACGTCAGAGGTATAAGCCAATACGTAACGGGCTACCAGCTATTGACCAAAAGGGATGTCGATGAGCGAGCTCATCCTGACACCCTACTGAGCCTGTCAGTGACAATATCCGTACAGTCCGGTCCGTTCGTCTACGAGCATCGCATGTCGGGCCTAGGGGGTGGGTAAAAGTCAGACCCCCAAAAGCGGTACAAGTCGTTTCGGAGTGTAGCCCAGAACACCCTGAGATACTACTGGAATACCTACCAGTAAATCTCCTGCCTTGGCCAAGGACTTCGTGTAATGGCTCTCCTAGACACAGCGCGACCTCACCCCCAATACCGGAAGAGACGAACCCCCGAAGATCCGCTCACTGCCTCCATGTGGCTCGGGACTGTACCCAACTAAAACCTGTTTGCACGACTCCTTTGAGCCGTGGTAGGGTAGTAATCAAAGCACAGTGGGAACTCACACGAGACAAATGACGATCCCCAGGTCGATGAACTAACCTATACACATGTCACCTGGGAACTGCTATCTAACGTCAGGTATAAGACCAACTAGCATGTTCCCGGCGAGTCCTGTCCGGTGTACTCATAACCCAATGAGCACCTGTATACATCTTAGGTGATCCAACTGACACCAGTGGCTTGTGAGACCGGCCACCGCCCCTCGTCGGGGTCTCGACTGTATACACTAGTCTACTCTGGAGAATCGATGCCCTGTCTCGAAACTCCCACGACTAGGGACCTTTTAAGGATGTGCTAATAGACTCCAGCTCTCACTTATATGATCGCCCTCATACTGCTGGCAGTCTAGCAAGAATCCTAGGGGCTCTATCAACGTGCAATAGCGACCTGTCCGGTCACCTAAAGCAGTACACGATGATAAAGGTAAACCGGATAGCATACTATCATCTCGAGTAAGACTGTCGTACCGGGATAGGTCCTCCCTCAATCATTGCAATCACGTGCCTGTGATCCAATAATTGACTCTGAGGGCACTATCTCCAACAGTTTGCAACAAGTCTAGCCTTATAGGTTTCAACCTATCTATCTACACCAATGTTCTTTCTGAAGATCCATTTGCAGCCTACGGGTTTTACCCCTTCTGGAGCAATGTTCAAAGTGCATAATTTGTTAGTGTACACGGACTCCATTTCGGTCCGTATTGCATCCAGCCATTTTGCCGAGTCACCGCTCTGAATAGCTTACTAGAAGCTAGTTGGCTCATCATTGTCAATGATGAAATCCTCTCGATCACCATCTATGAGAAAAACCGTAGTAACTCTCGGGCGGATGAGACTGCTTACTCGTCCTGCGGATTAGCGTAGGGATGTCCGGTTCTTTTAAAACCTCTGGTTCAACCATACTTTCAGTAATAGTTTGTGGTTCTGGAATTTCTTCCAGTTCTATTATGCTCCCACTATTTCCTTTTACAAAAAATTGATTTTCTAAAAAGTGGGCATGACGAGGAACACACACCTTTTGTTCCTTTGCGTAATAGAAAATATACCCCCTGGTTTTTTCTGGGTATCCCACAAACCTATACAATACTGAGCGTGCCTCGAGTTTGTCCGTATGCTGCTTTTCAACAAAAGCTGGACATCCCCATATCTTCAGATACTGAAGATATGGTTTCTTCCCACTCCATATCTGATATGGTGTGGTAGGCACAGTCTTGGTAGGAACCTTATTCAAAAGATATGCAGCTGATTCTAGTGCATAACCCCAGAAGGATCGCGGTAACTCAGCCTTACTCATCATGGAACGAACCATATCCAATAGGGTTCGATTCCTCCTTTCCGATACACCGTTGTGTTGTGGCGTGTATGGAGGAGTAAGATGAGAGAGAATTCCTTTCTCATTTAGATAATCCAGGAACTTGGCACTTAAGTATTCACCACCTCGATCAGATTTTAGTGTCTTGATACTCTTGCATGTTTGTTTTTCTACATCATTCTTATATTCCAGGAATTTTTCAAAGGCCTCGGATTTATGATTCATTAGAAGACATGTCCTAACCTAGAGAAATTATCCGTAAAAGTAATGAAATAGGAATAACCACTTCATGCATTTGTAGATTTTGGACTATACACGTCCCTGTGTATAGGTCCCAAGAGCTCGCTTGCTCTTACTCCGTGTCCAGTGAACGGAGACTTTGCCATCTTTCCTATGAGACAAGATTGACAAGTTGCATAAGACTGATATTCGAACAAATCCAAATATCCCTCTCTATGTAACTTCGACAACCGTGTTTCATTGATGTGACCCTGTCTATAATGCCATAAGAAAGTTTTATTTAATTCTGGAGATTCTTTTAAGTGTGTTCTGGACGTTTGAAAACCTGAGCTTGATTCAATATATGCTGTCCTCTAGTGTACTTGATCCAATCAAACTTTGATTTAGATGGATGTGAAGCACATCGCTTACATACTACACTTGGTACACACAAATAGTTACGTAGAATTAATATCTGCCCACTTGTCAATTCTAGATGATATACCCTACGGATACAGCGTCCACGCTCATTTCGTTAGCATCCATGAGAGTCATATCACCTGCCCTGATAACTCTACGGTTTCTCAAAACCTGTAATGAATTAAAAATATGAGATCCTGATCCGGTATCTTGTACCTAGGAAGTAGAGTTAATTGACAGACTGTTTTCAATTATAAACACACCCGAAGTCGAAGCCACAATATGCTTCGGATCCTGGATTCTGGCTTTCCAAGCCCTGCAATACCTCTGCCAATTCCCTTTCCCATAACAACAGGATCATCCCTCCTTCCCTACTGTTAACTCCGAAACTTTTTCCCTTCCCTGTCCTTCTACCTTACTGACACCGCATATCAGCTTTGTGGAGGACTTCTTCTTCTCACCCTTGGCTTCCGCCTTGGATCCAGAAGAGGAAGATTCTCCAATAAGCAGAGCGGGTGTCACCCTGGTTTCCTTAAGGGTGCCTTCAACTGTAAGTATAACTTTCTTCCCCTAGGCGTAAGTAGGAGGTAGGGATTATAGAATCAAGTCAGCATATGACCCGTTTCTCAACGTGGTCTCCAGGTCCGTGAGCTCATAGCTATATAGCTAGTCATCGTAAGGACGTTGTCCCCTACAGATGACCCGACAGCCAACCTCGCTTGAAGCAATTCCTTCAAGATCTTATATCTTGCGATATGAGATTGCTCTCCATATAAAACTTTGTTATGGAGAAAGATAGAAACTAAGTTCATCTTCTCATGCTGCCTCTGGTATACACCATCAACTGAGGCCAACACGAGGCACTAGCATTCGCACAGTCTTTTTTCACTTGTCTTACGGATATCCTTATCCGCGACGGTGGAAACTGGACCTGGGATGGCGAGGGCTTGAGTAGTAATGAGGTGGTCCAGCTTTTCATAGGCAATGGATATCTGGACAAACCTTTGCCAGTCATTATAGTCAGATTCAGTCTTTTATTATCTATTTGTAACCTAATCTGGTCACCTGGTTGTTGCAATTAGGAGAGAGAGAAGAATAAACTTAGTATGATGCTCTTGCAAGTTTATATTGATTTTTAATTTATCTAAACAGGATGGCTCCTACTGTTTCTCGAATCCTTCCTTAAACCATAAAAGAAGAATTAGTCAGGATTAATCTTACCGTACAATACTTGCTTAACCGTTCAGCCAGGTCAGTGTCGGTAATTCGAGGGAGGTTTTATGACGCTTTCGCGAAGTTCCTTAATTAAATAACCTCTTTTTTCTGGGGGCGTAGCCCCACTAACACCTTTCTAGACACCTACTTGGTTTATAGCATTGATCGTTAAGTGAAGAATCTCCCAAGGAGTAGCGGATACTCACAGTAGGATCGGGACCCAAATCACATTGTGTGATAATGCTGAAGGTATCCTACCAACATTATCAAACTCCAAATAGTATGCAGTACTAGCAAGTTTCAGTTTCTTTAGAAACTCCCGATGTGGATTTTTACCCCATGCTCTTATGACCTTGACGAAGATCAACATATCATAAGTCATATGTCAAGTTCTACCCGTCATTGTTCAGGTTAATTTGAACCCACCCACACATACCCTTGACAAAGGCCAAAACAGTAGTACGACTGTCCCAAACCAACACATCTATCTATGCTACAGATGAATATCCAGCAGCTACCAATCACTATGCGTTGACGAAGACCAACATACATAGCTTGAATAATACTGGCTATTCATATGAAATGACAGAGGGCTACGAATGGTTTTGGCGAAACCGTGAACGTAGTGAACTTGATATAATCGAAGGAATCCGATAGCTTTTAAAAGGAGTGGTTTAAGCTCCGCAATTAAAAGTCTGTTGTTTTGAAATAACCGAGTGGTTTTAAACTTTGTTCCAACGATTCAGCTTTGGTTTGTTTGCTTTGCATTAATGTAATGCAGTCCATCAAAAACCTATCATTGCAGAAAACAACGAAAATACAACGTACGCTTATGCCATCCGCATTTGCCACTGGGCCCCGTCATCAGCCGTTAGGTTACTTAACTAACGACAGAACGGGGGTTGGACTAGTATGGATGCAAAACATAAGCAACGCCTACTAGATATCATATATAGATATGTACATTCGTCTGACGCAATAATAGGCATTCCAGATCACAGATGAACACATTGGATATATTAGGAAGTCCGCGTTTCGTTTGAGTCTGCAACAAAAGACGGTTTCCACGGTCGTGATGAATAGCTAAACCCCACCCTAGACCCCTATGGGTGCGGCCAACTACCCGGCAAATATCTAAAGTGAAGCAACCTCCCTCAACAAAGTAAGTAGGTCACTCGGCACTTTAAAGTACCCGGTAGTCTGTGCACCCCACCTTGGGTCTATCCTAGGAGCAATAAACAGTAAATGAAATAATACAACGGTGGCTACAATCTCAACCCGGATGTGCCCCGTGAAATAATATTACAACAAATTACAATTTACATCGAATGAAAGATAAAAACCCTCATCTCACATCCCCGGCTATTCATCCACGACAATCCAACAAGTTCATATACACAATCCAATATCACAGAACACAGATATGTGCAACCCCCACTAATCGACGTATAGCGATTAGCAGACGTTCAGCACATATAACAACACAGATAAAACCTGATTAGCAAATAACTTAGAATTTCGATCGAAAACTATTTTCTGTGTCTACCCCAGATGCAAACCAGCACTTAAAATATTCTGGGTAGATACCAAATATGCAAGAAGACAGAACACCAAAAATAAGACAATACTGTGGAAAAACGAGCTAACTCGGCGTCGACTCGGCCGTGGATCCGCGGCGAATCGCATAGATTTGCCGTGCTTCTGCGGTGGTCTAACCGAGTTAGAGACTTGTTTTTCTCCAGTGTTCTTATAATTCCCTGCAGTGAATTTTCATACCTCTGAAATAATTTTTTCGACAGTTTTAAAATCGACAGAAGCTGCAGGGATTTAGAGTTTTGAGTGTTTTTCCGACGATCGAAATTCTAATAAGTTGCTAACAAGATAGTAATGGTTTAGTAGGCTCTGATACCACTGTAAGTCCATGTCACGCACCCCACGGTTCATGGGGAGGCGCAATATGTGAAAAACGATCATCAAAGCATCGCAACACGGACTCGAGCTCACGGATCGTGACTAAACCATAACTAGCAAACAACAAGAGGTTTAACTACTCGGATTCGAAGTTATACTTTACGATACAAGTCCTTCGGGTCTTCATCGCTGTCCTCCTCGTCATCGTAGGCTCCAAGGTGTTGGATATAGTGCCCTCAAAGTCAATTATTGGATCGCAGGCACGTGATTGCAATGATTGAGGGATGACCTATTCCGGTAGGACAGTCTTACTCAAGATGATAGTATGCTATCTGGTTTATCTTTATCATCATGTACTGCTTTAGGTGACCTTACAGGTCGCTATTACACGTTGATAGAGCCCTTAGGATTCTTGCTTGACCGCCAGCAGTATGATGGCGATCATATACGTGGGAGCTGGGGTCTATAAGCACATCCTTAAAAGGTCCCTAGTCGTGGGAGTTTTCGAGATAGGGTATCGATACTCCGGAGTAGACTAGTGTATACAGTCGAGACCCCGACGAGGGGTGGCGGCCGGTCTCACAAGCCATTGGTGTCAGTTGGTTCACCTAAGATATATACAGGTGCTCATTGGGTTATGAGTACATCGGACAGGACTCGCCGGGAACATGCTAGTTGGTATTATACCTAACATCAGATAGCAGTTCCCTGGTGACATGTGTACAGGTTAGTTCATCGACCTGAGATCGTCATTTGTCACGTGTGAGTTCCCACTGTGCTTTGATTACTACCCTACCACGGCTCAAAGGAGTCGTAAAAACAGGTTTTAGTTGGGTACAGTCCCGAGCCACATGGAGGCAGTGAGCAGATCGGCAGGGGTTTCGTCTCTCCCGATATTGGGGGTGAGATTGCGCTGTGTCTAGGAGAGCCATTACTCGAAGTCCTTGGCTAAGGCAGGAGATTTACTGGTAGGTATTCCAGTAGTATCTCAGGGTGTTCTGGGCTACACTCCGACACGACTTGTACCGCTTTTGGGGGTCTGACTTTTACCAACCCCCTAGGCCTGACATGCGATACTCATAGATGAACGGACCGGACTGTACGGATATTGTCACTGACAGACTCAGTAGGGTGTCAGGATGAGTTCGCTCATCGACTTCCCTTTTGGTCAATACCTGGTGGCCCGTTACGTACAGCTAGTACCACTGACGTGCTAGTGGTTAAATCTACAGCCAATGTATTTACGGATCATGATCGGACGGATCATACTAGTGGGCTTTGGTTTAAGCCGGATCCTAGTATTAGATTTGTTGGATTACTTTAGTCTCATCGCATTTGCATTCAGTTGGAATGCGGATGCAGGTATGTATATACAGGTGAGGGGTATCCTTGTGATCCATCACGAGTTTACTTTAGTAGATGTCATTCTCTTTTTATTGTTGCAAACATTTGGATTAATGTTTGCAAATGGAAATAATGAGCTCAAAATCATGATTAGGAGCATTAATTGTGAAACATGCATAAGTGATGACTCATGGTCTCTTTATTTGTGCATATGTCACATTATTCTTTGATTTGGGTGTTGAAATGATAAGTAGAGAGAGAGGGCAGCCATAAGGTTGTGGGTTAGCTGTTGTGTTATTCTTTCTTGCTCTCATTTTTATCATCTCAACACAAAAGAAAAGGAAAAGTGAAAGCTCTTCTTCTTCCTCTTCCTTCTTGAGCTCACTATTTCCTCACTAATGGCATCCACTAAATCCTCCATCCATACACTCTCATGCGTTGAGAATTAATGGATGCTTGAGACAAAGTGATCGCACACATTCTCTACTTCACCTTGGACACGTCGACTAGCACACTTCGTGTCCGAGTTGCTTCGGATGAAGCGGGAGCCCGTAAAAAGACTCATTGATGTGGTGCCCTTCCGACAAGGAGACAAGAGATCGGAGATGCCACGAGGTGCTTGGGATGGTGGCCAAAGACCGAAGGACACGGATCGATCGGTATAGCCTTTCCAACCCTTCTCTAGTTTGCTAGTTATAGGTTAATGGTTCGATCCGGGATTAAAGTATACGCTAGCGCCAGTTTCAAGTTTTGAAAAAGTTTTTGTTTCCGGATTTTGGTTTCGGATCGATGGCCGGGGCGCTACCGTAGACTTACACAAGGATCGTATCGGATCGCGGCTACCTCGACGGCCTCCTCGAGTCAAAGACGATCCACCCGAGAGTCTATAGTCCGAGCTCCTATCTCGAATCTGAGATAACTACGGCTTCTAGTTTGCCAAACTAGAAGTCCTAGAGAGTGTAGAGTATTTAGATAGAGTGCTTTGTCTCTTTAAACCACAGGATTCTCAACACATGAGAGCTATTAGGGTTTGAGAAAGAAGAAGATGAAGACTTGAGAGAATAAGAGTTTTGTGATAATTATGTGAGTAATTACTCATGTTTGAATAATATGAAGCATACAAATATCTATCAAATAATATCTAATAAATATCTAGCATGCTTCATTTAATTCAAATGGTAAATCACCTCATGAGTCATGGTTCAATAAATGAAAACCTACACCTCATTTCCTCCACTTCATTTAAGCTTTAATCAAATGATAAAAACCTTAATGAGTCATCTCCTTCTAGAAGCTTTCCCGACAAATTACGAGAATGCCCCTCAACTGTATATACATACCCGTATCCGTATTCCGTAGAATAAGAATACAAAGAGACGAAATAAATCCATCAGTATAATACTAGGATCCGGCTTAAACCAAAACCCACTAGTATTATCCGCCCGATCATCGTACATGCACAAGTGCACATTGGTGATCGAAGCCTTGTCGTCAAACCATACGGCCTTTACACCTTTTGCCCGGTGTAGGGAAACCCTCTGTGTGGGACTCTAAAGACTCGACACTACGCTGGCAGTGGGTTTAACCACAGGCCGTAAGCGGTACTAGCTGTACGTAACGGTCCCCAGGTAGATGTCGATAAGAAGGCCGATGAACTAACTCATCCGAACTCCTACTGAGCCTGAATATGACAATATCCATACAGTCCGGTCTGTTCGTCTAAGAGTATCACATATCGGGCCTAGGGGGATTGTAAACGTCATACCCCTAATAGTGGTATAAGTCGTGTCGGAGTGTAGTCCAGAACACCCTGAGAAACTACTGGAACACCTACCAGTAAATCTCACTTGCCGTGGCCACGGACTTTGTGTAATGGCTCTCCAACACAGCACGATATCAACCCCCAATACCGGGAGAGACGAATCCTATCTAACCGCCACTGCCTCCAAGTGCTTCGGGACTGCACCTAACTACTACCTGTTTGCATGACTCCTTTGAACTGTGGTAGGGTAGTAATCAAAGTACAGTGGAAACACACTCAAGGCGAAGTAGAAGTGTCAAGTCGACGGACTAAGCTGTACTCATGTCACCTGGGAACTGCTACCTGACGACAGGTATAATAACCATCAGCAGTTCCCGACGAGTCCTGTCCAGCGTACTCGTAACCTAACGATCACCTGCATACTATCTCCAGTACAACGTACTAATGGCTGTGGGACAGACCATCTCCCCTCCTGGGATGAGAAACATATACACCGGTCTACTCTGGAGTATCGATGTCCCGTCTCGATAATCCTACGACTAGGGACCTGTATAAGGATGCGCTTGTAGATTACCCAGCCTCCACTAGTGTGACTGCCATCACAACGCTGGTAATCAAGCAAAGATCCTAAGGGCTCTACTAATATGTATAAGCGATATGCTAAAAGAAACATATGCACATATTGAGGTAGAAACAAACCATGTAGCATACTACCATTTTGAGCAAGACTGTTACTTATCCGTGTATATCCCAAGCTCCCATTAAGTAATATACAATCCAGTATGATACAATAATGGCCTCTAGGGCATATATCACTAACACAATTTGGGGAGACCTAGGTATAAGAGGGCTCGGTTGATTGATGGTCAAAAGGTTTTTTTGGTCTCAGGAGACTTGGCTAATTTCGGCTAAGGTTGGCCCCTCATAGTGTTAAACACTGATATTTGTTTAGCGTTCACGTGCTCTCACGTGAGGCTCTTTAAGCAGTGTTAAACACTGAAATTTGGAGCGCTCATGTGTGGGACGTGAGGCGCCTGAAAATTGGGCATTGCTTCTTTGGGTTTATTCCCTGCTTGTTTTATAAGTGCTAAACACTATTGGGGGTCATGTAGGAGCACGTGAGGCCCCCTAAAATGGGAACCGTCTTTCGTTTATTCCCTTTTCCTTTTATAATTGCTGAGCACTATTGGGGGGTCACGTAGGATCATGTGACGCGTCCCAAAAATGGGAACTGTCTATGATTTATTCCCGCTTTCCCTTTCATAAGTGCTAAGCACTATTAGGGGGGTTGCGTAGGATCACATGACGCGATCTCAGTCGTTCCTTTTTGTTCCTCAGAGATGCTCACGTGGGAACACGTGATCTATCATGATAGCGTTGAACGCTAATCATTTCTTTTATGTGCATGGAAATCTTGACCTGAGTTTTGAGCATTTCAGGTACCTTATTTTGATAAGAATTAAATTCTTTTCTAGGGTTAAACCCTAGTTTTATCAGAGGAATTAAATTCCTATATTTTTTTTAAGAATTAAATTCTTTGAAACTTAGTTCTTTCTTCTAGGTTTTGAATCTGCATGATAGAATCTCCCCGATGAGAATTAAATTCTCAACTTGTGAGGAGATCTGCTTCTACAGACCTCAAACATAGGAAGAACTAAGTTCCTTTTAGAAGAGTTAAACTCTTGGAATGGTGAAGAAGAGATAAAATAATCTCTCTGTCTTTCTTCTTACCTAGGGTTTCTTTTTCTAAAAGAGAACTCCTCTTCTTTACTCTTTTTTTTTTGTTTTCTCAAATCTTATGGGGGGGTCTCTTCTCCCCTTTCAAGACTTGAAGTCTTGGGTCCTTTATATAGTAGAGGCAAGTTTGTTGATTTAGTTAAAGAAATCTCTCATTGAGAGATCTTAATTGATTCGGGGATTTTATCCACCGTTGGATCTTTGATCCAAAGATTTCTATTTTACAGAAGATATTTTTCTTGTTTTTAACAAGATTAGGAAAATATTTTCCCATACAGAGCTTATTCTGTAGCTTGGTGATTTTTAATCCAACGATGCTCTATTTTACAGAGCGCAATCTTTCCTGTTTAGAAAGATTTAAGGAAATATTTTCCAAATATCCCTTTACTTAGAATTTAATTCTATCGGCTCAGAAGGTATTTGAGACCACTCACGTGTAGCATGTGACCCCATAGTGTTAAACTCATTTGCGTATGTGTAACAGTCAAAAGAGGGCATCACGTGCTGACACGTGAGCCTTTCTGGCCTGTCATTTGTTTTAAGATGGCTCCTATATACTTTGTATATAGACGTCGCATGCTTACACGTGAGGCTCTATTTTAGCCTATCAATTGTTTAAACCCAGCGTCTATAATCTTTATATAGGCGCTCACGCGTGGGCATGTGATATTTTATTAATTGAAATTTTCCCATCACTTTTTCTCTCTTTCTCTTCCTTCTCTTTCTTTTTTTATAAGGGAACAATCTTTTAAGCTTTTCTTCTTTTCATTAATCTTATTAATGACGTCCTATCATTTATTTTTCCTAAACATCACAGAAGAAACGAAAATAAAACACACATATATACCATCCGCATTCGCCACAGGGACCTGAGTCTTCACCGTAAGGTTGCTTAACTTACGGCAGGGCGGGGTCAGGACTAGCACGAATGCAAAACATATATAGTGTCTGCTAATATATCATATGTATAAGTATCATTCGTCTCACGCAATTATATGATCACATCACATAACGGAAAACAACAGAAGCAAAATATATGAAATATAGGATATATTAGGAGGTCCGTGTTTTAGATTAAGCTAGTAATGAAAAACACGGATTCCACGGTCGTGATGAATAGCCAAGCCCACATCCCTAGACCGTTACGAGAGCGGCAAGCAATCCTGCCAATTCTAGAGTTAGGCGACCGGTCTCGACTCCTCGAGATGGCCTCCCACTGGACTCTAGAACCCGGTTACTTATGCTCACCGCCTTGGGTCTATCCTAATACGGAAAACTAAATAATATATATCAAATGGAGACAACAACCTCAACCCGGAAGTGTCCCAATAAAAGAATATTACATACAAATATTTACATGAATAAAAATTGAAAAACTCTCATCTCACGTAAAAACCCCTCGGCTATTCAATCACGGCGATCCAATATAACATATCAATAGCAACGCAATAACATTATATGTCATCAACGTAAGTAAATATGCGTATCCCTAATGTCTTTGACATATAGTAACAAGATCGGAGATATTGCCACATATTACACTTACGGTCGCAGAAAAAAATGAAAACTACAATAATTAGAATCCGCATAATCCTTAGACATCATAAACCCGGATTATCACATGTTTCGGATTTCATGCCTAACCTTATAAACCTTGCATTTAAGTCTCGAAATGAAATCACTTTTCAAAAATCAAGTGAGGTAATTCAACAAGTTTCCCGATTATTGATCGAATGCTCGTCGGGAACTTTAGTAGATGGCCGCACCCCTGAGGCCGTCAACGAAGTGCACTTGGGCGAAACACCGTGGCCGTGAGTACCCGACTGGATGCTTTTGGCCACGGGGTTCTTCTATAATTACTTGGTCGAGGCTGTTGGAGATAGTGCCCTCAGAGTCAATTATTGGATCACACGCACGTGATTGCAATGATTGAGGGAGGACCTATCCCGGGACGACAGTCTTACTCGAGATGATAGTATGCTATCTGGTTTACCTTTATCATCGTGTACTGCTTTAGGTGACCTGACAGGTCGCTATTGCACGTTGATAGAGCCCCTAGGATTCTTGCTTGACGACCAGCAGTATGAGGGCGATCATATACGTGAGAGCTGGGGTCTACAAGCATATCCTTAAAAGGTCCCTAGTCGTGGGAGTTTCGAGACAGGGCATCGATTCTCCAGAGTAGACTAGTGTATACAGTCGAGATCCCGACGAGGGGCGGTGGCCGGTCTCACAAGCCACTGGTGTCAGTTGGTTCACCTAAGATGTATACAGGTGCTCATTGGGTTATGAGTACACCGGACAGGACTCGCCGGGAACATGCTAGTTGGTCTTATACCTGACGTCAGATAGCAGTTCCCAGGTGACATGTGTACAGGTTAGTTCATCGACCTGAGATCGTCATTTGTCTCGTGTGAGTTCCCACTGTGCTTTGATTACTACCCTACCACGGCTCAAAGGAGTCGTGCAAACAGGTTTTAGTTGGGTACAGTCCCGAGCCACATGGAGGCAGTGAGCGGATCTTCAGGGGTTCGTCTCTCCCGGTATTGGGGGTGAGGTCGCGCTGTGTCTAGGAGAGCCATTACACAAAGTCCTTGGCCAAGGCAGGAGATTTACTGGTAGGTATTCCAGTAGTATCTCAGGGTGTTCTGGGCTACACTCCGACACGACTTGTACCGCTTATGGGGGTCTGACTTTTACCAACCCCCTAGGCCCGCCATGCGATGCTCGTAGACGAACGGACCGGACTGTACGGATATTGTCACTGACAGGCTCAGTAGGGTGTCAGGATGAGTTCGCTCATCGACGTCCCTTTTAGTCAATAGCTGGTGGCCCGTCACGTATTGGCTTATACCTCTGACGTGCTAGTGGTTAAATCCACAACCATAGTATTGACGAGTCTTTAGAGTCCACCACACTTTCAGTTACTCAGCTTTCGGGCGAAACGCTGTAGAGGCCGTATGGAGATATGGCAGGGTCCGATCAGGTACGTGCGGTATTGCACGGATCAGGATCGGACAGTTTGTACTAGAGGCCGTATAGTTATATGGCAGGGTTCGATCAGATTCGTGCGGTATTGCACGGATCAGGATCGGACGGATAATACTAGCCGGCTTTGGTTTAAGCCGGATCGTAGTATAGTACAGTGTAGATTTGTCTCTTTGCATTTGTATCCGGACGGAATACAGATGCGGGTGTGTATGCACAGTATCGGGGTTTTCCTGTAATTTATTACGGGACCAGTTTTCTGGAGTTGCCAGTTTGCATTCCGTTCCGGCCGGTTTTCCTTTGTTCTTTCCCGGCCGGACTTTTCCGATGGAGGGCGTTATTTGCAAGTTTGCAAATAACACATTGTGGAGGGGTTTCTTGCAAATGTATTCATTATGATATGTTTAGCATCTTTCATCCATGATGGTGCATTAATTGTGATTTGAATGGGTATGGGTTGATTAAGGTGTTGATGTGAGGTTTTGCTTTGGATGTGGTCACCATTTCTATCTCCTACACTCACCTCCCTCTTGTGATATACTTTGTCTCCACCACCATTTCAACAAGGATGAGGCCGGCCACAATTTTGAGAGAAGAAAAATGAGAGAGGTTCATTTCATTTGGTGTGGGAAATTAATCATCCATCTCATTTTTCCATTGCTACCAAAAATCCCCAAGTTCATATCTTGTTGATTCCTCCATCAAGGCAACTAAAAACCCCATTGAGACAAAGCGCATTCTACACTACATTCTACATCACATCTTGGGCACGTCGACTTGCCAGCTTCGTGCCCGAGTTGCCTCGGCATTGAGGTGGGAGCTCGTAAAAGATACAGACGATGTGGTGCCCTTCCGGCAAGGAGGCGACGGCCGGAGTTTCCGCGGGAGATCGGGACGATGACGAGAAGACCGGAGGACTCGGATCACTCGGTATATCTCTAACCCGTCTTGTTACTTTGCTAGATCTAGTTTAATGGCCCGATCCGGGGTTTAGTGCGCGGTGGTGCCGGTTTGCTAAGTTCGCAAAATTAAAGTTTATCACCGTTTCCGCATTTGGCCGTCGGATTGACGGCCGGGGCGCCGCCGTGCACTTACAGTGGTATCAGAGACTCGCCATTAACTTCGTCTAGCTTCTTTTGATGTGTTTTGCATTTCCGATCGACCAAAATTCCAAAATCTACATTTTTGTTCACATCAGTTTTCTGTTGAAAATTTTTGGTGTCGAAAAATTTTTCAGGTTGTCTCAGAATGATGTGCAGGGAGTTTTAAGAACACTGGAAAAATTCGACAACACGATCCCTCCGTACGACCGCGGAACCGCGGCCATTACCACTCTGGAGGCCGCGGATCCGCCGCATGAATGAGGGATCATGTCATCATTTTTTTGCAGTGGGCTTGTGGGCTTAAAATAGGGGTTTTGGAATATTAAAATTGGGCCCAGAATTTCTGTGAGTGCTACAGTATTGCTTGGGGGCCCACTTGTTAATTTTTGATCGATCGGATATTTTAAACACATTATTTCACAGTATTTACATTATATCTGCGACCGTGAATGTCACTCGATCGGTAAATTCGGTCTAACTGCTATAGCCCGGTTAGACGGATTTGCGAACGTGACTTTCACGTTGATGTTCTGTGTTTTTGCTGTGATGTTGCGGATCGGTCGTGGGGGATAGCCTGGATGAAATGCTAGTACTGTTGTGGTTGTATTATGTACATTTGATATTGCGGGGCGAGTGTCCGACATGTGGACTGCCGTCACTGCCTGTTTGTATTATTCTTTTGGGGCACGACCTGGTTGCGGTCGATGTACCCGTTGTATGTATATTTTACTTTCTGTACTAGGATTACCCAGCGGAGGGGTGCACGGATAGCCGGGTTCTAGAGGGCAACGGGCCTGCATCTCAGGGCATTGAGACGGAGGGGGCTTCAGTCTGGAATTGGCGGGCTATTCGCCGCACTCGTAGGGGGTACAGGTTGACCCAGGAGGGGTGCCCAAGTTACCGGATTCCGTGAAGTGCTGGGTGGTCCATTCACGGCGCTGAAGGGGGCTGCCTCGCTTCAGGTTTTGGCGGGTAATTTGCCGCGCCCGTAGGGGTCTAGGATTTCATTGCACAGGCTATCCACACGACCAGGGGAACGTCGGGTTTTCAGTAGTGGCTCTGTGAAATCCGGGGATCCCAGATATCTGTTTTGTTCTGTGATGCTGTACATTTCTGTGATGTTGCATTTTATTCACGCCTTGAGCGAAATACTATATATTGGTATATATATTAGTAGATGTTGTATATGTTTTTCATCCGCACTAGTCCAGTCCCCGCTCTGCCGTTAGTTAGCTAACCTAACGGGTGATGACGGGACCCAGTGGCGAATGCGGATGGCATATACGTACATCAGTATATTTTCGTTCTTTGTGGTGTGATCAATTGATGGGACTGCATTGATTCGGATCAATGCAAGATAAACAAACCTATTCTGATGTTGTTGGAACACTTTTCAAAAAGCTGTTATTGCAAGGACATTAACTTTTATTTTGCATCGTGGTATTCATTTGGAATATCCTGCTCCTCAGTCGACGAGGCAAGGGCCGAGATCCCTTCACCGGGAGTGACCCCTTGGACAGAAGTTTGCGTCAGGGCATTAACTTCACTATAGCCGATTACTTTTGCTTTGCATCGTGGTATTCATTTGGAATATCCTGCACCCCATTCTACGGGGAAAGAGCCGAGATCCCTTCACCGGGAGTGACCTCTTTAGTAAAGGTTTTCGTCACTATATTTTCTAAAAAGCTATCCGTTCCTTCAACGATATCAAGTTCATTACGTTAAAGGTTTTCGCCAGAAACCATTCGTAGCCCTCCATCATTTCAGTTAAATATTCGGTAGTATTCAAGCTATGTATTTTGACCTCACGCCAAGGCATAGTGTTTGGTAGTTGCCGGGTATTTATCTGTTGCATAGATAGATGCGTTGGTTTGGGACAGTCGTACTACTAGTTTGGCCTACGTCAAGGGTATGTACGGGTGGGTTCAAATTAACCTGGACAATGATGGGTAGAACTTGATATGTGACTTATGATATTTTGACCTCACGCCAAGGTCATAAGAGCATGGGGTAAAAATTACATCGGGAGTTTCAAAAGAACTGAAACTTGCCAGATATGCGCATACCTTCTGGAGTGTGATACCGTGAGCGGATTCCGTCACGTTATCATGCGATGAGAGTTGGATCCCGATTCCCACTGATGAGTTGGTTTACTCCTCGGGTGACCCCGACTAATTCTTCTTTCAGGTTTGGAGGAGAATTTGAGGTACAGTGGGAGGTTTCCTGATTAGATAAATTGGTAACCATTCTGATCTAGGTTAGAGTGCACGCTGAGTGTTTCTTTTCTCTCTCTCTTTGGCAGCGACCATTGACCCGACCCTAGACTTTGACTCAGTGACCAAGTTGACCGAACCTTCTTAACACAGGCTTTTGGATTGTCAGAGTTGCAGACCTCATTGCCACTCCTACTTTTACCCTTTTCTCCAGGACACCCCGTATTACTACGAACGTCCACTTCCATTAGACAAAACCATCGTATGGTTATATACGAACTTGAAGGAATTCGAGGATGGTTTCCGGTTCTGGAGAAAACGGATAAGATTTATTCAGTTGTCATTTCCTTTTTGCCTTCTCTCAAGTTGCGAGTACTCCTTAGTTTAGGAGATAGTACACCTATTACGCAAATTGGATAGTCTTCTTCTAAACTTTAGGCTGGTGCCGAACAGTGGGGAATGAAGAAAACCAATTAGCATAACGATGGTGTGCAGAAGGTATTAAGATTAAGACAAAGCAAGGGATTAGTAAGAGGGCAAAGTAAATTGCGACTGATATTCACGACCAAACCAAGTATTTCTTCGCCAATCCTAAATCACCTTTGTATTTCTCCAGGACACTCCGTATCACTACGAAGATCCACAGTTTATTGGATACTCCATCGTATGGTTATATACGAACTCGAAAGGAACTTGTTCCAGTTCGGGGATGGATTCTGGTCCAGGAAAAATAGGAATAAGGTTTATTCGGCTGTCTTTTATCTTCACCTTCTCTCGCATTGCGAGTGCTCCTAGGATTAGGACAGTACACCCATTATGCTTATTGGATAGTCTTCTTCCAAACCATAGGCTGGTGCCGAACGGTAGGGAAGGAAGAAAACCAATTGGCCTAAAGAGGTGTGCAGAAGGTAATGACTAAAGATATATAAAGGGATTTGGAGAGGTGGCAAAGAATTAAAAGAGAGAG